>CM061261.1:95865000-97115000 GCA_030848825.1 Tadarida brasiliensis | reverse complement strand
AACTAGATGGATAGAGGTGCCATGAACCAAGATGATGTTGGTGCAGGAAAAGAAAAAATATGTTTTATTGATTTTTTTAGAGAGAGAGAAAGGGAGAGAGAGATAGAAACATGGATGTGAGAGAACCATCCATCAGCTGCCTCCTGCACGCCCCCTACTGGGGATCGAGCCCGCAACCCGAGCATGTGCCCTGACCGGGAATTGAATCGGGACCTCTCAGTCCATGGGACAATGCTCAGTCCACTGAGCCATACTGGCCGAGCGGAAAAGAAACCAGTTTTAAAAGGAAATTTAGAGTTAAGTTTTTAAAAGATTGAATTTAAGGTCTCTGAATAATCAGGTGGCAATTTCCAGTAGCCAGGCAGAAATATGACGTTGGCTACATGGAGAGAGTTCCAAGTTGGAAAAATAGAATCAGGATACTTTTAGGTTAAGTAAAGCCATCACATTTTGAGACTTTTTTATGGGCACAGAGATGGCTTCTCATGTTGTGTCATTTTTCCTACTGGCCTATAAGATTCTTGGAAAGCACGATTTCAAATGCCTAGACACCTTTTTCCCCCTTGTTAACTTAAAAAATACCTATGGCTAAAAATCAATTGATGAATGAGTGAATTGTATGATATGTGAATAAATCTCAATAAAGCCATTATAAAAAAGAAAAAGAAAAAAATTCAGTTGATATAATTTTCTTCCTCCAAAGTATTTTTCATAGGAAAAATGGAAGGAAGAAAAGAAGAAAGGGAGCCCGGTCAGTGTGGCTCAGTGGTTGAGCATCGACCCATACACCAAGAGGTCGCCGGTTCAATTCCCGATTGGGGCACCTGCCCAGGTTGTGGGCCCAACCCCCAGTGGGGGGCATGCAGGAGATGGCCAGTCGATGTTCTCTCTGATCGATGTTTCTATCTCTCTCTCCCTCTCCCTTCCTCTCTCTCTAAAATCAATATAGAAAAAAAATTTTTAAAGAAAAGAAAGAAGGGAGGGAGAAAAACAACCTCACAATATGAATTCATGGAATGAATGAACTCAAAACATCTAAGAGATTTGATTCAATGTCCTCCTTGTGCTATGGAGGAAACAGAGACCAGAAGAGTGAAAATGTGTTTAGTTATCTCTAACCCCCCAACCTTTTTTCTCAGTTTTCTTATTTGCTTGTTAGTCCTTTTTAAACATATTGTCAGTGAAAGCAAAACAGAAGAAAGGAGTGGCCCTTCGGAAGGAGGACTCGGCACGAGACCAGAGGAAGGGGTAGCCTTGCCCTGCTGTGGAGAACTGTACCTTCAGTGAGACTGATTTTCTCCATTTCTCTTTTTACTAAAATGAGTTCTGACAGCAAGTGTTCACCAAGTCCACTTAGTATTTGTCAAAAACTTCAGGTACTTAACTAATTAAACATTCTATCTTTTTGCATGTGACATTTTAATCAACTAGAAACTTTCCAGGCCAAATTATTGAGTTTGACATGAAAATTTTATATGATTCAACATTTAAAAATGAAGACTAACTCATTTTCAATGGAGAGCCAGCCGTAAGGGCACAGAGCATAACTTCATTTTAAAGTGGCCCAATTAACAAGTGAGAGTTTCCAGAGCAACTTGTTTATGGTGCCTAAAATGAAATAAAACTTTTAAGTGGCTGAGTTGTCAAAAGTGGAGGATCCGTGAAATTCACATGCGCTGTGGGATTTCCATCGTTCACAGAATAAGTGCATTACCTGTCTTCAAACTCAGTCCTTACGTAGGCACCCAACTGCCTCTATATGACTTATCACTCACTGTTAGTGAGACTTTGTCCTCGGTCGCTGGGAAAAGTGTTCTCTCCAAGAATTAAAGTGGTGAACCATTGGTGACTTTGAGAACTAACAAATAGTCTCTACTCTTTCATCTCCCGGCCCCTTTTCACTGAAGTGCACCATTTTATTTGTTGTTAATCCTCACCCAAGGATATTTTTTGCATTGATTTTTAGAGAGAGTGGAAATGGGGGGCGGAGAGAGAAACATCGATGTGAGAGAGACACAGCAGTTGGTCTCTCCTGCATATGCCCTGACATGGGTGGGGAATGAACCCGCAACCCAGGTATGTGCCCTTGACTGGGAATCGAACCTGTGACCTTCCGATGCACAGGCCCACACTCTAACCCTGAGCCACACTGGCAGGACTGAAGTACACCCTTTTGAGTTGACTTCATCTAAGTATCATTTACTCCTTTTAAGTCACCATTTCTTTCTCTTAGTATATGTTCAGGGAGATATGTGATCTCAGGAGAATAATTCTGGGTCTGCTCCTTCCTTGGCTTAGGATATAATGTCTATTAGAGGTCATTTTAGCCATAGGGCTTGCAACACAATAGTTGTTCAATAATCATCCAATGAAAAAATAAAGATGTGTAGGCAAATGGACCATTTTTTCAGTTAAAAGGTATAGCTAGGGACATTCTTTTAAAAAATTTTTTTTAATCTTCACCCGAGGACATATTTGCATTTATCTTCAGATAGAGCGAGAGGGAGAGAGGGTGGAAGAGAGAGAGAGAAACGTCGATGTGAGAGAGAGACATCGAGTGGCTGCCACTCACACGACCCCAACCGGGCCGGGGACAAACCACAACCGAGGTACATGCCCTTAGCAGGAACCGAACCCGGGCATCTCTGGTCTGCGGGCTGACGCTCTAACCGCTGGGCCAAACCTTTTTTTTTTTTTAAATTTGTGTAGTGCCTGAAAGATATCATGGTTATTTGTTGGCCCGTATGGCAATTTGGTGGGTGGATCAGTCCGGTGCAAAAGGAATAGCAATGATCAGCTGCATGTGTGACAACGAAGTATTCTGTGAATTTTACCAATCTGTGCCTTTAAAGACGGGGGCAAATGGTTTTATTGTGTTACATTGGACGTGAAATGGTTAAAGAGTAATAAAATCTTGATCTTTACAGCCAGAGGATTGCTTTTTAAGTTTGGACTTCAATAGGGAAATTTCTTTTTCAGCCAAAATAAAAGAAAGTTAGAAAATAGATCAGGGTACATGAAGTACTGCATGCAGAGATGTGCAGAGCAGGTGAGGTCTGGCTGGAGAAGAGAGTACGGAATATAAGGGAAACATCTTCAGGAAGAAGAAAATGGCGTCAGTATGGGGGCTCAGGAGAACCCTCCTGGCTGCAGTTCAGGCAGAACAGCAAGGCAGGCTGATGAGCAGACAAAGTACTCCAATCGGAAAACTGAATTTGCAGAAGCATGAACAGCCAAAAAGAAGCCCTTCCCCAAGGAAAAGCTAGAGACAACCATTTTCACAGTGACTATGAAGAAAAGTTCTGTTTTCTTGTTAATAAAATGAATCAAGATCTCTAAAGACAGCTTTGTGTATATGCAGTGACTTCTCTAGTGTATGGGATGGAAAAGTATGGGGGAAGTGAAAACAGTACCTGGATAAAGAGAAATACAGACAGAACAAAATTCCTTTCCCTAGGCATACTGTATTCTTTTTTGGTGAAGAGTTGCAGATGACTACACATTAGTTCCGTCCAGTGTGTTTTATACAAATATATGTAAATCAACTGCATTGTAACTTGTAGTTCTCATTGTGTGGGTTTAGTTATTCCCAACCTGTAGGAGAGGTGCTGTCTTCTTAAATTCCCAAGTTAAAGAACCCTTGACAGTATTGCTGTAGTTATAGATTTGAAATGGGCAGAGAGTCACTGATTTGCACCCAAGGTACCCATGCAGAAGTGGGCAACCCTGGGTAGGAGTGTTACCATGAGAAGACCTGGTTTCCGCTGGGTGTCCTACATATGCATCTCTGTACTTGAAAATAACCTAATGCACACGTTCTATTAGTGATGTTCTGGCAATATCTTCTTCCCACCAAAAGCCTGCACATGGCTGACTCTAAGGCTACACTCAGGTCTTGAGAATATTATGAGTTTATCCAGTTTGCACAATGACACTCAGACTAGAACAAAAGTAGAATTCAGAGCTTTGACAAATCCCTCTATGAGGTTTTGCCTCTTTTAGCAATGCTTTTATCTTGTTATTTCCATGCTTTCTAACCTACAATTATGTCATTCTACCAGGCCTAAACTGAGAGATTTTCATGACACTCCATAATCTGATACCACCTGCTTTCTGAAGATGTTTCCATTACATTCAAATATTCCCTTCTACAGGAGACCTTACCTGCTCTGCACGTCTCTGTATGTATTGCTTGAGTCACACTGATATTTTACCCAGAAAGGCCCTCTTGCTTATCTCTACCATACAGACGATTTTCTCCACATCTCAAAGTACTGCTGTACCCACAGGTCTCCCCTGTTCTGAGTTTCTACAGTATGAGTTTTGAATACTACATAGTTTATCACATAATTATATACTACCCTTTATAGTTTTCTCATTTAATTTTTGTTATTCTTATCTTTCCAATTAGAATTGTATTTCTTGGACTTTTCTGGTGGCTCCCTGTCACCCAGGTCATCAAATGAACAAATGACAGACCTCAACCTGTTTTAGACTTATCTTTTTGAAAGTTCTCTTTTGAAAGTCTCCTTGATAGAAGCGCTCTTCCACAGAGCTGCGATGCTCCATTGTTCTGCAATCCCGATGCCCTTCCATTTGTTCATTTTATAGCTACCCCTTTTCTTCTCCACAGTGCAGTGGCGGGCCCGAAACAGCATACAGATTAGTTTGGAAAATTAAGATTAATTTTGTTTTGAGGACTTTGCAGCACCCCTTAGAATATAATTAGCTTTTCTCCATGTCAATGCACAGCTTGATTTGAGAAACATTCTCAAAATTACAAGCTGAGCGGGTGGAATACATTGGCATCAACCAATGCTGATTAAGCTCATTGGTTAATATAGTCACCAAGTGCCATATATAAGGAGCATAAGGCCAGAGTTCAGGAAAACAAAGAGTCTGTGGGTAATTCATGGTTTGCGGCACAGGGAGAAGGCAAAATGAAAGAGATTTGACAGTGTCGAGGCAGCACACAAATGTAAGGTACCACTATATCATTGATATTATCGTAGTAGTCTAGTCATCATAGTGTGGGGCACTCAGTAATATTCAAGACACACCATGTGTCAGCTTGGGAAGCAACCTCTCTCACTTTGGATTGCTTTTCATGAATGTGGTTTGGGAGTATGCAAAATTTTGCTAAATTTAAGTAATTCATGTTTAAAAATTACCTGTTTTATTTCCCCATATTGGCATGATGATGGCAATTCAAGGGTTATTTTATACTAGAATAACAATATCAATTTTATTTATAGTTTCTACTCATTCAAGAAGTCTTATGTTGCTAAATTATTCATTGGCTTAGAATTTCATTAATCTAAAATTTAAGTTTCTAACCTAATCCCATTTGCTGAGAAAATCTCTTTCCAAATTCTGACTCATCAAATCCTAATCCCTTTTTTCCATCATGGCCACTTGCATTTTTTAAATAGTTATATTGGTCCCCCATCACTGTCCCCACGGACAGAATCTTACAACCCTTATTAAACTGTCTTCCTTCAGAGGTTTTCAATTCAAATACTTAAAAAGTTTTGTTCTAGCTATCCTGAATGACCTTCCATTCTTAGTGTTCTTTTAATTTCTCTCTTGGATATTGTTATGAAAACAGAGTATACAATCTCAAAATTATTATGTATGTGGAGCCTGTAATATTTTTATTTGTGCTACTTATCAAGGGCATTGCTTTTTAGAGGTGGTAGGAAGGCAGCATTCAAGGTTGATCTGTATTCATTGCAGTCTGAATGAATCATTATTTCTGTGGCTGTGACTCAGCTTAAATGTTCCATGTGATGGTTCGTTTTGTATCTTTACTGTATTCTGCATTCTTTCCATCTTTTTTGACATTTATTGTATTGATTTCAGACAATTTCTCCAATGTATCAACATGACATTCTACTATAAAACAATCCTTTTTGAAGATTGAAACCCTTCCCAGCTAAGAAATGCCTACATATTTTAATGTTGCATTAAAGAAATCTTCAGATAAAACTGACCCCTCAGCAGGATCAGGTGGTCTTCTCTCTTTCAGTTTAATTGTACTTCAATTTCAAATATTTTGATTAGGAGTCCACTTTAGTATTAACTGTTTATCATACTTCCTATTTGAGTATGTCATCTGCAACTGACATTCTTATATGTCACTTAAAATAATGATTTGAAACAATGAACTGTCCAGGGAGGCAAGATTTCTTCTAACACATTGTTGGGCTGTCTGGTGGAGAAACAATTGCTCATTGGGACAATTTTTAGAATTCTGGGAAGACTCCGTGGTCCAAAATATGTCTACTCAGTGGCTGACCTATGCTGGGAATTCCATTACTACAGATTTGGATTTTATTTTTAGCAAATCATTCTGGGAGGGTTAGTGCTCAAGCCTGTTCACCCACTCGCACCTAAGGGTCAACTAAGGTGCAGAATCGTGCTCTGAAGAAGTTTTTGGTAGAAGGCAAGGTCATGAGGGTCTGTGGCACTCACTGGGGCGAAGAAGTGGAGGAGCAAGTAGAACAAAGAAGAAAGGGATGCATAGTGAATGTCATCTCTGTTTTATTTGTGGCTCAGTGATATTTTGATAGTGAACCACGTGCTTTTCCTGCTCTTCGTTTCATCCATACGCTGATCAACTAGCATGGAGGGCCACTGTCCTCAGCAGGGTGCTATTACTGAAAACCAAAGTGCGAGGAGTGAGGAAATGTTCAAGTTCCATACACATGGCGGCTCCTCCTCTCCCCTAAGCCTCACCTACTCTTAGGAATTTATTTATGTAAGAAACCTATGTATCAATGCTACTCAGCACACTTAAACAAGCTGAACTTTTCCAAACCTCTGTTTTCATTGCTAATATTTTTTTAATCCACACAAACATACATCAGGTCATTTTAATCCTCATAACTAAACCTGTGAGTCAATTTATTGTTCCCATTGTACACATGATGAAAATAAAGCTTAGGAAGTGTATGAGTCAGCATTTTCTAGAGAAATGGAACCAAGGAATGAAAAGGAATGGGCTCATATGGTCATGGAGGCTGAGAAGTACTAAGAAGGGCTGTGAGCGAGCTGGAGACCTAGGAACCAACGGCGTACGTTCCAGTCTGGAAGCTGGCAGAGTCAAGACCCAAGAGCCAGTGTTCCTGTGCAAGTCTGAAGGCCAGAAAAAAACAATGTCTCAGCTCAAGGCAGCCCGGCAGGAGAATTTCACTCTTACTCAGCTTTTATGTTCTGTCCAGTTCTCCCAGCTACATTAAAGAGGGCAATCTGCTTTACTGAGCCTACAGATTCGAATATTAATGTCCTCCAGACACACCCAGAATGATGTTTGACTAAACGTCTGGGCATCCCATAGCCCAGTCAAGTAGACACATCATATTGATCATCACAGGACATTAAGTAAATGTTTGTGATCATGCAGCTAGAGGATGGTGGGATTGGAAGTTAATCCATAGCTGTTAAGGTAGAAAACCTTTGCTTTTAATAACTTACCTTATCACTGTTTTCATTTATGTTGAATCAGATATCAAGATCTTTCTTTGTAATGCCTCTTCCTTCCTTTACATTTGTACAAACATACTGGCTTAGGGCTTCTTTATCTCAGGCCCAGACCATTGAAATTGTCTGTAAACTGGTAATCATTCCTCCAGTCTACCCACAACTTCACCCTTCCATTATCTCTCTTTCAAGGTCACCAGATGCATTTTCCTAAAAACGTTTTGTCATGTCATTTGCTTGCTCAGAAATCGTTGCAACCCTCTTCCCCAACGTTATGGACAAAATGTGAACACTTCCACCTGGACGTTCAGGTGTCCGTGACAGGTTCCACATCTTCAGCCCCGGCTTCACCTGCACCGGTGATGGAGATGCATTTCACCTGGAGCAGAGATTTCAAAGTCTAGGGTGTAAGGCAAAAAATGCATATGGTCAAAATTGCCTTTGAAAATCTTACATATTTTCTATAAAGTATGGTATACATAGTTTTATATTTAAAAATATGTTTTTAAAATTTGTAGTAAGTAACTATGTGTACTAAAAATGGACACACACTGAGTTAAACTGAAGGGATGAACTAAAGGAGGGTCCCTAACAGAAGTTTGGGTGGCTAGCAAATATGCTTTAAAGTCATGATCAAGTCCCTTGTAGAGAATTAGGTAGTGGTGGAGAATTCTGCAATAGTCCTACTTGGTTCCTGGGTGTATTCAACTTGTATAATTGTTCAGTCTCTCTAACATTAATACACATGAAAAGATTTGTTTGTTGTGAAGATTAAATGGGATAGTGGAAGTTTTCTGAGAGGTGGGGGAAGAAGGGCCTTTCTAAAGCCATCTGTAAGTGAAATACATTTAGCACATGACCCCATTCTGCTGCCTTATATTAGCTACATTTGTGTACAGACCATATATATATCCTTTCCCCGGTGCTCAAGGGTGGAGAGCCATAACTCACACAGTGCTGCCTAATAATCCTTCTGTTCTTGTGAAACTCTCTGCCTGTGAGAAAGCAATCAGATTGTGGCACGGACTAAATATCTCATAGGAGATATTAATAGTGGGGTTTCTACAGTAGACAGGCTGGTCCAGAGGCAATGGCCTGGGACTTTCCAGAAACTCTGTACCTGAATGCTCATACCTGCCCTTGCTCACATTCCTTTACCATCATGTCATTGATCACATTTCATTTTTCCTCCTCATCAATTGACAAATACTAGCACACCTCATTTCCGTGTTGGTGATAACAGGGAGTCTAAATAGTTTGACAAGTATTTTGAGGATTGGCTTAGTGGGGAAAGAAAAATCTTTGGATGATAATAGCATTGCTCAAAGAAAGAAGACAGAGCATGTTTTAAATTTTGACTGAAAACTGATCAGGCGAAGTATGTTGTGCTTGATAAAAAGCAGTGGGTTAGAGGTATTCTGTTCCTTGCTCTGCCACTGGCTTCCTGAGGAGACCTTGGGGATGTCACCCACCCTCATTTACATTTATATTTTTCACTATTCTAATCATTTAATTTATTCATTTAAATTAAAGTTATTGGGATGACATTGGTTAATAAGATCATATATCTAATCATTTTAAAGTATACCATTTAGTGAGATTTAGTACTTTATAATGTTGTGCAACCATCACCACTATCTAGTTCCATAACATTTTCATTTCCATAATGTTTCCACAAAAGGAGATGCTTTGCTTATAAAGCAGTATGACCTTCCCCCTCCTCATCCCCTGGCAACCTTGGATCTGCTTTCAGTCTGTAATCTGCCTATTCTAGATATTCAGATAGGTAAAAACCATACAATATATGGCCTTTTGTGCCTGGCTTCTTTCACTTAGCATGTTTTTGAGGTTCATCCATGTCATAGCATGTATTGGTACTCCATTCCTTTTTATGACTGAATAATGTTCTATTGTGTGAATAGACCACACATTGCTTACCCATCCATCCACTGGTGGGCATTTAGGGTGTCTCCACCTTCTGGCTATTGTGAATATGCTGCTATGAACATGTGTGTACATGTATGTGTTTGAGTACCTGTTTTCAGTTCTTTTGTGTACATACTTAGGAGTGGAATTGCTGGGTCATATGGTAATTCGAGCTTAATTTGTTGAACTGTCAAACTGTATTTCATAGTAGCTGCACCATTTTACATTCCTATCAGCAGTGTATGTGGGCTTCCATTGCTTCATTTTGGGGGCAACCTTTATAACTTTTTTGTTTTGTTGATGATAGCCATCCTAATGGATGGCAAGTGGAATGTCATTGTGTTTTTTTATTTTTTATTTATTTATTTTTCTACTGAATTTATTGGGTTGATATCAGTTCACAAAACCATAAAGGTTTCAAGTGTACAACTCAACAGAACGTCATCTGCCCACTGCACTGCGCACCCACAGCAAAGTGCCCGCCAGTAGACGAGTAGATAGAAAAGCCGTGGTCCATTTACACAATGGAATAGCACTTGGCTGTAAAAAAGAAGGAAATCTTACCTTTTGCGACAGCATGGATGGACTTGGAGAGTATTACGCTAAGTGAAATAAGGCAGTCAGAGAATGACAAATACCCTCCAATCTCACTTATATGTGAACTATAATGAACAAAATAAACTGACAAACAAAATAGAAACAGGGGCATGGATACATGGAACAGATTGATAGCTGTCCGAGGGGAGGTGGGTTGGGGGGCTGGATGAAAGAAGGCGAAGGGATTAAGCAAATGAGAAAATATACATATAACACATAGACACAGACAAAATGTGGTGATAGCCAGAGGGAAAGGGGGTTGAGGGTAGGTGAAGGTAGGCCAAAGGGGGATACATGGGGACAGGAAGAGACTTTACCTTTAATTTTCTTATCTTTAACAGAGGAATTAGGTGCTCTCCAGGGTTCCTTCCCATTGTTAGGTTCTGTGATGGCAACACATTCATTACCAAGTGCAGCAGATGGCAATGTGCATTATTTGCACATCTCACATTCAGAGAATTGCCAGCATTGTCTTGTTAGAGAAAACAGTGGGAGAGGATGCTGTGCCCTCAGATGCTTTGTGAGAGCGTTGGAATGTCTACACCGCAGCGCTGGCAGCGTGGATGATACAGTGCGGATTGAAGTCCCCTTCAGGGAGTTACAGCTGTGAATAATCTTGTGAATATATGCACGAAGGGGGTGTGAGTGTGTATAAAATGAACTTCTGGGGTTTGAACCATCTCTCCCAAGCATCCAGCTGGGGAAGATTAGCCTGTATTTCACGGCTTTCGTTCATCCAAAACACTGAACACAATAAAACCCACTCGTGTCCTTGGCGCTGGACTGAAAACAACTCTATGAGAAAGGATAAAGTAACCATTCTGAGTTTATCTTTGGGTGTCTGAGTGAAGGTTTTTTCCTTGTTCAATATAAACATCCCTTTTGCTCAAAATAATAGGTGTCTTTTTTGAGTTCTTTGGCTTCGAGAAATAAAGGGAAAGAAAAGAGAATAAGGATATAGAAGGCCCAGAGTTGATATCCTGACAGAAATTCCATTTACAAGAAAATACATTCAGGAAATGAAAAAAAAAAAGGTATCAGATAGACACAAGGTAATACATGACTCTCGATTTGAAAGAGGATAATGTGAGTAAAATCGAATTTTACATTGAAGTTTAAAGTGTTTTCTTGTTCAGGGAGAGTTTTAGAATTTTAAGAAACTTTAGACTTCATTTGTGTACTCTTTTTAAAGTGATAAATAAGGAGGGAACTATTTTATTAAAGTAAACTAATATTTTCAAATACCGTATAAAGTCCTTCAGCTGAAGTTTAAATATCTTACGTTATAATCTGCAAATACAAGGGAAGACTAAGGTTTAAATATAACAGAAAGCAATATTTTTAAATGAGGTTTGGGTGGTAATTCACTTCTGACTACACTTAATCATATACATTCATATTATTCCTAAATTATTTCAAGTGAGTTACACTTATCTCCCTTCTCCATTGTAAATTCCTTAAGGAATCTTATTTACAACTTTTATACCTTTGTATAAAAAGTTGGATTGATTCAATCAATGCTCTGGTGAGCAAGGTAAAATCATTATCAATCTATGAAAATCCCTATTCCTATTTGGCTTCATACATTTAAATGTGGTTGGTTGGAAAATTTGGGTAATCATAAATATTTACATTTAATTTGCATAGGAATTAAATTTTGGTTCATCTTTTCGAAGGAAAAGCCAGAGCATGATGGTGTAAAATAAACACACATTTGAACTTGGGCTGAATTCTGTGCCACAAACACGTTTGCCCAAGTCTTCAGAATGTGCAGAAAGCATCCTAGCTGGTTTGCTCAGTGGTTAGAGCATCGGCCCGAGGATCAGAGAGCCCCAGGTTTGATTCCTGTCAAGGGCACGTACCTAGGTTGGGGTTCATCCCTGGTCGTGGTCTGGTCGTGCCGGAGGCAGCCAGTCGCTGTGTCTCTCTCACCTGGATGTTTCTCTCTCTCCCTCTCTTTCTCTCTCCCTCCCTCCCTCTCTATCTGATGATAAATGGAAAATATCCTAGGGTGAGGATTAAAAAAAAATGTGTAGACATCAACAGGCTCATTGCTTCTTCCTCTTCCTGAGACCCAGGTCGAAGGTAGCCTTTGTCAGCCAGCAGGTGGGCGTGCACCAAGGCCATTTTTAAAGCTCTCTATTAGCAAAGACATTTCAGAAGGCAGGGATAGGAATTGATATGTGGATCTTCTCACTAGAAAAAGTCCTTGCAACAAGCCATAGTGGAAGACAGTATATTTTCAAAAAGATCACTTTGTAGGAACAGATTTGAAACATCTGCAGTAGTGACAGAGGGGAAGGTTGTTTTGCAATTTAATTTTGAACTCGAAGAGTACAGCTTAAAATCTGACAACTATGTATAAACCTTAGAAAAGGACTTTTGGACAGCAGAGGGTAGTAAAAGAGAGAGAGGGAGAAAAAAAAATCAAGTTCTTCGCCTCAGCAGTGAATTAATCTCTGAATTACTTTCTCGTGGAGGCAGACCATAACTCTGAGGGGATGCTGGTGGTGTCCTGTGCTCTCCTGGTTGCCCGCATGAAATGCTGTTAATGAGAACAGTGAACTTGAAGAACTGGGACTGGCCCCGTTTTGCACTCATCATTTCCCCAGGCCTTCCCTCTGTCCCAGTGCGATCGGCAGCCTTATCTAAACCCTGAGAAAAGAGGGCTGGGAAGTATAAGTATTTCTAACTATCTGGATTCCTTTAGCCTGGGAATGTTTCTTTAAAAAAAATTTTTCCCCTGTATTGATTTTAGAGAGAGAGGAAGTGAGAGGAAGAGAGAGATAGAAACATCGATGAGAGAGAACATAGATTGGCCGCCTCCTGCATGCCCCCCACTGGGTATCGGGCCCACAACCTGGGCATGTGTCCTGACCAGGAATCGAACCAGCGACCTCTTGGTGCATGGGTCGATGCTCAACCACTGAGCCACACTGGCCGGACTGTTTCTTTTTTTAAATAAATATTCTGAACAAGCTTTATTTGAACTTCACTTTGGAAACAAAAGATTGAAGCTGGCGAAGGGACTACTAAGCTAAAATGATCCCCTTCGTCTCATTCAGACTCAAATGATGTAAAAACCCTAACTTTGAAAATTTAAGAAAATGTTGGAAGAAGGCTTTGGATTGTAAAATAAAGCTGACTTTAAAAAAAATTACAGGCTGTTTATTCCGGTTCACCAAAATTTTGTTCTTCTATTTGGGGTCACATCCTACGCCGCAGGGTAAGAGGTGATGAATATCTTAGGAAATGAGAGGTGTGTGGGTCATTACGGAAATTTTTGCCAGTACATTGAACTAAAGGATCAGCCTTACCATCTATGCCTGAGGTGGCCGGAATCTGACCCTATGTGATCATTCTCTGCTCATGATGTCTTCACATAACAGAGCTACTGCATTTTCCCTCGGAGCCTGGGGACAATCTCAGAATCCTTCTCAACACAGCGCCCCAGAAAGCCACTTCCGATTAGTTAGAACAAGCTGGTAAGATAACACGTATTAGCGATCCAAGATCTTTGTACTGTATGGTAGGAGATCTTGGGGGTGATGGTGATGATAGCAATGGCAGTTATCAGCACTTCCAAGCTTATGATGTGCTGTCACAGATACTGTTAGATTTAACGAAACCGCTGTCTGAAAAAGGAACAAGTGATACGCTGAAATGTATAAACTTCACTTACATCGACTCAAACCCAGGAATTGATTTATTTTAAAAAATTTTAACATTTCTCTGATACTTTTGAAAACTGAGGGAAGAAGCAGGTCCCTGAGCTGCATTTTCAGGTCCCTCTGTAATAGATTAGGGACAGAATGGGAGATTGCAGAAAACAAGGATAGCACCACTGTGTCTCCTTCTCACTGTCCCTCAGCATATATTGGACTCTAAGAGAACATTGTTTAAGGATATGACACAGCCCACCAAAATATGTTGCACAAATTGGTACCACGTAGAGATGCCAGAACACATTGTTTCCCTTCAAAAGTTGAGAGTCAAAAAGGATTTGCCTCTTCGAGTTTGAGTACACAGAGGCAGAAGCTGTGTTCAGTGGCAAGAAGGAAGGAGCCAGAATGGGAAGCTACCTCCATCCCTCACTGAACCTCTCTCAGAACCGGTACATTGGAAGTGGCCGTATTTCCTAACTTACACTCTTCAAGGAGACAATATTTGGTACATAAAGCTTCTTTGTAAGCTCTAAAATTGCTGTGAATATGTTAGCAATTATTACTCCGTGGTGTATTTGGCAGTATCAGTAAATAATACTTCTCTCTGTGGTACTCCATCTCTTGTAAATAATTCTCAGAACATAATAGAAATGCTGGTCCCATTGCCACGAGATCTAGCATCAGTTCAAATACCATGTTATCTAAATTTATATGAGAAAAAAGGAAATTTTTCCTGTCGATTTCTCATTTTAAAAGACACAAACAATTCCTTTTCCAGCCTATCCTTCCCTTGCAGAAAAAATAGTTTCTTAGTACAATAATGTATGCTGACTGATGCGTCGAGCAATGGCCCTAAACAGCTGCATTTAGATGGATGGAGCTGCGGTGTTTTCTGCAAGAACACTGGCTTGGAGAACAACCCCTACTTCTAGGGAGCTCAGAGCAAACTAACAGCGAGTCCCAAAGAAACCTCCGTTCTAGGATATGGACTACTTGTCTGCTTCAAACGAAGTTTCTTCAGTTTAAGGTTTCATACCCTGGTTATTCCAGTGTAAGTAGACTACTCTGATATGTTAGCTCATATCTTTCTTGTGCTTTTCATATCATTCTCTTCACAGAGTTAGAAACATTAACCTTAATTTACACATATTTATATAAACAAACTCCAGTGTATTCTAAGTATAGGGTTAAGAATAAAAAGACCTGGATTTAAATCTCAGCATTATTATTATTATCATTACTTTATTTTTTTAAATTTATTTATTTATTTATTTATTTATTTATTTATTTATTTATTTATTTATTTATTTATTTTTGTTACAGATGTTTCTCCGTTTTCCCCCATTGATACCCTTCTCCCCCTCCCTCCCCGCCCTGTCCCCAGCTTTGTTGTCCATGTCCATTTGTTATGCGTACATGCATATAAGTTCTGTGGTTTATCTCTCCCTCCTCCACCCCCTCTTCTGGGGATTGTCAGTCTATACCCTACTTCCACATCTCTGGGACTATCCTGTTCTTCAGACTGTTATGTTCATTATATTCCACAAATAAGTGAGATCATATGATATTTGTCTTTCTCTGCTTGGCTTGTTTCGCTTAGGATAATACTTTCCAGGTCCCTTCATGTAGTCTCAAAGGATAAGAGAGCTTTCTTTCTTACAGCTGCATAGTACTCCATTGTGTATATGTACCACAGCTTTTTTATCCATTCATCTACTGATGGACACTTGGGCTGTTTCCAGATCTTAGCTATTGTAGATAGTGCTGCTATGAACATGGGGGTACATATATTCTTTCTGATTGGTGTTTCAGGCTTCTTAGGGTATATTCCTAGGAGTGGGATCACTGGGTCAAATAGCAGTTCAATTTTTAATTTTTTGAGGTAACACCATAGTGTTTTCCATAGTGGCTGCACCAGACTGCATTCCCACCAGCAGTGTACTAGAGTCCCCTTTTCTCCACACCCTCGCCAACACTTGTTGTTTGATGCTTTGTTGATGGCGGCCATTCTGACAGGTGTGAGGTGACACCTCATTGTTGTTTTAATTTGCATCTCTCTGATGATTAGTGATGTTGAGCATTTCTTCATATGTCTCTTGGCCATTTGTATGTCCTGTTTGGAGAGGTGTCTATTTAGCTCCTCTGCCCATTTTTTTAATTGGGTTCTTTGTCTTCCTTTTGTTGAGTTGTATGAGCACTCTATATATTTTGGAAATTAACCCCTTATCTGAAGTATCATTGGCAGTTATGATCTCCCATACAGTGGGTTCTCTTTCCATTTTGATGGTTGTTTCTTTTGCTGTGCAGAAGCTTTTGAGTTTGATGTAGTCCCATGTGTTCATTTTTTCCTTTGTTTCTCTTCCCTTAGGTGATGTATCAGTGAAAATTTTGCTGCATATGATGTCTGAAATTTTGTTGCCTACATTTTCTTCTAGGATTTTTATGGATTCATGAATCACATTTAAGTCTTTTATCCATTTTGAGTTTATTCTTGTGTATGGTGTAAGTTAATGATCTAGTTTCATTTTTTTGCATGTAGCTGTCCAGTTTTCCAAACACCATTTATTAAAGAAGCTGTCTTTACTCCATTGTATGCTCTTGCCACCTTTGTCGAATATTAATTGAGCATAATGTTTTGGGTTAATTTCTGGGTTCTCTGTTCTATTCCATTGATCTATGTGCCTGTTCTTGTGCCAATACCAGGCTGTTTTGATTACAGTAGCTTTGTAGTATAACATGATATCCGGTGTTGTGATCCCTCCTACTTTGTCCTTCTTTTTCAAGATTGCTGTGGCTAATCGGGGTCTTTTTTGGTTCCATATGAACTTTTGAAGAATTTGTTCTAGTTCTGTGAAATATGTTGTTAGTATTTTGATGGGGATTGCATTGAATCTATAGATTGCTTTAAGTAGTATGGACATTTTAATGATGTTAATTCTTCCAATCCATGAACAAGGTATGTGCTTCCACTTTTTTATATCTTCCTCTATTTCTATTTTCAATGTCCTGTAGTTTTCTGCAAATAGGTCTTTTACTTCCTTGGTTAAGTTTATTCCTAAGTATCTTAATTTTTTTGCTGTGATGGTAAATGGAATTGTTTTTTTAGTTTCTCTTTCTGTGAGTTCATCATTGGTGTATAAGAATGCCGTCGATTTCTTGACGTTAATTTTGTATCCTGCTACTTTGCCAAATTCATTTATTAAGTCTAGTAGATTTTTGATGGAGTCTTCAGGGTTTTCTATGTATAATATCATGTCGTCTGTGAATAATGACAGTTTCACTTCCTCCTTTCCAATTTGGATCCCTTTTATATTTTTTTTTCATGTCTAATTGCTGTGGCTAAGACTTCCAGTACTATGTTAAATAAGAGTGGTGAAAGTGGGCATCCTTGTTTTGTTCCTGTTCTTAAGGGAAATGCTTTTAGTTTTTGTACATTGAGTATAATGTTGGCTGTAGGTTTTTCATATATGGCCTTTATTATGTCGAGATATGATCCCTCTATTCCCAAATTGCTGAGCGTTTTTATCAGAAATGGGTGCTGGATTTTGTCGAATGCTTTTTCAGCATCTATTGATATGGTCATATGATTTTTATCTTTCATTCTGTTTATGTGGTGTATCACATTTATTGATTTGTGAATATTGTACCATCCTTGCATCCCTGGGATGCATCCCACTTGGTCATGATGAATAATTTTTTTGATGTATTGCTGGATCAGATTTGCTAGTATTTTGTTCAGGATTTTGGCATCTATGTCCATCAGGGATATTGGCCTTTAGTTTTCTTTCTTTGTAGTGTCTTTTTCAGGTTTTGGAACTAGAATTATGCTGGCCTTATAAAATGAGTTTGGAAGTCTTCCTTCTTCTTGAATTTTTAAGAATAGTTTGAGGAGAATGGGTGTTAGTTCTTTGAATGCTCAGGAAAACTACCCCGTGAAGCTGTCTGGGCCTGGGCTTTTGTTTGCTGAGAGAGTCTTGATTACATCTTTAATTTCCTTCATTGTTATTGGTCTGTTCAAGTTTTCTATTTCTTCCTGGTTCAGTTTTGGGAGACTATGAGTTTCTAGAAATTTGTCCATTTCGCTTAGGTTGTCCAATTTGTTGCTGTATAATTGTTCATAATATTTGTTAACAATCCTTTGTATTTCTGTGGTGTCATTATTTCTCCTCTTTTATTTCTTATTTTGTGTATTTGGGTTCTCTCTCTTTGTTTCTTGGTGAGTCTAGCTAAGGATCCATCAATCTAGTTTATCTTTCCAAAAAAACCAGCTCTTCGTTTCATTGATCCTTTGAATTGTTTTTTTGGTCTCCACATCGTTTATTTCTGCTCTGATCTTTACTATTTCCTTCCTTCTACTTGCTCTAGGGTTTTCTTTTTGTTTGCTTTCTAGTTCTTTAAGTTGTGAGGTTAGGTAGTCAATTAGAAATTTTTCTTGTTTCTTGAGGTGGGCCTGTGGTGCTATGAACTTCCCTCTCAGAACTGCTTTCGCTGCATCCCATAGATTTTGTGTTGTTGTGTGTTCATTTTCATTGATTTCCAGGAAGTTTTTAATTTCTTCCTTGATCTCCATGGTAACCCATTCATTGTTCAATAACATGCTATTTAGCCTCCATGTTTTCAAATGTCTTTGCATGTTCTTGTTGCAATTGATTTCTAGTTTCATGCTATTGTGATCTGAGAAGATGCTTGATATGATTTCAATCTTCTTGAACTTGTAGAGACTTAGTATGTGCCCTAACATGTGGTCTATCTTTGAGAATGTCCCATGTGCACTTGAGAAGAATGTGAATTCTGCAGTTTTGGGGTGTAATTCTCTGTAGATATGTATTAAATCCATTTGATGTAGCGCTTCTTTTAGAGTCTCTGTTTCCTTGTTAATTTTTTGTCTAGATGATCTATCCAGTGATGTCAGTGGGGTGTTGAAGTCCCCTGCTATGATTGTATTGCTATCGATTTCTCTTTTGAAGTCCTCCAGAAGATTTTTAATATATTTTGGTGCTCCTATATTGGGTGCATATATGTTTACCAAGGTTATATCTTCCTGTTGGATAGATCCTTTCAATATTATGTAGTGGCCTTCTTTATCTCTAGTTATGGCCTTCATTTTGAAATCTAATATATCAGATATGAGTATTGCTACCCCAGCTTTTTTTTCCTTTCCGTTTGCTTGGAAGATTTTTTCCCATTCCTTTATTTTCAACCTATGTGAGTTTTTGTTGTAATTGGGTCTCTTGTAAACAACATATGTGTGAGTCATGCTTTCTTATCCAGTCAACTACTCTATGTCTTCTTATAAGAGCATTCAGATCATTTACATTTAAGGTTATTATTGATATGTACTTATTTATTGCCATTTTTGTTTAGTGTGGTTATATTTTTCTTCCTATTTCTTCTACTAATTACAGCAATCCTTTTAACATTTCTTGCAGTGCTGGTTTGGTGCTAATATATTCCCTTAGCCTTTTTTTTTTTTTTTTTTTTTTTGTCTGGGAAGCTCTTTATTTAACCTTCTATTTTGAATGATAGCTTTGCTGGATGGAGTAGTCTTGGATTCAGATCCTTGTTTTTCATGACCTTGATTACTTCATGCCATTCCCTTCTGGCTTGTAGTGTTTCTGTTGAGAAGTCAGATGATAGCTTTATGGGGGTTCCTTTGTAGGTAACCTGTTTCTTATCTCTTGCTGCCTTTAGGATTCTCTCTTTGTCTTTAATTTTTGGCGTTTTAATTATTATGTGTCTTGGTGTGGGCCTGTTTGGACTCTTCTTGCTTTGGGCTCTCTGTGCTTCTTGAACTTGAATGCCTTCTTCCTTTACCAAGTTAGGAAAGTTTTCTGTCACTATTTCTTCAAATATATTCTCTAGCCTTGCTCATTTTCTTCTTCTTTGGGGACTCCTATGAAGTGAATGTTATTACGTTTCCAGTTGTCCCAGAGTTCTCTTAAGCTGTCTTCCTGTTTTTTAATTGTTTTTTTCCATTTAGTTTTCTGATTGGTTGATTTTTTCTACCCTGTCTTCTAATTCACTGATCTGGTCCTCAGCTTCCTCTACTCTGCTGGTTAGTCCTTCCAATGTGTTCTTCATTTCTGCTATGTCATTCTTCATTTCTTCTTGGTGGTTTTTCATTTCCAATTGGTTGATTTTCAATGTTTCTATATCTTTACTCATGGTGTTGATGTCCTTACTCATGCTGTTGAGCTTCCTCAAGATCATGGCTCTGAACTCTACCTCTGATAACTTGCTTAAGTGCATTTCATTTATCTCATCTTCAGTAGAGTTCTCTTGTTCTTTCATTTGGGATTTGTTTCTTTGTTTCACCATTTTGGCCATCTCAGTGGGTTTTGGAGCCTGCCAAATTTTCCCTGTGAGTGTTGATGTTCTGCTGTTTGTGGCTTCCTCTACTGGGTTTGGATGAGCATGGGAGGACCCACGTTAAACACCACTGTCAAGTCTTACTTTCCTGGGTAGATGTGCAAGCCCAAGAAAGGTTCAGTTTATCCTCTAGCTTTTTGCCTGGAGGCTATTAGTCTCAGTTACTCAGGGCCTTGGAATGTAGCCCTCTGGTATTCTGCGTAAGAGGATTTCCCCGAGGGTGGGACAGATGCTGCTAATTAATGAGCCTCAATTTGCATTTCTTTGGCTCACCTGGAAGGGGCTGAATCTCCAAGGGAGGGGCTGCTGGTTTTCTCCACAGCTCTGGGAAGGAGCAAGCTGGCCCCCGTCCTGTGTGGCTGGGAAGGAGCAAGCTGGCCACTGACCTTTGTGGCCACGACTCAGCAAAAACTCTGAGCGCCCTCCAAATCCCAGGTGTCCCCACAGAGTTCCAGTCCAGTCCGCCCTCCCTCTGCCAGAGCCCAAGGTGAGTGGCTGTAACCAATACAGTGCTCTTTTCAAGCCCTCTGTGCTGTGAAGTGGACTTGGGACTTTAACCCCGACACAGCTAAGACTGCTGTCCGTGGGCTCCCAGCCCACCACCCTCTTGCACCTCTGCAATCCTATCAGGATCTATTCAGTGTTCCTGGCTATATGGTCCTTTACTGCTGCTTTTCTGTTGCTTTTTTCTGATGATTTGTCTTTATTTTAGTTGTAATTCCCATTTGGTCCTGGGAGATCGTCTGTGTAGCTTCCATTCACTCCACCACCATTCTGTCTCTTTTCTGTTATTATTATTTTATATCCTCACCCAAGGATATGCTTTTCATTGATTCTAGAGAGAAAAGAAGGGAGAGGAAAAGAGAGAAAACATTGATTGGTTGTCTCCTGTACGTACCCCTGGGTATGTGACCTGACTGGGAATTGAACCTGCCATCCTTCGGTGCGTGGGACAATGCTCCAACCAACTGAGCTACACCAGCCAGAGTTCAGCATTATTATTCAAGAGGAGTTCACTGAGAGAGTGAATAGGCTATGTGACAAAGTTCTCTTTAGATGTTAAAACTCCTTGTAATTCTTAGTTATTATTATTTGTGACAGTTATTTTAGGAGAAAATTACTTTAGGAGAAAAATTCAAAGTACTTGTACAAAAAGACTATATAAGTTTCCCCCTACCCTTTATAGGAAGTACAATCCCAAGATTGTAAAGGCAGTTGTCAAGGTGAGTGATTTTATACTTGACCTTTAAAAATGTAGCACATTCTCACAAAAAAGTTGGGGCATAAAATATCCAACCCTGAGACAGGAAAATTATATGGTTGCTGCTGCTCAATTACAATTTTTGTAAAGTTCAAAAAGATACAATATATGTGTTGAGCAGTGGCAGCCATTATGAGCCAGGCTTTCTGCATGCTTTCTGAAGCCCACTGGAGTATTTGGATTTGTTGACTATTTGTAAGGCTGTGTCGCTTCAGGGTTAATAGGGATGTACTATGAAGCTGTGTTAAGCAATCCTTCTTTTTTATTTTGCTATTCATAGTCATGAAACAGTAGTAGAATCTGCTACTCAAAATATAAGCAAGATCAATGCATGGAGTGTGCTCCAACTGCTTCTAGGATCGTAGGACACAGAGACAATGCCATGCAGAACTGCAGACAGGTATTGGATTAATTTGCCCAGCGATGAAACCAAATGAGGTGACAGCAACAGAGTGACAGATCAGTTTGGGATTGGAAAGGAAAACAACTGTAGTTTCACAATGAACATCCCTTTGAGAGCTGTCTTTAGATAGGTTCTTCCGTGTCAGGCATATCTGGAAACTATCCAAGTTTATATATATGTGTGTGTGTGTGTGTGTGTGTGTGTGTGTGTGTGACATCTTTCTTATCCATTCATTTGTCCCTTGACACTTAGGTTGTTCCCATTTCTTGGCTATTATGAATAATGCTATAAAAATACACACACACGGAAGTGCAGATATTTCTGATATTCTGTTTTCGTTTCCTTTGGCTCTACACCCATAAGTAGATGGCTGGATGATATGGTAGTTATATTTTTAATTTATGAGGAGCCTCCACATTGTTTTCCATAGTGGCTGCACAATTTACATTCCCACCAATAGTGTACAAGAGTTTCCTTTTTGCCCAGCCAGTGTGGCTCAGTGGTTGAGTGTCGACCCATGCCACCAAGAGGTTGCCGGTTCAATTCCCGGTCAGGGCACATGGCCCAGGTTGTGGGCCCAATCCCCAGTTGGGGGGCATGCTGGAGGTGGCCAATCGATGTTCTCTCTCATCGATGTTTCTATCTCTCTCTCCCTCTAAAAATCAATAAAGAAAATAAAATAATAAAAAAAAAGAGTTCCCTTTTCTCCACACCCTTGCCAATACTTGTTATTTCATCTTTTTGATGAGAGCCATTCTGACAGGTATGAGGGGATATTTCACTGTGGTTTTCATTTGCATTTCCCTGATGATTTGGGATGCTGAACACCTTTCCATATACTTGTTGGCCATCTGTATATCTTCTATGGAAAAATATCTTTTCCGTTCCCCTGTCCATTTTTAAATCAGATTGATTTTTCCTATTGGGTTTTATAAATTCTTTATGTACTTTTGGATATTAACCCCTTGTCAGATACATGATTTGCAAGTATTTTCTCTCATTCCATTGTTTACCTTTTCGTTTTGTTGATGGTTTCCTTTGCTGTGCAGAGCTTTTCAGTTTGATGTAGTCCCACCTGTTTATTTTTGCTTCTGTTGTCAAATCCAAAAAATCATCACCAAGGCCAACGTCAAAGAGCTTACCTCCTATGTTTTCTTCTAGAAGTTTTATGGTTTCAGTTCTTATGTTCAAGTCTTTAATCCATTTTGAATTGATTTTTGTGTATGCTGAAAGATAGGGATCCAGTGCCATTCTTTGGCACATGGCTATGCAGTTTGCCCAACACTATTTATGAGAGACTATTCTTTCCCATGGTACATTCTTGGCTCCTTTGTCAAGAATTAGTTGACGGTATATGCAGGGATAATTTGGGGCTATCCATTCTGTTCAGTTGATCTATGTGTCTGTTTTTATGCCAGTACCATACTGTTTTAATTACTATAGTTTTATAGTATAGTTTAAAATCAGGAACTGTAATGCCTCCTGTTTTGTTCTTTTTCCTCAGGGTTGCTTTGGCTATTTGAACTATTTTGTGGTTCCATACGAATTTTCAGATTTTGTTTTTCTATTTCTATGAAAACTGCCATTGAAATTTTAATGGGAATTGCATAGATGGGTTTGGATACTATGGACATTTTAACAATATTCATCCTTCCAATACGTGAACACAGGATAACTTTCCGTTTATTTGTTTCTTCTTTAATCTCTCTTATCAAAGTCTTATACTTTTAAGTGTACAGCTTAAAAGTATAAAACTTTTACCTCCATGGTTAAATTTATTCCTAAGTATTTTATTGTTTTTGATGCTATTGTGAATGGAATTGTTTTGTTTATTTCTTTTTCAGATATTTCACTGTAGCTAGAAGATGAATAAACTCTGGGGATCTAATACAGAGCGTTGGGATTATACTTAACAATAATGTATTATATACTTGAAAGTTGTTAAGAGAGTAGATCTTAAATATTCTCACCACATAAAAGCAATGGTAATTATGTCATGAGATGGAGGTATTAGCAACTTCTGCGGTGGTAATCATTTTGCAGTATATAAATGTATCAAGTCATGTTTTACAAGTTAAACCTACACAAAGTTATATATCAATTATATCTCAACAAAGCTGGAAAAAAGAGGTTATTGTGGCTGCTTTGAAGAGAAAAACAATTTTGGGGGAAAGAGACCAGTGAGGCGGCTGCTCTTATACTCCAAATGGGAGATAAGGAGAATTAGACTGAGTTATAGACATGGAGGTGATGTTAAATGGTTGGATCCTTAATAACTGTTGGAGTTAGTGCTGGCAGGATTTGCTAACTGTTTGAAAGTAAGAGAAAGGAGAATAAGAGAAAGGCAGGAATCAAGGATGACTCCTAAGTTTTGGAATTGAGCAACTGGGTGCTGGTGGTGCTGTTTACTGAGACTGGAAGGGCTTTTTGGAGAAGGACGGATTTGGTGAAGGAAACAGTTCTGTTAAAGTGACATTACATTTCAGATGCTTATTTGATATCCAGATGGAGATGGCAGTGGACAGTTGCATATTTTATTTTAGTGTCTCTTAGAGTTCTGAATATTTCACTCATTGCTTTATAACAACTTATTTATTAATTTGGAATCTGGCAAATAGATGTTAGCTCATAGCTAGATAAGATTTAAGCTCCTTAGATTAGCATTTAAGACATCTCTTTGACTACTTCACCTAATCAATCTCTAGTCCTCTTTCACAGTATATACTATAGCCATATCAAGCCATTTTTAAATTAATTAGTTAATTAATTATTAGTATTATTATTATTTTAAATCCTCACCCAAGTTTTCCATTGATTTTCAGATAGAGTGGGAGGGAGGGAGGAAGGGAGAGAGAGAGAGAGAGAAACATTCATGTGAGAGAGACACATCGATTGGTTGCCTCCCACATGACCCTGACCAGGACCAGGGACTGAACCACAACCAAGGTACATGCCCTTGACTGGAATTGAACCTGAGACTCTTTGGTCCATGGGCCGACACTCTAACTGTTGAGCCAAACCCACCAGGGCAATATCAAGCCATTTTTAGTTTCCTAGACACTTTATAATAACATTGCCCCCATGACTTTGCTTGTATCCCAGCTATTCACTATTCCTTTGCCCCCTTTTTCCACCTGGCTCATTTCCACTCATTCTTTAAGACTCTCTTTTGGTGCCATGTCATCCTTGGCAACTTCTTTCACCCTCCTAGGGGTTGATAGATTCTTTCACTTCATATTGGCATCCAAGGCCTTCTTCAACTCTAACATTTGTCATGTCGTACTATAATCACTCAAATGTCTGCTTTCTTGACTATACTGAGAACTCTTTAAATCCAAAAGCTGTCTTTTTTGTAGCCCTAGAATCCCTGAATTTAGTAGATGCTCAAACTAGTCATTGCATGAATGAGCATTTCTTTCAGACCTTTGAGTCTCTTTGAGAAACCTGTAGGGTAGAAAAATCTACATATTTCAGATCCTTAGAAATTCTTTCTGATTAGACAGGACCAGGGAAGGACTGATAAGAAGACTGTCTGTTACTGAGGATGATTTAAAACTGTACAGAATGTGTCCTTGTATAATCACTAGGGATTCATTTGTTGAGGGTTATACATTTCCCCCTTACTTGAGTTCTCTTAAAAATGTGAATTTTGGGGTGGGAGAGTAACACAGTAAATCATGATATGCAAGGTAAAGTCTTATAGTAGGAAGAACACTGCATTCTAGGCTATATGGAGTCTCAGATCTCTCCCTAACCTGACACAAAAACTTAGTCCTAAGAACTAGGCTATGGTGAATACTGTACCACTGCCGTTTCAACAATAAAATCAATTACTCAGAAAAGGCATATGATTAAGTGATACAATTATAGAGTACTCTTAAAAGTCTTGGGGTAATAGTAAAAGGGCATTAAAAAAATAAGATGAGAAGAAAAGATTACAATTTAGAGGGGGTAAGAGGGTACAAATGATTTCACTGGAAAATTATATTTGAAGAAAAATAATAGTCCTTTTTGTTTTCTACCAGCAATAGAGGATATTATGCTTTGAAGAATGCAGTCCTGATATTGAAACTTTCCATGTTCCATGCTCCTTGGTTTTCAAATGAAACCTAGCCAGGCAGGAGGTGTTTTCTTCTCCCCATTCTTAATTGATTTTCTTGACATGGACTGTGCTCTGAGTTTCCTAATTGTTTCAGGGAGGATTTGTTCAAATTATTCAAATTTCCATGCCCAAACTGATTTCCAGATGCTGAAAGCTTACAGCCAGCCCCTTCCATGTGCAATTTTGAGACAAAGTTGAGTATTATCATTAGTAATACCACGTAATGGGACCATTAAGAATCTTGGCACCAACCTCTCATCCATTTTCAATGTCATGGGAGAGAGATTGATTTGAAGTCCTGCAGAGCTGACTAAGCCCTGCATCTTTCCCAGGAAGGCAGAAATGGTTCCAATGCTGTGTTCTATAGTGAGGATCTTAGAACAGCCTTTTAGACTTGACACCCGAGACTCTGTTATAAGACTATTCATGTTTCTTAGTTCTAGTAGCACTGAAGAGCTTATATGTGTCAAAATATAATGATTAGAGTCTTATCCAGAAGGGAATGAAGAAGGGCTAATCTAAGCCCTTTCTGGGATGCAAAGGCTGAAAGGAGGAAGATAAGAGGATTGCTTGTCTAGCCTGGTATCCAAGGCCATATATTCCAATTCCAGCCTCCTTTTACTGCTCTCTCCCCTACTGCTTTCCGACATGAATTCTCTGCTTCAGCCTGGTTGGTCCACTCACTGTCCCTCAAATATGATTTTTCTGTTCTCATCTTATTAGCTTTCAAAATGATATCCCGCTTATCTGAAATGCACTTCTGTTTCCCCTCCATTAATTTAAAATCACTAAATCATCCAAGGGCTGGCTCTCATACCATCTTCTATGTAGTCCTCCCTGTTTCCTGAAATTAACAATCCACAAAGCCCCTCCTCTGCCATCTGGAATCTTTCATGTAGACAGTGTTTAGCGAGGTATTGCTCTGTGCTGGGCACTGGGCCTGGTGTTAGTGATAACATTGTGAGCAAATCAGACACGCCTTCCTCTATCCTTTAGGAACTCTCAAACTAGTAGGATGGAAATATGTTAATTTGTTGCCAAATTATAGCTAATATTTATAATGTTTACTATGTTCCAAGAGCTTCATTTGATATGATTTTGGTTAATCCTTACCATAGCTTTATGGGACCTTGTATTACACTTGATGAGATAGTCTCTGTTATTTTTCCTATTTAAGAGAGGGGAAAATAAAGGCAAGGTTAAATAACTCGCCCAAGGCCATCCAAATGCTACAGCAGTTTCTGAACTCAGGTCTTAACCACTAAGCACATTCCTCCTTGCCTTCAGGGAGTTGACATTTACCTGTACCTTTACTGCCTTGTGTTACAACTCACTTATATGCATACATATATTTTCTTCCCAAACTACACTGTAATGCAGGGTCCATGAGGAAACTGACCATGACTTAGGGAACAGTTAGGAACGCAAGTTTACAAACAGATAGACTTGAATTTAAACTCCTGATCCTCTGGCTCTGCACCCAGGCAAAAGTTAACCTCTCTGACCTTTTGTTCCCTTATCTGTAAAATGGGCAAAATAATAACCACAGGAAGGTGATTGAGGATTAACCAAAACAATATATGTAGAGCCTGAGCACAGTGCCTTGAACGTGTCTGGCGCTCAGTAAATGGTAGCTAATGTGATTCTTTGCATCCTCCACTGCTTGCATAATGGTTGACACAGCAGTGCAAACATCTTTCTTGAATAGTTGATTATAGTGAAAACCTAAGAAAATTCAAAATAATCCTCAAGAAAACCCTTTTGACAGCTAATTTTTAGTAAATATATTTATAAGACATACAGTTTTATTATTTTAAGTTATATAAAATGACACAGACTAAACATGAAATACAGGACATTTAAAAAGTGTTAAGTATTTAAAAGTACCTGGTTAATTGCAAGTGAAAGTTTGAGAATGTACTTTGATAGAAATTTAATGAATCATAACCATTTATTCTCAGCACATATATACTTTTAAATACATGGTATGCAAAAATTCAGTAATATAATTTTTCAATTTATATTCTATTAATATAAATGATTTAATGAGCACATAGTATGTGCAATATATATGAGAAACTTATAATTACACATATTTCCCAGTAGTTTTAATGTTTCCTAGATTACTAAATTCTTATTTAAATGATTATAAAAGGGTCAACCCAGCCCTAGTCTGGATTGAGATACATTTTTCAACATCTACTTATGTTTGTTGCCCATATATCCACTAATGTAGTAATCATTTTTATATCAGTTGTTAGTTTCAGTATCTGGTTCATTTTAAAATCTGCTTATGTTGATTATTTTGTCTCTTGACCATGAGTTGGTTCTTTTTCTTATTATTGTATGTGTGTGTGGGGGTATGCATCTCACAATTTTTGCTGGCAAGGGGCCATCCTGTGTGTGACAGTAGAGACTGAGTTAAACAGTATTTAGGCTTGGAAATGGGAACGCCATCTCTTCAACTCGGCCCACAGAGTGAAGTGTTAAGTTAATCTCATCAGGAGTTGGGCTGAATTTGAGTTTTGCTAAGACTAGGTTTACCTTCAGTGCAACCCCAACTTCAAATTCCTGTATTGCTACCTTAGTCTGGGGACTAGTTTGCTGGAGATTTTTTTTCTTAGGGTCTGTTTCCTCCTCAGCTTTAGGCCTTCTCTTTATACCTATACCTCAGAGAGTTCTTTCTTCATGCTCTTGACCCTTTCTCAGCAACAGTCTGCTGTTGTGTGTTAGTTACTCAATGCTTGGTAGCCCGGGATGGGAGGGAGGGAAGTGGTGTTTCCCTTGTCCTAGTCTAACTTCAATGTTAGACAGGCCCTGTGTCCCTGGTATCTGAGGCTTTTTCAGTGATCTATCTTTTCCCCAGAAGTAGAAGACCTCTGTCCCTTCTCACAGCCATGGTGTCCTGGAAACAATAGTCTTTACTGCCCTTTCAACAGCAACTTAATGTTTTTTGTTTCATAAAGGAAAAAGATCCAGTTGGAACTTTTTGTGTTTTCTAGGGAGAAAGCCACCACCCAACTTCAGGCCTGTACCTAGTGGAGGCTTATTTCTTTCTGCAGGTCCCTGATTTTCCCTGTGATCACTGGTGAAGGTCCTGCCAATGGGTTTGCAGCGTCCAGAGATTCTACAGTCACATACTAGGTCACATTCAGTCTCTAACCATTAGTTAAAGGACCTTTCTTCCCCACGCATAGGGAAGTCCTGTTTTCCTCCTATTCTGAGTGTGTGTCCTGTGCTTTCTGTCGAGGCGCCTCTTTCGTTATATTTCAGGTGTGACTTACCTACCTGCTGGATTCAAGAAAAGTTAAAATTTGTAGTTTATATTTTTCTTGTTGATAGAGAGTTATGATCTTTAAAATTTCTATGTCCCAAGTGGAATGTAGAATCACTTAACTATAAGAAAAATAAAATGATGCACCTTGAGTGAACGTTGCCAATCTAATTAGTTCTATGGCACAAAGAGACATATATCTTACACTGGGAGTAAGGGGAGAATTTAGTTGTAAAATCTATAAGGGGAATGGCAAGGAATGAAGTTATATGCTTGGAAGATGAGCCAGATAGCAAGCATCAGGGGACCTGAGAGGGAAGACAGGGTTGTGTTGTAAGATGTCCTCTTGCCCAAGTGAGACTGCAGTGATGAATAGGGTGAGAAAAGGTCAGAAGTATTTTTACATGTCACATTCATGAGTTTAGGTTCATGGACATCCACAAGGGATAAACATTGTTTCAATTGTAAGGAGAGACTAACAATGAGAGATCTAAAAAACTCTCAGAAGGTGAACAGCCATTGCTATCCTTGTGCAGTCAGACTTAGTGCCCAGAATATGTCGGCATGAATCAGAAAACAAAATAAAACCAAGAAAAACCATCTACTAGTTCAAAAAAGAATCATGTAGCTAGAGATAGCATGCATAAATGATAAAACTGCCCCTTATAATAACTTACAGTTAGTATTATTATTGTATCAAATGAGATAATACACATAAAACTACTTTGTCAAACATGGAGTGGAATAAAAATATGAAATAGTAGGATTATAAATATTGCTTTGTTTCAGAATAAATATAACCTGGTGTATAACTCAGAACGAGCTCAAGAAATGTACACATGCAAACAAATATTGATAATATGGTCTTTGTGAAAATCCTGATAATGCCGATTCTATATTTAGTCATTTAAGTAGTTCACAACTGACTGGATGATGTCCTGCTTCTTCCACGGAGCTTTCCCTGACTCCTTTGATCATAGTGGTGATCTTCAATTTCTCGGAATGCTTTTTGAGCCTGCATACCATGTGGCAGGACAAGAGTTTGAAAGCTAGCTCTTCTTTCTACTCCTTATTTAAGCATTTATTCTCCCTGTCCTGACAGATAGACATTAGTTATCCATTGCTTTGGTGAGAGTCTTTCAGTGTAGAAACAGAGAACAGAAGTGTCAGGTTCTTTGAGCTTTAAAGTTGATTTCAGAAAATATTTGGAATAATACCTAATCTAGTTATGTGTTTCTGTGAGACAGCTTGGCTCTACTCTGGAGATGATTTATTCTCAGCTTGTGTGAACCTGTCTTTAGTTGAATGAACACTATTACATCAGCTATGTCAATGAGCTATATTGTCATTCTTACTGCTGACCAGTAAAGACTCCAGCTAGCAGGTCCAGTGATCATTCAGTGGAAAAAACAAAAACCAAAACACACTTATTGGTCTCAGGACGGCTTATTTTACTTTCTACATCTCCCCATGTGGACAACCACTCTTTCAACTTATAAGAGTCTTTGGAAGACCCAGGAAAGGATAAAGGACTTTGGACACTTAAAGTAATAATGCTGTTATGAGAACTGAGATGGTCTGAGCCTCACCTCCCTCCCCTACTTCCTGACTCATATATCTGGGTAAATTGGAACCAGAGAGAACTCATTGTCAGAGGGTCAAGAGAATAAGAAACAATAATTTATGTCTTCATTCTTACTTTCTGAGTTGTAGTACAGTTCTAATAACTTCAATTTCAAGACTTAAGTGCATTTATGTAACAGTTATTGGATTAATAAATTCAAGAATATTTTACTGGAATAGCCCTCTACAAATACTGAGGATAAGCCAGTGTTCTAATCCATTTTCTTCCAAAAGGCAACCTATTAGCCAATTCTCAGAGACTATCCATGGTTTTGGTGTTTAATGCAATAGACTCTTACACAATCAGTGTTAATGGTCTACTTACATGCCAGCTTTCATGAAGGTGACTATCTGTAACACATTGCCACTTTTTTTAAGAGACTAGAGTATTCATTTGTTTTGATGGTGAAAAACGGAGATGCCGAAGGTGATGCAAATATGTGAGTTGGTTTGTTGTTATAACTATTATCAGAATTCTCTGAGTGAAAAACAAAACCAAATAAAACAAGGACAAACTTAGCTTGGCTGGAGTGATTGGGAGATAAAAACTGCTAAGGGCCAATGAGCAGCACAATGCACTGAATTAAACAGAATTCAAAGTTGCTTGAACCTGAGGTGCTTAAAGGTCCAGGTAGGGAGTGAAAGGTATGAATTTGTGGCCAACCTTTTATTTGTCAGTGTGACACATCAGGTACCAAGTGAGACCCAATGATTTTTTTTCTTAATTAATTAATTTATTTATTTATTTTTGTTACAGATGTTTCTCCTTTCCCCCCCATTGACACCCTCCTCCTGATCCCACCCCCACCCCCAGCATTGTTGTCTATATCCATTGGTTATGCTTATATGCATATAAGTTCTTTGGTTTATATCTTCCCTCCCCCTGCCCACCTCCTCTGAGGTTTGTCAGTCTGAATCCTACTTCCATGTCTCCGGGTCTGTTTTGTTCATCTGCTTATTTTGTTCATTATATTCCACAAACAAGTGAGATCATGTGGTATTTATCTTTCTCTGATTGGCTTATTCACTTAGCATAATACTCTCCAGGTCCCTCCATGTCGTCTCAAAGGATAAGAGATATCTCTTTCTTACAGCTGCATAGTATTCCATTGTGTAAATGTACTACAGCTTTTTTATCCACTCATCTACTGATGGACACTTGGGCTCTTTCCAGATCTTAGCTATAGATAGTGCTGCTATGAACATAGGGGTACATATATTCTTTCTGATTGGTGTTTCAGGCTTCTTAGGATATATTCCTAGAAGTGGGATCACTGGAGACCCGATGATTTTTGTGTGTCATGAGAAACAATTATTAATGGATAAAAAGATACTGTCAGGAAGACATTTTCTTGGCACAGGTTTAATGGCTGCATAGTGATCATTTGTGAGGAGGGCTAGTCTTGTTTGAAGTTAGTTGAATTTTTGGTCTATGGTGATGGCAGTGTATATACCACAATACCAGTTTGTAAAACCGAAATATTGTTTAGAGTAAAGAGAGGCTGATTTGTCATCTCAGTTCCTTAGGGAAGCATTTATTTTTCTGTATTTGAGGAGGTAAACCTTTTGTAAAACAGGTCCTGAAATTCCAAATTATAGGTTGTTTGCTTCTGAATATTCACACCCTGTTATATAAGGCTTTATTCAAATTCTCTCTCTTGGTCAACTTGAGGAAACTATATTAATTGGCATTTAATTGAGGGACCTGTTATCTGTACATCAGACTGAATTGTTCTAAACCCAATTGATTAAGTGGAACCAGTTTTACATGGTCTATATCTACACAGGCAACGAGCAGCGAGGAGTTCAGGAGAAAACCTAAATTCCAACCCCTCCATGAAATATCCCATCACCCACTCTCTTAGTGCTATTACCAATAACAATAAATTAATAAGTCTTCAATCGAACTGATTGGTTATATGTGTTGTTTTAAATCACAAATCATTGATTCCTAGTCACTTCCTTAACCACAGAGGATCACATTTGATATTATTGCTATTAGCTAAGATTATTTTCCAGTGTTTTTGGAGAAAAGATATTAAGAAGCCATAGGGGACTAACACTCTCATTTGACAGGTAAAGACTTCCTGAAAACTATTGAAAATAAATATTTTGTTCAAAGTTACACAGCCAGTTGGCAGTAGAGCTTAGACAAACTCTATTCTGGAATTCTTCCCACTACTTCATGATGTTATTTTAAAGCACATTCCATCATTTTATTGTGATTGCCTTTCAATGGTCAGCAGTCCTCACTGGGGAAAGTTTTTCATCACATCTTTGTTTGAATTAAACTCACTACCACACTTTACTTTTTTTCCAGGTGACCTTTGAGAGCCCAAACCTAAAATCAAACACCAGCAAGTAATGACCCTCAAACTAAAATATCTAAACTTCAAGCCATCATTTAGGTCTTCAGTTTTCTTCAGGAATTATCCTATTTCTCAATGATTTCTAGCCAAGTCCTCATGTACTGAGTTACATCTCTTGCCCCCTTAAAAAGTGCTTGTTTATATGTTGCTATTGTAAAGCCTATTTCTACATTCTGCTAAATGAGAAAGTGAAGGCAGAGGAAGTCGATCTACATTTGTAATTGATTCATTAGCTTGTTAATTTAATAAATGCTTACTACTTACTATATGCCAGATGGTCGTATAGGATTTGGAAATATAGTAGTAGGAAAAAAAATCTAGAAAACATTCATGCCCTCATCAAAATAACATGCTAAGATGGAAGACATAAATTAAACCACTATTTAAACATATAATAGGTCAAGTGTGACAAGGGCTATGAAGACCTAGAAAACAGGATAAAGAAACCAATAGTAGCAGAAAGGTAGTAATTATAGGGCAGTCAGAGAAAGTCTCCTTACGGATTCTGAGCAGAGATACAGAAGCAGTGAGGCAGTAATTCATGCAAACATCTGGGGAAAAGGTGGAAATATAAAATGCTATAGCTACTTTGGAAAACAGTCTGGAAGTTCTTCAAATAGTTAAACATAGAATTGTAACATGACTCAGCATATCCACTCCTAGGTATATACTACCTAAGAGAAATGAAAACATATCCACGCAGAAAGTTCCACTCAGATGTTTATGGCAATATTGTTCCTAATAGCCCAAAGGTGAAAAGAACCTAAATGTCCATGAACGGATAAATGGATAAATACAATGTTGTATATCCAGACAATGCAATATTATATGCCCATAAAAAGGAATAAAGTACTGATACATGCTAAAACATGTATGACACTTGAAAGTATTATGCTAAGTGAAAGAAACCAATCACAAAAACACGTATTATATGATTCCATTTATATGAAATTCCAAGAAAGCAATTCTGGAGAGACAGAAAGTGAACTAGTGGTTGTGTAAGTTTGGGACGGATGGCAGTACTTGGGAAGGCCCTACAAGTTATGGGGTTTCTTTTAGAGATGAAGAAATTTTCTAAAATTGACTATGGTGATGGTTGTATATATTTGTGAATATATTAAAACCCATGCATTTGTGGTATAATAAAAGCTATATTTGGTCTTTGTCCCTTGTTCCTGGCACAGAACTCCTAAAACTCTTGGAATTCCCTGAATAATAGGAGTGGCATTCATAAGAAGCCCCTTTTCATCACACTGGAGTTTAGGTGACTTAGGGTGGGGCCTCTGGATAGCCTCAAGATGAGATTGGTCACCAGCAAGACCAAGTGATTAGAGCATTGGAACTTTAAGCTCCACCCACTGCACTCAAGAACTTTCTTGGCTTTGTCCTACGTACCTCTTCATCTGGCTGTTCATGTGTACCATTTATAATATCCTTTATTATAGACCAGTAACATAACTAAATGTTTTCTGGAGTTTTGTGAACCACTCTAGCAAATTATCAAACCCAAGGAGGGAATTGTGGAAACCATTGACTTACAGTAGCTGGTTAACCAGAAGTACAGGTAATAACCTAGACTTGCAGTGGCATCTGAAGTGGGGGAGCAGTCTTACGGGACTCAGCCCTTTAACGTGTGGGATCTGGTACCATCTCCGGATAGATAGTGTCAGAATTGAATTATTGGATATTCATTTGGTGTCTGGAGACTTGAGATTGGTTGGTGGTGCCCCCAAAGCACCCTAGACATAGAATACTTTAAGTGAGTTCATTGTATTGTATGCGAATTACATCTCAATAAAGCTGTTATTTAAAAAAAACCTCAAAAAACGAGAAGTTTGGTGCTACTCTTTTGATTCATACTCAGGCAGCAAAGGTTTTGCACCATTAGTGCAAATGTCAACATGGTGACAATAAATAATAATTTGATATCATTATGAAAATAAACATGTAGAAAGGTCTCAGGTTCTCCCAGGTGTCCATAGATAACATGGTTTAAGAGAATAAAGGTGGTATACAGGATGGAGCAAAGAGTAGGTTTACAGTTGTTTATATGGAAAATAATACAATAATTAATACATAATAATACAAGAAGGAACTCGGTTTCCCGTACTCACAACTGTAAACCCACTTTTGCCCCACCCTGTGGAGAGCAGCTCTCTCATCACGCCATCCCACCCTTCCCCTGGAGAGAGCTTCACAAGCCAGGTTTCACTTGGATCTCGTTCAAGGGTTTTGAATCAGAAAGCCAAAGGCTACCTTTATAAATTGTTTTCGCCTATGGTATAGTTAAGTGTCATGGGTCTCAAGAGAGGAAGACGAACAGATCTCTGGTGTATTTAATTTTCAGTGTGGAATTGCACCAGGAACAATAAATATTTGTTGTGACTAAATCTATAACCCTTTACAAATCACTCTTTGGTTGCATTTCTGATTGCTTTGTTACAGGCAATAAACACTGCCAGACAGAAGACATCTGATGCTTTTTAATCAAATAACAGAATCCTAAAAAGGTCACAACTATAACTTATAAAAGCACTTTATACTGGCTGTCCCAAAAGGCATGAAAGATCAAAATGTGAGTGATTCCCTAAGCAGAAATGCCATCCAAACACAAGAATCAAAAACTCATTGCTTCAAAATGGAACAGCATTGACAGTGTGTTGGAAAAAGACAAATTTCTCCTGGGCCCTGGACCACCTTTTTACATTTTCACTCTTTCATTTAGGTTTGAGAAATTAAATTATATTCATGGGTTTGAGAAATCTGATCCCCATATCAACAAATGGAAGGGACCATCTTGCTATCAATCAGTTTAATAAAACAACTGGGCCCATGTCATATGGAATTTATGTACTTTTGTCAGTAATTTCTCCCAAGACAGTTATTACTCTCTGACCATTCATTGCATGCAATTTTATCTGAGAGGTAGAATCAAAGACAGGGTGGTACATTTGCTTAATCTTGAGGTCCAAAGTATATTGTTTTATTGGTACACTTGCCTTATCAGCCAGCTTCCCTATTTAAACACAACCTGTCATTTCACCTCATTTATTCTTGGACTCATCATACATTCTTTGAACACTGTTTAGGAATAAATATATAGAGAGATGAGAAGTCAGCAAACTAAATGAAATGTTCAGGAATTGAATGGCCACAAAGGAATGAATTGAGATATTACAAAGCCTCATTTGCCACACTAGCAGAAATATCTAGAAAGAAAGTAAAACAAAACAAAACAAAACAAAAACAACAGAAAACTAGAAAAGAAGTAGTAAAAACTAGAAAGGTGGAATACATACATAATATGAATTTCTAAAGATAACTTTATTGTTTATCTGTTTTTTTTTAATTTAAAATTATACATTTAAATAGTCATGTAGTTCTCTAAGGTTTAATATGAAAATAACTTCCCTGACCCCACAAGTTCTCATTTCTCATAGCAATTACTTTCAATCTTTTCAGTTGATTTGTACCTTTGTATTTATGAATAACATGCATACCTTGCTACTTTTTGATTTATCAGTTTTAAGCATTAGCTATTTATTTTCTACTATGAAGATGAAAATTTAACTTTCTTTTATCTTTTCACTCCCTAGCCCATACATCTGTATTTCCTGTACCCAGTTGCTGTATTTATATCATGATTTTAGTAAATATTTAGAATAATATTCAGTGTTTATATAGGTAAACAGTATACCTGGCTGGGCAGGTAGTATATATAATTATTTCTTTTTTTCTGTGCAACATCCATCTGTTTTCCAGAATTAAAAATTGTTTGTTTAAACCTTAGAAGAGAGGACTGGGTGGGGAGGGAAGAAATAAACCAAAGAACTTATGCATATAAGTATAACCAATGGACATAGACAACAATGCTGTGTGTGTGGGGGGGCCAGGAATGGGAGGAGGGTGTCAATGGGGGAAAAAGGAGAAACATCTGTAAGAAAAATAAATTAATTAAAAAATTGTTTACCTAATTAATTATATAATTAACAGTAATTTAATTTCCTGTCTATATAATAAAATACTTTAGATATTTTATTGATTTAATTTTATTGGGAAAAAAATTTCTCCTAGGGCCTTTATATCTGCTTCTGTTTGAATTAATTGATTTCTAGTCATGCTGTCGAACTGCCATCTTGAGAGTTCCTTTTACCATTAGCCTACAGAGTCCCTTGGTTTCTCTTTGGTGATACCATCTCTTTCCTGGATTTCATGTTTGTCATTTTTGGTTTACTTCCACATTTTGGTAGAGTGTATCTTCCAACGTCTTCCTGAAAGTCTATGCATTGGGACATATATTTTTAAAGATCTTTCAGGGGCAAAAGCATTTATTCTATCCTATACCATAATTAAGAGTTTGGGCAAAACATTGTAGATTGGAAGTTATCTTTTTCTCAGAATTTTGAAGGCATTTTTCAATTTTCATAACTTTTAGAAGAAGATTGAAAGGAAGTCTGATCGTATTTTTAAACTTGATCCTTGTGTGATACCTGTTTTTTCCCTTCCTCTTTCCAAAAGCTTGGGTAATCTTCTCTTTGTCCCCAATATTCTAAATTTATCCATTGTGCTGAGGATTTTGTATGTCAATTCAATCTAGAAATACATACATTCATTTTTGGATTTTTTTGGGGGGGATATATATCTTTAATGATTTTTTTCTCTCCATTAAAAAAATATATAATTATTCTAGGCCCCTGGTGCTTGGATCTTGAGCCTTTCGGACTGGGTCCTCCAATTTTCCCTTATGATTCTTTCCTGGGATGTTTCCTTGACTTTACCTTCTAATTCTCCTATTGAGTTTCTTATTTCTTAAAACAATGTTTCTCAGAATATTTCTCTTTTAAAATGGAATTATTTTATTTTTAATCTCTGAGGATAGTGATGATTTTATTTCTATGTTTCTTTTTTTCCCCTCTCTGTATTCTCCATGACTCCTCCAAATTGTGATTTTTTTCTACTTTGGTCCCTGACTTTCACATTAAATAAGTTCGTCATATGCCTGCTGCTCCTTGATAATCTGATCATATTTAAGAGCAAATGCTAAAAAGATAATTCTTTGCATGCGAGTGCCATCAACTAAAGTAAGGCCTGGGTCTTAAGAAGCTGTTGGTTTCTCCTTCCTACCTCTTGGAGCCCTGAATTGCCTTGTAAAGAAGATGGGCTACCATGTTAATGAGAGAGAGAGAGAGAGAGAGAGAGAGAGAGAGAGAGAGAGAGAGAGAGAATATAGAGAGGAGGAAGAAGAAGAAGAAGAAGAAGAAGAAGAAGAAGAAGAAGAAGAAGAAGAAGAAGAAGAAGAGGAGGAGGAGGAGGAGGAGGAGGAGGAGGAGGAGGAGGAGGAGGAGGAGGAGGAGGAGGAGGAGGAAAGAAGAAGGAGGAGAAGGAGGAAGAGGGTGAGGAGGGGGAAGAGGGGGAAGAAAGAAGAAAGAATAAGAAAGAAGAGAGAAGAAAAGAGAGATGCCTAGCCAGACTCCAAGTGTTCCAGCCTTCCACCTGAGAGGTCAGACATGTGAGTGCAGTCATCATGGATTTTCACTTTCAGTCAAGCCTCTACATGACTGCGGGTGCATGAATGACTCCAGGAAATGCCTGTGGAAGAATCACCCCATTGAGCCCAGCCCAGGTTGCAAAATCATGAGCAAATAAATAGTTGAAGCTACAAAGTTTGGAGTAATTTGCATGCTGGATGGAAAAATCCAATAGAGAGGGGAAAATGTATGATACAGAGTGAAGATCACTGAAACAGTAAAAAATGGGGAAGTATTAGAAGCTTGCAAAAAGAGGAAAAGTATGAAATAGTTGTCCAACAAAGATGCTACTTAAAATGCTTCATGGAGAAAATATGAGGCTGAACCGTGACAGCAATGCTGGAATAAGGAGTTACAAGAGTAATTGTGAGGAGGTGCCATCTGCAGAAATTTGTGATTGATTAGATGCAGAGGTAAAGGAAGAGGGAGAACTACTGGATAATGGACAAGTTTCAGACTTGTATAACTAAGTGCAGGCATTATTATTCTCTGGGACGGAGCAGTAAAGCCCATTCATCCATTTTGGAAAAAATTGAATTCCAGGTGCATTTTTTTCTTGATAGTACTCTCGAGTACAAAATATTACCTACAGTTGAGTGATTCTGATTGTGAAAAACAATTCAGCTATACCTTCTTAGGGGTGGAATGTGGTCCTTTCATAGGGACTGGTTAGTGCCACTTCTCTCGGAAATGCAGAAAGGAAGACCTGGAAGGGGAGGATCGCTGCCTCTTAGGTCCAGGAGGTGGCTTCAAAGGAAAGCTCTCCGAATCTGGGTTCTTCATCATTGCTGGGAGCACTTTGTCAGCCTGAGTCTAGTTTTCCTTGTCTGTGAAAGAAAGTTCTGAAATGAAGACAAATGAAAGTTGTAAGCAGTGGAGCACCTTTTGTTATCATCAAAACACATACGAAGTTTAGTACAATTTTACTTAATTCCCTTTAGCCATATATTTGTCATTTGATCTGCGTCTGCATCAAATAACATTTAGATGGAAATCTCTGCTCTGCAGTTGACATTATTCTGTACATTTCTTCCGTTTTCTTTCGAACCAGAGAACCAGTAGCACAGCTGTGCCTCTGTGGGTGCCAGCATCCCTCTCTTGTAGCTTGGCTCGGACCCCAGACAGGGCTGCGGCGTCTCACTCCCTGGAGGGAGCAGCTCCCTTCACAGCTGTCCTGAGCCTGGCACCAGGCTCTGTGTACCTCCATAGAGGTGGTAAACCTCTCCGATTTCTTCTAAGTCTGGCTGTCACTGAGGAGTGAGGGGCAATTTGTCTTAGTTTGTACTCGTTTCTGTGTTTCAGAACCTTGTATCACCGTATGGTGACCCGTAGGATTAGTAGAGACAAAAAAAACAACAACAACAAAACAAACAAAAACTCTCCTCGTAATTCTAGCACTTAAAAAAATGGTAACACTGAATCTGGGTATATTGGGAAAAGGTTTAGATGACTATGCCACCGAGCTTCCCTGTGGACACGTTGACAGCACTTTCAACGACAGATGGGCTGTTCTGCAGCTCTGAATGCGCACTGACGACTCAGTCCACCAGCAACAGCAGCGTGCCCCGTTAGAAGCAAAAATGCAAAGCTTAGGAAATGTGTACACACCACTGCTAACTCTTTCTTGTTATAAGTGTCATGCTATTTTTCCCACTTTTCGCTGGCAAATATCACAATGATGTAACTTTTAAAGTCAGTCAGATGTACTAATGGCCTAACACGTTGCCAAGATTATTGGAGGAAAATCAACTCCATCTGCACGGTCAGATACAAGATGATAGATGAATAAATATAAAATCACACAAAAATTAAAAACGCTTAAAAAAATCAGCCATTCCAAAGATGTATGCAGATCCATCTTTTTACTGGCAAGATCACCTGTGTGCATTTTCCATCTTAGGGGATTTCCTCCCCCCTCTCAGTCCGACACTATTACCATGTGGTGCTGATACTGAGATAATTATATTTGCAACATCTTTTGGTCTTTCAGGATGCCAAGTTATTTTCTTTGTTATATTAGGTAATCTTATCCTGGGCCAAATTCATCAAGAAAAATAAAGGGTAGAGATGTTTCTCCTTCTCTGGCTTTATCTAACAAATGTAATTTCTATTTACTACCAGATGAAAGCAGCTAAAATAAAGGATGTTTCCAGTGATGAATTGTTTAATTTCAATATTTATAATGGCTGGCCCAGAATTCACGGAGAGAATAACACCGTTTATTATTTGTGAAGTCTCAATTTTCTGAAAATATTGATATTTGGTTATTTAAAATAACCATCCATTCTTGTTTTGCAGCCCTAGTTGCTATTCAGTCTAATTACTTTCCTTTGCAGGTTTAAATGGAGAGAAGCTTTAGAATTCCTTTATGACCTGCATCGTTAAGGTTCAGCTATAAGTGGAGGATGCTATTTATCTGAATTTGAATTTTAATGAATAAGAATGCCATTTACTTACGAACACTTGAATAATAAGAAATACCTTAGCATTATCTCTTTGATTAATCTTGCTCATCACTTGTAAATTTACTGTGTATACAATATGCATGTAAACACACTGCATTTTAGCTTAATTGGAATTTGCTTGAGGAAGCACTTCTAGTTGATTTTAAATGTGCTATTTGACCCATTCAATACTAGCTTCTAGGTCTTCAGCTCATGGGCTTAGGTCTGTGCAATAGTTCTTTCATATTTTGGAAGCTAATGGAAGAAGTTGATGGGAATTGCAAACCGTTTAGGGGAAGAGAGAAAAAGCTATCAAAGGACATAGAAGTCAGAGGGAATCGAATGATGTTCTTACACCCAAGTTAGAGAGATATCAGTGACGTAGGAGCCACGGGTCTTGAGTATGCAACATGGTTTAAGCAGGCTGTGGGTTTTTTGTGGTCATGGCTTACTGGAGACAGAAAGTGACAAGGTACAGGGACCACCAGGAGTTGTGGGCAGAGGTAGCTAGCTATTCCCTTAGTTCTGAGGCTTCCTGGCTGTGTTTGTGTTGTGTGTGAGGGCTCATCTAGGTAAGGTGAGCTCCATCTTTGTAGCTTGGTGATGTATTCCATACAGATTTTGTTGAATATAAAAGTTACTCTAAACAGCAAACCCAGAAAAGTATTCTCTAACAGAAAATTGTGCTTCTAAAATATCTACATTCCAGCCAAAGAAAGGGGCAAAGCATCAAAGATGTAGCAGGTGAAGGATATTGGTTTTTAGGCAGGGAGTACACAGGTATTTTCAGGGGTTCTTTGTGCTTTGCTTGCTTAATGTTTGATATAATAATGTTATGTTCGTTATATTCGTAGTAAAATGGAGTTAAAAATGCTTGTCTGGTATAAATAATAGGAAAGAATGGGGACAGTAGTGACTTTGGTCGCCTGGGAGGAATCCTTTACTGTTGTTGAGGAGGAGGATAGTAAAGTTTATCCTTTAGGGGAAGGAATTTTCTCCATTACTTCCACTTCCCATGTTCCCCCTACTCCTCTCTGGTATTTTCTGAGGCTCCTACATGGTTATTGCAGATTTGCTCATGGCATTTGTGCTTCCAGTTTCCCAAGCTTATTTTCAAGTCATTTCTTTGCAGTTATTTGAAATGAAAGTGTGAAATCTGGTGTATGCTGAGAATTAGACCTGCCTCACCCTGACAGTTCCTTATTGTTTTTATTCTAGAAAAATTACTACTGGCTGAGTAATGTGGAGGGAACACTATTTATGATTCCACTTTGACTTTGGGGTTGGCTGTCCATCATTGTCTCCTACCGAGTAAATCTAAATTCTAAGGGAAACCCTCCTTCTTTTCATATATCCTGTATGTCTAGGTATGTTCCATACAGCGCTCTCTCTCTCTCTCTCTCTCACACACACACACACCATCATGTATTTCTAACTGAATAAAAATAGATAACAAATGTGATTATGCTTTTATTCTAGATTTTAATAGAGCATAAAATTACTAATCATACACATTATGAAACACTTTAAATTACCAATATACTCACATCATCTGAATTTCATTTAATTTGGATATCCTTGAAAGTGCCCACTTACAGTCTTCTTTTGACTTCATCTTCACTATTCAGATAATTCAGTAGTTTATGGGTTTGCCTTTATTTTGCCGTTGACCTTTATTTCAATGTTCCTTTCCTACATCGTTACTATGAGAGGTGTAAACTAGAAAGTGTACACTCTGATTCTCCTTCCCTACATTCATGTTTGTGGCTTTGATGAAATTAAATTCACCAATATGCATAGTACACATTTCATTTTTTAATGCTTTCTTGGGCATGGTTTTTCTTGATTCTTAGTGAGTTTCTTCTGCAAACTATGATATACATATCTCAATAAAATAAATTCAAATAAGAAGCTTGGTAAAGGGTAGGATAGACCAGACCATGGTGGGACAAGCAAGGCTGGACATTTATGATAACTAATAGAGTTAGGTAGAATCTGGGAAAAGGGAGGTGTCTAAAGATAGGTTCATATTCAAGCTATTTTTGGATGGAAAAAACTAATTCACTGGTCTGGACAGCTGATCTAAGATCAGCAGGTCAGTCCAAAAGAAAAGGACAATGGGATGGAGTTGAAACAGCTAAATGTCTACAAAAATTTGTGTCTCCCTTTCTTAGTAGAGAATTGTTGGTAAGAAACAACTGCCCAGTAAGGGACAGTACTTCCCAGCTTTTGTGCATATGACTTAGTTCTCACCAATAGCATATGACCAGAAGTAAGGAATGTCACCTCCATGCCAAGAAGCTTTAGAAGCTGGGCTTTCTCCACTCTCTTCCTTTTGTAGAATTGATGCAGATGAGCACAGCACATCTGAAGGCAAGTGTTGAAAACAGGGAGTCCACAAGATAGAAGCTTCGTCCCCAAATCTCTCTGACATATATATATGTCACAGTACCTAATATTACTAAATAATATAGTGAATGTAGAAAAGTGAATGGTAGAAGTCTAAATAATAGCCACTTTGTCCAGGAGAAAGAATTAGGAATGTCTGGGAAGGAGATGCCAGGGACTAGAGGTCAAGGGCTAGTCCCCAAGATTCTGGGAAAGCAAGATAAGGACATGACCAAATGGAAAGTCGAGTTCGTCCACATCATCAGAACTTTCTCCTGATGCTGAGTGGAAAATTTCCAAAGTCTTTAAAAAGTTTCTTATACTCAATGGAGGGTTGATTCCAGAAATTGGTGTGGGATAAATACAGAGTAGGGAAAAAGTAGGTTTATGGTTGTTTGTGTGGAAAATAATATAATAATAAATAATAATAGAAGAATGAACTCTGTTTTGCAAACTCACAACTGTAAACCTACTTTTGCCACACACTGTCTACAGATGGGTTTTAAGAGGTTTAATTTCCACAGTTAGATAGATTAGGAAATCAGATAATCTCAACATATAATTAAATTTCTACTGAGAAAGCAACATGTAAAGCATTCTGTTGGCTATAAATACTATGTATATTATGTAAAGAGTGCAAATGTGGTCATGGCAAAGAGGGGAAACAATTTTCATTTAGACCTTTGGATAAATTATGATCTGGAACATTTTGTGAGAGATGATACACTTGGTGAGCATGTCTCCATGGATTATATGCCTTAGTTATCCCAAGAAATTGAGTCATACTATTAGTGACAAAAAGTCAATTTTCCTTTATTAATTAGATTTTATGAATTCTCTTATGTTTTAATGATTAAATTAAGCTGAACCCCCAAGGAGTTATTGGACCTCATATGAGACTTATACTCTCTTAGTCCTTCTCTAGAGAATCCCAAAGAATCTTAGTCCCACTGACTTTGCTAGAAAGAAATTATAACTGTTACTGGGAACATAGCTTTTACTTTTGGAATATTTCATCGTTGTTATATTAGAAATAAATGTTATATTGTAGAATTTACATTTCTATTAGAAATGACTTTGTTCCTTGGTTATATAAGGCGATCATATAAGTAGGAAGTGATATTGAAGGTAAGTTTAAAGAGACATGACAGCCCTGGCCGGTGTGGCTCAGTTGGTGGGAACGTGGTCCTGTACACCAAAAGGTCGCAGGTTCAATTCCAGGTTGGAGCACATGCCTAGGTTGCATGTTCGAGTCCCCTCCCTGGTTGGGGTGCATGCGGGAGGCAACCAATTGATGTTTCTCTCTCACAGAGATGTTTCCCTTTTTCTCTCTCTCCCTTTCTCCCTCTCTCCCCTTCCCCTTCTCTAGAAATCAATGAAAATGTCTTTGGGTGAGAATTTAAAAAAAAAAAGAGAGAGAGAGACATGACAGATGTTAAACAAAGCCATATATTCTGAGATAAGGGTACTTACTTTCTTTTAATTGTAAAGACATTATCTCCTACTCTACATTCTGTGTATTGGAATGACCATCTACTATCCTAATGAGGATACAAATAAGAAGATAATGATCCAGAGATGAATAGAGAGTGATTATGTCTATACTGTGTTACAGAAATAAATCTGCGTAGGTAACACTTGCCTGATGACTAATATGTGACAAGTTGAACTGTCAATGAAAGCGCAGATGATATGCCTGTACCAGTTGACTTCAGAGGTGACATAAAGTTATTATTATTCAGCTTATCGGAACCAAAAGATTCATTTACCTAAAATTCCCAGATCATTGAAGCAGATAATTTTTTTTTTTTTGATCTGGAAGGTTATTTAGCACATAGATAGTCTATGTGCTAAGAGATACGGTATGGTATTATGTGTTTAATATCCAAAGAAGGCAATACATACTATGAGTTCTGAAGAGGGAAGGCCACTCTGGTCTGGGAGGATTTCATAAATAAGAAAGGATGTGTATTAGAAGTTATAGTTCAAGGCGAAGGGGCTTGGGATTGAAAGGGTTAATAATGTTTTAACAAAACTAAACTCCATTCTGACCCTCAGTTACTGCACGTACGCACCCTGGCAGTTTCTTTTCTGTAAACATAAGGGCCTTGAGACACCCAAAGAAAACTGTACAGATAAGGGGTTGAGGATGGCCTTGAGAAACTCAGAGAAACCATGAGAAAAAAGAGATTAATAGTTACCCTGCTCCTCTCCCCCCCTTCCCTGTATCAGCCCCCTTAACGGTGCCAAAAGCGGCACCAAGAGAATGTAGTTTTTTTCTGTAGTTTGTGCCTATATAAGCAAAGAACAAAGGAAGCTCGAGGCTGAGGATTTGGGGAAGCTGTGCCCCCCCAGCCCGCCGGTGTAACAGCCCACCGGTGTAATAAAATGCTCCTTTCTCTACACTGGCCTTACGCTGAGAATGTGATCTCCTGCCAGCTCAGACCTTTTATTTGGTGCCGAAACCCGGGAGGTCTGTGAGGATCCCACATTGGGGGCAACCGCGGGCCCCTGGGGTCCTCCGGGCCTCCTGTTGGACTGGGATCGATCACATCCTCAGCCGGATACCGGACCTCCAACCTTTCCTGCCGATCCAGCATCAACACCGGGCACTAATTTATGGGTGAGTGTTTATTTGCCTACCGGTCTGATTCTCCGGGCTGTCTCGTTACCCTCCGTCCGGGACAAGAGAGCCAGGCTCTCAGTCACTACTGTGTGATCGTCCCTCCGAAAATCCAGCGCTGGTCGGGACATGCTCCTCGGGAACCAGGTTCCCTCAGCTCACCATATATCTGGGGACGCCTGGTATAGGTGAGTTGCACGTCTCTCTACTCTAGGGGAGAAGCGGGGACGCCTTCTTCTTCCTCTAGTGTATCCGTCCGTCGGACCGCTAGGCCGCAACATCTCACACCGCAACATGACACAACACCCCTAGGATGTCCCCTAAAAAGTCTACAGACCCTAGGGCGCGCTCAGGACCTACGTCCCAAGCGACTCATTTTTACTGCAACACTGCGTGACCTCAATACAATGGGTCACAATAACCTAAAATGACACTTTTGACATTCTACCAACACAGACAATTTCTGTCAAAGGCAAGGAAATGGTCTGAGGTTCCTTACATCCAGGCCCCTTTGCACTCACAACCAACACTCTGTATGCGACTCTTACTGTCTCTCCCAAATCTTCCTGCTGCACTCTAATCCTCCCAAACCTCTCTCTGAAGACAGCGCGCTAACTTCTCCTGTTTCCTCCTTTGACCCAACTGATCTCGCTCCACCACCTCCTCCCTCAGCCCCTCCGGCAGGGTCTCCTCCTCCGGCCCCTTCTGTGGGCCCCCGCCCTACCCTGAGCCTCCTACTTCAGTTTCGACTCCTCTACCGCCGCAAATGACTCCCTCACACACGATCGGGATCCATCTCTGGTCCCTATCCGTCCCCTACCTCAGCCCCCGGTTTAGAATGCCTCCGGAGGGAGGCAGCGGGAACTGGAGGGACTGTCATTTTAAACCTGAGATTTAACTCTCAGTCAACCCTGGACAAAACCTTGAAAATGGCCCTCAAACCCCTCAACAGAAACTTCTAAATCTAACCTTTAAGTTCAATAATAGTGATGAAGAGGCTAAACAGCAAAAAATAACAAAATTCCAAATGCTTGCCTCTGCCATCAGAGCCCCCACCAATAAAAGGGGTCAGCAAACCCCCTTCAGGGGACAGAAGAAGGACACCCACCAGGATCAGCAGAGCGAACCCCCAGGTCCCTGCTTTAAATGCACTCAGATTGGCCACTGGGTGAGACAGTGCTCCAACCCCCGACCACCGCCTAAGCCATGTCCTCAATGTGGAGGGCCCCACTGGAAGTCGGACTGCGGACAGACTGCGCAGAGTCGGTCCTCATCCCTTCCTCTGGCTGGCGGATCGGGCAATCCAGGCCTTGATCTGATTGGCCTTGCGGCTGAAGACTGAAGGTGCCCAGGAACGGACGCCCTGACCGTCATCTCGAACCCCGAACCTCGGGTAACTCTGGTGGTAGCAGGTAGGCCAATTTCATTTTTAATTAATACCGGGGCAACCTACTCTGCCCTCCCCGAGTTCAGGGGACCTCTTCAACACTCTGGGGTTTCAGTTGTGGACATTGACGGCCAAATATTGCAACCCAGGGCAACTCAGACACTCACTTGTTCTTTAGGCCCTTATATCTTTCTCCACTCTTTTTTATTGTTACCAGCCTGCCCCACTCCCTTGTTAGGGTGGGACATTCCATCTAAACTCCATGCTACTTTAACCCTTACTCCTTCTCTCCCCACCAACCACTCTCATTCTTTAGTTTGTCTCCTCCAAGAATCTGCTTCCTCTCCTAACAAAAGCCTTTGGCGCCCCTCCTCCCCTTGTGGGCCACCGCTGAAACACCACTACTCTTAGCGGTTTTTTCAATGACCCAGTGAGGTGAGGGGAAGGGAGGCAAGGCCCAGGGGCTCTTGCTTCTGGCGCCAAGCGCTCAGCTGCCCCAGCTGGGCATGGCCTGCTCCAGGAAAAGTACTAGATAGAAAATTTGACTGGGGCGGTACACCTGTCAATCAATAACACAGGTATCCTAAGGCATCTCAGGGAGGACAGAAACCTCCTGTGGAGAGGGGAAAAAGAAAGGGACACTGAAAGAAGAAGAGCTTGCCCCTGGTAATGAAATAACAGTCTAGGATATAGTAAAGAAAGTAACAGGTTTAGGCTACTCCTGACCCTTAGATCAGACAACAACCTTGCGTTTATAGCAAAGATATCACAGGATATCTCTAAGGAGTTAGATATAAATTGAAAGCTTAATTGTGCCTACCGCCCACAGAGTTCTGGGCAGATGGAGCACATGAGCAGGACCTTGAGGGAAACCTTAACCAGGTTTGCTTTGGAAACTGGTGAGGGCTGGACCACTCTGCTCCCCCTCGCCCTCTTACAGTTCTTGCAGGCCCTGCAGTCCACCCAGAAAGCTGTCCATAAACACATCTGCAACGCCCTGCCTGTGCCCACCTCGGACCCTGTGCACTCTTTCCAGCCCAGGAACTGGATGTGGGTAAAGAAGTTCACCACCCATTGTCATCCTGCCTGCACCAACAACGGCTGTCAAGGTCAACAGCATCCCGATCTGGCAGCACCGTTCCCAGCTGAGAGGAAAAAGCAAAATGGACAGTTCAGGCCTCTCCAGATAAGACTCTTGCGTTTATCGGGACTTTGATCTTTCTAGTTTTGACTGTTCAAGAGAATCCTTATAGACCTGGGCCCCAGTGGAACTGGGAACTTAGAAATGAAATATTGGGGAAAATCTTAAAAATGTTACTACAAAGGGAATAGAAAAATCTGTCTTCAACCTTGATCTATGTGACCCCTTAAGGGGGACCGTCAGGGTCACAAAGGTCCCTGATGTCTGGGTCACATATGGAGGGATTAGCCCTCAACTAGAAGACACCTAGCATGGAGCTATAGAACATCTGCTGCAGAATGGGGATTGCAAAGAATAGGCTTTTTAGGAGTCCACGACAACCCCATACCTGCAGGAAGTAGACAAAGAGAAACTTCGCCCCTTTTCCCTTTTTTTTTTATCATTATAAGGTGGGAATGAAAGGGTTAATAATGTTTTAACAAAACTAAACTCCATTCTGACCCTCAGTTACTGCACGTACGCACCCTGGCAGTTTCTTTTCTGTAAACATAAGGGCCTTGAGACACCCAAAGAAAACTGTACAGATAAGGGGTTGAGGATGGCCTTGAGAAACTCAGAGAAACCATGAGAAAAAAGAGATTAATAGTTACCCTGCTCCTCTCCCCCCCTTCCCTGTATCAGCCCCCTTAACGGTGCCAAAAGCGGCACCAAGAGAATGTAGTTTTTTTCTGTAGTTTGTGCCTATATAAGCAAAGAACAAAGGAAGCTCGAGGCTGAGGATTTGGGGAAGCTGTGCCCCCCCAGCCCGCCGGTGTAACAGCCCACCGGTGTAATAAAATGCTCCTTTCTCTACACTGGCCTTACGTTGAGGATGTGATCTCCCACCAGCTCAGACCTTTTAGGGATAGGCAGACAGAAAGAGGGATCAGTGTTCTCCAGGAGAAAAAAACATGAGAACAAAAGTGTCCTCGGGTGAGGATAAAAAAAAACACGTAGGCTACTTTAAGGTATGTTTGGGTGGGAGTGAGCCGAGAGATTATAAAGGTTTAGTGGGAAATAAGGCTCGGAACATAAATGGGAGAGTGGTTATGGAGACTCTTAATGATCAGTTGAGAAAGTTTAGATTTTATTCTCAGGGTGATTAGATTTTGAAGCAGAAAATGATCTTTGGAAAAGGCATAACTGGAGGTGGTATGCAAATGAACTGCCTGTGGGAGGCCAGAAGCAGAGAGAGCTTGAAGAGACAAGTGTAAGATAGCACACTAGCACGAGTGAGGAAATCAGTAGATGAGATTGAAAAATAAGATAAAAGGGCTAGATCTCTCACCTAGGACAGGATCAGAAGGCTTGCGTGGGAGCGTGGAAATCCTCAGGCACCTGCAGAGGGAAGGGCAGGCCGTGTCCCTAAGCTTCCGTGAGGCAGGGGAGGCCACCACCTTATGTGACGGCATCCCGAGAAGAAAGCAAGGATGAAAACCTGAAAGACGACTCAATTCAATATTAGAAAGAACTTCGCAGTGAGAACAAATCTGTATGAGACAAAAGACCCGAAACCCGGGAGACATTCAAGAATGAAGTTTTGAATTTGCAGTGAAAGAAGGAATGTGGAGGAATTCCTTTAGATCAAGTGGAGCATTCCTATCGAAGCCCAGGGTCACGTGGGAGCCATTGTGGGTACAGGGCCTGCTCAGACAGAATAGAAACCAGAAGGATGCCAGGTCTCTGCGAACAGTAGTTGGCAAGAATGTGATGAAAGGCCGTTAAGCAGGCTGCACCCCAAGACTGGCTTTTAGCCCAGGGGGGTATTAAAATGAAAACTAGGGGCTAGCAACCGAGACTGACTAGGCACACGTGGTAGAGATCTGCTAAGGGGACACAGAGAAGTGTTCACAGCACTCTAAACCCAGCTTGCTCTAGGCAGAGCAGCAGAAAACCTTCCCATCCCAGCTTTGAGGAGCCTGTAGGGAGAAAATATGGGGTGCATGGGCAAAAAGAACTGCTGGCCATTTCTCTTGGGGTGGTCTGCAGCTCCTATGAAAATGTATAACAATAGACACAGAGGCTCAGTTTTGCCTAAATCCGTGAGCAGTCATTTTAGAAATGCATTTATTTGCCTTTGGCTGCTTTTTTTTTTTTTTTTTCTGGGCCTATAGTCTAGTTTGATTAAATCCTGATTTGTTATCACACACAGCAATCTACATCCTTCATCCCCTTCTCTTCTCCTCAACCCCACGTGCTGCTTTTAGCGTGGGCCTCTCTGTTTCGAATTATTATTAAATAAAATCGAGGGTGCAGGTAATTAGTATGTGGAGATGACACTGACGAAGGGGGCGAAAATGGGAAATTCAGAAGCAGCAAGCTGTGATAATTCCATTATAGGCTCTGCTTCGGCGGGGCCTTGGATTCCAAGGGCATAATGAGACAGTAGGGGGTCTGCAGTTCTACTGACTGAAGGTTTCCCTGTGATGTACCCTGCTTAGTGAATTAGATTTGAGATCCCTCATTTTGTTAGTAAGGTTTTATCAGAGTAAATTAGTGCCCGGGCACTCAGTTCTCTAGGTTAAATCGATGAGCTCACCCCCAGTGACTTTACCACCCCTAATCAGCAGTAGTTTTCCACAGAGTTTTAATTTCGTTGAATCATATTGTGTTCCTATTCACTTTTCCTTCCTGTTACCTCCCTTCCTCCCAGATGCATTTCAAACAGGCATGATTTTAAATATAGAGGCAAATTTAAAGTAAACTAAGCCAACTTAATGTAAAATGCAGTGATTGCTGTTTCTCCTTATAGGAATACAGGCATAATTACTACACTTCCCCCCCCCCCCCCAAAAGGCAAGGTCCCCAGTTAATTCTGCAGCTTGAAAAAACTGGAGCTGAGAAGTGGAAAATTCTGTAGGATTATAGCTACAAGGTGAAAAACAGCAGACTGTTTTCAGAGAATTTCATTAAGTCAGCAAATGCACTAGCTTACCAATAAGCACTGGAAGTGGCTGCCCCCTGTGCTCAGTGCTGTGTAGGTGTGTTCCTCCAGCGGAAGTGATCTGTAGACTTGGTTTGGGAGCGCTTGGAGGTGAACGTTCCCCTCGGAGACCATGGCTATTGGAAGAAAACTTGTATTTCTCATTTCGTCTAAAGCTCAGCACTCTCTTACAGTTCCCCAGCTTAGCCCAAGGCGGTGTTTATTTATTTATTTTTATTTATTTTAATCCTCACCCGAGGATATTTTTCCATTTATCTTCAGATAGAGGTGGGGACGTGGGGGAGAGAGAGAGAGAAACAGAGAGACAGAAACATTGACATGAGAGAAACATCGGCTGGTTGCCTCCCACATGACCCCAACCAGGGCCAGGTACGTGCCCTTGACCAGAATCGAACCCGTGTTCTTGTGTCCGCAGGCTGATGCTCTAACCACTGAGCAAAACTGGCCAGGGCCCAAAGTGATGTTTATAACAAGAATATAAGAGAGGCAGGACCAGGTGTCCAGCATAGGAGCAGAAGGAGAGATCAGAAGACAATTAATTATAGAAGGGCCAGGGTACTACCCAGAAAGGTTTGATAAGGCAGATAAAATGCACATAGAGAGGCCGTTTAATAAGAAATTCTTGGTTTTTCATCTCAGGGACATCAAAAGGCAATATGGCCCAATGAAAGAGCAGAAGCTGAGATCGAAGGATTTGTTTGGTTAACATTAGTATTGAATATAACATTAAAAATATGAAAATTTTAAAGGCACTGCTTGACGAATTTTCACCAGATGATTACATCTGTGCATCCACTATCCAGATCAAAATATGGGACACAGGCAGCACCCCAGAAGCCTCCCTCCTGCCTACTACTCCCTGGGAAGTAACCACTGTCCTTACCCTCATTTGCACAGACTCATCTAGCCTTTTAATATTATATAAATGGGATCATATTGTATGTATTCTTTTGTGTCTGGCTTCTTTTGCTGTCACTGATGCTCATCTGTCTTCTTCCGTGTAGCAGTTGTTTTTTTGGTTTTTGACTTGCGTATCATCTCCCGTTGTAAAATTCCCCTGTAATTCTTTTATCTTCTGTTGATGAACATTTGAGCGGTCTGCAGTTTTGACTATGACAAATCATGCAGCTCTGGGTGCACATGTGCGTTCATCTCTGAGAAGTACATGTCCAGGAGAGAAATTGCTGTGTCAGAGGGTTTGTCTGCTTTCAACCTCAGCAGATACTACCCGACCATTTCCCACCAAGAGTATATGCATGTTCCAGGTGCTTCGTAACTGACTTGATATTTGATGTTATGTTTTCCTTTCACTTTTATTTTTAGCTGTTTTAGTTGCATAATGGTATCTCGTTATGGTTTTAATGAGCATAACCCTGAAGAGTAATGATGTTGAGACTATTTTAATATTCTAATTGACCATCTGAATATTCTCTTTTTGTGATGTGCCCATTCAAGTGTTTTACACAGTTTTAATGGGACTGTCTGATTTTCTTATTGATCTGTTAGATCTCCTTATATATATTTGTAAGATTTATACATTTCCAGTATTATTTTCCACTCTAATGTCTTCTTTTTTATTCTCCCCTGTCCTATTTTGGTGAGCAGAAGTTCTTAAGTTTAAGGAAGTTTCTTTTTCTTTCTTTTTCTTTCTTTTTCTTTTCTGTATGGCAGTGCTTTTTCATGCCTTACGTATATTTATATTAAAAGTAACCAGACAGAAAGAGGCCCTTAGAATTTGGGCAGAGGTAAATTACAAGTCTCTTGCATATGTTCGATTAGGCTTCAATATCTAATCAGGATGATATGCCCAAGAACACGGGGTTAGCACTTCCTCAACCCACCCTGGCTCGGGTCAAAACTGGGAAGGACTTAACTTACAAGGAGAATTGTGTGTCCCAAATAGTGGATAGATAAAAGGGGCAGAAACCGGAAGTACAAGCATTGACTACCAGGCAAAGAGTATAGGAGTTAATGCTGGTACCTACAGACAGGTGTACTGAGGGACCCCTGGATCTCCGGCCAGCTTTAAGTCACTTCTAGGGCATGGGGAACGTGATTCCAAGAGCATTAGTCAGAGAAAGAAGAAAACCAGACCCTCAGATGAACACTGCAACAAAGTCTATTACATTTGAATAGAAATTGTGTTTTGTTCTATCTTATTTTAGTTATTTGGACATGATCATGTTGAATCAATGAATCAATCAATGTAGATTCTTGGGTGCATACTATATACCAGACCCTGTATTTAGAAATTCTTTGATAACACCCCAGGTACTCCAGTCATACTCCAACTATTTTATTTCTTTGTACTTCAGCTTCATAGTATATAAAATGGGTGACAATACTAGTAATTATATTATGGGGTTGTCATGGAGAGCAGATGAGATGTAAAGTATTTAGTTCTGTCTCTGATACATAATAAAAGATCCGCATGACATATTTTAGTTACCTATTGCTGTGTAACCAAGTTATTCCAAAACTTAAAAGCTAAAAGCAATAACCTTTATTATCTTACAGTTTCTGTGGGTCAGGATTTCAGAACAGCTCAGCCAGGTGGGTCTTGTTCAGGGTCTCTCATGAGGCTTCAGTGAAGGTGCTGGCCAGGGTGCTGCGAGGTCCGGGCCAGCAGGGAGGGTGACTCCAAGCTCCCCGACGGGGCGGTTGGCGGCATTCAGTTCCTCACCCCCTGGGCTTCTCCTCGGTGCTGCCTCAGGGCCTGGTTCCCCCTGGGCAACACCATCCAAGGGAGAACGAGAGAGAGCGCCGAAGACAACACAGTCTTTTCATAACCTAATCTTAGAAGTGGCATCTTATCACTTCTCCTGTATTCTGCTCATTAGACAAGTCACAAAGTTCAGTCCACACACAAAGAAGGGGCTGACGCAGAAGTGTGGCTAGCAGGAGGCAGCTGTCATTTGGGCCATTGTAGAGGGTGACAGCCACATAGGATGAGACAGCATTTCCGATGAGGGAAGGGTTGGCAAGAAGAAAGCAAACACGCTGCAGGTCACACTTCAATTTTATGAGGCTAAGGTGGTAAAATCGTCTGTGACAGGACGTGTACGACGCAGGAGCCTGTGTCAGACGGCCAGACACCCTCTCTCAGTCCCACGTGTGGTTTGCAGGGGTGAGGAAATGGCTCACAGCTGCGGGTGACACTGCATGTGAGTGAGTCATGTCAGATCTGAAAGCTCAGTTTCTCCCTCCAGGACAGCCATCTACACCGGGGACTTTCACTGGGACCCACGGTCGTGGTTAGGCACGAGGGCTCCAGGTGCAGGCTGACCAGGTGGACGTTTCCACCACTCACCAGGCAGGTAACCTGGGGAGAGCTACCCGACCTCGCTGCATCGCAGTGTCTTCAATTGTCAAATGGGAACAGAAATCGTACCTACGTAGGGATGGTGGTGGGAAGAAACAAAGCACCGTGTGAAGGCCTTAAACAGTACCTGCCCACAGAAAGCGCCAGCTGCGAGCAGTTCCATGAACACAAAGGAAGCGATGGCGTTGGCAGTGTGTGTCCTTCCCTTGGGAGGCAGCCAATGGACAAAACTCAGAGCCCCAGCTGCGGGAGGAAAGGGTTAGTGCCCAGGCTTCTCTGAGCAGGGCCTTACTGCCTCTCCCTTTCTGGGATTCGACAGCAACATACTGGCCACTTGGAAAATACCAATCACCTCCCCATTCTCCCTTTAGCCCTACTTACAGCGAAGCGAACCTGGGAACGAGTGGGTAAGGCGGTGAGTGGGCCGAGGTCCCACGGGAGGAAATGATCGCAGGGCGAGCCACTCAGGAAATAGCTTGGCGATTAGCAAGGGGGCTTAGTCTGTGGAACCATCCAGAAAAGACAGTCTTGGGTTGGGGCCCATTTTCTCTCCATTAGCCGGACAACCCAAAGTGAAGTCAGGCTATTTGTTTGAAATGTTCTGGTAATGTAAACTCTGACCCCATATTTCCTTATATATCCTCAAGCGATTGGGGTTTCTGCTGGTGAAAATGGTGTTGAGCAAACCTATCTTCTCCTCTGGCTGAAAATAATAGTGTCTTTTACATCCTCACAGTGTTTTCGGCTCCTCAGAGGCAAGCTCTTGAGCAATGAAAGGAAGCTCACCCTTATTATTAATTTTTAATCCTCACCTGAGGATATTATTCCATTTATCCTCAGACAGAGCAGGAGGGACAGAGAGGGAGAGAGAGAAACATCAATGTGAGAGAGACACACAACCCCGACCAGGGCCAGGGACGAACCACAACTGAGGTACGTGCCCTTGACCGGAATCGAACCCGAGACTCATTGGTCCGCGGCCGACGCTCTAACTGATGAGCCAAACCGGCCAGGGCAGGAAGCTCACCCTTTCAATGATCGCACGAATTAACAAGGAAGGGAGTTATTCAATGTGGTGGTAACCGCTGGCAATTTGAGGCCATCCCTATTACATTTTCATTAGAAATAATTCTGCTTAAAATAGGTAACCTGCTAGAGTAGATGTAAGAACAGTGGGAAGCAGAAGTGAGTATGTTTTTACAATAATGCCATATAAAGAATTTGACATCATCAGAACATTAGCTTTTCCTCTTAATTTATTAAGCATTAAATGACAGAAAGTCAGAGATTGGGATACAATTTTACCTTTTCAGGGAAAAAAAGTGCCAGAGTAGAAAAAGATAGCTTTTTATTTCTGAACTAAAAAAAACAACAACAAAAAAACTTGAAATGGAACAAAATGATTGAAGACTCCCAGCCCAACAATGAAGACTATTAACTAGATAAAGTCTTTAATAAATTAGATACTGGGAATGAAATGTGAAATGTGATGCTGTGTGGCACATTTGGAAGTTGCTAAGAGAGTAGATCCTAAGAGTTCTCATCACAAAGAAAAAAAAATTTTTTTGTGCCTATATGAGGTGATGGACTTTAATTAAACATGTGGTAATCAAATCTCAATATATGTATTTAACATATGTATGTCAGGTCATTATACTGTACAGCGTAACCTTCTTGGGTGCTGTATGTTAATTGTATTTCAATAACACTGAAAAATGTCTTTAACACATTAGAGAACTTAATTATAATTTGTAATGCCCTGAAAGTTCAGAATTCCTACTGTGGGCTGTTTTTGTGTAGCTTTAAATTGGATTGTTGTTGTGTCTTCATGGAGATGCAAAAACTATTAATTACATATTAGTTTCTAACATGTTTTATAAAACTGCTATAATAATAGAAAATACTAATCTATGAAACTTACTGAAAGAGATGAAATTTTCTTTTTCTATAGCAATTGTAATATCTTAGTTGTTTGCAAAAGCAATTTATTTATGGCTAAAAGATGGGTCATTTTGCAATTCCTGCAATGCTTTCTATTGCAATGGAGACTAACATTTCTCCTGAGAGATAATGGGCACAATTTGGTACCAATCAAATAATCTAAACATAAAACAAATGACTAATGCGCAATAAGAAAAAGGTTGTATTCTTTACCAAGGCTCATTGCATAACTGCAACATATCACAGAAAAAAAGATTTGCAACAGCATTCTTCTCTCCAAACTCGCTTGACTTTACCCTATGAGGGAACATGCTCAAGATAAGAATGATGTGTTGCCATGACCTCTGAGTGGCTTTCTTCTAAAATCTGTCACTGAGCAATTATTATTTAGTATATATTTCTCATCAAATTTTATGTTAAAATGAAAGGATGGTTATTATTTCACAAGAAAGACTAAGGAAATTGGTCCCTTTCCTGGTTTTGTATTTTGTTTGAAAGCACAACCATTTTCCCGGCTTATAAAACTTGGACTCATTGTTTGAGTTTTCTATTGCTACAACAGGAAATTATCGCAAGTTTAATGGTAGCTCAGAACAACACCTGTTCATTATCTCACAGTTTCCATGGATCAGAAGTCCGGGCATAGTGTGGTTCGGTGGGTTTCTCTGCTTATGGTCTCCGGAGGCCAAAGTTCAGGTATTGGCTGTGCTCATTACTAGAGGCTCTGAGGAAAAATCTGTTTCAAATCTCAAGCAGGACGTTGTCGGAATTCGGTTCTTTCTCACGCTCCCCACATGGCCACCTCCATCTTTAAGCCAGCAGGAGCAAGTTGAGACCTTTTCATGCTTCAAACATCTGACTCCCCCTCGGCAATATCCCTCTGCTCTTAAGGGATTATGTGATTCTATTGGGCCCAAATGGGTAATCCAGGATACTCTCCCTATTATAAGGTCAACTGATTAGTAACCTTAACTACATCTACAAAAATTCCTTTTGCCACATAATACAACCACAAGTATAACACCAAGGGGTGAAATTCATAGGAGTAAAAATTCTGCCTATTGCACTTACCTTGAGATGAGGAAGAAGTCAAAATCAATAAAAGAATTCCCACAACACTTTGTAGATTTAATGTTTGAATCTGGAAAATGTTTGAATGTCACAAAATAAGCAAATTAAATCAACAATATGATATACGTATTGACCGTAAAACAAAAAATTGATATCCTTAATACACTGCGAGCACATACAATCAATAAAAGGAAGCCTGACAGAAAGGTGGGCTCTTTGATTGCCTATACACTAGTGTATCCTTCCCCTATGTGCTGACCAAAAAGTAATCCCTCAGGATATAATTTTGAATGAACATGTTTATTCCCAGACCAATAATCTGGCAAGAGGGAATGGAATATGATGTAAGCTTAAGCTTATTATTTCAGCTTAAAAATGTATAAGGTGACACTTCTGGTTAAAAGGGCAGAGTAATGCCATATCAAAGGCCACTCTTTTAAAAATATAGTTACAACACCTAGTGACAATAGAAAACAGGAAATAGCCTGGCCGGTGTGGCTCAGTGGATTGAGCATCATCCCATGGACTGAGAGGTCCTGGTTCAATGCCTGGGATGCAGGCTTGATCCCCGGTAGGGGGCGTGCAAGAGGCAGCCGATCGATGTTTCTCTCTCACATTGATGTTTCGATCTTTCTCTCCCTTCCTCTCTCTCTAAAAAATCAATTAAAAAATGTTTAGAAAACAGGAAACACTAAACCATCAGCAAACAAAGGCTAAGAAGGTCTGCTATTCATACAACAAATTTCAAAAGGTATCAGCCAAGGACAAAAATAAAAACATAGGAACCATAATGCTGACTCGAACTCAAGTCTCTTCCTTATCATTACCATGTCAACACATCAGTACCGAGGAAAAGCAAGTAAATTGAAAAATAATAAAAACAATTTTTTGCTTTATTGATTTTAGAGAGAGAGGAAGGGAGAGGGAGAGATAGAAACATCGCTAAGACACAACATCAATTGGCCGCCTCCTGCATGCCCCCCACTGGGGATTGGGCCCACAACCTGGGCATGTGCCCTGACTGGGAATTGAACCGGCGACCTCTTGGTGCATGGGTCAACGCACAACCACTGAGTCACACCAGCTAGGCAAATTGAAAAATAATTTAAAAATAATCCGTCTTAGTTGTAGCCCCGTTGAGAGGAGAAGCGGAGGTAAATATTAATGTGTTAGTTATTTATTTATTTTTTGTAAGTGCAAGTCTAGGACAGTGAGGGGAAGGGGAAGCAAGGGGAACTGAGGTAAGGAGAGACGCAGGACAATGTTGTGGAATGCATTGACCTTGTGTAATGCTACTGCGTTGTAGAGGGGCACAGAGACATAGCATTCAACAGGAGGGATGTCTTCTGAAGTACTGCCAAGAGGAAGCCCATCCTGCAGGCCCCTGAGTCACCTGCTGTGCACCTTGGACCAGTGCAGCACATCCCATCCCATCGCTTTGATCTTCCCATGATCACTTTCCTCTTTGTCTGTCTCGTCTGCCAAGGCTTGCACCTTACAAATCAAATGTTACCACGTTAGTCCTCGCTTTAGGTTATGCTTTCAAGAAAAAACAGGCTAAGATAATTGCCACCAAGCATGGGCTATAAAGACTAACCCTGGGGATATAATGTTGAGTGAGTATGTTTATTCCTGAACCTATAACTCTGACTAGTGGAGTGGAATATGCTGCAGGCTTACGTTAACCAAGGCCCATTCCTGGAGCTGGGGGTAGGTCAACTCAGCCTCCACCACTTGGCTGGAGAATCCAGGCCCTGGTGGAAATGGGAAATGGGAAATGGCAATTAACAAGTATCTTCTACTAAGAATTTGCCAATAACCTTAAAAAAATTAGAAAGGGAAAAAAATACACTACTCCACCATTCTAGCCCAACCACTATTAATACTTAGGTTTGTTTACTCTCTGATTTATGTCTTTTCCCCTTAGATGGGTGCTTTATTTAACATAGTTGTAAAAATGGTGTGTTTATAATTTTATGTCATACCTTTTTATTTGATATTATGTAATATCTTTGATAAATTCTATTAACTATATAATATTCCACTGAGTTTGGTCATACCTTAATCAGTTTTTTACTATTGAACATTTAGTCTGTTCCTTCCCCATTATTGTTTACTTATTTTGTTTGTTTTGGTTCAGTGTTTATTTATTTGCTATTATATACAGGGTGGGGCAAAGGTAGGTTTACAGTTGTGAGGACACAAAACATAGAGTTTATTCTTGTATTATTATTTATTAATTACAGTATTATTTTCCACACAAACAACTGTAAACCTAATTTTGCTCCACCTTGTAAACTGGAAAGGAAATTTCATGCATATGATTTCATATTATTTTCATCTAAACATGCCTAAAGAATGATCTAGTCTGATGTCTATATTTATCCTTATATATCAACAAGATAAGAGATGGGACTTGCATATGTTATGTACCCGACTCTGATTGATGTTAGTATCTTTTTCTATGTGCCAATTTATTTAGACTCAGTCAAATTAAATGCTTACTGTTGTCCCTATGTGAGAACATGCAATGGCCTCCCTTAAGAATTTAGAGATAAGGGAAATTAGTTTGCCTTCTTGGGATTAAACTAGTGAAATCTCTAGGCACAATTTTATTCAAATATGTATTGATGCCCAATGTATGTCGAGCACAGCTCTAAGCACTGAGAGCTAAGTGATAGATAAAACAGACATAGTCCCTTGCTCTCATGGATAGATGTAGTTAATCAACCATGGAAATAATTAAAGAGATTATTTACTGATGATTGAGGCTAGCATTTGGGACAATCCTAAACTCTAATCAAGATAACCTAAATATAATTATAAGAAGGAAGGATATAAATGAATAAGTTAGTGAGAAATCAGAAACCTAATTGATTATATTACATGCAGTTTGAAGATTGAATATGGGAAGCACAGATTGAGATTCTCAAAGGGATAGAAGTAGTCTCTGTCCCTTCCCCAGCTGTTCAGGGAAGAGACTTCCCAGCTCTGTGGATTCATGAAATGTGCTCCCTATAAAAGGGAAATCTCTACTTTATCACAGAACCAGTTCACTTTGTTCTGATTTTACACTAACTGATATTTCACATAAACCAAAGATTAATTTCAATGTGGCTTAATCACAGCCTGGTTTGGGGTGTACTTTCAATTACACCAGATTTACCTAAGATAACTTAAAAATATACATTACCAGGGTATCACCTAAGTCCTGCTATAGCAGAATCTTTCAGGTATGCTGAGCTAGGCCATGTATGTTTGAAAAACTCTCTTTGGTCATTCTCAAATTGTGGGTCGAGATCTATTTTAGGGAATGAGATGCATTAAGTGGCTTGGGAATGACACATTTTTAAAAAACATGAAAAAAAAGCAGAGTAAAAAAAATATCAGTATGTTGCATTCTAACAGTAAAGCATTATGATAATCATGTGCTAGCCTTTCCTGTCAACACTCTGGTTTTCTCCTTTTATTTGAATTTGTACACTCATCAGTCAACCAACTAGTTAATTAAAAGTCATCAAGGCAGTTTTGTGCATGACATTAATTAATAGGTCATTAGTTTTCCAAATTAGCTATGTATGGCTATTGACTAAAGTACTTTTTAAAAATCCAGACTTCTTGTATCCACTCTTGGGTATTTCAATTTCATCATCTGGGACTCTATTTTTAAAAAGGGTGCCAGATGACTTTGATGTAAGCAATCAAATAAGTCCTGAGTTTGGAAACCAAGGATTGGCTGACAAAGTCATCACAGGGAGAAACTCTTTTGTCTAATCATTGGAAGTACTGGGACATTTCCACCATCAATAAATACTTAGGTGTTTTAGGTATACCAGTGAAGCTAATGGAAGGTAACTGGAAGGGTATATGAAATTTCTCAGGGGCACAGAAGAAAACACTATGCTATGGAGAGAAAGATCCTTCCCTAGGATAACACAGTGGAGACTGATTTTTCTCAGGACTCAATGTGGATAGCATTATATTGTTTGTCATTGTTTTATTAACAGCAAACTGGGAACTTACTAGCAAAGGTGGAGATTTAGGTTGGGAATAACTGAAAGGCTAAGCTCAGTGGAATTGATACAGAACAGGCATTCCTATATGCTAAACATTTTTTTTTCCTATTGATGTGATCAAGTTGCCATGGGAACTTAAAGGCTCATTTACCACATATGAATGCATGATGCTATTAATTTTTAAATGAACACCAAAAACTTGTTAAAGATCCATTCAGTTCACTCTACCTTAAGAATAATAGTTATTTTACAAACTAACAAATTATTGCCCTGGCTGGTTTGGCTCAGTGGTCAGAGCGCTGGCCTGTGGACCGGAGAGTCTGGGTTCGGTTCCCACTAAGGGCACGTACCTTGGTTGCAGTTTGTCCCCGGCCCCGGTTAGGGTCATGTGGGTGGCAGCCACTCTATGTGTCTCTCTCACATCGATGTCTCTCTCTCTCTCTCTTCCTCCCTCTCTCCCTCCCGCTCTATCTGAAGAGAAATGCAAAAATGTCCTCCGGTGAGGATAAAAAAAAAAAAGATACAAACTAACAAATTATTTAATTATAGATGTGTAAATGTAAAATTTTGATAAAACTCCAAAGTTGCAAATGACTTGGTTTTAAAAACTTTAGCTAGAATATAAGGTGATATTTGTTCATTCAAATGTTTTTTTCTAATAATCTAGATGCTGCCATATATAATCCTTCAAAAAAGGTAATATTTAAAATACGATTAATGTGATTAATATGAATGAACACCGACAATAGCTTTGCAGGGTCTTGTGCTGAGGCTAGGCATTAATCTGTGTTATACTGTATTCTGGAGAAGTTCTGTGGATTGAGAAGGGTTGATGTGTGTGGGATGGATGGATGAGGGAGACAGAAAATTCGCACAGTAGATATTTTCCATCTAGTGTAAAAGAATTTCAGTATTTCAGTGCATGTACATCCAGTGTGAACTCTCTGACTTCCAGCCTGCTTCAAAAGGACTGTTGAGCTTTTGATTTCAGGCTGTAGCTTGGGCTAGTGAGGTAACCAATTAGATGTTGCTAGGAAGACTGTAGATGCAGTTTAGAATGAGAAAATGTAGAAACACACAGGACAATTAGGGTAATTTTCCAATGAACCAAAAAAATCAGGTTGCATTGAACAAATTAATGATTTGTTCATTTAGGACATCATAAATATATGCAAAGAAACACGCACAGATACACACAGAGTTTCACATGTTCACACATATATAGGTATGCAGATATATTCATGCATAGGCAAAAAGTTGGAGGAGTCTCAAGTCAGAACGAATGAGAAAGGATTCCTTTATGTTTTTTCAAATACATATGTCGAACTTCGCTTCGCCAAAATTTTTTCACCATCATATAGATCTTAACGATATTTCAGTTCAATTAGTAGATTTCCAGTAATTTTGGGGAACTAGAACCTCATGTTTCACTATTACCTCCTTTAAAATAGGCTTGCCTTAATTCCTGGGAGCTGCCTACAGAGGAGAAGGGTCAGCCAGGCATTGTCTTTGCCTTTTCTGATTGAAAGCTACAGGTCACGGTCCTGTAAACACCCAGGCATGGAAGAGGATTCCAATCATCCCTTCTGGCTGCAACACATGCAATCAAAATGACAACAGGGATCTCCCCTTCTGCTCTCCTGCTTCTGTGAGGAGAGAGATAGCTGCCTCTGTGTACCTCCAGTGAACCCTCTGCCCCCTCTCTAGGCCTTTTTATCTCAAGTAGGAGGGAGGTGTTGCAGCGATTGTTTTACTAAACTTGAACAGGCAGCTGATGACAAAATGGGCTTTCCCCAAAATGCAATGAAAAAAATGTAAGTTATAATGAGATAGCATTTTGCACCCATTATATTGGCAAAAATTATAACAATTGTATATGATGCAGTGTGTGGTATCACACACTTTGCACTTTTCTGTCAGTGAAAATTGGTCTATTATCTTTGGAGAAACTTTTGATAATATCTTTTAAAATTATTTTAAAAGATACGTGCATCTTTGACCCTGATTTTCATTGCTAGGAATTTATTATTCACAACATGTTGCACAAATCCAAGGGTGATTATTTCAGCATTAATATAATAGAAACAAAAAAGAACAAAAAATCTAAATGCCCTCAATAGAGCACCCGCTGAATAACTTATGCATATAACAAAGAACTACAGAGTTGAAACTGATCGAGGTAAACTTATACACACTGATAGACAGATCTCCGAGACTGTGTTACAAGAAATTCAAAGGCAGAGAAGTGAAGAATACATTACAATGGCATTTTTGTAAGTGAAAACTACACATACAATTGTTTCTCTCTATATCCTCTTCATTAATACTATTTATTTCTTATCTATACATAAAGATTTTGAAAGTATGTGTAAAAACATAAATAATGGTTATCTCTGTGAGTGGCGTTCAGAATTGCTGGGTATAGAGATGCTTTTACTCAATTTATATATTCTCTAGTGTTTGAATGTTTTTTTATAACCATTTGCATGCATCACTATCATAATGCCGATAAAATAGTAGAAAACTAAAATAATCCCACTGTGAAGAAGGAAGGTTATAGCTCAAGAGTTCTTTTCCTTGCTCCTGTGAAGGTCGTCAAACGTAGCACACTGAGAAAAGGGGCTATGGAGGGAGGTGGGAACCTGTTCTGTGACCCCCTCCCTGTTGTCCTTTGGCCATCGCTCTTCATTATTACAAGGTTTGTGTTGTTGCTCCAGGTGCCCACCCCCACCCCCAAGGAGTCCTGCCTCCTGCTCATATCACAATGGTCACTGTTGTAGCTCCGGGACACCCCAGTCCCCTTGAATTAAGGCTGCGTTCACTGCACAAGGGCCACGAGCTGGGGAGTGAGTCTTTGGAGGAGCACAGAGTCTGTGAAGCACATCTGTGCCTCTCACCCCTCCAGCCAGGACGCCTGGACGTTCTTCATTCTTCCAGTACCACCCCCAAAGCTGCATCAATGTATCCAATCGTAGCACAGGGTGCGAGTCCTGAAAGGGAATTCTGATTGTAAGACGGGAAATATTTAGAGCTGGAAGCCACTGACGGCTTTCCTTCGAGTCCAAGGAAAGAGCAGCCCAGAAGTTCCAGCGTCGCTGGGTATGTCCCGTGTACCTCTCCTGCTCCAGCACCGCCCGTGGGTACCCCGCAGGGCTCACCCTCTCCTGCGTGGTGGCCTTTGTGCCCAGCCTTGGGCAAACCCGTTCTCTTCTCCGTGTGTCCGAGATGACTGATGGTTAAGCAACAGTTGCACTTTCTTCCTTCGTGACACAATCTGGAATCCACTCAGTGTGGAATACGTCCAGCTGAAAATCTGTGTTTGCTACACCTCCTTGCCTCAGGGTGGTCGAAGAGAGGTGTGTCGACGTGCTGCAGGGGGGCTTTCGTAACGTTTTTAAGGGTGATTTTAGGGGACACGTGCTGTTTGCCTTTCCCCCGAGTGGGGACTCGAGGAAGAAGCTGGCGTCCAGAATAGCAAGTAGAGAGATGGAGAGCACCAGCCACGGTGAGGCCACCCTCTCAGCTCTGGCACTCTGCCTCCAGTGCATTTGATTTGAGGAAAAAATAAACTCTCATGTTTTTAAATTGCGATAATTCTCTGCTGTTGTCAGTGCAACCCAGTTCTATCAGCCGGAATCCACCTGACTTTCCCACGGTGGAGTTGCTCGGGGTGGAAAGCACGGTTGCCCTGGGCAGACCCACTACTGAACAGTGGGGCCTGGGGCTGCCTTGGGTTCCAGTTCCCGCAGAATAGTGCAGCGGGGACATCATTGGGGTTCCTTTGAATGATCTTTTCTGCAATGCGTTGGAGACACACTTGTTTGTTTTCCTAATCACTCAACAGTAACTTAAACAAACTTTTTTAATGGCAGTTGTCTCATGGTGTGCTTCTGGGTTGAGTGCATTTTGCTCATAGTGGCTGTTAATTCTCAGACCAGGCCTGTGAATAACTCTCACGGTGGAGACAGCGTTGCTACTATGTAAGCAGAGCACTGCTGGTGTCTTTCATCCGCAGGTCTTCCCTCCTACTTTATAAATTGTACAATGCAGGAACTGTTGGTGTTTTAAAATATGCCCAATCCTGACCCAAGAGCACATGTTGATCCTTCCCTAGACCGAGTGATAAAATGACTCTCAAAGAGTTTTAGTTCTTGGCCAAGATTGGTGCTTGTCCACAGTTTCTGAGGGTGGTGGGGAGGAGCATGTGGATGGATCCCATACTTTCAATTACAGGTATGAGAAGAAATTTTTCAAGAATGGGTGAATTGTTTGCCTTTGACCTTATCAAGCAGATACAGATATAAATCTGTGTGACAAATGTTCAAGGCCCCCTCATGCCTCCAATAAAGAGGCAGTTCCCTGTGATTGCAGGGACCTTTCTGTCTCAGCGAGCCGGGAGATACTTGGTATTCACAGTAAGTCTAAAGGGCAATAGAATATAAAATTCATGATTTAACTATAAGATGGTCCTACCTTCACTATATGTTCGGTTGATTTAAGCCCTGTGTTGATTTAGACCCCAAGCTAGGTTATGTGAATAGACACAGGAAGTATTTTATTAATAATTTCAGAATGCCTGCCCACTGATTTCTATTCTTTAATATTCTTTTATTTTCCCTAATATAATAAATTACTTTAAAAAAGCCTAAGGATACAAATTTAGGAATAAACATTTTTGACAAGACTTCTAAGCTATTATTTTTCCTTACTATGCAGGACGAATGTATCTTCTCACATTTACTTTACATGTTTAATATTTTTGAATGCATACAATTGCATCTTGAGTTACCTGTTAGGACATTATTTCTGGATAAAAGATTTAAAATGGGATGTTACAGATAGCAGATCTGTATTTATATATCAATTTCATGCTTGAGAAAAATAGCTTCTACAATACTTAATTACCAAATTATGTTATGTAAAAAAAACCCCCATAAATGTGAGTGCTAATATTCAAAGAAACTGGATGGTTTAGAAATAAGACATAAAAAGCAGTATCAGTACCAATTTTTAAAAAGGAATCCATTTGCCTACTTTAAACCATACTGATAGCTTAGCCAACAAATGAACCTTCTAAATTATGAGTCACATAATAGCCATGTGGAGAGTTGGTTTCTCTAATCCAAATCCTTTTAATAAGTGATTTGTAAAATAATTGCTAGAGGAAAGAGGCTATACGGTGTGCACTGCAGGTACCTATGTGGGTTGGATGCTGCAGAACATCTTTTGTGGATGTAAGTTACAGAGTTAAAATGTATCTACAGAAGAACAAAGAGACCACAGATAAGAGAGTCACTGGCTTAGAATTGGGAAATAACAGGAAACGAAAATAAAATTGCTTGCTGATTTCAGTTAGTGTTGAAAATTGTTGGCTTGACTAGTTGCACCAAATGTATAATAAAATAACTTGTTTTTCCTGATGAAGAGTATCTTATGCTTCTGGGAACTGTGTTGGACAATTCAAGGGCATGTTAAAATATAGCCGAATGCACACTCAATCTTAAATTTGGTCATATGTTTGCTGGCATGATGCTCGATGCTTCTGCTACCAGAATCTATCAGAAGAATAAAATTAGTTTAATGAGTGCCGTAATAGAAAAACAAACAAAGACACACATATGCATATTAAAATAAATAGCATAAAATGGCAAGCACCCCCATTTGCCCAGAAGTTCCTCTAGGTTTTATCACAAGCTATAGCAGAAAGCTATAAAGTGGTTTTCTCTGTGGTCATTTTGGGAGATCGGGAGAGAGCACTATGGAATCAGAAACTCACGGAGCAGAGGGAAAATGGTTCAAACATGAGGAAGGTATAAACAGCTGAAATGATTGGAAAAGAGTGTTTTGGGAGTCTGTTTGTGTGTGAAAATAGAGCCGTAGGCAAGCTTTGAAAATCCTTTGGGGTATGGCAGCTTCTGTGATTTTGACTATTTTAGATTCCTCATATAAATGGTATTATGTAGTATCATGTCCTTCTGTGCCTATTTCACTTAGCAAAATACACTCCAGGTTCATCTATGTTGTCCCAAATAGTGGAGTTTCCATATTTTTTAAGGCTGGATGATTATTTCACTGTATGTGTATAACATGTTTTCTTTATTTACCCATTATGGACATTAGGTTGCAACCATATCTTGGCTATTGTGATTCATGCTGAAATAAACATGGGAATGTGGATAATCTCTTTGAGATCCTAATTTCAATTCCTTTGGTTATGTACCCTAAAACTGGAAGTACTCGATCACTAGGTATTTCAATTTAAAAATTTTTAAGTTTTCCATAGTGGCTGCACTCATTTACATTTCCACCAACAGCGTACGTGGGTTTCCTTTTCTCAACATCCTTGTCAATACTTACTTTTTAATTTTTTTTTAACAGATGTGAGGTAATATATCATTATGGTTTTAATTTGCATTTCTTTTATGGTTAGTGATGTTGAGCAACTTTTTATATACCTATTGGCCATTTGTATGTCATGTTGGAAAACATGTCTATCCAGTACCTTTGTTTATTTTTTTAAATCAAAATATTTTTTGCCATTGATTTATTTGAGTTACTTGTATATTTTGGATATTAATCCTTTATCAGATAGATATATGGTTTATAAATATTTTTTCTGATTCTATAGGTTGCAGTTTTATTTCGTTGATTGCTTCACTTACTGTGTAGAAGCTTTTCAGCTTGATATAATTGCTCTGATCTATTTTTGCTTTTGTTATATCCAAGAAATTATTGCCAAGGCCAATGTCAAGAGCATTTACCCTATGCTTTCTTCTACAAATTTTATAGTTTCAGTTCTCAATTTAAGACAGAGATTCCTTTTAAGCCAAGGAATGCCAAGGATTGGCAGCAACCGCTGGCAGCTAGGAGAGAGGCACGGTGTCAGTTTTCCCTGAGAGCCTCCAGAACGTACTAACCCTGCCAACACCTTGACTTCAGATGTCTAGCCTCCAGAAATGAACGGGTGTGTGTGTGTGTGTGTGTGTGTGTGTGTGTGTGTGTGTGTGTGTTTTACGTTAACCCTAGGAAATGAATACACCTAGTTTACACAAAGAATAAAAAATTAAAGAGAGGTTTAAAAGTCGATTATAATAACGTTATATATTTTATATAAAGATTGTTATCTAATGAGATATGATAAGAAACGGGTGAGAAGGAATACGTTTTTAATTTTTACAGTCATTACATTGAGATAGAGATTACGATTCCCCAACGTTGTGCAAATCTAATTTAGAAGGAGGCTCGGATGGAGCTTCCTCTCATCAAAAGCCTACGGGATCCTGAAAATGGGGAGAGAGAGATATTGTTGCAGTAACAGTTCAAAGACCCAGTAAGTGAGCCTGTAAAATTCATCAAAATAAATCCAATGCTCATGTTATCTCTTTTACATGAGGATTAGCGTCTTCTAATCAATATTTTAATTACCCAATTCTAATGTTAATAAAAATGACAGCGAGAAAAAAGATCTAAGTGGAGCTTTGATCTAAGAAGTACAGTATTTATGATAAAAGTATTTAGATTTGCTTTGTACTCCTTAACAATGAGTTGGAAACACTGAAAATCTTATCATAGTATACTTCTTCTTAGCTTCACTTCCATTCAGAGGAAAAAATAACTAGCAATGCATTGCTAATTAATGTAAGTTATATAATATAAACAACTGATTCATCGAAAATTAATGTACTGACACTTTCCTGGCATATTTTTCTACTGGGATACATGGGAAACATCAGCATTTTTGTTTGTTTGATTTTTTTTTTTTCTGCTTTGCAATTAAGAACTGATGTTTGGTCTTAACAATGGTGCTTAAGGACCCAGTGTCCAAAATGCTAGTGCAGAACACGGCAAAGCTGCAGAAGACTTGGAGATGGTTCAGTCTTCTAGGGAAGAATTTAATCTCTGGGTACCAAGAAAAAAAAACAAATGGCAGGTGGTTTTCAGGCATAGACAAGGTCTATTCAACCACGTTGATTTTGGAAGCAGAAATAAAGTATTTAATGAGGCTGGTTTTCTGGGCATCAGTTTCACAGGAGTGATAAATACGCTTCTGGAGCCTGCCATACCTCGTGAGGAGCCAAGTCAGAGAGATTTGCTCAGCCCCATTCATCCAGCTCTGTGAGCTCAGCTTGTTTGGTCTGACAAAGCTAACAGTTGTCTGCTGCCTAGTCTCTAAACCTAACCTCAGCTTGCCATTGAAATGCCACTGCCTTATACAAGGTAAGTGTCCTGGCCCCTCAAGGTGGGCCATTTCTGGACCGATGCACCAGTGCAGACAGGCACAGCCCTGCCCACCAATGCTGTTGAGGTTTACCTTCAGGAACCCTGATGGCCAAGTAATTCTTTTTCTCATTCCATTGTTATGTTACTAAGTTCCAGATTTTGACCAGAAAATTTTGGTCCCAGATATCTACATCTCTTGCTGTTACGCTTCTTCCTGCCTTGTTGCCTACAGGAGAACATATGTAACTCTAATTTGATGGGGTTTGCAAGGACCTGCAGAAGTTAGAGATTTTGCCTCTTCGGAAATTTGGTCCTTTACAGAAGATAGAGAAGAGTCCTGAATGCCCGAGGAATAGAAGATCCTGGATTCGGACAAGGACATGCCTCTGGCTTGGGTAGGATGTTGTTTCTGGTGCCTAGAAAGAGCAGGAAGGGACAACCTAAAGGGACCGTTTTTTTCAATGAATGAATCTGATATTTTAGTCAAGGATGGCATAGGAGGGGGGTGTTTATAAAAATGACTACTTGTAAACCATTTCTGTTGCTTTCTAGTTTGACTTTGAGTTGGGCCACATCTTAACATTGACGTAATTTAAGTGTTTCCCTTGGACCAAATTACCTTGACCAAAGACTTGACTTGCTCATCACTACTGATGCTGTTGCTGGCTTTGGGTGTAGTTACAGGGTTAAAATGGAATGTTTTGCAAACTTCAAACTTCTGCCCTCCCGCCCTTTTAAAGAATATTAGCTGGAACACAGAAGACTCAATTAATTTTAATAGCCAAAAGGATACCTGTCTCACATAATTTAGTGGTTCCACAAACATAGACTTATGTTTTTACATTCCCCAGCCTACAATAATTGAGTGAATAAATCAGTGAATGAGGGAATCAATGAATCAATGGATTACGAAGATTTTAAGGATATGTCAATTCCAAAAGGATTTTAGGACACACAAGAAGAAACACAGTAAAAGACACAAAAATAGACCTTTGGAAGTGTTACGCCCTTAAAATGAGATGAGATCAGAATGTTTCATGAATATTTACCACATGAAATCATTAAGAGGAGATATGTATAGTCTTAAAAGACTTAGTCTAATTAATTGGTGAAAGAGTTACTATCCAAGAATATTGTCATGATTGCAGGACAGGGAAATTTTTAATAAAAGCCACAACCCCCACTAATTTTGGTTGAGATTCTCTCCTCTCAATATAATGATGATAAAATCTGGCAACTGACAATTTTTTGGAAACCAAGTCTCTAGTTACAAACCTCTATTATCTTGACTAGAGTGTATGCATGTTTTCTAAGTAGAAAGAATTCTTAGGAATGTCTCCAAGCTCACAATTAATTCCTACATGTATTTTGCTGATTAGTAGTTTATTTGGGGTAACAAGCTACTTTCAAACCCCATAACAGCCCATCTCTAGAGAGGTTATAATAGTGATATTCAACAACCATTGACACCTTAGCATGAACAATGTAACTAGATAATAAATCAGCTGAAGATAAGAGCTAGAATGAAAGGAAAGGGACATTACACTTTCAGAAGATTGAGTTACCCCATAGCCTCTTATTTTGCCTGTCTGGCTGACCCTTCCAGGGAGATGAGTCTCCTTGGTAGGCAATTAGAAGGTCTGGGTCACCATGGAGAAGGCAGGTTCCTACAGAACCTCACACTTTGTGTGGACACACACATCTTTCCCATCTCACTTCTTTTCAAAGGGTTCTGAACCTAATGGGCTTATAACATCCTCACAGTCTCCCTTCCCACCCCACTTCACTTTCAGAGGCTGATGGGTCCTTTGAGGGGGCCTGACCAGGTGTACTACCTTATTCCTTTACCAAAGTAAACACCAGAAGAGACCTGTGTTCTTGTCAGATCAACAGGAGGGAATTTGTGCCAGTAACAAGGCTGGGACTGAGCTAAGCAAGCTGATGTGGTCCTGGAACTTGGAGTTACAATATGTTTACTCTGATGCTGTTGTGGGCAGGAGAAAATGTTAAGCTTCTAGAACTGCCGTAGGCACAGGCACCGCTGCGCACACCTGCTGATTCATTTCACTCAGTAGTTACAGAGGACCCACGAGGGGTTTTTACCATGTATAATGTTAATGAGCTGATCTATAAATTAATGCTTTATGAGACATAACTTGTATTACTATGCTTATTTATTAATCCTGGATATCAGGATTAGTTTAATAACACATGTAAGTTTAGTATACCATATTACAGTTATCATATACCTGTAGCACATATCTGTTACATATACATATGTGTGGGGCTCCCTGTAAGATAGATATAGATATAACAATATGCATGTAGATGTGGATATGTCTCCCTGGGCAGGGGCAGGAGAGAGACTCTCTTCCAGGTGTGTTGAAGGATTTGTTGGGCATGGTTTTCTGGTGGAAATGAGAAAGGTTCAGTGATTGTGTGTAGCCTCAGATAAGATTTTGTCAGCTTTTCTGGGGGTCTCAGGGCCATCAGTTCTGTTTTGAATGCTTCATGGAGTTTCAGGAGGACCAGGACCCACTTTGCTCCAGCAGGCTTCTTTGGGCTTCTGAGGTGACATTCAGGAAGACAAAGTCAGGCTTGACTCAGAATCTTAGGAGAAGGCCTTAGCGGCGTCTGGCTTGTGGGACTATGATGGAAATGAAAGTATGACCATTTGCAAGTTAGTAAAATAAGTAACTTCAGAATGGGCCTTGGAGTCTTTTGGCAGGACTTACGATGAGACTCTTCAAAATATCTGGGTAGCTGGCCCTTCTTCTGTGGTACAAGGCTGAGGGATGTACTTACAGTCAACTGTGTTGGCCTAATCAGGCCGAGGGTGATGTATGTGAGCTTTGATTATGCTGAGTGAACTGTACTGTGCTCGTAATCCATTCTTGTATTGATTGCATAACTCCAAGATCGATGCAGTGTGCCAACTCAGAGGGGCCAGTCCTTGGCTCACATCCAGACCAGTCTTTGTAAAAGATTTTTAAAAAACTCGGACTTATGGAAAATGGTTGGGCCCCAGAAATCCTGACATAGACCTTATTCACGTAGACGGTCCCCTTCATAGATGTGCATTCCAGTGAAAATGTGGGGACCTGTTTAGCTGTCGGTCCTAGAAACGAATATGCCCAACTGTCTCTTCTATGCGTACTGATTAGGTTGACCTTCTTCCATACTTTTATATATGTAAATTCTATTAAATTTGCCCTGTTTAATTTATTTGGGGTCTGGGTTTGGTCATTCCATCAATCTGAGTCCAATGTGATTAGTATTTGTATGGTGGTCATACGATAACATTATAAATAAGGTTTACATGAGAAAGAACAAAACCCCACATTTCCCCACTCCACAGTCCCTTTCTAACTTTGGCTTTTTCCCAAGTAACAACCCATCTCATATGAAAGATATTAGGGAATGTGATACCTGGAAAATGGAATAAATCAGCTTATCCCTGGGGGCTTTTTTGTGGAGCTGTTTGATTGGCGTCTCCCCTTCTTTGCTCTTTGTGAACTTCCAACATCGAGTTGTTGTTGGTATAACCAGTCTCCAGAGGTGCCCCCAGGCCCGCACCACCGTTCTCCAGCACCCCGGGATACTTCATCAGCCCCTCGTCCCCAGAATCTTCCCCAGCATCTCCCAGATTAGACCGAGAGGGGATTTTCTCACATGTCCTCATAACTCTGGAATTAAAGAGATTTTAGTCATAAGGCTCACAGTCCAAATATCCACCTGAACCATAAAGGTTTGGCAGTTTGTCCAAATAAATTTAGAGCCTTTGCACGTGTAGTCTTTTCATTTCTCTTGAAGTTTGCACGTTCATCTCACCATCCCCATGGATTGTGTGTGGAGAGAGGGAGCCTCTCTGAAAGGTGATTGTGAAGGAGGGGACCCGAAGGAGAATCGACCCTGATGTCTCAGTCCGCAGCACATCTGCAGGCACGTCAGCTTTAACGTGAAGGGACAGCGTACTGTTCGGAATACTGTTCGGAATAGCTTACCTTGGATGGACGAGGGGCACTTGATCCTCTTGTTTTCTTGTTCCTTCATTTCCCACATGCCAAGGGACATCCAGAAAAGGCTTACTTCTGTAGAGAAGGGTCTGGTCATCAAGATCCTTTCCTAGAGTTCAGCCCACACACTCAGTCTCGAAGGAGGGATACTCTGGAATCATCTACAATTCTTACCTTTTCCTTCACTTTCTCCATCTGATACCTGATCATGTCTGTAAGCTTTGAAATTTCTTTTTCTGAAACACCTATAAAGTTTAATTTTTGCTCTTCAGCGACACAGCTGCCTTCCTAATTCAGATACACTATTCACTGTTTGTGCATGAAAATGACCAACAAATGTTTGTAAAAATAATGTACTGTTGTATATATACATAAAACATTCTTGTATGATCATTAGGTAATTGTATAATTTATATTTGCATTCATTTACATGTTTATACGTGTAGTTCCATGCACAAGTATAATCAAGTAAAACTAACATTTTTTTTCTAATATTTAATGATGATGAATGTATGGTAATTAAGCAGTATATTATTGCAATTAGTATAGTATTATTGCAAATAGTATACTATTACCTTTACATGGACAAAACAAATATTGAGTTTTTCATCTTACTATGTAATTCTCATAATGTGTAATTTTTACTAATATTGACTATTCTACCTGGTCCAGTGTACCATTTATAATCATCTTTGCCACCCAGCACCCCTAACATACACTCACACACTACAAAGTAAAAACCTCTCCTTCATTTTCTCCACCTGGAGCTCTCTCGCTCAGCATTGCTGTGCTTCTGTCCTTACAGCTTTCATTTCATGAGTCCTTTCCCCACTTGAAAAATTCTTGAACAGCTGAGTCCCCCCCACCTCCACCCCCACCTCCGTGGTTCGGATGCCAGAAGGATGGAAGCAATGACCCATTTGCAGTGGCAACAACTCTGGAAGTGGCCGGAGGAGGGGTCAGCGTGGATTCAGTCCAGAAGAAGAGATGCACGCAATAACTGCTTTGACAGCGAAGCAGAGGGAGGAGGAGGAGAAAAGTCAGGCTGAAGAAAGAGTGCATGGAGGACAGAAAGGGGCCTGTTCCAGCCACTGCTTCTGGCCGTTCTGACCGTTTCCCAGAGTTAACTCCAGAACCAGCCAGGGCCGTAGTGGAATTTCAGGGCCAATCACATTGGACAGGTGTTTTCTGGGCACATTTCATTTGCCAAGCACTGTGATAGGTACTAGAGATACACCATGATAAAGATATAAGTCTGACTTATATCTTTAAATCAGGTCACATGTAGGGGAGAGAGAGAAGTCACCAAGCAATAGTTAAAGGTGATTAGTGTCAAAACTGGGGGAATTATCTTTGCACTGTAAGAACAAATAGGAGGGGAGGGACTGGAGCTCAGACTTGGGGGTTTAAGGCTGGCTTCCTGGAGGCAACGACGTTTTCACTGAGACCTGAGTGCATGTTGAAATTCGCCAGTGTAATGCTGAGGGTTTGTACGAGGGAGGGTGTGGGAGAGAAGCATGGATGCATTGAGCTAAGAGCGTGTGGTGCGACCCAGATGTTGAAGCCAGAGCAGGACAGAGGAGGAGGAGGAGGAGACCGTATATTGCACCGTTCCTATCCTCCTCCTCACCCAGGCTTTCTTCCTAACTTGAAAACACATAGAATCTCTTATTTCTGCTGACACTGCTTGAACTTGCTAAAACAGTAGATAAGTTATTGGGAGATCAAAGGCTTTAAAATGCAAATCTCTTGGAGAATTTGTGCTGGCTTTACTAAATTTTGGTCAAAGTATAAATTATAATGTGAGATTTCTTTCCATCTTTTTTTTTTTATCCTCACCCGAGGACAGTTTTCCACTTTTTGTTCAGATAGAGTGGGAGGGAGAGAGAGAAACATTGACGTGGAAGAGACACATCGAGTGGCTGCCTCCCGCACAACCAACCAGGGCCAACCAGGGCTGGGGACAAATTGCAACCGAGGTATGTGCCCCTAGCGGGAACCGAACCCGGGTCTCTCTGGACCGTAGGCCGACGCTCTAACCGCTGAGCCAAACCAGCCAGGGCTCTTCCCATCTTAATGTAGAGGGTACATAACAAATAGGAATTCAACCTGATGCCCCAATTCAGACAAAAATAGAAGTACCTAGAGCCAGAGTTACATACACTCAGCTTATTCTGGAACTGAAATGAGTCTTAGAAGCTTCTTAAAAACAAAAATGAAATATCTGTCTTGTTCTTTTTCTAGGATATGAGATATCAGTGGGTATAAAATAAAAGCATATATTTGGTTCTGTAGACATGATTTTCAAACTATTAGAATTAAAAGGGGAGGGAGGGAGAGAAGGAGATGGGGACAGAGAAGAGAGAGAGAGAGAGAGAGAGAGAGAGAGAGACCATAGAGTTTTTCAGAGTTTTAGTGTGCTTAAAGCTTTGTGAATCTCTCTGACTGGACCACCTTTTCTAGCCTTGTTGTCTGGGTCACCCTTTTATCATTAATTTCTCACTGAAATAGTGTTTTTCAACATTCTGAAGAAGCACCGTGTTTTCGGATTTTCCCCGCAATGCTATACTCTCTTGGGAATGACTTTAAGTTAACATTTTGTCAATGTGTGTATTTCTGTAAAGTTTTGCAGTTCTTCTTTGAAATGCAAATGTTGTCATTGTGTAACTGTTCCAGGAATAGGGAATGAGCTACTTTGAGAGTCTACTTGGTCCTGTTAAGATTGTGGGTCACTTCTTGTTATTTAAGAAAGATCAGGATGAGACAGTTTTCTGAAGTCTGTGTATATTTTGAGTAATATAAACACAAGACGCTTCCAAATCTGAAATCCTTTCTCTTGCAACTTTTTCTTTATAACTACTTATTTTTTTTTTGTTCCCCATCAGCATACTAAATATAATCCAAAGACCTTTAGAATGTTATATTCTCAACTCGTACCTAAAGGCTCAGCAAATAGATCGCCTTACTTTATTTTATGAAGACAAGTTTTTGTTTTTGTTTTGCGAGTGCCAAGACATTGCAGTAACATCTGTTTGGTATAAATAAAATCTACCAGGTAGATAGCTAGGAGTTCCTTATAATGCCGCATCCATCCATTAGTAGAGGATATTAAGCAACTCGGAATTAATCATTTGGAGCAGTCGACTTTAATGAGGAAAACAACGCTGACTATCTTCTCTCAAATTCTGGCCCACAGATAATTGTGTGTGCAAATTTGTTAATGAGGAAACTGTCCCAGTTCAAGACTTAGCGTAGGCGAAGGGAGCTTTCGGAAGGTCTGGACACAGTCGCGATGCAGGTCTCAGCTCCTGGAATCCTAAGTAAATGTGACAGAGCAGGCAGTTCACCAGGACAGCTCAGACGTGCTGACACTCTGTCCCTTGTTAAACAGCCAAGAGGATCCTGTATATACACCAACTACTATTACAAAGAAAGCATTTGTGGATACTGTATTTTCAAATGATATTTCTGACAACGTTTCATATTTAAATGTGGTCTTGTATATTTTAAAGAAAAAAAATCCTATTTATTAGACAGCAGCTGTTACGGGTTGAATTTTATCTGCCCCTCCAAAAGATATGTTGAAATCCTAATCCCTAGTGGCCCTGAATGTAACCTTATTTGGAGATAGGATCTTTAGAGAGGCAATTAAGTTTGTTGAGTTGGGTCCTAACCCAATGTGTTCTTATTTTTAAAAGGGGGCAAATTTGGACACAGACACAAACGTGTGCACAGGAAAGATGGTGTGAGGACAACAGGGAGAAGACGGCCATTTGATGGGAGTGATGCATCTACAAGCCAAGGGACGCCAAGCATGGTCAGTAGACACCAGAAGACACAGTGTGGACTTTTCCCTAGAGTCCTCAGAGATAGCATGGCCCTGCAGACACCTTGCTTCCAGACTTGCAGACACCAGAACTGTGAGACGATCCATCTCTGTTGCCTGAAGCCACCCAGCGTTTGGTACTTGGTTGCAGCAGCCCTAGCCAATAGTGCACCCGCCCTGAGGTTGAAAGCGCAGGCTCTGGGATGTTGGAGCCCTAAAATTATACCAAAGAAACTTCTAAAGGATGAGTCCTAAAAATACTTACAGAATGGCAGTTTCATTGGGATGAGGGTTTCTAGCCATTCTGTGTAACTCAGATAAAATAACTAATACTATTTTACAAAATGTTATATATACTCATGTTGTGTGTGTGTGTGTGTGTGTGCACGCGTGTGTGTACACTGTTCTTCTCTACTTCTTAATAAACATCAACCCCAGTAGAAAAGATAAGGGAGGACTTGAGTGAAGAAAGCAATTGATAATACCTTGTGGGAAAAATAAATTTATTTCAAAGTGAAAATACTAAAATTGTGGGAAATTGTTCATTTAACCATCTCCTTGTAAAAGCTTAAAAAATATGTAGGTGGGCCCTGGTTGGTTTGGCTCAGTGGTTAGAGTGTCAGCTCGCGGACCAATGAGTTTCGGGTTCGATTCCGGCCAAGGGCACGTACCTCGGTTGTAGTTCAATTCCCCGCCTGGTTGGGGTCGTGGGGGAGACAACCTGTCGATGTGTCTCTTTCACGTTGATGTTTCCCCTCCCCCAAACACACACACACACTCTATCTGAAGATAATGGAAAAATATATCCTCAGGGGAGGATTAAAAAAGAAAAGGAAAAGAATGTAGGTGGATCACAGTTAATCTAGAGCTGTGTGGCATAACCTGCCTTTTATAACATGAAGAGACATATGTGTTCGCGGCATTCAAGCTGTCGAAGCCAAGGCAAGTAACCTCTAAATCGCAGGTTTCAATATATTTTTAATTTCTAAAACTAATAGATTGACTTTTTTTTTAACAACTTAAAAAAATGAGTATTTATTTTCGAAAGGAAGCTGTACTCTTATTATTTTTATTTGTTTCAGTAATTCTCCACTGACTCAATCACAAAACATGCAGTTTCACCAAGAAATACTAAATATTTAAATTCCTCAACTTTTGCTAAATACTACAATCTATATATAAATAGCACAGCTTCTATCGATTCCTTTCTCAGATATAATCTCAGTTCACTCAAAGATATGTATATATTTTTCTTTATTGATTTTAGAGAGAGAGGAAGTGAGAGGGAGAGAGAGATAGAAACATAGATGAGAGAGAACATCGATTGGCCGCCTCCTGCATGCCCCCCACTGGGGATGGAGCCTACAACCTGAGCATGTGCCCTGAATGGGAATTGAACCAGCGACCTCTTGGTGCATGGGTTGATGCTTAACCACTGAGCCACACCAGCCGGACCACTCAAAGATATTTAGTGGGTCTCCAGGGCTGTCGTTATTTGGGTTGATTTTTAAGTGTAGGTCTTCAGAAGACCAAGTATAATTCTTGATATCAGAAGTCAATTGTGTTTTCTTTCCCCCCCCCAAATTATTATTTATGTGAGTAGAAGAGCCTAAACTTTGAGTCATGCCTTGATGAATAAAGATTTGGCCTCAAAATTTGTTACTAGTGATTAATGCTTTCTAAACAGAAATAACATTCATTGAATATTTTCTGTGTGTCATGCAGTGCACTTAAATTTCTTATATAAGTAGCTTATTTAACCTTCATCCAACTTTCTGAAGGGGGAGTCCATGTTGCACAGATTTTACCCAGAGTTCTGATTCTGGTAGAAACTTGATTGCAACTCAATTCTTACTTCTTCCCATTCCTACTACAAATGAAAAAAGAATGGGAATAAAATCCACAGACTGTATTTCCATGGAAGCTAAGAGAAAAAGAAAAACTCATAACCCCCATATTTTATGTAAATGTGGTCAAAATACTGTAATAAAATAGAATGAACTCAACATTCAATGCCAGAAGGCAATGCATCAACACTAATAAGATAAGAAAGAAAGTGTGAACCAAAAATTTTAGATTCCACCAAATTGTCCCTAAATATAAGGACTCTAGCGAAACTGTTTGAAACACGTAAAAACTGAGGAAATAATTCCATGAATAAGTTATGAGAAATCTAATAGTAGGTGAAGCTTCAGTCATCAAGAGATAATTAGTAAAATGTCAGCAAAAAGAGTAAGGGTTATAAAGTTTCAGTTACACAAGATAGATAAGTTATGGAAAATGTACAATATGATGAATATAGTTAATCACATGTTATTGGATATTTGAAATGTTTATGGAAAATGTTGACATCGATTCCCAATTGATAAACCTTAAATCGAATCTTCTCACACACACACATACACACAAATGATAACTATGTAGAAATAATGGATATTATTTAGCTTGATTGTAGTGATTTTTCACAATGTATAAATATATCAAAACATCAAACTATACACTTTTAATATATTCAATATTTATATTTCAAAAATGCCACCAATAAACCAAGTAAACTTTGCACAATTAGTGATCAATTTTACTTTTAAATGGTGATGTACAAGCTATAAAAAGTAAATGGTAGCTTCCTTTGACAACTCCAACTTCTTTCTCTTGTTAAATTACATCTTATTGTTCCAGCAGTTTATTTACCATCAAACTAAATTGTTTAAAAAAGTAGTAACTTGTCACCATACTTTTTTGTGTCTAGTTTACTCATTTATTCATTCGTTCATGCATCCATTCATTCCCATGACAAATTCTTATTGAATGGCATGCCAGCACAGTACTATTAACTGGGGATACATTACTGAACAATGTTCTCAGGAGTTCCTGCCCTCATGGAGCATCATTGTATAATGTAGAGACAGACCATAAACAGCAAACCTACTACATAATGTATTATTTGTAATATTAAAAAATAAGTGCTTTGGAGAAAATACAGCGAGGTAAGGCAGATTGGGAATATTGTGGGACAGGTTTCACATTTTCATAGTGTAGTCAGGTCAGCTTCATTAAAAGGTGGCATTTGAGCTATGAACCTAAAGAGGAGGACAAGGTAGATAAAATATTTCTGGTTGAAAAGTGTTCCAGATAGAAAAAAAATAGTGAGAATAAAAGAAATGTCATCTTGCCCTGGCTGGTTTGGCTCAGCGGTTAGAGCATTGGCCTGCAGACCCAAGGGTCTCAGGTTTGATTCCTGGTCAAGGGCACACACCTGGGTTTCAGGTTCGATCCCCCACCCCAGTTGGGGTTATGCAGGAGGCAACCAATCCATGTGTCTCTCTAACATCGATGTTTCTCTCCTTCCTATTCCTCCTCCTCCTCCTTCCCTCCCTCCCTTCCACTCTATCTAAAAATCATTGAAAAAATATCCTCGGGTGAGGATTAAAAAAAAAAAAAAAAGGAATGTCACCTCTCTGAAAATACATTAATTATCAATTCCTAATCAATTAAAAATATTGATGTGGAACATTTCACTAAATGTTTACATTTCCCTTTATGGCCCAAAGCTCTCTAATATTCATAGCACATTCGGTAGACTTCTCTCTCCTGGGGAGAAGAGAGCAATAAGAAATAATGATGGTGCACTCTTGTCCTCAAGCAGATCTGACAGATCTGTGCGACTGCTCTGGAAAAGATAACTTTTACAGTGTTGAAACAAGTGAAGTTATAAAACGTCTGCAAAGTTCTGATGAGAAATCTATATGCAAAATCTGTGCCAAATTAGTGTTTAATGTTGCAGCTGGAGAATGGCTTGACTGTTAAATCCTCCTCAAAGGAGGCAATGGAGTCACAGTTGGAAGTCATCATCATAGTCATTCCTGCCCTGGTATGGGTCATAAGAGGGAGCTGGAAGCTGCAACCCTGATGAAGCAGAGTGCCCAACGGGGGCCGAGAGCTCCTCGGTGTCTGCTTCAGGAATTGGTGGATGGGGTCCAGTTTGGATTCTACATGAACAAAACAACCAACCAACCAAACAAAAAATCCTCAAACTACTAACGGAGAGCGGAAACCATATCAGACAAATGCTGAATATAGAAGTGGTTTTCCAAAACAAAATGTTGTATGATCTTTGGTGTAAGAAAAAATAACGGTGTCAAAAGGACCTTTCGACTAGAAGTATCCTGATATATATGTATTTTGCTTATTAAAAAAAAAACTGATCATTGAAAATTAAATTAAGCCTAAGTATTTTAACCAAACCAGCTTTCAATTATGCTCAAAGTAATTTTTTTCCCTAATCAGCTCTGTCTCCCATTTTTAATTTGAGGGAGAGAGAGAGAGAGAGAGAGAGAGAGAGAGAGAGAGAGAGAGAGCACAAGAGAGATCTAACTACTTAGTTACTGGGTGCTCAGGAGATTAGCCTGTTGTAACTGAGATTTAGAGTTTCCATTGAAAAGTTGCCAGGCCATCTGTTTCTAGGTTGGGGGGTATCAGCATGTTGGAGTAAATGTTCTGTTATTATTTTCACTGGGAGAAAGCTCTCATGTTTCATTTCAGTATTACAAGGCAAATAGGTGCCTACTTTTTTTTGGAAGAAAAGGTACAAGAAGATATTTTTTTCTCATGACAAAGGACCATGCTTTCTTACACCTTACATCACAAGCTTCTGGGGAAGAGGGTAGGCACGTTTTTTTAAGGAGTGAAGAAGACTCCAGGGACGAGAAGGACTCAGACCTTGACACAGTTTGGGGAGGGGAGGAGGGAAGAGACTGGATGTTATACTATCCTGAGCAGATCAGTAGTTGGGAAAGGACACCAAGCATACCCACCAAGACCCAAAGAGAAACCAAGCATGAGAGTGTGTGAGTAAATCACAGCTTAGGTCATCTTAAGAGCTAGTCTTGGGCGTGGTCTGAAATTGAGGGAGAAACCCTCTGCCCACTCAACTCTGGAACTTCAGGCATCCTCCGGTGTAAACTAAGAACTGTATGTCATTGAAAAGTCGTAACACTTTAGGAATCCTTCTTTGTCCCACCTTTGAGGAATGACTATGCCCTGTGCTGGGATCTGTGCCGATGGTCTTCAGCAGTAACAAGGAAAGGGAGCACCGTGCTAATCTTCTGTCTGATGCACAGGCCAGGTCTCAGGAGTCAGTGAACACATGCTTTACCAAATCAAGGGGACCTTCTGGAACACCTTATCATGATTTGGTGTCTTCAAGGGCTTGAGTTCTGTTTCCAATAATGAGGAAAAGTTAACAAAATGTTGATCCATAGACTGGAAAATCCCAAGGAGTTATTATATTTTGCACAGGAGGGGAATCTTGGGGTAAAAAGTTAAGAACAAGAATTTTTCCTCATTGTAACGACACATAGAGTCACTTAAAATTGAACATTAACAAATTCTAACCTGATTTTGTGCCCAAAGTTGATATAGGAAGCTTAGGGAAAAAATGCCATGTATATGTTAACAATGGTTATATATGACTGTTGGGTTGGCGGGAGACTTCGTTCTTCATATACCTGAACAGGTAGAGGACAGTTTCAGGACATTACAGTTCCTCCTACAGAACAAAGTCTGATCAATGTATTTAGTAGGACATTGTAAGGTCACACAGTGAATTAGTTGGACAGTCAACCAAGTTTCCCAGCTGCTGGTCTAGTTCTCTTTGTCCTAGTGCAGGCTACTTTTCACATTATTGCTTTCCAGCTCATATTGAAGGATTGTTCGTAATGTGTTTGACAGTTGTTACTTTTTGATTCCCAGCAATCATTTCTACATTTTCTGGTGACAATACTTCATTTTTTTTGTTCTTATGTATCCATCCTACCTCCATTCACATAACATTTTTCTAGGTGGGAATTCCATCCCCAACTCCAAGGGTAGAGAGGACCTAATGTGGGTCAAAGCCTATTTATGTCAGAGTGTGTGTGACTCACCCTGGGGCAGTGAAACCAAGTGAAGGTTAGGACTGGTGAAGGAATTTCCGGAAGAAATTGCTGTCTTCTGCTGGTGGTGGTGAGATACTGTGAGTCTGAAGATAAAAGGTAGGTGATAGCCCTGGAAAACAAAACTGAGAAACACTTTCTACCATTCCCAACACCCCCTTTTCCCCTCTTCCTTCTCAAATATAATTTTCCCAGTGTATCTGCAGACCAGAAGAAAAATGGGGAGCCATAGTAAGAATGACCTAGAGCATGCATTTAAGTGTGGTAAGTATGGCTCCAGTAACTTATGAACTTCATCTGTTTCAGAGAATAAATGTTCATTCAGATCTTATTCACACTTAAATGCTTTGTTAATGAAAGCTCTGTCCAAGCCAGGCTGGACCTAAAACCAGTCCTGTTCAGACCTGACCCTGCTAACTTTTCTCTCCTATTGGTGTAGTGCTCTGGCTTTGGCTACCATTGCTTAGAAACAGTGATGATAGATAGTGTTTTTGTTGCGGGCTGCATATTTCTTGTGGAGAATAGAAATGGAAGGTTAGAAATACATTTCTAAGAGACATTTATTTTTAAAAATAACTAAAATATGTTTTATTTTCAGGGTGCCTGAGGCCAAAAGAATGTCTCTGGCATCAAATACACTGCAGATGGAAATAAATCTAGCTAATGCTTTCTGGTAAACAAATAAAAGAACACTAAAATATCCCAGGGTCTTCTCAGGGTAGAATGCCTCACCTTCTGCTTGAGTTTTCATTTCACCTGTTGACTCTCAAATTTCTCCCATCCTTCTTTGGAATTCTAGAAAGAAGTTTATGGCGTTGGTGACAGGTGAGCAGGCTTTGTTCTGAACACTAAACTCCATAGCATGTAAGAATGTTTCAACTCCCGATACTCAAGGAATAATTTTTAATAGTGATGGCTAAAAGTTATATGAAGTCAACTGTTTGTAATGGCTAGTAATTGCATAGAATAAGCTGATGGATTGATTTCTTTCTATTATTTAAGCAAAGAAAGGCTCTTTGAGGTGAAATAAATTTCTAATTGGTGATATGCATGTGGGCAAGATAATATTTGCCATTGTGAATGGTGGGAAAAATATGAAGGATCTAATCAGAGCTGGTGTTAAAGAAAATTCAGAGTGGCCCGGCTGGTGTGGCTCAGTGGTTGAGCGTCGACCCATGCACCGAGAGGTTGCTGGTTCGATTCCCAGTCAGGGCACATACCTAGGTTGTGGGCCCAATCCCCAGTGGGGGGTGTGCAGGAGGCGGCCAATCGATGTTCTCTCTCATCAATGTTTCTCTCTCTCTCTCCCTCTCCCTTCCTCTTTCTCAAAAAATCAATAAAGAAAAAAAAAGAAAATTCAGAGTGAAAATCTTTTCCTTTTCTTTTTTTTTTTTTGGTAAACTCTTCTTTGCTTCAGCATATACTTAAACAACCAAGACTATCATGCTGCCTCTTAGCTCATCCAAGTGCCATGCTGAGCACTCTCTCGTTTTCAGACTGTCTTTTGCTGCGGTTATTCTTTTCTGCCTTCCTTTTCATCTTTCCCACTTCTCCCAATGCCAACCATCTTGTCCTATATCCCATTCTCTCACAGTGTTTCTAGGTGTCCAAAATTAATCTTGAAAACGAAGGTGTTGATGGATAATTATGATATTGTACCCATTATAAAGATATTGCATCTTAAAGGAGTGATTTTGCAGGTGGAATGCAATTATGGAATATTAGGCACCATGGAAGGTGAATTTGAGAGATCGTTTCGGTGGGGAAAAGGTTTTCATGGTCCTTCTTGGATAACTTTACCTGGGCAGTGACTTACTTGGCTTCTGTTGCTCATATATAAATGCATGGAATTGTAGCTATAAAACTCTGGGTCACTGAACCAAGTGTGAAAGTGTAGCTATACAGAAAGTAATACATATAATAAATTTTACAATAGTGCATAGACTTCTTTATGTGGTCCTCAACCTTGAAGATTTTTCATATGAAAGTTTGGAGAAAACCATGTAATTTCAGCAGCAACAACAATAAAACCTATACAGGGCTTTCTAAAGTTTTTGCTGTGAATGGATTACAGACGTTCCCTAACATGTAGACTCCCCCCCCCCCCCTTTATTGATTTCAGAGAGAGAGGAAGTGAGAAGGAGAGAGAGATAGAAACATAGATGAGCGAGAGCATTGTATTGGCCCCCTCCTGCATGCCCCCCACTGGGGATTAGGCCCACGACCTGGGCATGTGCCCTGACCAGCAATCGAACCAGTGACCTCTTGGTGCATGGGCCGATGCTCAACCACTGAGCCACACCAGTTGGACTAGACTTTTTTTTAATCCAGTGATTCTCAAACTTAAGCATGAATGAGAAAACACGGAAAGCTTGTTAATACACAAGATGCTACATCACATACCTAGAGTTTCTGTTTCCGTAAGTCTTGAGCAGGGCCTGAGAATTTGCATTTTAATACATTTTTAGGTTCTTTTGCTGCTGCTGTTGTTTGGGGGCGGGCTATGTTTGAGAACTACTTCTTTAGTCTTTGGGGGGCACCTCGGTTGGGTCATCAGGCTGGAAGTGGGGTCACATCTGGCAGTCCTAGCTTTAAAATGCCCTGGGCCCTAAGGAGATGCTCTACCGTGTGGAAATCTACGTTGGTACCCAGCTAAAGCAGCCCAGATTGCTGCTGGAACAGTTTATGTGCAGAACCTAGAACACAGCTCAAGGTGAATTGCACAGGGTCAGAGTTCAGGAGAGAGGTCCTGGGCAGTGTTATTTCAGGAATGGACTCCTGAATTTGTCTGTTTGCAAGGTAAGTTTTGTTAGTGCTTACAAGTTAGCTGCAGTATGACTGTTCTAAAAATAGATGCATTACCCAGCTGGTGTGGCTCAGTGGGTTGAACGTCATCCCATGGACTGAGTGGTCCCAGTTCGATTCCCAGTCAGGGCACATGCCTGGGTTGCAGGCTTGATCCTCAGTAGGGGGTGTGCAGGAGGCAGCCGATAAATGTTTCTCTCTCACATAGATGTTTGTATCTCGCTCTCCCTTCCCCTCTATCTACAAAATAATTAAAAACACATTAAAAAAATAAAAATAAAAATGGATGCATACTCTGTCCTCTGTTGTTTTGAAATATCTCATTTACAGAAGTTTATTTGGAGTCGAACCATTTGAATTACTGTAAGAAATTTCAACATTACATCAGTGAGAGAAAGAGCTTTCAGATTTTTAAAATATAATTTCAATTTGATCGTTTTTAAGCAGCTATAAAGATGGATAAATGGTTTTACAAATTTTTATTATCTATATGTGAACAAAGTTTGTTTTTGATGTGACTTTCAAGGATTTGAAGAAATATTATCATTAAAAACCATGATTAGTAATTGCCTGTAGCCAGCTAAATCATAAAATCAAACATAAAAATCTATTTTTATGAAGGTAAGTTCAAGTTTCTCATTAAAGAAAAAAATGGAAAAGCCTTTATTTATAAGTTCCATATAAATTCACTTGTTAATACAGATTCTCTACCACTCTTATTCTATTTTTATAACATTGCTATATTATGCTGCAAATATAACTTTTTTTTTTTTTTACCAAGCCCTGTATAGACCCCTCTCCAAATCCATTCCAATTTATCCTGTGTTTCACACAGATGAAGTTATTTTTTATGTGTACTATAACCTGACAATGGTTGGGAGACACTGCCGTGATCCCCTTGGCTGTTGATTAGCAAGGCAGAATTTAAAATTATGATATCCACTTTTATGTCTAGAGCTGCAGACAGTAAACCACATTAGAGCAGATTTGTGCTATTATTGGAAGAATCAATTGTATTATTCCTCTTGAAAATAATTTTAAGATAAGTACGTACCCATCATTTCAGGGGAAATACATAACTGCATCTTTTTTGTATTTTGACAAAGATTGCTTCCCTCAATTTTCATGGGTACATAGAAGTATGTATGCGGACATGAGTAAGAAGTAGATGAATTCACACAAAGGAGAGGATCCTTAAGGGAAGAAAATGATCAAGATCTCAACCAGTTTTCTTCTGAGATTCGCTGTTTTCATAATGAACTTTTGGGACAGATCAAGGTGGCGCTAACTAAGGTTCCCAATGTCCCCAGTAAGAATTCATCCTACAAGAAGTGGAAATCCTGATTGGTGACTTGGATTCATGACCCCCTGAGAGTTATTCAGGCACAGCATTTTTCAAAGGTGAGAGATTTCTTTCTGATCTAGATGCCCTGACATGGAGGCCAGTATTTGAAAACAATGAATACATTTGTAAATATAAATTACGTATGAATTCTCGGGAGCTCCAGAAAAATACTTCCTTAACTAAATTTAACATTAAAGGTCATGCAGTCTTGTTAAACGCACACTGGGTTCAGACAGAACATCTTCCAGTCTTTGTGAGGTGAGTTTTCAGTGGCAACAATGGTGAACTAACATGGGGCCCAATGTTGATGGGTCAGATTCTTCACTTGTGTTTGCCTGGCATTTAGGAGCACGGATGATACCCTTGTTCTAAGTAAGTTGCTTTGGTTCTTAAGAAATTGCTGTTGCATAACTAAGTTGATCAGATCATTCCTGCAGTAATAAATTAAAATATAAGGGGATTTGACCATATGAGGTGGGGAAAGTTAACAAAGCACCAAGTAGATAAAACCAAGTAGATAGTATAATATATGGCATTTTTAGAATTAGAGTGCATTTTGGAGAAGAATGAACATTTTGACAGGAATTTTGAACACCATAGCAGGAATGTCTAACTTGAGAGGCAAATTAGGAAATTAATAGCTAGAACTTTAGAAAAATATTCAAAGGACACTGTAACTAAAGTATGACCTTTGAACAATTTCAGACTAAAAGATTTAGGATTGACATCTCCATAATGCATTACATACTCTAATGCGTGGAAGTGAACCTTTAGATGCAGCATAAGAGATAGGGGAGTTGACATACTTAATACAAAAGGTAGATGATGTATATCCAAAACAAAACCAAAAATATAAGCAAAAACAAAAATCAAGCAAGAGAGAAAAATCTCGGGAAATTCAGTCTAGAACAGAGGTTCTTCCTTTAGCCATATCTGATGATGTATTTGAATTAATACTCTTACTACCAGTTCAATTTTTGTTGTTGTTTCAGATATTTATCTCTCTCTCCATCTCTCTATGTGTGTGTCTCTTTCTTTGTATATATACACATGCACACACCCATATATAAATATGTGCTTATATCTTCTTATATGTGTATATGTGCACGGTATATATGTTTATACTTAATTTGGTAAACAGAATATAGCTTATTCTGTAATAGGTTAATTGTTTCTCAATGAATTTTTTTGTTTGCTCATGTGTTTGTTTTAGTCATGTAATATTGAGGTAAGAACACCTCTTACCAGATCCACAGTTCAGATAGCCAGCACCTTTCAAACAGTATTGGCTTAGCAAGGCTTCTTTCTGCCAGTGGGCCATATTTGATATTTACACCAAAGGTAATTCCAAATATTGCATTGCTTGACTACATTCTCCTCATAGGGAAGAAAAATGTTAGGAATGTTGTATATAGAAATTTTGCATTTGGTTTGTAAAGGGTAAATTGTTTTTCATGAGAAGTCCTGATAGTTGCAAGTATCAGTTGGACTTAGCTCACCTATTGCGTTCAAGGGAACATTGGAAGTATGTGAGTTCATTAGAGTGTAGACGTGGGTGTGAAGTCACCATCATCAGCTCTTCAGCTTTGTCCCAGGGCTACAAACTCTGTGAAAACACTCTTGACATTCTTCATCAAGGTTAACCCTGTGGCTATGATTATACAATAAAAATGAAATCAAAGTTTTAGTACCTATTTTATAACTTTATCAATATAAGCAGTGACTAAATAATTTAGAAATGAGCCTTTTCTCTTTTCTTCAAAGGCATATTTTTAAAATGATGGTATGAGCACTTGCCACTTTTTCTAGTTTGTATTTGGAATTAATGATCAATAAAGGGCTTACCATTTTGTAGTTGGTTTTTCTCTCTGTTTCCAACTAAATGTGTTCTCCCTGTTTCCATTTTGAAATTCACATTTTGAAATGGAAACAGCCCAGCCTTACGCTTCACAGTATTCTAGTAGAATTATATCAAGCTGATACACAAGAACACTTGGATTTTCAACAACACATCTTCCTTGTATGAACTAAGGTTATTTCAATTTATACAGCAATGCAGAGGGTTGCCACTTTATTAGTGAGTCTGGCCAATGTGACATATTAACACATTGTTGACCGGCAATTTTACGCAGAAGTCATTTCATGTCACGGGCTATTTTTTCGTAATTGAGTATGAAAGTGAAACAATCTAAATAAACTTCAGTATACTTTATTTATACACAATGAATTTAAATGAGACTTTGTACATATCTGCTACATATTATATTTTATACATATTATATATTTTAATAATTTTTTTGGTGTGGTATACTTTATAGAAATCACATTTTGAAACACACACTTTACACGTTCTATTTGGATTTTTTTTTTATATACCAGTGACTATTTTTTCTAAAACGTGGTCTTTTAGTTGCCCTGAAAGCCTAAAAGGTGAATCAATGTAAGGAGCTCTTTCAGAAGCACCAGAAGAAGAGTTAGGTTCTGAGCTGCACTCATCTGAACCAGCAGATATCCATTCCCTAGCAACTTCAAGAATACAGAACGGTGTGCTGTTTTTTGAACTTCGACCCTCAGGGCGAAGAGTCACAAATACAATAATCCTATATTACCCTGAGTTTCAAAAATTGAAATAGCTAATGCAAGTGCAGACACGAGTTAACTTGTGAGCGGTCAGCAATGTTTGGGCATGAAAACAGGAGTTAACTCGTGAGCGGTCAACATAATACAACAATTTAGTTTAAAATGATCCTTTTCTCTTGATTGTTGTCATTTTCCTTGTGAGCTGTATAAGACATTGCGGATGTGTTACCTGACATAATGAATAGGACATGGCACAAAGTGGGCCAAGTTGTCAGTGGTGTAATGAGATGTCTGAGTTCTAACGTGAGTTGGGACTGGGATGGGTCTCCTTCTGACATCCTTGGAGGCTCCATTCCTGCTGGGTCCATGCTTGCAGACTACAGTTTATTGCCAGAACAAGAGTCTTCTAACACGCTTTCATCAAACCCATTTGGCAAAATTCTGCTCTCACAGATATTCTAGCTCAGATTTATCTGAACTTTTGTTTTCGCCTCATCCCAACATAATTTATAGTAGAGAGGAGCATAACAGCGGAGATAGACGGAATCATTGTTCTTTTCTTTAAAGTCCTGGAGTCATGAATAATTGTGCCTGAGTCCGTGACTATGAACTGAAGCCCTGGCATTTTGCTAATGTAACCAATATTTGAAACAAAACTTAGAAATGAAAGAAAAATCCTGAAAATGGACTAACCTTTAAATGTGATTATTTACAGACCCAAATGTACAATTAGTATATATAGATAATCTCACCCTAATAAATACCAAATTAAATATGATATACCTGGAAAGAGTCATTCCTAGAGTTTGTTTTGTAAGAAATGTTGGCTTGAGATTACTTCTTCATTCTTCTTTGCCAATTTTCTTTTATGTCATTTCCTCCAATATATTATACTTAATAACAGGTGTAATTCACATATGATTACATTATGTGTATTTATATGTTCTTGGAAATATATATATCAAATCTAACAACCTTAGTCAACTGTTCAAGTTTTATTTTTGTTTAATCTTTATCATTTAAACTCTATAGTTCAAATTCCTGACTATCTAATTGTTTCCTTCTGGAAACTGTAGAGACATTATTATACTTTACAGTATTCTGCTGGTTATTATCCCCCACAGCCATTAAGTCCCACAGGAAGTAAGGAAGTTATGAGCTTTTTCTTGCACATTTCCAATAGGAGAAAAACGGAAAGTAAATCTAAAAGAGGAATAAAAATGTAATTATAAAATGGTAACATGCTTCGTTATGTTCATGCACCAGAGCTGAGGGAACATGGGGAAAACCCAGGTGACGAGCAGTTTTGCTTTGTTATAGCTGCAGAAAAGGACGTTTGACCAACTTTACTAGAATAGTGTATGTGTAAACAAGTAAAGCTAATCAATAATGTTAATGAAGAAATTATATTAATCTTAATTCATATTACAAAATATAAAAAATGGTTAGACAAACAGATATAAAGACACACACACACACACACACACACACACACACACCCATTTTTCTCCTTTTTTTTTTTGACTCTAACAGAAGCCATAGGACTGCAGTCTTCTGTGAGTAGATCTGAAAACCACAAGTACCAAATACTTTTCTATTGCACTCAAGGAAACGTAATTACAGCTGAAGGGTTGGGAACTCTCCAAACACTTCTGAAACTTGATACTCCCAAAAGATTGTACTGGCTGAAAGTTTAAGTGGGTTAACCAAGGCTTCAGACAAATCCTTGGATGGCTGATCCATAATCAGTCATTTAAAGGTAATTAAAAATTTAGAGGTGGAAATCTTGTGAAGATCATGTCACAGCATAGGCAAGGGTCCCGTCTGGCCACTTTAAGACCAGGGATTCTGCCCAACTCTTCTACTTTATCCTTGAACAGAAGTCCTAGATACCTTCATACTCTGGGACTTTATCTATATTTGGGTGTTTGGCATGGTCCCCAGGAAACACAAAACTAGTCCAGGCTGAACCTCAGGCAGCACTAGATAATCTCATTGTAACTGATGAATTCCAAATTAAATAGTATGTACCAGGAAAGAGAGAAGATCATTCCTAGAGTTTATTTTGTAAGAAATGTAGCTTTGAGATTACTTCTTCCTCCTTCTTGGCCTATTGTCTTTTACATAATTTCCTCTAATAATATTACAGGGGTAATTCAGATGTAATTATATTGTGTAAAAATAAAGGAGAAGGAATCATGTGATGTGACTGAAAATGAATCATTCTGACCTCTTCCATACCTATTACATTGCAGGTCTGAAAACATTTGAGTGTGTGATAGACTGACTGCAAAACTGTCCCAAGTTCTTTCTCTCTCCCTCTGTTTGCACCCTTTGCAATGGATTTTGCAGTTCCTCCAGTCAAGGGTGCTCGATTTTCCCAACTCTTGCTTAGACTGGTCTTATTATTAGCTTTGGCCAATAAATTTTTTTTCACTTTAAATAATTTTTTTTTCAATTATAGTTGACATACAATATTATATAGTTTTAGGTGCATAGACACTACATAAGTTACTAAGTGATCATCCTGATAAATGTAGTACTCTTCTGAGTTATCACAATATTCTTGATTATATTCCCTTTGCTGTAGTGTACATCCTCAGGACTATTCTGCAACTACCAATGTGTACTTCTCGATGCCTTCATCTTTTTTATTTTAAGTTTTATTTTTTATTTGCAGTTGACATTTAATATTATATTGTATTAGTTTCACATGCACATCCTAGTGGTTAGACAATCATATACTTTACAAAGTGATCTCCCTGATATCTCAAGCACCCATCTGGCCCCATACGTAGTTATTACAATATTATTGACTATATTCTCTATGTTGCACTTTTACATCCCTGTGACTATTATTTATTTATTTATTTTAAATTTTTATCAATTTATTTATTTTTGTTACAGATGTTTCTCCTTTTTTCCCCCTAGACACCCTCCTCCCCATCCCACCACCCCCAAACCCCCCAGCATTGTTGTCTATGTCCATTGGTTATGAATACATGCATATAAGTTCTTTGGTTTGCCTCATCCATCTCCCCCGCCCCCTCCTCTGAGGTCTGTCAGTCTGAACCATATTCCTTTCTATGTGTCTGGGTCTATTTTGTTCATTAGTTTATTTTGTTCATTATATTCTACAAATAAGTGAGATCATGTAGCATTTGTCTTTCTCTGATTGACTTATTTCGCTTAACAAAATGCTCTCCAGGTCCCTCCATGTCGTCTCAAAGGATAAGAGATCTTTCTTACAGCTGCATAGTGTTCCATTGTGTGTATGTACCACAGCTTTTTTATCCACTCATCTACTGATGAGCACTTGGGCTGTTTCCAGATCTTAGCTATTGTAAATAGTGCTGCTATGAACATAAGGGTGCATATATTCTTTCTGATTGGTGTTTCAGGCTTCTTCGGATATATTCCTAGAAGTGGAATCACTGGGTCAAATGGCAGTTCCATTTTTAATTTTTTGAGGAAACACCATAGCGTTTTCCATAGTGGCTGCAACAGTCTGCATTCCCACCAGCAGTGTACTAGAGTCCCATTTTCTCCACACCCTCGCCAACACTTGTTGTTTGGTGATTTGTTGATGGTGGCCATTCTGACAGGTGTGAGGTGATACCTCATAGTCGTTTTAATTTGCATCTCTCTGATGATTAGTGACGTTGAACATTTTTTCATATGTCTCTTGGCCATTTGTATGTCCTTTTTGGAGAGGTGTCTATTTAGGTCCTCTGCCCATTTTTTAATTGGGTTCATTGTCTTCCTTTTATTGAGTTGTATGAGCACTCTATATATTTTAGAAATTAACCCCTTATCTGATGTATCATTGACGAATATGCTCTCCCATATAGTGAGTTCCCTTTCCATTTTGATGGTTGTTTCTTTTGCTGTGCAGAAGCTTTTTAGTTTGATGTAGTCCCATGTGTTCATTTTTTCCTTTGTTTCTGTTGCCTTAGGTGATGTATCAGTGAAGATTCTGCTGCGTATGATGTCCAAAATTTTGTTGCCTACATTTTCTTCTAGGATTTTTATGGATTCACGAGTCACATTTAAGACTTTTATCCATTTTGAGTTTATTCGTGTGTATGGTGTAAGTTGGTGGTCTAGTTTCAATTTTTTTGCATGTAGCTGTCCAATTTTCCCAACACCATTTATTGAAGAGGCTGTCTTTACTCCATTGTATGCTCTTGCCACCTTTGTTGAATATTAATTGAGCATAATGTCTTGGGTCAATTTCTGGGTTCTCTGTTCTGTTCCATTGATCTATTTGCCTGTTTTTGTGCCAGTACAAGGCTGTTTTGATTGCAATGGCTTTGTAGGATAACCTGATATCTGGTACTGTGATCCCTCCTACTTTGTCCTTCTTTTTCAAGATTACTATGGCTATTCGGGGTCTTTTTTGGTTCCATATGAACTTTTGAAGTATTTGTTCTAGTTCTGTGAAATATATTGTTGGTATTTTGATAGGGATCGCATTGAATCTATAGATTGCTTTGGGTAATATGGACATTTTAATGATATTAATTCTTCCAATCCATGAACGAGTTATGTGCTTCCATTTTTAAAATATCTTCCTCTATTTCTTTTTTCAATGTCCTGTAGTTTTCTGCAAATAGGTCCTTTACTTCTTTGGTTAAATTTATTCTTAGGTATCTTAATTTTTTTCCATGGTAAATGGGATTGTTTTTTTAATTTCTCTTTCTGTGAGTTCATTATTGGTGTATAAGAACGCCGTCGATTTCTTATGTCGATTTTGTATCCTGCTACTTTGTCAAATTCATTTATTAAATCTAGTATATTTTTTTATGGAGTCTTCAGGGTTTTCTATGTATAATATCATGTCATCTGCGAATAATGACAGTTTCACTTCCTCCTTTCCAATTTGGATTCCTTTTATTTTTTCTTCATGTCTAATTGCTGTGGCTAAGACTTCCAGTACTATGTTAAATAAGAGTGGCGAAAGTGGGCATCCCTGTCTTGTTCTTATTCTTAAGAGAAATGCTTTTAGTTTTTGCCCATTGAGTATGATGTTGGCTGTAGGTTTTTCGTATATGGCCTTTATTATGTCTAGATATGATGTCTCTATTCCCACATTGCTGAGCAGTTTTATCAGAATTGGGTGCTGGATTTTGTTGAATGCCTTTTCAGCATCTATTGATATGATCATATGGTTTTTATCTTTCATTTTGTTTATGTGGTGTATCACATTTATTGATTTGCAAATATTGTACCAGCCTTGTATCTCTGGGATGAATCCCACTTGGTCATGGTGAATAATTTTTTTAATGTATTGCTGGATTCGATTTGCTAATATTTTGTTAAGGATTTTGGCATTTATGTTGATCGGGGATATTGGCCTGTAGTTTTCTTTCTTTGTAGTGTCTTTTTCTGGTTTTGGAATTAGGAGTATGCTGGCCTCATAAAACGAGTTTAGAAGTCTTCCTTCTTCTTGAATTTTTTGGAACAGTTTGAGGAGAATGGGTATTAGTTCTTCTTTGAATGTTCAGTAAAACTCCCCTGTGATGCTGTCTGGGCCTGGGCTTTTGTTTGCTGGGAGAGTCTTGATTACACCTTCAATTTTCTTAGTTGTTATTGGTCTGTTCTTCAAGTTCTTATGGGTCTATTATTCAAGTTTTCTATCTCTTCTCGGTTGAGTTTTGGGAGACTATGTGTTTCTAGAAATTTGTCCATTTCACTTAGATTGTCCAATTTGTTGCCGTATAATTGCTCATAGTATTTGTTAATGATTCTTTGTATTTTTGTGGTGTCAGTTGTTACTTCTTCTCTTTCGTTTCTGATTTTGTTTATTTGGGTCCTCTCTCTTTGTTTGTTGGTGAGTCTAGCTAAGGGTCCATCAATCTTGTTTATCTTTTCAAAGAACCAGCTCTTTGTTTCATTGATCTTTTAAATTGTTTTTTTTTTTTGGTCTCTATGTTGTTTATTTCTGCTCTCATCTTTACTATTTCTTTCCTTCTACTTGCTCTGGAGTTTTCTTTTTGTTTGATGTCTAGTTCATTAAGTTGTGAGGTTAGATAGTCAATTAGAAATTTTTCTTGTTTCTTAAGGTAGGCCTGTAGTGCTATGAGCTTCCCCCTCAGGACTGCTTTTGCTGCGTCCCATAAATTTTGTATTGTTTTGTGTTCATTTTCATTGATTTCCAGGAAGTTTTTAATTTCTTCCTTGATCTTCTTGGTAACCCATTCATTGTTTAATAGCATGCTATTTAGCCATGTTCAAATGTCTTTGCATGTTTTTGTTGTAATTGATTTCTAGTTTCATGCCATTGTGATCTGAGAAGATGCTTGATATGATTTCAATCTTCTTGAACTTGTAGAGACTTAGTTTATGTCCTAACATGTGGTTTATCTTTGAGAATGTCCCATGTGCACTTGAAAAGAATGTGAATTCTGCAGTTTTGGGGTGTAATTCTCTGTAGATATCTATTAAATCTATTTGATGTAGCGCTTCTATTAGAATCTCTGTTTCCTTGTTAATTTTTTGTCTAGATGATCTACCCAGTGATGTCAGCGGGGTGTTGAAGTCCCCTGCTATGATTGTATTGCTGTCGATTTCTCCTTTGAAATCCTCCAGAGGATTTTTAATATATTTTGGTGCTCCTATATTGGGTGCATATATGTTTACCAAGGTTATATCTTCCTGTTGGATAGATCCTTTCAATATTATGTAGCGGCCTTCTTTGTCTCTAGTTATGTCCTTCATTTTAAAATCTATTTTATCAGATATGAGTATTGCTATCCCAGCTTTTTTTTTCCTTTCCGTTTGCCTGGAAAATTTTTTTCCATCCCTTGACTTTTAACCTATGTGAGTCTTTTATTGTTAGGTGGGTCTCTTGTAAACAACATGTAGATGAGTCATGCTTTGTTTTCCAATCAGCTACTCTGCTTTTAAAAAATTTTTTTTTTCTTTATTGATTTTAGAGAAAGAGGAAGGGAGAGGGAGAGATCGAAACATCGATGAGAGAGAACATTAATTGGCCACCTCCTGCATGCCCCCCACTGGGGATTGGACCCACAACCTGGGCATGTGCCCTGACCAGGAATCAAACTGGCAACCTCTTGGTGCATGGGTCGACGCTCAACCACTGAGCCACACTGGCCAGGTAGCTACTCTGTCTTTGATTGGAGCATTCAATCCATTTACATTTAAGGTATTATTGATATGTACTTATTTATTGCCATTTTTGTTTATTTTGTTTCTATTTTTCTTCCTTTTTCTTCAACTAAATACAGCCATCCTTTTAACATTTCTTGCAGTGCTGGTTTAGTGCTAATATAGTCCCTTAGCCTTTTTTCCTCTGGGAAGCTTTTTATTTGACCTTCTAGTTTGAATGTTAGCCTTTCTGGATAGAGTAGTCTTGGATTCAGATCCTTGGTTTTCATTACCTTGATTACTTCATGCCATTCCCTTATGGCCTGTAGTGTTTCTGTTGAGAAGTCAGATGATAGCCTTATGAGGGTTCCTTTGTAGGTACCTGTTGCTTATCTCTTGCTGCCTTTAGGATTCTCTCTTTGTCTTTAATTTTTGGCGTTTTAATTACTATGTGTCTTGGTGTGGGCCTATTTGGGTTCTTCTTACTTGGGGCTCTCTGTGCTTCTTGAACTTGAATGCCTTCTTTCTTCACCAAGTTAGGGAAGTTTTCTGTCACTATTTCTTCAAATATATCCTCTAACACTTGCTCATTTTCTTCTTCTTCTGGAACTCCTATGATTCAAATGTTGTTACGTTTCCAGTTATCCCACAGTTCTCTTAAGCTGTCTTCCTGTTTTTTAATTGTTTTTTGTTTTTGGTTTTCTGATTGGTTGATTTTTTTCTACCCTGCCTTCCTATTCACTGATCCGGTCCTCAGCTTCCTCTACTCTGCTGGTTATTCTTTCCAATGTGTTCTTTATTTCTGCTATGTCATTCTTCATTTCTAACTGGTTGGTTTTCAATGTTTCTATATCTTTATTCATGGTGCTGAGCTCTTTACTCATGCTGTTGAGCTTCCTCATTATCATCAGTCTGAACTCTACCTCTGATAGCTTGCTTAACTGCATTTCATTTATCTCATCTTTGGTAGAGTTCTCTTGTTCTTTCATTTGGGATTTGTTTCTTTGTTTCACCATTTTGGCTATCTCTGTGGGTTTTGGAGCCTGCCAAATTTTCTCTGTGGGTGTTTGTGTTTCACTGTTTGTGGCTCCCTCTACTGGGTTTGGATGAGTGTGGGAGGACCCACGTTAAACACCACTGTCAAGTCTTACTTCCCTGAGTAGATTTACAAGCCCAGGAAAGGTTCAGTTATCCTCTAGCTTTTTGCCTGGAGGCTATTAGTCTCAGTTACTTGGTAAACCTAAGGTTTTAGCCCTCAGCTGAATGTAAAAATCCCTCAGGTGTTCAGGGTAAGAGGATTTCCAGAGGGTGGGGTAGATGCTGGCTGTTAATGAGCCTCAATTTGTATTTCTCTGGCCCAGCTGGGTGGAGTTAAATTTCTGAAGGAGGGGCTGGTGCTTCTTCCCGGGGCTCTGGGTAGGGGTTCTTTGAGTAAGATGGCTACAGTCCTGTGAGGGAGTGACTCAGCACAAAACTCCCAATGCCTTCCCAGCTCTCCAAGCTCCCGAGTGTCCACACAGTTCCAGTCCAGTCCTCCCTCCCTCTGCCAGAGCCCAAGGTGAGTGGCTGTAGCTAATTTAGTGCTCTGTCCTGGCCCTCTGCGCTGTGGAGCAGGCTTTGGATTTTAACCCCAAGGGAGCTGCTCACAGCTAAAATAGCTGCTGTCTGTGGGCTCCCAGCCCACCCTCTTGTGCCTCTGCAGATCCTTCCAGGCTCAATTCAGTGTCCTTTTTCCTGCCCCTGGTTATATGGGTCCTCTCCAGCTGCTTTTTGGTTGCTTTTTCCCAATGATTTGTCTTTATTTTAGTTGTAATTCCAGTTTGGTCCTGGGAGATGGTCTGTGTAGTTTCCATTCACTCCACTGCCATTTTGGAATCCCCTCTTTACCTTTTTTAACCATCCCCTCAACCCCCTCCTATCTGGCAACCATCAAAATGTTCTCTGTATCTTTGAGTCTCTTTCTGTACTGCTTATTTATTTTGTTTTATAGATTCCACATATAATTGAAATCATATAGTATTTGTCTTCCTCTGACTTCTTCACTCAGCACAATACTCTCTAGGTCCATTCATATTGTTGTAGATGGCAAGATTTCATTCTTTTTTATGGATGAGTCCTATTCCATTGTGTATATGCACCATTTCTTTGTCCATTCATTTATTGATAGACACTTAAGTTGCTTCCATGTTTTGATTTTGGCCAATAATTTCAATGAAAATGATTATGGGCCAATCCTAATCCTAGGCCTCAAGAGGCCTGGAACTGATTCCAACTTCTCTTTGAACCTCTGGTACTGACACAAAAACAAGTCAGCTGGAGAATGAGAGCATATGGCGACAGGTCCTGGTAGTCGTCAAGTCTAACTAGCCAGTTGGCAGCAGATGTGTGGGTGAGCCTGGTTAAAATCACAGTAATTGTGCAAGTGACCTACAGATCCATAATTAATAATGCTTATTAATTTATGATACTGCAATTTGGAGTGGTTTGTTATATAGTAATAACTAAATAATAAAGGGATGAAGCATGTAATTGAGTTACTGGTAGCTATGTATTATCATAATAAGAATGTGGCTTCATACTCTCTTCCCTCAGTATTTCCTTGGTGATGTTAAGTGATTTTTGAGACATGTGGTCCCATATCAAATCCAGGAGAAGAAGAAGAAAGCTATACACCAAACTTAAGGTAATAAATCTGACAAAAGTCTTCTTTTATTGACTAGATTATCAGAAAAATACAATTGTATATTTGTATGTACAATAACATATATGTGTGTGTGTGTGTGTATATATATATATATCTCAAAAATAGGAGTGACTTAATTATAATAAAATATTTAAGCACCCTGTTCTCAATAGATAAAAAATATGAATTATTTAAAGAGCAAGATTACCAAAATGAACCAAACAGAACATTCCACTCAACTGCAGAATGTGTTTTTTCCTACACCACAGAGAATATTTATAAAAATTGACCACAAACTAGGTCATAAAGCCAATCTCAACACCGCTGAGCCAAACTGCACAGGGCTCAACACATTTTCACAATTAAAACCATACACAGGAATATGGTCCCTGATTAGGAATAAAGAGGAGCTTTATATGATTATAAAGTAGTCAGTTCTCCAAGACAATATAACAGTCCTAATTGTGAATGTGCCTAAAAGCATCAAAATATATGAGCAAAAAATTAATAGATCTACAAGGAGAAAGAGATTAGTTCACTATTATTTTTGGAGATATCAACACCCCTCTTTCAGAATTGGACATATCCAACCAGTAGAAAATCAGTAAGGACATAGTTTAACCCAAGAACACCATCAATCAACTGGGTATAATGGACATTTCTTTATAGGCTACTTCATTCAGCAACAGCAGAATACATGTTCTTCTTAAGCTCACATGGAACATTCAGCAAAATAGACCACATTCTGGGCCATAAGACACATTTTAACACATTTAAAAGAAAAGAAATCACACAATGTTTGCTCTCAGACAACAATGGAATTAAACTAGAAAGCAATAGCAGAAAGATAGCTGGAAAATACAAAAATACTTGGAGATTAAACAACACACTTTTAAATAATATGAGTCAAAGAAGAAATCTCAAGAGATTTAAAAAATATTTTCAACTAAATGAAAATGAAGATGTAGCTTAAATATTTGTGGGATTCAACTACAGCAGAGCTTAGAGGGAAATTTATAGCAATAAATGAATATATTCATAAGAAGAAAAATCTAAAATCTAAAATCAATAATCTAAGATTTTACCTTAGGAACTAGAAAAGAGAGCAAATTAAATTCCGAGTAAACAACAACAACAAAAATAGAAATAAGAATTGAAGGAGAAATCAATGAAATTAAAAACAGGATATCAATATTTAAAAAATCAATAAAATCAATAAACCCAAAAGCTAGTTCTTTGAAAAGATCAATAAAATTGTTAAACCTCTGGCCAGACTAACTAATAAAAAAGAGAACACAAATTATTAATATCAAAAATAAAAGAAGGAATATCATTACAGATCTCATGTACATTAAAATAATAATTAAGGAATACTATGAATAATTCTATGTCCATAAACTTGATAATTTTCATAAAATTTAAAACTATAGCAGTTCTAAAAGCAGACATAGAAGAACATCTTGTAAACTTGAAATAGGCAAATATTTGGAGAAATATATGCAGTACAAATCATCTGATAAATTCTAATAGTATGAAGCTCTTCATTTATATTCTATGTACTCTTCAGTGTGAGAATTAAACTTCTCAATCAAAGGTTAAAATAAACATAAAATTAGTAAAAAATTTTTTTCAAGTTTCGAGCATCATGTTTCAACAAGCAGAATTCTTAAAAAGAGCTTCTAGGATGTTCCGCAGATAAGTTCCTGCACGACCGTAGCTCCCTTTCACACTGGATTCCTCAGCTGTTTTCCTACCTACTTACTGTTTAAACACAGTCTCCTTTTAGGCAAAGATAGGCAGAATAAAATAGAAATTTCCCCATGAAATAATCAAGGGAACATCAAACAATCTGGAAATGCATAGTCATTCTTATATACATACTTACAGACATGTTGATTTAAAAAAAATCTAAAAAAAAAAATCTAGTCTTTATGTTAATTTATTTAGATGCTGTTCTAGTATGTTCTTCTCAAACACGATAAAGCTCATTGGCTGTCTGAGATGCAGCATCCGTGAGGTGGTCACTGTTTCCTTGCATCCTGGATAACCCTGGAGGACAAGGCTGTTGCTGTATTCAGTCATTGGAGACTTAGGAGAGCCCTGTCGCACAGCATACTGCTTAAAGCTTTCTGGGGGACAAGTAAATTCTACATCTGAAATATGTTCATTGGCAGTTTAAATGGAAAGCTTAATAGATGTCCTTGTATATGTAAAGGTTTAACTGGCAACCATCCTGGGCATTGTAGGCACAAAGCTCCTTTATTTTTTGAGTCCTTTTTTCTTCCAAAAGTTGTGCTGACCGCTATTGATGAAACCGAGGCCGTTTTGACCATGGAGAAGCCTGCTGCTCCTGCCTGCATTGATTTTGGCCCGCACTGCTCACCAGGGAGTAATTGTCAGAACCTCCTGTGGAACAGGGGAACGTGCACCCCCAGTGTTCAGACAGCTTTTATCGCCTAGTAACTTACAGAACCTTCCCGTAACCTAATTAAACCCATACTCAAGGACAGAGGATGTTTAGTTTGTGTGGTCTGAAAGGAAAATTTACTGAAAAAGGCTCCAAACTTGCAACCCCAGAATGTTTATACAGGGGTTGGCAAGAGTAGGTTTTACAGTTGAGAGTACGTGAAACAGTTTATTCTTGTATTATTGTTTATTAATTATTGTATTATTTTCCTCATGAACAACTATAAACCTACCTTTGTCTACCCCTGTATATTCTTTTAGATTAGTGTTTTTCTGAAACATTTGATGTGATTAAATTTATTGGGGTGACATTGGTTAATTGTCAGACAGAAAAAGTAAAAAACACATGATTTCACACAGATGTGGGGTGTAAAACTAGTTTAGTGTTTTTGAATTGAGAAGTATTGCCCTGGCTGGTGTGGCTCAGTGGTTAGAGCATCCGCCCATGCACGAAAGGGTCATGGGTTCTATTCCTGGTCAAGGGCAAGTACCTGGGTTGCAGGCTTTGACCCTGGCCCCTGTTGGGGCGTGTGTGGGAGTCAGCCAATCGATGTGTCTCTCTCACATTGATGTTTCTCTCCCCCACCCCCCTTCCTTCTACTCTCTCTAAAATATCAATGGAAAAAAATATCCTTGGGTGGGGATTAACCAAAAAAATAAAAAAGAAAAGAAAACCAGAAAATTGCTATAGTAATATGGTAAGCATTTTAAACAATATAAGAATATATACAGTGAAAATCAAGAGTCCCTTCCACCTTGGGGTCTCTAACCTTTATCCTTAGGGGCAGCCACCCAGAACAGTCCCTTGTACACTGCCAACAGGGTTTATATGCGTGTACAAGCATGCATCATGGCGTGAATTTTATGGTGTATGTTACAGATATCATAGATATATTTACAAAACACAAAGACAATCCTGTAATACACATTCAAATGCAAATACGTTTTAGATTTGTTTTTAATTTTCACATGGTAAAATTCACTCTTTTTGATGTGCTATTCTATGAGTTTGACAATGCATAGAGTCACGGAAACAGCATAATCAAAATACAGCACCATTCTATCACGCCGCTCCCTGAAAGTATTCCCACGGCCTATCTTTCGTGGTCAAATTTCCCCCAACCTTTAACTTCCAGCGCTCACTAATCTGTCTCTCTCCCTGTAGTCTTGCCTTTTCCAGAATGTCATACAAATGGAATCATAGTATGTAACCTTTTCAGTCTGACTTGTTTCATTCAGCAGTATGTGTTTGAGATTCATCTACGCTGTATATACTGACAGTTTGTTTTTATGGCTAAACAGTGTTCTATTGTGTCACTGTTTATCCATTTCCAGTTGAGGGATATCTGGGTTGTTTCCAGTTTGGGTGATTAAGAACAATGACACTATAAATATTTCATGGGTAGGTTTCTGTAGAAGCAACAGTTTTTATTTCATTTGGGCAAATACCTAGGAGTGAGTACATATTGTTTTTAACCTAACATATTTTGAATATTATTTAATATTAGCATTAAAAACATATGCAGCATACATACCCCATATACCTACTTCTTTGGCCAGGGTCTATCTCAGGCTCTAGCCCCTCTGTCATTGCCCCAGCATATCTCATGGTGTTAAGAGAGGTGTGAGTTTAACGTCTCTTCTTTTCTTTGCTATAATTTTCTAAAATGAGCAACTATGTATTTTCCATCTAATAAGGAAACAACAACAAATTCTGGGTCCAGTTTTATTTTATTTTATTTATTTATTTATCCTCACCCGAGGATATTTTTTGCATTTATCTTCAGATAGAGCGGGAGGGAGAGAGGGAGGAAGAGAGAGAGAGAGAGAGAAACATGGATGTGAGAGAGACACATCGAGTGGCTGCCACCCACACGACCTCAACCGGGGCCAGGGACAGACTGCAACCGAAGTATGTGCCCTTAACGGGAACCGAACCCGGGACTCTCTGCACTGCAGGCTGACACTCTAACCGCTGAGCCAAACCAGCCAGGGCTGGGTCTAGTTTTTGAAAGTGCTTGTATAAAAATGACGCTGAATTTAATTGGCTCACTTGATGTTTTTCAAATCTTTTAAGATTTTGTAATTAAATTCAAGCAGCCATTTCTCAAATCTGTCTGAGTTTACAAACACAAGCTGCCTGAACTGTTGGAGCATTCTGTTTACTGTTCCATGTTGATATCAAAAGAATTTACTTACAAACAAGCTTGGCAAATGTCTCTGACTTGACTGGTTACAGCAATTTGAAAGCATTTAATTCAGTAAAATAATTGGTTATGTGGAAGAAGGTAAGAAATAACTAACTGGTATTTAAACATTGTGTAAATAGCCATTGTGTAATTTTCCCAAGAGGAAAAGTAATAATGAGCACAGACAGAAGTTTAAATTCAAGGAACCTAGTAAAAGTTTATGAAGTTTCCTAGCATCCAACTCTCGGTCAGATTGCTGCCCCTGTAAATACATCTGTGGGCATCTCAAGGCAGCTGGCCTCTTTGATTTATAAATACTACCACAGTAATGAGATTAATTTGAGGCATTTACCATATATATTCCCACCATATTTTTACTTTGAGGAATTAGAGGGTCCTTGTTAAAGAAAATCCCTGACATAGATTGCCTTGGGTTATGGGCTGAATTGTGTCCCCCAAATCCATATGTTTCCCAGGATTCCACTTAAGATGGACCTCTCCCTCATTTACTCTATGATTAGATAGCCTCTCATTAAGGGTCATTTTTCAACACTTCTTGAACCACGTATTGAGTTCTCATCTATCTTATGTATCCTGCTTACGCCACCTTGTATTTTCAGAGCTTAATCTCTCCACAGAATTTTGAGACACTTTCCCATCAGTGACCTCATTCTCATCTTCTCAGAGTATGTCTTTTATTAGCAAATGTGAGATGGCAAAGAAAATAATTTTTAGTTCTGACAATAATGGTTTGTTTTCTATTTTATTATTTATTTTATCTTTGTAGATTTTAAAAATAATAAGCATTTATCTCAACTGTTGGAATACCCAATGTTTACAATATATTATAATTATTAAGGTACATAGAAGCAGTGTCTTTGTTCAATTCTTTTAATAATAGTTTCAGTTTTTATAGAGTATCAATGTAAGAATTCTTTATGTTGCCAGATATTATAGACTTTGGCAGGCAATAGAGTCTGGTAAATACTTACTTGATTAATTATAAGGATGAATAATAAATTAATAATGGGAATTAATGTGATTTGAAGTTTAAGCTCAAGGAAAAAATGCCTTACAACCACCACAGAAATTACACATACAAGTATTAACAGAGATGCTATTAATGATCTAATTCTCAGATGTGCATGTATGTATACTGTAAGCCAGGGTGGTCAATTATTTCAGAATGGAGAGAGATTGATGGATTTTGACAAGTGACAGGTTCAGTCTGTAAATGCAGTTCTTTGAGTGATCAACTCACTTGATAAGTGAACAATGAAAGATAGAATTATTTTTCAACAAAAAGTGAAAGAAATTCACGTAGTCCTAAGATTAAAAAGAAAAAAACCTTATCAGTAATGGTTGCCATTTCAGTATATGGGTCTTCAGTTGTGATTACAGGCAAAATCTATTTTATTTTTATTTATCCTCACCGAAGGACATTTTTGCATTTATCTTCAGATACAGCAGGAGGCAAAGAGGGAGGAAGAGAGAGAGACACACACATTGACTGGCTGCCATGCACACGACCCCAACCAGGGCCGGGGACAAACTGTAACCGAGGTACATGCCTTTAGCGGGAACAGAGCCTGGGTTTCTCTGGTCCACGGGCCAACACGCTAACTGCTGAACCAAACTGACCAGGACTAGAGGCAAAACCTAAATGATCCTTTGTTTTGGAATTGCAAGTGGCCATAGGGAGCTTTAAATAAAAAAAAAAAAGAAAAGAAAATCTAATAAGTAAGCATAGATAAGAAGATACAGATTTTTAAACCCAAACGAGAATACAGAATCATGATGATTGTGACATCAGAGAGGCTGTACAATGAATCATTTAACAATTAGAGTGACATTTTTTATTCTCTTAGAGCAATTAATAGTATTTTCATAATATGTGGGTAGTATTTCTGAAATGTGTCTTATCTCAAATTTACACTGTTCTTTTAAAACTAACTTCTTAAGTCTAATCAAGGAAATTGTCATAAAGCAGCAATCCAATGGACCCCACCTTCCCCCAACCCCCAACTGGACCAGATCATGGGTTTCATATAGGTAGGTTTCAGCAATAATTGTGTTCCCCTGTTGGGGTGCCTGTTGGGGTTACAGTAGCTAAGACATCGCCATATTGAAATGAATCATGAAAGGTGGCAAATGACAAATCATTTAGGAGCTAGGCAGCCAATTTTCAGGGCATTTATGAGACACAGCAGATATTTCCAGGACTATTTGGGATGAATGTTTGAGAGGCTGAAGTTTGAAAAGAGCAGAAGAGGGTCCAGGTAGAGAAATACCCTACTGTCATTGTACTCATACTACCCGGAAATATTTTGCTTTAGAAAAATTTGTTATAGGTAGAAGGTAAAGTCATATTATCATAATCCAAGTGTATTAGTTTGCTATGGCTGCTGAAACAAATTACCACAAACTTGGTGAGTTAAAACAATATACATTTATTCTCTCATGATTCTGGAGGCTGGAAGTCTGAGATCAGTTTGACATGTCAGAAGGGCCACTCTCCCTCTATAGACTCCAGTGGAGAATCTGTCCCTTCCCTTTTGTCTCCTGGTGGCTGCTGGCATTCCTTGGCCTATGTCTCATCACATCAATCTCTGCTCCAACTTCACATTGCCTTCTTTTCTGTTTGTGCTAAATCTCCTTCTTCTATTTCAAGTACCCTTGTGATTGGATGTAGGGCCCATCTGAATAATTCAGGAGAATCTCCCTATGTCTAGATTCTTAATCACATCTGCACGTATTCTTTTTCCTTGTTAAGTAGCATTTATAGGTTCTAGGGAAGAAGACCTGAAAATGGTGGGTGACTATTAACCAGGTAAGAAAAGACAATAGCAACAGTGAATTAAAAAGAAATAAAAGAGGAAATCATGGGCCAACAGCCTCCACTTCTACTCCTTCATTTCTTATTTCCAACATTTTGTTTTCATTGTCATCATTATTTCAATCCACTCTCCCCACTTAATTTGGTTTTGTCATTCTAGCAAATGTTCGCCACCCTGACTACATGTAAGAATCACCTGGGTAGCTTTATAAACCTGTACATGCTCAGGTCCAACCTCAGACCAATTAAAATAGAATCTCAGGGAATGGGACCTGGGCATCACCATTTTTAAAAACTTCTCAAGTGATTCCAACATGAAGCCCTAGTTAAGAACCACTGCGTGAAAGGCATACAAATTATACTTGACTTATGGACTGTTGTATAATGGAAACCACTGGCTTTGAAACCTGTGTTTGACTCATGTCTCTGACTTTTATTAGCTATAGGACCCCAGACAAGGTATTCTAGTACCTAGATTTATTGTAAATAATACATTGCTATAGATGCATATATGCGTATTTGTGTATATATATCTGTATACACACATATGTATATTAATTTGTAGTATATTTACTATTTATGCATATTCATTTATAATATAAATATTAAGAATATTTGTTCAATAAATGCAGGGATGTCAGAAACTATGCTAAATGCTGTAACACTATGTGAAATGATAGTAATAAAGAGAAAAACAGATATGATTGCTGCCCACGTGAGACTTACACTATAATGGGAAAAGAGACATTAAGCAAATAAAGTCTCCCAAAGACGTGATATTGAGGAGGAATAGTGCTATAAAACTCTATAATGGTATTGGTAGTGTTTCTATTCCGTCAAAGTGGTCATGAAAAGCTCCTCTAAAGAAGTGATATTTGAGCTGAGATGTGAAGGATAAGCAGGCGCTGTTTCAGCAGAGTGGAACAATGGACTGGCATACACAGAGTGGGAGAGAGTTAGGTGAGCACATGAGCTGGAGGTAAGCCAGAGACCAGTTGAGAGATAGTGACGTGTGGGAAAGACCAGACAGGCCAGGGAGCAGTATTTATGGGGCAGTTCATGCAGGAATTCATAAGCCATGTTAAGGAATCCTGCCTCCATCTTGAAAGCAGTGGGAATGAGGGTGGGACTGGGAGAGGAGCCAGAGTAGATGCAAATAAATGAGTGTGCTATAGAGTCAAGTAAAAGATGGTGGTAGCTTAGACCAGCATGATAATGAAAAGATGGAGAGGTATAGGTAGATTAAAAACACATATAGGAGATGAAATTCACACGGCTTGATGAGGAAGGATGTGAGAGAAACCAATGCGGACTCCTCCATTTCTGGTTTGAATGACTGGAATAATGGTGAGCCATTGACTGTGATGGGAAACTAAAAGAGAGTCAGGTTCATGGAAGATTAGGAGATTTGGTTTTGACCCTGACTACTTTGACATATCTATGAGTTATTTTAAAGGAATCAGGTTGGGCCTGGACAGTGTGGCTCAGTGGTTGAGCATCAACCTATGCACTAAGAAGTCACCAGTTCAATTCCTGGTCAGGGCACATGCCCAGGTTGTGGGCCCGATCCCCAGTGGGGGGTGAGCAGGAGGCGGCCAATCGTTGTTCTCTCTCATCTATGTTTCTATCTCTTTCTCCCTCTCCCTTCCTCTCTCTCTAAAATCAATAAAGAAAAAATTTTTAAAGGAATCAGGTTGGTATTTGGATATGCAGATCTGTAGCTAAGAAAAGAAGTTTAGGGTAAAAACAGGTATTCATCTGTGAGTCTTCTGAAAAAGAGCAGTAAATAGAGTTACACCTGCAAATGAGATTTTTCAAAGACAGAGCATTGGGTGAGAAGATATGGGAACTCAAGGCTGAGTCTTGAAGAACTCTGGTATTTATTGGCCTAGGCAGAAGAGGACACATTTGAAGATTTGGCCAATACACTCAGAGAGGTAGGAGAAAAATCTGGAGAGTATTTATTAATGAATGCCACCCCCCCCCTAGATAATTTTATTTACAAGGGAATACTCAAGAAATTTGAATATTGATTATAAGTGAGGTAAGATGAAGACTAGGAAAAATCCACAGGCTTTAATGACATGGAGATCATTGGCAATCCTTGGAAGACCAGTACTGGGGAGATAAATAAGCAAAGAGCCAGACTGAAAATTATTGGACAGTGCATGGAAAGTGAGAAATTGAAAAATGGAGTATAGATGAGGGTTTTCAGAAATGTGGTTGTGAAAAAGAAGAAGGAGTCCATTACTAAACAGGGTTGACATATTTAGGGACTTTTGCTTTATTGTTTATTTGTTTAATAGGATAGATTGAGAGCATTTAATAACAGTGAGAGGTTGAATTATAAGAGTAACAGTGTATGTTTCCCAGAAGGAAATAGATTGACCTTGGATAGGAGCAAGTTCTTGTTCAAAACAGGAGAGCACAGAATGGATGCAGATGAAATAGGTTTGTATGCTTGGTCTCAGGGAAATGTACATACTTCTAGCTGAGAACTTCTGTGTTCTGTGTTTTTTTTTTTTTTCTAATTAGTTTATTGAATGGGTAGAAGAAAGATAATTTTAAAGAGTGGGCAAGATTTGCAATAGGCATGTGGAGAATTTAGTGGGAGAGACTGAGTTGGCCAGACAAGCATAATAGGATTTCTAGGTAAAGTGATTGCTTCAATTAAGGCTGTTATTTTCCCCCCAGAAGTTCTAATCTTGTATTGTGTAATTTTATCAAAGTTCAGCTGTTTAGGACAGAGAGTTGAACCCACTCAGCGTTGGAGGGGAACAGGAAGCTAGGAACGTGCAAGAATATTTATTAGTAGCCCATCACAGCAGATCCTCTGTTAAACCAACAAACTTCAGACTCATTCCATCTCCTCACACACAATGTCTATTTTAGATGTTCCCTCTCCCGTCAGAGTTCTAATTCTCCTCTTCCTTCATTACCCTCTCGGGATCTGAAAGCCACTCCTACTTTGTAGAGAAAGTAGAGGTGGTCTGCCAGAAATTTACCCATTTCCTGAGGCCAACTTTCAAATTTGTGATTATTAAGCAATCTGAACTTCATATAGAGGAGAGTGACGACATGGGAGGGGCTGATGAACTGGAGGTCCCTCTCCCCACCTAGTTTTTACATAAATATGTATAACCTCATCAAGTTTCTAAAATTCCTTTTCATATAAATATTCTATTGCATCAAATAATTAGAAAATTCTCCCACTGATATTTCTACTTGTTTTATTTGATCTTTCGCTTTCTTATTTTAATGAGTTTTCATGGTGAAAAGAGAAATGCTTTCCATAACTACATCAGATACGTGGTTTGGAGCGCCCTCGCGTGTCCTCCAGTCATGGCAGTCACTGCTTGGCTCCGATGTTTGGAGATGATGCTAAGGAGGCCAGGCCTATCCACTGTCATTCTCCTCGCTGGCTTCAGACTGACCTCTCTCCTCCTGCTCTAGCCAGCCCTCCCACATGGACAGATCATCATCCTCACAGAGGGTGGGGGAGAGTGGAGCAAATGTGACTACAAATACACCAACGCCATGGAAAGAAGGCGCCTCTCCCTCGATGTGCTCTTCTTTTTGAAAGAATACACCGTCTTCATAAGTGGATTTCGTGTTTTCAATGTGATTGCACATCTATTATCTACAAATTTTGAGGTAGAGAAAAGAATGTTATTTTCTCCATTGTTCAGATGTGAAATTGGAGATTCGGTGATGTCAAGGGCCTTACCCATGAAATAGTTGTATTAACCACGTCTTTTATTTTCTGTTACTAGTGCTTTGACATCTGGGGCCTCACTGACCCTGGAGAGACTGCCCCTCCCAGGGCTGGACAGTTCCTAGGGATAGTAAACAACTCTTTTGTGCCTGTGTTTTTTTTTTGTTTGTTTGTTTGTTTTTTATCCTCACCCGAGGACATTTTTCCATTTTTTGTTCACATAGAGTGGGAGGGGGGGGGGGAGAGAGAGAGAGAGAGAGAGAGAGAGAGAGAGAGAGAGAGAGAGAAACATCGACGTGAAAGGGACACATCGAGTGGCTGCCTCCCGCACAACCAACCAGGGGCCGGGACAAACTGCAACTGAGGCACGCGCCCCTAGCGGGAACTGAACCCTGGTCTCTCTGGACCGCAGGCCGATGCTCTAACCGCTGAGCCAAACCGGCCAGGGCTTGTGCCTGTGTTTTCAAATACAAACCAACCCATCCAGAGCCCACACTCCAACTGCCACCTCCATCAGGCGCTCACACTGCACCTACCCAGGGCCAGGCACCAGAAACTAAGGACAGCGCCTATGCTCCAGGGCCTGCTGAAATCATTCATAGGAGCCAATCCTAAACCTACTCACCCTGCCTCCCTCTTTCCTTCTGAAGAAAGCACAATAAAGGCTCTTGCTCACGGGTCCTCCCTCTCCCTCTGCCTCCTAACCAAGCCTGGTGCTTCTCACTGTGGCTCCGCATGGCATGTTATTCCCCTCCTCTTGGGAACCACGAGTAATAAGGTATGTTTTCTTTGGCAGTCATCTCCTGGTCTGTTGGCTTTATGATACCTCCAATTTTCTATTAATGCACTATATTTTATGTTTATTTTTAAAATGGTTTTATTGATTTTTTTTAGAGACGGAGGAAGGGAGAGAGAAACATCGATGTGAGAGAGAAACACTGATCAGCTGCCTCCTGCATGCCCCCTACTGGGGATCAAGCCTGCAACTGGGGCATGTGCCCTGACTGGGAATCGAACCAGGACCTCTTAGTCCATGGGACGATGCTCAATCCACTGAGCCACACCAGCCCGGCTTAATGCATTATATTTTAAAGTAGTTGTATGATTTCAGAGTGGTAAAGCCAGAATTAGAATCCAGGTTTTAGATTCTTTACATTTTTACTACTCTACTGAACTTGGGGTGGTGTTAGGGGTTGGGTGGGGGGAAGAACCACATCTACTATTTACTGAATTCATTCATATATTAAATATTTATATTGGGGGAACCCATTACATGCTAGGCAGTCGCAAGCACTGGGCATATATTGATAAAATAAATTATGATAGACAAAGTGGGGAGACAGAAAATAAACAAGTAGATCAACATGTAAATATTTAATATATAATGACAAATTGTGACAAGTGCTACAGGTGGAAAGGAATACTCTAATGTGTGGTTGTCTGCTTTACACTGGAGGCCAGAGATTTTTTGAGGAGGTAATATCTCACCTGTGACCTAGCAGAAGAGGATAATACGGAAGCTCAAAAGCCCTTAGACAGAAATGATCTTGGTTTCTAAGATAATGGAAAGAAAACCAGGGTAGCTATGACACAGCGGAGAATAACAGAATGTGAGAGGGAAGACGTAAGGAGAAGTCAAGTTATTTCAGGGCCTTTGGGGATATGGAGTTTGAGTTGTTTTGCCTGGACAGCGGGGAGCTCTGGGAGGGTTTTAAGCAAGGGAGTGACATCATTCCCTTGTGTACAAAAACTTCCCTCCGGCAGCTGTGGAGAATGATACAAGGAGAAGAGTAAAGGGAGGAGACCAGTTAGGAGGCTATTTTAATAGATCAGAAAAAAATGTGTTGGTGGTGACTAGGTCTAAGGTGATGGCTGTTAAAACAGACAGGTCAAGACAGATTTCAGATGTATTTTGGTGGTGGATTGATTGTATGTGTAAGGGTGAAGTGAGGCAATCAGAAGGGCCAGGATTAACTCAAAGGATTCTGGTTCATGTAAGTAGTCAGATGATGATGCCATGTGCTCATATGGAGAGGACCGAGGAAGGAAGAGTGTGTGTGTGTGTGTGTGTGTGTGTGTGTGTGTGTGTGTGTGTGATATGTAATATGGGTAGATGAAGTAGAAATTGTGTCAAACCTTGACATATCTCTGAGCTCTCTCAGTGGAATAGTAATAGACAGTTGCCTATGAACCTGCATTTCAGATATCAGAAGGCTGAGCTAAGATAAATTTGGGAAATAAAAGCACACAGCTAGCATTTCACAAAGTATGAAAGGACAAGTTTATCTGGGGCCATATATAGAGAGAGGGGTAAAATCCAACACGGATACCTGAGAATCTCTAAAATTTTTAGGCAAAGTTAAGGGGAAAAATGGAAAAGAATAAACAGAAGTTGCCAGCGAGAAATGAGGAAACCAAAAATTTGGACCACTTTGTAAGGTAGGAATTAGCACTATTTAAGATTCAGAAGCTAGTTAGCTAGCAAGTGGTAGAATCAGGATTCAAACTCGGTTTGTCTGACTTCAAAGTTTCTATTCTGATTGCTCTACCAAGTTTTCTTTCTGAAAACAAAGACACTATTTGAGAATTATGTATTCTCAAATGTTTTCCAAACTGCCAGGTTATAAGTAGCTCCTGGAATTCTTATTAAAAAATATTTTCTAATCCCTCTTCTTCTGATTAAAGATAATTCCCTTTTTATCATCCTGTTGACATAGATAAATATAGGTTGATAGGAAGATTAAAGATGTTAATGTAGTTTTGTCCAAACTTGCTGGGATCAGAGAGGTTAAATGACTTGCCCAAGGTCACAGAGCTAGGAAGAGTTGGCATTTGAACTCAGATTACTCTCATGAATAATAAACAAACTATTCTCACTAATGCTTTCAATAATATTAATGTATTTATACATTAATAATTTATTAGTTGTTAAGGTTTGGAAACAAACCAAAATAGATCTCAAGTTATGAGATATATGTTACAACAAGAATAATATGTTTTGTAAAGATTTTGAGGGGAAAAAATAAACTATAGAATCAACCAACCAAGAAAAAATAGATTTTCATGTTCCAGCGACATTACATGGAGAAATAATTAGACTAAGATAGAAAATGCATTGGAGTAAATACTTTTTTCATTTTACTTTGAGTTACAAAGTGTGTTGAATTAATAGGAAAAAAGATAAAAGGAGGATAAACAATTTTGTTCTGTTACCTATCAACTAAAACTTGATTTAACCAAAGAGTGATTTTTTAATTTATATTATGTACTATATTATTAAAGTAGTAGACAATCAGGTTGACTGTTAGAGCTTAATGTGATTAGTAAATACAGAGTTAGGTTTAAAGTTTGAGAATACAAAATACATAGTTTATTCTTGTATTATTCTTTATTTATTATTGTATTATTTTCCATATGAACAACTGTAAGCCTACTTTGCCCAAAGCTGTATTTCATCCTATGAGTAATTTGTCAGATCTCAGAAAGTAGTTAGGTAAAGAGGAATCCAAGGATTATTCTATTCTCTATTCCCATCCAATTCTGATCTATTGCTTCTTCTGAGGCAGCAATATCCTGGGATCTGTGGGTGATTGGGTGCAAGTGGGACCTTGGACTCTTGAGGAAAATTCCAGCCAGAAGATGTGGCTCACAGTTTCTTTGCTGAAAGCTGGATGAGTATCTGCATGCTTCTGTAAGGAACCCCAGGCTAGGACTAAAGGTGGTTGGATCCTAGGAAGGACTTGATCCACATATAACCGAGGCGCTCTGGAAGGAGATTGACATTGGATGCCTACATGAGCTTTCTCACCTCCAAGTGTCTAGAAAAAGCAAGATAAACAAACAACCCAAATCCTTTTTCTCTTGATATTGAGACAATAATCAGGGATGTGATATTAACAAGAATTCCTGTAGGTGGTTTAGCAGGGAGGTGGCTCTGCCTACTTGTTTCTATACTGCCAACTCCCTAGAAGAACATAGAGCTTTATTTCCCCCTACCTATAGAACTACCACCCCTCAGAAAACTCTTATTATTCAACTTGATTTCTAATTACCAACAATGGAAGAGGAAGGAAAAAAACTGATTGCATAGTATCCATAAGAATGAAAGAGCTGTAGAAAAAGACTAATCTGAATAAGAAAATAATAAGAATATTTAGGTAGTAACTTAAGCAAAGCATTTCCACACTGGAACCTACAAATACTTCCCTTAACTTATTCTTAGAGATCCTTGAGTTCTTCATGACAATATTTGAATTAAAAAGTTGTAGGCCGCTAATAAAACTCTTAATATAAGCATATATAGAATTGTATGGAAAAAGGTCTTAAAACAGAGGAAAGCTATATGTTTTTAATGCCTGTATTTTTATTTGTATTTATGATTATGATAAAACTTTTAATTGATAATTTGTCATCATTTGCTAGTAAAAAAAATTAGGTGCATCTAATAATATTTAATTATTCAATAAGTGAATTCCATATGAAAAAGGTTTTGCAATAAATTGAATAGAAAATATTTTTTAAAATGAGCCATCACATGGTACAACATAGAATAGAAAAGTCAAACCCAAATTATTCTATACAAATTCTTATTCAATACAACAGTCACATTGTATATGGTGCTATAGATACATTCTAGCATTGCATGTAACATTAAATTCTTGTCATTCATTTTATTTCTATTGTTTTTCTAGCTCTATTGATTTGTTTTTATTTATAAATTCATTTTGAATTTATAGTTGCATAAAAATTAAAAATATGTTTTGGTTTATGTTTGTCATATTTTTACCAGTTAATTCCAACATTAGAAATCCATTATATTTTTCCTCTTAAAAAGGGTGCCTGTACACTCATATTTGAGAAATATTGCTTTATATGAATCTCTTTAATGTGTTTGTATGTCACATTCTTAGTTCAAATATCTTGTTTTTTATTTTACATTCATAAAATATTTTACTCAAGATGTTTCCTAAATTTCATTTTCAGACATTTAATCTGCAGTCTTTAGAGACCTGTGTTTTTTGCAGATAAAGGCAAAGAAAAAGTAATCGTTTATTTCATTCTACATCCCAGGATCCAGAATTGCAATGTCAAATCAATACATCCATCATGTAGCTGTGAGCTTTCATTCCACACCCAGACATACTGTCACGTGGCTCCCAAACCCATGACACAATGGGCCACTCAGGAAGATGAAATCATTTTCTTTAGTCCTGCTACGGTGAGACCAAAAATCTCACTGACAACCAAATTTGTGAATGTTTATAAAATTCAATGGAAAGGTAATTCTTTACAGATGAGGTTGTTTGTCATCTACTCAAATACAAATACGAGGAGCCCACAGGATATAGTATGTTTAAATGAGAGGTTAAGAAAAGGCAAGTAGTGCTTTAAAAGATGCCTTTAGTTGAACTTGTTATTCTCATCCTTACATTCTCCCTCAGTAATAAATTATGAAAACATACTTTATGAATTCTTTATTAGGGCTTAAAGGAATAATGTTACTATGTGTTTGTTTTCCATTCTTATGTGTATTCCTATTCTTGTCCATTTCCACTCAAAAGGTCCCATTTTAAATGACAGGAGCAATTGAGGAAGTCTGTCCTTGAATCATAATCAAGACTTAAATGTGCCCTCTAAGCCCGCCTAATCCTAGAGGCAATCGTTCTGCAAATGAGTCTTGTTCAAGATACTTACCTTCACTGAGATCACCTGTGAGGGAAAGAAAGCGTAATTTTGACAAATTCAGATAGCATGATTCCAGGATTATAGTCTATTATCTTGGTCATCATATGCCACTGAATGTTGCATTAAAGGAAGCAATAATATGCTCTCTTTAAGAAATACTACTTTTAGCCCTGGCCAATGTGGCTCAGTTGGTTGGAGCATCGTCCCGTACACCGGGTGGTGGGTTCAATTCCTGGTCAGGGCACATACCCAGGTTGCAGGTTCAATCCCCGGTTGGGGCACATGCATTGATGTCTCTGTCTCCCTCTCTCCCTCTCCCTCTCTCTAAAATAAATAAATAAAAAAAGAAATAATTTTAAGTGGTTGCTGTAATAGACTAGGAAATGGATTTCTAAAAGCAATAGCAAAAGAATCATCTCAAGGAACACATCTGAGCTGTGACTACAGATTTTAAAAGCTCAATTCTCTGTTGACCACATTCATTTAGGTCATCTGTAACTTGTTCCTACCTCTTTCCAGTCTCGTCTGGCCAGGTAACATGTCTTGGGTCTGATGCTTCAAGAGTCTTCAGTGTGTATAAAAAAACTGATACATTTTTGATTGAGCTGATGGAGCATAAGATTGCTCTTTTAGATATATTTTAGGTTTTCAAAAAAAAAATTGTGGAACTTCAACATAATGAAAGACATTATGAAATTCATACAATGAATGAAACAAGTTTTCTCAGCTATTTTCATTCAGTAGAAAATTATGTACAACTCATTTCAGATGGTGCCCACACACCATACCCATCTATTTGATATCTGGTTTCATTTAGCTATCGGGGAAGAGTAGAACAGAAACTTTGCTCATTTGCTCGTCTTTAGGAATAAAATCTGAGACACAAAATGCAATTCAGTTTTTTTTTCTGTATTTGAAGTTCTTGACTTATGACTTCCAGTAAGAACCCCATTAGAAACCAACAATTCAAAGAACGTGTCCTTGGGCACTTTTTGATTGCTACCTACTTAGAGTAAATAAGTGAACACTTCTAGGAAATCTATTTCCTTTTAGTGCCATAGGACTCACACTATATTATGAGATAAAGAGGAACATTGTGAGAAATACAAACTGCAATGACAAAGACGATTTGTTGAATTTAGTAGAGAAAAAAGATTCTTCAAAAAAAAAAAAAAGTAGAGGTAGAAAATATACTGTTTGGATTCAATTTTATATACAGCTTTCAAATGGAATTATTTCAAAAAGAATTAAAATATGAGGCTATTCTGTCGTATCTTGAATGAGCGGGTTCTGAATTCTTTTCCTGCAGGAATTTTTCTCATTTAGCCCTTCCCGACCTGCCTTAATTTCCTGCTCACAATACTGACCATGATTACCCTCACTGGCTTTTGTTGGGTCCCTCCTGAATGAGTTATGGCTTTCCTAAGATTTTGGCTTAATTGCTTCCACAAGATTGGCAGGTCTTTAAAGATCAATGTGCTGTTTTCTGGTTCTCATTACTCTTCTTAGCTCCTTTTTATATGCCAAAGAACTCTGCATGTTGTCAGTTTTTAAGATATAACTCAGGTACTGTTTCCTCCAGGAAGTCTTCTGACCATTCCTTTCCTGTATCTCTGTTGTGTCCCATTAAAAAAATAGTGAGAGCCAATATTTAATGTGTCTACTATCTACCAAGGAGTGTTCTGAGCTCATTTTGTGCATTAACTTATTGAGTCCTCACAACAACCATATGAAGTAGGGACTATTAACACCATGGTTTTTTTTTTTTTTTTTTTTCATTTTTTGTTCAGATAGAGTGGGAGGGAGAGAGAGGGAGAGAAACATCGATGTGAAAGGGACACATCGAGTGGCTGCCACCCGCACGACCAACCAGGGCCGAGGACAAACTGCAACCGAAGTACATGCCCCTAGCGGGAACCGAACCCGGGTCTCCCTGGACCGCAGGCCGACGCTCTAACCACTGAGCCAAACCGGCCAGGGCATATTAACACCATGTTTTACAGATGTTCAGTAACTTGCCCCCATCACAAAGCTGTTACATTCCAGAGCTGGGACTGGAACGCCAGATGCACTTACTGGAGAGTCTGGTGTCTCGGCCTCCTCCCTACACTGTCTTGTGCCTCAAGTACTGCCTTCACCAGGAGCCTCCTATGGCTTTTTCCTAAGTTACTTTTAAAAATAATCTGGATTTCTAAGAGTCTAAATTAAAGTTTCAAACTGAGAATGAACACTTTACAGCATTTTTGATAGACTTGGAAGTACTAAAATAACCCTGGGATCAGAGTCTCCATTTATATAAGCTAAACACTGTGTAACAGTTTTATTTCCATGGGACATGTGGTTCCTGTTTCCCAGACAGGAACACAGGATAGCGGGATGGGAAGTGACTTGGGTAAGGCAGCGTTTCTCAACCTTGGCCTTACTGACATCTGGTGCCGGATAATTCTTCGTTGTGGGGGGCTGTCCTGCGTATTGCAGAATGTTGAGCTGCATCCCTGGCCTCTACCCCTCCCACCCCCACCCCCATTTGTAACAACCAGAAAAATGTCACCAGGCACTGTCAAATGTCCCCTGGAGGGCAAATTCACCTTCTGTTGAAAACCGCTGCTCCGAAGTCTCATGCTGGCAAGTGGCAGTTGGAAACTGGCCTTCTAACTCTCATTTCTGTTCTCTTTTCATTCTCAAAAAAACGAAAACAAAGAAAAAGAAAATAAAAATAATGAAAGAACAGCTGCAGCTCACTTGCCATGGTCTTTACCCCGCTGCTGACAGTGACCGTGGAACGCGGCCCGTGGGTGGCAGCAGGTGCGCACCGCTGATCGCCACGTCCCGAGCTGCGGCCTCACATTAACACCTGGAGGGATCGGGCCTCTGTGAAATGGCAGGAGCACCTTAGGGTGACGGTATATGATCCAGAGACGCAGGACAGTCTGCCTCACTGCCACCCTACAGGTAATGCAGCGAAGCATTGATGGTAAGAAAGGAAACAGCGCCCTGGCCGGGTATCTCAGTGGGTTAGAGTGTCCTCCCCGTACGCCGAGTTTGCGGGTGCAGTCTCCAGTTAGGGCACATGCAAGAATCAACCAGTGAATACATAGATAAGTGGAACAACAAATTGATGTTTCTCTCTCTCTCTCTCTCTCTCTCCTCTCTCTCTTTCTCTCTCTCTCTCTCTCTAAATCAATAAAGATAGTGGAAACAAGCTGCATGCCTGCCGGGCCCCTGCTGATTAAAACACTGAACCTGAAAGTAGCGTCCATAGGTGTGTTCTAGACTTTGATATCCGCTTCTTTGATCTATTTCCACAAGGATTCTGGGTTTGGGAGTGTAACCGGGAAATAACCCATTGCTACTCTTCTCAGAGGAATGTTTTAGGATTTGACGCTGTGATTTGGGTGTGGCAATGTGCAATGCTCAGGAGAAGAGCAAAGCTCTTATAGAAGAAGAAGTTGAGGAATTCATTTTTTTTTTAAGAGGTGATACAATGAGTAGGAGGAGCACAGGATTTTTAAGGTAGTGAATCTTCTCTGTATGATACCTTCATGATGGATACATGTCATTATACATTTGTCTAAACCCATAGATTGTACAACAGCATGAACCCTATGAAACTGTGGACTCCGGGCAATAATGGTGGGTCAATGTGGTTCACTGATAGCAGCAATTGTACCGCTCTGGTGCTGGCTGTTGATAACGGGGAAGGCTATGCATGTGTGGGAACTCTCTGCTCCTTCTCAATTTTGCTGTGAACCTAAAACTGCCCTAAAAAAGTCAAGTCTATTTTTTAAAAAGGCTAATACAATATATAAGCCATGTATGTTAAAACATCACTAGTAGGGTCTGAAGTAATACCCAGTAATCAAAATAATATCTTTGCAGTGGAAATTATGCTCATTTATGCTAAGTAGGATAAAAATAGCTTATAAGTAGCCTCAAGTCAATTCAGGTCAGAGTTTGCCTCCAAATGAGTTTGCATAAAACTTGCAAAAAATGTAGTAATAATAATAATTGGATTTCTGAGGTCTTTGGATTTCATTTTTATACTCTCATTTCCAAGCTCTGACCTATTTTTTGTGTGAAAGAGAATACTCATAAGTGTACCTTCTTTTACCAGTTAGTTAACTTGTCCCATTAAGAGTAATTTTTTAAAATGTAAATATACCTGAGGAGTATGCTATTTACATAAATTCCTCAGTGATTTTTTTTTTTAAGTAACTAATTTCAATTTAACATCTATGTTCACTGTAGAGGAAAGGGTGTTTGGAACTCCAGAGGCAGATCTGACTTCTAGTCACATTTCTACTAGTAACTGTTCATTTCATCTGAGACAGGTGTCTGTCTCTTCATGAATAAAATAAGGATGTTGAATTAAAGTCAATCTCTAAAGTTTGTGCTCATCACCTGGGCTTCAGATGGGCTTCAGAGACTGTGTGAAACCATTGCTAGGTACGACTGTGTGAATGTGTACGTGTGTGTATGAGGTGCTGTATTGTATGTGAGCCTTGGGATAAAAGCTTCATACCTTCATGACATTCTAAAAAAGAATGCATTAATTTTTTTCTTAAAAATTTATGATTTGTTAAGTTTGAATTTTCATATATCAGATTTGCTGAAAACACTTATATCTGCAAATATATGGCAGCCTTAGATGGCTGTTTCATTATTGAGTCAGTAGGGTCCTAGTAAGAAAGATACGTTGTGATGTATGTTAAAAAAGAAGAAAAGAAATAGATGACAAACTCAGGGTAGTTTGAGGAATGTTTAGCAAGGAACCATTTAAAAGTGTTTAGAAAAACATTTATAGCATATTTTGTAACATATTATGAAAGAAAAAGGATAAATGCAGCATCTGGGGACTAATAATGGGGGAGGAGGAGTCATGACCACACATAGGCCTGTAGGGGCAAGGGAAGGGGGCCATCACTGCATCCCAAGGAGAGTCATGGTCTTGAAAGAAGCGATGCCTTTTGGTCCAAGGTTGCAGCTGTTCTTATGTGACCCCTCAGAAAGAGAACTGAGGAAATAAATGTTCCACAGTCATCTCTTCCCTCCCTTGGATTTCTCTCCAGTGTTCTGCAGTAGCCAAACTCCAATGTAAGATGAAGGGCGGGCACTTGTTGATATAGGTCACCCTCCCTGGGCAGAGGAGAGTGGATCTGGATGGGCAAATGGAAGCTATCCAGCCAAGCAATATGGAGTAGTTGAGATGGAAACAGCAGGAGCCTGGAGACAGAATCAGTCTTGTCCCTGCTGTGTGACCCAGACCTTCCATGTGGCTCTGTTTCTTCAAACATCATCTGACAGCGATGATACCGATGTACCCTGGAGAGTTGTTTTCAGAATGACCAATAAAAATGAATATAAAGCATTGTGCAGAGAAAAAGTGCCATACGGATGCTCCACATGTGTGGTCATCGGGTTTCAGTTCTGTAGGGAGAATGCCAAAAGGAGGGGTGGCATGTGCCCTGGTCTGAATGGCCGAGGCTCCAGCTGGGACTGAGCCAGCTGTGGAGAACACACAGGCAGCTTCATGGACATTCCTGCAAGGTGAGGTCTGTCCTTTACAGACAACGCATAATATGGCTATGGGATACTAGAACGACACTAATTGATCCAACAACATTATCAATAAAAGAGTGTTGAAATCGGCTATTTATCCCAATTTTAAAATATCCATTTTTAACTGATTTTGTGTAGTACTAGTGATTGCCACGCCAGAACAATTGCCGAACCAGAGCCTTGGAGACTCTGACTGTGCTTGTGCGACATAGACCCTAGTGTCTCTATAACAAGCTCCCCCTGTGATTTTTATGACCAGGTTGGTTTGGGGACACATGATGAAGACAAAGAGGGGTGGCCTTACTGTATCCATTCATTCCTCTTTCACGAAAGGAAATGATCTGGAGAGAAGAAGGAACAAGTGAAGAGTTAGTTGGTTTATTCCTTATTGAGCTGATTCAACGTCCTAATCCAAACTGTTGGGAGAGAGAGTCTGTGAACATAGGCTCCATATATGATTTACAGGTGCTAAAAGACTCTGCTTGAAAATGCCTTCTTTATTTCTTCTCTTCAAAGCCCCCAGATCTCACATGACTCACTCTTTTGCATTAGGCCATGAAAGCCTCTTGTTCAAATGCAGTCATGATCTATGCACCAACATCGCAGATTGGAAAGGTCGCTGGACTGGGAGTCAGAAAACCTGGTTCTGTGATTTATTGCATTTCTCACCTCTTGTTATCTATCTCTAAGACTCCTGGAGCCTCAGGTTCTTTCTTATAAAGAGGAAACAGATGAAATTAGTGGCTTTTGGGGCTATTTACTTAGTGAGTCTTTTGTCAAATTAAAGCTCGCAAAATACCAGGATATGTCAAATAAATAAAAGTTGTTATTTTCATTAAAAAGAGGGCAGAGGACTTATTAAGAAGTCTTTTCTACTTTTTCTCTTGCCCCCTCATTGTTTCCATTGTGATGCTTCCCCAGAAGCTAGGATTCTACCATCCATATTTAGAAAATCACTGCAAAAATGAAATCTAAATTCTGTTCATGTTTAATTTTTTAAAATTTATCTTTCTTGTGGAACATATTAGAGATGTCCTCCTTTTTACCCCATTGACACCCTCCTCCCAGCTCCCGTCCCCCGCTGCCTTCACCACACTGTTGTTAGTGACCATTGGTTATGCATATATACATGTAAGTTATTTGGTTTATCTCTTCCTGCTCCCCAACCCTCCTTCCCTCTCAGGTTTGTCAGTCTGTTTCCTACTTCCTTGTCTCTGGATCTATTTTGTTCATCAGTTTATTTTTTTCACTATATTCCGCAAATAAGTGAGATCAGGTGATACTTGTCTTTCTCTGATTGGCTTATTTCGCTCAGCATAATGCTCTCCAGTTCCCTCCATGTCGACTCAAAGGGTAAGAGATCTTTCTTTCTTACAGCTGCATAGTATTCCATTGTGTAAATGTACCACAGCTTTTTTATCCACTCATCTACTGATGGGCACTTGGGCTATTTCCAGGTCTTAGGTATTGTAAATAGCACTGCTATGAACATAGGGGTGCATATATTCTTTCTGATTGGTGTTTCAGGCTGCTTAGGGTATATTCCTAGAAGTGGAATCACTGGGTCAAATGGCAGTTCAATTTTTAATTTTTTGAGGAAACACCATATTGTTTTCCACAGTGGCTGCACCAGTCTGCATTCCCACCAGCAGTGTACTAGAGTCCCCTTTTCTCCACATCCTCGCCAGCACCTGTTGTTTGATGATTTGTTGATGAGAGCCGTTATGGCAGGTATGAGATGATACTTCATGGTCATTTTAGTTTGCATCTTGTGTTTAATTTTTAAAGGTTCATTTGGATTCATATTAAACTATGAGCAACAGTTTTACTTTGAGCCATCAATTCAAAGTAGTTTCAAAGACAACTTAAGTAGCTAAAATATCCAGAGAAACTAGCCTGGCTGGTGTGGCTCAGTAGTTGAGCATCGTTCCATGCACCAAGAGGTCACTGGTTCAATTTCTGGTTAGGGCACATGCCCAGGTTGTGGGCCCAGTCCCCAGTGAGGGATGTGTAGGAGGCCGCCAATTGATGTTCTCTCTCATCAATGTTTCTATCTCTCTCTCCCTCTCCCTTCCTTTCTCTCTAAAACCAATAAAGAAAAAATATTTAAATAAATAAATAAAATAAAATATCTAGGGAAACTAGAGATTTAATAAGTATATTTTGATGAAATATGAGACGTAGAATAGGAGGGGCAAGGTCTGAAGAGAAAGACCTGAGCAAGGAGCTGGATGGAAGAGGCTGAGACATCCTGAAAAGAGTGGAATATAAAGATTTTTGGTTCTTTGTTAGAGGGAAGGAATTCTAAGGGGAAATGAGAATGAATAATGCAGTAAAAATAACATAATCAATTATGTAATTTTATGGATTCCTAAAACATTCACATCGTTTTCTCTTTTATCTTCAAAAAAACTCATCAATATAGTCACGGCAGGTTAAACATCTTCAACCTCTATATCAGAGTGTCTCAGTCTCAGCACTATTGACATTTGGGTCAGATCATTCTTTGTTGTGGGGACTGTCTTGTGCTTTGGAAGATGTTTAGCAGCAGCCCTAGGCTCTGCCCACAGGTGCCAATAGCACCCTCTCTCCCCAACAGTGATCACAAAAATGCCTCCAGACATTGCCAAATGTCCCCTTTGGGCCAAAACTACTTCCAGATGAGAACCACTGGTCTGCATAAAATAATTCAGTTGCACAGAAGCTACGAGACTTGACTGAAATGACACCACTGTTTAGTTAGGCTGGTTGTTTCCAACCTTTATTCATTTCCTGTGCAATGTTGTTTGAATAGAACGAATTCTTCTTTTCATATTTTGCTTACTCTTAATATATGATCCTGACAACAATTATATTTCCTAGCTTTCTATTTCCCTTCCAGAAAATATACTTCTGAGACTTATTTTTTTCTAAAAAGAGATAGCTCCAACTGCAGGGGCAAATAGAGGGCAAGGATAGAGTGAGGCGTGTGGAATGCACACCTAGAATTTCTTGCTTGAAGGAATATTTCCTGTTGAATTCAGCCCAGGGATGTTGGGAGATGCTGGTCTTGACAGTTGATCTATTTTTAGAAGACATTCTTTGGTCCTCTATTAATGCAGCTGTCTTGATGCCTCCTGTATGCTCCCTCTTTAATATTTTCTGTTGAATCTTTAACAGCCATTTAGAGAAATTAGCCATTAGTTTACAAAAGCTCATCATGGTAATGAATTTCTATATTCAGAAACTGATATCATCGTCTATCATTTTGAACCTTGATTGGACTGGTATTGGAAAAGGAATTTATTGCTTTGAAGAGTTATAGGATCAATACACTTGGAATAATGTGTTGGGTAACCATGCCAACACAACTTACATACAAGGCTGGAGGGTAAAGTGGTTTTAAAATAATTGACAGAAAGATAATTAAATGTAGTTGTGACAAGACATAAGATAAACGATGATTCACTTGAGGCCCTCTGGTATTTCTTTAGCTGAAAAAAAAATAAGGCTAGCACAGCAAACATTAAATCTAATAAATGATTCTCAAACAAGGTTTCCTAGAGTTCCCTAAGAGGAGAATTTCCCTTTATTTTATACTTCCTCTTTTACATTGGGGCTCATCTCATCCAAGCTTTTCGAGGACTGCGAGGAACTCATTTATTTCCTGATTAAGAGAACAACGTGAATAAACAAGCAGGAATGTAGTGACACTCAGGGTCAAACATGGCAAAACTGTGACAGTTGTTGAGCTTTTCCCTGGTGGACCTCCCTCCCGTTCAGTACCTCTCTCCTTTCTGAATCATTCTGTTTAATGTGGTCTTCAACTAATATCAACTACTTCCAACAAACAGTCTGCAGAATTCTTCCCTAGGTTGTATCCTGTGTGAGCAGTTTAAGCTGAAGGACGGCTAACCCTGGAAGTATATGAAAACCCTCCTAGGGGTACCCTGGCATGGGTGATAGTAAGTGAATCAATGTTTACATGTGCTCTTTCCTAAAAGTGATTTGCCTAAGGTATCTGCAATTAACATGTCAATCGATTTTTTCCCCCACATTTCTTTTCCTCTTCCATCTCACCCATCCAGAATGTTACTACGCTTTATTGCCCCTAGTTGCAAAAAAAAAAAAAGGGGGGGGGAAATTTGAAATATTGGTGTCCAGGATATCTCCCTTAATCAAGACACCATAATTGTCATTTCCACCAATATTATTAAGAAAAATATTTCTAATTCTATTTTTGTGTTATAAACTATAATATATATATACATTTATTTGTTTAGAATAATTGTATACTACTACTACTGCTAATAAAACAATCCAGATGAATTTTTTTTTATGACATTGTGGAGGCTTAGTGTCAGAGGAAAAAATATATATAGTTGTTGCAAAGAAATATAATATGATAGGTGCTCAATAAAACTCAAATATAAATAAATATTACATTATAATAAAATGTTGTGGAATAAGCAAAATGAAAATATGATTTTGAGATACACAAATACAATGTAAAATTGTTAATACATTTATCTAAAATGGTTGGTGGTGAGTATCAAATTACTGTGCTATTTACAGCCTATTTAATACATGTAAAGAAGTGATCCTATTACTTTAAAACATTAATACTTACAAGATGCTGAATATTATATCTTCATGAAGATGTCTTTGAGCAAAATGTTTCAAGCCTGTTAATCTCTACCATGGACCACTTCTTTCAAAGCCTGTCTAGTACCTCGTGGGAAGGACACAACTGCTTTCTTGATTAATGTCAACTAAAAATATGAATTATAGATCGAATGTAACATAGATCGAATGTAACCGTCTTATGACAGTGCTTTAACCTGAACCTTGGGGATATTATGACATCTTTTGGCTGGTTGGTAGGGTGGGCATTTTGCTACTCTTAACATTACATTCATATAATTAACTTGCTCCACTGATAGTCCTTGAAATCATCAGCAATTAAGCAAACAGCTCTTTAGAAAATGTGTCTCCCTAATTCTGATTTTTCAATTTGAGGTGTTAATTTTTTGCTTTAAAGCATTACATTGGTTTTAATGTTTAGGATTTTGAATAGCTATTGATTTTATTATTTGAGTGAAGTAATGCTAAAAGATATCCTCCAATACTGTGTTTTCTGTTTCTTCAATGTTTGAAAGAACTCTATACTTAATAGGACTTCTGCAGAATAAAGACAGTGGGGGATTATGAATTCAAATGTTTTTGGGAAACATATTTTAAATTTCAAGTGTCCTAAATGTGTCCAAGCAACATGGAAAAAATCGATCCTTTCCAAATATAACCGGTAGTTCTGTCACTTCTTAAATATAGCCAGGGCTTCATTTATTTAATGACACAACCAAATTACTGATATAATGAAGATGGCAATAAACATTTTGTTCTGTCCTCTCTGTGGAAAGGAATAGATGTCTTTAATTTTATGTACAGCAATAAATTTTCTCCCTTTCTTTAATCATGCCATAAACAATTAAAATTGTTACTAGACTGTCTTTAAATTACGTTTTTCTCTGAGTTCTCTAAGCATTTACTCCTGGGTATATATGAAATATGGTTTGGAGGTCTTATATAAATAACCCAATAGACTCTGAGCTACCTGAAGAAAGGCAGCATCTTATAAATCTTTGTATTCCTAGTGCTTCACTCAGCAGCAATATCATAGTAGGCAATAAATAAAATTGTATTCAGCTTCCTAAAGCAACATCTTCACTCCCAGGACAGATTTTAATATACCAAGTACATGTCAACCAATACATAAACTACCCAAATAATTGATGAAAACCATCAGAATCATTCAGATAATTGCTCCAGGATCCATTTGTAGTTTTACTATATAGACTCATCCCTAAATTCAAGATGATTGCAAGGACAGCTTCCAGCTTCCTTTGTAAAAGTACTTGACATATATTGCTCAGCTGCTTAAAAATATCCTATTTATCCAAACTGGCAAATAATTCACAGCCCAAGACAATATAAATAATCAAAAAGGTTTTCATCTTCACCATTCTCTCTGGCCTCATTCAAAATGAGTCTGTGGTTCCCAGAAAGATTGAAGCAAATGTATGTGTATATATATATTCCATTTGTCTTAGTCCCTGCTCGTTTCTAGTAAAACCAAACGTTGTCTACTCTGACCAAATCTAAACTTGGAGATGGTTGGGAAAGGGGAGAAAACACCGTAAAATATTTGTACTCGACTGAGGAGAGAGATCCTGTTTGGATCTGCGTATTTTTTTCGTAAGAGTTTTGTTTGTCAAAACATTTTCTTGAGTTGCCATAAATTATACTGTAGAATGGTTTCGGTCCCAAATTGAATCTGTAGGCAGTATGCTCACAGCTGGCGAATCTGTTACATTTTGCTTTGGGCTTGCAGTGTTTCATTTTACTTAAGAATAACATCAGCTCAGAGCTGGCCCTGGGGCACAGACTTGATGAACCTGGTACACCTGAGTCCTTAAATCTGCAACCTGGACTTGTTAACTAGACGTGTTGAGTTCTGAGTTTTAATCCACCTCCCCTTCCCTCCCCCCTCCATCTCCCCTACACACACTTTTTCTTTCTCTCAAATGGCTGCATAATGGGCAGAGTTGGCTGTTAAAACTTAATGTTAGTCAATAGCTCTAGAAAATATGAGCTTGGTATACATTCTTATTTAGAAAAGCACACTGCGTTTTGTACAGTGTTCATGTTGTAAGCAACAGTTGCAACCACAACAACAAAAATTCCTGTATAAGGAAGTTCTCTTTTGTTGCGAAGGGACCAAAATCAGTGGTCTGGACAAGAGGCTCTGCCCTCAGGAACTAGGACCCAGAAGCTCAAAAGCGTGTTCAGGGGCCAGGACGAGCCAGTGTTCTGAAAAGAGTGGGGTTGTGATTGTAGGTCTCAAATGATACACCACAGGTCGTTACTGCATCAAATGAAGTTTAACTTCTCTTATAGTTCCAAAAGATTATGGTCACTTAAGACCTATAGTTTGGTGTGGTCGGTTTAGCCGTGTCCATGATGGACACCTGGTTAATGGGAACACAACTTGGGTGGTCTCCTCCCATCTGGTGGCTGAATGTAATGAGTCTCTGCTGAGGAATTTCACCCAGAGTGGGCTGATCAAGAGTATCGGGTGTGGACATCCTGTGAGCACTGAATGAGAATAGCGAAAGAAAAGAAATCCGTAGGTATTGTCAAAGGGGTTCTAGTAGGTAAACAAGTGTGCACTTTTGTGATACCTTAGGATGAGAACGAGATCCTTGGTTGAAAATCCAGGAAATATTTGTTTACCTAGCTCTGTGTTAGCTACCTGTACAGAAATACGAAATTTGATCTATTTTGTGTATTTGGTATAATTTTTGTAAATTTATTCCTCCTCTAAATCCAAATCATCTGACTTTATTTTTATAAATTTTATATATAAGAAAGTTATCAGTTCTATAGAAATGACCTGTTTACAATGTATTTGTATTTACAGTGAAACAGGAAGTGAAATAACTTTTATTCTCATTTTACTCGTGGAGTAACTGATGTACCTGAAGCCACAATGATTGTAGTCAATAGGGAAGCTAAACAAGTCCACCCTCTTTCTTCTCTTCCAGGTTGCTTTTCTCAGTAACTGCATCCCATCATGCCCAGTTGTGCCTGTAGATCCAGACTAGGGCTCAAGCTGACTGGTGGCGAAGGGACAAACCATACTTGACAGTAATGCGTTCTCTTCGCCTGGTGTGCTTTGCAGGATAAGACATGGCCAAGTGTATTTTTCTGGTTGTAAATGGCTGTTTGGTCATAAAGATCTATTTTTGGTTTCTTTTTTCAATTATTGGTGACATTCACATTTGTTTCATTTCACACATGGAGAGTGGTATTTTTCTGTTGACTTCACTTGAATATAAAACACCTTAATGAGTTCTGGTGCTGGGAGGGCATAGCTGCCTTTATTTGCTTCTGAACCCTCTTGGACTTGTTGGCCCCTCAGAGCTTTCTAGGTTCATTGTTCTTTTTAAGGAACTGTTAGTGGAGCCTGAGGGCTCTTGAACTTTTGATGCCAGTGGATAGTGAGACACTTTCTCAGCTTAATAGGTTCTTCCCACAATTGCTGGATGGTATTTGTTTTTTAATGCTAGCAGGCTGGGATATCCAGAGGGGATCTTTGTGTATAATTCAGAAGACACTTGTTTTTTGGTTTTTTTTTCTACTTGTTTTAGTCCTTTTGCTCCCCCCCCCATTTCAATTTGCAGCTATCTGTGCATAAAACACTTGGTGTGTTTAGCTAATGTCTCAGAATGGAAGCTAAATGAATGTCTTCAATCTTTTCTTTCCTTAACAGAACATGATTTTCCAGACCAAGAATTCTGCAGTGGGGGTGGGGGGTGGGGGGAGGCAGGCTTTCATCTTTGTATCTGTTTCACTTAAAGGGATTGAACACATTCACTCCATTCTAATGTTCACCTATGACTCACCCCCAGCTTGAGTGTGTGCGTTCCCTATTCTCTACTTTTATAGGCTAAGATCATTGATTCGTTATAGTTTTCAGCTTTAAAACATTAGCTGCTTAATCAAATCGAATTTCTCTTTTAAATTAAATCAATTAATTTTAAAAGTCATTAACTTTATTCGTATATGTAAAATTATTTTTTTTGCAAAAGAAGTCATGTCTTCTCTGTTGTTCTGCCAAACAGTATAAAGAACAGAGGACCTTATATGGGAAGTAGTTGACAAGAATCATGTGTTTGTATGTAGAGGGAGAGTCTATTTTTTTTTTTTTTTTGGATAATTTTTGTTTTAAATCACAGTGTCTGTACTAGCAATGTGAAATGAAGAGGGCAGGAAATAAGAGGTGGGAGGGAGAATGGGAGAGAGATTTTTTTCAACTATAGGGTATTAATAATAATTTGAGGGACAGTAAATCCAACAGATCAGAAGGCGACTGCCATTGAAAAGATGGTTTGTTGTTCACAGTTCCCAGAGATAAGAGCACACCAAGCCACATGGGTGGGGGTCACACGGGGAGGTTCAGAAAGAGGAGAAAACTGTTGGCAAGAGCCTTTGCCATGGGCGAGCCAGGTAGCAGGTTTGGGATTAGCTAGTTTGAATAATCTCAGTGGGCTCTGGGGTATAGGGGCTGTCCCTGGTTGTTTGGTACCTAGTCCTGGGGTGATTAAGGTGGGTGGACAGTGACCCTGAGTATGACAGCCTGAGAGATAAGGCAGCTGGCCCTGGATTAGTTGGTTTGTATTTGAAAAATACAGTCCTGAGTGAGTTGTTTCCTCTCTCAAGGAACTGTCTAGCCCCGGAAGGGGCAGTCCCTTAGGGTCAGCACTTGAGAATGATTCAGAACATGAGAATGTGGACAGTAAAATACAAGGTGAGTACAGGGAGAAAGAGCAGAGAGCAGAGGGCTGAAGGTAAATTAAGAGGAAAGACAGACAAAATACCCTCCAACGTATAACGATGTTTCAGGAATTTAATATCGTAGTGCAGATGAAGAGACCAAGGTTTTCCCTGACATATCCAAGGCGTCTGACGCATCCTCTCTTCTTGGACTTCACAGAGAATTTTAGAATTTCTATTATAGTAACGCTTATCACAGTGCTTTATTTCTAATGATCTCTTGGGTATCTGTGCTCTCCACGGGGCTAAGAAGCCCTGGAAGTTGGTACTTGATCATCTCCCCTATGTAGCAGTTCTGGCACTTTCCACATTCTTTTAAATGTTTGAAGAGGGAAGGGAAAGAAAAGCAAGCGAAATGGAAAGGGAGAAGGAAAGTGTTAAGGTTCCAAAGATGGCTCATGTAAGGAGGGGACTTGAAACTAAATCCCCGGGAAACATAAGGGACAGAATTACTTTGTAGGGAGGAGGCTAGTGATATGAGTATTGTACAATTAAGTCCATCATCTGCATCACCAGTGCCATCCAGCTTGGATGATACCTGTGTCACTGACCTTGCCCTATGCTCTGTCCTCAGGCTGATAACCTGACTATAGTTGTAAGAATGGGAAATGAGCCCGGCAGGTGTGGCTCAGTGGTTGAGCGTCGACCCATGCACCAAGAGGTCACCAGTTCGATTCCCAGTCAGGGCACATGCCCAGGTTGTGAGCCCGATCCCCAGTGGGGGGCATGCAGGAGGCAGCCAATCGATGTTCTCTCTCATTGATGTTTCTATCTCTCTCTCCCTCTTCCTCCCACTCTATCTGAACAAAAAATGGAAAAATGTCCTTGGTGAGGATAAAAAACGAAAAATGAGAATTGAAAGCATAATTACATGTTGACTTGCTATACTATAATATCAAGAAAGGGATGCAAACATGGGTACCAAATGAATCAAACAGATATCTATGTTTCTCCCAGGTTAGGAGATGCGCCGTGTGCTGAAGAGGAGTAATCAGCAGCATGGTTACTAGGGACTGACTCAATGTGGCGATATCTGCCAACATCAGAGTCTGACTGCAGTTTGGAAGAAAGACAGATATGAAAGGAAAATACAAAATCTGAAATTGAGTGGTTTAACAGAAGGTGGCCTCCCATTGTGAGAAGCTAAATAGTACAGGTGTTGACATTGTCAAATTTTCCCACTTAACGTCACTTGAGTTCTCGCTATTTCAATTTTCCTAGTATACGCTAAGGCCCCTGCAGGAGCCTCTCTGGGATCAGGAATAATTGTTAGGACAACCAAATGAACCCGAACCAAGAGTGATGTGAAGCCAGTAAAAAGCTGTTTGTGGAAAAACAGAAAATAGAACTTATATCCTTTCCCAGCCAGGTGTTTGATCTACTGGTTCTTTCAGCTTCTGATCTCTGTGGTATAGAATCAACAATTGATACCCTATGTCATTGATGGCAAATATGTTGACACTTGCCTGTCAACTCCGGTGGCTTGGTGGGAGCTGCCTGGAGCCTTGTATGAAATAGTATTCCAAGAACACGTCTCAGCCGAGTAGGAAAGAACACTGAGCAACGTCTGCCGTGGACATAGCCATCTGAGCAGTATTTACCATCCCATTTTTGGGAACACTCTCTTGTATCTTGGGTAGTTACAATGATATTTGCAGGCAGAAGAATGGGTTCAATGGCTTCTCATTCCTACGAGAGTTGTATCTTCATTTGATAATTATAACATAAAACATATAAAATTTACCCAGAACTCTTTATACATTTTAAAATAATAGATTGAAAGCATCTATGAGTCACATGAAAACTACTGAAAGGTTACTGTAGCCCCACTTAAGACCTGAAAGTCTGCGTGGACAGCCATGTAACCTATGTAATGATTCTGTTACCCATTCCCCTCACCTCTCTGCCTCACTCCACAGACACAAAAATGTTCAACTCAATTCTATACTAATCTCAGTCATTTGAAAAGATACAATAATATGTCAACATAATCTATGTATGTTCTTCTGTATAAAATAAAATTTCAAAATTTATTTAGGTCTTTTTCTAAATCAATCCAGCTTCTATTCATTTTCATTGTTTTACATTTTATCCTTGAAGCTGTCAGGTAAAGTATGAGTGCCTGGAGTTCATACATGTCATATAGAGGAACAAAACAAACGTGCACCCAGCTGACCACACAAACCAGTACAGAGCTTAGACCTGTATATTTCCACTTCCTGCCGAGTTTCCTCTTAGTTCAAGATGGCCAATTTGCAAAAACGCTCAATAGCACTTAATTTGATTTTTACCACTTTTCTTTTGTAGTTAGTAAATCCTATTTTAGATAAAGCCCACCTCCCCGAAGTAGAATGCTTTTAATACAGAACATATTTATAACTCTACGAATTTTTATTCTTTTCTTATCCCAAATTACCTGCTGGTCCTCTATTCTTTCTTTGCATATGCTATAGAGAAAGAAGTCATTAAAGTTGAAATTCGAAACAGGGAAATAGTGATAAAAGTGAAGACAAGAAAGAGTAGACTATTAAAACATCACTACATTTTTTTTTTTTTTTTGGTGTTCTTTAGGAAATAACAAAAAATGAGCGACATTCAGCACAGCACACCCTCCCGTAGTAATAATTTGGTATCATGGGTTCTTCTGTGACATTCCTCTACATTCTCCAGTGATAGGAAATTACCCCCAAATGCTGTGGGTGTGTTTCAATAGAAAACTCCGCACTGGCTCAGCATTCACTTCCAGGTTATCCATTCTAGCCCTGTTCTTTGTCTTTGAACTATTTTGCAATTATTTATCAGTTCTAGGTAACTAATGAATATGGAAATGCTGTCCTGTTTGGTAGTGTTTTTAATTGATTTGCTCCCTTCTGGAAAATCTAGTTTTGTCCCCATTTCCAACTTATCTTGATATTCCTCTACTCCATTTCAATTTTGTGCTCTTTTTATTTTTCCTTTGAACCATTAATAACATCTGCTTGGTTCCCTCATAACAAATGAGTAAAATAAAATCTTTAACACATGTTCATTTTTATATCTGCATGAGAGTCATGATTTACCATTTTCTAAAAACTATCTTTTAATACCACATTGAGAGAAATCAGTACCTTCTAGTTATGTTTTACTTTTGATCAACTATAAATAAGGGTAATAATTATTCCAAAGATGACTATTTTAAAAATAGTTTAGAATTTTGAAATTTATTTAAAATAGACTATTACTCTTTTTCTACTTTCTCATCCTCCTTTTCCCCCTCATTATTATTAAGTTGAACATATGCTTTCATAATGTTAGAATCACAGAGAATGTTGTATAAAGTTAAAGCACTATAAATATTCAAAAATGGTGCGTGTCTGTTGATTTACTACAGTAAAGAAGGAACTTTTACATTGTGAAGTTAACCAGAATCTCCGGTGATAGAGTGAGGTGCTAAATTATCTTGACAGATGAATAGGCTGCCAGCTTTGCATTTTGGGTCCCTTTCCAGTCTTCCGGCGCCTGCCCATCTCTCTTGGGAGAAGCTAAACAGAAGATTTCTCACAAAGGAGAGGAAAATACTCTGAATTCAATTTTAAAATAATGCTGGGGAAAAAAAAAATAAAACGAAATGCCTACACAGCAGTCAAAAATAGACAGAAAGACATTGTTTAACTTCACAAAATACCAAGACATAAAAGAAAGACCTGGCTACCTTCTTTCTGTCCCATTTCCTCACAGAACAAATACAAGATCAAACTTGCCACTGGATTTTCACAGTGTGGTGTCAGTGGTGAGGACACACTAGCAGGTTTATTTTGTTTTTGTTTATTTAAAAGCTGTGCTAGTTCTCCTTTCCCTACCTGTCCCCCCTTTAAGGATTAGGGATTCAGGTGGTTCTAACTTTTCTCAAAGCTCCCCCCCCCCAAGTTAATGTTGGTTTCTAAAGTTACTTTATATTAAACTCACTATATTTATCTCCCCCCAGACCTTCCCCACCCCCTGTGGGCCATAATATGATACAAGTCAGGCTTCAACATGATGATTTAATGCACCAATTCTTTTTTTCCCCCCAAAGTTGTATGTAGTCAGAGAACTACTTTTAGAGTTGATATTCATGATTAAATTGACCAAACATATATTCCACAGATGTTAGGAGCTATTTAGGGCTTGGGAACACAGCAGTGACAATTACAAGGCCCTTAATTTAATAAATTCAAATAAATCATAGCCATAATTTCAATAAAAGGATTGGAGCCACACAAGGATTTGAGTCTTTTTTCTTTCAGTTCTAATTGTATTCAACACTTGTTGAATGTGTTACCTCATACTCGCAAAGTAATATCTTCTTTAAGATAATCTGATAAAAATAATAATTAGATTGCTATAAACCTGACTCAAGTAAAAAAGAGAGCTCAGAAAAGTGATGCTGGTAACAGAGAATTATGTTCAGAAAAAGAAAATCACAAGTTGTACAGATATAAAAGTATTTGAACTCCTATGACATGATATGAGGGAACCAGGGAAATGTTTAACCTGTTCAAAGGAAAAGTCAAAGGAGCACACATTTAGATGGAATACAGGAATGCTGAGATGAATTGCAATTGGAGACAAAATTGGATTTCCACAGGGTTGGAGGAAGTCCATTAAAATCACTATCAGCTGCCTACAACTGACAAAGAATTGATGAATGAAAAATGAACAAAGACAATGAGCACAGCTAGAAACTGATAACTGAGAAGGATGTGCTGTAGCGGAAGTGTAGTTTTCCACTGAAACACAAATTCTTTTTCTATAGAGGGAAAAGAAGATTAATACCAGAACAACATATTAAACCAAGTTAATTTAGGCAAATCATTTCTCCTATAGGCTCAAAATGCCACACCCATGTAGGAATAGATACGTAGAAAGAAACATGGTCAAAGGCAACACAGAGTACAGGAAGCATCTTGGTACCTCTGTCCTGCCCTGGTGATATTCCTCTTCTGCAAAATGCCCTCTTTCCACAAGAGGCCCAGCATTAACTATGACCCAGGAACCTTGGCCACAGATGGTATACCAGATGTCAGCTGTGTCCCCAGCTAAGTCAATTAGATCCTCTCCCAAGAAACATACATGTTGTCGAACTTGATGCTGGTTTCTGTCTGTTATCCCCTTGAATGTAGGAAATGCCAGCTTGTGGGCTCTGTTGTGATAATGTTGAACCATATGTACAGTGAAGCAATGAAAACTAGTCTCGGAGAAAATGAAGGCAGGAGATTCTCAGAAAGAAGCAGAACTGAGAGACATTCTGGATTCCTGATGAACTCCCAGTTCTTGGTCTCAGTCCCTTAGGAAGTCCAATGTTGGTACATAAAGAAAGGAAATACGTAACCCGAAATGGAAGGCAGCTTGAAGAAGAGAGTTAGCCTTTAAGTAAAGTGAAGCCATATCATTTTTCCTTTAGATTTCAAGTAATCTGTTTGTTCAGATACTATATTGTATCACATTTCTGGTCTGATAAGAAAGTTGAATTTATGACCAAGTAAACTGCAGTTAGTAGGTCAATGAGGATCAAATCAAGGTTCTAAGTCAAGTTAAATTTGGCTGTGCTGTGTTGTTTATCATAACTACAGATTTCAGTTTCCTTTGAAAAGAAACAAAGATGTTCTTTTTGACAAATAGTTTTACTCAGAGATTGTTTTGTTCCATTTAAATAGTATATACATAGATGAAGTCAGAGTTTATGAGACTTTATTAGACAGTTGTAAAAAATCACAAAACAGGGCTAGTCGGAGGGGTAGTGATAGCTCATGAGTTATTTTTAATGTCAGCCACTTCAGATTTAACTGAACCTTGAATTCAGTTGCTATTCACTTGATCTTTTTCATTTTTCCACTCCATTGATTCCGTTCCATGATTCTTGGGTATGTTCCCACAAAAGGTGACTCTGTTTGACTAAGCAGAAAGGAGATTTGTTAAAAACATGGACACTTCTGGTTCCCATGGAAGGTGTAGACACTTGGGAAGAGCATGGCCTCAACTAAGCACACACACAAATAAACTCAGATCCTCTACAATTTTCTTGAGCCTGTCAAAGAGCTGAGGATGCAGTACAACCAACTAGCCTGTGTTCTTGGGAAAGATGGGCACCTCCAAGGACAAACATGATGTGAGCACCCTCTCTCTGTGGCAGGGGCAGGAAGAAAGGCCTCCACGCAAGTTGTAAGAAGAGGTTCAGATAAACACGGTCTTTGAATTGATAAAGGCAGAGTGTGGGCTGGCACCATGGTATAGAACCATTGGGACCTTGATCCAAGAGGGAAATTCGCACCTGCCCTCCGGCTCCTCCGGCAGTCACGGGCACTGGGGGTGAGGACTAGACGGGCAGGATTGGAGAAAGCCCCATGCTGGCAAGGCCCTGAAGGAGGGGCAGAGGTCCACTTGGCTCCTTCTCCCTCAAATAACAAAAACCATAAACTGCTGGAGGAAGGGTAGTACACACGTAGCCCCACAGAGAACAGGAAAAAAAAAAAAAAGAACATTTGCACTTGGGGAGGGTTTGGAAATGGTTTGTGGCCCAGACTATTTAAGGTCTCAAAACATTAGAGAAAGGTCAGGACAATGAGAACGCCTCACCCTCCAGATCCAGGGATTCAGTGATGACAAAAACAGGGATGGATTTCAATTGCACTGTGCTCTGTGAAAGAATCCTGACTCAAAAGGCTAAGTAACCCTTAGCGGTAAATCAGTGGTTGCAGAGGTCCAGGGCTAGGGGACAAGGACACTACAAAAATGTGAGCCAAGGATTAAATCAAGCCAAATTGACTCTCCAGTATAATGGCCACACACAAACGTTATCTGTATGCAAGAACTCAGGGAATGATGTTTCAAAGCCACTCCTATAGATTTTACCAGAATGTCAGCTTTAAGCAAAATGGCCAGAGATATTGGCATACAGACTGGAGGTGAAGATAAATTATATATTTGCTTGTAAAACTAATACTAAATAAGGACTGTAAAGGAAAGAGTATAGAATGTAATGTCTATATGCTCTGACCACGTAAATATTTAGAAATTGGGAAAGAATGGGGAAATGATTGATGTGTTACATGAGAAAATATGTTTCTTTTTTACTTTCAAAAAGGGAAAAGGTTATGCTCTATTTATTTTCCTATTTATTTTGATTATCGAGCTTATAAATATCATAATGCATAGGCCATATATTAATAATCTTATGCTTTCCACCAGAGTTCATGCATGTTAATGTTTTATCTTTAAATATTTTACACAGAAAATATGTAAACTGTAATAGTTGCTGTCTCCCTTGTTTTCTTCTCAAGTTTCAAAGTTGTCTCTTTCATCCAGAGGCACCACTGCGACAGATCTTACATGTATTTTCCTAGTTCATATGGACTGAGCAAGAGTTTTGCTAGGAGACTACAACTACAAGGAGTATTTGGGGATCATATGGGAGCACAGTGCCTACTTTTATAGATACAGCCAAATTTCTCACTACTGTGGATTTACCAGCATTTAAGATTCCTGTTTTCCCATCTACCTACCGGCTTGATATTTTGTGACTTTTCTATTTTTGCCAATTTGATGATTGCTAATTTCACTTTAAATTGCATTTTTCTGATGTTCATTATAGCACCATTTATAGCAATGAAACATTAGACTTCTATTTTATTTTTCAGAGTTAATCATACATTGGTGTGAACTGATGCACAGATGTTGAACTAGGTAGGCTGCAGCCCGGAAGGCATCACATCTCGTTCTTTGCCAAAGAGTAAAGCAAATGCTCTGATCATTAGGGTGGATCCTGCCAAATCCTGTGTAGAGACTTGACGAGCGTATTCTCTGCATTTATCTCTCTTAGAAATTGAGAATAGGAGCTGGACAAGCATGGGCCCCTTATTGAGAACACTGGACTTGGAAGTTGATGTTTGGATGACCATTCTGGGAGCTATGGGCTAGTGGCACACTGTGACATAGAACTTGAAAACTAGAGCATGTTGTGGTCCCAGAGGTGGTCAGGACAGGAGACTTCTAAAAGATCTGAGCCAGCGGAAGATCACATCCACAACACAAGGCCAGTGTAGAGCAAAATGGCTTTACTGCATATGCCTGGGTGCAGGCAGGCTGAGTCGCAAATTTCGAGCTCAGCATCGGAATCTCTTTGTTTTCTGGGTTTTATAGTCACAAACTACAGAAACAGAAAAAAACTACCTTAAAAAAACCCCCACATTCTCTTGGCACCGCGTAACTGGTGTCTGGGTTGGTACAAGTTGTCTCAGAGGTAAGGAGTCTGCTCCAGCCGAGGTCAGAGCCATTGTTAATCTCTTTCTTCTCATGGTTCCTCTGAGTTTCTCAAGGCCTTCATTAACCCCTTATCTTTGGGTTTCTCAAGGCCCTTATGTTTACAAAAAGAAACTGCCAGGGTGTGTACGTGCAGTAACTGAGGGTCAGAATGGAGTTTAATTTTGTTAAAACATTATTAACCCTTTCAGCTTCAAGATTCCTTCCAGCTTTCCAATTCCAGTTCCAGGTCAGAGCCAGGCCAAATACAATGCTTGCCTTTAGGCTCTGGAAAATTTCCCCTGAGTGCTCATAATAAATCACCCCTTATTTACAGTCCTTATGTGGGCAGTTACCCGGGCCCAGAAAATCCCCTCTAGTTTTATCTGTTTGGGTATAGCAACCACTCTTGTCACGGGAGACATTTTCCTTCATGGAGATAAATAATCGATACAAAGGAGCAAGAGCTTTGTCACCTGTTGGGGAATGTCAAACAAAGACAAAGCAGCACGTGTTACCATCGGCAGAGAGGGAAATAAAGCAGAGGTAGAGTTAAAAGATCCGGAGTGGATTCCCTTTCACTTCCTAGCTGTTCGAATTCAGGCAAGGAACTCTTCTGAATATAAATTACTTACCTATGGATAAAGACAATAGTATGTATCTCAGAACTGTGGTAAAGACTTAATTAAATTAATTGAGATAAAAAATTTGAATTTTTATAAAACATAGTTACCATAAAATAGAAATAGTATAATTTGAAGAAAAATCAGTGTTAGGAAGTAGAATAGCCCAATTTTCCTATATCTGTTTCCCTTTTATCTTCTCTGGGTTAGAAGCACAGTGCTCAGTATAGCAGGGCTGTTTAAACTCTGGAGAGAAACAAACTTTTTAATGAGGCTTCTTCCTTGGGCCAGCATACACCCAGGAAGATAAGAAGGAAATCTTAAGCATGAGCCATGCTTTTCAACAGTTTATTAAGTCTCTCCTTCCACGCTCTCCTTTTTCATTGCTACTTCTTTTTCTTTCTCAGCAGTAACCCAGCAACTTCACATAAAACTGTAAGACATTCCTAAGAAAGAAAAATTCTTAGCTGATCTAGATGAAAAGTAGTTTGCCCCTGATTGCTGGGCAACCTAGACATTTTAGTGCAGTAGTTTATTTTGTAGGAGGCTGGGAATGAGGTGTAGAGATGATGTTCAGTGTTAATGAAAGGTAAGACTAGCAATAGACTTGGCTTTGATGGGCTCACATGACCATCTGTACACATTGAGGTGGAGGGGTATATTCAGGGACTTTATTAAACTAGTAGTCATTAAATACCCCATTATAATGATTATGTTATTTTTAACTATGGAAAAATATATAAAATATAAGATTTCTGACTTAATCATTTAGGTGCACAGTTAAGTACATGCATATTGTTGTGCAACCAACCAATCTCCAGATCTGTGTTCATCTGGTAACACTGAAATTATCTATAACCATTAACAGTAACCATTCTAATTATTTTAGAAATTTATTTTCTTGAAATGCTTGATAAATTACATCAGAAACAATATATCCTGTGCCTTGTGTTATGTAAATCTGTCATTCTTAGATTACAAAGACTAGACAACTGGTACCAAGTTTAAGTGTTTCTATACAAGTTGACACCATGTGCTTAATAATTAGAAGGATTCTGATGACATCCAGATATCAAAACCTGACCTCAGATTTGACTTAAGGACCAAATTTGAGTTGACTTATTTCATTTTGATGGTTGATGAATCTTTTTTAAATGATTTAATAATAATAATAACAACAATTAGGACTTTGATTTTATGGAGCACTTGGTTTGGATAGGTGCCCCTTACTTGGCTGAGGGTTATGAGCACTGACCTCCTTGCTTACTTTTGGATGGTAAGTGGGGACTCTTAAATCCATCTAGAGATGCCTATTATTGATTCTTCTATGCAGAAGATTTTGGCTGACCTTTCTCCCAAGACATCTGCTTGTATGGCAATAGAAAATTATCCAAGTTCATTTTCATGCCTACTTCAAGCAATTGTCAAAAAATGTCTCCTTTTTCTGCAGCTTTTCCAACCTTAACACTCAAAACAACTTGAGGTTAAGTCAATTTCACAGAAAACAGCAACCTTTTGGAAGGAAATCAACCAGAAGTACAAATGGCAAAGGCTTTTTGCTGTCATTTTTCTTAGATCTAGAAGAGCAATGGAAATAACAAAATTAAGCACAATTAATCATACAATCTTTCATCACCTCATGAGATTCTTAAGCTTTAATAGAGGTAAACAACGTCCTGTATTGCAAGATGAAAGTGAGCATATGATGAGTGATGCATGTAGTCCTCTCCTGCTGGAGCAGCAGAAAGGCTGGAGGGGTTTCAATAGATGCTGCTTCTGCTGGCATGACATCGATTATTATTCCTATTATCATTTTCTCTTCCGTCTGAGGACAACAGGCAGCACTGTCACAGTAGGAGAAAAAGAAGGAAGCAATAACAATGAATGTTCTTCCTCAGATGACAAGAATTTATCTTGTAAAGTTTGAAATACTATTTAGCTAGAGTGAAGAAAAAAACACCAGAATAGGTCTGAAACTGTTCAACCAAGGCACTCCCTTATGATTGTCATGAATTAGTTGCATTGCTCCATAGACACCTTTATGGAAAACAGTTGTATGCAAAATATTTGGAGGTTTGGTAGGAATGATTTAAACTAGCATTTATTCTTAATTAAATCATATTAATATGCTGAAAATAGGATGGCATACAGTTGCATGAATTTTTCTGGAAAATACACAGTAATAACTGAGTAAAAAAGAACATTTTTTGAAAATGAAAAATTAGATGGCAGTAAATATGTGAAATAAGCAAATCAAAGAAATTAGCTACTCATTCCAATTTCCAATCATGTTTGTTAATCCACTATTTTTATACCTTTAATTACAATGCATTAAGATAAGGATACTTGATAAATGTATAGGCAAAAGAGCAGGAACACATGCTTTAACATTCATGGGAAGCTTAAGTGAAATGAATTTGATACCATTCAGGCTTTGTGCTATTATTATTCATGCCACGAGATTTAGAAATTAGGTAGTATAATTCTGTCAAACTACTGAACTAAATAAAAACTAACCAAATGAAAATAAGCAAAGACTATTTATTCTGAGTTTACTGTAGCAGGAGAGTTGGCCACTGTGACTTGTGTTTTGGCGGAGACTCAAAGGCAGGCAGAGGAAGCCTAATAGTGGAGAAAGGACAGTTTTCAGGTGCGCCCTGATTGGGAGCTGTGGGCCTGCGGAAAGTGGGCCAACCAGAAGCAGGACATCTTGTGTGACTAGGGATACACATTTGGCTTTCCTTGTTGGTCCTAAGTTGGAAGCAGGGACAAAAAACTGAAAGGAAGCTGTCTTTAATTAATCAAGTCCTGGTCATTTGGGGCCAGTTGCTGCAGGGGTTATTGTTTGGCTTCCGGAATTGTCCTTAGCAGCGACAGCAGGCTGGCTTCCTGGGCTGGTTATTATGGATAATGGGCTGGTTTTGGGGGCAGGTTGCTGCAGGTTGTGGGGTCTGTTCATTGTCCATTTGTACATTCAGTCTCTAAACAAACCAGTATGAAAGACAAAATGCACAGGATAAATAGATGACTTTATTTAGCCTCTTACAATAGGAGGAACATTCATTAGTGAGAAATGTCTCAAAGAAAAGAGAAACTCGGAGCTTTATAAAGGCAAGCAAATAACAAGGTCATTAAGAAGTGTGGAGCTGGGCCTCATTGGAGTTACTGAGAAAGAATGGAGATTGGTCTTATCTTGCTGTCTGCTAGGGCAGATGTTTTTTTTGTTATTCACTTCCAGGATATAAGGGATCGAGGAAATTCATCAACCTTTGTTGCCTTTCAGGAACACATGGATCTTCAATATCGTCACCAGCAAACAGTAGATTGTTTGAAATAATTTAAGTGCTTAGAAATAATTAGTTGCTTGATCTAATGCTCCCACTTCCCACTTGCCACCATCTATCTATGTACTGGCTCTCGTCTGAATAAAACCCATAATGTGTTCGTACTGGAACTCTGAGGAGAGCACCATCACTTCTGACAGCGGTGGTTTGGGTAGGCTTCACGTACACATGTTCACACCTGAACTGGACTTTAAAGGGCGGCTAGAGTGTTGATAGGTATTGCAGGTGAATGAAATGGAATGCAACATAATTCAAAGCATAGACAAGGAAAGCCTTAATGCTTATTGGGTAGACTGCCAATATATCATGCCTTTTAAGGGTTTTGTCTAAAAAAATTTGGCCAAGTTAATCTGGAAAAACAAAGGGCCTGAGGAATTTGGATATCATTTAGCAGACAGTGGGGAGCTAGTGATTTTTGGGGCAAGGGAGTAATGTATCAAAGTGGTTCAAGAGGAAAGTCAGTTCCACTGAATGTAAAGGCTGTATTCTTAGAAACATACCAACGAGAAATTTAGGAGATGTCAAAAAATATTTTGGCCCACAGAACATAAAGGACTGAACTAGAGGAGAAACAGTGGTTTTGAGAGGAAAAGGAGAAAACTTCTATTTTTGGCTTATCGAGTTTGCATTCCACTTTCTTCTATTAATAGAACCTCGATTTTCCTTTTTCTTTTGATGCATCTTCCCTCCCACACTGTCTGGTGAAGTTTAGATATACTTATTGTGAGGTAGTTGTGGGATAAGTACATGGGGATAGATGTCCAGAAGATAGTTTGATATTTATTTTGGAAACTTAACTCATATTTTTGGCTTTACACTTCCCTCTTTTCCAACTTCCCCTGTCAGTGTGAAAGGTGCCAGAATATCAAGGTATCCCACTTAGAAGCTTAGATAAGTTTCTTGACTCCCTTCTCTCACAGATCAAATCAAAACAGACTTCTTATCCATTTTGCTTAGTAAACAAGATCTGAGTCTATGCTTTCTATCTTGACTATCACTTTCAGCCTACCCCCTCATTATCTCTTGAATAAACTTCTGAACCCTTCAGATGATCCACATTCTCCCCTCCCCATCCAATCCCTTCATTAGCATTAAGACCTTTATTAAAAATGAAGATATGATCATGAAATTGCTTTGATTGTTCCAATTTTCTTTGTTTCTTTCTTTCTTTTCCTTTTTTGTTTTTTTGGTTAATCCTTACCCAAGGATATTTTTCCATTGATTTTCAGATAGAAAAGAAGGGAGAGAGGGAGAGAGAGAGAGAAAAACATTGAAGTGAGAGAGACACATTGATTGGTTGCCTCCTGCATGACCCTGACCAGGGCTGGGGATCCAACCTGCAACCCAGGCATGTGACCTTGACTGGGAATTGAACCTGCAGCCCTTCGGCCAGTGGGCCGACACTCCGACTGCTGAGCCAGACTGGCCAGGGCGGATTGCATCTACTTTCTATTACCCTTTGAATAAAGTCCAAACTCCTTTATATGGATTATAAAGCCTCATATGACCTAGCTCTTCCATATCACCATCCAGATTTCTCAATTATACTCTTTCTCTATCTCCTCTATCTCTGCTTTGAGACTGATCTTCATTTATATCTTTGATAGACCTTTTTTTTTTTTTTACTGCCTCCAATCTTTTCAATATGCTTTTCTATCTTCTTATAATGTTCTTTTCCTTTTCAGATATCCTTCCACCCACATTTCCTGACTAATCCTTATTTATCCTTTAAATATTATCTCATATTTCATTCCATTCATGGGGGCAAATGAACCTAAATCTTCTGGGAGAGGTCAGGGCTAGAGGCATGTAGGCAACAGTGAAAACTTAAAACCGATGAAACTTCTCAGGAAGAGGTTGTGAAGCAAAGTAGAAAATTTGCAAAGGTGGCTCCTTGGAGAATAACAATGCTTACTTAGTGGAGAGGCAGAACAACACAAAAAGTTGAGGGTAGATGGATCATACATGCTAAGTGATGAGGTTCAAAACAAAGCCAGCAATCAACGGAATTAGGTGCATCACTGAGGCATGTTAGGTTAAGATCTGAAAAATGTTCTTCGGATTGGCCGTTTAGGAATTGATTGGTGATCTTAAAAGATATTATCACAACACTGGGGGTAAAAGTCAGGCAGCCGTGAGTTCAAGAGTGAAAATGTGGCAAAGAAGGAGCAATGGCAAGAGTTAAATAGTCTTTTGAGAATGAAGATTGACCAAGAGTGGGAAGAAAACAAATATTAACATTGTAATGTTAGGGGGATGAAGATAGAACAAGGGTTTGTATAAGTATTGTGAACTAGAAGTAATCTTAATAGGGGCCAGGGGAAAAATAGAAGAGTAATTTAATGCTACATGATCATGCTTGGTCTTAGAGGTGGTTTCTTAAGGCGTGTCAATAGTGGCAGTATGAGACTACAATATGGCTAATCAGAGATGGTGTCTATAATAACCTTTGATATTGGTTTGGAAAAGAGACTTCTTTAATATTAATACATGCTTGTCTATGACAGCATGAAAATTTTATTTACCTTGTGATTGTCTCAAAGGTTTGGGCTTTTATTTGTTAAAACAATCTGAATAGGACACTGTCAGTTTCCCTACTCAAATGCTCCCATCTCCTTCCTGCAACCCACTGTAGGCTGGAAAGGAGAATTTGTGTATCAGACTGATATAAAAACATAGCTAAAACACAACTATTATTTCTTTCTAAGAGAGCACGGAAGGACTTGGTGCAAAGACAGAATAGGCTGCTTCAGGAAGTGGTGAGCTCCACATCACGGGTTGCTCAGGCTTCTGAGCCCTTCAGACTGGTGGTAGGCGTAGATGATTTCAAAAGTCTCTTCCATCCACAACAGTTCATGCATTTCACATTTCTAAATGACTTTAGAGCTTGAATGCAAGCCCCGTGCCAAGTTAAGAGTAAATAGATGTGAGCTGTTGACAAGATGAGCAGTGAAGTGAAATATTGTTTTTGTGGACAAGATTCGCCTAGGATAATCTGCCTTAAGAGAACTGAGAGTTGATTCCACGAAAGTTCATTGTTGCTCTTTTTAGACAGATTTCCATCTTGTACTTAACTTCTGAGTTATATTTTCAGGAAGAATCAGTTGATAGGGTGAGAGCCTAGTACTGTGATTTCTGTCTAGAATCTGAATAGTGAATAAAGCTTTGTATTCATGGAACAACATTCCCAAGAAATTGGCTGGGTTAACTTTCCCCTGTCTGTATGGTTGGCCCATGCCGCCATCTCTCCCCGTCATGTCCTTGCTCCTTTTATCATCCACCCCATTTATGCTGAGGAAACTGAGTTAGAGTAATTGTGAACAGTCGGAGGTCATGCAGAGACTCAGTGGAGAGAAATCACCATATATGCCAGGAGAAACCATCAGTAACAGCATGATCAATGATGATTCATCAAGATCCTGTCTTGATGCTGACATTTGGCCCTGTGCTTACCGTTTCTGCTTGTCCAGCAGTCTAAGCATATTTTCCACTCAGAATAAATGGAATTACTGCAGATGCCTGTATATTATTACTTGTAGAACAACTGAACAAATATCAGAAATAGTAAAAGTCAAGTTTGTATTAGAAGGCTCATTTCTCCTTGTAAAAAATCAGAACATTGCCTTTACCAGTAATGAATTCCTTAATATTTTTATTATACAGGAAAGAAATATGATAAAAGATACAGAACCATGACTTTGAAAAAAGAATTGCCTCAAATATTTTCCCATCTTTGTGCCTCATTGATATCGGCAAAAGGAGCCGACAAAGACACAATCTTTCAGGGAGGTTTATGCATCTGATAGAAAAAAAATCAACAGAACTATTCAACAGTGTATTTCATGAATGCAAATAGTGGGGAATCTCATCTAAATTGACTTAGGTTTTATCCTGATGATTCTATTTTCATTTCCTTTTCTGAAGTACGGATAGTTTTAAAATTATACTCTAGGCAACTGAATTCATTTTTTAAATGAGATACTTGAACATAATCAAATGCTTAATTAGACATGTTTCTCTCAAGTAAACAGGCGTGATAGAGTAGAAAGTCCTTTTCTGTTTCCCACCCCTGATCGGAGGAGAATTCAATGGAATTTAACTTAACAAATATTTGTTGAATGCCTATGCTAGTTTCAAATACTAGGCATTCGACACAGAATGGAAGATGTTGCCACTGTCTTTAAGGACAGCTATCTCATGGAGAAATTCACAAGCTTGTGAGACAGTATTTTTTAAAACTCTGAGCCCCACAGATGCTCATTTTTAAAGCAATTTCTTTTAAAAATTGCATTAATTTTTTCATTGTGGTTGAAAGATCTCACCAGTTCTGCTCTCTCAGTTTTCATAGAATAATATAAAGGATGGGATCTGAAAATGTCTTCATGAGAAACCATGGCACTATGTTCTTTAAATACACAGTGTTTATGTTACACTCCAAAGCTTCTTAGTGGAACAGACACGTCCCCGGTCTCCAGCCTTTCTCAACTCGCTTAATGTACTTGTGTGCGTTTTGATGGGAATCTTATTTCTGAGCGGGTCCACATCTTTTCTGATAAATATTATGTGACAGAACATCAGAATGATCAACAGGAAGATGAGAACAAAGGTTCCAAATGTAGAGTTTCTAATATATATATATATATATATAGTCTCCAGTTCTTGAGAAAATTGGCCGTAGATCTGGGAACAAAAGAAAAAGCTGATTAATTTGCAGAAAATGAATAAAAATGAGACAATTTCTAGAAAACCAAGAGGGCAAGTTTTCCCTACTATTAGAAGAGATAATATCAGGTAATTGGATGCTGCCTTTCTCCCAAGATCCAGACATTGGTATTTCACTATATTGCAAATCTATTCAGTGGTTTGTACTGCACAACAGTAAAACCAAAGATAAATAATAGAATAGGTGAGGTAGTGCTTCTCAGACTTTGAGTTTATATGTGAACTGAGGAATTTTGTTAAAATGAAAATTCTGATTCAGGGTCTGGTATGGGAACTGTTTGTATATGCTCTGTCCCCCACTGTAGGCACCAGAGACATGTGCTCAGTGTGATGAAACTTTAATATAATTTAAATGAATTTAGTTTAAACAGCCACAAATGGCTAGTGGCCTCCATATTGCACAGTGCATGTTAGTTTATCAAGGAAAGTCAGATGATGGACAGATTATGGATAGTTTTTAAGATGTCTCCTACATTTTCATGTTTCTTTTTCCTAATTTTTTAGATAGTAGTCTATTTTGCTCATTTGACAATCTTGAATTTTCTGGTAGACCCTTTGAAGAAAGCATATGATATGTTTTTGGGTAACCTATAACTACAATGTGTTGGCTTTTCCATCACAGGTACGCTCAACAAGGCATAGGGTCAATGGCATGTTGAAATGGTCAGTGAGAACGCTGGCCAGTTTGGCTCAGAGGTTAGAGCATCAGTCCAAGGACCAAAGAGTTGAGGGTTCAATTTCTGGTCAAGGTCATATACCTAGGTTGTGGGTTCAATCCCTGGCCTTGGTCGGGGTCATGTGGGAGGCAACCAATCACTGTGACACATTGATGTTTCTCTCTCTCTCTCCCTCCCTCCCACTATCTAAAAAAAAAATCAATGGAAAAATATCCTCAGATGAGGATTAAAAGAAAAAAAAGGTCAGTGAGAATTAATGCAATATGTTTTACTCATGAAAAGATCAGTTCAGATGCCAGATGTTAGAATAAGTAGATTTACTTTTAAATGTATTTTATTTCCTTATTTAAATTTAAAAGATTCTTTATGTCTCATATCTTCTGATAAAATGAGAGTGTAAGATACTTTAAAAACACTAAAGTTAGCAAGTATAATTAGTGAGTAAATCATCTAATTAATACTTACTCTGAATAAACATAAAGGCCCTTCCTTTGAGTGATTTATCCTGAAAAATAAATCTTCCCTAGGGAGTAAAACAACATCTGCCAACTTAGTATATTAAATGGTCCCTGGATGAGTTGACTGTACTCCCAGAGATGTTTACGATAATTTATTATTAATACATATTTACATAGTATTGTTAATAAATATTTACATTATTATGTGGCAGGCACTATTCTAAGTGATTTTAGCCAGAATTTTTTTCATCCTCACTACAACTCTATAAGGTATTAGTATCTTCACCATGTTATAGATGGGGAAACTGGAACACAGGTAAGAGGAATAATTTGCCAAAGGCCAAATAACTAACAAATAGAAAACAGGTGTAAAAATGGGCAGAGCCCATGCTCTAAACCTGTGTTATGCTGTGTGACTAGTTCAGCATTGGTTTAGTAACAAAGGATAGGCTTTCTATTGTGAGACTATCTTCGAATGTTTCAAGAATCATTAACTCATTAGCAGTCTTCAAGGGGAAAAGGAATTGCAACTATTCTTACTTCTGTTTTTCCTTATGGTCAAGCAGTTGAATTTTGAAATGGAGTATGGAAAGGCTTTGGAATTTGACTCCCAGCTCTGTCTTACAGTACTTGGGGCAAAATTTTTCATCACCAATCCTAGACTTTCTCGTTTCTCCATGTGGTTGGTAATGGAGTCTACCTCACAATGTTTTTTTTTTTTTTTTATCCTCACTCGAGGACATTTTTTTCATTTTTTGTTCAGATAGAGTGGGAGGGAGAGAAAGAGAGAGAGAAACATCGACGTGAAAGGCACACATCGAGTGGCTGCCACCCGCACAACCAACCAGGGCCGGGGACAAACTGCAACCAAGGTACACGCCCTTAGCGGGAACCGAACCCGGGTCTCTCTGGACCGCAGGCCAATGCTCTAACCGCTGAGCCAAACCGGCCAGGGCTCACAAAGTTTTTTTTTTTGTTGTTGTTAGAATAAAGTGAGAAATATCTAATCCACATAAAACACTTAACCGAAAGCCCTTAAAATATCAATCAAGTTCCCAAGAAATGTTAAAGCAAATAGAAATTTACACAAAATAATGTCAGTATGTGAAAGTGTTGACTGAGGCTTGTTCCATGTAATGAAATAAAATACAAAAATTGCCTTAAGTTTGATAAAATTTAAGCATTTAAATTACATCTGTGCACTAAGATAGAACCTTTTACTGAAACTTGTCTATTTGAAAAATAGAAAGAAATTAAATGGATGAATTGATTAGTTTCTTTCCTATATGAATATTACATAACATATAAGATATAGTCTTAATTTTTATTTTTGTTTAATAATTTGAGATGTGGGTTTAGTATAATACAGGTTTACCATATTCATTCCTTTTTAAAAATGTCTAACACCATTGACATCAAGGTGTTGCCATGAGTAACTCTGCCTACAAAATAAACCACGTGGTTGAAGGATAGTTGAGGTGAATATTTCAATATCATTAATTTTCAATGTAAGCTTTTTTCTCTTCCTTCAAAGCTTATTGGTTTGAATGGAAGTATGGCTGAAAGGCAATAGGATTTATTTTACTTTTTAAAATATTATTTCACATTTGAATTACTTTTGTCCTTTAGAGTTTATATTTATTGCTAATGCTGCCACAATCCAAAATATGTTTGAACACTTTTTTGAAACTTCCTTCATATTCTTTGACACTTACATAAGAGGTTAGCAACTGGGTTCATTCTTTACCCATTTGAAGATAGATAAGAGTTTTAAAGAACACTCAAAGTCACTCAGAAACAAATCTATGAAATAAAATGGATGATTAAAAATTACTTATTATTTTGATGACAAGAAGTAGGGTTGACATACAATTATGAAGCACATTTACAAAGAAATGAAGTGTTGCCAACCACCCCTAGGCTAACAACATTCGTATCAACAAGAACTTGATAAGGCTGTAGTATTTTCCAGCCACTGTATTAGGTAATTCATTCATACTATTTTATTTAATCTTTACTGTACCTCAATATTATTTTTTTCATCATTCAGATGAAAATAATAATACTCAAAGGCATTGGTAACATTCTCAAGGTCGCATAGCAAAAAGCAATATAAGACTTCAAATTTAAGATTGTATAAATCTAAAACTCATGTTCTCTCTACTACTTACATGTTTCCAAAGTAATATTTCCCAAATGCTTTAATCATTGTGAGTAAGGGCAACATTAATGGAGCAAATACCTAATTTATCTAGGTAATGAAATTAAAGGCAATGTTTGTGTGGATGATATATTTGTAAAAAGAAGTCCCATTACTTTTCGGACACACATCTTATAGTCTGGTAATTTTACAAACTCAAGTGCAAGTCACTGAGTATTGATTTTTATCTAATACTACATTGGGTTGAATATTTGTTCATTTGAATGGAACTGAATTTCTGAGCTCTTGAATTTGGTAAAAATAATATGCATCTTAATAGATATGGTTTCTGCAAGGGTCAAGTTACTGAACATCTTTGTAGAAATTTTAATATTTACTATTTTATGTATAGTTGCAATGACTAAAGAAAGCAGGTCTTTTAAATATGCTTTATTAAGTATGAATCTATTTTACCATGCTCTTTTCTCTAAAATTCCTAACTACTTTTGCTTAATGGCACTAAGTCCTACTGACTTTCCTCTACTTTTCTTAATACATATTCTTGAAGTCCTTTGCTGACCCTTTTTTCTCAGTTTGGCTCTGTAAGGGGGTAGGGCTTGGGTCTGGTATCTTCTTTTCTCAGTATTCCTGTTGTCAGATTCACCCATGGTACCCACACGAGTGTTCTATAGGTATCTCAAAGTAACTCAGCTCGCCCAGCCTGAGGCTCCTTCCTTCTTCAAAGTGCTTCAAACCTGCACTAGAACTTGCCTTCTTGATGAATGGTATCACCATCCACCAAATAATTCAGACTAAAAACAAACAAACAAAACGAGCCAGAAAGCCAAAACTCAGTTGTCTTTGATCCCTGATTTGGAAATCACTAGGCAGGTTTCACCAGACCCAGGTCCATGTTTATCATTTACCGAGGTAACATTCCTTATAAAGCCACATATGGCATTGCATATGTGGGTAACCCTTCCCTAGGTATTACTCCTCAGCTGCCCAGTTCGTAAAGAATAAGGGGAAACACTGAAACGTTTCTCCTTTGGTGCTTACTCTCACCTAGCAAAATGTCCCTGCCCTGTGTTTTCTCCTCTCTGTGTTCACTGTCATCATGGCGAGCAACCTGATAAACCAGCCCTTGCTAAGCTCTGATGATGATAATGATGATGATGATGATAATAATTAATAATGATAATAATGATAATAATAGTAGTAATAATAATAATAATAATAATAATAATAATAATATACAATGAATAATACTAACACATTAGCGTGTTTGGAGTGGCTACCATTACTCTAGTCATTTGCTGGGCACAGCATTGTATATAATCTTTAGCTTTATATCAGCTTCTCTGCAAAGCCAGTATTGATGCCTGATTGAGATCAGGAGATTGATGCTCAGAGCAGCACAGTGACATGCCAAGGCCACACAAATAATGAAAGGCAACGACAGACCGACCTTAGCCCCATGTCAGGAATAGTTCAAAGCCAGGGCTCTTTTCACCATCCTGTGTTGCGATGGCCTGATGCCTCGTCTCTTCCAGAATTATTTCCATTTAAACAGACAGCTCATGAAAGCAATGTCTTCAAGCCACTGAGAATATCTCTAAGAATAGCCTTTGAGACTACAGATTTTATTTAAGTTGCCTGCATTTGTCCATCCTCTCAGCCAGACTTTACCTGTTCCAAGAGCTCTCAGAGGGTTTGTCCTTGCACATGAGAGATCGAGTGAGTGGACTCCTTAAAAATATTCATGCTCACATGATCTAACTTGCAACCACATCGACTTGTGAATTTTTAGATGCAATTATCAGAAAAACCTACTTGTAGTTAGTTTAAACAAATATGAGTTTATTTTCAGATCATGTTTGAGTATAGGCAGGGATGTGCTCAGTTCACAGGCTCCTAGTTGCATTAAAGATCCAGGCGATTTCTAATTCTGGACGCCACGATTCTTAGTAAGTTGGATCTCCAACTCACGGTCAGAATAAGCTGATACAGTGGTATATCAAACCTTCACTCAACTTAGGAAGGAGGAAGGAAGGGCTCTGACCGGATCTATTTTCTCTTATTGAAAACACAACAGCTTCCCTAGAAACTCAGGGCAGACCTTCATGTACATTTCTTTAGTCAGACTTGTGTCATGAGGCCACTGGTAGCTGTAAGAGAAGCCAAGAAAGCAGAGTTATTCTCTAGGACTGTACTCTGGCTCCTGGACGCGACTGGCCAGGTAGAAGGGGGTAATGGATCTGATCTAGGCAGCTCACAGCACCCGCTGCACTTGGTGAAGTACACACATTACCCACTCATAACCCAGTCATGGCGATGACCCACTCATAACCCAGTCATGGCGATGACCCACTCATAACCCAGTCATGGTGATGACCCACTCATTCCCTTTTGTCTTAGCAGAACCTTTGACATCTTTCTATTTCTATTAACCCTTACAACACCTTGCCTGTTGTAAGTGCTTAGTCATTTCTTGTTGGTTGAATAAACATTTAAACCTAAACAATCTTCATATATTCTTCCCAAATCAGCCATTCTGTACCGCAGGCCGACGCTCTAACCGCTGAGCCAAACCAGCCAGGGCCCAAATCAGCCTTTAAAAAATAGCCTTGCCCTGGTCGGTTTGGCTTAGCGGTTGGAGCGTCAGCCCACAGACCAGAGAGACCTGGGTTCAGTTCCCGCTAAGGGCATGTACCTCGGTTGCAGTTTGTCCCTGGCCCCGGTTGGGGTCGTGTGGGTGGCAGCCACTCTGATGTGTCCCTTTCACATCGATGTTTCTCTCCCTCTCTCTTCCTCTCTCTCCCTCCTACTCTATCTGAATAAAGAATGTAAAAATGTCCTTGGGTAAGGAGAAAATATATATATATATATATATATATATATATATATATATATAGCCTCAATGGAGATTTGTAAAGAAAGAAAGAAAGAATGAAAGGAAATAGAAGGAAAGGAGAATGAGAGAAAATGGGAAGAAGAAATGAAATACCTTAAGTTACTAGGCATTCTAGAAGGAAAGAGATTAAACCACTGGCCCGAAGACCTGTGCTCTAGTTCAGGAGAGAAAAGTGATCTTGACTGGGAGTCCTTGGGTCTTTGCCGTGACCGTGGGGAACCTCAGTGCAAGAGCGCCCGCATTCTGCTCTGCACTGGGGACCCTGGCAGCACCTGCAGACACAGTGTTGGCAAGGGCAGGGGTGAGTGCAGGGGTCATGCCAGGGTCCCTTTCTAAGCTTGTTCTGGAAGCGTGCCAGTGATGTGAAGCTTTGGGTTAATGGAAACCTCTTTAATGAAGTTTATATGCACCAGTAAATATGCTCTGTGTTTTCTTCACCCTAAATTCCAAAAGTTTGTTTATGTCCCTTTCAGTTGAATTTGTGCATACCATTTAGGAACAGAACTATTTAACGTAGTGCCCTTAAGGAAAAAAGGAATTGCTGGCTGGTGCTAGCATAATTATCCAAGGGAAGATTATTTTGGCTTTACAGCTCAAATTCTCCCCCCCCTTCGTTGTCTTGCTTTTGCACACATGGTATTCCAGGTGCCCTGTGTGGTCCACCAGAGTGTTTGAGGGAGGGAGGCAGCCCAGCGCAAGGTGGCAGAGAACAGCGGGTGTGTCTGCGGGTCCTCGGAGCGAGGCTGCTGCCGGTTCAGGGGCACGTAGCCTGGCCTGGCCTGACCCTGGACCGCGGTGCCACGGGCTGGCTTCTGGGTCACTGACTCTCTTGCTGTTACACTCAGATGGGCCCCCAGGCTCTCGCTCCAACAACCACTAAGCCCTTTGGAGTATAAATAGCAACATGACAGGTCTCCATTCGATTTATAATGTTTTTGTTGCGGGCTGTGGTGGCAAAAGATTTATCTAAGGTGGCATTCCGTAATGACTGCAGCCGTGCCCATGTGCAGCCATTTCACAGCCGGCGTTCACAAACTGCAAAATGCTGGGAAACCAAATCAAGAAAGATTGATTCTTTGGTTATGAATTTAGTTAGTTCTTACATACTAAACGTATGGATTTTACAATCGCCATACAGATTATACAGAATAAAGCAAGAAAATCCTCTCCCAGCAGATCCCATTGAAGAGAAATGCCCTGCCTTGAAATACCTTCCTGAGGGCTTATTCAAATAGTCAGTTTCCAAGTCTATTGTTTTTCAATAACAGTCTTTGCTGCAAACTTCTGTTTGAAATCTACCAGTGCTCTTGTGGTTTCTTTGATGGGCTTCAACACTGGAAAGTGGGGAGTGAGCACGGCAGATGATGGCTGTTTTTTGAGCTATATCTCTGAACAAAACTCAGTGAATTCACTGTGTCCTCACCCTGCCTTAGGATTCCGGCTTCTCTCGTTACCAGCTTTGGGAAAGCACACCTAGCGCCCGGCAATACTTGTTCATGTTCAGGGGCCACTGGGGAAAGAGTTTCCATTAAGCCGGGGCTCAGAAAAACAGAAGTGAGTTATTATCGAATCACAGTTAAGCTTCTTGCATTGATACATACCTGCCCTAGAGTTAGGGGAATCTTAGAATTTCAGGGCTGGGAAAAAGACACGAAGCACACAAAATCACAACATTTCCTCTCGACAGAGAATATATGGAGAGCTTGGGAGCAATCTGCATTATGGAAAAAATGTGCATGGGACTGAGATTCCTAAACTCGGGTGAAATATCTGTTCTCCTTGACTGGGCAGAATTATCCCGGCAATCACTGGATTCCAGCTTGTGCCACGCAGATCAGCTACTGCCCGGAGGCCACAAACTGAACTGGTGGCATTGTTACAATGTTACTCTCTAGAAACGCCTGTTGTCTCACTGGGAACAACGAGTCCTTCCCTAGATTGCCTTTAGTAAGAGATTCTTGCAAGCAGGAGCAAGCCTTATTTAGGTTTTAGCCTTGGAGCTCTACACATTATTCTTTAACAAATATTACTGAATTCCTGTTATATGCTAAGCCTTTTCTAGTCATTGGGAACACAGCAACTGACAAGAGAGACAACAGTTCCTGTCCCATGCAGCGACTGCAGTGAGAGGAGACAGATGAGTAACAAAATCAATAGTAAGTAATGTGCTGGGTCCAAGGACAAAAAGAGAATGGTATGGTAAAAAAGGAATGGTAAAAAGGAAATTGCAGTTTTTAAAAAGATGCCCCAGAGGCTTCCCTGAGAAGGGGCAGTTGAGCAAGGCTCGAAGGAAGTGAGGGGGTGTGATGTCTGAGGGAACACTGTTCCTGGGACAGGGTACACAATGTGAAAAAGCCCAGAGGTGGGAGCATGCCTGACCCATTGAAGGAACAGCAAGGATGCCAGTGTCCCTGGAGCTAGGTTAGGGACAGAGAGCAGGGGGAGAGATCAGAGATGCTAAGGAGGCTGGATCCCAGACAGCCTCCTCGGGCCCCTGTCGGGTCTTCAGTCTATCTTCTCAGGAAGCAGACCTTGGAAGGTTTTGTGCACAGGAAAGGCATGCATTGACTTATGTTTTAAGATGCCACACTGATTCTGTGAGAGTAGACTGAAATTGACAAGAATAAAGGCAAGGAGACCAGTTAGGAGGTCATTGTAATAATACAGGTGAGAGGAAGAGATAACTTGGAAAATGATGAGAAATTGTCAAATTCGGATATATTTTAAGGTAAAATTAAGGAAATTTACTGAGGCACCGGATGTTGGGGACAATCGAAAGGGAAGAATCAAAGAGGATTCAAAGATTGTGGACTTGACAATTAATCGCACAGATTTCTGTTTGCCTGTGTAATTATCGAAGTAGAGAAGGGAAGGACTGCAGGCAGATCCAGTTTGTGGAAGAACCGTTGGAAAGCCTCGTAGACATACTCAGTTTGAAATCAGACATCTGATTGAAGTTTAAGAGGAACTTGGATGTTTAAGTATGGAATTCAAGAGAAAAAGCAGCGCTGGAGATATAAATTGGAAGTCCAATCCTAAGCCTCAATAGATGTTAACTTTAAAAAGGAATATTTGACTTTAAAAGGTCTGAGCCGGCGGGAGAGCACATCCTCAATGTAAGGCCAGTGTAGAAAAAGGAGCACTTTATTACCCTGGTGGGCTGTTACACCGACGGGCTAGGGGGGTACAGCTTCCCCAAATCCTCAGCCCCGAGCTTCCTTTGTTCTATGTTTATATAGGCACAAACTACAGAAAAAAACAAAACACAACTACATTAAAAAAACCCACATTCTCTTGGCACCGCGTAATTGGTGTCTGGGTTGGTACGAGTTGTCTCAGAGGTAAGGAGTCTGCTCAGGCAGAGGTCAGGGCCATTGTTAATCTCTTTCTTCTCATGGTTCCTCTGAGTTTCTCAAGGCCTTCATTAACCCCTTATCTTTGGGTTTCTTAAGGCCCTTATGTTAACAAAAAGAAACTGCCAGGGTGCGTACGTATAGTAACTGAGGGTCAGAATGGAGTTTAATTTTGTTAAAACATTATTAACCCTTTCAGACTTCAACTGAGTAATGTAAGTATTTTAAGACTTTTAAAAACAATAGAGTGTGAGGTGGGAGTGGGGTGAGTCAGGGACTGAAATATAAAGGAGCTTGTTAAGGAATTTGGACTTTTATCTTAAGAGCAAAGATAAAAATAAAAGCAACAAAAACTTCAAAGCAACAAGTGTTTGTTTTAGTCATTCAATGTCCGACAATCCATCTGAGTATTTTTTCCCCCCCTCACTGCACTGGGTTCACCATGTTTCTCATTTTGAAGGAATGTTCCTATCAGATCAATATCAATTTATTATTCTTTATCATCTATGATATGCACATCTGTTTCTGTTAAAGTACCTGGTTGTTTCCCTCAATTGCTAACCTTTAGCTCAGGCTTTGATGCACACGCAGAGATACTTCTGAGAGTCTGCAGAAGTCAAACTCATGCTTGTTCCAATCGGCCCTCTGCTGTTTCAGATAGTTGCAAATTGTGAAGAAACAAGTAGTGCCAAGAACTGAATGGTAGAGCTATAAAGCGTTACATACAGAGTCTGAAAATGCAACAGGGTTTAAAAATTCTAGGAAGCCCAGTTTCCCACCATCTGTTAGTAGCAATGATTGGAACACAGAGTCCAGTTGACTGTCCAGAAACGTAATGGCCATTTATGACACCACAGGAAGTCTTTGCCAGACGTGTGGAATGCAGTCACTTGAGAGGCCAACAGTGGGATGAATGAGAAGACATGACAGATGATAAAGCCATGACAAGAGGCACAGGCGGACGCTAATGCCACATCTGTTGTAGGAAAGGGAGATGAGAAGAGAGAAGGTCGACAGACAGCCTTTAATCTAAGGTCAAGGAGGTGAAATTTGCTCTCGGAAGCAATCTGGTCCCAGAAGAGAGGTTGCCATAGTGAAATTAAATAGTTTAGACTACCTTTCAAACCAAATTTGGCGGGACCCCTTTACACTCTGCCATGTGCATAGGCAAATATCACACACAGTGACAAGCTACTAATGTCCTTCTAGACAACTCAAGGTTGCAGGATAATTTGTAGGTAGTGAAATTTAGTGAATAAAATTGTGTCCTTCCTGAATTCACTAACAGTATCGTTGCAAGATCAAAACCAGCTGTATATATATATATATATAAAAAGGTATAATCTCATTCAACCTAAGAGTGAGATTCCTTCCCAATATTAAAGACAGCTAATATATCACCATACAACTTTTATATTATAACATTAAAGTGGATTAATGGTGTTACAGAGCAATTAAGCAATTCACTTACACAGTGTACACTGCGTGTTCTGTCTTCTAAGTTTTAGCATCCTATCTTTATATTAGCTTCTGTTGTGCAGGTTAACAAATGGTCTCTGGAGAGGTTCAGGAGAATTTAAGGAAGTAATAAACTAAAATGATAGTTCCTTTCTGTGGGTCAAGATGGTCTGAGATTTGTAATTTCCCATGAGAATTGTGAAGTTTCTTATCAAGGCCAAAGAAACCCAAAATACCCATTTATCTAAAAGGGTCAAAATAGCTATCTAATAAGGAAATAGCACATAAAATTTGGGCAGCCTTACATTTTAAGAAAAATATTGTTTTTGTGTGTGTTTTTATCTTTTGGATTCCCAAGCTGACAAAGAATACTGGATAATAGTCAGCCGTAGGAAGGAGAGATAATGCCAGACCTCTCTAATTTTCTTTTATGATGGAGTGACCAGCTTTGTAGATTGGAAAAAGCAATAGGTGTAATATATCTTTCCTTCAGGAAGGCTTTGACTTTTCTCCCCAAGATATGCTCATAAAGAAGCCAGAAAAAATATAGTTCTTTATTTATGTCAGATGTCAGATGTGTGGGGGTCCCAGAGACTACTTATCAGTGATTCAGAGCCAACACACCAGAGCACGTTGAGAGGCTCAGCTTTCTAAGTTTGGCTAAAGTTCAAAATGTAGGACAATAACACATCATACTTCGTTGGAATTCAGGACAATTTGCAGATGACTTAGCAAAATGATTGACCTGAAACTCAATGGAGAAGTTTGAGTAGGATGGATTCAATTATTTTTGGAATGAGAGCTTTACATAGCTAGAGAAGAGCAGTTATTTTAGGAAGGAGAATGGAGAGAAACAGATCACTCTTATGAGTAGAATTGTGTTACCCCAATTTGTACCTTATTTGGTGTAGTCTTTGCAGATATAGTCAAGTTAAGATAAGGTCATCAGATTGGACCCCAATCCAAAACAACTATTGTTCTTATCTGCCATGTAAAGATAGAGACACAAAGGGAGAATGCCAAGTGTGATAGATGGAGAGACTAGAATGATGTAGCTGTAAGCCAAGGAATATCAAGGGTTGATGGCCACCACCGGAAGCAAGGACAAGGCAGGAGGGATTCTACCCAGAGTCTCCAAGAGAGCACGGCCCTGCTAATACCTTGATTTCAGACTTCTGGGCTCTAGAATTGTGGAAGAATAATTTTTGTTTTAAGTGACTCAGCATGTGGTGCTTCATTATAGCAGTCCTAAGAAATTAATACAGTGACCAACAGCAGAGGCTTCACCAAAGGAAGTCATGGCTATGTGGACATGTGGATACCAGAGTACCAATTGGACAACAGAGCTGTCGGGGTCATTCAGGAGCAGTTACTCATTAGCTACAACAACAGCCAAATCATTTTACTTTACTCACTTGGGCCTAAACTTTATAAAGGAGAAGTGCTGGTATAGAATGAAATTAGATCCTACATTTCTAAATAGTATTCTGCTAGGCACATTGTTTAAGGGGACAGAGAAGGCTATTTTTATAAAATTTTGCATAACATTTTTGGGATTTAATAGACCTTTTGCAGCCCAGCACATGGTCCCCCGTATAGATCCCCTGCTTTAAACAATTTTGTCTTTCTTAAAGCAAGCCACATTTTTTTCCCCAAACCATCTTATTTATTGTGAGATTACTACCTTATTATGTATATATTTTTTTTAATAAATTTTTTTCTTTATTGATTTTTTTTTTAGAGAGAGAGGAAGGGAGAGGGAGAGAGAGATAGAAACATCGATAAGAGAGAACACTGATTGGCCGCCTCCCGCATGCTCCCCACTGGGGATTGGGCCCACAACCTGGACATGTGTCCCGACCGGGAATCAAACCGATGACCTTTGGTGCATGGGTCAATGCTCAACCACTGAGCCACACCAGCCGGGCTACTACCTTATTATAAAAATAATATTAGGTCAACTCTAATTTTTCCCTTTAGCTGATTATATATATTTACTTATTCTCTATTTTGAATATACTTCATGAATTTTCTTTCTCTTCTTCCAATTTACCATGGAAAAGGCATATTTTAAGTTGCTTTTTATCTTTTTTAAATTTTATTAAATTTATACAAGCCACTTTTTATTTATTTTTTAATCCTCACCTGAGGATACTTTTCTGTTTACCTTCAGATAGTGTGAGAGGGAGGGAAGGATAGAGAGAGAGAGAAACATTGACATGAGAAAGACACATGGATTGGCTGCTTCCCGCATGACCCCGACCAGGGCCAAGGATCTAACTGCAACCGAGGTACAGGCCCCTGATTGGAATTAAACCCAAGACTCTTTGGTCTGAGGGCTGATGCTCCAACCGCTGAGCCAAACTAGCCAGGGCTGTTACAAGCCACTTTAAGATGATGTCTTCCATCACCTTATCATGGTAGTGATGACAATTTCAATCAACCAGCAGTCTAAAGGGAAGAAACTGAGTCTTTAATGTACTTGATCTTTTGCCCTCTGCCATCCATCTACCTACTCATTCTCCAGGCTCCTGCACAAGGTCACCTCCTCCACTGAACTTCTCTTTGATTGCACTCTTTTTCCTGTCTCTCCTCAGCAGCTATCATCAAAGCTTTGCGGTGTAACTCTTGATTACTTGTATTTTCAGTGACTATTTAATGTTTTCCATGCTTTTGCAACTAGATGGAAAAATATTGCTCCTGCTATAGAAAGGATTAAAAAAAAAAAAAAAAGGTGAGATAGCCATTCACCATGGCAACCACTATGTCACCCCTGGTGGGTGGTGGTAAATATTTCCTTCCTTCCATACTCTGGAATGAGAAATCAAGTGAAGGATGGAGAAAAGGAAGGAGGGGAAGAAAGAGAACAGTGAGCTTGTTGTATATTGTGATCAGTTCCTATTTGTAATCTCCAAAGCAGACGTGGTAAAATGCTACTGGGGAAAAAGGAAGGTCATAAATATCAGTCCGGCCATTATTGGTTTAATCTTTCTAAGTAGAGTTCTGGGTAGATGTTGCACATGAACTTTAACAATAGGCTTGATGACTATCTGTGTGGGTGATGAGGACACAGGCCTCACCCCTGAATTCCTTCCAACCTCCAGTGCCTAAGAAAAATCATCACACCCTCAAAAGTCATGAAGCCAAATGAAAGTCTCAAGAGTAAGCAGATACTCAGAGCAGTTACAGTCGACTGCCTTCTACATGATGCTTATTCCTTTGTCAGATATTTACAGTCCCAATACCAAAAGTCCATTGAACATCAACCATTGATACAGTATCATAAAGCAGATTTATATATTCAGCTTGTGTAATACTCTATTGGGAGTAGAAGTAATTGCTCAACCTAATAGCCTCCTTTCTTAAGAGATATTTATTTTTAAATGTTGTCTTATAAATACAAGATGGTTTGAGACTTGTGTGCTCTAAATATTTTAAGGGATTTATGTTTGCATTAACTGTCCTTTTAATCAAACTCAATGCATTGCTAGCACAGCAGAGGTTTCAGGGAGAAAAATACTACTTGCTGTTTCAAAGTTAAAAGTTTCCTAGTAGAAAGAAAATCTGAAAGTTCTGAAAAGAAGATGTTGTGGGCATATTGTTAGACTCATTATTTACAGAAAATATTCCTACATTCAATCATTGTGGATTAAAAATAAAACAAAAACCCTTCCCTATTTTCTCTTTATCATAAATACATTGTGAAAATGCTCTGGTTTTATGTCTGCATTTTTGTGGTGTTGAAAATTATGTAATATCTCTTACCTACTCAGTCTCTATATGTACAAATTTTCTTTTTAATTTGGTGTATTTCAGTTTGGGAAATATTGTCAGTGTCTTCAAGGACTAGAATATGTGGAATTCGTTGAAGTTGGACCTTGCTTCGATTGTTTCCCCCTCTGGAACCAGGCTTTCTTCCCATTCACTACACTTTCCCTCCAATCTAGAAACCCATACTTCTGTATTACCAAAATGACATAAGCCTCAGTTCTGAGCCATTTTCTCTTTCTCTTTGCCTCTAAACTTCTTTTCTTCTTCTAATTAAGATTAATTAATTATTATTAATCTTCACCCAGTGATATTTTTCCATCCATCTTCAGATAGAGTAGGAGGGGGAGAGACAGAGAGAGAGAGAGAGAGAGAGAGAGAGAGAGAGAGAGAGAGAGAGAGAGAGAAACATCGATGTGAGAGAGACACATCTACTGGCCGCCTCCTGCATGACCCCAACCAGGGCTGGGGACTGAACCACAACTGAGGTTTGTGCCTCTGACAGAATCGAACCCACGACTCTTTGGTCCTTGGGCTGACACTCTAACCACTGAGCCAAACCAGCCATAGCCCTCTCTACTTGTGACGGAAGAGCTTAAACATTTTGTCTCCTCTTTCTCAGCATCCTTGTGCTCTTCAACCCCTTACAATATGACCCCGCCCCAACCACTGCCTGAAATCACTGTTCCTCAGATATATAGTGACAAAATGTACTAATGGTTTTCATTATTTTTCAGTTGACTTTGTTAAAGAATTGAATCCTGAGTAAGCAAATTTGGAATAACTTTCATTATCACTTTATGTGGTGTTTTCACAAATTTTTAAGCACTGAAACTGTCTTAGATAAAATGTTATTCAGAAACCCAATATAGATGTGATACTGATGTGGCTGAATTAAAATGGGTTACATAGCCTGCCCAGTGTGGCTCAGTAGATTGAGAATCGTCCCATGATCTGAGAGGTCCCGGTTCCATTCCTGGTCAGGGCACATGCCCCGGTTGCAGGCTCAGTTCCCAGTAGGGGGCGCACAGGAGGCAGCCAATCAATGTTTCTCACATTGATGTTTCTATCTCTTTCTCCCTTCCTCTCTCTCTAAAAAAAAATCACTGAAAACATATAAAATAAAATAAAATAAAATGGGCTGCATAGTATTAATTAGATACTAGTTTTAAAAATCCTGATGTATAGGAAAAAGGTGATTTTTTATTTTCAGTTTTGGTGAGATATAATTGACAAGTAAAATTATAAGATATTTCAAGTGTAAATGTGATGATTTGATATACATATATATTGTGAAAGGATTGCCCTCATTTAGCTAAGTAATATATCCATTACCTTACATATTTATCTCTTTATCAGTTGATGGACACATAGATTGTTTCTGTACTTTAGCTATTGTGAATAAAGCTACATGAACATGGGAGTGCAGATATTTCCATGAGATATACTTCCTTTGGCTATATACCCAAAAGTGGGATTGCTAAATCATAAGGTAGTTCCATTTGTAATTTATTGAGGAACTTTTATACCACAGTGGCTATACCAATTTACATTCCCATCAACCCTGTATATGGATTCCCTTTTCTCCACATCCTCACCAGCGTTTGTTACCTCTTGTCTTTTGACAATAGCCATCCTAACAGGTGTGAGGTGGAATCTCATTGTGGTTTTGATTTGCATTTCCCTGATGATTAGTGATGTTGAGCACTTTTTCATGTACATGTTGGCCATTAGTATGTCTTCTCTGGAAAAAGGTCTATTCAGGTCCTTTGCCCATTATTTTGTTGGATGATGATGATGATGATGATGATGATTGCTATCTAGTTGTATAAATTCTTTTTATATTTCAGATATTAACCCCTTATTGGATATATGGTTTTTAAATATTTGCTACCATTCCATAGGCTGCCTTTTCATTTTGGTGATAATTTTCCTTGCTGAACAAAGATGTTTAATTTTACATTGTCCTACTTTAAAAAAAAATTGCTCTTGTTGCCTTTGATTTTGGTGTCAAAACCAAAAAAGAAAATTATTGCCAAGACCGATGTCAAGGAGCTTACCCCCTATGTTTTCTTCTAGGGGGTTGACAATTACAGGTCTTAAATTCAAGCCCTCGATTCATTTTGAGTTGATGTTTGTATATGATGTAAAATAGGAATCCAGTTTCACTCTTTTGCACATGACAGTCCAGTTTTCCCAAAACCATTTATTGAAGAGAACCAATTAATACTATCTACAATATCTATTCTCCATTCACCCTCCTCCTTGGCTTTTGATTTTGGACACTCCTTGGAAGAGATTTTTGATGAATACATTTGTCTATTTTATTTAAAATCAATTTTTGGCTACAGGCAGTCCTTGAACCCATTCCTAATAATTCATTTAGAAGAAGTCATTAACATCTTTTTTCCTTCTTTACTGCGCCCATCCGCACCCCTATTGGAACTGACTGCAAACTACAACACTCCATTCAGAAAATCAATAATCCTTTCTACACAGTGGCCCTGGTGATCTAAAAATGTTAAGAACATTTGAAATATTCAAGTCCCTTCTCCAAAAACTAGTGACACCCTGCTGCTGAGCTACTGAAAGTTTCTGAGTAAAGATTTGAAAGGTTGAAAATGATATTGTGTTCATTTGAATATCTAAAGGGTAAACTCCAGGCTACTTATCTAAAAACAAATATTCTATGAGACTTTCAGAGTAAAGTATAGCTTGACTTTTTTTTTTTTTTTTTTTTTTTGCTGCAAGAGAAAGAGAGTAATAATGACTTTCAAGCCCTCAGTCAATGACGAAAGCCTTGAGATGACAATAAAGTACAGTGTCTGAATTTAAGGTTTTTAGAGCATTTTAATAATTTAGAACTCATTTTTATGTATACATGGAACAGAAAAATATATAAATTAGAATATGAAAGTGATAAGATTCTAATTAAATGGGAGAACACATAATAAAACAAAATATTCCTCAAGAAAACCCCATTATGCCTGTTTGTATTATTACTATTATTATTACTATTATTATATGTTTCTAACTGTATAAAAGTATAATATTTAATAAAAATAATAGTGCATACCATCAACATTGACCTAATTTAGCATTTCCTTTAGGAATAATAGTTCATGAAATTTCAGTAGTTCATGAAATTTTAAATGCAAGTTCAGAAAGGTTTATGTTCTGTTAAAAAACAAATAAAATAAACACAAACACTTCTTATTCTTAATATCATGTGGCCAACAGAATACTTGAGTGGCCAACCCAATGGTATCAAGACAAATGTCAGGGTTGTCTTTAAGAAAGAAGTTTGAGAACCAGGAAAACGATGTAAAGGCCAAAAAGTCATTAAATGTCTACATGCTGAAGCCAATTTTCTGGAGTAAGTACTAAGAAGAGATCAACAAAATGAGGAGACTAGTTTTATGGGCCCATGGGGCAGTGCTCAGAAATTGTGATGTCAGTTCCTTCAGCACTACCTGTTTGGGAGTTTTCTTCCACTCCTCAGTCAAACCCTCAACCAACTGGAGTTCTGTTCAGATTGGGCAGCCAGGAAGGGCTGCATTATGACCTTCATGGAATTCATCTTCCACCAAAAATATATTAACAATTGTATTTCATGAATGTGTAGGGATGCAAAAAATAATTTTTCCTCCTACCTTCTATGTCCTTTTAGCTGGGTTAATCATCAAACTCATATAAGACAGATTAACAGGAGAAAATGTCCAAAATTTATAATGGATGCACATAGAGGTGTTGGCAGTGAATATGGCACCAGAATGTTAATGGAGATTGGACCTCGGTTCAGCAACCTGGGTAATTGAGTTCTAGCTAAAAACAAGACTCAAACTATAAGAGAAAGTTTATTTAGGAAGTCACAGAGGTAGAGGAAGTGAGCCATAGAAGAAATGGGCTCAGAGAACAAGTTATAGAAGCAAAAGAAGGGCCTGAGAGCTTAGGAGAAAGAGACACAAGGAAGATTGTACCTGGGGGAAGTGGGTGGGAAAAGACTCAAATGTGCTTCGTAGAGCTGCACTAGGTCCTTGTTCTGAGGGTATTTATCTGGAGGTCTCAGGGGAGGATCCCAATAGAATATTCATCAGCTTTCCTTTCAAGGTGTGTCTTTTCAAGGTTGTGGTCTTTACTGATTGGTTGGTGCCAGGGCAAGGGGTCATTAGTCAATGCAGCTGGTCCAGAGGTCAGCCATGGTGTCTCATGTCTGGTTTTGCTGCTTCTTCTGGGCCTGGAACTGAAACACAACTGAGGCCTAGATGTTATCTTGAGCAGTTAATGCTTAAAGGAGTGGTCATACAAGGGTCTGCATGGGAGTCACATGAGGCCACTCTTCAGCCTCTTGTTCCTCCTCCAAGGGGGTCTATCACAAAACTAGTGACATGCTAGGAGAAAAAAAGTCAGAGGAGGGTCCAAACCACATGACTAGAGATATGCTAAGGTGGAAAGGTTACGCTGGGGGTGAGATCCTTGTTTTCCCAGTTATGCCCATTGCTAGGCATATGGGACTTTCCACCCTGGTGACCTTCTGTAGCTGGCTCGTCATCCTTGCTCTGCTTATGTATGTCTAACTGCCTCCCACAGAGGGGAAAGAAAGCAAAAGTTGTATTTGGAGAGATAAGAGCTACCTAAAATGTTCCAAAAGTGACAAAATGACATCAAACTACAAAATTCAGAATAACGAGATAATTCAAATAGTTTCAAAGCAAAACCAAAACAAAGCAAGACAAAACCTTAGGAAAATCATAATAAAATGCAGAAATCCAACAGGGAGGAGGTCTAAATGCAGCTAAAAAACAAACAAACAAACAAAAATACTCACCTTAAAAGAAATTACAGTAAGACTAATAGCTACTTCTAGGGGGGAAAAAAAAAGCTTAAAGACAATAGAACAATATTTTAAAAGTGCTCTCCCCCAAGAATAATTGACCCTAAGATATAATGCCATATCAAGTAAATATATAATTCTAACAAAGGGGTGTACAGAGTATGACTCACAGGAAAAATCCAGCTTATTGTTTTTGCAGACAATTTATTTTTTATTTTTTATCAAATAGGCATACTCATTTGTTAATCTATTGTCTATGAATGCTTTCACACTACAAAGTGAGAGTAGACGGAACCAAAAAAAATATTATTTGGCTCTTTACAGAAAAATACTGATCTTCTAAAATAAAGATGAAATGAGCCATTACTTTTTAAAACAAACAGTAAGAGAATTTTTTTTAACCAATAAACCTGTTAAAAAAGAAGTATGAAGCTTAAACACAGAAGAAAAATGACCGGTAGAAAAAGCAAATAAGTTAGTAACATTAAATAAATATTGATGTTATAAAATCATTATAATAATGTTTTATGGCTGTAAAATGTATTTAAAATTAAAATACACTAAAACAAAAGCATATAATTTATAATGGGGATATTTGGATTTAAATGTTCTAACATCTCTGTGTTGTTTGATAAGTGGTAAAAGTACCCATTTATATTACATTTGATACATCAAAATTGCATTTGGCAAAGTCTACAATAAACACTAAAAGGATAGATTAAAAAAACCCCACATAACTACCAAACTAATACAGTAGGAAAATATGGACTAAAATGGAAACAAAAGGGAGCAAGAAAAAGAGAGAGGAAAAAACATAGAATTTTCAAGAAAATGAGTAACAAGTAGAAAGATGGAAGTCTTAATCCCCAACATATTTTAACTCCATTACATTGCATGTGAATAGAACAAATACCCCAATTAAAAGTTTGAATTCTAGACAAGACTAAAAAATAAAAAAGACCCAACTATATTCTGACTCTAAGAGCCACACTTTAAATGTAATTATACAGAAAAACTGAAATTAAGTACATGAAAAAATTATACCATACAATATCCAAAATAAAGCTGTAGCCATAGAAATAGCAGACAAAAGAGACTAGAAGACATAAAAATTTGAAGTATAGAGGGATATTTCATAATGATAAAAGGTTTATTTCACCAGGAAAGTATAATACCACCACAAAGACAAAGGACAAAGAAGAGAAACAGTGGGGAATTTTAACTCATTTTAGGCATGAAAGAACAAAATGATTCCTACTGATATGAATTAGAATAACATCTATGGGACACTGCAAATAACTGCAGACTATGTATTCTCCTCAAGTACACAAGCCTTTACTCAAATAGAACAGATGCAGGGCTATCTTGATTGTCTCTACAAGTTTCAAAGGGTTAAAACATTACAGAGTATACTGTTTGAACATACTGGAATTAAGGTGGAAATGAATAACAAAGAGATAACTATAAAAACTCCATGAGTTTGGAAATTTAAGAAGTTTATTTTTATATAATTCATGGGCGAATAAAGAAATAAAAATAAAAATTAGAAAAAATTTGGTACTGAATGATAATGAAAATATTATATATGAAAACTTGTAGAATGTCTCGGGAATTGGGGAAAATCTTCACCAATCCATACTTCTTCATGGAGCCCTATGTCTTCAGTGCCTATTGCGGTGTTTTCTAAATTTTTCCAAATTAACTATTGATTTTAGAATTTTACTCTCAAGTATTTTATGTACTGTAATTTGTGACTACTCTATTTACTTGATGCAAAATGGCAAAGTCTATTTAAATTTATATAAGCTGCAAAGAGTTTCTGATAAGTCGTTATTCTAAAGATACTTATATTAATTATAGTAAGGCTTAAATGTTAGGAGCCAGAGCATGAAAATCCTATGCAAGTAATTTAATAAAGGATATATAAGCCTCAGTTATTTCATTTATAAAATGAGGACATCCTGACTTATGGTATCATTGCAGATAAGTAATTTAGCACCACATCTGGCATCTAAAAGTGATAGCTGTTATTAATATCATCAACATTGTTATTTCATATTTAACTGAGCAGATATAATTCTAAGTCAAAACAGAAAAAATTAACAGTGTGTTTATCTGATAGAGGCTTATTCCCAGCAACTGTTTAATTTTGGCTCCGTTCTTTTTTTATCCTCACCTGAGGACTTTTTTTCATTTTTTGTTCAGATAGAGTGGGAGGGAGAGAGAGAAACATCGACGTGAAAGCGACACATCAAGTGGCTGCCTCCCGCACAACCAACCAGGGCCGGGGACAAACTGCAACCGAGGTACGTGCCCTTAGCGGGAACCGAACCCAGGTCTCTCTGGACCGCAGGCCAACGCTCTAACCGCTGAGCCAAACCTGCCAGGGCTTGGCTCTGTTCTTTAAAAAAAAATGAGACTATGTTCACTAACCCGTGCTACCACTACTAGTCTGAATAACCCAGCTTGGACATCACTTTCTGATTTAAGAAAATCTTAAAATCGACTTTTATATTTATGATTAATAGTGTTATGTCATATTTCATGGAACTAGAACAAATTCTTCAAAAGTTTATATGGAACCAAAAAGGACCCTGAATAGCCACAGCAATCTTGAAAAAGAAGAACAAAGTAGGAGGGATCACAATACCGGATATCAGGTTATACTACAAAGCCATTGTAATCAAAGCAGCCTGGTACTGGCACAAGAACAGGCAGATAGATCAATGGAACAGAACAGAGAACCTGGAAATTGATCCAAGACATTATGCTCAATTAATATTCGACAAAGGTGGCAAGAGGATATAATAAAGACAGCCTCTTTAATAAATGGGAAAATTGCATAGCTACATGCAAAAAAATGAAGCTAGACCACCAACTTACACCATACACAAGAATAAACTCAAAATGGATAAAAGACTTCAATGTGACTCATGAATCCATAAAAATCCTAGAAGAAAACGTAGGCAACAAAATTTCAGATATCACACGGAGCAGAATTTTCACTGATACAATGCCTAAGGCAAGAGAAACAAAGGAAAAAATGAATATTTGGGACTACATTATACTAAAAAGCTTCTGCACAGCAAAAGAAACAAGCATCAGAATGGAAAGGGAACCCACTATATGGGAGACCATAATTGCCAATGATACATTAGATAAGGGGTTAATTTCCAAAATATATAGAGTACTCATACAACTCACCTAAAGGAAGACAAAGAACCCAATTAAAAAATGGGCAGAGGACCTAAAGAGACACGTCTCCAAACAGGACATACAAATGGCCAAGAGACATGAAAAAATGCTCAACGTCACTAATCATCAGAGAGATGCAAATTAAAACAACTACGAGGTATCACCTCACACCTGCCAGAATGGCTGCCATCAACAAATCATCAAACAACAAGTGCTGGCGAGGGTGTGGAGAAAAGGGGACTCTAGTACACTGCTGGTGGGAATGCAGACTGCTGCAGCCACTGTGGAAAACAATATGGTGTTTCCTCAAAAAATTAAAAATGGAACTGCCATTTGACCTAGTGATTCCACTTCTAGGAATATATCCTAAGAAGCCTGAAACACCAATCAGAAAGAATACATGTACCCCCATGTTCATAGCAGCATTGTTTACAATAGCTAAGACCTGGAAATAGCCCAAGTGTCCATCAATAGATGAATGGATAAAAAAGCTGTGGTACATTTACACAATGGAATACTATGCAGCTGTAAGAAAGAAAGATCTTTTATCCTTTGAGACGACATGGAGGGATCTGGAGACTATTATGCTAACTGAAATAAGCTAATCAGAGAAAGGCAAAGATCATATGATCTCACTTATTTGTGGAATATAACGAACAAAATAAGCTGATGAAAAAAATAGACCCAGAGACATAGCAGTAGGAGGGTACAGATTGGCAAACCTCAGAAGGGGGGCGGGGAGGGGAGCGGGGGGAAGAGATAAACCAAAGAACTTATGTGCATGTATGCGTAACCAATGGACATGGACAACAAAGCTGGGGGGAGGAGGCGGGATCAGGAGGAGGATGTCTAAGGGGAAAAAGGAGAAACATCTGTAACAAAAATAAATTAATAAAAAAATATGTAAAAATAAAATGAGAGATTCAAGCCAAAAAAAAAAGTGTTATGTCAAAATACTTCCTTTCTTCTTTGCGACTCTAAACCAAATACAATGCACTTTAAAAACTGGAATTAAAAATATTCGGTAAGAACCTTGAATAATAGTGATATTACTTAGGCTATAACCAAAATTATATGCAGTTTACATAGATCTCCAGAATCATTTTTCTGGCCCCTAATAGATATATAAAATGATATACATAAAATATGAATAAGTAATGCATCAAGTATATAATGTGGTAGGCTAGGTATTTTACCAGGATGTGTGTGAATACTTTTTGAAGATATTTTTTTCTCCAAAGCCCTCAGAGAAGTGTGCAGGAAGCACAGAGGCTCACACTGTAAATAGGGGGATATAAGTTAGTTATGAAGACAAATGCCTAGATCAGAGAATGCTTTCACACAAAATTGGGATTTTTGAGGAACCATCTTTTGAAGAGATTTAAAATAATTCTATTCCAGAGGGTGCATATTTCCTTTTCTGTCCCTCACTCTCTAACTCACCCTTTTGCGTCCTTCAAATAGTAACCCAATTCACATACGTATGTTCTGCGCGCCCGCACCAAATCCTCTCCAGTCGTCTCGTATTAAGGAATGGTTCCACACTCCGGTTTATGTTGCTGTGGGAAGGCTTTGCTGGAGAGCCTTTGGAATGGTTTAAGGTCCAAGTCTGACAATTACTTAACAGCCAGGGTCTTAGGGTCCCCCCCCTTCGACCCCCCAGGCAGTCCCAGGCTAAGATTTATGTTTATTGGTTTTATTTTGCTTTGTTTTAATGGAAAAAAGTTTTCAAAAGATGGAAGACACTTTTGTTGTTTAGATTCAAGTGAGTCTGCTATTTTGCCATCTGGTGGTTTCCCCCGTAATTGCACCAATTAAACAAATGGATTATTTGAGAGAGACAGTTCCACCAGAATTCGAAGGACGAAGTTTTGTGGTTTTGATGGAAGCGAAGCAGACAACATGGTGATCTCTCCCTGCTGTGTCTACCTGCTTTCCCGTATAGGAGACTTCAAAAGAACACCTAAGGAGGACCCTAAACTCGACAGCTTATATTCATGATTCCAAGAGTCCTAAAGGAAAACTGAAAAACTGAAGCAAATGAATGTTATCATATAACTAGAAATCATGTAGACGTTGCTCTCTGATGTTGTGTGTGTGTGTGCGCGCGTGCGTGTGTGCGCGTGTGCGCGCAATGAATATAACCTAGCCTGAGAAAGTCTTCTGACCTACCCTAAGAGCAATGAATAGTAAGTATAAAATAATAACATAAACAAAAGCACTTCAAACTGGAGTTGGAGATGCCACCCAGACGAACTGCCCAGGCCTTGCTCCTCAGACCTTTGGAATGTTAAAACTGGACAAAATGACCTTTGCATTGGGCCTCAAGCAGCGGAAGCAGCACTGCATTCCAAACACCTGTTTGCAAAGTCAACATGAAAGCAGAAATTATGGCTACTGGATCAAAAATTAAAGATGTTCTATAGAATTAGCATCACTGTGTTAGTTTATCTGCACCTATAGGTATTCTTTGCATAGCTTATTAACATCCATAGTAATTCCTTTCTTCTATTCATGTAATTATTCTCCTTCCCTTTCTCATAAAGGACCCTCGTCTTCACCTCCTAATGGGAACACTATACGGGTTTCTACCTGAATCAGTCCTTCCAGAATAACCATTCTTTTGGATCTCAAAGGCTTATTGCCTCTCACTTTGGCCTTTTGTTTTTAGGTTACCATGAGTATAACCAGGATTATCTCTTTATGAATCCAAAAATGAATATTCATGTCAAAATGCCTAGTACCTGAGCTATGACTAAGATATTTAGAAAGACACAGATGTTATCTGTTTCTCAGCAAGGCACCTGAAAAACCTAAATTACGGATAAAAAGGAGGCTCAGCTAACTGATTCTCCCCTGCCCCCTTCATGACTGAGAAATTCACTGATTAAGTCCTCTCTTATTACTTGAGTTTAATATCATAGCAATAGCCCAGGCAGTTTAAGCTCAGTAAATTAGAAATCCCCATTATATCCAGGTTTCTTATAATTTTAAGTTTTTGGTCATGGTGCCTAATAACTATACAGAGTGAAAAATGCAGCTTTGATACCTGGAATTCCTCTGAGCTTCTTCAAAATGATTCCTTCAGTGTGAGGGGCCATCCTTCAGTATTTGACAGAGACTGATTATACATCACCCACAGTGCCTAAAGTTCCCCTATTGGCAATTTGAAACATTCCCTTTATTAGGGTGGAGGTAAAGTGTGTGTGTGTGTGTGTGTGTGCGTGCCTGTGAGTGTGTGTGTGTGCCTGTGAATGTGTGTGTGTATGTGTGTGCGAGCGCACCTGTGAATGTGTGTGTGTGTGTGCCTGTGTGTGTGTGCCTGTGAATGTGTGTGTGTGTGTGTGTGTGTGTTTGTCTTATAGACAGGACAGGGAGAGGGAAATATTGCAGGTAGGGAAGGGATGACCATTGAAGATAAATTCGCCAATTTGTTCTGGAACCTGCAAATGACTGGTGGCGACTGTGCAATGTCTTAGTGAGCTGAGCATGAGATCATGGATGTGCTCAAGCGTTGGTACCTACATAGGCTACTATCAATTTGTATATTTGAAAAATAATTTTTGCCTGAGTTACATTTGTCCGTTTGGATGTTTTGCTCAAAGAAATAGATATTTCATTTGTTCCCAAGAATGATTTTTAATAGAAACAATGAAAGAATATGTGTGCTGGGTGGTGCGCAAAGTGTCTGTCTTTGACAATGTCCATGTCCTGGAGAATCGTGAGAACCTGTGAATTAATGCATTATTCCATCCTCCTGATGCCACAGATGCTTGTCTCCAGCTTTCAGCCAGTGGTTATGGCCCACAGTGATGAATGCCCTAGTAACTGAGTACATTAGGATCTATCACACATTTCACTCAGGAATTAATGATCCTTTTCCCCTCTCTTTTCCAAGTTTAGGTTGTCTTCCAAGATTAATATTTATTTTTCTGTGCTATAGGGCCTTGTATAATTTTGTCTGCTCAGTGTACCTGCCACCTTTTGAGACCAGCAGGACATTTTTGGAGAAAATACTCCCTGTATCTTATTCTCTACCTCCAACCCCACCCTGGTGGACAAATCGCAGCTGCTGTGTTCTTAGAGTCTCCATGTTAGGCCATACTTAATGGAGCAAAAAGATAAGCACCTGACACAATAGAACCCATCATAGCTATCCTTCAAATATTTTTTTTTTCTTCTGTGTAACAATTTGAGTTGATGTCACTTGGAGCTAAGAGTCCTGGGTGACACATTGAATTCTCCCCAAGTATGGTAGGTTTCTGCAGTTCTCTCCTGCATATACATTGTAGAAAAGTCTGCAAGTCCATGGCTTTTGACCATGGATGTGTGCCCAACCTTCTTGTCTCCTAAGAAGGCAAAAGAAGCCATCAGGAAGCTGTAGTGAGAGTGCAGGGAGAGGAGAAAGGAAATGATTACATAAAAGGACAATGGACAGAACCAGTTCCTGCTGACTTCCCCAACCCCGGGTGCTATGCTAATAGGTCCTGACATCCCCACAGGATCTCTTGTCTAGACTTACTTAAGAATACAGCTTGTTTCTAAGAGTGATTGTATGTATTCATTACCTTTAATTATTGGAATTTGGACAGAAATGCCCCTCAGCTCAGGAGGATCCAGAATAATTCCTCTTATTTGACCTCTACACTAGAAACAAAATACAGATTCACAGTGAACTGTGCAAGGTTTTTATTTGTTTGTATTAAAAGCAAATCGAGCCCAAATTACTCACTTTAGTATTTACTACTAAATACTGTGATTTCACTGTTACTGATGAGGACACAATACCTTCCCAGGGAAAGACTGAATTAGGCAAAGGGTAGTTGACCTTCTAAATGTGAGCAATTCAGTTGGTTGCAGAGTATGTTTTTTAATTAGGGAAAATGCAAGAAAGGACTCCCGAGAGTCCTGTGCAATGGGGGAGTTGACCATCTCTGTGAATTTATAATAAAAAATCTCATTATAGAAACCATTATATCAACAAATGGATCAGATGAAATATTTGAAGTATTTTTCTGCGCTCAGTGGAGGTTGCTCCAAGCACTTGTTTCTTACCAACTGCTTGACCACTTCTTCCAAGATCCTCTCTGCAGGGAGCTCCAGGCTCAGAAAGGACAGTGGACCTTGATGTCAACAGACCCCTCAAGTGAGATCCCCCCCAACTATTCTGATAGTTGGAGTCCTTTTTCTCCTTGAAACCCCTTATTTCTGTAACTTTCACATCTTTCTCATTGCCATTTATGGCAGCTTTATTGACTTTCAAGTCACCACTCTAAGATCACTTTATGTTTTTATTTAAATATAGTTACAGTGGGAAGGAGACCTATTACATGTCAGTCTACGTAGCCACTCTATCAATAACACAGCTTGAAATGAAAAGGAATTTGTTCAGTTCAGAAAATACCTGATACACATATGTTTATCACCCAACCGGGATAATATTGAGAGTGAAAGAGAGTACTACTTATCTTTACCCTAGAGCAACAGGTGTTAATGAAAAATTTCTTAAGGAATCTGGACATATGGTTTCCCCAATTCAGTGATTGTGATTCTATTTACATGTCTGTTAAATAGGGTGGTGTGGTAGACATCTCTTGGGCTACCCACCCAGTTCCCATTTCCTTTTCTGAAAACCACCCTTTTCCATATCCATTCCTGTGGTTTAATCTTAAAAATCCTCAACCATGACTCCTTCCCTTTGCAACAGAATCTATAGGTAGAGGTGGACTAAACTAGAGGCAAATTTGGCCCCAAGATGGGGCAGTCTAATGATTTATTTACCAAACAATTTAAAATGAGGATTCAGAGATCCTGGTTAGAGTCTGTTGGTATTTTAAACTGAAAGATCATGCAAAACAAAACAATAGTGATGATGTGAATGCAGACACAGGGAGTGTTGATTTGCTACAGAAGGGGGGAATGACGAAGGCATGAAGAGCAAGACAGAACGATGTTTTCTTCTGCTCCAGAGAGAAAGAAGACACAGAGACTGGCTGAGCTTCTGACTCTTGGTTCTGAGATTTATGAGCTCCCTGGGATTTCCTTTTAGCTTCAGATGGCTTAAGTGTGTTTCTTTTGCTTGTAACCCATCATTTCCGGACATAAGTATATGTTTGCTTAAGAGGTTCTCTGTCTACATATCTCCTGTGAATTCCAACAAAGTTGGCTAAGCCTTGGTCTCTGCAAAGAATTGTAATGTCAGAAAATTAAAATTACTTATTTAAAGTAAATGTGCCTTAGTTTCTGTATGGTCTCTAAAGACCAATTAAAATATGCCTTATTTTTAAATTGACATATAATTAGCCTTGATAAAAGAAATGGTGGTAGAAACCAAATTGTCTGCTTGTTTTCAACCTTGCTTCAGAGTATAGCTGGTGTTTGCCTTTAACAGACAAGAAGATACTTACGAGGTAAGAAGGAAATTGGCATATTCTCCCTACTTCTTTGGCCCCTTATTGTTGTTTCAAGCCCAAATGGACTATTCCAGCTTCATCAAATGCCTTTAAGATATACAGCATTTGCTAACTTTCAAGGAGCTGCAGGTACAATTTAAACAGGCCAAGTTCTCAAGATTTAAGCCAAAATGACGGCATGAATGAATGAATGAATGAATGAATGAATGAATGAAAAAACCCCAGTGCCAAATTTTAGAAGGGGGTGAAAACTGCGTATGTGAAGGAAAACACACCTGATTACATAGACACAGACCATCAGTATTAGAGGGACACTTGGATTCCGAGAGCTGCTCACTTGGTGGGATCACAGGGGACAGAGTTTTGTCACATAGGAGTAGTATAATACACTCTCATTCTTTGGGGGATGCCTTGCCAGAATCAGAAAACACAGAAAGAAAATTAACCACGGTAATTTAGTGTTGACTGAAAAATAATCAACTGGTTTACTGTTTAATGACTACTGTTACTTTCTGGCATCCACCTCTTAATGAAAAAAATTTGAATGCTTTGTAAATATTGGACTGATCCTGCTTAAAAAATGACTAGTATGTCAGTGGCTAGAGGTCAGCTGAATGTCTTTTCTTACTTTACAATTATAGACCATACCACATACTTCTTAACTGATCTACTCACGCCGTCAACCGGCATTAGATGATGAAATCAGATGAACTTCAGTATTTTCGTCAAATCAGAGCGATATGACAACCCTGTAATTACCAGATTTAAATATCAGGTTGACACCTCCTAAAGCATTAAACTATGGTTTAAAAAAAATCTCATCAATCTTCATGAGATCATATTTTCCCATATTTCGAGAAACATGTTAATATGCGAGATTTAGAAATACTGATTTCATAGACTTCAGTATTCACCAGATTACAGCTAATCAATCATTTCTAAGATTTTTTTTTCAATACATGCTAAATGAATGGTTTTGTAAACTATAGGCCTCGTGTAGTGCAATGAATTGGTCCAACCCTCTTTTAGGATTTTCAAAAATAATATTGGATCAGTCAGGGTTCAATCAGAGAAACAGAATCAGTAGGAGATATATATTAAGATATATATGTTCTGGGAATTGGCTTATATGGTTGTGGGGCTGGCTGGGCAAGTGTGAAATCTGCAGGTTAGGCTGCTAAGATCAGGCTGGAATTCTCAGGCACAGACTGAAACTGCTGTCCACAGGCAGAATTTCGTCCTCTTTGGGGAAGCCTCCGTGGAGATTTTAAGATCTTTCTGTGGATTGTATCAGGCCCCAACCTCCTTCACATTAACTGATAATGAACTTTAATCACAACCGTAGAATTCCTTCACAGCCACACGTAGACTGGTACTTGATTGAATGACTAGGGACTTAGCCTAGCCAGGTTAACAAGTCAAAAGGACCATCCCAGATGTCTATCCTATGTTCCTCTGTGATGCACCAAATTTGATTAACTTCTCCATGAATGAAACATGCCTATTCCCAGAGATCAAGTGGAAAGAGAGACCTTTCTTGTTCAGCTATCCAGAAAATATCTGAAAAAGAAATGAAGTGTGGGAGATAGAGATAACATTCTCAGAGAAACGTGATCCCCACTTTGAAAACAAACATCCCTGCTTTGCCTTTTCTGGTTTGGAAATAATTCTGTCTTTATCTCAGCATTAATCTAACAGCAGGTGACCATAATTCTGCACAAATGTTCCACTTCACTGCCGTTGCTTTTAAATGATGGTCCAAGGATAGACCTCAGAATGAGTTCTACACTATCACTTCTCTGAGTGTTCCAGAGCCCTTAGAAATTTTATTGGGGTATGTCAGAGGGGATTAATGAAAGCATTTTCTATTATATTACATTTAAACAGAGAGAGACATGATGGCGGAGTAAACTCACTCATGATCAATAGTGTGTGCTAAGACTTTAATCTGAATTTGAAATGGTGGTTTCCTAATAAATTTATCATGGGTTAGTGTTTTATTGGTCAAGAGGGGATATTATACTTTATATACAAAAAGATGGCATTTCTCCCTGGTGCTAATAAATTTCATTCATTTCAGACATTCATGCAGCCCAATGATGCAAATTTCTTTGAGTAAATCAGGTCAGCGGATAAAGATGACAACAAGCTAGCGCTTCTTACCGTCTTCTGAAGTCGGACCGGTTCCACTCTGGAGCTTGTTCAGGCCTGGTTGTTCGGCAGCAGCTCAACCATTTCATGTATTATTTTTCTAATGACTTGAAAGCATAAAATTTTCATTTTTATTCATGTGGCGGGCTTGACAAATTTGTACACTCCACAGAAGTTCTCTCCCCGTTTAGAGCAAATATTAGAATTGCATGTTAGACACGTTCAGTGCCTCCGCAGGGCTGGCATCCGATTTCTCCTTTTGTTTTTGTTTTCTTCTCATTTTTATTCCACATTATAACCACAAAAACCAACAATTCAGAAAGAGTATTAGCTGCCATTTATTGAATACCTATTATTTGCTGTTTATCATGCTAAGGGCTTTATAATCATCTCTTCTCATCCTTTACAAACATTTCCGCATCGTAATTTCCATTTTAGAGATGAAAAAACTAAAGCTTAGGGAAGTTAAATACCTGGCGAAAGATCACACAGCTTCCTGGTAGTGGAGATTGTATTTCCGCTGGTGTCTGTTTCCAAACCCAAATTCAGCTCCACCATCCCATCTGTCCATTTAATTTGTTATTTGACAATATGTAAAAGTGTGTCTTCCAAGGGAATGGTGATTCCCAGATCATGAGACCTTAAGTCGTCTTTCCTGGATAGACTACTACCTCAAATAACTGTCTTCACACAACTTACGTGGAAATACCCAAAACGGTCAGAATCACAATGAGCCTTTATTTTAGTCCTCACCCAAGGATATTTTTCCATTTGTCTTCAGATAGAATGTGTGTGTGTGTGGGTGGGGTGGGGGGGAAACATTGATGTGAGAGAGGCACATCGATTGGTTGCCTCCCACACAACCCCACCAGGGCTGGAGATGAACCGCAACCAAGGTACGTGCGCTTGACTGGAATCGAACCCATGACTCTTTGGTCCGTGGGCCGACGCTCTAACCGCTGAGCCAAACTGGGCAGGGCACCATGAGTGTCTTTAATTTTGACTCTATATTTTGAAATCTGGAACTATTGCGTATGCAGGATTTCATTTAAATTATATGAAGTTCACTTTTTTTTTAAACTTATTTTTATAGTTGAATGTACTACAGTTGTCCCCCCTTTTTTCCCCCATTGACTCCCCTCCTCCCCAATCATGTCCCCCTCCTGCCTTCCCCATACTATTGTCAGTGTCCATTGGTTATGCATATATGCATAGAAGTTCTTTGGTTTATCTCTTCCCGCCCTCCCTCCCCCCTTCCCTTTGAGGTTCATCAGTCTAACAACAAATTTGTACTTCTTAATTCCTTCATCTTTTCACCTATCCCCCTAACCCTCTCCCATCTGGCAAGCAACAAAAAGTTCTCTGTATCTATGAGTCTGTTTCTGTTCTGCTTGCTCATCTTGTTTGTAGATTCAATTGTTGATAGATATGTATTAATTGCCATTTTATTGTTCATATTTTTGTTCTTCTCCTTCAAGAAGACCCTTCAGCATTTCATATAATACTGGTTTGGTGGTGATGAATTCCTTTAGCTTTTTTTTGGCCTGGGAAACTCTTTATATGTCCATTGATACTAAATGATAGCCTTGCAGGATAGAGTAATCTTGGTTGTAGGTTGTTGCTTTTCATCACTTTGAATATCTCTTGCCACTCCTTTCTGGCCTGCAAAGTTTCTTTTGAGAAATCATCTGACAGTCTTATGGGAGCTTCTTTGTAGGTAACAAACTGTTTTTCTCTTGCTGTTTTTAAGATTCTCCCTTTGTCTTTAACCTTTGGCATTTTGATGGTGATGTGTCTTGGTGTGGACCTCTTTGGGTTCATCTTGCTTGGGACTCTCTGTGCTTCCTGGACTTGTATGACTGTTTCCTTCACCATGTTAGGGATGTTTTCTGTCATTATTTTTTAATGACAGAAATTGAAAATAGGTTTTCAATTTCTTGCTCTCTCTCTCTTCTCCTTCTGGCACCCCCATGATATGAATGTTGGCATGCTTGAAGTTGTCCCAGAGGCTCCTTACACTATCCTCATTTTTTTGGATTCTTTTTTCTTTTTGCTGTTTTGATTGGATGTTTTATACTTCCTTATATTCGAAATTGATGGTTTGCTTCTTGGTTTTACCTATTATTGATTCTCTGTAAACTATTTTTTATTTCAGTTAGTGCATCCTTCATTTCTGACTGGTTCTTTTTTATGTTGTTGATGTCTTCACTAAGTTCCTTGGAGTTGTCCTTAAGTTCCTTGAAGTTCTCACTAAGTTCCTTGAACATCCTTATGACCAGTGTTTTGAACTCTGCATCTGATTGACTGCTTATTTCCATTCTGTTTAAATCTTTTCCTGGTGTTTTGTTCTTTTCTTTCATTTGGGATGTGTTTCTTTTTCTCCTCATTTTGACTGCTTCCCTGTGTTTGTTTCTATGTATTAGGTAGAGTTGCTCTGTCTTCTAGGCTTTGTAGGGTGGCCTATTGTTGTAGGTGTCCTGTAGGGTCCAGTGTCACAGTCTCCCTGATCACCCCAGCTGGGCCTTTGAGGTACACCCCCAGTGTGGACTGTATACCCTTCAGTTGTAATTGAGTCTTGATTGCTGTTGGCATGCCAATGGGAGGGATTTACTTAGGCTGATCAGCTGCAAGGACTGGCTGTGCCCACTGACCTCTGCCTCTGACTACCTTGGAGGATCAGCTGTGCAGGGGCCCACCACACAGAACAAGATTTACTTCAGCAGGGTTCTGGTACCCACTGAGTCCACTCATTAAGTGTTTTGATGTGGTCTGAAGCTGTCCTCTGGGTGTGCTGGCTCTGGGGCAAGGTCAGCCACTGCCTGTGTTCTACCCAGGGCCACCCGACATAAGCTACAAAGTGATCTGCAGATGGCTGCTTCTTGTGCTGGGCTTGGAGGTGCCCAGGAAAAGCCAAGTTGTGAACCAAGGCTGGCTGCTTCTAGTGCCAGGCCTGGGGCCACTTAATGAGAGGAATGGGGCTTGCTGAGACCAGATGCTGCTTGTTTGAGAGATTTTAGGAAAATCTGAAGCAGGATCAATACAGGCCAATCCTGTGGTAAAGCCATTGGAAACAGCTTAGTTGGGTGGGGCGGGGCCTCAGGGAATCACCAGGGCGGGGCCAACAGTGTGAGCCAGGTAGCTGGAGTCCCAGATATGGCCACGTCTGCCGGCCCAGGGAAGGGCTCACCAAAGGATCACCTGCTTCTGACAGCACGTCTGTCCAGGAGAAAGCTGCCTCCCCAGCCCTCGCTCCAATGCCAAACAGCTCAGTTCTTCCCTGTATGTCTCTGGTGCCTTTCAAGCTGCCTCCCCTACGCTGGAGCCTGGAGGGTGCGAGTCCGAGTAAGTCCGTGCGCGGGCCCTTTAAGAGGAGCTGCCGGGGGCTCCAGCCGCCTCAGCCTCAGTTCCCACTGGTTTTTCCAGCCAGAAGTGATGGGGATTCTCTTCCTGGCACTGGAACCCTGAGCTGGGCGCCTGGTGTGGGACGGGGACCCCTCAGTCCTCAGGGAGGACCTTCCCAGCCAAGGTATCCTCCTGATTTTTATCTGCCACACGTGGGTGTGGGACCAGCCCATCCCCTCCGCCCTCCTACCAGTCTCATGCGGCTGTGCTTTATTTTCGTAGTTGTAGGACTTCCATGCAGCTCGACGTCAGGCGGTTCTGAAGGGTGGTTGTGCTGTGGTTCAGCTGTGGTTCTGCTGTGGTTGTGGGAGGACGCGATCCCCCGGTCACCTGTGCCCCCATCCTGACCGGAAGTCTGAGGTTCACTTTTATACTACATTTAAAATCAAGTGACATCTAAGCAAATTAATTGTACAATTAAGATCGCAGGGCACATGTTGAGGCTGTTTTGTAGGGCTGCTGATTTCCAGTATTGTAGAAGTCCCGCTAACACACACAGAGGAGCGGGCGCCTCTGACAGTGGCCTGCTAGCTGCGTCATCAGGCCTGTCCTGGAGGGGTCCGCCCACAGCTGGCTAACCTGCTTCAAGTCGCTGTATTCACCTGCGAGTCATTGACCTGCACTCTTCGAAAATATATAAATGCTTTGGCTTCATTCTAATCATGAGTATTGTTTCCTCCAAGAGGTTCTAATCAGTGGGGTGTTTTCTATATATAGATTACTGAGTTCATGCGCAGTGGAGTTATATTATATATTTTTTCACGTCAGAAAAACCTTATTCAGGTATCTAGGCAGAAATAAAGGCTTGGACTGCATTCAGCAATGACCATTGGACAGATATTTTGATTAATTTCACTTAGGGACAGTAGGATTTCTGGATAATAGCCCCTGCAGCCACGGGACCCTGTAAAGACATCATAATCCAGTCAAAGGTTATTATTGTGGGGTATTGCCATTGTCCCCATGAAACCAGGAGCCTGGAGTCATATGGGAGGTTTACAGTGGGATGGGTCACACCCTTCTCAAAAGTCTGCATTAATATTAAAAAAAAAACTTAGTGTGTTGGGTTTCTTCAGATAAATTCCCAGAAGTGGAATTGCTGGGCCATGAAAAAAAAAAAAAAATAAAGAAACACACACATACACACACACACACACACACACACACACACAGACTTAACCAAAGAGTTAGATTAGTATATAACAACCCTCTTCCTTTAACCCAAATTTTCATTATCTGTTTCCAAATCCTGTCTTGCCACTTGAAACTGCTATTCATTTCATCACACAGTAACGGAAAGGACAGAGGAGATGTTATAAGAGAGAATAATAGTAAGAAACATCCCTCTAAGTTAGGTAATATTTGTTCTCAGAAGACACATTTTATTCTTTATATAATCTTTGTACATTTATCCACAGGCAAGGAAGAACATTTCAGTTACAAAGGTATTTTTGGGACCTTCCTCCTGCTCAGATACACTCCAAAATTATATAGATTTTATATATTAACTTGTGGAAAGACGAAAATAGCTTTATGGCGATATAGCAGGGCAGAAGCCCAGTTTAACCAGCAGGCCAACACAAGGTTTATAATACTGCCTGACATAAGTTATCAGGGAGACGGAACAGTACCTTGTCGGAAGAACATGGAAAAAGAAATTTTAACTAGAGGGTATTTAATGCCATGTAGGCACAGATGTCAGAATAGCTGACATAATTCTACATTATTTTTTCTCTAATAGAATAAACTTTCTATTCCCTCCCATAGCATTTTCATGTAGCTATTGCCATATGTATTCACGGGACATTTAATTTAGTCCATAGGAATACCCTGCTTTGAGCTGCTCTCCAATGAGACGGAGGACAATTGCTATCTGGCCCTGTAGCTTCTATGGTGTTTGCTGACTGCTATTGCCGTTGAGTATCTCAACTTCATTTCCTAAGTAAATAACTTTGGACTTGTTACTGCTAATTATCTCTCTGCATCTATTAAGTATCCATATTGTGGATTGGTTTTTGTCATGAGAGTTTAGTTTGGTTTCCTTTTATGTTTCAGAAGTGTGTCATGGGAAGATTAGCTCAGAGAAAATACCTGTCATGAGCCATAGAGAAGATGGATGAGTGTGTACATTGACTGCAAACTTCTCAACTCTAGAATTGTCTTTAAGGAATGAAATCAGATTACCTGTCTATAAGTGTGAATCATTTTGTTTAAAGTCCATAAAACAGCAAAAAAATATTTTAGTCGGTGAACTGATTTTTTAAGGAGAAATCACATCAATTAACTTTTCCCCCCATTTATTCTGGATGGAATGGATAAAATACTGACAGCATCCAGTGTGGTTAAGTAGATGAAACAACCAGAATTCTCATGCACTGCTGGTGGGAATATAAAATAGTACAGCCATTTTGGAAAAGTTTGGCAGTTTTTTATAAAGTTAAATCTATCAGGATCATTTGACCCATACGATCTTATGTTCCTAGGTATTTCCTAAGAGAAATGAAAATGTACACCCACACAAAAATTTGTGTTCAAAAGTTTATAGCAGCTTTATTCATAATAGCCCAGACTAGACAGAATCCAGACATCCATCAACAGATGAAGTAGATAAACAAATCATGGTATTTCCTTATAATGTAATACACTACTCAGCAGTAAAAACGAACAAACTACTGACACACACAACAGGATGAACCTCAAAATCACTGTGCTGAATGGAAGAAGTTAGACACAGAAAAGTACTTACTGTGTGGTTTCATTTATATGATTTTCTAGAATAAACCTAATGACAGAATGCAGCCAGGCTGTGTGTGTGTGTGTGTGTGTGTGTGTGTGTGTGTGTGTGTGTGTGTTGGGGCGGGGATGGGAAGAATAGACTGGGAAGGGGCAAAGGGACCCTCTAGGCTCGTAGAAATATTCTATATCTTGATTGTGGTAGTGGTTACATGGTGTAAATATTAGTCAAACTCATTGGCCCATACACCTTAAACTGGTCCATATTATTTTATGCAATCGTCTTACTTTCCTAGGGCCTCCATCACAACCTCACAAACTGGCGGCTTGCAACAGAAATGTATTCTCTCACAGTTCTGGGCGCCAGAAGCCCTGAAATCAGGGTGTTGGAACCACCCTGCTTCCTCTGAAGTCTCTCCAGATGAATTGTTCCTTGGCTCTCCCTAGCTTCTGTTCGAGGGCAATCCGCGGTGTCCTTGGCTGTGGCGACATTCCTGCAATCTGCCTGTGATGTCACATGGCCTTTGCCGCTCTCTGCCCACATTTCCCTCTGCTTAAAAGGACACCAGCTTTTAGGGCTGAGGACCCTGCTCATTCTAACTTGACTATACCTGCAAGTACCCTATTTCCAGACAAAGTCATTTTCTGAGTTGCTGGGTAGATGTCAATTTTGGGGGACACTCTTTTGGGGACATTTTCAACCAAGTATAGCAATATGCCTCATCAAAATTGATTTAAAATAAGCAGGAAAAAAGGATATATTCTTTTTTTTTTTTTTTTTTTGATAGAGTGGGAGGGAGAGAGAGGAAGAGAGAGAGAGGAACATCAATGTGAGAGTGACACATCGAGTGGCTGCCACCCGCATGACCAACCAGGGCGGGGGACAAACTGCAACCGAAGTACATGCCCTTAGCGGGAACTGAACCCGGGTCTCTCTGGACCGCAGGCCGACGCTCTAACCGCTGAGCCAAACCGGCCAGGGCAGGATATATTCTTGAAGTCTATTAGTACTTTTGCAAACGTCAACACGTGTGTTCAAAATATATTGCCCCAGAATTCCAGACACCTCTCTGTGCACATACCAATTTCCATAATGTGGGCATTTTATTTTCTTGAGGTGTTAGTGTCAATTCTCACAGGAACATCATATTGGGATTTTTGAATTATTAATGACACTGCCCGATTTTGTTATTAACAGAAATCATATTTAATAAGGTGTCCGACCCACAAGGTGTTGGATGGCCCAGGAGCTCTTTAGGTTCAAATCTGCCTTATTCGTTCTGTGAATGGCCTCTCTGAGAGGTCCTCAGCAGATCTTCTGATCACATCCCTCCCCACAGGACAAATATAGTCAGAGCCATTGGGAGACATGCAGCCTTTTCTTCAGCTGAGGGACAGTTGGGAGACACAGCCAAGGAAAGGTCAAGGAGGGCCATAACTACCAAGTTAATAGGAAATTTAATAGAGCCCCTCGGTTTCTTCCTCTGCTCCCGGGCACTGGCTGAGCCCCTCCCTCTCCAGATCGTACGTGTGACCCCAGAGAGAAGTTCTTTCCTAGTGGTTTGGCACATGTCCATCTACCAGACAGTGTGAGGCTGGAGCCCAGTTGTTCCAATCCCAGGGTGCAGGTTGCTTGTGTGATGGGCCAGCAGGGGGCTGACAGAGCTGGCAGGTCACAGCGAGTCCGCTGCTGCGAGAAGGATGGTTGAAGCAGCTTTAGTGACTTCCTTTTGCTTGGCTAAGAGATAGAAGATAGATCTTCTATGAATGAGCACCATACCAAGGATGTGTATAGCAGTTTATAGCTTAGAAAATGCTATACATATTTTGCATTTTTAAAAAGAGATTCTTGCAATACACTCATGAAGTGAACAGGGGTTACTGGCCACATTTTGTGGAGAAAGGCGGGGCCTTAAGTGACTCGCCCAAGCTAGTGATGAAACATCTGGGACTCGAATGTAATGCTTCTGACGTGCCTATTGCTACAATTACTATTACTGCTAAGATGACAACAGTATCCCTACGGCCTCATATGGTGCCTCGCACAGAGGAGCTGCTCAAGAAATATTAAGTGCATGAATGAACTGTCTGCAGTGTTCATAATATTTTATGTCCATCTTTAACAAAACAGCACTCTGATATGGGAAACACTGAGTAGATAGATAAACCAAATACGTAAACCAAACTTTATCCATAAGTATCATATAGATGAGGTTCCTGTTGGAGGTTGAGCAAATGCTTGTTAAATGAGTGAATAGACATTTCTCAAGTACCCATCTTTTAGAAAAATACATTTAAAGGATGAAGAAGATATAAACAAAGTTGTCCCCTGTGCACTGTCATGCTCTCCTCTCTGGCCAAGTCTAAACACAACCCCGAAGGTTTGCCGAACTGGTGAATACTGACGCGCTTCCGTGTGTCTTTCCTGTCCTGTGTGAGAGAAAGCTAGGTTTCACACAGGACTCATCTGATCGGCTTCAGCTTATCACTAACACCTTTGTGCAAAGCCCTCTTTACTCTGCAAGTCAGGGCCCCCACTCAGTGAGCAGAAGCTCCATGTGTTCAGGGCAGCGCCTGTCTCGGGTGATCAGACGTTCTCAGAGCACGTAGTAGATAATCATGAATGAATTCTCCAAATGATGCTAATACGCGAAACTGCTCATGGGCTTTGAATCATGAGAATAGCATCTTTGGCGGTAACCTACGTGCAGCGATGGAAGTTCTGAAATCAAACTGTTCCTCGACTGGCGTTTACCATTCACAGACTGAAGAATTCATGAACACAAAGCATCAAGACATTTTTCTACTTTTCATGGTAGATGATGCTAATTTTGAACGAGATTTGGAAGATTTTAGCACTCCGGGGAATGCCAATGCCTATAACAGGGAAATTTACTAGAAAAACAAAAAGAGACATTTTCAGGATGAATCTCTCTGGGTGTTTAAGACTCTTCAGTCACTTCAATATTGCAAAAAATATATATATGTATATATAAACAGAAACATTTAGAATTTTTGGCATAAGTGTCCCCAAAATCTTAAATAGAAACAACTTTCTAATCATTGCGCGTAGGCCGCTGCCAAATGTTCTCGCTCACATCTTTCCCACGTATTTTATTTTGCATGCATGATTTCATACACTTAGATCTGTATTTTTACCAATTCTTTCTTCTTTATTTTCACAATTCGTTTTGGTATTTTTATGATATAAATTAGACTTTATGATGTAAAATGCTGAAGTTGACAATGTTGTGATTTTTTCCTATTCCAGAATACTTTCTTCTAGAAAGAGCATTTTCTTCTAGAAAAAGCAAGTTGTCGGCCACTCCTCTCTCTCCATCCGCATTTCTTTTCCTTCCTTCCTTCCCACTAAGCCCACCTCCCCAACTATGCTGCTGTGGTTGTAGCTGTCTAGCCCAAGGCCTTCTTCCTGGGCAGAGGTGGTCACATGGCACAGACTGGGCCAATCACTGTCCACCCACCTGCCTACAGTGGTTGGTCCGAGAAAAGGCACTGTCCTTAAAGTAGGTCAAAGAGCTCTTCCCAGGGACTGCATTGACAAGAGTTTGTGCTCTGCAGTGAGGGTACAACCCAGCATCAGCTGCAGACAAATTCCAGTCTTGTCGGAACAGCACACCTGAGGGAGTGCTTTTTATGCCAGTGACCCTGATTGGTATATGTGTTTTCTAATGTTCTTGAACATTAAGTTAAGTGAACCAATACATTCCCTATTATTGCTCAAGTTCAGTTTTGATCCCTAGAAAGTGAAGAGACCCCACTGGGAGTTAGAAGTCTGATAGTTCAAAATCAAGTATCTTTGGATATTCTTGAAGGCTGGCCTAGAAGCTTGGGGCCACTTCCAATTTATTTCCTTTAATTGCCCTTTAAATCTCATGTTTTGAGGATCAGGGCTTACTTTTCTATTTTCTTTCCTTTTCTACTACCTTCCATATCCATATTTTGGATGATAAAGTTATTTTGTGTAATCCTGCATGAGGTGTAGTATTGTCAGTAGAAGAAGGAGCAAATCTGAAAGACGTTTTAAATGTGGAATGTCTGTTCTGTGCCATGACCGTTTCTCTTGGATCCAAAGTCCAAAAATAGCTGCAAACAGGTATCATTTTCCAACTTCTTTACATAAAGGAGCTGATGTTCAGGGGCCCTATTTTCAGTGGCTTAAACTCTGAGGTTCATCTGTGTTCAAAGTAACTACTTGAAATAGTCTCTTTAATTCATCCTTTCACCTGGTATTAACATTAAAATATAAGCCAGAGAGGGAGGAAAATTATGTAACTGGGGCATTCTGCATATCCATATATACATATATTTATAGTTTATATTTGTAGCATGGTCTTAGTTACTATTCTTTACATAGCATTCATCAACATTTAATGATATAGTTATATAAAAAGACATTTATAGCAAAGATTAACATAAGGTGTTCTCCTACCTGAGATACCTTGAGATGATTTCCAAAACCCTCTGTTTTTATTCTAGATCTGATTTTGTTATGATTTGAAGAACAACATGAATTGATAATTAGCTTTTCTCAACATGTACAAATTAGTATTCCCTTAGTCTTGGATGTACCTCCATAGGTGCAAAACAGACCTGGAGCGCAAGGAGCAGATTGGACAACAGCCATTTCTACAGGAAGAATAGAACAATAGAGAACAATAATGTACATACATCGTTATATATATAATAATAACATAGAACAATAATATTGACTGTGATTTTTTTCAGGACTCAGAACTTCTCAGAAAAATACTCTGGTACACTTAAAATTTTGAAATGCAATTATAGGTAAAGAAGTTGCAGAAATCAAATTGGCTCCTTTTGGGTTATTACATAAACACATAATTTTGGAGTCTAATACATCCTTTAGGATCAAAGGAGTCATTAAGAAACCATTTATCTGCAAGAAATATCAGCAAGAAAGCACTGAATCCAGATGGTTATAAAGTTTCATTTTAGGAAATATTCAGTGTTAAAGTATATCCAATTTTAAATGAGTTGCAAATAGGCGGTAATCTATTTCATCTTAATTTAGTAAACATTTTCCTTCTTGAAACAGAAGCAAAAACTCCAAGATATAAATTTCCAAAAAGCTCACTTTTTAATTTAACAGGAATCCAGTAAGCTCTACAAAAAAAAAAAAATATATATATATATAGGATTATTTTTTAAATTTTAAGTAAAAGAGAATATGTACAACGAGAAGACTCATTTTGGTCCATATCCCCTCCCCCTGCATTGGATAAGCACATTTGTCCAAAAATTCAAGTTGACCTTGAATCCGTGGGGGTAATGCCAACTCCCACACAGTCAAAAACCCATGTATAGCTTTTGACTCCCCAAAAACTTAGCTACAGGTGTCCACAGTGGATTAGTTCCAGGCCTCCCAGTGGATAGCAACATCAGCGGATGTGAAAAGCCCTTATATAACATGGCATGAAACCAGGCATACAGTCGCCCCCCTGCATCTGCAGACTCCCAACCACAGATCAAAAATGCTGTTTACAATCCTCAGTTGGTTGAATCACAGAATGCAAAACCTGGGATACTGAATGGCGACTATATATTTATTGGGAAAAAATCGCCTATTAAGTGGACCTGCACGGTTTCAAATCGTGTTGTTCAAAGGTCACCTGTATAAGAAAATGTATCTAACTGAGACATAAAAATGATATGAATAATACTGATAGTTTTGAAAAATAATCTGTCTGAATGTATAGTTTTGGAAAGCAGTACCTTAGCAATCAATATCTTTGCCACAACAAGAAAATCTTTCCAGCGATATTGTTCTGATAGTTCTTAAAGCAGTTTACTGATATGGACTTTTTCCATGGTTTATTTATATGAACTTTTAATTTTACCCAGAGAAGGCTAGCGTACATGTGTTATGATTTCCACCCAGTATCCATTCCTCCTTCTTTTGATAATGATCCATAGCGCCCTCTCCTCTCCCACTCTCCTCCCACAGGCTCCAAGACAACTGTGACACTGCTGGGCTTCAGAGGAAGAGTAGGTGAACAAGATGAAAACAGCAAATTCCAACCACCTGATTTTAGTGATTGGTCCAGGGATGGAGCCATGATTGACATCTGGCCAACCAGAGCCAAGGAGAGTCAATTGCAGAACTATCATTTGCATTATCCAGGAAGCACTTTTCTCTCATTGGAGCCCCCAGGTTGAACCTGAGTGTGAAGATGTGTGTAAAGTTAGTCTACCCTAAGTTGTTCAGGCCCCTGAGCCAATATAGTTCCTTTCTTAAAATTAAAGTTAGGAATTCAGCCCTGGCTGGTGTGGCTCAGCTGGTAGGAGTGTCAACTCATACACCGAAAGGTATTGGGTTGGGTTCCTGGCCTCTCTCTCTCTCTCTCTCTTTCTCTTTCCCAATATCTCTCTAAAAATCAAGGAAAATGTCCTCAAGTGAGGATTAAAAACATAATAAAATAAAGTTAGAAGTTCAAATTAGATTTTCTACTGAGTGCTGCAGAAAGAGATCTTATTGATACTTGATTTGAGAATAAAATCAACTGGGAAGCATGTTAAAATTACAGATTCTTACCCAGCCAGTGTGGCTTAGTGGATTAAGCATAGACACGTGTACTGAGAGGTCCCAGTTTGATTCCTGGTTGGGGCACATGCCTGGGTTGTGGGCTCCATCCCCAGTGTGGGTTGTGTAGGAGGCAGCCAGTCGATGTTTCTCTCTCTCATCAATGTTTCTATCTCTCTCTCTAAAAAATTAATGAAAACATATTTAAAGAAGAAAAAATAAAAAAATAAAATTACAGACTCTCAGACCCCACTCCTGCCCATTGAATCAGTATCTCTAGAATGCAGGCCTAGGATCTGGTATTTTAACAAGAGTTCCAGGTAGATTTTATAGTCACTAACGTTTGAGAAGCACTCTCTTAGGGAATTCCTTAGGACTTACAGTTGAATGTTATTTAATTTGGTGATAAAAAGCACATATCTTCAAGCTGACGGAAGTGGGAGCAAGGCCCAGCTTTACACTAACAAGGTACATAATTACGCTAGTTTCAATGTCCTCATCAATACACTAGCAATTATAGTGTTTCACACATCAGAGTGTTGTTTTGTGTAGTAAGTGAGGTAAAATGCATACATGGTTCTTAAAACAGCATGTTGCACATATTGAGTACTTCATTTCATTAGTGTTTAACATATTATTGAGTTTATTATTGGAGTATGGCAAACTTTTGTGAAACATTGGGAAAACAGCAAATTGAGCAAACTGGAGTCACACCTTCACTGTGGAAAGTAAATCAGATAGAATTGAACAAAGGGCTATACCCAACGTAGTTAAATATATTAATTATACTATTTGACTCTTGGCTTTATATAGTACTTTATATTTCAAAGTTGATGTGACAGCAAATTAAATGTATTCATTCATGCAATAAATTCATTGGTTCTTTCAGTCATTCTGACTTCCCTTCGTAAAGTCATATTGAAAAGGCTTTTGATCAACAAAGTGTATTTGAGAAGGCCAAACATTTAGTTTGAAATGGAGAAAAGCCAGGACAAGGGGACTGTTATCCATTGTGGCTTATATAATTCTTAGAAAGGAACATTTCAGAAGGCTGGTACTGCTACAGAGGAAAATGGTGCCTCATTGTGCCAGGAGAGAGAGTCCTGGCAGTGACACCTGTGTGTAACAAGTAAGGACTCTAGTTATCTCAACATGTGCTTGGTGGGGCATTTGGGAGGTAGAGATCTGAGCTGAGAGTCATCGAGTCTGCCACAGGACTGTCATGGATAGGGGGACGGTGACTCTCAAACAGAGGTCCTGTAGTGGACAGCCTAATTGGGGACGAGGTGAAAGACAAGGCTGAGACTCAGAGATTTAAAAGTGCCAAAAAGAATTTAGATTGGGCCAAGTCAGTAAGGTGATTTATGTGATCCCACTGTGCTGAGCGAAAAGACCCTCAGGGTCTCCAGCTTCAGATTTTGGCACTAACGGCCACCTTTGTCAGTAATGAGAGAGAATAAAAGCCGACTCCTTGGAAGCAGTGAGGACCCATGTTTTGACAAGCACCATGAGAACAAACACGCTTCCCCAGAAGTCACCTTGAGAACGGCTGGCAATGGCAGAGCCTTTGCAAAGAGAAGGGCAGCTCTGGCAGGGACTCAGAACTTTGAATTTCATGACTTTATCTGAAAAGACTTTGCTAAACAAAAAGAGGTTGCTTTAACAGAAACACAAACAACAGACTCCGTCCATTGACAAGATGGAGAGTTATCTCCCTACTCAACAAGAATTGGGATCCATGAGTAAGATATGAACAATTACAGACAATAAAGAGTGCTGCATGACTTTGTACATCTGAGATAGTGTGCAGGTTTTTTTTACCTTGGTGAACATACATTAGATCTTTGTGTGTGTGTGTGTGTGTGTGTGTGTGTGTGTGTGTGTGTCCCCAAATGGTTCCCATTTCCTTGGGAAGCTGAACTCGGTAAGATGCATTGTGAAGTGCAACACAGTAGGTCCAATTCTAACTCCCCAGTCTCTTCATTCCATTTTCCCCTCTTGCTCAGTGAAGTGCAACTGTACTAACCACCTGTCTGTCAGTTGCATAAGCCAAGCTGTTTCCTAACCTGGGTCTTTGGTCAGCTTTCTTCTCCTTCTGGAATGTTCTACGTTCCCAATAGTCACAAGGAGGACTCCTTTGTATCCTGTGGTTTCGGTTTAAATGTTATCCCAAGAAGAAGGTTTTCCCTATTTAGAATAAGTGCCACCATTCTTCATTAATAATTGTGAATAATCTCTAAAAGTATAATATGCTATTTCACAATTTTAATTTATAGCACTCATTCCACTTATAATGATCACACCACTCTGCTCTTTGTCTTTACACATAAGTTGTAAACTCAGTGAGGGCAGAGCTCACATGTATATTGATCACTGTTGCTTTTCCAGAACCAGCTCAGTCATTGGTACATCGGTACACAACAGACTCTTGTGGGTGAAAGAATAAAACTTGCATATTCAATGGTTCCCTATTAGTAACAGATATAAGTTACATATCTTAGATCACTATTACATAACTTCCATTGACTTTGTAAATGTACTTCCTACTTTTTTCTCACAAACCAAATACTCAAAAACAAACAAACAAACAAACAATCCCACAAAAAAACTGAAATACTTCTTAGTTCCAATTTATATTCTGTAGTCTTACCTTTGTTTTTTTAAATCCTCACCCAAGGATACTTTTTTTCCATTTATCTTCAGATAGAGTGGGAGAGAGAGAGAGAGAGAGAGAGAGAGAAACACTGACTGGTTGCCTCCCACACAACCCCGACCAGGGCCAGGGACCAAACCACATCGAGGCACATCTCCTTGACCAGATTCGAACCCGTGACTCTTTGGTCCTTGGGCCGACGCTCCACTGCTGAGCCAAACTGGCCAGGGCTGTAGTCTTACCTTTGTATGAGTTTGTTCATATAACTTATTTTATTTGAATAGCCCTTTTCTCTCTCTAAAAATTTTAGTCTCATTTATTTTTTTAAAGCTCTTCCCACATACCACCTTCCCTGTGAGGCTTCTATGAACCTTGTTTGAAGCTCTATATTATAATGGAATTTGTCTTTACCTGTGCAAAGGTATCTAACAATCTCATTGGAACTATAGTCACTTATATATACAGATAAGTATATAGATACATCGCTTTTCTGTTACTGTGGAAGATGTACACACTTACCCACTGGTTTGTTGGTACCCTTAGCACTATGCCTTACATGTGAATAAAAGGCATTAAATAAATACTATTTGTATATACTAGGAAAAGGAAAACATGTTTTATAATAACACCATCCTTTTGAAATCTTTTTTTTTACATCTACATGCATGCTACAGATTATACCTATGAAGTTAGAACCACAACCAAACTACAAATTTGCTGAATTCCCATATGTGTGTGTGTGTGTGTGTGTGTGTGTGTGTGTGTATATATATATAAAGTTTCACAAATCACAAATGTCAAAGGGAAAGATGGAGTGTGGAGACGGAAGGAACAGAAGTAGCATTTATTAGGCTTTTGCCATGTACTAGACATTGTGCTAGGAGCTGTCTATATATTGTGTGAATTAAATTTAAGGCCACGGTATACCTATGAAGTAAATGTTACAGTTATTTTTTTGAAACATCCTATTTAGGGAAGAAAAAGGGACAATTCATGACAAATAAGAAGTCACGTCTTTGAAATTAAAATGCTACCATTGTTAAGATATTTCTTCACCTAAGAACTGTTTTTGCTTGAATAAAAAGAAAAGAAAAAGAAGCTGAGGGAATCTATCACATATTCAAAGAATAGTACAAGAATTAAATCCTCACGAAATATTAAGAAGGTGAGAAATTGTTCTACTGAGGGGTATTTTGTCAAACTTATATAAAGAGTCAGAATAGAAATTAGGAAAGACAAGGACATTAAAGAACTGTCAGTAATTTATGAAGAAGAATGTTAATTAAAACCTGAGAGGAATCTGGGAAAAATAACCTTTGTTATTTATTCCAAGAAATCTTTTGAACTGCTAATGAGAACATTTGGATTATCTCAGGGATAATTGCCTTAGTATTTATTGTGTCAAATTATGAGTTCTAGTGTTAAGGCAAAGAAGAGAGATTAGTCACAAATGAAAGGAAAAAGAATATAGCAATATGGAAATAAGAAATTGCTAAATCCCCCTCTTTCCAGCATTACAGGTAGAGGGAGAGAAGAGAATGGGCATCTGTTTATTCTTGAGCGTGGCTCTTTTTCATGTACTCCGCTTGGCAACCACAGAGCCAGGTAGAGGAGAGGGAAGACAATTTAGCAGTTACACTGGATGGAAGTCAGTGAGGTGGTGGGAACGATGCCTGGGTCTGTGCAGGGTAACTGACTACCCAGCTGTGTCTTGGAGAAACATCTACAGAACACACGGGGTCATGAAATGGGGCCGTGAGCAATTCAAATGCACTAGGGTTGACACACATTGATTTGAATAGATCTTCCATTTCAGAGTAAAAGAATAAATTAAAAATACCTAAATACAAAATAAAGACAAGAATAGGCTACTGTCATGAGACATAACATGCTAATAGGATAATTCTCTTACAAAACCAAAAGTAGTTTATTTCATAGAAAACTGGCATTTTTAAATGTATAAAATACTATGAACTCTATGAAAGAGAATGGTAATATAATGAAGAGAGAACAGGATGGTATAAAAAGACAACATAATAAAATGAAGAAGAAGATGGGTAAGAAAAGGAAGAATTGCAAGAAAATTCAAAATGCAAGTGCAAAATTAAAACTATTATTGGAGGTGGTAGAAGATTGAACTTTACAAAAAAGTGGAAGTAGTAATAAGGATGACCAACCTGAGAGGATGCAAAGAACATTTAGAAAAAGAAGAATCAATGAATGAAAAGAATGAGGAAGTTTATTGATAGAATGGAAATCAGGAAGTGTTTTTGTTGTCATTGTTGTTAATTGTCACTGGAGGATATTTTTTCCATTGACCGGAGGAAGGGAGGGAGGGGGGGAGAGAGAGAGAGAGAAGAAGAGGGAGAGAACGAGAAAAAGAAGCATCAGTGTGAGAGAGACACATTGGTGGATTGCCTCCTGAATGCACCCTGACGCCGGGGATCAAACTTGCAACCCCGGTACATGCCCTTGACCGGGAATCAAACCTGAGACCCTAGGTGTGCGGGTCGTTGCTCCAACCACTGAGTAACACTGGCCAGGGCAAAAAGTACTTTTTTAGCAGCTTAAAACAACCATTTTATTCTATTTGCTGATACCATGGGTCAGAATTTCACATAGCGTGGGAGTGATTTGTCTGCTCTGTGATGTCCAGAGTCTCAGCTGGGAAGACTTGAAGGCTGGTGATGACTTTACAGCTGGGGCTGGAATCATTCAGAAGCCCATCCCCTCACCTGCCTGACTTCTGGGCTGGGATGACCCAGAGCCTGGGACTGCCAACCAGAGGGCATCATATGGCCTGGCTGTGGGCTACACGGGGCAGCCTCAGCGTCATCAAACTTCTTATATGATAGCCCCAAGCTCCAATGGTGACTGTTCCAGCAAACAAGACAGGGACTTTGTGGCTTTTTATGAAAAATCCTCAGAAGCCAAACAGTGTCACTTTTGGGTAGATAAATGGAAAAATAAATAAATAAATAAATAAATAAATAAATAAATAAATAAATAAATGGAAACCAGACCTTAAACAAGAATAAATGTAACATAGATGAAAGATTTAAATGTAAGACCTAAAACCATTCAACTCCTAGAATAGGTAGGCAACTCTGACATTGTATTTAGTAAATTTGACATTTAGTAATATATTTTTGGATATGTCTCTTTGGGCAAGGGAAACGATAGAAAAAATAAGTAAATGTGATGACATCAAAATAGACTGTTTTTGCTCAGCAAAGGAAACCATCCACAAAACCAAAGGACAACTCACCGAGAGGCAGAAGGTGTTCGCCAATGACACATCCCATAAAGGGTTAATATCCCACACTTATAAAGAACTCACACAATTCAACACCAAAAAACACAAGTAGTCTGATTAAAAAATGGGCAGAGAACCTCCAGACATTTCTCCAAAGAGAACAGCCAAATGGCCAATAGACAGATGAAAAGATGTTGAAGGTCACTAATCACCAGAGAAATGCAAATTAAAACCATAATGAAAATCAGCCTCACACCTACAGGTACTTCTGTCCCTGAGAGAGCTACCCGTCCAGCCCTCTCCCACCCTCTCCTGAAGCCAGACACTTCAGTTACTCCCCGGATGTCCCTGGTACTTTTTGAGCTGCTGTCCCTTTGCTGGAACTTAAGGCAAGTGTTTGTGAGGGAGTGAGTCTGAGCTTGAACCCTTTTGAAGGACACCTGGGTCTACAGCAGGCCTCTGCCTCCCCCAGATGCAATCTCCACTGATGTTCACAGCCAGATGTGTGGGAACTCCTCTTCTAGCTGCTGTGGGCTGGACCCCTCCTCCTCAGGGGCCTCTACACCCCAGATAGCCTCAGCCCGGTTCCCAGTCTGGCATGGCTCTTCTTTACACCTTTCCTTGTAGGAGTTCTGTTCAGCCGGTCTTCAGGTGGTTCTCAAGCGTGGTTGTTCTGTGATGTCATTGTATGTGTGGTCTGGGGAGGAGTCAAGCACTGCATTCACCTCCATCAGGAAACTTTTTTAAGAATTATAGATACACATTTAAAACATCAAAAAAAAAAAAAAAAAAAAAAGGAACAGATGCGTTATCAATGAATTGAAGGAAATTTCCATGAAACAGAGGCAATGCCAGCCTTTCTGTGTCCCAGCTGAGTAAACCTCTCTGACTGTCTATGTTCTTTCAGATCAATTAAATTCACTTATATGCATATTAATACAATCTACTCTCTACATTATAACATCATAGGATATTTAAGGTAGAGAGTACATTATTCTTTGACTGCTCCAAATCCCTTCCCATGAAAACATTTGCAATGAAGCCCTGGTCAGTGTGGCTCTGTTGGTTGAGCATAGTTTCATGCAAGGAGAGGTCACAGGTTCAATTCCTGGCCAGGATCCCCAGTAGGGGGCATGCAGGAGGGAGCTGATTGATGTTTCTCTCTCTCATCAATGTTTCACTCTCTCTCCCACTCTCTCTAAAATTCAATAAAAAATATTTTTAAAAAATTAGAAAAAATATTTGCCATGAAGGGAGTAGTTTATCCCCTCACCTACCCCTCTCTAGGTCAGACACTGGTAATTCATTTTATTTTTCTTTTAATAACCAGTTTTCCATGGAGAGAATCATCTTGATAGCCTTCTATAATAGCACAGTATTCTCTTGTAAGAAATGATTATATACACTGAATATGGCAGTATAATATGTGTGAGGTAAAATAGACTGTGGTGAACATGTCGCTTGTATTTCTTGCATATCAATTTCCTTTAATATTTTGGTATTCACCTATTTATATTTCAGGAGTCAGAATAAAAATATCAGCATGTATAGAAGTTGGCGCTGGAATATCCTTACTTGGGAATTTTTTAAAAATTGTGATAAAACATACAGGATGTAAAATTTATAATTTTAACCATTTTTAAGTGTGCAGTACAGTTCAATAGCATTAATTACATTCACATTGTTGGACTACCATCACCGCCATCCATCTTCAGAACTTTTTTCATCTTCTAAAACTGAACCATGGTACCTATTAAGCAATTACTTCCCATTCCCTTATCTTCCTAGACCCTGGCCAATGCCATTCTACTTTCCGTGTCTAAAAATCTGGCTGCTCTTGGATCCTCACCTGGGTGGAATCACACACAGTTTGTTCTTTTGTCATGGGCTTATTTCACTTAGCATAATGTCTTCAAGGTTCATCCATGGCGTAGCACGTGACAGAATTTCCTTCCCTTTTAAGATGGAATAATATTCCATGTGTGTACACATTTTGTTTATTCATTCATCCAGCCACGGACTTTAGGGTTGTTTCCAGCTTTTGGCTATTGTAAATAACGCTGCTATGAACACTGGTGTATACATATCTTTTCAAGACCCTGCTTTCAATTCTTTTGGGTATATGCTTAGAAGTGGAATTGCTGGATCATATGGTAATGTATGCTTAATTTTTTGAGGAATCAATCACCATAATATTTTCCACAGTGGCTGCACTAGTTTGCATTGCCACTAGCAATTTCTGTCAGTCTTTGGCAAGCTTACACACATTTTTTTTTTTTTTCTAGATGAAATGATTATGGGTTGAAGATGGAAAAGCTAGATGACCTTTAAAGCCCCTCCTGTCTTATCACCTGTGATGCATTGACTTCAAGAAATAACTTATTGAATAGTTCTCTGCTTGACCAAAAGAGTAAATAACACTTTTACTAATACAGGACTTTCTCTTAAAGAAAGGTTTGTAGCAATATATCGTTCAATGCATATGTGTCCCCATGTTCTGTTGTCGACACTGTAAGAATGCAATAGCTGGAGGTTAGAGAGAGTATTATATTTATGTGGGGTTGGTGTATTGAAATGGGAACAAAATAGAAGGGTCTTGTCTTGGGTTAATCCCCCCCAAACAGACTCTGACACAAAGATTTGTGTAGAAGTGAGTTGGTATGAAGTGCTCCCGGGAGAATCCATTAGGAGAGTGGGGGGCAAGGGGAAGAAGGCGGCGGTGAGCCCACTATCTAAGGTGCAATACTATGGAGCGATGTCATTCCATGGAGAGTCACTTTGGCTCAGTCCTGCAGGGCAACTCTAGAGGTACATTGGGTTATACCTCAGAGTTGTCTCCATCAGGGTCAAAGGGGCTGGAGTATTTATCAGCTATGGGTAAGGTGTGATTAGGCATTTCCAACTCTCTGGTGCATGTGGGCAAAGCAAGTTCTGGAAGCCTGAGGCAGCCATCCAACAAAAGGACATGGGTATTGGCGGTTGGGGTTGAAGTATACTGAGCATGTGCATAAAAATGGTCTAAGGATCCAAGGAGGGCTTCTGCCACATGTCAAAAAAGGCAGTTTATATCCTGAAGATAAGAACAGACAGGCAGCGGCAAAGGTCAGGTGATTTTGTATCAATTATTTAGTATATATATATATATAAAACACATGAAGAAATAACTTTGTATCAAAACTTTATTTATTAAACAAAAAATGCACCATTGGAATAACATTTCTATAAAAAATGAATATGAGACTGTTCTACAGTGATTACAAAACCCCTTTTTCCTCGAGTAGTATAGTATACAAGATGGTGTAGAAACAGTCATTGTTTTAAACTGTAAGCAAGTTTCCTTTCTCATAGAACAAGATTTACACTTAAATATTGCAATCACTAGTCTAATTTGGTTAACAATGCTAGAGTCTGACAATTTAAAGAAACTCTTTGTAGGCTCCAAATACCTTTTTTTTTTTCAAAGGTGTTTTGTTGCAACAAAAAATTTCTTTTTCCACTAAGGCTAGTTAAAGCTGTAGTATCCCCATTTCTACCAAATAAACCTACCACTAGCACACTAACAATCTGCTTGAATTGCAAAGCCCTTACAGAGGATGAGTAGCATTGATCTGCAAAATGCTATCAGAATATTTTAAGTGTGGTGTTGTCTTGTTTGAATGACCTGGAAAGGGAGAAGGCGGAGATGAGGGAGCTTCAGTGGAGGCTTTGCCTGGAGTATCCTCATACTCAGCAGTGGACAATTCATTTCCAAAGTGGTCCCTCTGAGACATGGAACACTGCAGCTTTAACAGCATGATCTAGATTCCCAACCAGATTTCCCTCCCCCCCCCCTTTTTTTAAAATCATAAATTATCCAAAAAGAAGCCACTCTAAATAATAAATTAAATATTACTTATAAAAAGTACACCCCATACCCAACCCACCCAGCCCCCAAACAAGCTGACAATTCACAAAGTTCAGAATTGTCAGGCTTCTCCTACAATAATAAAAAACAGCATTTCTCCTCCTCCCCAACATTCCTTTCTTGCATCTGAAAATACTTTCAGCACACAGTGAGATTCCTTGGCCCATGTGTCTGTGTTTATGACATCTTGTAGAGTTTTGCTGTTGCTCTCCCACCAACCAAAAATCATAGGATGACAATGTACAAAGGTCGGTACTGAGAGCAGGAGAAGAAATCCTTCGGAGAGTGCAACTGGAAGTCTGCTGTGAGCGGTGCGCAACAGCAGCAGCGGACAGCCTGGGAGTGGCAATCACTTGCTGCTGTGGCTGTGGTTTTGGTCTCCTATGTAACCTCACTGACCAGGAAATACTCAGGCATTTCTTTTCAGAATCGATACTTTTTGGAGACAGGTATTTGGGTAGTAAGTTACATTGAGGCATGCGGCGCATCGTTTTCAACAGAATGGAATATCATACAAAACCTCTCTGTGATTTTCTAAAGTATCCAATTGAATTTACATCATTAGAATCCAGTGGAAAGCTTTTCTGTACATTATTGAAGTGATTTCTGAAAGTTGCTAGACAGACATGAATTGTGAGTCAAGTGTTGCTTTGAAAATGATTTTAAAAAGAGACTGCAGATCTGAGTGTACCACAGCGTCTGCAGCTCCGGAATGTGGGGGCTCTATTGTGCATGTGGTTATGAACAGGCAGGAATGCTAACCTCTGGCCTTCCAGGCGGTCTGCGGTTGCAGAAAGCAAACTAGTGAGGGAGGAAAAGCCGTCTTGTCCCACATCGGTTTGAAAGTTCAGATGATTTTGTTTTCTGAAGACACCTAAAACTAGGGAATTTTTCTATTTTTTTCTCTCTCTCAAGGACTAGAAATAGACATTCTAAAATCATAAAAAAATCTGATTCTGGGATACAGTTTTATCTAAAATGATAAAGTGATCTCTTCATAGATGACTTTTTATTGTTGTTGGAATTACAGTCCCATTGCCGTGTGTGAGACACTCTATTAACATTGGAAAAGACCTGAAGATGTTTCTTTAAACAAAGTCAACAGATGAATCAAAAGGGTGGATAAAAAATGAGCAACCATCTGGAAGCACAGATGATAAAAGCTTCTAGAAAGACTTGTACTTAGAGATTCTTTATTGAAAAAGCCAGTGAGTGCCAAAGCGTTATCCGCTTTGCTATTATTTTTTCTTCAGGTTGTTCGATTGCGTGTGCATTTTATAAGAAATATGAAGTTCCATTTTTTAAATATTCTAGAAGCTTATAACTCTGTTCTACATAGAGGTAACTATGATTGGCTTCTTACTGAATGACCATCACTGAGAAATATTTAACTTTTGGCTGAAGCATCATCCAAATATGCTTAATGCTTTTGAACTATGTGTGTTCTTGAAAGTTTCACAAAAGCAGATATTTCTAGAGGAAAGAAAATCGCTTTCTTATCAGTAAGAAATACAAAAGAAAATACCAAAAATTTTCAAGAGGCGACTCTTGCCTGACAGTTCAGCCCAGGGCAGGGGGTGCCCAAGCATGCCTGCCAAGTTTTATTTTCTTCTTTTTCAGGGAGAAATGAGTCCTGGCGGCAGCATTGCTGGTGGCTGTCAAGCGTTGCCCTATGGGAGTCAGAGAGATTTATGAGCTTCAAAAGCCCTGTAAGTCATGAGTTACACTCAGAGTAGGAGCAAAATAGAGGCGATTTTGAAGTATTCTCAGATTTCTTCTTGTCAAGAGATCAGGAGATTGGGAAATTTAGAAGTGACCTGCTAACTTGGTCAGGCAGTTGTACGCACGTGTGAACTATTTCAGAGCGGGAACAGAGTTGTACGGGGGTTACGGTAAAGTCATTGCATATTGAAACCATTGGGTAAATCACACAAGAGCCTCTTGAGAGAATGTAAATGGATACTTCTATACATTCACTGCATGGAGTGAAGACACGGTAGCATCACCAGTAATTACTGAAATGAAACTTTCTATTTGTTCAGTGAAGAATGTTTCAAGAGCATGCATCAGAAATATACCTGCCACTGAAAACAATGTGTATTTTCACATAGTGTAAAAAAAATTATTTCCTAAGGTCACTGACTTTGATTAGAGGAGTCTAGAATTTTGTGACAATGCTAGTTGTCTTGATTGTCCAGATACAGTCTACAGATTGAAGATGCTACTGAGTCGCTGAAGTCTGAGATTCACAGCCGATTCCAAACAGCATTCAGGATGACCTTCCTGGGATGTCAAGCGCCTTGAAAGAATGCTCCTTGTTTGTGAATCTTAGAAAGGGGAAGCCATTCAAGGATCTCGAGAAGGTAAGACTAGCCCAATGAACATTTTCTTTCCCCAAGTAATGGATTCTTTCTGCAAGACTCAATGTTATGTTATGAAATGCCTTGTTCCAGGTCAGTGGGTCTCCCTAAGCACCCAGATGTTAAACGAGGGTAATCTGCCCCACAGAATAACATCACATAGCTCTTCAGAAGGACTTCAGGAAAATCTTAGTAAATTGAACAAGCACTCTTGTTGAAGGAACAATTTCACAAATGGACCAGACGTTCTATGAACAATTTGAACAAGCCCTCTCTCTGACATCAGATTTCCTTCCAGACATAAAACTGTAAAAAAATAATCTGAATTATTACTTCTGTTACAGTGCCATTTTGCTCAAAATATTTCATTCAGGGATTCGTATATAATTAACCACCTAATAAAAGGAGCTATTAGGTTGTAAAGATCCTATCCCTCCCATGCTCTTTTAAAATTATGACCTACTCAAGCTTGAAATCAAAGGCAGAGCTGAAAGGAATAATTCAGTTGAGACTCTCCTATTGGGTTTTCAAGTCACCTAACTGATAAATATGCAAACTAGCTCTCTTTTGGCAATTCAGCTGCATAAACAGGGATTAACTCGGAATGCAGCTGAGAATTCAGGAACTAAAAGGGTGCACTCAAAATGTTCTTAATTTCACCTAGTTCCAAACAGTAGATAAACATGGCAATAAGAGCTTAAGATTCTAGCTCACAATGAAGATGCGCTTTGAAAAGCAGCGACTGGAGTTACGATGTGTCAGAGCTTCTGACCCTCTTCTCCTCTCTGACTCTGGGAAGCGGGAGTGGGGGTGGGGTCAGGAGGTTCCCTTGACAACAGGGCCTGTGGGTTGCCACTTAGCAATACTGCCCGCTCTAAGCCAGTGAGGACCCTGTTGGTGGAAGTGACATCACCCAAGAAATGTTTGAAACGACTTCCCACTTTCCTTCCCTTCCTCAGGGCCTGTTCTCAAGGAATCTGCCATTTCTGCAGAGGGTAACAGGGACATTGGTCAGGAGGCCATGGGGCGTGTGGAGCTGGCCACCTAGCCCAAGGCTGGCTGCCAAGGGGAACTCGGGGAGGGATGGGGCAGAAAGGGGAACTCTTCCAGCCAGGCTCCTAAGGAAGATGGCCTTGGTGTAGCTTCGAAATGTCATCACAGTGCGGGATGGCACAAAAGCCACCCAAATTGAAGAGTGTCCTATTACAAGCTTAAACACATGATTCCCACCTGTCTGAGAAGACTGCACATTGTATCCTCTTTCAGGACATGGGCTGCTGCTGGCAGGATGCCATCGGGAGCAGATTTCACGTCCCTGTTCTGCAGACATAAATGTTAACCAAGGGTGGACTTACAAAGACTTGCTAACATGGGTGAGTTTTACAGCCACTTGCTAATACCCGCCACTTGGGCAAGAAGAATGACTGTTACACAACATAAGCATTTACTGCCTTTTGTTTGTTTACGTATTTACTTTTTGTGCTGTCAGGAAAACATCCAATCCTTTGGTGCTCTGTGGAGAGAATTCCCATGGGTGCTTTGTACTTGTGAGTTGAAAAACGAAAGAGTGAGCTCGCACTGATTTGCCATGGGTGGTGCAGGCTTAAATAACGCACTTGCACTTTGTAAGACTAGACCCACACAGAGGAAAATGACAGGCCTGGTCAAGGGAGACAGATCACTGCAGTGGTCAAGCCCCAGGGCTATTCCAGCAGCTTCAGCTCTGACAGTGCAGTGAAGATGTATCCTTGCTTTTGTTTAGGGACCCCATTGCCATCGTTTTTGAATTCCTGATGCCTCTGGCAGAAGGGCCGGTATTCCTTCTGAACTGCTTCAGGTTCTTCTGGAACGGAGTGGTCCTGATGGTTGGCCTGTACACTGGTTAGAGTTCTTGGACACAGGTGTGCTGTTTATGGGTAATTGGTATGCTGCAAAGTTCCTGGAAAATTCAGCTCGTCTCTTCGGCAATACGTGTTAAAAGGCCGAGCCTGTGATGGCATTCAGTTGCTTCATTAGCCCTTCCAAACTTGCCATTTGTTCACTCAGATCATCCTGCTCATACACCTGCAGAGACAATGAGAGCAAAGCGTTAGTGCAGGTGGATAGCACCGCGTTCCTTTTATGAAGACGGGGGCCACGTCCAGCTGGTTCACTGTGTTCTCAGGCCCGGCACGGCGGCCCATAGCCAGGGGCTGTGCTCACATATAGTCTCTGGGTGGAGATACTGGTAGTAAGAGGTGGCGACGAGTGCACACTGTCTCACCAGCTTCATCCCTGCAGTGAGGAAAAAGCGCTAGAGTGGAAAAATACCTTGTTTCAAATCAAGTTACAATCACTAGCTGTGTGGTCTTGGGCAAGTTAGTGAACCTCTCTGATGCATAGTTGTCTGCTAGAAAATGATGATGGCATCTATCTCATACGCTGCTCCGAGCAGCCTGTGCGCGTTTAGTGCCTATCACAGTGTCCCGCACATGGGGCGTATTCAATATGTGGCTCCTTTGCATTTCCAGAGGCCACCATGAGGATCTGGGCAGAGCTGAGATCACCAGATCACCCAGGCACACTTTTGTGTCGGAACTTGATGGGCTTTACTGTGACCAACGAAAGGGCTGAGGAATGGGACATCAGTTTGTGCATGGAAACAAAATTCTCACCCCAAAGCAGAGTTGGCTCTATGCGTAGTTGTAAAGGTAACCGTGTGGCAAAAATGTGCTGGTGGATACAACGAAGAGGTTGAACTGCAGGAAGCTGGTGAACGTGCTCTCTATGACTGTCCCTCACTGGGAGCCCCTAGAACCACGACATTGGTAAAACTGGGCTATTAGCTCTCACAGATCCCCTGGTCCCTAGCCTCAGGGATTCCGATTCAGTAGGTCTACAAAGGGTTAGAATCCCTCTCTCTATATATTTTTTAAAGCTTCCTAGGTAATTCTGATGGTCAGCCAGTGCGGGCAACGGCTGCGGTGTTGATTTGAATCCCAGTTTTTTATATACTTGGCTTTTTGAGTCTTTCTCCTTATTTGTCATGGGATTAGCAAGCTTGCCTGGGTAGCTGGGAGGACGCAGCAAGTCAGTGTTGGCGAGTAGTAACTGCTCAGCACAGTTTAGTTTCTCTTCCCCCTTTCTCTACATGCCCTTTGTTTTGGCCAATACCGAGCTGTCGGACTTGATTATTCTTGGTTAGCTCATTCGTTTGGTTAAGTTATTGAACCAAACTGAGGCCTGGGTCCCGATTTCTAGCTCTGCTTAGATAAAAATTATTATTCAGATGAGATGACCCTAATGTGTTTATTTTCCATCTTTTTTCCTCTTTTGGTTGTCTTATTTTTCAAGGCATCTCCTATGTTAGGTCCTTAGCCTTCTTTCAAATGTTTTCTCTTGAATAATATTCAAAAACACTCTAGAATATTCTAAATTGCTGCCTTTAGGCAACATCTTTTAAACATCTCTTTTACGCCCTGGCCAGTTTGGCTCGGTGGTTAGAGTGTTGGCCCGCAGACCAGAGAGTCCCGGGTTCGGTTCCCGCCAAGGGCACGTACCTCGGTTGTGGTTCATCCCCGACATGTCCTCGGGTGAGGATAAAAAAACAACAATAATCTCTTTTACAGTACGTTTTTGGAAAAAATGTTCATTTTCTCAAAATTTAGATTATTTTGTCTTCATGGATTTTCTTTCTGAATTTTCTAATTTGATCACCTTTTAGCTTCTTCCCTTAGTATACTTTGTCTCTCATCAAACAAACCCCTTTTATTTATTATTATTTAAAATTGTTTTTTTCTTTATTGATTTTAGAGAGAGAGGAAGGGAGAGGGAGAGATAGAAACATTGATGAGAGAGAACATCGATTGGCCGCCTCCTGCATGCCCCCCACTGGGGATTTGGCCCACAACCTGGGCATGTGCCCTGACTGGGAATCGAACCGGTGACCTCTTGGTGATGGGTCGACGCTCAACCACTGAGCCACACCGGCCGGACTCCCCTTTCATTTTGTAACTATGTCAGTTCCTTCTCTATTTCCTTCTTAAATTTCTTCCTTCATTTTTTTAAATTTTGTAATTTCTTCTCAATTCCATATTTCTAATTATGATTTTAAGTGCTATGTATGATAACTTCAGAAAACTCTGCAGCATATAGCTTTTTGTTACTATTTTATTTTTATTTTAAATAACGATTATATCATTTTATTTCCAGGTATGCCAAGGTACTTCATCGCATGGAAAGGAAACACACACACACATAGTAAGTCCTCACTTAACGTCACCGGTGGGTTCTGCAACTTTAAGTGAAATGACATGAAGAAACCAATTGTACTGTGGGCTGAATGATTTACACTAAAGTTTAATCCTACGGCATCTCACTAACATAATGAAACAACGCTGAATGAAACGATGTTATTTAAGGACCTGCTGTCTATATTCTCTACAAACACACACATATATGTATATGTATTATATAGATATGTCTTAAGTCACACATTCTATAGCTATCTGCTTGTATTTCTAGGATTGCCTGTAAGTATCAATAATTTTTTAATTTAACTAACTCCCTCATTTAACACCCCCCCCACCCCCCCGTTTGGACTCTTCATAGTCAAGTGCAGGGATGCAGAACAAAACAAACAGGAGCGACAGTGGGCGTGGTTGACGGAGTGCCCATCTGCAGGGCAGTCCCCGCTTCACGCGATGCCGCGGGGGTGTCAGGGGTGCCCTTACGCTGGCCGGATCCTCTGTTGGTTTGTGGCTCTCCTCAGACACCTCAGGGGCTGTCGGCACAGACACAGGGAGCAAAGGCGATCTTGCCTTTCCAGCCAGCCCCAGGGAGGCTGTTTTCACGTGACTCTTAGGAAGGGCAGGCCCTGAAACAGAAAACACAGAGGGATGAAAGCAACGGGTAACACGGCCTGGGATCAATCTCGCGGGCGCGTGAGCCAAATCCACTGGGTTGGCATTGATTTTAGGTTATTGTTCATTCTGTAGTGTGGAGATGAATTCTGACACAGTGAATGGTCTCGTTTTATTTTTACTAAATGGAAGACAGGTTCTGACTGGCGTCTCCAGATGAAGCTCTGCCAGACACATGTGACTTCAAGTGCGTTTCAGGTCACACTGTGAAAGTGCCCGGGCGCTCCGGGCTGTGCATCGTGCCCTCCAAAGTGTCAGGCAAGCTCCTTTGGTGCCAACCTCAGCTTTGGGCCAAAAAGGCCTGGGCTAAACCACGTAGACAAGCCCTCAATTGTTTAACAGTACCATGGATATTTGTGCAGTTAAAAAAATTTTTTTTCTTATTGATTTTAGAGAGAGAAGAAAGGAGAGAGAGAGAGATAGAAACATCGATGAGAGAACATCGATTGGCGCCTCCTGCATGCCCCCCCCCCACTGGGGATTGGGCCCACAACCTGGGCACGTGCCCTGACTGGGAATCGAACTGGCAACCTCTTGGTGCATGGGTCGACGCTCAACCACTGAGCCACACTGGCCAGGCAATATTTGTGCAGTTAAAGAAATCCTTGCTCTGGCCTACAAATGAGTATTAGATGCCATAGTACAAAAAAAGCCCTCCATGGCTAGCCTGATAAAATCTCATCACTAATTATCTCTTGAAAAAAAAAGGAAAAGATTATTCTGTCCTGATCAGTATAATTTCTCTCAATAAAATACATTCCAATCATGTGAGGAACGGCCGAGTCTCTCCTAGATGACATTTCTGTCTGCTGTAAACAATGTACCTTTTCCTTTTGAGTCTGAAATTTGCCTGATGATTCCTTCTTAGCTTGTAGCAAGAATATAACTCTGTCCCCAGATCCTAAAATAAAAATGGCATAAAGGCTAGTATACCTCATGTCCTCAATGATTTCTGTCATTCTTAGCATTGTAACCAAGATCTAAGCATATAAGGTATTGAATTAAATCATAAAAAGAAATTGCCTCATTTTTCTTCCATCATCAGTGATGATATTTGAGTTCTGATGATCCCAATGGCATACTCTATATTTGAGGTAAAAAGCTGTAAGTTGTTTTGACCATACTTTAGAAATAGAATTCTAGTTAATAAAGCTCAAAAAAAAATTCTATAATCAGAGATATAGGGGTGTTTGCTTATTGGGAAAGAAATAATGCAAACCATCTAGGAGGCTGGCAGTTTTCTAAATGCTAGGCAAAAAACAAACAAACAAACAAAAAAACCGAAAAACCCAAACAAAAGCACCTTTTCTCATACCCTGGCCCAGCATATAATTCCTTCATATTTATATCCTTTCACTTTTTTCTTCAACTTCAAGGATCAAAAGTGTGCAGTTGGAATGATTTATCGCTAGAGGGTGATCTATACACCCTCCAAGTCCCATATAAACAATACAATTTGAATAAACATTACTGATTTAATGTGATAAATGAGGTTGTCGGGCTAAAACAAAATAGCCATATACATTTGATACTGCCTGCCATGTCACAGATTGTGGATTTGTCATACACTCTCAGTTTTTACCACCAATTTTCTCTGCTTGAACGACAGGCAAACCTTCATTCTTCCGGAGAATGTGACGCCAGCTGGTCTCCATTGGACGTGAACAACCATTTGTCTGTGAAGCCTACCTCTATCCTTTCTCTTTAGCCTCTGACTACAAACGCCCCGTTCCTGGAGCCAGCTTAGTTGTAAACCCAAGTACAAAGGCAGTCGCTACAAACCCTGGCAGAGGCGACATGCTACAAAGGCCCTCCAGATGCTCTTCCGTGTATAATTCACATTCATGGAGATGATTAGTTACGTATAAGCACAGAGTTTAAAGAGGAAATTGCATAGAGCGCTGGCAAAGCCTGAGAATGTATCTGTTGAACTCCCACTTTGAGCTGCATTTTCTGATCCATTTTTATATGCCCTTCTAGAATGTTCACCATGTTCTGCTTAAACCTGCGTTTAGTTTTATTGCCACGGAAAGCTGTTCCTCCTAGCTCGCTCCAGGACCCGCCTCTTCCTTCCCTGTGTCTAATAGAGCAGCTGTATTTGAACACTTCCTGCACATATCTTTTATTGTTATATTTTTTTTCTTGCTACAATTTGGACTTAGGTTTCCTGGATGATGAAATCTACCCATTTTATTTATTTTTAATTTCAAAAAATAAACTAAACTATTTCCGAAAAAGGTATAATTTGACCCTTAATCAAACACATGCGATGTGTATCTAACATATATTGCAGATCAATTCATTTAACATAGATATCTACAAAGAGAGCGACTCAAAAAAAGTAAATGGCACGAGCATAACTGATGATGTAGGAAATTCAAACAGGCCTGTGCCTGTTTTATACCAGGAAACATAAGAATAAAGATTCCTTTAGAATTCATCAGACTGTTCTCCATAATTTCCTGATAGTTATTTGACTACTTTATTTTTTTTTGTAGTTTTGCATGTAGAGAAATTACGGTTCTCATTATAAAAATATATTCTGATGATGTATTTTCTGCCCAGGATCCTAAACACTTGGGTAGGTCCACAATGTATATCCTGTGTCTGAAACACTTGTATCACTACAGTAAGGTGCAGGTTATTCCCGAAGAGCACCATAACTCAGACCCATTAGAGAGAAGATCATTATAATAATTGATTGTCTCCAGCGGCCAGGCAACAGTTATACATTTAGAACCTGCTGAGTGTTGAACAATGTACAAGACAGTGCATTTTGCAAAAGGAATTGAGGACATTGTCTTGGCTCAAAGACCACACAATGTGTTTAAACCTCCAGTGGCTGCCTTTTCTCAAGTAACATTCACACGTTCAAAGACATTTAGAATGCTGGGACCTCACGGGCTCTTGCAGTTTATCTAATGACTTTCTCTTATTTTGTGGGAGAGAACACTGAGGTCCCCGGGGATCAAGAGATCAAGGTAGAATTAATTTCAATAAAATCCAGTACAGGAGAAGAATTTAAACAGTCTCTTAGAGTTCATTATTAGCAAGGATTATCTAGTGCACTATATAGCCTTAAATATTTCTCTTTCCTTTTCCTGACTAGGAAGTTAAAGAAAAGACTACAAGGAAAATTTCCCAGGAGAGATTTTCAACAGCCAATAAGACAACTTAGGTCTCAAAACTGCCCTTTAGTAGAAGGGAACAGATGTTTTAAAAACAAAGATTCTCACCCTGGCCGGTTTGGCTCAGCGGTTAGAGCGTCGGCCCATGGACCAGAGACTCCCGGGTTTGGTTCCCTCTAAGGGCACGTACCTCGTTTGTGATTTGTCCCTGGCCCTGGTTGGGGTCGTGTAGGTGGCAGCCAGTCGATGTGTCTCTCTCACATCGACGCTTCTCTCTCCCTTTCTCCCTCCCGCTCTATCTGAAGATGGATGCAAAAATGTCCTTGGGTGAGAATTAAAAATCACTCACAAAAAACCCCACAAAGATTCTCATGAAAACATCCTGTGTTGAGTAGCTGACACCGTGATTCAGCTCTTGGGTGTGCACTAATTCTGACCTACGACATCTACTTATGTTGGTATTTGGGTACATTCAGCATTTTCTACTCAGAACCTCAGAAGCTTTAAGCTTAGACACTGGTGAAGCCTGGGTCCTTACAAGCTCACCAAGCTGTGCTTTCCCTCACTTATGTACAAGTAGTTCACCACGTGTTTCTGTGTTACTGGTTCCTGTCCTGATTTTCTAGTCTGCATCTTATTCTTCCACCAGTCTATGAGACAGGCCTTTAATCCTTTACCTCATGCTTGAGACCTTACCAGTGGCCTCCCCAAAAGGCTAAATTCTGAATCCATTTCCTACACCACTGAAACCGAACAAACATCTTTATATAAAATAACCAGTCTCATGTCACGGACTATGTTCAAGTGAGAAAGCGGTGTAATCACCTGGCATTTGGATAAGTAAGTGATGGCTGGGAGCTCGGTCCAATCTGAAGAGGACATTGGGAATAATCTTGCTGCCCCCTACCTGTTGATGAATGGCTACTCTTGGGAGACCAGTCATCCTGAATTCATTCCTTCTATTGAAACTTTCAGAATTTCAGTTGCACCGGGGCTTTGCCCCACTTCATCCATTGCCATCTGGCCTTTTCTATACTGCCCTCAGAAGTGAGATTAAAAGCCACTGTGTTCTTGGAGCCCTGCCCCCCTCTTTGTGTTCTTCTCCTCTATGATGGGCTCTTTTAAGGCATGGTAGCCTTAGTTTTATTGCCATGGAAAGCTGTTCCATAGCAATAAAACACCTGATGGTGTTTTGACACACTGGAAGAGAGCCATGAAATGAAAACCGTAGCAATTAGAAAAAAAATCATTTTTAAAGGGTATTAAACTCCTGTTTTTCAAAGTCAAGAAGTGATACAATTTTTTATATCTTTTCCTATTTTTGGAGATCTAGAGAATAGCCTACAGAGACTTCATTGCTTTGGAGAATGACACTCACATTGATAATTGGTCTAAATGTGAATAAATTAAATGAAACTTCTATAAACTTCAAAGCAATATATCAAACCACAAGAAAAAAAATTAAAAGAATCCTTTCTATGGCCCGCCAGCTGCTAATTTAATATAATCTTAGCCTGGCCATCAAGATTCTCTGTGACCACTCTCAAACATGAAGACTGACATTCAGAATGGGAGCAAGAAAGCCCATGTCACACTCAGAGAGGAAGGTAAGCCAATGAGAGATGAGGGGTTCCCAATCCCGAAGACCAAGCTGATCTTCATGACAAAAGATTTGTGATTTCTTATATTATTTACTTATTTTCCCATGATAGTAAGAAGTGTGTGACCTACACAACGAATTCCAAGGCCAGAAGGAATGCTCAAGTAAATATCCAAATATCGAGGCAGAGCCCTAGGACTTGGGAGACCCAGTCTTATTTTTGCGACTTTGGCCCAATAGCCTAATTTCTTTGGGTTTTGATTTCTTTATACCTATAAAGGTTAAACAATTTTGTAAATTTAAGCCATTAGCTATTAAAATTATGCAAGGAAGGAGAATATAGCTATTCTACCTATACTGAACTTTACATTTGGATTTCTTTGCTCTCCTAAAGATTAAAGAAGCATTAGTGAATCCACTGGTAAAAATGAATCCAAAGAAATCTCCAGCAAGTGAATCCTTGACTCATAAATTACAATAATTGGATTTTAAATGGGTGTTTTCTAGAAAAATAAATGTTCTATAATTTTCTCTTAAAATTATTAGTGAAAAGCCATAACAACTACGGTTGTTTTGCTTTTTAATTTCAAACTAACAACAGACAGTTCAACTAAAATGCAGTATTAAATTACTATGGGTTTAAATGAGCCATGAGGCATTGAAAAACTTAAATTTACACATGCTCAGTCTGAAAGGGCTATAGATTCCCCTACCCAGGGTGCATACTGAAGAAGTGTTTCTGGTGACCCTTAGGTGAAACACATGATGTGATAGGCTAAATAAATGGGTCGACACCCCTATACAACTAATTAAGTGAGCATCGTTTTGGTTCTAATGTTATTTTCCTCAGCAGGCCCCACTAAGGGGGACAAATGAATGGTGCTGGAGTCCCGAGACGGCCGGCAGTGCACATCTGCTGTGCACGAGCAGCCTCGGCAGGGATTTGCTGTTCGAAGCTTTATTTCCACAGCACAGTTATTAAACATGTCATTTGCTCATTAGGTACATAATGGATGACTGCCAGGTCCAGACTCCTGCTAGTATCTCCCTGCAGAGGGTCCTCCCTACTAAAATGATCCTTGGTGAGAAGTGTTAGATTAACCTGCAGTGGGAACGGAGTGAACGGACTCACCTGGGTCAAACCCGAGGCCAGCGTGCAGCATGGTTTTGATTTCAATATGAATTTCCCCATCCTTGCCTATTTTTTCCTACTTGCTATCTCATTTTCTATTTCTTCACCCTGGAGGATAAAGTTAGCGTGGGTATCTTTGAAGAGGCCTGGGTTCTCCTCTTCACTCTGACCTGTTCTGTGATGCCTGACAAGTGAAACAGTCTCTCTTGTTCTAGTTTCTATAGAAACTGTAATATTATTCTAATATGTTTTTATGATTATGTAACTACTCTGTGCTCAGTTTCTGTGGGCATATTGAAGTGTCATGAAGTTTTGCAGACTTCTCACGTGATGAGCTTTTGAGGTTCTGAGATAAGACATAAGTGTAGGGAAAACTTTGTAATACTCTCTACCTTTCCATGTGCACAGGTATTGAACAAAAAGACAGTAGCTGTATTTACCTAGATAGAGTAGCCTCAGGTATTGCTCCTAAGTGATTTTCAAATGTACGTTTTGACATCAATCTTAAAGCATTTAATCTTCTATGTATATTATATTGTAAGTGTATTTAAATGCCATTTCTGGGAATAGAAAATTTGTGTTTTTCATCTGACCATCCTGTTTCACCTCAAAGATAAAGAAAACACAGGATATGTTAATGAGGTGCTTCTGCCCATCTCTTCTTCCTTCCTACTCTTCCCCATGTGAGGTGTGACGGGGGACTACTCTGAGTCATGAGTAAGGCGACTTTCATTGTGCCACCTCTCTGTGAAGGTGGAAGGATAGAATTAATGTGCAAATGGCCACTATGCAAGTTCTTAAACCAGCCTGCCCTGTGACCTAGAAGACCCCCAACTCTGACCTTGACATTTCTAAAGACTACAATTCTTAAGCAAACAAGGCAAGGCATGACTCCAACAGAGCACTGGGTCTCTACAACCTGTTCTAGCTCCCTGTCTTCAGGGAGGGAGAATCATAGCCATGTCTTCCAGGGGGCCATGATTCTCTCAGTCCTTGATTCCCATTTGATTATAAGCCCCCATTTTTTTCTATTATTTCCATGCACTGGAACCCAGAGAGAGAAAGGGTGTAATGTAGGTACCTGCTCCCTCTCCCACAGGCACATAAACTACAATATAACACTTTTGCCTACATTGTCCTATATGTTCTTTAAAACAGGTCTTTTAGAAATTAATCACTTATGCAATACAATTCAACCAAAGGAAGACAAACAATCCAATTAAAAAATGGGCAGAGGACCTGAACAAGACACTCGTCTAAGAGGACATACAAATGGCCAAGAGAGATATGAAAAAATGTTCAACATCACTAATCATCAGAGACATGCAAATTAAAACAACTATGAGGTATCACCTTACACCTGTCAGAATGGCTGCCATCAACAAATTATCAAACAACAAGTGCTGGTGAGGATCTGGAGAAAAGGATAACCTAGTACACTGTTGGTGGGAATGCAGACTGGTACAGCCACTACGGAAAACAGTATGGAGTTTCCTCAAAAAATTAAAAATGGAACTTCCATTTGAATCAGTGATACCACTTGTAGGAATATATCCAAAGAATCCTGAAACACCAATCAAAAAGAATATATGCACTCCTATGTTCATAGCAGCACTATTTACAATAGCTGAGATATGGAAATAGCCCAAATGTCCATCAGTAGATGAGTGAATAAAAAAGCTGTGGTACATTTACACAATGGAATACTATGCAGCTGTAAAAAAGAAGGACCCCCTACCCTTTGAGACTGCATGGAGAGACCTGGAGAGTATTATGCTAAGCAAAATAAGCCATTCAGGGAAAGACAAGTATCACATGATCTCACTGATATGTGGAATTTAACGAACAAAATAAACTGATGAACAAAATAGATCCAGAGAGATGGAAGTAGGAAACAGACTGATGAACCTCAGAGGGAAGGGAAGAGGAGGGATGGAAAGAAATAAACCAGAGAAAGTATATGCATATATGCATAACCAATGGACACAGACAATAGTGCAGTAAAGGCAGGGGGGAGTGGGGAGGAGAGCATCAATGGGGGAACAAAGGAGGGACATCTCATTTTGGAAGATTCATAAGGTCCTCCTTGGGAGGAGGTTGTAGGGAATGACAGAGACCCAGTGCCCAGAGGCCACAGATAGGTGTGCCCAGCCCCACTGCCTCTACCCCGGCAGCAGAGAGCCTCATTGCCTCTGTGGGACCTGCCAGCAGCAGAGGGCCACAATCCCCATGGCAGCCACAAGCTGCTGCCACCACAGGCCCCACGCAACAGGGGCCTTTGTCCCACTGGCCCCACTGCAGCAGAGAGCCACCAGCTCGTCTACTGCCGCTGAGAGCCACTAGCACCCCTGGACAACTGGACTGGATAAGAGTTCCTGTGTGCATGACCCACTATGACCTGGTGCCCCTGTATGCACTGACATGTTCCTGTGACCCAGCCCACCCCAGCTGGACTGATAAAATGGTGAGGCAGAGAAACAACCCCCAAATGAAAGAAAAGGAGGAATTGCCAGAAAAGAAACTAAATGAAATGGAGACAAGCAATTTATCAGATACTGCAAAATAATGGTTATAAGGGTGCTCAAACAACTTAGTGAGAATTACAAGCAACTCAATGAGAATTATAAAGAACTCAGTGGGATCTACATCAGCATGAAAAAACAAGAGGTAGAAGCTATGAATAAAAATCAAGTGGAAATGAAGAATGACATAGCTGAAATAAAAAATACCCTGGAAGGATTCAATAGAGTAGAAGAAGCTGAAGACCAAATCAGTGAGTAAGAAGACAAGGTAGAAAAAACCATGCAATTAGAGCAGCAAATGGAAAAATCAAATTGAGCCCTGGTCAGTTTGTCTCAGTGGTTGTAACACTGACCTGTGGACCAAAGAGCTGTGGATTTCATTCCTGGTCCAGGGCACCTACCTGGGTTGCAAGTTTGATCCCTGATTCTGGTCAGTGGTCATGTGGGAGGTAACCAATCGATATATCTCTCTCACACTCTCTCTTTCTCCTTCCCTTGCACTCTATCAAAAATAAGTGGAAGGACATCCTCAAATGAGGATTCCAAAAAAAAGTTTAAAAGCAGGAGGAGAGTTTAAAGGAGCTTTGGGACAATATAAAATATAACAGCATTTGCATCACATGGGTATCAGAAGGAGAAGACTATGACAAAGGAATAGAGAACATATTTGAAGAAATAATGACAGAAAAATTCCCTAACCTGGTGAAGGAAAAAGTCACACAAGTCCAGGAAACACAGAGAATCCCAATCACGATGAACCCAAAAGACCCATACCCAGACACATCTTAATTAAAATGGAAAACATTAAAGACAAAGAAATAATCTTAAAGGTAGCAAAAGAGAAACAGAAAGTTACCTACAAGGGAGCTCCTATAAGACTATAAGCTGATTTCCCAATAAAAACACTACAATCCAGAAGGAAGTGGCATGAAGTATACGAAGTAATGAAAAGCAAGGGACTAAATCCAAGACTTCTCTATCCTACAAGGCTTTCATTCAAAATTGAAGGTGAAATAAAGAGCTTTGCAGATAAAAAAAAAAGCTAAAGGAATTTAGTACCACGAAACTAGCACTGCAAGAAATGCTAAAGGGACTGTTGTAAGAAAAAGAAGAAATAGAGAGAGAGAGAGGAACACGGGCATAAAGAATAAAAATGGCAACAAATAAGTCCTATCAATAATAACCATAGCCTGGCTAGTGTGACTCAGTGGTTAAGCATCGACTCATTCACCAAGAGGTCGTCACTTCGATTACCAGTCAGGGCACATGCCCAGGTTGTGGGCTTGATCCTCAGTAGGGGGCATGTAGGAGGTGGCCAGTCGATGTTCTCTTTCATTGATGTTTCTCTCTCTCTCTCCCTCTCCCTTCCTCTCTCTCTAAAATCAATAAAGAAAAAAAAACCCCATAAATGTAAATGGCTTAAATGCTCCAATCAAAATATATAGGTAGCTGAATGGATAAAAATAACATGACCTTTATATCTGCTTATCTGCAAGGGACCCAACTCAGAACAAAGCACTCACACAGGATGAAAGTAAAGGGATGGAAAAAATTTTTTCCATGCAAATGGAAGTGAGAAAAAAGCAGGGGTAGCAGTACTCATATCTGATAAAATAGACTTTAAAATGAAGGCCATAATAAAAGGCAAAGAGACCTAATATTAAAGGGATCAATCCAACAAGAGGATATAACCCTGGTAAACATATATGCACCCAACATAGGAGCACCAAAATATATTTAAAATCTTCTGGAGGACTTTAAGGAAGAAATCTTCAGCAATACAATCTTAGAAGTGGACTTTAACACCCCACTGACATCACTGGATAGATCTTCTAGACAAAAAATTAACAAGGAAACAGAGACACTAAACAACACACTAGATCAGCTGGATTTACTTGGTATTTACAGAACATTTCACCCCAAAGCTGCAGAATGTGTATTCTTCTCAAATGCACAAAGGACATTCTCAAAGATATCACATGTTAGGACACAAACTAAATCTCTACAAGTTCAAGAAGATTGAAATCATGTCAAGCATTTTCTCGGATCACAATGGCATAAAACTAGAAATCAATTAAAATAACAACACTCAAAAACAGTCAAGCACATGGAGGCTAAATGGCATGTTATTAAACAATGAATGGGTTACCAAGGAGATCAAGGAAGAAATTAAAGACTTCCTGGAAACTAATGACAATGAACACACAACAACACAAAATCTATGGGACACAGTAAAAGCAGTCCTGAGAGGGAAGATCATAGCATTACAGGTCTACCTCAAGAAACAAGAAAAATTTCTAATAGACTATCTAACCCTATGACTTAAAGAATTAGAGAGAGAGAAAAAAAGAAAGAAAAACGCAAAGTAAGTAGAAGGAAGAAAATAATAAAGATCAGAGCAGAGATAAATGACATAGAAAATAAAAAAAGAAAAAATATAAAAGATCAATGAAACCCAAGAGCTGGTTCTTTGAAAAGATAAATAAGATTGATCAACCTTTAGACAGACTCACTAAGAAACAAAGAGGACCCAAATAAATAAAAATCAGAAAAGAAAGAGGTGAAGTAATAACTGACACCACAGATACAAAGGATTGTTAGAAAAAACTATAAGCAATTATATGACAACACATTGGACAACCTAGATGAAGTGGACAAATTCCTAGAATCATACAGTCTTCCAAAACTCAAACAGGAAGAGTCAGAAAACTTGAATAGATGAATAAAAACTAAGGAAATTGAAGCAGTAATCAATAAACTCCCAGCAAACAAAAGCCTTGGTCTGGATGGCTTCATAGGGGAGTTTTACCAAACATTCAAAAAAGAACTAATACCTACTCTTCTCAAACTATTCCCAAATATTCAAGAGGAAGGATGACTTCCAAGCTCCTTTTATAAGGCCAGCATAATCCTAATTCCAAAACCAAATATAGACACTACAAAGAAAGAAAATTACAGGCCAATATCCCTGATGAACATAAACACCAAAATACTCAACAAAATATTAGCAAATCATATCCAGCAATATATTAAAAAGATATTCATCATGACCAAGTGGGATTTATCCCAGGGATGCAAGGCTCATACAATATTCACAAATCAATAAATGTGATACACCACATAAAGAAAATGAAAGATTAAAATCATATGATCATGTCAACGGATACTCAAAAAGCATTTGACAAAATTCAGCACCCATTTTTGATAAAAACTCTCAACTAAGTAGGAATAGAAGATCATACCTCAACATAATAAAGGCCATATATGATAAAACTATAGCCAACATCATACTCCATGGGCAAGAACTAAAACATTTCTCTTAAGAACAGGAATAAGACAGGGTTGTTCGCTTTCACCACTCTTATTCAACATAGTACTGCAAGTCTTAGCCACAGGAATCAGACAACAAGAAAAAATAAAAGGCATCCAATTGAAAAGGAGGAAGTGAAATTGTCATTATTTGCAGATGACATGATATTGTACACAGAAAACCCTAAAGACTCCACCAAAAAAGTACTAGATTAATAAATGAATTTGACAAAGTAGCAGAATACAAAATTAACATCCAGAAATTGATGTCATTCTTGTACACCAATAATGAACACTTAGAACGAGAAACTAAAAAAACAATGCCATTTTACCATTGCAACAAAAAAATTAAGATACCTAGGAATAAAGTTCACCAAGTAGGTAAAAGACCTGTTCTCAGAAAACTACAGGACATTGAAAAAAGAAATAGAGGAAGATATAAAAAGTGGAAGCATATGCCATGTTCAGGGATTAGAAAAATCAACATCATTAAAATGTCCATACTACCCAAAGCAATCTATAGATTCAATGCAATCCCTATTAAAATACCCAAGGCATATTTCAAGGATCTAGAATAAATACTCCAAAAGTTTATATTGAACCAAAAAAGACTCCGAATAGCCACAGCAATCTTGAAAAAGAACAACAAAGTTGGAGGGATCACAATCTGGATATCAGGTTATACTACAAAGCCACTGTAACCAACATAGCCCGGTACTGGCACAAGAACAGGCATATAGATCAATGGAACAAAACAGAGAACCCAGAATTGACCCAAGACATTATGCTCAATTAATATTTGACAAAGGAGGCAAGAGAATTCAGTGGAGTAAAGACAGTCTCTTCAATAAATGGTGTTGGGGAAATTGGACAGGTACATGCAAAAAAATGAAACTAGACCACCAATTCACACTATACACAAGAATAAACTCAAAATGGATAAAAGACTTAAATGTACATTGTGAAACCATAAAAATCCTAGAAGAAAATGTATGCAGCAAATTCTCAGACACACATAGCAGAATATTCACTTATATCACCTAGGGCAAGAGAAACAAAGGAAAAAATAAATTAATGGGAGTACATCAAACTAATAAGCTTTTGCACAGCAAAAGAAACCATTCTCAAAATGAAAAGGGAACCCACTCTCTGGGAGAACATATTTGCCAATGATACATTGAATAAGGGGTTAATTTCAAAATATATAAAGTACTCATACAGCTCAACAAAAGGAAGACAAACAATCCAATTACAAATTGGGCGGAGGACCTAAATAGACACTTCTCCAAGTAGGACATACAAATGGCCAAGAGACATATGAAAAAAATGTTCAGCACCACTAATCATCAGAGAGATGCAAATTAAAACCACTATGAGGTATCACTTCACACCTGCCAGAATGGCCGCCATCAACAAATCAAACAATAAATGCTGGTGAGGGTGTGGAGAAAAGGGGACTCTAATACACTGCTGGTGGGAATTAGATTGGTGCAGCCACTAAGGAAAACAATATGGTGTTTCCTCAAAAAATTAAAAATGGAAATCCCATTTGATCCAGTGATCCCATAGCTAGAAATATATCCTAAGAAGCCTGAAATATCAATCAGAAAGAATATATGCACCCCTGTGTTCATAGCAGCACTATTTACAATAGCTAAGGTCTGGAAACAGCCCAAGTGCCCATCAGTAGATGAGTGGATAAAAAAGCTGTGGTACATACGCACAATGGAACACTATGCAGCTGTAAGAAAGATCTCTTACTCTTTGAACGGACATGGAGGGACTTAGAGAGTATTATGCTAAGCAAAATAAGCCAGTCAGAGAAACACAAGTATCACATGATCTCACTTATTTGTGGAACATATTGAACAAAATAAACTGACAAACAAAATGGATCCAGAGACATGGAAGTAGGGAACAGACTGACAAACCTCAGAGGGAAGGAGGGTTGGGGAGTGGGAAGAGATAAACCAAAGAACTTATATGCATAACCAATGCCCACAGACATCAGTGAGGTGAAGGCAGGGTGGGGGTGGGCAGGGGTGAGGATCAGGGAGGAGGATGTTAATGGGGGAAAAAGGAGGGACATCTGTAATACTTTCAGTAATAAAGACACGTTTAAAAAATCATAAATTGTTGTCTGGAGTTAAGCTGGGAAGTAGAAAATACAGGCCTTTAAAAAAATATCTTAGTGCTTATGTCTTGGACATGGGAAAAGTCAAAGTTCAATGAAGATGAGCAATTTGCTCAAAGCCACTCAGGTGGTATGAGGGTTGACTACTGTTATTGTTCAAATAGATGTTCTTTCTTAGACAAAAACAAACAAATACAAATAAATCTAAAACCAATTTGTGGTTTGTTGTACCTTCATAACTCTGTGAATTGGAATTCAAGTCCTTATGTCACTGGGCACATCAGAAGCCACCCAATGGTAATTGAAGAAAATAGCAAAGGTACCAAAATACTGGAGGGGAGGAAATGACCAACAGTATTGGAAACATGAGTTAAATATTGTTCCAGATGGCTCTGAATCCATAAAAATCCTGTACACAAGAGAGGTGGTTTTTTGCATTTAATAATGAGCAAGAAGAGCCTTAAAGAAGGATTTAAAAGGAGCTAGAATTGATAAATAGTTATCTATGACGTTTATGTTGGGGAAGAATGACTAAGCAAAGAATGGGTAAGAAAAAACACTGTTTAATGTATTCTTTTTGTCCTTAGGACTTCACCAGTGCCTAATTCACAGAGAGTAGAGTTGACATCGTACTCATTGTTCTTGGAAACAGGACCGAGGCAGACAAAAGCCACAGCAAACAGATGAGCCTGCAGAAATTTCACACTCATAATTCTGCCCGTTCCTGCTTCCTCTTGATTTAAAAACCTCACGGACTAAGAAAAGTTTCAGGAAAATCAACAGTCACGAGAAATGAATTCATCCAGACAGTTCTGTTTCTGTCCTTTTCTTGTGATGCTTTTCTGAGGTTCCTCCACCACATATTAACAAAACACCAAAACCAAAATGACAAACTCAAAATTAAACATCTGTTTTGCTTATTGGCAGGCTCCCATAATTAAAGGTAAAAATATGATTCCACATTATTTCCATTACTCATTTTAAGAGGTCTACTTTGACTTCCTGTGTTGTTTTGCATGTAATATCAAAATCAAGGGGCCTCTCAGTTAATGTCATGGATATTCAAGATCATTTTTAGATGGTTTGTTATAAAAGAGACATTTATGCCCTGGCCATGTGCCTCAGTTGGTTGGAGCCTTGTCCCATACACCAAAAGGTTTCAGGTTTGATTCCTGGTCAGGGCACATACTTAGGTTGGGGGTTTGATCCTCAGTCAGGGCACGTACGGGAGGCAATCAATCAGTGTTTCTCTCTCTCTCACTTCCATCCCCTCTCTTTCAAATCAACAAACATATCTTCCATATAAAAAAATAAAAATAAAAGAGACATTTATATCCGCCGGCCAACTCTGTTCTTTTATTTTTCTTTCTAACTTTTCTCTATTTTCAACAAGAAGCAGCAGGTTTGAGCACTTTATTTATATTTATTGAATTCAGATGTTTTGTGCTCCTGGGAGGACAATGGTCAATCCTGTTCCTTATTTAAAAAATGCTTAAAATTCCTCCTTTATTATCTTATTTTTGATGATAACCTATTGATCAAACTTCAGAGAAACCACATTCTCAACTCTTAAAAAGATACATGACACTGCATAAAGTTTCCATATTATTTCATGAAAACATCAGGAAAATGAAACAGTACAAATATCTAGACATCAGTCTTTCATAACTTTTTCAATTATCTACTCTGTGTAGAGTGTCATCATAGCCACAATTCAGCCACGGTAGTATGCAATAGATTACATTTCTGGTAAATATTTCATATGCTTTAGAAATATAATAATTTTCACTTTTAAAAAATCAATTTATTTTGTAAACATTGGAAATATTTCCCTCTATAAAGACAATTTGATTATAGAAGAGGATTCTGTCTTTATAGTAATACCTTTATTATTCAGAACCAGATTTCTTAATATCCTGAAATTATTTATTTTTTATCTGGTTTCATATTTAATAGAAATCATCAAATTGCACACACACACGCAAACGCATATAGATATAATGACTATAACCAGAAACAGAACTTCCAGATTATATTCTGAGGTTAGTACATTACCAATTTAACCCAATCTCTTCCAACTTTTACATGTATCTCTCTCAGACTGACCAAAGCACAACATGAATAGTATTTTCAAAGCACAAGAACATTTTAAAAGCTCAAAGAAACTTAGTTCATGAGGTATGGTCATATATTTTAAAAATATTTTCAACTGTAAGAGCCAAACACCATCACCACTTTTACCCCAAAGAAAATCCGTGCCATTGAGGACAACAACTAAGAGAGCATTACCATTTTCACCATTGACCCACTTCTTTCCAGTATTTTGCTGCCGCAGTGCTAGGGGTGGTCTACACTGTACATCCGCCTATTTATTTATTCACCACGACTCTCAGCCACCTGGCTTTGCCCTCACCATTACGTATATATATGTATATATATATAAATGTCAGATATAAAGGTCATAAATACTCTCACAACTTTTCAGCCTAATGAGTACCTGCCCTGTTAACCTCTCCATGGGATTTGTTGGTGATTACCTTTCTTGAGTTCTAAGAGTCACAGCAATATCACTGAAATCAAGAGGCTTCTTGCAAGTGAGTTTGTAGAATGATGATAGTTTTTCTTTTCTCTTTTAAAACTATACAACTAAATCAATGGTAGACTCCAAAGGCAATGGCACCTTTATATACTTGAAGTGTTTAGACGTAAAGTGAACTGATGTCCAGAATTTTATTTTAAACGCATTAAGCATTAAGGTAGGTGGATAGATGAATAAATATGTGGCAAATGAAATATAAAAAATGTTAATTATAGAAACTAGGTGGTGGTATGTAGGAGTTCACTGTACAATTTTTTGAGTTTTTGATATTTTTATAATAAAACATTGGAAGAAAAAAAATCCATGGCAACTTTGAATCAAGGAACTATTATAGTTAAAACTGCCTTTCCCTTTAAATACTCTCTCTTTTTGCCCTCTGAATAATTATACTATCATCATTCTCCTATCTCTAGTACCTGGTCTTTACTCCCCCATAAGATGTAGATTTACTTTCAATTTCAGTTTTCAAATTTCTTATTTTCCATCAAATTCTGTCCCTGGGAGTTATTCTCTAGTTAAGTCTATTGTATGCCAAACTTCTTAAGTCTCTGAGAATGATTACCCAATCTACTCTTCAGCTGTGACTTCCCCTTTGAATCCCTAACACGTTACCATGTCCACTGTACATTTCCACTTGGATGTCCTACTGCCCCTTCATGCCCAGCATACTTCACTCTGTCTCCCACTCTCCCATTCCCTTCCTGAATAATGTCTCAACTCACTTTCTGTTTGTCTGTAACCATGTTCCCAAATACAACAACAGTCACCTTGAACTTCACCTTCTCCTTCATTCTTCATTTCCAATTATCCACTCAGCCACCTGTTTCTCCTTTTGAAAGATAACTCTTGTGGCTGTCTCTCCCATCTATTCTCACTGCCATCCATCTACATCAAACACATTTCTATCTCAGTCTGGTTAGCCATTGGATCCTCCCAAAACACTGCTCTGTTTTCACTCATCATACCCTGCCCTTTTCCAGCTTATTATCTCATAATTACTCTATAAATCATCCTCTCTAGTAAGAACGCTTTATCTACAGACTCTGAAAACATCTCCTTTCTCGTCTCTGGGATTTTACTTACTCTGTCCTTCTTTCTGGTACACATTTGTGAACTGTCAGCAATCAGGGAAGAGAATAAACATTATAGTCATGGAGAACAAGACTTGTATCCTGTCTCTGCCCTTGAATAACGGTGACCTTGGAGATGTCATTCAATTCTATACTCTGAGTTCAGCCCCTATAAATGGACATGGCCCGTTTACCCAGATAATGTGGGACTTAAGGAAAGGACATGAGCAAAATGGCCTTCTCCTCAGTCCTTAGTTTATAGATAACATAGGTTTGGCAACTGACAAACATTTATGTATTATAAAATGATTTCTATTTTGCCCTGAGCCATCCAGAAATGCAATTTCCTGACAATAGTCCATTCCCCAAAAATACTAGTTGACTGAGATTTTATTCTTCTCTATCAGCAGTGGTACCAAATGTCAATGAAAAGTTCTGACTAGTCCTGTCATGCTGGACCAAGAAGAGCTCTCCAAGCCCAACTATGGGAAATTATTTATGAGAAAAATATGTTTCTATGCAATGTTTCATAAACTCTTCAATATTTAACATATTCTGCAGCATGAAGTTTCTGAATATTTCATATCTATAAAATGATTGGAAGCTAGTTCTGAAAAAATAGGCTATCTATTTTTTATAGGCTATCTTATACTGGGGTTAAAAATCAGGCTACATTATCTTTGGGTTTTTGACACTATACAGATATTTATTCTAGTCTACCAATCAGAAATAAACTTTTTCCAGTTGGATGTGTTGGGCCAATTCAAGTATGAAAAAAGTGTGATCAAAATATATTTGGAAAGGAAACTAAAAAAGTTTGTCCAAAGAAAAACCAATGAAAATATAAACAATACATAGAGAATACAAAAATAAATAATTTTTTTTCTTTTCCTCCTGTGAATGCATAACTGGATTATTGTGTCATGGTTATAAATTCTATAGAAGAGTATTAGAATACCTCTGAAAAATAATTTCAATGTAGATATTTACGTTAATGAAGACGCCAAAATATAGGTTGAGTGCTTAATATATGTGACATTACTATTCACAAATCATTGTTTCTTTATGTATATTTATCAGAAAAGCAGGCCTTGGTTTCAGAATGTCCTAGGTTCAGATCCTTGCCCTGTCATTTCAATATAATGTGACAATGAATGAATTATTTTATCTTCTCTGATCCCAAGGTTCCTCATAAGTAAACTGGGAGAAGTAATACTTTTCTTTTGGCGTTTTAGTGAAGATTAACGAGATAGTAAACTTGTGGCTAAGTGGTTGCTTACGGTGATTTTTAGTAACAAAGTTTGCAAATGTCATTGTCCTGGTTAGAATCAGTTCATTTTTCCTTGAGCAGCGACTGGGACCCGATGCGTATTAGACTTCGTTGTTATATTAAAGGATATTGAAAATTAGGGTCTATCATGATATTAAGTATTGGTTTGGGAAGATAAGTCACGTAAATGTGAAATATTTAATCAGAATGATACTACATACAGAATAAATAGATAAAATCCGAGCTTTGGCCCCGTAAAGAATCGGAGGAGGCCTGCTACATGGCATCTGGAGACCTCGAGGGCAGTGGTGTTGGAGGACAGGAGAGGGACGGTCCCTGAGTGGGGTGTGGCCTCCGACTGGCAGACTCGCTCCAGGTCAGCTTTCAGGAACGGGGTTATGCACAATCTGTCTAACTCAGGAACTCAGGGAAAGAGGTTAAGTATAAGGCTTCTGTGCAGAAAATTCTTTTTTTTTTTTTAATCCTCACCCGAGGACATTTTTGCATTTATCTTCAGATAGAGTAGGAGGGAGAGAGGGAGGAAGAGAGAGAGAGAAACATCGACGTGAGAGAGACACATCGACTGGCTGCCACCCACACGACCCCAACTGGGGCCGGGGACAAACTGCAACCCAGGTACGTGCCCTTAGCACAGCGGTTCTCAACCTGTGGGTCACGACCCCTTTAGGGGTTGAAAGACCCTTTCACAGGGGTCGCCTAAGACATAACAGTAACAAAATTACAGTTATGAAGTAGCAACGAAAATAATTTTATGGTTGGGGGTCACCACAACCTGAGGAACTGTATTAAAGTCGCGGCATTAGGAAGGTGGAGAACCACTGCCTTAGCGGGAAGCAAGCCCGGGACTCTCTGGTCTGCGGGCCGACGCTCTAACTGCTGAGCCAAACTGGCCAGGGCTGGGCAGAAAATTCTTAAACATTAAAAACGTCAAGAGACCTAGGAGAATTCACTTTTAAACACTCCTCTCAGGGGGACTTTGCAATATCCTACCATCGTTCCTCACTCTGAGCTGGAAGTTCTCCAATTCAAACACTGGTGTACTGGTGGCTGACTGTGTAGTGCCTGTTCCCATTTAAGTTCAGAAGCTCTGGGCCAGAAAACAAAACAAAAACTTCTAATGTAAAAGAATTAGTGCAGGACAGGACATGGAGGGATGAGGGAGAGAGAAAGGAAGACTTTAATTGCTCAATCATTTAATGGATAAACAGATTATTTTTCTGTAAAAACTCTCCTCTCTCCCACCACTTCTTCAGCAAAACTAAGCCTTCTCCAACACATATTTACTCCTTAGAATTATTTTATAACCAATAAAATGATAATGTTTTTATGATAATATTTTTAGGATATTAGGTGATGCAACTTAACTTCTTCACTGCTTAAATAAACATTTCTTTTAATTACCTCCCATTCTCTGTGATTTCTATTATCACTGTTTACAGGTACCAGAAAAATTTTAAAATATATTTTTTGCAGATTTTGTATGCCATTCATACTGTTGTCACACTGGCTAAACCTGAAATGTTCATTGAATGATCAGTCATCATTTGGTAAAATGTGAAGTGCTCTCCACTGCACACTGGAACATGGGGTGCTAAGGACAGGTTATGATGACCCCTTTCAGATGACAACACATCTCGGTTGTCCACAGGAGCTCATCTTCTGGAGAAAATGTATCACAGAGAGTTGTGGATCTTATCTATCAGACTTCGCTTAGGCTACAAAAATAAGAGACAGTTTCATAAGTGGGACCTCTTTTAATACATTTACAAAAACTAATCTAACCAATTCCTTCATCAGGCATTAAAAAATGTACACAAAGGGCTCTGGATGGTTTGACTCAGCAATTGGAGCGTTGGCCCGTGGACCAAAGAGTTTCGGTCAGGGTCGTGAGGGAGGTAACCAATCGATGTGTCTCTCTCACATCAATGTTTCTCTCTCTCTCTCTCTCTCCCCTTCCTACTCTATCTGAAGATAAATGGAAAAAAATATCCTTAGGTGAGGATTAAAAACAAAACAAAAAATACACACAAAGGTACCAGGTGTTTCTACAGAAGATGAATTACTTAATTTTGAGGAATTTCACTTGAGTAGGGCAAAAGTGTTTAGCTCTTGGCCTTAGATTCTGGAAGGGTACCTCTGCAAAAGATGTTTAGAATTGGTCTTGAAGAACAAAGAACTGAAAAAAAGCAAAACCATGTAAGATTTTGGTGTTTAGATCCCCTAGCTGGGCCTACATGCAGGCTGTGACAAAAGCACAGAGTAAGTGATCCTTAACTTGTTACAGATCATGAATAATTTGAGACTCTAATGAAAGCTATGAAACCACTAACTACAAAAAATGCACACACACACACACACACACACACACACACACACACACACACAGAAATGTGAATTTAGTTCCAAAGGACTAACCAAGCCCACTGGTTCTTCCATGAATCGCAGGTGAAGAACACGTGATCTGTTCTAGACCCTCGCTGTCAGTGTGATTCACAGAGGAGCAGTGTCAGCATCGCCTGGAATCTTCCTAGAAACGCAGAATCTTAGGCTCTCCTCCAGACCCACCAAATCAGAAGCTGAATTCTAATAAAATTTGCAGGTGATTCTTGAGCATCTAAGATTTGAGAAGCACTGCTTCACATAGTCATATTTATGCAGAGTTTAGCTATTTGTATCTCAAATCATATTTGAAAATGAATCACAATATAATCTTAATGAAACAAAATATATTATCTGTAAATGAGGAGACATAGGTGTCAGTAATGTCCTACATGTGTTCAATAAGGAATAAACTCTTTTTCCCACTTTCAACAGCTCACTTCCTGCTCCTCACTTCTTACTCTTCCTAGCCCTGCTATTCTCTTGGCAGAAGGTTAGTTCTGGAACTAGTTAAGTGGGAAGTTAAAGCTGAGATCTAGGAAATTCCATAGGCTTTGGATACATTCAATTGGTTCACGGTGAAAAGCAATTCAGGAGATGCAGTGTTTATGAGCGAAAGGAGGTCAGGCACATTACCACAAATCTGTGAACCTATTGGACATAAATCTTATTGGGGTTGAAGAACAAACATGCATAACAATGGGTGGAGACACAGATGAAGAAATCGGAAGGGAAATGCTATTTAATGCAGTTAGATCATTTAAAGCTGCAGGTGGAAGATCGTTTCCTGGCTGTTGATACATTTATGATTTGAGAAAGACCTGTTCGATTGGAAGAGACCACGGCTCACTCTACACTCAGGAAACAATATTCAGACAGTTCTGAGTAGCTGTCCTGCTCTTCTCTGCTCACCATTCTGTCTTCCATGCAAGGGCCCATTTCACTGGCTGCCCTTTTTCTGGTGTGTGTACTTGTGGTGAAATACAACACTCAGGAGTTAGAGTTTGTTTCACCAGCCACTGAACCATTAACATTTCCTTTGAACCTCCTTCCACATGATTTCACTGCATTGGAGACTTCACTGGGCCAAACTGATAAGGTAATGTGGTTCCTGATTGTATCAAATCAGAAGCTCCTGAATTCAATGCTAACATTTTTAACCAGCACAGTTCATATTCACATGCTTTGGCTCCTAAGGAAATGAAACCAACCCTTTCCAGACTAAATTTTACTTTCCCCAGATACAGTTGTGGGAAATTGAAACATGAAGAAGTTAAAGGATTTACTCAAGGATAACCCAGCCAATACCAGGGAGTTGGGTCCTAGTGGAGTTTCATCATGTTCAACATGTTTCAGTCACATGTTGCTCCTGACAGTGAGGAGGCCCAGAAAGTTGGTGAAACTCTCCTTGTGACATGGCAACACCATCCTGCCTTCCATCCTGCTCTGTGCTAAGTAAGCATTGCCTTAGATTTGGGTGCACAGGCTGCCTGTTTCTATTACCTGACTAAGGTACCACTCCAGAGAGTAGTCAAAAGAGAAAATAAACAAACAATCACGATGATTTTAAATGCAACACCAACTGAAATTACAGGTTAAATTAGCAATCTCGGACTTCAAAGGTATACTATGCTAACGCATTATTATAGTGTAAAGTACGCTGTTTCTATTAAAAATCATGACTCAGGCGACCACAGAAATAGAAGGATACAAACAGCTGGGTAAGGAAACAGCAAATGTGAAAGAATACTGAAGAGGGCAATTTGGAGGAGATATGAAAAGAGCAGTCATTTCAAGTTCCATTATTCTTATAAGCCTCTAATACGCAATTATGTCATAATATGTCTCTCATTTTGAAATCAATGGGGCTTACTTATCATTGTTTTTCACCAAAAAAAAAAAAAAAAAAAAAAAAAAAAGCTTGTTAAAATCCCCTTTACCACAAACGATAAGGGCATTCCCTTCTGAGAGCCTTGATATTCCAGTAAATGGATTCTGGCAATGAGAACATCAATCCTGCAAGCCGATGATGAAAGTCAACACTGTAACATACACAAGGTATTTAACATGGCACCTGAATTCTTCATTAGGTCTCTGCCAGTAAGATCAAAACTATACACATTGAGAAGGGCAGCTTTAAATGTTTTTACACATTCTTTTAGATGTTATAGGTTATATCTTTAGAAATACTTTGCTGATGGTTAAACTCTCACTTGATTTTAATATCACAGATTTTTTTTTTGTTTCATTGTGTTAGATTTCCCACATTTTCAATAGTCCATTAACACAGAGCTTTATGTGAACACTTCTTGTTTCTTTCAAAATTTCTCCTTGCTTCCGAAGAAAGCAACCAGAACCTAACACTAATTGATCCACTATAAAGAACTGTCAACTGCTTAAAATCTTCCTTCAAGTGAAAATCTTTCTCTTACTCATCCTATTTCACAAAGCAAAGAAAATACACAGAGAGGATTTCCACCCTTATTTCTGCAGTAATTAAGATGGTTAGGGTTTAGTGTGTTCCATATCTTTTAAAGAGAAAAGACTAATTTCACAGATGAGAATAAGCAGGATTGAGGGGAGTAAAATCAGTTCCCTAACTGGCGTAAGGGAGAGATTCATCCTCAAGGCTTTTTATTTCCGCTGAGCCGCACTGCCTGTTGCTATGAACAAAGAGGATGGTACTCTTCTCCATGGTGCTACGGATGTCTCTGCATGTCTGTGTATTTTTATGAAGTTAAATTATTAAACAGAGTTTCCAGGGATGATGCTTCCATACTGCTTTTCCATTCCATGCAATTTAATTTTGCTTTAGCATAAGGTGTTATTTATAGTTTGGAACACAGCCTTTTATAGTCAAATGGTCATGTATTTGAAAATAATTTCATCGCATCTGTATTTATCATCAATATCTATTCTTTTTCTGACTCTCAGTTTGCCTTGTTTCAATTATAATCATCATTAAACTTAAAACTGAAGACCTGAAATAAATTTTTGGCTCTTACCTTTATTATTCTATTCTGGCAAATTCAACGACTATTTACAGAGTGTCCATCATGTGTAAGGGTTTGTAGAAAGGTCCCAAGAATAATGACACATGGTTCTGGAACAGTCACAAGCTATTCAACTCCTCTGAGTATCTTTCTCTGCGTCTATAGTGGTGATTATGGTTACGTCTCAGGTAGGCATGAGTTCATTTGGAAATGACCTCAATAAACTATGAAAGAGACAGAATTAAAGCACTAACCTTATTAATTTAATCTAAGTTGATTTTTAAAAAGACACTGATCCTCAAGCTATTTCATAAATACCAAAGTCCATATAGCAGTGATTGACCATGTGACTTATCAGGTTCTTAGGAAATGGGAAAGGAGTATTTTCTGCTTTGAAAACAAACTATTGCTCACCCTTACCCTCACCATGCTCTGTCATTCACAAGGTCACCCCCTCCCCAGCACAGTCCAAGGACATTATTCTTAAATAATATATTTCAAATTATGGTAACGGAGTTTTGAAAATAGATTTTTAAAATTTTTTCTCTTATGATCTAGATGGCAACTCAATACTTTAAACTTTTGAGTTTAATTGTCTATGAAGTTGATAATTATCCTCAAGTATATATATACATAGTATAGTAATTCCTGGGGTAATATCTTTTTTTCATTTATTTATTTGTTTGTTTATTTATTTAAAAAAATTTTTTCCTTTATTGATTTTAGAGAGAGAAGAAGGGAGAGGGAGAGAGAGATAGAGACATCAATGAGAGAGAACATCGACTGGCCGCCTCCTGCATGTCCCCACTGGGGATTGGGCCCACAACCTGGGCATGTGTCCTGACCGGGAATAGAAATGGTGACCTCTGGGTACATGGGTGATGCTCAACCACTGAGCCACACCGGCCGGACTTCTTTTATTTTTTTAATTGAGCAAAATTTGATCAAAAGGAATCAAATTTTGATTCAATTATGGCCATGCACTCTCTCCTTCCAGAAGCCTTTTGCAATTTAAGAAAATACCAGCCATTCATTTTTTTTCAGTCTTATTGACCCACACATTCTCTAAAGCACAGTCTGATAACATTCCCATGTGCCTTCACTTTTATATTAACTTTATACTTCCTTCTGCTCATCTTTATTTTTATCGTTGGACCCCAAAGCCTTGGCTGTCCACAGTGCACGGTGCTGAAAGCAACAGACATTCCCTGGCTCCTTGCTCTCCTGTGAAGAACTATTGGCGGGTTGGTCGGGTGAGTTTCAGACAGACAGGAGCTATTCCACAGGACTCAGCTAGTCACAACTCTAGCTAATATGTCTTTACTCCTTCCAGCCCACACAAAGGACTAAACATTTACTCAAATACTAAGCAAGTGAATTTACCTGCTACAAAACAATTCTACCTGAGGAATATTTAATAATTAGGATCACCCAGGAAGCCCTCTTGGAAGGGGAAAAAAAGTCTATCCAAGAATAAGTGTTCACATCACAAAGAAAGCTAAATAGAATCCTTTGTTGTCCTTCAATGCTATAATGTTTTGAGTTCTTTAAATTTTAGCCATTAGCTCAATTGCTGACCTCGGGCAACCTGCTTCACCTTTCAGGCCTCAGCTTGTCATCTCTAAATGACGCACAGTCCCGTGGCTTCCTGATAAAGAATTCTCTAGAAGTTGTTTCCCTCCCTGAGATAATTAGCAGAACTCTTTCCTATTTGTATACTGGAACACCATGATAGAGGAAATAGTAATTTATTAAAATGCCAGGTAGGTTCCGGAGTCACAAATATCGATGACATACAAGGCACATTTAACGTAATTACACTTTTACCAAGGGCTAATTTAGGATGACTAGACCAAAGCAAATCACATTTCATCTACTAAAAAATATTCAGGGAAAAGAATAGGCCGATTTCAAGGAGGTACTAACACAAAGCACACAAAAAGACCACACCGATGAGTTTACACGTAAGATGAAATTTTAGAAGGCAGTAGCTTCATTCTCCACTCTAGAATTGATCGGTGTTATTGGCTCCAGTATTGCCGCATCAACACACCTCTCGGGCTCAGCTGTGCCAATGATTTATTTGATCGGACTGGCCTGAAAAGTGACCCTCTTGTTTCACCTGCTAAAGGATGTGTGATCTCCCATGACCTGTTCCTCTGACTGATGTCGGCAGAATAGAACATTCACGGGGCGTCCTTGATGAACACCCCCGATGGTGGCCTCCAAGTGGCTCAGGGAAAGCAATTGTATTAATGTATTAGAGTAATTTATGGGCGGTTTTGTGTGACAGCATATTTACTGAAATGAGGCCTGTCAAAAAGATCAGGTTACAGCAGGAACACATGATTTCCCCACAAGCCACATCATATAAATCAAGTGCCTTTTCTGTCCCCTGCAGCCACCTCCACCCACTCCTTGTCCTCCGTCCTCAGACAAATGGAAGCGCCTGCCACGATTTGCAGAGGGAAAATCAAACTCAATTTCGCAGTACAATGAAGTGAGTTTTGGTCTTGTCATGTCCACTGACATATTGATCCCTAGAAGATTGAAAAGATGAGAATGGCCTAGGTTTTTGCTTTTATAAATAAAAATGTATAGAAATGCAGTGTGTAAATGAGGGGCGATCCGGTACTTACGCTGCTTTATAAAGATGCAAGAACTCCGGGGGCTCGTGTTGTAAAACCGCCCGGCGATATAAAAGTCACTGTTTAAGAGTCACATTTTCCTTCCCTTTAGAATTACAGCCCCGGAAGACAAACGATCTCCTAATCCAGGTTCATTTAAAGTGCAGCTGATCATTTCACAGCTAAAAGGAATTTTCACTAGTGGAGAAAAAAAACCCCACCCGATCTTGGCCTTTTGCAGAATTTATGTCAGATCTACAGTGCCATAAGCCCAACACTCCATCAAACATTTTCTATTTAACCTGAGAGGGGACTGAGCCAAATCACTTACACGTCCACCTCTGTGATTTGCAAAGTGCTGTGATTGCAGCCTCCCTGGAATGTGTGAAGACTGCACAGTTACTCACATCTATCGATGAGGCATTAGGAAGCAGAACCACTTTATCACGAGGTGATGATGAAATTGTAAGAAACACCATGAAATAGCCCAGAGTCTAGTAAGCTAAGTTTCTAACTCAGCAGGTGGAAGGAAAAACAAACAAACAAACAAACAAACAAACAAACAAACACACCCTAAGGGACGAATTTGTATTGTCAGTAGGCAGAATTTCAGTCCTTACGCAAACAGGATGACTTCTAATTACCACTTACTATAGAAATACCGCAAAATTCTCTGCTACTCCGTGGAGATCACACTGAATAATATGTCTTGCCCTCTCCCTCATACATAACTGCTGCAAACATAGCTTGAATGTCTTATTGGAAGGCAAACAGGTCAACGACACCCATGAAAAACCACACACAGGAAAGTGAGCAGGGAAGGGGCATCTTCATTGATTCTCACTTTAACGGTTTCAAAGCAGAAGGAGCCTCTCATTTGGCAAAATCTTAAAAAAATTGTAGCAATGCCTCACATTACCATACTCTAAGGAAATTACTGGTGGTGAGTAAAGATAAATTCATTAGTAATTACGCAGTCCTTTATTGCGAAATCTAGAGAAAAATGATTTGAGATATTTTTTTAAGCCGACAAGAGAATGACTTTACTTCATCAATCAGCTTGACTAAAGTAATGATTTTCTTAGAATTAAAATTGGTTGAAAGCTCTAAGTATTTCCTTTTTTTTAGGCTGAGAAGCATGTAGTTAATGTCACAGCTAATACATTTGTCAGTCTGCTAATTTTCTTTTTCTATTAGAATAAGTAAACATCAGCCCTTTCTTAAAAGCATACTATTTACCATGTGTCAGGCGCAATGCAGGGAAAACTTATTTGAAAATCACGAGGTAAGACATTATGAAATGAACTGGAATCACAGGGAGACAATGAAGGAGAAACATGAAAGGAAAAGGCATTTAACAATTCCAAAGTGATGGCGGGGTGTGCCTCAAGGTGAGTGGGGGAGGGGGCACTTAAAGGGAAACTATGAAAAATATAAAATCAAGCCCCAAACTCAAGCCACTGATATTGGAAAATATGAAAGAAGATAAGGCTTTTAAGAAATAGTTCAAATAAAAACAAGAATCATAGTATAACAAAATAGAGTTCATAAATGTACAATGAGAATAAAAGAAAATGAGACCCTGCCCACAGGACATTAGATCAGAAAATAGTTCTTATATGCTGGTTATTTGAGAGAACAGATGTAGAGAAAGAAGAACAAACTCTATTTCAAAGCTTTTAAAGACATAATACACCCATTTATGCTACACTGTGTCAAATTTTGTTTAAGGCAGCTTTCGTATTCTTATAGCCAGAAGAAAACAATAACTAGTAAATAACAGTGGCATTGCTTTGCTCTGTCTATTGTCAGGTGTTCTTTCTAAAGTTAGAGTTCTTTTGGTCATTTTGTTATCATAGCTCTCTGGGGCATGAGTTGATTTCCAAACCCTGTGTTTCAAATTTTACCATCACAGTAAAATTTTCATTTAAAATGGACTTGAGAGAATCTTTTAGCTTTTTTCCCCTCTGTATAACATAGTTACTAAACAAACAAACAAACAAACAAACATGTTTAACAAGCAAACGCCACTTAACTTGCAAGAAAGAGAATAGTTAATAGTACAAAGTACTATATAGCACTTTAGTTTTTGATGTTATAAAATTAGTGTTCTTCAGCATAGGATAGTTAAATCTCTTATGTTTCCTCATTACAATGTGAGTGAAGAAGCAAAAAATAGTCAATAATATTGTGATGGGTTTGCATGGTGATAGATGATGACTAGAATTAGTGAGATGATCACATGATAAGGTATAAAAATCATTCACTATATTGTACACCTGTAACTAATGTAACTAATACAATATTGCATATGACTACACTTTTTTTTTTAAAAAAAGGCTTGTGAGGAAATGGTATTCCTCAACTCAGAATTACTTCAGATGTTTCCAATTTTTTTCTTTTTATTAGTTTTGCAATGATTTAATCTGATAGATTTTAAAAAAATTCTCTGTGTTTTTGTTTGTTTGTTTTTTGCCATTAAATGGATACAAACTAAGAGGTACAAATGAGTTCCTAAAATTTCAGAACCCATGCCTTCTGCAAAGAGTGGGAAGGGATACATCATCACTCATGAACTATGCAGACTTAATTAAATATGCTACTTAAATTCTCTGTGTCAGTTTCCTCCTCTGTGAAGTGGGGTTAAGAAAGCAGCTCCTCATAAAGTTGTTCTGAGGATGCAATGCAATGTTACAAGTCTTCAGAAGCACGCCCATCACATAGCTCATGTTCAATCTGGGTGAGTTATCATTAGTAGTTGCAATGAACCTGCCACCTAGCCTAAATTACAGGCCAGATGTGCAGTGTGCCTCTCAAGCAGTGGAACCCGCGTCTCTCCTGTACCCCACCCCACCTCTCCTGGCAGCTGAGCACCCATACGCTCCACACTACATGAATGGTGACCACACCAGAAGTGATGTACTCAAGTCAATTAACATGATGCCAGGCACTAGATCCATTCTTAACATCACTATAAAGGTAACATTCATCACTGTGATCTTATTCGTCCTAGCTTTTGCAGTCATCATGAGGCTCATGTACTAAAACAGTGGCTAAAACTGCCTTGGGTATGAATCTGAGTAACAGAAGCTTATTCGAATGCCTTTGCACAATGTCAGGTTGGCTAGCCCAGCTGCCTGTATCTGTTAAAGGGCCACCTCTATTTACTTGGAACCATTGAAGTTTTACTATCTTATGACTCATATATTGGGGCTTTTAAAAATTATTCTAACATTCCAAGTAATTTTAAGCACTACACAGTTCTTTAGGTGTCTACTTATCTATCTACTGACTTATCTTTCATCCTATCTGTCTGTTCCCAACCCTCCAGCTCTTCCTCCTCCTCCTCGCTCCTCTTTTTTTCTTCTTCTTCTCTTCTTCCCCCAAATCCCTACCAGAAACGAGAAGGAGTCCTGGTTCAGCCCCACTGGATGCCAGCTGAGATAATAAAATGAATGCCTCGCTGGAAACCGGGGTCTCTGGTTCTCACCTCTGCCATTTGATGTTCTTAGAAAGACATCATAGAGATGTTACTTCCTCTCTATTGAAGTTTCAGTTTCTTTTTTTCTAAAATGAGGAAGTTGGATTCCACACTGGTTCTGACACTTCTTTCTGGCCCTGGAACTCTGAAATAACCCCTGAAGATGACTATTGAAAGGCGCAGAGCAGAATTGTAAGAGTATGTGCTTTCCCCTAAAAGGTGGTTTGCAGCCTTTTGTAGCTCTAACTGCAGTTTTGCAGTCTAGCCTTAAATAGGACCCGTGTAGCCGACTGCAGATCAAGAACTTCCCCAACATTCTCTAGTGGGCGGATCTACAGCCTATAGTAAAAGTACTCGACTGGCATTCAGGGTTAATGAACACCTTTCCAAAGAACTGAAGGGCACCTACAACAAGCCAGCTGCTTTTAAGACAGATACTTAAGAGCTGCACTACAAACATCGGTACCAGACATGAGCACGTAATCATTGCTGAACACATGTGTTGCATCCGGCCTTCTCAGGAGCCCTCATGCACTTAACTAGAGGCACCAACAATAACCATTTCCAGTGTGAACAAACAGGCACTTTACCTGGCTGAGACAAGAGCGGTGTGTAAGGGACTTTCGGTTCTATTGCACTCATCGGTGGAGGTAGCAAGGGGTTAGCAAAGCTGCGGAGCGGATGAGTTGGTCGCACGCAGGCCGTGGGGATGGTTCTGCTCGGTGCCTCCTCGCTGATGGGATGCTCAGGCTGTGCTGGGGGCAACATGGGTGGCTGTTGGGTGGTTGGTCCTTCATTCACTGCTGCGATGGAGACAAGAACATCCGCTCATCATTCCAGGTCAGAGCTTGCCTCCCCTACGTCACCCGAGGGGCCCCTGGATCAGTTCAGCGTGCTATGCTAGGATCTGGCCAATCTCTTCTTAAAGTTATGAACATCCTCATTCTTCTTCATATATTGATGGGATATGATAGCACTGCCTCTTTAAACAATACACATAGATCCAGCGAAACAGGGATCTTTATTTCAGGAATAGTAGTAAAATATATACGGCGTGCACTCTATTGCCCAAACTGTCTGGACCCTGTAATCATAAGTGATGAAGCGAGAAAAAAGAGTTATTTTTCCCTTCCTAAGTGGCAATGTCAGTGAAATTCAATGTACCAAACCCGGCCACAGCTGCATTATTATCCACCAGCCAATATGCCCATTTTTCCCGTGATTTAAACATGCCACGCCAACTATCAAACAAATCAGAGTTACCAGGTGTTAAAGGCATTGCTAATAAAATGATACAGATAACACTCCTATCATTATCTGCCACATCAAAATGAAAGTCCATCCAACTAAAAAGTTACATGAGAGATTACTCTGTGGGAATAAGCTGCCTGGATACAGAATTATAATTTTTTTCTCTTTTGTAGCAAACCTTGTAATTTGCAGTTAGATTACTATAGTGGTTTTGCATACTCATCTGTGACAGCTTTTGGGTATTTGGGCAGTTTTGTATAAGGAAACACACCTTTTCTCCAGAGAACACAGTTGAGTGGACTTAAATCCTGGAAGGCAGTTTCCCATGCTAAGGACACTGTGACTTGACTTTATTCATTCATGTTCAAAGTCAGTAGGTCCAAGTTAAACTGCACACGGAAAGAGCTGCATAGTAAATGTAAGTGTTGATAAAATAAGAGTATTCCTGATGATTTATTTCTTAAGAAAGTTCTATTGGGTAAGTTGAAAAAAATGCAGTAATAGAAGATAATATCTCACTTCTGAAAGATATTTTTAACCAGGAACTATTTCAAGATAATTAGTTTGTGAGATAATTTTGAAGCAACTCTCTGGGAGGCTCAATGAGGTCAACAAAGGGCTAAAGAGATAAAAAGAAAATCTGATAATGCTAAAGGGAGTAGAGATTAAAGATACGAGAGAACAAAACATACTATTAAAGATATGCAACAGCAAAGTGTGCCTTCAGAGGGTATCTGATATTAAAACTTATTTTTCTATATTCAGAAAGGGTGAGAGGTCCTTGAGAAGCCTGCAGGCTTAACCCCATTCAAAGACGGAGATGAGGAGATAAAGGGTTGGCTGAGGACAGGATGTAGCAACATAGCAACCAGAGCCAGAAAACAGGCAAAGATTTGAAAAAACAGTTCTTCAAACAAGAGAAATGCAGCCAAGAGAGCAAAGTGGATAGAACTCTGGGAGTCAGAAGAGTTTGAACGGAAGCACTTTATCGCTAAACCGGGAAGTCCTAGCAGAGATGGAGGAGAGGGGCACACACATGGCAACATTGCAAGACCTGCAAGGAAAACGTCAAGGCGCATTCTTGGTGATGTTGTTTTTCAGATAAGAGCAAAAGGGATGCAGTCTTTGGGTAGGTATTATAAGGAGCTAAATTCTACATGCTTTTTAGAGAGTAAAGGGCAGAGGAACCTGTGTGCTTGTGTTCATTTAAGACTGTGTAACTAGATGGTTGAACACATAGTTTCAGAGACAAAGACGATTATGCAGGTTTTAGTATGACTCATATTCAGTCTAAAGGAGAAAATTACTAATGGTCAATTGCCCAAATTAAAAAAAAATATATCTCTACTCTAGGTCAGAGAGAAGCAGCTACAGGGACCTATACATGTAGGTCCCCCCTCTTCATTACCAATGGGCTGGTTTTTATCAAAGGGTCCATATCAGCATATTAAAAATACTTCTCTTGGGAAAGACATTTTGCAGTTTTCCTCAGAAATATGCCTTAAGTAATTCCCTCTATTGAAGATGGATTGCAATTAATTCACATCATATTTTAAAAACTGCGTTAGCCATTAAAGAAATCATATTTCATGAGTTTTTCTTTTCCTTATTTCTCCCATCATCTTTTTCTCATTTCCCCTACATTTTTTAAATGAAAGAGATCTATGTTAAAATATTATTGTGATCATAGCATTAATAAAATTCACATGCATGATTTTAGTCTTCTGAAATTTAGTTTCTTAAAAACCTCAAGCTTCACATGAATTCTGATGTGATCCCTGAATTGTGGGGGGCTGCTCCCATGCTCATCCTCTGTAATGGCATTGCTCCTCAGCATCTCTGTAAATACAATTCTTACACCCAGTCCTCCAACCCCAGGTTTTCACCTGGCCACCATCACTCCCCTTGGAAATGATGTAGTTCTGGACTTGGAGGGGAGAAACAGTGCTGGACAGCGATGGACCAGCTCTTTCGTAAAACCAGTCCTTAGCACCACACACCGTGAAAGGGGAAGTGCCTGATCTAATCTGCTAGGTGGAGAACAGAAGGGCCCATCCTCATGACTAAATGTATCAGTAATTCATAAGGGACTGTTTTTGTTTCGTTCCAAATGACAATTTTGCTTAATACCTAACACAGTGGACAAGGTACAGGTTTCCACAGACAATTCACAAATTTTGTATTCAATATGGAACCAAAGAAATGCTATTCAGACCTGGCTGACATTTAAGGCAGTGATGAGTCTTAAACAGATACTGTATCATCTGCTCCTCTGGAGAGGAGGTCTTGTTTCAGATGAGCCCTTGCTAGTTCAGGCACCAGCTTCAGGACACCCAGTGAAACAAACCGGCCCGTGGCAGCACATGTAGCTGTGCTAAGAGCTCTGACAGCAAAGAAAACCTCCATTCACTCACAAAGTGCAACCTAACTGTAATTCAGAGAGCAAACAAGAATCAAACATGTCCTGGCAAGGCACTTGTTTTCAAATGATGAAATAGCAGAAATTCATTGTACAAATAGCATACAATTACATAGCAGAGTCAAATCTCAGGGCGCTTTATAAAAATTTATGTCAACACATAAATAAATGCAACAAAATACCTGGCAAAAATATTGCAAGAATGGAAATGAAGATTTTTCTTGTGTCTAAAATTGCAATCTTTGAAAGAAATAAAGCACACTAATAACTCTAAGCAAAGACACTTCGAGACACAGACACTTTTAGGGACACACTTCACTCATCAATCTCAGAAGCACAGCATCATGCAATATCTCTGAGTAACCCCAGTTCCTCACAGACTAGATTTTTGATAAGATCCTAGAGAAAAACCCATGAACTCCATTGCACTCCCGATTTTATCTAGGTCAAGTCCCATTGTTAGTTTCTTTCCAATGTGAGGTAGAGCTGGAGCAGAAAAATAACATGGAAAAAGTTGACCAGCCTTCTCCCTAGCTAAGACAATGTTCCACCTGAAAGGAATAGTGAAAATCATCTAACTTTCGCTACCTCTTTCAAAGATGAGGAAGTACGGGTACCAATTTTATAGTGACTTGGGTTGAAGTTGTCAAAAGATAGCACTGCTCCTTATTTCCCAAGTACAATTCATTTGCCTGTTGAGGCTAAGATCACAACTACAGTGCATTGGTAGGAAAAGGAAATATCTGTCCATCAAAACTGTAAAACTCTCTATCGATATATCACCAAATGTGTGTAACGAAATACACTACATCTTTCTTTTCATATGGTAGGAGAGACATTCAGCTGTATTTGTGACTTCAGAAAGCATCACAGCTTTGGGGACCGAGTTTTAGTGATTTAGCTCTTGTAAAACTCAGAGCTCTTTCAGATAACTTTGGAGGAAGAAGAGTCTCTGCACTTGCACAGATTTTTCTTTTCTTAGGTGTGCCTTTCACTGTTTCTCAAGGTGACTAATAAGACGTCTCTAGCCAGAGTCATGAAGTGCTTTCTGCTTGAGAGGGAGCAGGGTTATTTAGTTTCTCCAAGGCATTTAGAAACCGATACTGAATGGCTGGAAGTTAACTGTTTCTGACAGTGATTTAGAGAATATTTAGTTCCCTAGAAAAGAGGGTGCTAAGTTTTTTTTATCTAAGCAATCACTGAGAAGCACGTATTAGTTCCCATTGCTTTTGCATTGCACATGGCTCTGCTTAGAAAATCCTTGAAGATTGACTAAATATATATTTTTAAAATCTATGAAATCTAGGAGTAGAACATCTCTGTCTTTTCATTTTAGACGAGGTTCAAAATTTACTGAGCTAAGCACTATGTTAAGAATCCTTTATTTATATAACTTTATATAATTGTTATATGATACTTTATATTTATTTATATATTATGTAATAGCTATATAACTACCTTTATTTAATAATTCCTACTTTTAAACAAATTAACAAAATAAAACCTACAGCGACAAAAATTTATTTTTCCATTTATTTAATTATTTATTTGTTTATTTACCTATTCATTTCTCTCTTTCTTTCTTAATAAATTTTTTTTTTGGAGCAGTTTCAGGTTCACAGCAAAACTGCCCTGTGCACAGCCTCCCACTCTGTCCAAGGCCCATGTCACAGTGGCATCCGAGACTCACCACGGACATAAACCAATTTTGGATCTGTCCATAGTCACAGACAAAAACCATTTTTCACTAGTTCATTTATGGTTTTCTTTTTCGTTGAACTTTAACTTTGGGAATCGTTTCCCTCTGTGACTCAAGGAGACTGTTTTGCGTCCTGTGCCAAATCAAGAGAGAAGGAAAAGAGTAAATGGGTTACTGGATTTTCAGAAGGAGACTATGCCTTTCAAAAAGAAATTACAGAAGCACACTATGAATACAACAGTTAATTTACAATTTTAAAGAAGTAGTGAACTTTGGCTTGTATCAGTCTTCCTGGAGTGAACCGAAAAAGGTCATTCTATACATTCTGCCTACACATCCTTCTTAGAGAACACAGATGAAATGAAAAGACAGTAGTAGAAATAATCCAAAAAGAAAAAGAAACTAAATCTATAAACCTCTTTTCTGCGGGGGAGAGTTCATTTCAGAAGTTGAAGATGGGAACTGTGGTTCTGAATTCTTTGACTGAAATTTCCTTCCTAATTGTAGGAAGGAAATTTTTGGTTGTGGGACTTCCATATTTTTCTCATTTAATTCCCTCCAATATGGTTTGAGGGACTATTTTCTCTTGAGCTTTTGCACACAACTCTATTCTGGAGATATGATGGCCAGTGAGAAAAAGGAAAATAAACCTAATTCTCTCTTGGCAGATTTTTGATGTCTTCTAATTCTAACCTTGCTGCATATAGACAATTTATGATTTCTTAGAGTTGTTCCTGTTGGGTTGGAGAAAATATAGCTTACCCCACAAATACATTTTATTGCTGTTACCATGTTCTCTATTATAAAACATCCTATCTCACATGAGCTGCTGAGTCACCTGTTCTTAACGAAGAGAAGAAAGCCATAAAGTTGATTTAAAAATCTTTTGCTTGAAGGGAGAAAAAGTCAAATGGCACAGGAAAAATCATCATGGTATATATAATAGCTTAAGAGTCTCTCCATTCCCACTTTTCTTCAAACAAATGAAATACTACTATCTGGATACAAAATCAATAGCAAAAATTAGTTGCATTTCTGTACAACCACATAAACTCTCAGAAAAAATTAAGAATATAACATAATCTACAGTAGCATCAAAATGAATAAAATATTTAGGAACAAATTTAATCAAAAAGGGAAATATCTATACACTGAAAACTATAGATAGGACATTGCTAGAAGAAATTGAAGAAATCACGAACAAATAAATAGAAAGATATTCTGTACTAATCAATTAAAAGAATATTGTTAAAATGTCCATATTACCTAAAGTAATCTATAGATTCAAAGGTATTTTTCACAAAAAACAAAAACAAAAAAACAATTCTTAAAACTTGTATAGAACCACAAAAGACCTCAAACAGTCAAACCAATCTTAAGAAAGAACAAAACTGGACACATCACACTTCTTGATTTCAAACTATATTACAAAGCTGTAGTGACCAAATCAGTATTGGTATTGTCATAAAATATAGATCAATGGTATAGAATAGGGAGTTCAAAAATAAGCCCATGCAGCCCTGGCCGGTTTTGCTCAGCGGTTAGAGCATCGGCCCGTGGACCAGAGAGTCCCAGGTTCGGTTCCCGCTAAGGGCATGTGCCTCAGTTGCAGTTTGCCCCGGCCCCGGTTGGGGTCATGTGGGTGGCAGCAAGTTGATGTGCCTCTCTCACATCGATGTTTCTCTCTCTCCCCTTCCTGCTCTATCTGAAGATAAATGCAAAAAAAAAAAAGAAAAAAAAAAAAGAAAAAAAAGAAATAAGCTCATGCATATGTCGTCAATTAATTCATGACAAAGGAGCCAAGAATATACAGGGTAAGACAAAAGTAGGTTTAGAATTATTCATATAGAAAATAATACAATACAATAGTTAATAAATAATAATACAAAAATAAACTCTGTATTTTGTGTGCTCACAGCTGTAAACTTGTTTGCCCCCACCCTGTACAATAGGAAAAAGATACTCTCTTTAATAAATAGTGCTGAGAAAACTAAATTGTCACATTAAAAAAAAAAAATGAAATCAGACCCCTATCTTACACCATACACAAAAAACAACTCATAATGGATTAAGGACTTAAGTTTGAGACCTGAAACTATAAAACTAGAAGAATATATAGGGGTAAGCTCCTTGACATTGGTCTTAGCAATGATGTTTAAAGATTTGACACCAAACACAAAGGCTTCAAAATCAACAACAGGCAAGTGGAAGCACATCAAATTTAAAAGCTCCCGCATAGCAAAGGAAACCATAAACAAAATAAAAAGGCAACCGAAGGGCTGGGAGAAAATATTTGGAAACCACATCTCTGACAAGGGGTGAATATTCAAAATACATAAAAAAAAAACCCTCATAAAACTCAAAAGCAAAAATAATCCATTCAATGAGATTTAAAAATGGGCAAAGAAAGTAAATGGATATTTTTCCAAAAAAAGACATACAAATGGGCAACAGGTGCATGACAAGGTTCTTTCCATCACTAATCCTCTGGGAAATGCAAATCAAAACCAACCTGAGCTATCACCTCACATCCTTTAGAATGGCTCTCATCTACAAGACAAGAGAGGACAAGTATTGGTCACGATGCACTGTTGGGGGGATGTAAATTGGTGCAGATACTATGGAAAACAGTATGGAGGTTCCTAAAAATTTTAAAATAGAACTACCAGATGACCCAGAAATCCCACTTATAGGAATGCTATATCCAAAGGAAACACAATCTCTATCTCGTAGAGATATGTGTACTCCCATGTTCATAATTGCCAAGACGTAAAATCAACCTAGGTGTCCATCAGTGGATGAATGGATAAAGACGATGTGGTACTATATGTACAGTGGAATTGTATTCAGCCATGAGAAAGAAAGACACCCTGACCTTTGTGACAACATGGATGGACCATGAGGGCATTGTGCAAAATGAAATTCCAAGCAGCCGTCAAATCAAATCATCAGTTTACTGAACCACTGATCCTTTGTTTCCCACCACTCCTTATATTTACAGTTAAGAGTAGTTAAGAGTACTGTGGAAAGAGACGCTAGAGAAATCAGTCCAAAAGCATGAACTAGGACCTAAAAGGCTGACAATGCTGGAAAAGAAAATTCTTACCCAGATCATGGGTAAGTCAATCTTTCTACCGGATAAGAACATCAAAATGCTACACACTTCACAAGACACCCATGGTATTATTCATTTGTTCCTACTTAAAAACAAAAAACAACAATGACAGAAAAACATTGCACTGACTTTTTCCTGTTCCGAAACTGCGGTCCACGGACAGTGTTGGGAATGGCACGGGCCGCAGAGTGAACTGTGGGTGGGGGTATCCACACGTGGGCGACGGCAGGATCCCTGGGTACTGGGCACTTTCTAGGGTTGGCACTGGAATGGCACTCACGACAGCTGCAACACAAAGATGTCACTTTTTAATCCTATGTATTCACGTAACAAGCAGTTGAAGTGGCTACATTTGCACATCTTTAAACCCATGCACGCTCTTCACAGTGTCATGTGGGTTCTTAACTCACCTCTTTCCACAAAGTCCTTCACTAATAATTCTAGAAAAGACAACTCCCTTCTCCAGCTCTGACTAAGAAGCATTACCTTGAGGTTTAAAGCTTCCTGTGGTTTCAAACAAAGGGATGATTAATCAAGCCCCCATAAAGCCACCTTAACGCTCCCCCCCACCCCTACCCAGCTTCTCTCTCATTCTCTCCCTTAAGCGAGAACAATGGCATTAAAAATGTTGGGTTGTTCAGAAATTGAATATATTGTATAGAGTGGGATGTGGAATTGAGAATTTTCTGTTAATTCTGTGAAAGAATTTAATGCTTTTGAGAGAGAGTCTGGAGAGAAAAAATGAAGATATATTCTCAATAATTATACTTAGGATTTATATTTAAATAGAAAGAAAATACTTTCAGAGAACAAACACAGTGTAGCTTAGTGTCACATTAATTTAAATATAACAATGTTTTCCAGGAATACCAAACATTTCTTACTTATAGTGGCTTAACCTCACAGATGAATATCTTACACAAGATTTTCTAGTTTTAATGACCATTGTTCAATTTCATCATTCAATACTTATTCAATTATATCATATTATGAAATATTTACTCTAATTGTAGTTAATCTTCATCTTATATCATCTTACAAAATGTTTAGTGTTCCCTACCTCTAATTGACAAAAAATAAAATTTAAGCCAGCTACTGGAATAATCAATTTTAACAATATATTCCTATCTATGAAACTAATGAAATGATTTGTTATATACATGATTTTCAATTAATTACACCCAAATTCCAGTTACTAGAGTTTTTAACATACACAGATATGCACAATTACCAAAGGAAAACCTTTCCTTTTTTTTTTTTTTAATCACATTCCTCTTACCTAAGTAACTTCACAACCATAGATACAAATTACATTGCATTATTGTAAATTCGAAACATGTAGATTAAAAAATTGTTTCCAAAGAATTTATCTACATATATGCATAACCAATGGACAGAATTTCATAAATATCATCTGGTCAGAGCTGACTACATTTGAATGGAGAAATGTAAAATAATTTGGCAAGCCACAAAATTTCTAAGTTAGTTATCTGAGAGAACCCAAGAAACTCAAATTCCTATTCCAGTCCCAAGTTCTTCATTACTGAGGAAAGAAATTTTACTTTGGGAGCGTTTTGCATTTTGGCCGTTGATCTGGGTACAAAATGTTTGCAAATAATAAAGTTGTTTAAAAAATAATAATAATCTGTTGTGTTTCTGCATCTCAATAATTCTCATTGTTTTATTTCCTGAGACCCCATTGTCAGTATTCCAAATCTTTGGTTTTGAAGTAGTGTGATCCATGATTGATTTCTAATAGGGCACAGAGATCTACACTTCCTTATATATAATACAGTTGTTGCAAAAATAATCACTCTAAAGTTGGATACAGCACTGTATTGAAGTCTTTTGGTATTTTCCCCATACATGTCAGTTTTGAGAGCCAGAAACACACACACTAACACTACAATTCAAAGCATTTGCTGCGTACTGCATTGCTATGTTTATGCAAAACATCTCAGAGTGACATCATCAAGCATTTTCTCTTTTTAAAAAATGTTTTTATTGATTTTTCTTTTTCTTTTTTATTAGAGAGAGGAAGGGGAAGGAGAGAGAAAGAAACATCAATGAGAGAGGAACATTAATTGGCTGCCTCCCAGACGCCCCCTATTGGAGATTGAGCTTGCAACCCAGGCATGTGCCCTGACTGGGAATTGAACTGGCAACCTCTTGGTGCATGGGTCGACACTCAACCACTGAGACACACCAGCTGGGCTCATGAAGCATTTTCAATAAATCTCTGTTCTGTGGCCAAATATGACCAAAAAATATCTGTTCTAATACAGCTTGCTGACAATTGAATTTATATCTCACAAATCTTTGATGCAGAAAGATTTTTCAAGTAGAAATTCCTTTGTCAAATTTCTTAGCTCCCTGAACAGAGCATGTTGGTGGTTGACACCTTTTATGACATCCTTCAAAATAGCACTACATGAGACCTATAGGAAATTTAAAGTGGAGATTACGTTTAAAGCTACAATTTTCAGAAATTGAGCCCTCTGTAGATATTTCTCAAAATGATACTTGACAGAATTGAGAGAGCTGTTGAGGAGGAGAGGTCAACACATATAATGGTAAAGATAATATTTTGAAGTGAAAAGATTTTAAGTGAAATGATTTCTCATTCCACCTCTTCTTACCACCTCTTTTCTGCAATGCCTTGTATAGAATATAATCTGGACGATTTGGAAATTTAGTGTCTATTGCCTTTCGTAAGTATTCTTATCAACTTCACATTTTCAGGTGTCCTTTGACAAGCAAATACCACTGAATGGCACCCACAGATATCCATAGAGGCCATCAAAGTCCCCTTTAGGAAAAGAACGTTTACAAATATGTGTTCTGTAGTTATTCTCAATATAGTGGCAAAGAGCCCAAGCACTGAGGTCTAACTGCCTGGATTCATTATCTAGTTCTGCCACTGGCAGTGACGAGTGTCATAGCCCGTGTTTAGATGTCTCCCACTGATTCCCACCTCGTGGTATTCACATCTTTGTGGAGTTCCCTGCCACATTTCACCTGGGTTGACCTGCTGACCAATGGACTGCAGCAGGAGTGATGGTATGTTACTTCCAAAATTAGGTTGGAAAGATTTCTGATCTCTCTCTCTCTCTCTCTCTCTCATTTCTCACCATGGGAAAAATCAGGAGTCATATCTTGAGGCCATGTTGGCAGACCTGTGAAGAGGCACTTGTGGTGGGAACTGGGGACCTCAGTTCAAGGGTCTGAGAAGCCTACTGAGACAGTTTGAGACCTTGAACCAGAAGTACCTAGCTAAATGCTCCTGGATTCCTGACCCTCAGAAGCTGTCGACAAAATAAATGATTCTTTCATGTTGTTATGCTTTGGGGGTAATTTGCTGTTCAGTAAAGGACAACTATAAATTGTCATGAGGAAGTTGCGTAAGCTTTCAATTTCTCAGTTTTCTCAGCTATAAAGAGGAGAAGACAATACTAACAACTTTATGGTGTTGTGAGGATTACAGAGATCATCCACAGAGAAGTCCAGCAGAGTGGGGCTCTTTTTTTTAAATCATTTATAGATTGGATATTTTGTACCATTTTCTGATATATTAAGGGAGGTTAAAATTGTTTTCATTAAACAGAAATGAAAACAATTATCTTAGAAAGAGAAATGAGATCTAACATATATTGAGAACTTCTGAATATTATTCACTTGTTAAATACCTTGCTAATCATTATTTTCTTTAATTTTCATAATATTATCATGTGGTGAGATTATCCTGATTTTACAAATGGGAAACACAGAATAAGACAGCTTAAGAAACTTACCCAGGACACACTTGGGCAACTTAAAAAAAAATTTTTTTTTTCTTTTCCTTTATTGATTTTTTTATATAGAGAGGAAGTAAGGGAGAGAAACACTGATGAAAGAGAACATTGATTGGCCGCTTCCTGCATGCCCCCCACCGGGGATCGGGCCCAAAACCTGGGCATGTGTCCTGGGCGGGAATCGAACCGGTGACCTCTTGGTGCATGGGTTGATGCTCAACCACTGAGCCACACCAGCAAGACTACTTGGGCAACTTCTGAACCTCTCTGGTATACTGCTTTTCCAAGGATAATGGCGACTTGCATGCCTTAAATTACTTATATCCTCTTTGAAAGATTTTTTGACAGTAGCATCTCCAATTTACAAACATGGAAACTAAGACTCTGAGAGTCAGAACCCCGAACCTGCACTTGGTCTATTCACTGCGCTATGTTACCTCATGTCACCTCAAGCTCTGAACTGCTCTATGACTGAAAAAAGCAAACCTTCCTTTATTCCTAATGCCTTACTCTATATGAATGGTGGCCCTAAAATGACTAGCAATTTATATTTTATTATTTTAAAGATTATGATATAATGCATGTATATGATTTTAAACAGTTAAATCATTTTACAAAATTTATAAGGATACTCTGACCCAGCAATCTCATTCTTAGATATATTCCACTCTTGGATTTAACAAGCTAAAATGACACAAACAATACAGAGAATCTCACAGGTACAATGTCGGAAGACAGACACTTAAGACTTCTACATAATTCAATTTATGTGAAGCTCAAAAATAGGCAAAATGGTCTGTGAAGTTAGAATTCAAGGACAGTTGCTCTTGATGGGAGGTGATTAGTGATGGGAAATACCAGGAGGCAGTTTCTAATGATACTCTGTTTCATGCCTTGGATGATGGTCACAAGGCATACTGTGTTGGCAAAATCACTGAACACTACTTGGATAATCCCACTTTCAACATGTATATTATATTTACATCCAATTTCATAAAATATGAAGGATCAGTAGAATACATATACATCTTTGTCACATAACATTATCTTTGAAATAACTTTGTCACATAACATTCTTTGTTATCTCCAAGCTCTGTGTTGGTGAAGCTCTATCCAACAAAAGGAAATGACTTCAACATATAATCAAAGTTGATTTTAAAGTAAAGTCTTAAGCTTTCTGATAAATAAAATAGGCTTTTTGCAACTGATATGATTGATAAGGCCTTAGATAACGATAAAAGTGTAAGTCTGTATCTTCGCAGAGTTGTGATTTCATTCAGCCATGTGGCAGATATTTAGCAAGCACTAATTTTGTGCTAGGTATTGAGCTACACAGTGTGTGAATATGAAGATGAATTAGATAATTTGCTCCCTATCATATACTTCACATCCTGTTAGAGGTGGGAAGATTTGGATTTGAATACCTAGGAAAATGAGACAGAGCTTGTGTAATTAATGCCACAAAAGTGGTATAAAAATGCAACTCAAATATGATATGAGAAAGGAAGCTATCATTTAAAGATGCACAGAACTTTGTTAGGTAGAGACAGGCACTGAGTCATTCCAAAAGGGAAACAGCATTCAGAGGGAAAAACAAATGAAAGACGATGTGTATTAGTGGACTGGCACTTCACCTAGCTTGGTAAGAGTCTAGGGTGTGCACAGAAGGGCACAGCAACAGGAGACCAGAAGCGTAGACTCAAATCTGATACGCGCAGGAGTTTCTACTTATTTTGCTCGGTAGACACCGAGGAGCCATCGGGGAAATTTATGGAATGGACTGTCATGTTCAAGTTGTTTTAGGAAGAAATCTGGCAAGCAGGACACAAAAGGGTCTGGAAGACACTAGAGATAGGAAGACTAATTATGAAGCCGTTTTGACAGTTCAGGTTTGAGGTCATAATGGATAGAATAAAAAATATGACTCTTGGAAATGGGAAGGTAGCCAGGGATTCAAAAAATAATGTGGAAGGAAAATCGATGGGAATGGGAATTTATTGGATGAGGAAGTTATATATGGGACAGAGAGGCCCACAAAGATTCTGAAGCACAGTGATTTTTTAAAAGAAAGCTACATTAGATTGGCATAGATAGAACTTAGTGACAAGAGGAAAGTGACTGGAGGGAAAAAAATAGAGGCAGCTAAGTGTACACAGCCTCTCTCTGTAGTGAAATGAATGGGGAAAAAGAGAATAATGGCTTCACAGAACATGACAGCTGGGAGCATAATGATTAGAGTGTCGAACTCTGAACCCAGACCTCCTGCATCCAGATTCTGGCTCTGCCACTAACTCACTATGTGAGTGCAAGCTACGTTCTTTTTTTTTTTTTTATCTTCACCAGAGGACATTTTTGCATTTCTCTTCAGATAGAGCGGGAGGGGGAGAGGGAGAAAGAGAGAGATAGAAACATCGATGTGAGACAGACACATCGAGTGGTCGCCACCCACACGACCCCAACCGGGGCCGGGACAAACTGCAACTGAGGTATGTGCCCCTAGCAGGAACCGAACCCGGGGCTCTCTGGTCCACGGGCTGACGCTCTAACTGCTGAGCCAAACCGGCCAGGGCCAAGCTACATTCTTAAGCTCTCCAAAGCTCTGTTTGCTTATTAGTAAAACAGGAATAATAATAATAGTATCTACTCCATGCGTTGGAGAGTTGACATTCATTGTAAATTCCATATATACGTTTTTACATTTACCAGAGTACAGTTGAGAGATGTGTTTGAGTATAGAAGAGATATGATGTAAAGTAAGTAGAAAGAAACAACCATTAATTCATTCATTTGACTAAATTGTACTGATGTGTGCCTATCATGTGCCAGGCTCTGTTCTGGGCATTGAGGATACAAGGGACTCAAAACAGGTAAAATCTCTGCACACGTATAGGTTGCATTAAAATATGGGAAACAAATAATAAGTAAACAAACACAAACATGCAAGTAGGATGTTCATACATAACAAAGGAAAACGAAGCAGAATAAAGAGGGTGGAGAATGACCAAAGGCACTGTGCTAGGCAATGGCCAGGGAAGTCCAATTTGTGGTAGTGGCAGTTGAACATAAACTTGAATGATATGAGGGAACAGCCATGTAAATTTCTGTGAAAAGAGATTCCAAGCAAAGAGAACAGCAAATGAAAAGTCCCTGAGTTGGAATGCGCATTATTATCCAAAAACCAGAGAGGAGGACTCTGTGGCTGGAATGGATTGCAGCAGAGTAGCAGGAGATGAAGTGAGGGATAAGACCAGAGGTTGGATCACATGGTGCCTTGTAAGACATGGAAAAATCATTGGATTTTGTTCTACATGTGATGGAAGTCAAGAGTGACACGAGGAATATCTTCCAATATTTGTACATTGAAAGGCTAATGTGAAGACAACTTACTGTAGGGTCAAGAACTAAAGGAAAGAAAGTAGTTACCAGCTTACAGCTATACTCTGTTTTCTGTAAGAGATGGTGGTGTCTTGGATATGGGCAGAGCAGTGAAGATGGGAAGGAGTGGGCAGATTTGGGACAGGTATTGAAAGCAAGAACTATAGAATTTGGTGAAAGATTGAATTTGGAGGGTGAGAAAAATCAGAATGAAGAAGCGTGAAACTAAAGTTTTAACAAGAATAAATGAATCAATAGTGGTATCATGTATTGAATGGGGAAAATAGCAGGAGGACTGAGTTTGGAGTTGGGGAGAGGAATTATGGAATAGCGAGATTTCCATTTTGAACACAGATGGCTTACTAGATAGCCATTTGGGGAAGCTGAGTCAGCATTTGATATGGAAGTTGGTGTGGATTCTGGGGAGAGATTAAGCTGGAGATAAAATTTGGGATTCATGAGAATTTACATTGCAGCAAGGTCATTGGTACTAGATGATCATCTAAGAAGCTAGTACAGCTAGAAGGGAGAAGCTTAAAGACTGAGCCCTGGCATACTGTCTGATTCTTGGAGATTGGGAAGCAGAGAGGGGCTAAGTAAAGGGTAAAGGATGCTGAGAAGGAGCAGCCAGTGGGGATAGGAAGAAAACCAGAAACATTTAGTATACTACAAGCCCATTGAAAAAAAGTATTTCAGAAAAAGAAGTTAGAGGCTATGTGAAATTTTGCTGAGCATCTGAGAATTGACCATTTGACTGGACAATGTAGAAATTATTGATAACCTTGGCAACCATGGTTTCAGTGGAGAGGGACTGGGGAAAATGGCACTGAAACTAATAAGGAAGATTAAAACAGGGAAAAGTAAGGATAGACAGCTTTAAAGGAGTTTTTCAAGAAAGGAGAGGAATGAGTCTTTAGTTGGAGGAGAAAGAGGGATCAAGTGAGGGTGCTATATAAAACAGGGTTGTGAGAGAACACGTGTATGCCCATTGGGGTTATCAGTCAGAAGGAAAACTGATAATACAGACAAGGGCAGGGAAAAGGGCACAAGAGTCCCTAAGTGGGTAAAAAAAAAGCGATGTCCACAAGAGAAAGAGCTGGCCTTGGATAGAAGTACAAACAGATTGACTAGATTTGCTGGAAAGATAAAGATACCAATTCTGAATTCTTCTCTTTTCTTGCAGATGTAAGAACCAAGAAAAGAGGTATTGGGAGTCTGAAAACTGAGAACAGATATGAGACATTCATCTTATAAAGTGAGACAGTGAATGACTATAGAAATGCAGTGGCATTTCCAAATAGATGACAGCTCACCTTGGATTTGTGACCATAAATACCCAATAAGCAGGTTATGAGTTTTTCTCCAGAGTCAGCTCTTAGGGTATTTGGTAAGAGTTGGTAGAGAAGCTGATTTAACCAGAGTTATATTTTGTTCCCCCCTACCCCCAGGTGATATGATGGGGAAGAAGGACCAAGGGAGATGAAGGTGTTTGTAAGGGACTAAAAATAATACATGATGATGGATTGGAAGCTGAGTTTGGATGGAAATGAGAACACGAGGTGATGAGGAACACTGGGAAGGTGGCAGAATTAATGGGTTGAAGGTCGGAGTGGAATCGAAGAATTGTTGGCAAGGGGGCAATCCAACAAATGAGCAAGAAAGTAATAAGGTGCTAGAAAAGGGAATGATAGAAACTGACATTTTGTAGGGGGTGCGGTTATTGGCTTAGTGTGCGACATGGAATTGATGACTTGTGGTGGGGAAGAACCCATACCAGTTCAGGTAACATAAGGAACTAACAGTCTAGGGCATTGGATGGATTGTCTGTGTGGGTATTGAAATTACCAAGATTGATCATAGAGGTAATTGGAAAGCAAGTGATCCCCAGATAACTCATCTCTTCAATGAAGATGAGAGTATGACAGAAAACTTCAACAAGAAGGGGGTAGTAAATGAGTGAGTGTCAATACCTGCTTCAAGGGTACTAGATTATTTAAGTCTAAAAACTGGACCTATTAAAAAAGTTTTTAAAAAGCCTATGAAGGTGATCATTAGAATAAGTTCAATAATAGTGACAGAAATTTCAACTCTATTTATTTATTTATTTATTTATTTATTTTTTAGCCTCACCCAAGGACATTTTTCCATTTTTTGTTCAGATAGAGTGGGAGGGAGAGGGAAGAAGAGAGAGAGAGAGAGAAACATTGACGTGAAAGGGACACATCGAGTGGCTGCCTCCCGCATGACCAACCAGGGCCGGGGACAAACTGCATCCGAGGTACGTGCCCTTAGCGGGAACCAAACCCGGGTCTCTCAGGACCGCAGGCCGACGCTCTAACCGCTGAGCCAAACCGGCCAGGGCTCAACTCTTTTTACATCAACTCATATTTTTTTACAATTTCTTAAATATGTAGCTGGCTATTTGCCAGAACATTTCATTGCCTATAACAAATACAATAACAGTGAAAATTCTGACTTCTGCTGATAAATAATACGGTTTCAGTCATCGTTCATTATGTCCATTTGTCCAGAAAGATCAGAGAAATCTTTAATTAATTTTGATCATTGATATAGAAAACATACACACAGAAGCCACTTCATCTCCTCCTTGTGGTATGGATGTTTACTCACCAGGATTGTTAGACTGGGCATCCATAGGAATCATGAGTTTTGCCCTGGTGGCTCGACGTGCAGCCAGTGACCTCTCCAGAGTGGACATGGAGCTCCCTGCTTCTTCAGTGTCTTGACCTAGAAGAAAAACAATACTCCTGAGAGTCACATTTTCTTCAGTGATTTAACACTTCATATCCTTTCTAGCCAGACATGCCCATGCATGCCTTTTTCATGTTATTGATGTATTAAATAATAATATCTAATTTCTTGTTACCCAAGCAATATACCCTCACTAATAAAATTTACCTTAACCTTATTACCCAGAAAATAACATTACTTACATTTTGTTATGCATCATTTTTGCATATGTATGTCTATGTGAAAGTGAGGAGGCATACATTAATATACTTTTCAAAAGTGGCATTATACCATACACATTATTTTGTAAACTTCTTAAGAAAATATCATGAACATATTTATCTGTCAATAATATAATTTTTAATAGCTCCATAACATTCAATTGCACGAATTTATCACAACTTATGCAACTAATACTTAAGGTCCAAAGACAACAAATCTTATAATAAAAAACACAGAAAATAAACTACATTCTTCAAAAGTAAAGTTAGGCATATTTATATAAATGTATTATGATTCCATAAAATGCCATACTAAAGAATCATTAAAAATAATAAGCGAGAATGATGTATCCAGATTGCAAAAGGTAATAAAAATATATGTTGAGAGAAATATAACTTGAGTTCTGATTAGTGTGTATCACTAAAAAGTATGTTATTCATTGACGTGGAATTTTGTTCTTTTAACCAGGATAGCATAGAGAACACTTAATATAATGTAAAGTATAACTAGAAGGATTTTGAGTGCAAATACTTTCCCTGTTATTATAGAGTTGGTAAGTAGTTCCTCAAATTAGAGACACATAGGCATAAATATCTTCTCATTCTAAAGAAAACAGCCATCATTTGGAGTTAAACTTTTCCCAGAAATTATTGACAGATGTAAAAATTAGTCTGGCTGGTCCCAAATGTCATCTGAGTACATAAAAGATAGAGGAAAATCAAGAAGGAGGAGTCCTAGCAATCATTGGCAAAAACCTTCCAAGGGTTGAGAGACAATTTCATCTTCTCCAGTGGGAGGCAAAGGTGCTCTCCCTTCCTGATGTCTAGTAAGAAACAGATATACAAGAATAAATATCTGTAAAGTGGTGAGGTTCCTGCAAAAGAGACCAACTTTTCATTCATTTTCCAAGTAGAAGCCTGTTCATACAACAGGCTTGCTGGTCTACCCTATGTCTATTTAAACAGAGGAAGAGGTATCTGAAGAGAGCAAAGCCAACAGAGGGCCAGTGTGGACTACAAGCTCTCTCATCACTGGGTCTGGCAAAGATGTAGGTGCTTCGTCTGGGTCAAGTGTGCACATGGAAAGTTGGTGAGGCTTGGGTCCTCTTGCTAGAACTTACCCAGTGCAGCTCACCCAACAGAGGATTAATGAGGGTAAAATTTAGAAATGTTCCTCATAGAAGTGGGTTAAACACCGATTTGATCCCATATGGAATTGGCCAGTGGTGGAATGGCACAGGGTCTCAAACAATTCATACTTGTGTTTCATAAGAAACCCCAAATTTGGATGCCACATGAGGATAACCCATGAAAGGCAGCAAAGAACTTCAAACTGTCCTTTCTTCCCTTCCTCCTCACCTTTCTCCTGTCTCCTCTTTACACCCTGCTCCCATCTGCCCACATGGCCAGGAAGAAGAGACAGGTAGGAAGAATAGGTAAAGGTGTTTCTGAAATAGACTGTGCCCCCTCCTTCTGTCCCACTCCAATCACTCAATTTCACTCCAAGATGATAGAGGATTTAAAGAACAAATTGTGACCTCAGCCCTCAGAGCCAGAAGTCTAGCTGGCCCTAAGGAGGAATCTTTAAGTTTCAGATTGTAATTTTTAGTAGAACTGAAATGCATTTAATAACTGAATGTGATAGAAAAGTTAGGGACTCTGCTTGGGATATTACTTAAGGTCTAGAAAAAGAATACTCAAAAACTCATAATTGAAAATCAGTCACTGAAGTGCTTGTTTAAACAATTTGAAACTGACAAAGTCTAGTTATTCAGTTACACTTTCAAACAATTAAAATATTTTATCTGGTTTAAAAACAACAGCTACTCATTCTACAAACACATGACGAGTAGACGGAGAGGTTTTTGATGAGAGTCCTTCACTGATTATTCAACTTCCCATAAGCATTTCAAAAATATGAGGACCCAGAGAAAGTGAAATATCTTACCACCACTTTCTAAATTTCTTAATTATTCCTGGACATGGATTGTTGTGCACCATTTTATTAATCGGTGGGTTTTTTCCTCAGATCACTTTGTACACCTACAGAGCCTTCAGACAGACCCCACTGAACTAGGCTAGTGATCAAAGTGTGATTGCATGGGGATGAGGGGCGAACTCTACGGTAATCGAGGCAAAGAAACAGAATAGTCAATGTTTTCATATTTCAAGTGTCCTTGATGTGATTTTTTAATTTTTACTTTTTTATCCTTACTCAAGGATATCCCCTCATTGATTTCTAGGTAGAGAGGGAGGGAGGGAAGGAGAGAGAAAGAGAGAGAGAAACATCAATGTGAGAGAGACACATCGATTGAGTGCCTCCTGCATGATCCAGACCAGGGTGGTGATCAAACCTGCAACCGAGGTACGAAGTGCGTGCCCTTGATCAGGAATCAACCCCCTGCAGCTCTTTGGTCCGCGAGCCCATGCTCTAACCACTCAGCCAAACTGGCCAGGGCTAATATGATTTTTTAAAGGAATTGACAGCAAATTTAAAATCAACTTTCAATTATCCACAGACAAATGGAACTAAAAAGTGTACCATGGCCTCACATTTATTGCCTGGACAAACATTTTGTTCAAGATTTAACAAAAAGCAATTCACGGAGGCTTCCCATTTCAATATTTCCCAATAGTATTACCTCCTACCTCTTAGAAATTTCCAGAAGCATTGCAGTTATAAAAGGCAGACAACGGGATGAGGGGATAGAAAGTAAACCAGGTTAATCAACCAAATTTATATCAGAGTATTTTAACTATTGGTAAATAACTGCAAATTAATGGGAAGGATACCCCCACAAAAGAGGGAGTGGAGAACACCCTTGTGGGGTTCAGAATAGGATGTTTTCTTCTAATGGCAGAGGAGAGAATTACCTGAATGAGAGGTGCTTTTGCTCCCCAGTTGGGTTTCTGACTGGCTGTGACTGACCGGTGTGAGCTCTTGGCAACTCTGCATGGGGGAGTCCCTTCCGGTAGGGTCAGTGCCTGATGGCTTCTCGATGTTCTTCATCTCCATTTCCTCATGATGGATCCAAAGATCAGGGGGCCGCAGGTCCTTCTGGCTGCCCTTCCTTTTGCCAACACTGTGGGTGGCCCGTTTCCTAGGGAATAGAATTAGAAGGCAAACGTGAGGACCTCTCTTCCATGGGCCTGTCTCTTTTCTCTGACAATTCAAGTTAGAAGCAGAGAAAGGAAACAAAAGCACTCCCAGGAGGAAAGCTGTGGAATCCAGGAATTGGCAGGCTTGTCTTGGCAGCCTGTCCTCTTTCCCCAGGAGCTTCCCCACGTTACAGGAGATGTGGTGCCGAATCCCCAGGGCCTCGGTGGCCTGCCAGGGAGCCGTCCTCCAGCCTCCCCTGCTGCAAATTCGAGCACAAGCTGACAATGGATTAGATGGAGCCATCTGCCAATCTTTGAAGCTAGGCATAAGGTACCTGACTGCAACATCTGCTTAGGAGATAAATGAAGGAACTGCTTTGAAAGGGCAAATAGAAATAAAAAGGCCAGAGTCTGTGCCAACAGCCAAGATAGAAGCTTAGAAGAAAGTCTACACTTCAGCTGTATAATTTAACGTGCAATTGGGAAGCTTGCTCTTTGAAGACAAAAGATCGCATGAGGACATTCTTAGGAGAAAAAAACACTTTCCCCTCGGGGTCACTAAGTGTCTGGATTCAAACACAGTAAGACCCATCCTTCTGAAAAGAGAATGCACTTTGGAAGTGTGCTTCAAATGGAACTTATTTTGCTCAATAAGAATTTTGCAAGCAAACATTTATTTTTCAGTGGTTGTCTCTCCTTGGGCCTAGTGAGAGTCAAGCGTTCCCTGCATGTGAAGTAAAGTAGCATGATGTCACACTAGCCATTCTCTGCAGCAGGGCTCAGTCAACTATGGCCTGAACCCCAGATCTGCCCGCTGCCGGCTCTTGTAAATAAAGTTTTATTGGAATCCCATGGAGCTCATTCATTTTTGCACTGGAGTGTTGAATAGTTGCAACAAAGACTACCTGGCCCGCAAAGCCCAAAACATTTACTATTATGCCTTTTTCAGAAAGAGTTTTCAACCTCTGCTCTATGCTTTTATAATATTTTAAACCTCTACTTGTACCTTGTACTTCTTTAAAAGAATAATGCCTCTTCATAAGGCCAACGTCAGACAGTTAAAATCTAACGTTTGACACAAGCCCAGGGAAGTACTTCCTTCTCACCGTCCTCACTTGCAGCGGTTTGCAAGAATAACGGTTTTTATAGTTGCTAAATGGTTCAGACAAACTACTCTCAGCGAAAATTATCTGTAACCTGTGCGAGGCCACTGCGCATGGCTTCGTTTTCCCAACTACTGAATAAGACGCTTTTCTCACGAGGCAATTGATAAATGTTTAATGGTGTGATTTAAGTTTCCCTTAATATTCTTTCCTTGGTCTTTTTTGAAGTATGCTGATGAGGATAAAAAACAAAGAGCCCCAGACTTAATATCTATCTAGTAGTTTATGAGAAAAATAATGCAGTGTTTTCTGCTCTAATATTTCCCCCCCAAATACCTGCATGTTGCTGATTTCCGGGCAGCAAGATCATACTTACTCTAGACAATGGCCTACAGGATAACCCCCAGACCATTTTCCTGCATCTAAGATAATAACTCTCTGCTAACCATTCATTCCCTGAATTCACCTTCTTAATAGTCCATCTGCCCACAGGAAACTAGTCAGCAACTTCCACATGGCTCTTTATGTCATCTAGCCCTGGCGATTTAGAAGAATTTAATGTTCTCAAACTTGGAGATTTCACCCTGTTATCTTTCTTTCTAACAAGTCAAAACACTAAATAACTTCAACTCCAGTACCTATGTAACTGCAGACAGAGAAGCACAGGCTCCCAAATACAGGGCAAGACAGGCTTTTCATGACAACTCAACACTGAAATAGACTGCGGTAAACCAATTTGTCAAATAGTTTTTGAAACTAGAAACATGTTATAAATTCTGGTTTCCCTTCGCTTTCATGCATGCCTCCTTCATTCCTTCACTTACCAGTTCCCTTGACCTCAACCAAGCATCCTCAGATGTATTTTATATAATATTTAAAGTTTAAAAAGTTCCAAACCTGATTGAGGCAGTATCTTTTTATAAGTGATGATTTATAACTGTCATATGGGGAAAAAATGATAATTCCTGATAAAATGCATAAGCATTTTCCTGATGGATTTTAATCAGATTAGCCCTCTTCTGAGAAGCTACTCATCCACCCAGCCTACTGTCTTTCAAGAATCTAAAGATCTCTAAACAGACTTTATTTCCTTTTATTTGGTATATCTTCAATGAAAGACCATCTAACTACCTTTGTTTCCCCTAATGTCTCTCATCAAGAGACTGGCCTTGGAGAGGTCTCCCCCTTCCTGGAGTGGGCAGTCCAGCCAGCCGCCCATTCACAGGTCTGTAATAAAAGTGACGTTTGCTCGTACCTAAGTGGTCTGAAATGTATCTTCCAACCTCTGGGAACAGCTGTCACCCGGCCCTGTCCTTCTGCCTGTTCCCTGACGTAACGGCTGCTGCCACTGCAGCCCCAGTTCTGTCTCACCACTGGGGTGTTCAGAATGTGCGTGCAGACGAGCCTACGCCGGAGTTCAGCGCATCGGCCTCACCCGGGAACTCGTTAGAAAAGCACATTCTCAGGCCCCACCTCAGATCTTAGGAATCAGACACTTGGGAGGAGTGAGACCCAGCAAACTGGAGGGGAATCTGACGCACCTCAAGTTTTAGAAGCACTGTCAATACATTATTCGGTGGTGTTTGTTTTCACTTTAAAGCTAGCTTTTCTATTAGATATAGGACATATCACCTTTATCCCCCCCCCCCCCCCACACACACACACACACTTCTTGTCACAGGTACCAGCAATCTTTTGACTTTCAAAAATAGTTGTAGAATAGGGGCATCTCTTCCCACCCCACGTATTTTCAAATAAGGGCTAAGCTAGGCATCTTCCAAGGCTCTCTCCTATTCCTCATACTGCGGCAAAGCTTTCGCAACATAATCACGTACAGGTGTTTTGTGTTTTGTTTTATTTATCTATCATCCATCCATCCCCCTGTCCGTCCGTCCGTCCATCCATCCATCGGATGATCTAATCTTAGTTCTCCCCAGAATGCTTTCACAAACCTATTTACTTACAAACTACTAATTCTTTCCTCTCTCCTGCAAGAAGCCTTCCTCACCACTTGAGGTCAGTGTAATCCTAAAATATCTAAATAATTTCTCCCCCCTCTCTGTACTACTCACCTTGCATTGATCACTGTCTGTCTGTCTATTGAACTGACCAGATGCTCCCAGTGTGTGGATGTGTGGATGGCTTTTCTCCAGTGATACTCTAACAAACTCTGTTTCCTTCACTCCTCCAACATCATCCATTGTTTTAGAGCATTTATTCATTTGTTTATTCAGTGACTACTTATGGAGTATTGACTATGTGTCAAGAACTCTAAGTACTGGAAATGCAAAGATAGGTCAGACACTGGAAGCTTAATAAATGAAGGAAAAATGGCATGGCTCCTGGGAATTTCTGCATTCATGGAATAAGGAGTCTGCACTGGGACATGGTGGGTAATAAAGCTGACAAAATAGAGGGGACCAAATCATAGGCGGCTTTGCCTCCAATGGAAACATTTTAAATAATCCCTGCATGTCTGTGGGGAACTGCAGAAAGCTCTGTAGCTCAGGAGTTAACATTAATCAGATCTGTTACTTTGTATGACGCGGATCACATACTCAGCACATAGTAATTACTTGAGTTAAATAATAAGGACTTTCCATTATTGACTTAAAAGTATTTTTTGCAAGGTTCTTCTTTGATTCTTTATTGTCCCACTTGGTTCTTACTTTGCATGTAATTTGTTATTCTAAGAAGTTTCATTGCTTTTCACTTTTAATGGGTGTGCTGGGGATGTGAATGGATAGGAACCCAACATCGACTGAGTAGTCATTTCATTTGAACGTGCGCTTTGACGTTCTAAAACACTGTGATCATTTCATAGGTTCCTTTGCCACACTGCAATACATTATTAAGTGCCCACTCTGTGCTTGGGGCTCCTGGGCTCAAGTTGTTCACAAGAGGCAGACATGTAGTCTGTACTAATGCCCTTGGTCAGACAGACATGCGCCCAAGATCTGAAGGGAGACTGAGGTGGGGACACTGCCCCACTAGGAACTTAGGGAAGGCGGCAGGAAGGAAGACGGCCTGAACTGAGGTGAAAAATGACTACAATTTAACTAGGAAAAAATATAGTGGGAAGTATAAACACCTGCCCCGAATCCTCCAACCATATCCTTCCCAAAGGTTTCTAATTCTCTATATTGATTATTTTTATTCTACTAACTGCTATTAAAAAATTTGATATCTTAGATTCTCAAATAAAATTGTATTTTCTGAGATGGATTTAAGCTATATTAGAGTCCTAAGTGGTTGACAGTTGAAATCTCTGTTTGGTGGATACTGAAAAATATTAAAATGTTAAAACTTTGAAAACCAGTGCAAGTGACTGACAGTAGTTAAAGTAGAGTAGATTTCATTTAGGAATTTAGACATCTGATCCTGAGTAATGAAAATAATTATTTTGGTCAAGATATGAATGTGTGCTAATATTTAAAATTTGCTGTGTACCTGTCAAATCAAATAGGAGATTTAATGAACTGGTGATTCTATCAAGTGACTCTTGAATTTTTATTTACATATTTAAATTTAATATATTCAGAGGAATTGTTGATTATCTACATAAGTTACTGCCTTAGAAATGTGATAACCACATTTCACATCTTGGATTCCCAGGAAATTCAATATCTTGGATTCCCAGGATATTCTCAGTGTCATTGTGTTGTCTTTAGTATCTTTGGACACATGCTAACTTATCAAACCACGTTTTATATTTGGGCCAGAAAAATGTTATTTATTAAAAACACAGAACAACCCCATCAATTAAAGCTTTCATAAAACACTTTTTCTATATTATGATGTTTTTAAGTCTCACTAATTCAAAATGTGTAAGGGGCATCTCTTCAAATTAGTACAACAATTTAAATTAATAACTAAAAAGAAATACAAAATTATTTTTATTTCATATTAGTTTGAAGCTAAATGCTACTATGTGTTTCTCTAGTTTAGTAGCATTCCATGGGGAATTTCAGTGTTCATAAGGTAGAGTGGATGATAGAAAGTATTTACTAGTCCTATTTCTCATTTGAGGAAACTAATAGGAAATGGGTCTTTTCTTAGGTTTAATTAAATATCATTAATTTAATTAAAGAAGTGGTAGAATCACAATTAGATCTTGTATTTTAACTTCTGTTAGTTATTTTATATCATAAAAATAAAATCTTACAAACTAGAATGTGAGTCAGATATCCTACGTCATTATTATACATGAGGTATATATGATAAAACATATGAAAATGGTTAACCATAGAATAAAATGCGTAGACATGAACTTGAATGAGGCATTACTGATAGTACACACACATATGTTTCAAACCCATTTGAATGCAATTCAAGTCCCCCAATAAAACACAAAGAAAATTTACATTCTCAGCACTCCCAGATAAAGAGATATTGAAGAAGCCCGTGGACAGGTTTCCTACTTCACCTTATTAATTACATTAAACTCCAATTTTTCTGAGAGCCCTGTAAGGGACAATATTTCTGTTTCAAATTGGAATTGATTTTGCTTTCATTGGCATTACTTAATTTGTTCTAAAAGGCTCAATGGTGGTGGTATCAGGGAAAGGAGTCCTTAATGATACCGAGAAAAAAACTAAATTAAACTCAGAAATATCTAGAAGGAGAAACTTTTCTCTTTCTCCTTTTTCTGTTAACATAAACAAAGAGACAAAGATGAATGCCGGTGGTCTGCGACCGCAGAAATGTTGTGAAAATATGCCAAGTAAATATGAATCGACTTGGGGAGGAAGGGGAGGCAGTAAGTACAGGAACTCCCAGTTCACTGACTTTGGGTGTTCAGTTATTAATGGAATGATTTATTCTTTTGTTCATTCCTTAATTTTAAAAACAAGTCATACCCAGGGCTCAGCCTCTACTCTTTCTAAATAAAATCTTTAAGCTCTTACTAGAGTGCTTAGTGTGGCATTGAAGATAGTTCGAGAGTTTCTCTAAATAGCATCAAATCCCCTTTCTGCACATCGAGAAGACTGGCATTTTCTCTGTGGAGAAACAGAGTATGTCCAGCATTCCAGTTCATCAGGTCAAGATAACCCTCAGATATCCTTCTTGCAAAGATAAAAATGAAAAAACAAAAACAAAACAAAATACCCTGCTACAGATGGTTTAGCTAGTCAGATTTAATTTAGTGAATTCATTGATGTTTTTAAAACCATCATGAAACAGGCCAAGTTTGGTTGGTGTCCTCCCCACGTCCAGTTTTGTGACTCCTTCTCAGCCCTGCCTCAGAGACCTGTCGCCGTGACGTTCCACCATGTGGTTGACACCATTCTACATTCCCTGTCCTGGGAATGCTGGACCCAGAGATTGTTCAATGCTTTATTCAGTTACTCCCCCACCCCCCAAGCCTTACTAAGTGCCCAGCACTCTGGAAGCTCTGTGGGTGACTATCAATTCCCAGAATGCTCACGTCTGAGACCGGCCTTGCTAAGCTCCATTTTCTGGTTCCTTGTTGGGGCACAGTGAACCAGCACATCAGCTATCACCTGCTCAAGGTAGCCAAGCACATGAATGCAGCTGGATACCAAATTTTCCTGCCTTTATAGAAATTAAATATGAAGACTGCACGGACAACCCCCCCCTCCCCCCCCCGGCCTCGCCATGTAACTTTCTTCAATATGTACATATTCCTGTATCCTGGTTCATATCACCTCACTTCAACATGCTGGAAGATTCACTCAGGTCTCTTTTTCTCTTTTTAAAGAGAGAGAAAGGCTGAAGTATTAGCGAGGGAAGAAGGAAAATTATTTGCTAGAGAATCTCTCTTAAAACTTTGAAAATCAATGCAAGTTACCTATAGTAGTTAAAGTAGAGTCGATTTCATGTGAGAGTTTAAACATTTGCTCCTCAGTGCTGAACAAATGCCATGCCGGAAAGAAAACACCAAAACAAGAGCCTATTAGAGCCAGTCCAGTGAGACAGTGCAGCTGAAAGAGACATCAGGATGGATTTGAAAAAGGACTAGACTGGCGAGGAGGCAGAGAACAGCCAGGGGGTCACTGCTAATCCCCAAAGCTGGCTGACACAGGTTAATATGCTGGGTATGGGGTACTGCAGGAAAGGGAGAAGCTGAGTTAAAACCACCTTTCCATTCTAAGCTGTGCACTTTACCATCTCTTGCTCTGCTGTGCTAGAACCTAGAGCTGCATGATATGAAAATACTTTAAAACCCCTCAGTTATTAAAATTTTCTGAGAAATAGCCATGGTCAGGAAATAGGAACCACTCTGAATTCCTGAATCTCTCTTCCTCCCTAACTACTGTCTCCAAACTCAGTACTCTCTAGCACTGCCACTGTGTTGTGGCTGGTATTCCATAGGTAGTCATTCATACAACAAGCATCGATGAAATGCCTACCGGCCTCCTTGCCAGAGTGATAAACACTTTTAGAGGAACACACATCTCCAACCTTTTATACACAATGGCAGAGAGGGCCATAGTGGGGACATGGTGAAGTCCATTCTCTAAGTGTTACTTAAAGAACACCTGCTGTCACTTGAAAGAAAGAATCTGGCCTCAAGAAGTAAAATCAAACAGAAATGCCAAGTGGATCTCCAGGATTCTACTATCAAGTCTGGAAGTCTAGCCCTTGCTCAATTAAGTTAATGGGCCTAGAGTGGACAAAAGGCAAGGTTTTGCCCAGGTCAGGAGATAAGGAACATGTGGTGAATTATGAAAGAGCAAGGAAGAGAGCCTTCAAAAATATAACTCAAAAGATGGTAGTTGGGTCAAGCAGGGACATCTCTCCTTTTGGGAACCAGCTGTTACCTACTTTCTCTGCTGGGCTGAAGAGCGTCGGGTGCAAATCACGGCCACGATCACCACCACCAGCACTGTGATGATGCCAACGGTGACCACAATGATCACAAGCAGGTTGCTGTTCTTCTGAGGAGTGACGCTGCCGTGTGGGGGATGCATCTGGCCAACGGGTGGCTCTGGGAAAAGACAGGCAAATGGATATCAGGTTTAGGGTGATGTGGCAGCCCGGTGTTTATCAAGCTCTGTGAAGGATGTGGTGTTCCTACTGCTCTGGGTATGACTGAAACTGAGAACAAAGCAATGGAAAACGAGAAGAAAGATCTAAATGATCTACCCAAGAAAAATGAAACCTATGCCCACACAAAATCTTATGCGATCGTTTGCATAGTGACATTATTCAGAATAGCCCAAAGTGGAAACCCAAATGTCCATCAACTGATGCATGGGTAAGCAAGTGTGGTCTATCCATACAACAGAACATTATCCAGCCATAAAAAAGGAATGAAGTACTGATACATGGTACACCATGCATGTACCTAGAAAACATTACGCTAAGTGAGAGAAGCCAGGCACAAAAGGCCACATATTGTATAATTCCACCTGTATGAAATAGCTAGAACAGGTCAATCTATAGAGCCAGAGCATATTCGAGTTTGCCAGTAGGGAGAAAAAGTGAATGGGGAAGGCTGCTGATGGGTACAGGGCTTCCCTCTGGGGCGATGAAAATGGTCTGGAATTAGATGGCGGTGATGGGGGTACAACCTGTGAATATACTAAAACGCACCGAATTGTGCATTTTAAAAGGGTGACTTTATGTTATATGAATTGTATATGAATTTTAAAGAAGAATTAAGCTGTCGTATTGGCTAGACAGTGGGGGGGGAGGTGGGGAGGAAGAATGTTGCTTTGTACTATAAGAATTCCAGTATAAGAATTCCAGAGTGACAGGAACCAGAGAAGGCTGCGCTTTATGAGAAAATACTATTTATTTGATGCTGTGAAAGACAACTGTTTGGCATCAACCACTCATATACCTCCATTCCCTTTAAGAAGGTGTCTATAAATCACACTGAATTTTCAACCTGTTAAGAGCGTATGAATCCCACTTAAAAACAGCCGGAGGGTTTAAAAGAGTGTCATAAAGTCCTGATATGAATGTTTTCCTGTGTTGCAACAGTACCTCATGGTCGACAATATTTAGGCAAAAAAATATAACAGACTAATAAGATGGTATTGATCATTTGCTCATGTAAATAAGAATGGCTAACGACCTTGTAAATTATTTTCTTTAAACCTTCAGTCAGTGATCAATCAATTAGAAATACTCTGTTCTATATCATGTTTGTCATTTCAAGCTGCAGATTTTTAAAAAGTAAATACTAGCTTATAATTTTATTTATCAATTAATTTAGGAAGTTGCAGACAGCAATGAGTTTGGATACTTTCCTAGATCTAAGTTTGAATGTATCTCTTTAACAACCTATATTAGCCTTCTATATCCCTTGAGCAAAATGTTTAGGCCTTGTGCACCTCAGTGCTTTTTTCCTGTAAAATGAAAATAATAATTATTGTATACAGTTACTGTTTGAATTAAAGAAAATATATACAAAGCAACCATTTCAGCACCTGATACAGAGTGTTTATAATATCATTATACTACTGAAATATTAACTAAAATCTTGCCTAAATTAATAATATCCCATACCATTTGTGGATTTCCAAACTACATTTTTAGAAATAATCCTCAATGTGAAAGTTATCTAAGAGTCATTGCTTTTTCGAAAAAACCGTCACCTATACTTAAATAAATTATTGCTGATTCATTATTATTGGAAAAATAATAAGCACTTCTGATGTAAATGGAATCTCAGGGGGAGGAACTCATCAAAAGTTTTTAATATCACCATCTGTTAAAAGATTCCGATTATAAATAAAAAACATAAGATTTCCTTGAAATAATTTTACATTTACTACAAAGAAATGGGGCAAGTAATGAAAGGTCAGAACTTTCTGTGTCATAGTTTTACTTACAATTTAAAAAGTCATTTTACATTAGTATCTCAATATGCCCTTTCTGTGCTTAATAAACTAATTGATTGGAATAAGTTAACCTTTTGTGTGAGAGCTTATTATAGAGACAGTTGGGGATTTCATAGATTTTTAATAGCATGATTTAAATGTAAAGAGTTCACCGTTTCTAATAAACCTAGTTTGAGTCGTACACAGCAGTACACCTTACGAACATTTTTAAAAACACTGTAAACTAGACGTTTTCAAATGTCTACTCTCCTTTCTTTCCTTCCACTTAGGAAGATATCATGTTTCAAGTAAAAAAATAATGACTGCTGAGCATTAGTAAGATTATACTGAGATCATTTTCCTTGGAGAGTTAGGGTTCATGAGAACTTTTATTATTAATCTTTCATTTCAGTCCTTCGTGACTTCCTCATAAAAGTTCGAGCAGTTTAAAAGTTGACATTTGAGGTCTTTTATTAATTTCCCATTCTCAATTTAAAAGCTGAATAATCAGATTATCAGACATCAAGCCATCAGTTAAGAAAGTCAAGTTCGATGGTATCCCTGGATGTAGCTGATCCTTGTTATCAGGAGTTATATTCTGTGATGTTGTTACAAACACTCAATTAAAGAATACTAAGTATTGTTTCTAGAGGAAATACAGGGTTAGGTTCCCGTAAGCCTCTGGTTACAAAATTTTGTATCAACCAATCAATATATAACCTTGTTTCATGCGTGTTTCTGTTTAAAGACACCTTATTTAATAATAATGATTCATTACATTGAACTCACAGCCAACAGCACTGTAAGTTATGCCTAAGTGGAGTTTAATGAACACACCTATTTTCTCTCTGAAAGGCACATCACAGTGTTTTGAGCAGACGAGCACTAGACAGCATTTTGCACAACACTCGGGGCCACTTTATACAGTGAAACCACCAGCAAAAAAATACGAAAATGAAACAATTGGCACTAAATACTTCTGTCACAGACAGGACCCCGGTCTACAGTGTGAGAGAAGCAACAGGCAGTGTGCCCAGGTTCTGTCTCAGACGAGTCTGCGGGCATTGGGCTTCTCAAATCTTTGGACATGTTCACACATAACCACAAAAGCACTGCAAGCACTGATCTGGGGGTGGGGTTCAAAAACACATTTTAACAAGAAGGTGAATTCACAAATACAGAATCTGTGAAGAATGGTGATCAGCTATATATTTAAATGCATGAAAAGGCTGCTCCAAATTAGGAAGAAATTTAGAGCGCACAAAGCTAGATTAGTGCAGTTAAGAGTTCTGGGAGACAGCCTGACTCAGAAGGGGCAAGATGACATTGACCCCCTTCAGGCCTCAGCGGGGAAGCTGCATGACGTAATTCAAGGACTTGCAGATGTCCTCCAGGACACTGTGATTATTTCGTGAGCTAATGGATGCCACACACTGACCTCAGGCCCTGCACAGAGTTGGCACTCCACAGACATCATGATGTGGCTCAATTATTTCATTCTGTGTGAGTTTTCCAAATTAAAGAAAAACGTAGTATACGAATGTGTCTGTTCCTCGTGGTAGCATGAGAGCACGGGCATCCAGCGACCGAGGAAGCACGACCTGGCCATCTCACCGATTTCCGCGAGAAAGGAATCAGTCCTACTTTCAGTCACACGAGTGTTCCATCCACTCTTCACTTTCATGATGTTTGGTCATCATAAAATATTTCACACCTTTTCTATTACATTTAATGAAAGCAAACATATACATTTTTATAATCTGATGAGTCTACAGTTTTGGTAATGATTAGGAAAATTGGTTTAGTGAGATGTCTTTCATTTTTATAATACTTTGTAAGCTTTCATAACTACTTTATGTTTCTTATCATATTTGTCCTCAAAAACTCTACCAGAAGCTCATTGGTAGCCCAGTACTCTGAGCACTTAATTCTCTTATAGAAAACAAACCCAATGATTGAATCCGGGAGTCCTGGCTCCTGTTTTTGAGGACCTGGTCCCATTGCCACAGTGGTTGGGCCCTAACAGCTACATAATGTCAACAGGCAGGTAAATGATGCGGACATTAAGTTCACCAGTCCAGTTCTGAGGGGAGAAACGGATCCAAAGAACGTTTCCAGTTCAGGACTGAACTTCTAACCTACCATTGCAGGCTTCCCTGAGAAGTTTTGTTATTAGAACACTTTGAGCTCAATATATATCTTAAAATTTTTTATAGGTCATTGAATACGAACTGAAATTCATATGGCATTGACTATTTCAAAGCATGTCCTCCTGAAATAAGGTGTCATATAATCAGCTAGAAGAGATCTCACAGATAATCTAGCCCAAGGTTCCCTACAGTAAAATATTTATCAGCATTCTGGGAGGAAAAAGTTCCTTGGCCAATTAAGTTAGAAAACATATTTCTTTCCTTAAATATCAGAATGTTGAACATGTGTGTCTGAACTGCGCATTGCCAGGAGAGGAGGGGCAGGGATGTGAGAGAATGTATCCAGTTGTCCCATACATATGAATGGAAGAGCAGTCAGGGGCTGTGGAGATGATGTGATCTACACACGGGTGGACCTCATAGGGCATTATGCTAAGTGAAATAAGTCGGACAGAGAAAGAGAGATGCTGTATGAATCCCTCATATGTAGAATCTTAAAAAGCTGAACTCACTGAAATAGAGATTGGAATGACGGTTACCAGGGGCTGCGGATTGGGGGAAATGAGGATATGTTGATCAAAAAGTACAAACTTCCAGTTGTAAGATGAATACACTCGTGCGTACAATATAAAGCATTGTGACTACAGTTAATAATACAGTACTATATACTTGAAAGTTGCGGAAGAAAAAAAACAGAAAGTTGCTAAGAGACTTTAATTTTCTTATTACAAAGAAGAAGTGGTAATTATGTGCGGTATGGAGGTGTTAGCTAAGCTAGGGTGGTCATCATTTTGCAATATATAATACATTGAATCAACACATTGTATACCTTAAACCTACACAATGTTATATGTCGATTATATCTCAATAAAACTTGGGGGAGGCGTAAAAGGATTCGAGCAGGCAAAAAGGAACTCTGTGAGATAAAAAGCATACACACTTCTGATGTAGCCATAGACCTGCCTAACTCGTTGGATCAGAGAAGAAAAAAAGATGTCGTATATTAAATGACCTGTCTTTTCCATTCCTAAAACATATACTCTTTCTGGGTCACTGTGCCATGAACAGCAAGTCAGGTGACGTCACCTAGGATAAGTGTGGAGCTGTTAAAAGGGAGTTATGGCAGCTCTGTTTCTGAGCGGTTTTTCTGGAAGAGTGAAAAGGGAACAACCGCCAGGCTTTGGAACCACTAGAAAGTATTTACAGGTCCACACCTTATTGTTTCACAATAATTTGCATGCTGCTGTCTTTTTGTATATTGTGTGGTCTGAGAACAATGTTCAAATGAGAATATTTTGACTATTTTCCACCTGCCACACCCCCCCAAACAAACAAACACACACACACACACACACACACACACACAAAAACCAGAGGCATGATCTTTGACCCCATGGAGCTTACAACTTACTGGAAAAGACTTATAGTAAACAAATGAAGCAAATACACATAAAATTACAACCATAATTGGTGCTTAAAACAAAAGTGAAATTTACACAGAAAGATGTAATATGAGGACAAATGGTCACTGGCGGAGGAAGGAGGTCATAAAAAGCCTCACTACAGAAGTAACATGTAGGCTGAACACAGGGGATTGCTGGGAGTTAGTTCTGATCCTCTACAAGGGAGATGAGAACAGGCACGTGTCTGGAACACTGGGAGCAAAAGGGAAATCACACAAAATGAGGGTGGAAAGAGAAACAGGACCCAGTTCATAGAAAGCTTTGTAGATCACGTTCAATTACACTAAGTAGAATCACAGAGCATTGAAGGTTTTCAGCGAGGAGGAAGTGACAGACTTGATTTGTATGAAGAAGAATCTCTTCCTGCTGTGTGGATAGGGGTTGGTGGTGAAAGCAGAGAGACCAGCAAAGGGAATAGTGACGTTCTCTAGGTGAGAGAGGATGATATCTTAGACTGAGATCGTGGCAATCACAATCAGGCAAAGTGGAGAGTTATGCAGTAGAGTTTGAAAGTAAATGAACAAAGTAGATTGGATATGGGGCAGGAAAGAAAGGAAGAGTCGGGTTTAGGCTTAAGCAATAGTCCTGGTGTCTGAGATGAGGGAGGGGAAGAAAGGGCAGGCTCAGTGAGGGCAGAGCAAACGTTCAGTCTTGAATATGTCGGGTTGAGATCTTATGGTGCATTATAAAGAGGCAACTAGAATTTCGCAGTGGGCACGCAGGTGGGATTTGAAGCCCTGGGAGTGGATGAGATCACCAGAATCAAGAGCATAGAGTGTGCAGAGAAGCTCTTTCTCAAGACTAAGGTCTAGCATTGAAATGGAAGGGGAGGACTCGGCCAAAGAGAAGCGAGTGGCTAATCATGTTCCCCAATGCTTAGTTAACGATGCACCCCCCCCACCCGAGAGCTTCTCATGGGACCCATGTACCCTGGAACAACTTTTGGGGAATGGTAATCTAGATCAGTGGTTTTCCACTGGGGAGTCCTCCAACAGGGGAAATTTGGCAATGTCTAGAGACATTTTGGGTTGTTAACAACACGGAAGGGGGAAATGTTACTGGTATCTAATGGATAAAGGCCAGGCACGCTGCTAAACAGCAAATGTACAGGACAGGTCTCACACCAAATTACCCACTCCCCAGTGGCAATCGTTCTGAGGTTGATAAACCCTGACCTAGCTTGATACTTCCTATGTTCAGATGAAAAACTGAAATCAAAAGAATTTAAGTGACTTGACTGAATCCTTGACAAAGTCAGTTCCAGAACCTGGGTTTGGGATCAGTCTGGGGTCCTTAAAATCACTTGGGAGAGATACTGGTTGGGTGGTAGGTGGGCAGATCCCTTTGTAGATAGAACCCGAGACCCTAGACCACTTCAATTATCTTTCCACAGGAAAAGCAACTGTCAAATTTTATTTCTGGACCTTTCCTTTGGCATTCAGGTGTCTGTTGCATGTCTTGTAAACAGTTTGCCAACTATGTCGATCATTTCATGCAAACTTGGAAAGAGTTTTTATGTACAATTTATTTAGATTAGCCCAAATGTTGAGTTCTGAAAACAATAAAACAAAGTTTTCCAAAACTAGAGGACAAATCACGGTATTTTCTCCTAAACACAGAGTACAAGGCACATTTTGCAGAATATCTAATATGATTCTGAATATTCAAAAATTAATTAATAACACTGATTCACAAATAATGCTTCACTGAAGTATCAACATTTATCAAACTTCATTTAGTCTTCAAAGGTTGAGGTCAATATAACAATATTTTTGTAGGGTTTATTGATTTCTTAACCGAAGTTACTAATTTTAAAATCATAGGAAGAGCAACCAACAAAAATAAACTGGTGACTTATCTTCCCCAGTGAGAAATACATGATGGAACTGAAGTAATTTTCACTATTCTTGTCATTCACACAAATATAAACTACAAAATCGCATTTTTCAGAAGTGGAAGATTTTTCTGCTTTAAAAATGGGGACTATAATCCAAAACTGAATGCCTCATAAAAGTAAAATACTACCATATCACCACATATTGGCTTTGAGTCTACTTGTCATCATAAAATAATTTAGGAGACCTCTTCAGTATCCTCAATTTAATTAAGGGCTTCCAACTACAACAGTAAACATGAATTATATCTTTGTTTTTCTTTCTTTGAATCCCAAGAGTGCATTTTAAAAGGAGTGACACGCAGTAGGAGAAAGTAAATGATTAGCGAGGTCTAAATTTATTTGCAACTGGCTTGAATATCCTGACAATGAGCCATTATTCTCTTACAATGCGTTGAAGGATGACTTCAGCAAGATGGGCAAAGATGGGAAACCTCTAGAATTCCATCACTCTAAGAGGAGACGTATGAAATTTTCATTGTATGTAAAGTTCAAAAATTCCAATTTTAAAATATTGTCCTTGATACAGCCTGTCTTTTAGGGGTGGGGTGTTTTATCAGTCAGCGTGTCATTTGTCCCTCTCATTGGGAAATACAGTCTCTTCTTCAGGCATAAGACATCAGCAGGATTTTAATCAGAAGCTTGGGGTTTTAGATGATTTTGCCGATATACTTGTAATAGCCCAAGCTAACGTCAAATTACAAATTTGGTATCATTTCTCTACTAGCAAAACAGACAAGGAAACATGTTAGGTTTGCCCTCCACCCATGTCTCTCTGAGGTTATCAATTCACCTTAGTCAGGTAGCATGTAATAATTTGTCATTCCAGTAGGGATTCTAGAAATATGACAGGTGCTTTGTTCATCCCATTCATTGAATACGAAATATCTAAAACACCATGCAGTGATGCAGAAAATTAGAAGGAATAATGCCAATAATCTAAACTGGTTTAAAGTAACTGGATGCCATTCATCTATTTCATCTTCATGATTTTCTCCTGTGAGATGATGTGTATCAGATTAAATGGATTACAATTATATTTACGATTATATTTTTCACTAGGAATATTAAATAAAATGGTAAAAAATACAATGAAATGCATTTCTCTCAATTACTGTCATTCTCTTCATCTGTGGTCTGACTCTTATGAAGAGTTCTTGTTGGCTAACCTGTTAATGTCAAATTTGTGCAGGGGATTCTTTTCAACCAGAGAAATTGTTTTATTTGGAAGGGCAAGTTGAAACAGTCAAAGCCAAGGTTTTAAACTTGATCCAAAATTAGAACTGACAGGGTTCGTAATTAAAAATAGAGAGGCACAGTTATTTGAATTATTTCTCGCTGTCTATGCATATGTACATGAAAAAACACTGCCATGAAAATCCCTTGCAATATTTTTACTTATCTCATATTTATAGACAATTAGAGATGATTCAGGTTTTACTGGGCTTCCTGTATTTTTAGGTGCTAAATTTGGCAATTCCATCCAAGACTAAAGTTCTTCGGGACACACAGTTTAAGACTACAGAGTTCTGTGTCTGTGGCTAACATTTGATTCACTTTTCACACAAGTAACACTGCTCAGTAGTGGATGGAAACTACGAGAAGATACTTGTTCTTGCTCAATTATCTATACCATTACCAGCTTTAATTTCCTGGTGCTCTGCCTCTTCAACAAGTATTATCCTATAATCATGCCTTTAGCTGGAAATGAATTCCAGCTTGAAACTCCCACAGATACAACAGCTCAAAATCAGCTTTGCAGGAAGATTCTAAAGGGGAAATGGCAATTCCTGGCTTATACCCCAAAGCTGGAACCTCTCCATCTCAGGGAATCAAATCCTACAATTATGTTTCCACACAATTTTAATGATGATCTTTCCTCACATTTCTTGGATTTTTCTCACTCTCTTTCATTTTCCGGAGTGTACTTCTTGGCTCTGTCCACCTGGGTGACCCTCCCTCTCTGTGAATTTGCTCCTGCAGTGGCCTTTTCCCAACCTGTCCCAGATCTCATAGCAAGAGCCCTGCACGCAGTGAGGTCTTCGTAGCATTTCTTACTAACTGTTCAAATACATGAAGTGTGTTTGGTATATTGTAGAGACTTCAGGTAAAAGTTGAAGTAAGAGAATGAAACTTGCGAAGTTTGGGGAAGGGAATTATGATATCTGACCAATTTTGTGAAGCATGTTCTTGGTCTGTTTTCAGTCCCAACACATCCCTCCTCTCATGTTTCTCCGGTGAAATCCCCAGAGTGTGTCTTGTGTATACTGGAACCTGGGAACTTTCAGACCCAGACACTAGCTATAACAGGCCTCTAAAACTCTAACGCCTACAAGAGACAACACTGTTACTTGAGTGAGGGAGCCGTATCTGTGTAAGAGACAACAGAAGTGGTGAGGAGTGTAGCAACCTGCATAGAATATCCTACACATAACCTTAGAAAGGTTATTTAGAAAATTTAAATATAAAAAATGTACTTGTCTGGTTGAGTAATGCATTCATAACAGGGAAGGCTATGCCTGGCAACTAGAAGAGTCAACAGGTAAAAATGTATACCTGCATCCACCACTGGCCAGGGGAGAGGGAACACAGCCTTTCATCGGAGCATCTGGTCTACTCCACAGATTATACACATCCTCTTTGGGGAAATGAATGCATCAGATTATCTTAGCCCATGATAGGAAATAATCACTTAACTCACCCCTTTACTCTAATTTCATGGTCAGCAAGAAACTTTTAGATTACAACTTTGGCTTCTGATATTGATTTTTTAAATTTTTTATTATTATTATTTTTTTATCCTCACCCGAGGACATTTTTCCATTTTTTGTTCAGATAGAGTGGGAGGGAGAGAGAGGAAGAGAGAGAGAGAGAAACATCGACGTGAAAGGGACACATCGAGTGGCCGCCTCCCGCACGACCAACCAGGGCCAGGGACAAACTGCAACCGAGATACATGCCCCTAGTGGGAACTGAACCCGGGTCTCTCTGGACCGCAGGCCGATGCTCAAACCGCTGAGCCAAACCGGCCAGGGCTGATATGGATTTTTTTAAAACAGAAGACCATCCAAATGGATATTAATCAAATTAAGCTATTCATTAATCAAATTTGTCATGAAAACCTGCTAAAATGGTTAGATGACTGTGTTATTTTCATAAACTAGAGTACTGTACAGTAGCAAAGACAAATGAAGGAGAGCTATTTGCAAATACATAAATAAATCTTAAAAACAAAATTAAATGTAAATGCAAGCTACAGCAGGATATATATAGCATGATACCATTTCTTAAAGTTACAGTATGTATAATGATACCATAACGTTTGGGATACGTATACACATGTGGTAAATACTGTATTTGGGAGAGTGGTTACAACACAGTGAGAAATGGAGGGGATGTCAGAAAAGCATGTGATAAGGCAGAGACATATAAGAGACTCCAATTGCATTGTTGAATATTTTATATCTTAACCTTGGTGATGGGTACAAATGTTGATACTTGTATTTTGAATATATGAAATATGTTTTTAGTAAGCAAAGCCAATCAATAGCAATAGCAACAATTTTTTAAGAACCTATAGAAGGAAGTTATCATATAGACATCAGTCCCTGCGAGTTTGGCTAGTATTAATCCAACTTCTCATCGTTTCTGTTTCAGCAAAACTCAGGACAACATCTTAGAAGACATTTCCAACACCAACCTGCTTCTTCCATGCAGTTCTAAGATTACCTCCATCTGGTCATCCTCAAAGCCAAGAGTATGTGGATGCTCCATTAGGAGGAGAAGAAATAAATGTTTAATCTTGACCATGTGAAGGGAAATTGGATATAAGGTGCTAAAGAATTTTGAACATCAAATGTGCTCTCTAGGCAAAAAGTACTAGTAATGTCAACTTATGAAACTGAGTGGGTTTCACACCTCTCTCTAATGAAATTAAAAATTTGGAAACATGTTAAATACACATAACAGTTTAAAATGTAGATATTTAACATCTCTCTGTCATTTATATAATTCTCAATTCTTGGGCTTTTCTGACTGTTTTGTGTACTTGTCAGCTCTCATTGGCGTGTCATCTGATAGAATATACTACAGGTTTGGTAATAATTTCATGTTTTTATTATTCCACTAAAACCCTAAGTCTGGGAATCTTGGCATTTGCAATTAATAGAAAATGTGCTTCAGACACCCTAGAATTAACCATTTAATTAATATAACTGATCCAATATAATCTAATTTATATACTTACCATTGAGAGTGCTTCTATCAATCAAATTAGTATCAACTGGCCAATAACCTCCATCTCCATGACGACCTATTTTTTGGGAAAGCATATCAGAGTGTTAGTGGATATTTAACATGAAAGCACAAAGGAAATAAAACAGACAGAAATAATAAATATTTTAATATACAGAAACAACTGAACATGATTATTTTGGCCAACTCAAAGAAAGCCTGAGATTGTTAATACCATCATACCTTGTGAGGAAATGTTATTTTCTGTGTGTGAGGAAAAAAAAAAATCTGTCACGAAAATGGATTGTTAAACAAGCTAATGTCAATTCCTTTTTGAAAAGTTGCCCCTCTCCTCTCCTCTTCCCCCAATATTCTTGTTAAACAGTCACCAAAGGGCACAACAGCAGTACTAGTCTACATGTTGCTGTCTGAACATCTCGGGGCAGAATGGGTGCTTACTGCTCACAGGTCCTGGAGGCAAAGCTGAGCTCTGTTTTGTTGCAATGCGTTCTGCCTATGGTGTTGCCCATCTGACATATCTCGGTGCCAAATCATTGTTATTACTTTACAAGGGGACAACACATTTCATCTTATTACTGGACTTTGAGTAGTCTCTGTGTCAACTAGGTGCCTGGGAAGGAGCTATGAGAAATGGTGTAAAGACTGGGGCAGGGGGTATGTCACAACCCGCAGGGTCTGAATTTTTCTGACAAACACACCAGGAAAGGAAGAAGGCTTCTTTAGTATTATATTATTGGAAACATTGCCTTGCATTAGATGTTCAACAGTTGTAAAAGTAGTATTTAATAGAATTGAGCCAGAAATTAACCAGAGATAATCTGGTCATCATCCAAGTGTAATCCCTTCGTCTACTGGTCCATCTGTAGAATTGTAATTATTTGATTAGATTTCATGTTCTAGATTTCTATTAGGTATATTATTTATGCAAAAACATTTGGCAGTTGCATTTATATGCAAACACATGCAAGAATACAGTTAATTTCCCCTTTTATTTGCTTCAGAGAGTTATTTCTGAAAGTGGTTATAATCAGTAGATAATATAGAGGAAGTCAACTGAGGCCGTCAGCTACAGTAATGGTTGTTTTCTTACATGTGTAGAGTTTAGTTTTCTTCTTTTTTATGACTTTCAAGTCCTACTCTTGAGACCTTCTTTTGCAGATCAAACACCCCTCTTATGAAGCTTTCCCAAAATCTCATCATTTTATTTACAAAATAGTTGTGAAGGAACAACTTAAATCTTGTTAGACTATAATTCACAGTTTCGAAAATTGTTTTGATAATCAAGTCAGAGCTGAAGTTAGGCTGTCAAGCTTCCAACAAGCAATGCATAAAGTAATGCAATCACTTCCTATTCTACATTTAAAATCTGCTGGCCAATACCTGTGGTTATATAAAGAAGTGGAAATAAGATGGAGGCTCCATTTGTGTGTGGGGGTGGGGGTTAGGGTGAGAAAAGCAACTGAAACAATCACCAACTGCAAAAATTTTGGTGGGTTGACTAAAATTTGGACACGCCTCGCTCTTTTCCCTAATACCTTGCTTGTGTGACTCAGACACATTTGGAATTTCAACGAGCAGCGGATAAGCTTCGCTCAATGGACATTGTAAGATCCATGTTGGAAGAAATGAAGTGAGACAGAAGTTCTGTATAAATATTAAGATGACTTTTCTCATGTCTGAAAGCAACTAGATTGCAAAGCAGTCAGGCAAAAGAGATGCTAACAGCCCCATCACTTAGGCCAGGAAAGCAGTAAATGATTCCTGTGGGGAGCAATCCTGTATTGGCTGGAAATTGGGTATATAGCCTGTGGAGGATTTTCCTTTTCCTCCAGCATCCCGACAAATGTCTTTTTAATGAAGTTTCTCATTCTCCCAGCTAGTTTGTGGGAAGATGCAAAAACAAGCCCACAAACACATCCACATATTACTTAGGCATAAGGCTCTATGGATATAGCACCCTTTAGATTTAGTGAGGCTATTAATTACATTGTGAATTTCAATGTGTAGAAGAAAATCGGATGTCATGTGGTTAGGGCTTCGGGTAAGATAAAGGAACTCTGGAAATGCTTTATAAATAAGAGAGGGCAGCTTCAAGCTTGGGCATTCTACACACGGAATCTAGTGTATTGACATCGGTGAAATTTTTGGTGGCTATAACTAGATTAATAGCACAAAAAGAAAATTAAGTAACTCTTAACATACCCAATAGAGAGTACTTTAAAGAAACTTGATAGCATCTACTAGCTAGATTGGATTTATGGTAATTTAGAGTTTTTGCACCACTTCAGTAAGGAAACACGAAATTCATTTCTTATATACTAATGAGTGTGAGATCCTCTTCAACTAAAGATGTGAGAACCAAATATTAATTTTGTGTTCTATGCTTCTGTTCTCTAAAATGTCTTTTAAACTTCAGGAAGGTATCCTTTATGGATAAATATTAAGTTTTTTTTTTTTTAAGATTCTCTTCCTGCTTTAAGGCAAGAACCACAAAGTGTCAAATGAGGAGACACCGGAGAGTAAGCGGAAACTGTTACTGCTGGCATTTCAAAGCATTGCAAGGGCTTCTTGCTGTGGATCAAATATTGAATGTATTTAGTTAACTTGGTTAATTTCATAAGCACTGAGTTAGGGAAACTGAGAACTAATTAGACTCTAGTAGATGGAAAGTCAGTTAATGAAAAAACATATAGAAGACCTCAGAGGTCTTAATTTTATAGATGGAGCATAACACTGATAACAATTCATTCAAAATGTATTAAGTGCCTACTGTATGCAAGGCACAGTCCTAGATCTCAGGGAAGGGGCAGTATTAACAGATAATACCTAATATGGACCCAGCCATGACATACAGAGCTGGTTCAAGGTATCCAGGTCTTTTACAGGCCTACTTACGATTAATATCAGCTGCCTGCAGAGAGTTTGTAATTTACTCTGACTTTGAAGATTTAAGAATAAGTTAATTCATCTATTACTGTAAAATCACTATTGGGTTTAATTAATTTTGTTTGTTTATCAAGTGTTATTAAAATAAATACACACACATAAAAGATAACATATTATTTTCAGTGTTATATGTTCCACAATCATATTTATTTTAAAGCTCCTGAATGTCTTAAGTTTTTGCATACTGTGCTTAATCTCTAACATTTTTCAAAATAAAACAGTTCAAATAAGTAAATGAATACATAGGACATTTAAATATAATATTTGTGGAAATAATGTAATACATTTCAATATATATTGTTTTATTATTACTATTATTCCAATGAAAAACCCGACGTGGCTCAAAAAAATTGGAAGTGGATAGTTTCTATTTTCTTATTTATTGAATTACTAGTAATATCATGATTTTCACATGAACACAGTAATCAAAATGTACTACACAAATATAATATAATCTGTAGAATATAAAGAAGAATTCTTGTGTTACTGTGTACCCATATTTTCTTAATAGGAATAGATAATAACAGAAGTGACAAAAATTAAGATAATAAAGAGTAATGGATTTATGTATCACTCAAAGAACTAGAATAATTTCATGAAAAAAAAAATAACTTCTTGCAGAAAGTTTTGATGATTAAAGCAAACGTTTTTACTTTTCCTTAGGTCTTAAACCCAGGAAATGGTGGTTTCAGAAAGAAAAATCAAACAAAAGAAATGAACCCATGGTTGGCTTAAAAAAGAAAGATAGTGGCTTTTTAGAGTTATTTAAAATAGTTTATATAGTTCCAAATTTTTTATAGCTCTAAGGTAGGTCCAAACTGGAAACGTCATGCTCCTTCCTTCTCTTAATTTGTATTTTCAAAATAATATAAACTCAAAAGTTGTCTAAAGAGTTACCTTTTTATATTTTATTTAAAGGGTAGATCTCATATTCAGCCTTCCTTTCATCATTTTTGGGGAAGAGACACACTCCCTTGGGCAGAAGAGAGTCTCCATGATTCTCCTGGCACTCGCTCTGGACTGAGGGAAAAGGGGGCGGAGGCAGTGACTTGCTTTAGGAAGTGTGCTCCTTGTCATAGTCCCTGGTGCTGGTAGACGGTGTTTTCAATGCTTGACGGGTGACTAATGTGAGTTAGAATGCTTCATAATGTGTTAATGTGCACACGTTTCAAGTTATTACTATTATACAAGTTATTTTCTATATTCTGGTCTTACATATCACTTAAAATATTGTTTCTACAGTTTTACTGTAGTGTTTGTGTATGTAAAATGAAACAACATGAATGTTTACATTAAACCCCTACTTTTAGAACATGTGTGCAGAAGGAGACTATTTCTCATGACAAAAATGTTTAGCACCTGCCGAAGATTAATTCAACTGGGATTTCATTTCCAGAGTCTGATTTTTCTGAGTAGATGTTTATAAGTTCAGGGAGGAGTAAATGGAAAATTAATATGCACAGGACATTGGCAAAAGTAGATGTGGTATTTCTAATGCATTCTTTAATTCACCTTTCTAAATGGGGATAACAGAGGGTGCCCCACAGTGGCACCTACACAATCAATCCCAAGATTAAGACATGACCCATAATCTAAGTTAGGTGGACAGATTGTTAACCTAACAAATGATCAATATACACCTCCCCAAGGATGCAGAACACTGAGTTATCTTCCTGGTCTTGGAATTGATCTTAGGAAATAATTTGGGTGATAATGAAGGAAACTGCATTGATTTTATATCTTGTATACCAGTGGATAAAGATAATCCATTAATGCCACCTGAACATAGTTTCCTTGTCCAATACACAGATCATAGTGAGATATATTTAACGCATATGGTTTTCCAGAGGCATAAAAATGTGTCTAAGAGATCAATTTATCATGTAGTAATAACACTGCTGACTTTGAACAAAGTCATCAGGACATCTAAGAACCAGGAATCAAAATCATAACCCACACCTAGGATATTTTAACCACATATTAATGAAACAATAACTAATGAACTCTTCTCACCCTTTCCTAAGGTTCAACAAATTATTTTCAAGTTAACATGAAGGAAAGTTTATTGATTAAAAGAAAGTAGAACATTACTACTTTATACGTAGGGCAGCTAAACTGCTTGCCATATATTGAGCTAGGTGCTCAACAAATCCTTCTAGCTTTCCTTTCTTCACAATATTTCCTTATATTCACCACCTGTGCAAAAACTAAGAGGGATAATTTGTGGAAATTGGAATGTATTTGGTGACCAGCTTTGAGTCAGACACAGGGCAACAAAATCAAACATGCATTATCCATCTTATCCTTGGACATAGAGGCAGGTTTTTTTGGAATTCTAATTTCTTTCTTTATGCCATAAATTATGAACAGAGTAGACTATGATGAGAAGTGTATTTATTTCTTTAAGAATCCTTAGAAATCGATCTAAAATCTAAGATAATTTCATCCACAAATGTCACGAATAGAGTGACCATATAGTTATTGTGAAAATCACAACATATTAAGAGTGAAAGAGGGTGCTATTATCAGTTTTGACTGGATCCAGGTATTAATCAGGACACGCCTGGACAAATGAAAATTATAGTTATCCTGACATGAACAATTTAAACAAATGAACCCCTAAATCCTGGCTCTTGGCTGACATCTCCGTTTGATTCTGGGTCCTGACATTTTGAGGCGTATGTAGTCTTCTACAGAGTTTAGCAACTCACAGGTGAAGAAATGTTGCCTAAGCAATATTCTAAAGTAGAAAAAAAGTTTGCAAACATGGCATTCTTCTTTGACATGAATCAGAGTTAAAGCAGAAATGTGTCAGACCAACTAGTATCTGGATTCCTGAACATGATGATAAATGTCAGCCAATGAGAAGAGAAGAAAAACTACCTACCTACCTACCTACCTATCTACCTACTTACCTGTCTATCACAAGCACATTGATTACTCCCACGAATTCTACCACTGTTCACTCTTGATATCTTGCAAGTAAGTGTGCACAAAAACCTCAAAAGGTAAATATCAGGGGACCAAAGGATCTGGACAGATCAACAAGATCTCTTAATCACAGGGAAAAAAGGTAGCCTCCTTAAAGATTTCAGGTAAGGAGTACCCACACATTCTTCTCTATATGACTCTAACTACAATTAGCCTGTGTCCCTTTCTCTGGTTGCTGATGAAAATGCGTCAACTGCTCCTGATTACACGTGTTACAAACTTCCACATAGCAAACACCCAATAAGTTTACTAGTTGTTGTAATTTTTATTCACATAAGTTTAAAATAAAATGTATGGCCCTGACCAGTTTTGCTCAGCGGTTAGTGCATCGGCCCTTGGACCAATGAGTCGTGGGTTTGATTCTGGACAAGGGCATGTACCTTGGTTGTGGTTTGTCCCATACCTTGGTCAGGGTCATGCAGGAGGCAGCCAATTGATGTGTCTCTCTCACATTGATGTTTCTCTCTCTCTCGCCCTCTCTCTTTCTCTCCCTCCCTCCCACTCTATCTAAAGATAAATAGAAAAATATCCTCAGGTGAGGATTAAAAATAAAATAAAATAAAATAAAATAAAACTACTGTTAACAAGTGAATTGTTAACAGAATAAAAAATAAAGATGACAGTATTATTAATGATATGGTGATAGAGGGTGGTCCTGAATTCTCTCCGCTCACTAGAATTTCCTCGTATGCATTCTTACCTAGAGAGCATCTAGAATAAGAACCAGCATATGGGTCTAAGAATCACTTTTAGATGCAGACTTATCTTCACGAAAATCTAAAAGCATCCTGTTTCCCTAAACCTGAGCACCTCTCCGGATGACTAGATCTTCTCAAGAGCGAGCTCACTCGCCAGACTACACCATGGAGAATGAGGCAGAGTCCTCTGTGGATTACACACAAGCAGCTCTTCTCAAAGGCTGCTGAATAGCCCAGGAAAGTCTCCTCTGCCTTGATGGTCCACCCGGGTATCCCAAAGGCAGTGTGAATCGCTTGTGTTGGAGTGGAATCGCCCAACAGTGCAGACAGGTAACGAGGGGCATGAAGGCTCTTCCTTCTCCAGGTGACTACACGTCAGGAAGTCGCAACTATGGTGTGAAAACACTAGTAGGTGAGTGTCTGCTGGTATGTGTGACTCGTGACACTGCTGGAGCACAAACTTTCTGCATTCAAAAACCCGTCCACGCTCCGTCAACCCGTCAACAAACGTGCCGCATGGGTCCCTGTCCTAAGTATCAGGGGTGTAGAGTGACCACCACAGGCTCTCACAGTTAGTGAGAGGGACCTGTCACGTGAATAGTAATAACCGTGTTGTAGCATTCGAAAGTTAAAAAAAAAACATAAAGGGGCACACAAGGGAAGATAGGATAATTGACTATTTCTGCCTAGAAAAGTGACGAAGGTCTTTCAGAGGTGACATTTGAGTTGACAATCAAAGGAGAAGGAGAAATGTATCAGGTTGAGGAGGGTGAGGAGGTGAGCACAGAAAGACAGGCAAGGATGAAGTAAGGACACTCCCTTGCAGGGGACAGAGATTCACTGAAGTATTTTAAGGAGAAAAGTGACTCAATTAAATATGTATGTTAGAAAGGGTATTCGGGCTGAGTTTTGAAGAACAAATTAATTAGAAGAGACTGTTATAAGAAATAGGGTGAGACCAATATTCATTGTAAATGCATGAGGCAGACATTATTAGCTCCATTGTACAGATGAGTAAGCTGCGGCCCAGGAAGACTAATTGACTCATTTTATTAAGTGACTGAATCTGCCTGCCGCTGATGATTATTTTACCATTAGCAGGTGCACTTCTTAGAGTTGATGCTGGTGTGTGAATGTGAGGGTGCAGGTGTATGGGTGTGACTGGGCGTGGCAGGTCCTCTGTCAATATAACACACAGAGCAAACGGACTTTGGAGGAGAGAGGGAGTAGTCCCCTTTGTAACCGTACAGAGCACTGAGACAAGGGAAGGTGATACTTCACAAAAGGCATAGTAGAAGTAGACTAAGGTTAGAAGACTCTTTGAAGATGACATCCTGCGGCCCCATTCCAGGTCTTCCTTTCCTCCCCTGCCCCACACTCTCCCATCAGCAGCCAGTAGTGAAGGGAGTTCTCAGGGCTCCGGATCCAGGGGGCATGGTGTTCTCAGTGGCCAGTGTAGACAGTAAGGACGAGATGTGTTGAAAAGTAGGAAGCCTGAGAACTACTGTGTTGGAGCAGAGAAAACCAGCAAAAGCCCCATGGCCAGGTTATCTCCATCACAGTGCACTACTCTGCACAGCGGGCCTAACTATCCCCAAACACACCTGCACAGTGGGCCCTAACTGTCCCCGAACACACCTGCACAGCGGGCCCTAACTGTCCCCCCAACACGCCTGCACAGCGGGCCCTAACTGTCCCTCCAACACGCCTGCACAGCGAGCCCTAACTGTTCCCCCAACACGCCTGCACAGCGGGCCCTAACTGTCCCTCCAACACGCCTGCACAGCGAGCCCTAACTGTCCCCCCAACACGCCTGCACAGTGGGCCCTAACAGTCCCTGAACATGCCTGCACAGCAGGCTCTAACAGTCCCCAAACACGCCTGCACAGCGGGCCCTAACAGTCCCCGAACACGCCTGCACAGCGGGCTCTAACAGTCCCCGAACACGCCTGCACAGTGGGCTCTAACAGTCCCCGAACACGCCTGCACAGCGGGCTCTAACAGTCCCCGAACACACCTGCACAGCGGGCCCTAACAGTCCCCGAACACGCCTGCACAGCGGGCTCTAACAGTCCCCGAACACGCCTGCACAGCGGGCCCTAACAGTCCCCGAACACGCCTGCACAGCGGGCCCTAACAGTCCCCGAACACGCCTGCACAGTGGGCTCTAACAGTCCCCGAACACGCCTGCACAGCGGGCTCTAACAGTCCCCGAACACGCCTGCACAGTGGGCTCTAACAGTCCCCGAACACGCCTGCACAGTGGGCCCTAACTGTCCCCTGAACACGCCTGCACAGTGGGCCCTAACTGTCCCCTGAACACGCCCTGCTATTCTCCCTCTTTGAGCAGCTTCTTGGCTTCTTAATGTCCCCATTCTAGGGTTTCTCTCAGGGGTGGGGAACCTTTTTTCTGCCAAGGGCCATTTGGATATTTATAACATCACTTGTGGGCTGTGCAGCGTTATCAACTTAAAAATTAGCTTGCTATATTTGGTCAGACAAACTTGGTGAGGCGTGTGATGTTAGCTGGCATTGATTTCCCCACCCCTGGGGGGTTCAAGTTATCTTTCCCTTTGTGGTCATTTGTATTGATTCAAGTTCTATTTATATATTTAGAGATCACTCATAGGTTTTAAGAAGTCTTTTCTACTAACTACCCACAGTAATTTCCCTTCTGAAACCCTCTAATACACATATTCGAGGTACCTCCTGATTTAGCATGTCATATTTTTCCTTGGAGTGTGTGTATCCTCATCCTGACTCTACCGCCTGGTCCTCTCCGACGGACCCCTGGCGCTGGGCTTCGTTCTCACGCTGTGTCACGTGCAGCTCAGGGCCAGGTTCAGCTATCAGCAAGTCGGCAAAGTGAGTCTAATTCTTTTCATACGGCACATTTGAAATTTTGAAAACTCATCAGCACCTACTGATTTTGATTTTCTCCTTTCTGTACTCAGAATTGCAAGCAGCCGTGAAATGCAGGCTATAATTTTCTGCTAACAAGCAATGACGGGAAGGGTGGTGTAGGTCAAACAACCCGCACAGGAGGTCAGACTCACCTGCAAATGTGAGCCCCGTTTCCTGAATCACAGACAACTGGTTGTTTTTCTGCTGAGTTTTAATTTAATGGATGAATATTGAAGATACTTTTTCTCTACTGGAAAAATATTTTCACATCTTTCTCATATCCCCCCAAGATCAGCAGCATGGACAGTACCCGCAGCCACAAGCACGAATCCTTTTGGGTTCTCCAAACTATACTTTTGATTAGATGGTAAAGTCATTCTTTCCAGATTATTCTGTGACTGTTTCCCAAAAGATATGTGTCATAACTCAATTCAACAAACACTTATCTGGCATCAATAACATAATCCATTCATGATAAGAAACTGGACACGCAGGGAGGAAGGAAATGACCATGTGAATCAGACCAGTCATCTGCCATCAGGGAATGTGCAGCCTGGCCAACAATTTGGGAACATAAATAGCAAACTATAAGAAAAGGACAACATAGCAATGAATAACTCAGATGTTAAGGACATATAGAAGAATAAAAGAGGGAAGTTAAGAAAGGCTTCTTGGAGCCCAGCTGGTGTGGCTCAGTGGTTAAGCATCGACCCATGCACCAAGAGGTCACCGGTTCGATTCCTGGTCAGGGCACATGCCCAGGTTGTGACCCCAATCCCCAGTGGGGGGCATGCAGGAGGCGGCCAATCGATGTTCTCTCTCATCGATGTTTCTATCTCTCTTTCCCTCTCCCTTCCTCTCTCTCTAAAATCAATAAAGAAATAAAAGACTTCCGGTCAAGATGGCGGTGTAGGTAACCGTGGGATCGCGTCCTCCCACAACCACATCAAAATTACAACTAAACTACAGCACAACCATCATTCAAAACCGCCTGACATGGAGCTGAATGAAAGTCCTACAACTACGAGATTAAAGCAGCAGCCACATGGAGACTGATAGGAGGGCGGAGGGGACCGGCTGGTCCCACACCCACGTGTGGCGGATAAAAATCAGGAGGACACCTCGGCTGGGAAGGTCCTCCCTGAGGACTGAGGGGTCCCCGTCCCACACCAGGCGCCCAGCTCAGGGTTCCAGTGCCAGGAAGAGAATCCCCATCACTTCTGGCTGGAAAACCAGCGGGAACTGAGGCTGAGGCGGCTGGAGCCCCAGGCAGCTCCTCTTAAAGGGCCCGCAAGCGGACTTACTCGGACTCGCACCCTCCAGGCTCCAGCATGGGGGAGGCAGCTCAAAAGGCACCAGAGTCATATGGGGAAGAACTGAGTTGTTTGGCACTGGGACGAGGGCTGGAGAGGCGGCTTTCTCCTGGACAGACGTGCTGTCAGAGGCCTTTGTTCCTTTGGTGAGCCCTTCCCCCACAGGGCAGGCAGACTGCAGCCATATCTGGGACTCCAGCAACCCGGCTCACACTGTTTGCTCCGCCCTGGTGATTCCCTGAGGCCCCGCCCCACGCAACTTCCAGGCCCACCCAAGCTGTTGCCAGTTGCTTTACCATAGGATTGGCCTGTCTTGGATCCTGCTTCAGATTTTCCTAAATTCTTTCAAACAAGCAGCATCTGGTCTCAGCGAGCCCCATACCTCTCCTTAAGTGGCCCCAGGCCTGGCACTAGAAGCAGCCAGCCTTGGTTCACAACTTGGCTTTGCCTGGGCACCTCCAAGACCAGCACAAGAAGTAGCCATCTGCAGACCGCTTTGTAGCTTATGCCTGGTGGCCCTGGGTAGAACACAGGCAGTGGCTGACCTGGCCCCAGAGCCAGCACACCCAGTGGACAGCTTCAGAACACTGCGAAGCACCACCACCCAATGACCTCCACAAGTGACACACCCAAGGAATGGACTCAGTGGGTACCAGAGCCCTGCTGAAATAAGTCTTGCTCTGTGTGGTGGGCCCCTGCACAGCTGATCCTCCAAGGTAGTCAGAGGTTGGTGAATAGTGGGCACAGCCATTCCTTGCAGCTGATCAGCCTGAGTAAAACCCTCTCATTGATGTGCCAACAGCAAGCAAGACTCAATTACAACAGAAGGGTATAAAGTCCACATGAGGGGTGCACCTCAAGGGCCCAGCTGGGAGATCAGGGAGGCTGTGCCACTGGACCCTACAGGACACCTACTACAATAGGCCACCCTAGGAAGCCCAGGAGACATAACAACTCTACCTAATACATGGAAACAAACACAGGGAGACAGACAAAATGAGGAGACAAAGAAACAGGTCCCAAATGAAAAAACAGAACAAAACTCCAGGAGAAGAACTAAGTGAAATGGAGATAAGCAACCTAACAGATGAACAGTTCAAAACGCTGCTTATAAGGATGCTCAATGAACTTAGTGAGAACTTCAGTGAACTTAGTGAGGGCCTCAAGAGCATAAAAAAGGACCAGTCAGAAATGAAGGAGGCACTAACTGATATAAAGAATAATTTACACAGATTCAATGGTAGAGGAGGTAAAGCCAAGAAGCAAACCATCGATATGGAATATAAGGAAGCAAAAAACACCCAATCAGAACAGCAAAAAGAAAAAAGAATCCAAAAAATGAGGATAGTGTAAGGAGCCTCTGGGACAACTTCAAGCGTGCCAACATTCGCATCATAGGGGGTGCCAGAAGGAGAAGAGAGTGAACAGGAAATTGAAAACCTGTTTGAAACAATAATGACAGAAAACTTCCCTAAATTGGTGAAAGAAATAGACATACAAGTCCAGGAAACACAGAGAGTCCCAAACAAGATGAACCTCAAGAGGCCCACACCAAGACACATCATCATCAAAATGCAAAAGGTTCAAGACAAAGAGAGAATCTTAAAAGCAGCAAGAGAAAAACAGTTAGTTACCTACAAGGGAGTTCCCATAAGACTGTCAGCTGATTTCTCAAAAGAAACTTTGCAGGCCAGAAGGGAGTGGCAAGAAATATTCAGAGTGATGAAAAGCAAGAACCTACAACCAAGATTATTCTATCCTGCAAAGCTGTCATTTAGAATCGATGGCCATATAAAGAGTTTCCCAGACAAGAAAAAGCTAAAGGAGTTCATCACCATCAAACCATTATTATATGAAATGTTGAAGGGTCTTCCTGAAGAAAAAGAAGATCAAAAATATGAACAAACAAAATGGTAATAAATACATATTTTATCGACAATCGAATCTACAAACAAAATGAACAAGCAGAACAGAAACATTCTCATAGATACAGAGAACATTTTGTTGGTTGCAAGATGGGAGGGGGGTTGGGGGAATGGGTGAAAAAGGTGAAGGGATTAAGAAGTACAAATTGGTTGTTAGACTGACAAACCTCAAAGGGAAGGGAGGTAGGGGGGTGGGAAGAAAAAACCAAAGAACTTATATGCATATATGCATAACCAATGGACACAGAAAAGAGTGTGGGGAAAGGCAGGAGGGGGGCGGGAGTGGGGACGAGGGGGTCAATAGGTAAAAAAGGAGGAACATCTGTAATACATTCAACCATAAAGATAAATTTAAAAAAAATAAAGAAAGAAAGAAAAAAAGAGAAAGGCTTCTTGGAAAAAAGTAGCATTGGGAAGGAAAAATGAGGACTTTATCTGGAAAAGAAAGTATTGCTAAGACTGATAGAATGGTACCAGTTAGAGCACTGAGCTGTAAAAAGAAACTTTTCCTAGAATGATTTGTGGAATTTTGCTAATGGACTGTGGTGTATATGGAGGGATATGCTGGTCATGGGGCCAGAAGAGGGAAGCTGGGGTCAGATAGCCAGGGTCTTGATGTAAAGAACTGACTTCATTCTGTAAGCAACAGAGAACCATCTGTGTTTAGGAATGCAAAGTCAGGAGGTACAGTCCAGGACTGATAGAGGTGGGCAGGGAATAGAGCCAGGAACCTGGTATTTGCAGTGTAGAGAGAAAAGAAGGGTATTCAGCCACACAACGCGTCTTACAGAAAGAACTGATTTCAAAAGTCTTTTGGAGGACTTGTTAACAAAAATCTCTTTCAAGTCTTAGAAAGTTAAATTATACCACGAATTGCTTCAATTCTTATGAGTACTGAGTATGTTGTTTTCTTTCCAAGTTACCTATTAGAATGTCAAAATTCCTGAGAGGTTGACTGGGCAGCTACTTGCCTGCTAGCTGGGAACATGGTTAAGGACCTCAAACACTCTATTAAAAGCACAGTACTCTTTTTTTTGCCTCTGCTTTTCCACTAGTCATAATTTGTCAAGTTGCAAAGTTTTCGACCTGAGAAAAGAGCAGGTGGGAACAGCTCTTCCGAAAGGTTGGAGCAAGCACTTGACTAACAGAGTGGGTTAAAACTGCACACAATAATAGGGCAAAAGAGGGGTTGCCTTTCAGTGACACAGCTCCCATCAAAAGGTGCTAAAGGGTTCAGTTTTTCAAACAGCAGCCTGACTGCTGTAATCCAAACCCTGCAAACTTTGAGTTCCGTTAAATTCCCAGCTTGACTAGACTGCCTGGTAAACTCCGATTTCCTGAAATTGGAAACAGTGAACATTCTATTTATTCGGGAGACGGAAACCGGGGCGTGTACGATGGCGTGTGCTGTTAAGTACTTTGCCTGGATATGCTATTGAGGAAAGACAAGGCCTTTAAACCAGGTGAACTTAGATGAGGGCACCTAGGTTTCACTTCTTGATGACCAAGTAGGACCCAATGAACTCACGGCATTTCCAGAAATCAGACAGTGGTTCAGAGAAGAAATTCTCAGGTCAGTTAGCCTCAGAATGCATCTCAGCCTAATCACTTACATACCGTGAGAGTCTGGGCAAATGTTAACCTCTCCGTTTCATTTCCTACGTCTGTAAGGACGCGAGGAGAAGTAAATGTGGTAGAACGTGTTCGGTGCCCTGGAGAAGGACATACACGAGAATACTAAACTCGTAAAGGGCAACACTATGCGGAGATGCTATGCTGGGGTTTAGGGTTTTTTTATTCTAATACCAATCCTAAAACTTGATCATCTTAAATCTTGACAGAAACCAAAAGGTAATTTAGGCAAAAGTCATCATTTTACAGGTGAGGTTGCTGAGAGATCGCACATACCCAAAGTCACAGTGGCAGGATGGGACTAGACTTTGGGGCATTGACCCCATCCCACTGCTCTGGAGCATACCCTGTGACTGCTGACAGGGAAGCAGAGCAGCACCAGCCATGACCTGACCCAGAGGAGAGGAATTCTCCTCCCCAGTGGGAGGCAGTTCTTCTGGACCGCAGGCCAACGCTCTAACCTCTGAGCCAAACCAGCCAGGCGAGGCAGTTCTCAACAAGGCGGCCTTCTTCTGGGTCTACAAACTGGCCGAGAACTGTATGCCTTTTCCAGGCCTGATGTTTCAGATCACCCCACTCAAGCTCTGGAGGATTAAAGAAACCCGAGAGTGCCCAAAGCAAGCATTTTCTTTCTCATTCATCTCGGCAATGATGTGAATCGTGTCGTGAAGACTCTCGCCTCTTTAAGGTGCTGTGTCACGGTTGGGGCATGGAAATATACATGAACTTACAAATATTTGTGCTCATGCTAAGAATGACCAACCCTTACTCACAAACACTTCAAACTGGAGTCCAGTATTTGGGGGTTAATAGACTATAAGGATGTAAAAACAATCCTTTATGATTAAAAGTTTGACCTCATGATCATTTTTGAGAATTTGTCAAATTGTATAATTACGACTATCTTCACTGCCGCCCCCAAACAAAAGGATTTTATAACCGCATCTGTGAGAAGTTCTAAAAGGTTTAAGGTAATTGTAGAAAAACAGAAAGCCAATTTTTTTATAAGGATAGCAGTTGTCTGCAGTGGGAAGACTATATACTCTGGGGGTAAGAGAGAAACATGTTTGGGTTCCAACTCTGTCCACGAGCATATTTTTGTTGACCTTCTTCGGGCAAAACATTACCTTCTGCTTTCTCGTCTGAAAACCTGGGAAGATAATCAGTGAAAGAAAGAACAGCTTTCCTTGAGAAGGTAAGTGGAATTAGAGCCATCTCTGTGCTTCCTGTTGGGATCATGTAGACTCAGCGCTGCGACTTCCCACTAACAAGGTGACTCCAGATGGAAAGCTCTTTGCCTTCCATGGGTGGGAACCTTTTTTCTGCCCAGGGCCATTTGGATAGTTATAACATCATTTGCTGGCCATACATACTTAAAAAGTAGCCTGCTATATTTGGTCAGGCTAATTTGCTGAGGCATGTGACGCTAGCTGGTATTGATTTCGACATTCCCCACCCCCTGAAGAAAGGAAGGCCGATATTGGGAAAATGTCCATTTGTAAACTTTAAATACAGAAACTTTATAGATATATGTTAAAAGCGTGTGTATGTATACATGTAAAATATATGTGATGAATATACTTGGTGATTAAATACAGGGTTTGTGGAACAGGGCTGTCCCGGTTTGAATCATGGCCTTGCTGCTTGCTAGCTGTGTGTTTATAGGCCAGTCACTTAAACTCTCTGAGCTTCTGCTCCTTCATTGCTAACACGGGGATGGTAATAGTATCTCTCTAACAGTATTACTATGAGGATTTGAGTCAATAGATGTTAAGCTCTCAGAACAGTGAGAGGTACTGAGAGCTTCAAAAGGGTTCATTTTAACATTATATATGACCATATAGACACAAACAAATCGACAGAGTTTTTACCAAAATATAGAAAAGAAAAAACAAAAACCTGAAGCAGAGCATTTCTCTACCCTTTGCCTCTGCTTCACAAAGCTCATACAATTTCCCTGCCCTACCCGGCCCTCCAAAAAATTCAACTGGTTGGTCTCTAAAATCTCATAATGACTTTGGTCACACATGCCTGGAAGAGATAAAAAAAAAAAATAATAATTAAGATGTGGCACAAGAGATAAGGGGCTACAAAAAGGGGGAATTATTGAGTAGCTTGAGATTAGAGGGTTTAGCACATAAATGCTAGATAGAAACAATTTACAATTGCAGGAAGGGGGAAAGAGTTCCATGAAGTCTATCATTTTAATACTGCTACTACTATCACCAAGAAGAAACTCTTTTCCCCAAATCCACACTGATTCAAATATAACTGACTTTTTCTCTGCACAGTAATGTTCTTCAGGGCAGACTTTAGAATACAAGAAGAAGTTACTGTAACAAGCCTACAAAGATACTTTTTTAAACCCATTCAAACTTTTCTCAGTTTCTTTCATATAAGATCAAGTCTATTTAGGGTTCATCTTGGCAGGGTTAACTTTGACCCGGGGTGCCAAATTTTTTCCTCGGAGGGAATTTTCTCTTGACAGAAATTCAGCACCTGTCATAAATGTAACAAAAAGTGGGACAGTTCACTGTGGGGAGGGGCAGATTGGTCTAACGTGAGCACAATAAAGCATATTCAACTGATTTGCTACGTGCTGAGAGTGGAAACATTCAAGACAGGTTTTTTTTCTCTACTATTTTTATCAATTTTAGTTTTACTCTGGGTTATTTTTCATGCCCTTTGTCATCAACCCAGAAGACTGGTTTTGTTTAGAAATAGTTTTGGTGTCCAGCAAATTTTATATGACTTCTTGGTAAAAATGTAAAAGTAATACTGGTAACCACTAAACTATATAATATCAGTCCCTCTTAATTTTACAAGATTTGAGTTTGATGGAAAATTCAGACCCTATCAGTTTGATCAACTGTATAAGGTATCACATAGTATATAATATGTGACAGAGTCTTTCTAAGTAATGACAGATGAAGAAAAGGAACAACTGTCCAACTATACTAACAGACTCAGTCACTGACAATAACTCTTGGGAATTCCCTTTGTTCCTGATAATTGATCTGATTTCACCATCAACTTGAAAATCTCAGTAAAATCCATAGAGATATGTGTTATAGCAACTGGGGAAGAATTTATTCTCTTTTCTTTTATAAAAAGATCCATTTACAAAACATATTTTGATAGCTTAAAATAATATTTAAAAAACAGATGATTAAAAAAAAATAACAGCAAAGGAATGCAGACACAACTGGAATCATCACCCAAGTGGCTAAAAATATAATATTTCATCTGGTTGGGTTACTTAAAAACTTTTTTGTGTTCTCTCTCTCTCTCTTTTTCTACACACACACACACACACACACACACACATATACACACACATATATGCATATACTAAATATAATTTCAAAAATTAGGAGTTATATGCCTATAGAATTTCCAAATTCATTTAAGTTAAAAAACTTATGAGGTTATTTTAATTATTTTATAACTTAAATAATAAAACCACTTCTGTTAATTAATTACCCCTGCTTTGGATTTGGCCAGCACTAATATTTAATTTACCTAAGTAAATATATGCTAATTACTTATCATTAATACTTTTACAAATATTACTACTTAGTAGATAGTGATCTTCTGAACATATTTTTAAGTGGACGCAAGCAGGTGCAGTGAGGTGACCAATGGAAATGTTACCCATGGGTAGGCATTTCTGTGCATTGCGTCATTTCTGTTACTCCCTGGGTGAAACCCTAGACATGTTCTCCTAAGCACAGGCATTGCATAAGGACCAAGATAAACCTGAACACAGGATCATTAACTAAAATACTACTCATGGAGGCAAATTTCTGTTGTTAGTGAGCCTTACCAACCATAGATGCTTAATATTTGTCAAAAGTTAAAAAGCATTCTGTTGAAAAGAATGTTTCCCCCCAATCTACAACATGGGACCTTATGAGACATGCAACTTGCAAGTATGTTCTGCTGACAGCAGATATCCAAAGCAGAAGACAAGCTCTAGACTCTGACTACACTGACTACATCCAGTTATGAGTATTTCCAAACTCTCCTTTCTTTAAAGAACATAACACCCGCCCCCAAATAAAACTCATAAATATTCTTTTTCTCCTCTAGCATTCTACTGATCATTCTTAGTGTAAAAATAATGGAATCATAATTTTTCACTCTATAAATCATGGTAATAGCAAATTCATATCTACCTGTGAGTTGATGGAGAACTCATTTATCTCCATTTTCCTTTGTCTAAATCATCTGTTTCTCTACACAAATCACCTTTTAGCAAAAGAGGTTAAAATACCCTAAGTCAACCCAGCATCTGGTTCAAGGAATGAAAGCTCTCTGGCCTCAAAATGAACAATAGCGATGCCCTCGGAAAGTTGACCTAACCTTGTTTTTATTAATTAAAAGAAGCTCATTGCAGAGGAAAAGCACACATGATTTATGATTTTTCTCTCTAGAGCTGCAGAACTTTAATCCAGAGCTCACGAAAGGGTGCATGAGCAGCTTGAAAATTATGCTGAGCTTAATTATACTTAACGTGAATTATTCAGAAGTGCACACAGAGACTAAAAATTTATTTCACACAAAGAAGCTTGACATTTTAATTGGTCCTTCAGAATAGAGACAAAACAATTTCCTCTCAAGAAAATTTACATCTTCCCTATCAGAGCCTCAGCCCCATCCAAGCCGAACTTTATTAACAAGATTAATTATCACGCCAGAGCCTGCTTCGTCAGGTGTATGGCCCAGGTGAAAAGAGGAATGCAAAATAATGACTGACATTTCTAACAGACAGGATTAATTCAAGGAGGGGAAAAAATGACAGGTTGAGCCACCATACCTTGATCATTAGCCATTTTGTCAGGGTGTTCCACTGTGGGGGAAAAAAAGAAATATTATTAGATATTGACAGTGCCCAGCAAGAAAGCTGACATTTCAAATCAACATTTTTTTTGTTAGAAAGTTCTCCTATCAAGGCCAATGCCCTATTGAAATAAAATTGATAAGGAATCAATGTTAAGGTAATTACTTCCATTGAATAATTAGAGGAAAAAATTGAAAATGTTTTTGTTGTATAGATGTGTTCTAAAAATACGTTATTTGTCACATTCCTCTAAACATAAACTCAGAATGATCATCATACAAATTTAATTAAAAATACTATAACCAAAAAATGCATGCAATTACCAAGTAGTTATCAATATTTTAAATAAGTTAAGAAAACTGCCCGGCCAGTGTGGCCCAGTGGATTGAGCATCATCCCATGGACTGAAAGGTCCTGGTTTGATTCCTGGTCAGGGCACATGCCCAGGTTGTAGGCTTGGTCCCTAGTAAGGGGTGTGCAGGAGGCAGCCAATAGATGTTTCTATCTCACATCGATGTTTCTATCTCTCCCTTCCTCTCTCTCTAAAAATCAATAAAAACATATTAATAGACACCTCTCCAAACAGGACATACATATGGCTAAGAGACATATGAAGAAATGCTCAACATCACTAATCATCAGAGAGATGCAAATTAAAACAACAATGAGGTGTCACCTCACACCTGTCAGAATGGCTGCCATCAACAAAGCAGCAAACAAGTGTTGGCAAGGGTGTGGAATGCAGACTGGTGCAGCCACTATGGAAAACACTATGGTGTTACCTCAAAAAATTAAAAAATTGAATTGCCATTTGACCCAGTGATCCCACTTCTAGGAATATACCCTAAAAAGCCTGAAACACCAATCAGAAAGAATACATGTATCCCCATGTTCATAGCAGCACTATTTACAATAGCTAAGATCTGGAAACAGCCCAAGTGTCCATCAGTGGTCGAATGGATAAAAAAGCTGTGGTACATATACACAATGGAGTACTATGCAGCTGTAAGAAAGATCTCTTATCCTTTGAGACGACATGGAGGGACCTGGAGAGTATTATCCTAAGCGAAACAAGCCAAGCAGAGAAAGACAAATATCACATGATCTCACTTATTTGTGGAATATAATAAACATAACAGTCTGAGGAACAGGGTAGACCCAGAGATGTGGAAGTAGGGTACAGACTGACAACCCTCAAAAGAGGGGGTGGGGGGGAGGGAAGAGATAAACCACGGAACGTATACACATGTATGCATAACTGATAGACATGGACAACAAAGCTGGGGACAGGGTGGGAGGATGGGAGGAGGGTGTCAATGGGGAAAAAAGGAGAAACATCTGTAACAAAAATAAATTAATAAAAAAAATTCAAATGATGCTTTAAAAAACATATTAAAAATAAATAAGTTAAGAAAACTATTTGCTTGTATTCATTTATCATTTACAAAAAGGGAACTTAACCAATTCTTACATGAATAGGGTAAAATAATAGAATGTCATGAATATGGTTTAGTTTAAATGGTTCGATAAATTTTTAGAACTTGTGAAGAAAAGTCTTGAGTCGTTCACTTCAGTTGAGTTATGAGTAATGGATGTTCTTGAAAACGACTTTTTCCCCCCTTGTTGGTTTATTTAAAAAGTATTTTTATTGAGGTAACATTGGTTAATAACATTATACAAGTTTCACGTATACAATAATTAGATACCTGTATGTGCTGTAGTGTACTCACCAGTAAAAGTCTAGTTTCCATCTATCACCAAATATTTGATCCCCATTATACATATTTTACCCCCCTCACCTCCTGTAGCCTCTGATAACCACCAGTCTGTATTTATGAGTTTGTTTTTGTTTTAAATTTAAAAACATCTCTAAATGTGTTTTTTTTTAAGGTGGCTTATTTTCTGTTAATCAAATATAACTACATAGGAGGTAAATCTCTGGTATCATAGTTTTTCTAGAAATTGTGATGTGACAGTTTGACCAATGTAGATCTTGGTAAGTCTCTACAAATAAGAATCATTTAACCTATACTTGATTTTCTTTGAGCGTTGAGTCTTTTGGGTATACTTAACTCATTTAATTGCAATCAAACTTGATGCACAGGCTCCTACACTTGCTGGTTTGCTTCTTGTATATGCCTCAGTTAAATTCACACAGAGAAAAAATATAATAGCATTCCCATGAGCAACAACAACCTCTAACCTAGTCAGTTCTCACATTAAGCGAGGCAGTTTCATAGCAAATCTATCATCATTGTTTGAGAAATAACTTAAAGTCTTACAGGTGGTAGTTTTTCCTTTTCTAAATGCAGGAACATAAATCATTGTCTGAAAGAATGCATAAATCTAAATACTTAAATAATGATGCTGTTAACAGAGTTTATTAGTGTCATATTATAGAAGGACACATTTCTAAACCAGAGATTATAACAGGTTAGCAAGAAGCTAGGAAAATTCCTAGGCAAGTGGAATAGGGAAACTGAGACCAGAAAATTAAATAAGGTCAAACAGTTTGGGCAGCTTGTGAATTGCAAGACCTTATTTTCCCCAACCAAAGACACTTGAGAGCAAGTGGTTAGTACCTCTCCTCCCTAACCAGAGAATAGATAGCTTAAATCACCCAAGAAGTGCTAAGGCAGGAGGGGGCAAGGAGGAAGGAAAAAGGGAGAGTTGTAATCTCACTCACTGAACAAAGAAGTTATCAGTCTTGGCACTTGCCAGATGTTCTCATAAATTCTGGGAAAGCCAAAAAGTAAAAGGGGAATCTTGAAATCTAGTCTGTGCCCAAGATATCCAGCAGAACCTTGAAACCTGTAGACAGAAGGGTATAAAACCTTTTGAACCCTTACGGGTGGTGCACTCAGATTAGCTGGGTGCCCACTTGTGTTTTATGTCAAGTGTATTTTTAATAAATTTGCTTGCCATACTTCCTTAATAAAATTGCTTGCTACAATGCTGCTGTCTGGTATCGATTGTTTGAAATTTTCATAGGAGTATAACAAGAACCGAGGAGGGGACAGACCTCTTCCTCTGACTCAGGGGGCTGTCCGATAACATCTTTTCTGGTGCCAATAAGATCTTTTCTGGTGTCCTATAACAAGATAATTTACTATTTCTTTTATGTTAAAATAATGTGCAGACATTCTATAAAAAGGGTAGACTAGGAAAGTTATGTTAATAAAAAGTAGACTGAATTCTGAATGACTTTTTGAAAAAAATGGTATATACAAGAGTGTTTACTACATTAAGATTTTACAAGCTTTATATAAATTTTATAAACATTTTTATCTTCTCAAAATTAAACATTTTTAAATACACCAGGCTATCTAAACTAATATTTTCTAATCTCATCATTACAATTTAATTTTTGTCTTGATTTTTTTCTCCCATTTATCATTGAAGACTAAAAGCTCCTAAAAACACATTTTTATTATAGTATTAGGGGGTTGTTGGTGAAAGGTGCTTTTGAAAGACAACTGAATTAACTGTACTTTATAAACAGGGATAGGACCCTAATGTAGCTTTTAAGGGTGAACACTATGTTATAGGAAATGCCATATTGATTTTCCAGTAACAATGGGGAATGATGTGTCAGGATCATATGTGACCACACAATCAGGAAGGGTAAATGTCTGGTAGCCATAATAGACACACTTGAGAAACTACCGTAATCAGTACCAAATATTTAGGGAAGAACTGTTTGAAATGATATATAAAAAAGCAAAAAACAATATCATCTCATTTTCATTTTTTATCTCTTCCTTTCTCTTTAATTATATACATGCATTATCTGTAGTGTAAACAATTTTTTAGCAAGTGACAAATAAATATGTTATTGTGGATAATCTGATCTGCATTCTATCTTCTGGATTTGTTTCATTGTTAGCAAATCTGGACTGAATATTACTTGAGAAAATTTGAATGACTCAAGAAAGTTTATCTACTAAACAGTGTTTCTCAACAAGAACCAACTCTTTTCTAATAGTTACTTTTTATTAAAGGCAAACAATGGTTTAAAAGTATTGTAATTTGTACCTTGACTTTTTAATGGCTCCTGTCATTTGTCAAGAAAATCATGTATTTTGTCACAAAATACTTTGAAGACTAAGTTTTTCTTTGTGGTTTTTTTTTTTTTTTTTTTTTTTTTTTTTTGTATTCTAGTACAGAGCTTTCAGTTCTATATTTTGGGTGGGAGAAACACACATTTCAGAACGACGATTAAGGATGCCTTGGGAATACACCATATTCTACTGCTGAGATGACTCCATGACTCCACAGAAAACCCAACTGGTCTGTTCCATCCTTCCTCCCTATTATTTGACAGGCCAACAGGAAGAAGCTTACTTTACTGGAAGAAATAACCCATGTGATAGGCAGAGATAAACATGACTCTTACTCATCTTCCAAGGTTTTGACAGTGTGTAGGTATTGTAATGGGGAGGATTTGGGGAAGGGAGATGGATATTTGCAGAGTCCTAAGGAGTCAGAGAATCAGGTTTAAGAGTCTTTTAATTAACATGTCAAGGAAAGAGTCAGATACATCACATGTACCATGTACATAAGGGTATAATAACTTAATCCATTTTTAATTATAAATGTCCTTTTTAATTAACCAGTGATTACTGTTTGAGTTTCTTGTACCTCTCTGGCTGGTGCCAAAACCAAAAACGACAAAACTCTAGTCTCAAGTAGAAAATGCATCTATCTTGCAAAGACTGAATATAAAATAATGAAGCCTGTGGGCATCCGTCTTAGGGGTGTAATTAAAATAAAGCACTTGCGTGTTTCCCAGTAAACTACTGTGAGTTTCCTCAGTTCAGGAACACAAAGAAGCTTTTCTCTCTGTCAAAGTTACTCTGATGAACCGTGGCCTTACGTTTTGAAGCAGCATTGGAAAATGAAAATCTTAAATCGGAGAGCAATTGTGTGATTTTATGTCTTCAGTGTAGATTTGGTTCATTGTGGCTTCAAATCTCTTATGATGAGTGATTTATTTACTTTAGACATTTGTCATGGTTAGTGACATGTAAGACACATGCATGTACAATAGCAAAACATCTAAAACTTAGTTTACTACATATGAGCACAATTTGTTTAAAAAACTTTTAATTAGCTATTAATGGAGCATAACATATTTAGGGTAGACAATATTAAACATTCCAATCAGGGTATTAGAAATGATTCTTATGGACTATTGTGACCTATAGCAAATTCCTGCATTTGTTCTTAATTCTGAAGATCATTTAATAGATGAGTTTAGGGCACGTAGGGTAAACAGTACCAGATGAGATGGGGAGTTCATTAACTGATCCCCGGGATGATTGTCACTGTGGGCCCGTAAATCCTTTGATAACTCATCATTTGTTGCTTACTACATTTGATGCCTGAAGTCATTTTTAAACCCTCCCTGAGATCTCTAGTTGGCACACGTTGTGAGCATGAAATTAATTTGGCACTTCTGTGTAGATAAAGATGAAGCATTTGTGAAACATTATCTAGTTACATTTCATGCTCCCACAAAATGAATAACCAGTTTCCTGTCGATTGCTCATTTGGAATGAAACCTGATTTAGACATGAAGTCCTAAAAACCTGGATAGACAAAGATTAGCTCATTTCCTTCTGTCTGCCTCCCAGCTTCTACTCTGTCATTAAGAACTGTCATGCAGCCCTGGCCGATTTGGCTCGGCAGTTAGAGTGTCGGCCTGTGGACCAACGAGTCTCGGGTTCAATTCTGGTTAAGGGCACATACCTTGGTTGCTGTTTGGTCCCTGGCCCTGGTTGGGGTCATGCGGGAGGTAACCAATCGATGTGTCTCTCTCACATCAGTGTTTCCCTCTCCTCCCACCCCCAACTCTCTCTGAAGATAAATGGAAAAGTATCCTGGGGTAAGGATTAAAAAAAACAACAACAAAAAACAAAAAACTGGCATGCAGGCTTAGTCTGAATGCTTGTGTGTGTTCCTGGCAAACTTTCAGATTAGCTGTTACCAAATCCAGCTTTGGAATAGCTCACTCACCAGAATTCAAAAGTCCACTATTTATTAGGCTACCTTCCCTAGGAGAATTGAGAAATAGGCTATACAATTATTCTAAAACTCTCCTTTAGTATGTCAAACAACTGGGTGAAAATGTCAGACAGGTGTTCCTAATTTTTCCATTGTTTGCCATTGTGTATTATCAAGTTTTCAGCCAGATATAGAAACATAATGTGGTCACAGATTTAAGAGCCAAGTATCCTTTCTTAGAACAAGACATATCACTCGTTAAATATCTATCTTTAAATATCAGCTATGCAATGTGAATTATTTCCAATTGCTGAATAATAGAGGCCCTTGAAACCATCTGTCCCCCAGAAAAATCATCCTTTGCTTTGAAAAAAACGCATACGAAGATTATGTTGATGTAGTTATTATTCCTGGGCTTCAGTATTTTTTTGCATGAACATACAACTATCCGAAAATTGAGTGCTGATTTTTATTCTTACAAGCATGTGGATTTCCTTCCAATCATTCTGCAATTTTTTTTTTTTTTTTTGCTGTTGTTGCTGACCTAGGTCATTAAAATAAACACATCCATTTGTTTGAAGTTTTCTATCTTGCCATATCAAAATATTCTTTAACATATAAGGACAAGAGTTCCTGAAAGAAAATATTTAAAGTTGGCAAGAGTATGCCATTCACATAATTCAGTGCTTTTTAAACTTGTGTTCCCTTACATAAAATGGCTAGTGTTTCATTATATTTTGAATGGAATCAACATACATGAAATCAATACAAAATTCCAAGAGGATTATAAGTGAAAAGAAGTCAAGTTGAAAGGTCTGCCTTCTGCTGAAGGCAGATAATATAGTGATACGATAGATCTTTCTATGACATGCTGGCTTTCAGAATTAAAAGATCAGCCGGCTGGTGTGGCTCAGTGGTTGAGCGTCGACCCATGCACCAAGAGGTTGCTGGTTTGATTCGCACTCAGGGCACGTGCCTGGGTTGTGGGCCTGATCCCCAGTGGTGGGCATGCAGGAGGTGGCAAATCGATGTCCTTTCTCATTGATGTTTCTATTTCTATCTCTCTAACATCAATAAAGAAAAAAAATAAAAATAAATAGATTTTAATTAATATTTCTTATTTCCTATTTTTTTCCAGTTTTATTGAGAAATAATTGACATATAACACTGTATAAGTTTAAGGTGCATAGCATGAGGGTCTGATATACATATGTGGTGAAATAATTCCCATAAAAGGTTTAGTTAACATATAATCATAGCGCATGGACACAGACAACAGTGTGGTGGAGGCCATGGGGGTGGGCAGGGGCTGGGTGGAGGTGGACAAAGCGGGCAGAATGGGGGACATCTGTAGTAATGTCAACAATAAAAAACTTTAAACATGGTTTAGTTAACATAGTCATCTCATATAGATACAATAAAAAAATTCTCCTTGTGATGATAACTCTTAAGATCTACTCTCTTAACAAAATTCCTATATATTATACAGCAATGTTAATTGTAGTCATTATGCTGTACATTACATACTTAGTACTTGTTTATCTTATAACTAGAAGTTTGTACCTTTTGGCTACCTTCCTCCATTTCACCCTTTCCCTACCCCCTGCCTCTCATAATCAAAACTCATCTCCTTTTCGTATGAGTTTGGTGTATTTTTGTTTGTTTGCTTGTCTGTCAGTTTTTAGATCCCATATATAAGTGAAATCATATAGCATTTGTCTTTCCCTGTCTGACTTCTCTCACTTAGCATAATGCCTTTGAGATCTATCTATATTTTCACAAATAGTAGAAATTCCTATTTTTTATGGCTGAACAATCCTCTATTGTGTATTTGTGTATATATACCACAATTCTTTATCCATTCATCCACTGACAGACACTCAGGCTGTGTCCATGTCTTGGCTATTTTAAATAAAGCTGTTATGAACATGGTGGTGTAGAGATCATATCTAGTTAGTGCTTTTATTTGCTTTGTATATGTTCCCAGAAATGGAATTGCTGGATGGATCACACAGTAGTTCTATTTTTAATTTTCTGAGAAACCTCCATACTGTTTTCCGTAGTGGCTGTACCAATTTACAATTCCACCAACAATGTACAGGGTTCCTTTTTCTTCACACTCATGCCAGCATTTGTTCTCGCTGTTGTTTTTGTTTTAATTAATTTTTTTTTTTTTATGATGGCAATTCTAACAGGCGTGAGGTAATAACACATTGTGGTTTTAATTTGCATTTTAACTTATTTTGACTGTCCACTGTAGTCACGCTGCCAACAGGGATGGTATCGGGAAATTCCTAACATAGACTCCAAAACTATTTTATAACAATCCCGTAGGAAAATAAAGGCAATCGCAGAAAATGACTCAAACCTTTCAGAGTCCTGAAGAGGATGGGATCGGAGAGGGGCCCCACTCCTTTCACATTTCGTGCTTGAATTCGAAAGTAATACATAGTGTCAAGGTTGAGATCCATAATTTGGTGAGTAAGCCGATCACCACTGATTGTTTCCATAACCCAGTCATCAATTGGTATGTTCTTGTCCAAGGTATAAAACAAGATGTAAGCTGCAAAAGGAGATGAACGCAAACTTTGTTAGTGTGCTGACAGCCAGCTACACTGCTGTTTCCCATGGCCGTGCTTCTCCAGTGTAATTTGCAATGATTATTATATATCCACAATCTATAAACTACAGTGTTTAGTTTGGCAAGTAATGATTTTTCTTCATATTGCAAGGATTAAATAAATAATTGCTTCAGTGTATAGAATATAAAAATGGAATAAGCCATTAGGAGGAAAAATATCTGTCATATTTAAAAATGTGAGGTTTCTGCTGCCTATAAATTCTGATTATTGGTTTATTCTAATATGTAACCATGATAAAAAGTGCAAAACATAGATAACAAGTCTGTATAATTTCTACTGTATTCCAATAATAAAAATAAGGAATGTTTATTTTGGCTTATGCTTAAATACTAAAAATGCACTGAAAAGTATAAAATGCCGTGCATATTTCAAGCGTTATAAAAATAAACAATCATAAATGATTATTGTAATAACTCTGTGAGGTTGACGGGGCGCTGCTGTCTCCTTTCACAGATGATAAAGCTGAGGATGACCCTAGCTGGGGGTAAAAAGGCTGGGATAATGTCCTCTACTGTTATGCTAAAAATCCAACATTATTTCTCCTAGTCCATACCACCTAGAAAAGAAAACAAAAAACAAAACAAAAAACAAGGTATTTCTGGATAAGTGTAGGTTATCTAGTTACTATCTCCAATGTTAATAATCTGTCATTTGATAGTATCATTTACCCTCTGTGTTAGGGGATGTTACTTGAATACTAGTAGGGTACTCAGTGGTGATAGTCTAATATGCACCCAAATAAATCGAGGTACTCCTGTAAAATGTTTATAGTCTGACATTATATTTAGTCAATATGTAAGCTAGCTTTCATTTAAAAGCACTAATTCATAATTTTGTATTTCACTATCAGATGAAACTGTAAAAAGGTGTCTTTGCTGTATGAAGACAGTGTCAGCCTCCATTTCTGTCAAAATTGCGCCCTGATAGCTACATCAGACAGGCCACAAATGTCCCTATTTCTATTCTGATACATTGGATATGTTCTTTGCAAATCACATTTTTTAAAACAGCAGTCTTTCTTGGATTCAACTATTCCTTCCTTTTGAGTCTTGCCTTTTTTTTTTTTTTTTTTTATCCTTACCTGAGGACACTTTTTGTATTTATCTTCAGATACAGTGGGAGGGAGAGAGGGAGGAAGAGAGAGAGAAACATCGACGTGAGAGAGACACATCGAGTGGCTGCCACCCACACGACCCCAACCGGGGCCGGGGACAAATTGCAACCGAGGTACATGCCCGAACCCGGGACTCTCTGGTCCACAGGCCAACGCTCTAACTGCTGAGCCAAACCGGCCAGGGCAGCACACATAGATCTTTCAATGGTTGTGTCCCAGGGTTCTCCGACTCAGATTCACTCTCCTCCCAAAATAGCCCCACACACGACCTGCATGAAACCCAAACACCAGCTCCAGGAGACTGCAGCCAGGACTCCCTGCCATGCTCATTCCCACCTGCCTCTTATTCTTCACTCTCTCCACCTAAATTCTACCCATCCACCAAGGTCTAGTTCAAGCTACATCTAACATATGAAACCTTCCTCTATAGTGAGGATTTTTATCCGTACACTTTGCGATGCACTTGAGTAAAGTAAAAAAAGAAAATTATATAGTTTTTAAATCATTCGTCACTCAATGCCATAATGATTTATAGAATTATGCTTGGGTTTGGAGGATGCACTCTAGACAATGAACTGGAGCTTTCTTCCTTGTGATGCTATAGGATGAAGCAATGTTGCAAACTCCAAGATCCAGGGTCCATTTCTCATAAGCTCAGATCGGTGATAAAAACCTGAATCTCTTTTGCGTTAGCTTTCACCTTTACCTAGGTTAGTGTTGCCTAATTATAAGAATTACCTGGTGACTGGGTACAAGTTACAAAACACAGATCCCACGAAATGGCATTTTGATTTAACAGGTGTGGCACAGTCTTTGATAGCTCCCAATGACCCCCATCTCCTGGAAGTCACACTTGTATGTAATCCTTTCTGTCTGAGTGTAGACAGGACCTAAGTCTTGCCTTGAACCAATAGAACACAGTAAATGTGAAGAACTCTCACTTCCATGATTATGTTACATGAGATTATAACTTCTGTCTTGCTAACAGACTCTATACACTGTCTCCTGGCTTTGATGAATTGGCTGCCAGATGGAGAGGACCATATGGCAAGGAATTGAGGAGAGGCTCTGATCAACAGCCAGTAAGAAACTGAATTCTGCCAACAACCACATGTATTGGAAGCAAATATTTCCCCAGTCAAGCCTCAGATGAGACATCTGTCTAGTTTAAAACCTTGACTGGTGCCTTGTAAGAGACCTTGTGCAGAGTACTTAGCTAAGCTGTGTTTGGATTCCTGACCAACGGAAACAGTGAGATAAAAAATGTGTGCTCTCTAAGGTGCTAAGTTTGTAGTGATATTGCATTAGATAATATAATGGTTTAAATGTCACCCCAGTAATCTGCACCCCAGAAGATCCCTGTGTTTAAGCAAGGTCAGGAATCACCGCTTTGGTTGATATGTGACATCTGTATATATTTTTGGCATTTGTTGAGATGCTGATGCCGCAGATATGAATGTCTTAAGACACAGAGAGCTCAGGGAAAGATAAAAGACCAAGATAAAGTAGTCTGCAAAACTTATAAAGGTTGTATGACTCCTCTGTCTGGTTAATATTAAAATGGGAAGACTATAATTCAAAATGGATTGTGAAGTATCACTGAATAAAACAGTTGTTTCTGACTCATGAGTATCCATTCATTTATAACTCAGCCCCCATGATCAACATCAATAAAATCTCCCGATACTCCAGGAGCCAGAGCAGCCCCATTGCTGTTCCCAAAGAATTGTATCTATTGAATAGAAGACCCTGGTATTTGTAGCTGCTTTATTTATTTTTTTTTAGCTTTATTATGTGCATGTTCTATCTCTTCAAGAGAATAAAAACATTTCTTTAGTTCAGGAGCCACATTTTATATTACATTTTATTCTTCAAAAAAAAAAAATAGTCTTCACATAATAGATATTGCAACTCACGTATTGCATGAAATCCATTAGCCAGGAAGCATATAAGTTTTACATTCATGACATTTTGAAATTGTGAATATTTTCATGGGCTGTTTTAAGTGCACGATGAACCCGAAAGTTTGAAGAATTGTGTTCCATCCCAGTCAGCTACACTTATTCTTAATTTTCTTCAATTATAAATTGAGAATAAAATATTTGCCTTCACTGTGCTTTTTTCTATGTAAAAACATTTAATTTAGAATGACAATTCTAGAATCAATTAAGGTCAAAGATGCAAGCATTAAGTTCTGACCATTTCATAAATTTGAGCAATTTCTTGATATTGGTGGGGATTATTATTATTATTATTATTATTATTTTGTACATTTGAGAACTGGGGTGGGGACTAGAAACACATTACATCATTCAAAACTAAAAATTAGCCTTAGAGAAATCACACAATTTCATTTAAATATGTGGGTTTGATATGTTTGGAGGATATTAAATTCATTATTAAACCTTACAGATTTCCATATAACCACATAGGTTGGAACAAATTCATTGGCTTCTCACTACCTTTCTATATCTCTATATTCATTTCTCTGTGTTCAAGTCTTTGTTTTCCTTCATTGCCTTCTCTTACCTTTTCTGCTTCATTTTTGTCTTTTACCCACCACAGCTGGCCATATAATGAAGTATTCTATCCTGTCATAGGTTGTAAGATCTGGGAATGCTAACCCATCTGAGTACTCTCACATTGGAACAATATTTGTCGATATACATTTTATTACATATAAAATGTAACATCATACATCTGTTACCTTGACTCATACGAACAGTAGTTGTATTTCCAGAAGCACAGTGTCACAGTGCTCAGTGCTACCTCTCTTCCATACTTCCTGTCACTCATTACTGACTCCCTTCCATGGCTCAGGCAGACTGCCATGCACAGGGAAGATGATGACCCCCCACCAACAAGGAGCTCAGCCCAGTGAGAGCTTCTGAGCTTCAAAAATCGATTCTGATAATTGTGCACTGAATAGATACATAATGAAGGAAAGACCCATTTCGTCCTTCTTTGTGGTCAAAAGTAACAGACAAAGGACTCAGGAATATCTAACCTCAAGTCATAGTTTTAATAGTGACTAGCTTTGTAACCTTGAAGAACTTGCTTAATCTATGTCTCAATTCTATCATCTGAAAATAAGTTGCTGTGAGATAATGCATTTTAAGAACCTAATATATGTGGCTATTTCTATTAAATTACCTTCTACATAGTAACTACTTAGTAAAAGCTCCAGCTTTTCCTTTTCTTTCTTTCTTTCTTTCTTTCTTTCTTTCTTTCTTTCTTTCTTTCTTTCTTTCTTTCTTAATATCAATATTAATATTAATAAATCTTAATATTAATATTTATTAATATTAATAAATCTTAAGGCAGGTGTCATATTTGGAAGAGCTGAATGTTGGTTTCAAGTGAAGCAATAGATTTCATAGCAATTCAATGATTATTCTACCCAGTAAATATTTCTTATTTATTATGTGTTAAGAATATTGTTACTACGGAGAAAGCACTGGACAAAATCTGAAACCTGTTCTCAGAAAGTTTTCAGCTATGTACTATAAGCATTTGATTTTCTTTCATGATTATATGGTAAGGAGGTGAAGAAGAAGCAGTCAAGATGACTAAATTTCCAACTTATGCAACCAGGTGAACTATAGAGGCTTTGCAAGTGGTGGTGTAAAATAGGCAGACAAATATGATTTCAGTGTGAGTGCCCAGCTGGGTCCACACTCCTGTATAGTCTTAAAACTGATTACATAGAATAGTGCATTATTTAGCTGGTTATGGTGGGTGAGAGACAAAAGAGAGAGAGAGAGAGAGAGCTTCAAAGGAGGGGAGAGAGGAGTTTGGGGAATAGAAGGAAGTACCTATAAGACAGGCAAATGGAAATATACAATATGAGGATATATTACACACACACATATATATATATAAATCCTTGGATAGATATACAGATTTAAGAGACACAAATTTGTATTCACTGAAGCCCTGGCTATCACATGGACATGTTTCCAGAGAAAGTAAAAAAGATAGTAAAAAGATCTGCATTCTGTAAGCAACACTTAAGGAACAGGTGGGAGAAAAGTCTACTAACAAGACTGAGCTATAGCCTAGAAGTGGGAAGAAAAATGGTTAGGTGATTTTACAAAAGTAAAGTGAGGAGAGAATTTGAAGGAATAGGAAATGGAGTAGAGTATCAAATGATATAGAAAAAGCAAATATAACATTCACCATTAGACAGTAACAATAAGAAAACCATCTCTGAAGACCTAACTCTTCCCTCTATCTATGTGGATCTCTGATCTTAAATAATGTTGGATGCTGCATGTGTTTAGATAAATGTTTTACAACCAGCTGTATTAAAATCACTTGGAAAATACCATGCTCAATCCCTCTTCAGATAAATCAAATCATAAATCAATTGAAAATCACTGAAAAAGTTGGAGAAAACATCGTGTAATAGTTAAAGCATGAACCCGAGTTTTAAATCCTAGTGTATGGACAGAGCTGACTCTATCCTGAAAAACAGACTCCATCTTGAAGTTAATAACTAATACCATTAAAATAATCTGATTATTATTTAGCAGGAAAGCAGGAAAAGGAAGATTAGATAATATAGGCATGCCACTTATATAGCTTTTGCCAGGAAGCTGCAAGTTAACACTCTCTAGGTCTGTTCCTCGCAGATTGATGGGGGAAGGGACTGGACAAAGGCAGTTTAGATGCATGCCCAGTCAAGTCTGAGTGACATGGGAAAACGCATATCTGTCAGTCACATCTGGGAACAAGTCAGTGGCCAGAATAGGTGTGGCCACTGCAAGGGCACAAAATCAGAGATACATAATCTCCTGAACAAAGAAAGTTCCCTCTTCTTGCCTCATGGCACTTGGCTCTCTTGCTCTGTAGGGACTCCTGTTGCAGAGGCCATGTTCCTCTGCATTCGCCCATGTTGCTCACAGCCATGTGGGACCCATACAATGGACTTATAGAGTATGACTAGCCTAATGCCGGATACTACACTGGAACTGACTCCACCTTGGAACAGAAACTGTGGACACAGGCCCTGCTTCTAGCTTTGCTGAACCCACAGCTGCCCCCTTTTCAGGACTGGGTTAAGGAAACTGGGACTTTGGAACCCAAGGAATATAACTCATTCTCCCGGTGGGGGGGGTGGGGGGCTTCTGAAAAATGCTTATTTCAGCACTACCCCAAGAACCTCACTCCCACTAGTGATGGAGAAATCTGGCCCACTGATTTCTCCTGCAACATAACCAGCTTGACGTCTGAATGAATGAACCTGGCCGGACCTTTGACCCTCCTCCTATTCCCTTTGGTGGACTCTGGAATGTGTACAGAGACATCTGGCTGATCATGACACTTCCATTAATCCTTCCTCTGGGGCAACCCACCCTTGATTTTATCTATCTTTTGGCTTATCCTGGTATCTAACCTCTTGATTTCCCTGACCACCCACACATTCCTTTTCTAGCACATAGGTCCATCTCTAAAAAAGGTGGTCTTGTGGGTGAAAGATGCGGAAATTTGGCCATCCTGCAGCCTCCCAGGACCTGGTTTCTGTACCTAGATTCCCTGTTAAACTCATTCACTGATAAGCTGGACTTGTCAGACTCATCCTGTCATCTCTTGCTCCTCAGGTATTTGGGAGACAGTTGGTAAATGTGGCCTTTTCACAGAACACCTACTAGTTCTGCTACTTTGTGGTTACTGGACTTCAGAAAAGTCATTTACCCCAGAAAAGGGCCCCATGTCTTCATTTCAAAATGGAATAATTGGAATACATAAACACTTATAACAGTAAATTGCTTAGCAGAATGCCAAGTATATAATAAATACTTAGTTCATTTTGAACCACTTTCTTCTGAAAATGTCAGTCCAGATTGTGAAGCTGCCAGTTTATGATCAAGGAATTTAAGCACCAGAATTATCTGGGTCTTCTCCTTGATCCTCTTTAATTTTGTTTAATCTTTTTGAAGTATATGTATTTATAAGTTGATGATCTGGGTTCCATGCAAAGCACATTAGTAAAGCCTCTTCCTAGAGTGGATTTCAAATTGGTATACTAATAGCTCATTTGTTTCAACACTGGGCATCAGGGTTTTTTTTCCCCTGCACTTTATTATAACAAGTCTACAAAAGAGGTTCTATTACTACCCGTATTTTATAGATGAGAAATTAAGACCCTAGAGGGTTAAATAACTTGCCCAGGCATCTCCCTCAGAAGCTCAGGTTCTCAACCCTTCGCCACCCTGTCCACTGCAGTCTAGATGCAAGGACTTAGGAAAATGAGGAGAAAGAAAGGTGGAAGGGAGTGCATTCCTCTAGGTCGGCCCACACCTGTCCTGACAGTGGGTAAAGCTCAGTTTCCTTTATACTTTCATGAGAAACAGAGTGCAGAAAACCTGGGCCTTCCGCCTGATGGTCTTCTATTGTGAATATTTTATCATCCTATTTTCTAAAAGTAATTTGATTGAAAGTATCAGAAGATGCATGGAGTGGAAGTTGTCTCATGGGTTCCCAGTGTTTGCTCTCTGTTGAGTTGAGTCAAAACATCTCAAGTTGAAAATCAGAACCTGGTTTTCATAAATGAGCTAGGCTTTTGAAGGTAAAATGTATTGCCTCCCATACTTTTACCATACCATTATTAGAGAATGGATTTTTAGTTGTGGAAACTATTATACAACGCTACATAAAATATATGGACAAGGTCTCTTAACCACATACACTGTGATTCTGGTACACTAAATTGTTTGCTTAGATTAATTTGCATTTTCCCCCCATTTTTTTCTCTTGAAAAGCAAAATAAAGCTTCCTTTCTGAGTTGAAAGCACATTCTATTGTTTACATTGACTATTTGATGAGATTTATTTAAATAAGAGTGGAGAATTTGGTAGTATGGGACTTATTTTATTATAAAAAATTTTTTTTTTTTACCAGAACTAGTTTTGATTTAGAAAAGTTTTATTCTGTTTTTTTTCTTAAACTTATTATCTGTTGATTTACCATATGTTTATAAATAAGTTTGTAACATAACAAAATAGTCATCAAGTAAACTGATCAAAATCTACAAAAGTACTGAACTGGAACCAATGAAAATAGATCATAAAACTGGGGAGAAAATAAGAAGAAAATTAGAATGAGCCAACCTCCATTTTAAAAAGCCTGGCAGAGACACAACTGAGCATATAAAATTTGGGGAAGATTTTATATCCCTCTTCTTTTTCCATATTTGTCAGCTCAAATGAAAATTCTGTTAGCTATTGCACTAAGAGCAATTTCCTAGAGAAAACAAGTCTTCAACTTATATTTGCATCACATTTGGAATTTTCACATTACCTTTTCATTTTGTAAAATTCAGAAAGTAACTCACATAAAGTATGGGTGTCATCTGAACTATAATTTCCATGCTTGTCTCTGTATCACAGAATGACTGAATTACTTTGCTAATTTATAATAGTGCTATCCACTTCTTATATGCAAAAAAGAAAAAAAAAGGAGTGACTCTTACATGTGCCTAACCCAGTGGTTCGAGTTAATTAGACTATAATGTGCACATTTTTAGTTATACAATATTTTTCATAATAATTATATGCTATGGAGACATCTATTTAAAGACTCAAGTGATCATTTAAATGCAAAATCCCTGATAGAACTCCATTATATTTTTCATACTAAATTAACATTACAGGCTTCTAATGGATGCTTTAATTAGGCATTGATGTTATTAGCAATATTTGGCAAAATAAAATCTGTCACTGTGAAATATTCATTAAGTTCAATTTCTGTCAGTCAATATTAAGTGTTTTCTGAACCTTAGGATTTAAGTAAGAAGCAAAAAGCTAAGCGAGAAACTGAAAACCCATTCACACAAACCTCCTTCTTCCTATGTGCCATACAAAAATCCACGGTCATTAGGTGTCTTTTGTGTTTTATAATTGCCAAACAACCGGCTTTTTTACAGTCATTTATGCTCAGAGGCATTCCATTAGAAGGTTGTGCTCACGCTGTACGGAATAAAAAACAAAGGGTTTGTACTAATTGAAATACACATCTTTCAGGAAGCAACTCAATCAAATGTGTACGTGTGCCTATTTGTATGCATCATCAGAGGAATTCCACGGTCAGCGCTGTCAGTGCCCTCAGTGCGGCCAAGAAGAGACAATCAGAAGGGGTCAGGAAGTCAACTGAGATGCTGGGACAGAAAACTAATACACAAAAGGCCTGGGCAGTGCACTCGAGGTAAGCAATCACAGGCCAAGCAGAGCCATGCTCAAAAGAAAGCTGAGATGCTTACCAGTAATTTTCCCGTTGGCTTCCAAGGGAGGCTGCCAGCTCACTGTGACAGCGCGGGGCTTCCCCTCTCGAGTAATGACTGTCAAATCCTTGGGAGCAGAGGTCGGGGCTGCGAGAGGGAACAGAGACAGGGCCTTGTCATTGGATGTGAAAGAAACAGACATTTATGGGACTTCTAATCATGATGTTGACACTCAGAATCCATCATGCAGTATATCATGCTTATTTGACCATTTACAATTTATCTCAAGTATTTGAATTAAATAAGCAAACAAACAGAAATACAGAAGCTCATGCTTTTTCAGGGGAGATAAATGACTTCCAAAAGAGTAACTATAGAGAGCAAAATGTGTGTGAATATGGAGGAAAAAATTATAACTGGTATTTTCCAGTGAGTGCTGCACTGCAAACGTGAGAACCATAACAGAACAGACAAGTATACACACACTTGGTGAGAGTGGCTACACGTCTCCAAGAGACAGAACTCTGTTGTGACTGTAGGATTTACCACTGCAATACCACCCAATTATGTATCTCCTTAAAAGCCTCTCCCTGACAAAAGAATACATTTAAACATAGGCCAAAGCATCTTGCTTAGGTAACATACCAGTTATCTCGTAACAAGAAGGCAAAGGAATATTTGAAAATAGAGCAGACAAGGAATTTATGAGGGTCTTAGTATCAACCTGGCATGAAATGATATGGTATGAAGCCCTGCCTTTCTTAGAGCTTTTCCCTACATGTTGTTGAAGGGGAGCAGAACTGGTTGCCCCAAAATATGCCTCTTTGGTATAAGAATTATTTTAAGTAGGTGTAACTGCATAGATGTAACTCATTTCTTTAAAAAATTTTTTTTCTTTATTGATTTTAGAGAGAGAGGAAGGGAGAGGGAGAGAGATAGAAACATCAATGAGAGAGAACATCAATTGGCTGCCTCCTGCATGCCCCCCACTGGGGATCGGGCCCACAACCTGGGCATGTGCCCTGACCGGGAATCAAACCAGTGACCTCTTAGTGCATGGGTCAACACTCAACCACTGAGCCACACCGGCTGGGTGAAACTACATTTCTTTAATATGACTTTTTCTCCTTTCTTTCCTTTTGATTCACACTGGCCTTATCCAGCACCCTGACTCACCCTCCTTCTCCCTTGCACATCCTCCACTCCCTTAATCATTAAGCCTCAGGGCTGTGAGGTTCTGATCAGCATCAAATAATCTTAGGAACAAAGACTCCGGTCTGTTGACCACAGAGACAGAGTTTCGGTCAACCTAGAGATAACATCTAGGCCTCGGTTGTGTTTCAGCTCCAGGCCCAGAAAACCAGCAAAAGCAGACGAAGTGACTTCATGGATGACATTAGGACCAACTGCACTGGTCAAGCACCCCTTAGCCAACACGGACCAGCCAGTAGAGACCACAACCCTAAAAGGACACACCTGGAAAGCTGTGAATGTTGGTGAATAGATTCTGGTACTGGAATCCATTGCTCAAATGTTTAGAAATGTTCTATGAAATGCACATTATTTCTTAATATTTGGAAAAGAATGTGGTCCTAACCACTTCAATGATCCCTCCTAAACCAACCAGAATATCTCTGTTCTGCTCCTCTCCAATCTCATGGGTTCTGCCTGAAGAGATCTTTTAGAAATTCTTCATTGATGACCCATCCTCTTTGGATTAAATGTAAATAAATAAGAAATACCAGGCCCTGCGGGATGTAAACCTTACTTTGGTTTACAGCCTCCTTCCCCTTGTCCCATGAGCACTGTGTTCCAGTCCCTCTGAAACATTTGTAAGTGTCTCTTGATGGCATCCTTCTGATACCTGCTTGTGTATTTTTGTACATGCTGTTCCCTTCCTTTGGAAGGCCCTGGAATGGTAGGACCCTGATGACCCACCCAGGACATAGCTTAAACAATACTTCTTTATTAAACTTCCCCTTATGTCTCCAGACAGAATTCATACTTGAATGAATTTGCTCTGATTTCAACTTGTCCAAAATTCTGTGATTATATTTCTCATGTGATGTCAGGTTAAAAAAATTTTTTTTTCTTTTCTATTATAATTCTCTCAAAATATAGGCTGTCTTTTCTTTGCTGTTTATACCAAGTCCCTATCTCAGGACCTGACAATTACAAATGCACATAATTGGAAATTCATGACTAATATCTCAGTTGACCTGACAAGTCCTGCCCTGTGGTTTGTCTGACTCTCATTTTTTCCCATACTTGAATTTCTTTGAGTGCATGCGTGGAAGGTCACATTTGAGATTAGAAGCTGTCCCGCCATGGAAATCATATTGGACATTTGTTATTTGGACCACCCAACATGCCATTCCTTCCTCCTTCATTTAGAGAAGCCCCCTTCTCTTTGTGAAGGAGCTCTCCTCTGTCATATGAACTCCATGGCCTTCACCCCACTCTTTCTTAGCAGTGGGGCCCTCTCTTCTGGGAAATAGAATGTTAATACAAAGAAGAAAACCACATAGAGTCAAACCATGTGACGGCAACACCCAGAATGACAGTCCAGTAGTTCTTCCTCTCTAAAGACTAGGGGGAGTACCTCTGGTTTCTGTCTCTTCTCAAGACCCATTCTTTCAGGTGTGCTTGCAGTTATTTTTATTTTACTTAAGCTAACTAGAGTAAAATTAAGTATTCATCACCTGGGCAGAATGGAATGAATGTTTTATTTCAAGAATCTGCCTGCCACCCGTGTCTTTATCACGAGCAATTTCAGCACCAGAGCCTAACAATGCAGCCCTTATAGTCTCTATGTTGTTGCAGAATTGGAAGCAAACCCCAAAGTCATTTCATTCACTTCATTTCCTTCTCACAGTGATAAAACCTGCAGACACTTGCGAATTGCTTCTTGCTTCTCATCATCACCCAGAGATCTCATCCACATGCTATTTACACCTCTATCCAGATCATTATCTGTTTTGACAATCACCCTCCCCGCTAACCACATTTCTAAAAGTTAATATCTTTTTTGTCAGCAATGGGCCTCACCATTGGTGTCCCTACAAGGTTAGGCAGTTGATGAGAAATCAATAGGGTACATTTATCAAGTCAGATGTTGGTGGGCATTTTATGTTTATGAAAGGGAAAAATGGGTGAATTTACTTGCTTTAGGAGGAAATTACTACTCCTCTTTTTCACTCAGGAAAGATCAAATGTCTCAGGGGTTTATATTTCAGTCCTTCATCTCATTTTAGGTAAAAAGAAGGAGTAGGGTCCCCACAGCACATATCTCATCCAGCTTGTCTTAGACTTCAAAAGAAGGTGCGCACATTGGCGTTCAGGGCAGAATTCTGGGAGAAAGAGTTAATATATGTAAACATGTCAAATAGAAGAAGAGAATGTTGCAAGTAAATCAGACTATCTAGAAAACTTCTTAGAGAAAAAAGTATCTACAAAAATGTAAAAGTACAGTGAAGTCTGTGAGTTAACATGGTAGCCAAAAATAAAAATTAGAATTGCAATGCCATGGGACAAATTCTAATAAAAACAGAAATTCAACTTCCCCAGAGAAGTTTTATTGTCATATTTTTAAAAATAAATTGGGATGATATAATACAACAAACCAATCAAAAAGCATGTTAGGCTCTGGCCGGTGTGGCTCAGTTGGTTGGAGCATCATCCTGTACACCAAAAGGTTGTGGGTTTGATCCCCAGTCAGGGCACATTTGGGAGGCAACAGATGGATGTTTCTTTCTCATGTCAGTGTTTCTCTTTCTCTTTCTTCCTCCCTCGGGTGAGGATTAAAAAAAAAAAAAAAGCATGTTAAACCTTGTGTTCTTCAGATGTTGGATCCCTGAGAACTATGAATGCCAAGCACACCGCATTTCTGTGAAGGTTATAAACTCAACATTTATGGCCCACAGTAAATGTGAGTGGTAAAATTCACAGTGAATTGCGTTTACCCTAGATTTGAACTACTTCAAATTGCATAAAGGTTTCCACTGTGTCCTATTTCCAAAGAGGGAACATGACCACCCGGAAACTGCTTCCCACATCCGAGCTTATTCAGGATAAGAATCCATGAGACTCCAGTTATAATGCAATGTTATATTTTGTATCTAATTTCTTCTAAAAAAAAAAAAAAAAAAGTAAACACCTACCGTGACTGTTGATCAATGACACAAATGCTTTGGACAGAGAGAGGTCTATGCATAATTATCTGCTTTTATATGAATGCATTAAAAGAAGATTTCTATTCAGATCCCCCGAGTTAATGCCCAAATTAAAACCAGATTACTTAGTCCATTAGGGATTCATTTTCTCTTTTTCTAGAATGGGGAGGATAATATTAGATACAAAAGTGCTGAGCACTATAAAGTATAAGATATTTCCTATAAGATAGAGTGTAAGTTAGACATCAAATGCACCATGCCCCAACCTCCACAGACCCCGGGAAGCAGCATTACGAAATATCCAAGGCAGCAACTCTGAAGCTAGCCTCTCTTCACACACCTGCCTCGTAGGTGGTGGCGTGTGCAGTCATGCTCCATGTGCTTGATCTTCTGCTCTTTGTCACCATCACTGAGAACTCGTACATGGTGTTTGGTTTGAGGCCTGTTGCCGTGTAACTCAGGGATGTTGTGTCTTCTGACTATACAAGTGGGAAGGAAGCAAAGAGAAAAAAAAATGAACTCGATCAACTTGGTAAATCAAGACATGTAAAAAGACTCTCAAAGAAGCCAACTAAAAAGGAGTCTAGCAGCTAGGACACAGCACTGACTACGTCCTTTCCGTCAACTGGTTTACACCGGTTGACGGGACAGTCAACACGTGATCCACAAAGTCAGGTGTTACGTTCTTTAAAGGGGCAGCTAGCTGATAAACTTTCCCAAGTGAGGCAATAACCATGGCGACTAGACCAATTCTGTTTCCTCCTGTCAATTCCATCTTTAAGGTTATCTGCACTGACTGAACTTCAATTTACTTAGAATAATCAAACATTGTTTTAGTTTTTAATGTTATGCATTTTATATAGATCATCATGATTACCTTCCACTGATAATACAATGAGATTTTAGAGTTCTGCTTATAATTTTTGCACAAAGGCTTTATGGTACAAATTTTACTGATTCAAGAATCTGTTTGGCTATTATAAAGAAAATGGACCGAGGCAATGTTGGGGACGTTGTGTCATGTGGTTTTCTTTTTTTGTGCATACTTCACATTAAACCCATTTAAGTGTGGTCACTGAAGCCGCTGATCAGGAAGGGAATGACCAAGTGGATAAAGACCAAAGCATTACATTAGTGTTAGTATTATTTGTCTTCTGAATGTTTTTTTATTGTCTTTTAAACAACAGGCTGAAGATATTTTAGTAGAAAGTAAATTATCTGTCTTTATCGCTTACAAGACCAAAATAGTAATGAAGAAAAAAGAGGCCGATCTTCCAGGTTAATTCATTATTTTCCATATGATCAGGGGAATGAACTTAAGATTAGTTATGTCTCACAAATATCAATTTATGTTTGGCATTTAGATCTCGATTTTCTTCCAAAGCTAAACTTTGACTTTCATATTTATTATGTATGTTATATATCTATGTTTAGAAAACCAAGGGCAGCTCTCTTTCCCCACCTATGCCATACCTATCTCCTCCCTTACTATTAGTGTGGTATATCTTTTTTACTCTGAATCATTTAAGATTATAGGTATGGAAATCCTACATTTCATTACAAAACCATATAAATACCTGACTGTACAAATAAGACTTTGATGATACGATCATCCATCGTATGAAAGCAATGACCTCATAAACATCTATCAGAAGTTCTTCTTAAAAATAGCTGTAAAAATGTGTGCCCTAAATAAACAAAAAATACTTTGTAGACACGGGAGGATGAAATCCCACCAAATAAAACATAAAATGGGCGGCTAGTATCTGACATGCTGATCTATAACTTCCAATCTTGCCCTCCTTCACTATCATCATGAATGCCTGTAAGTCTTAGCAATGGAACTAAGGGGAGAGATGGGACCTGAGAAATGTCTCAGCTAGGAAGGAAGGACTTCATATCATAAAACTAGTCTCTTTGAGCATAGACACCAGTGGCATCTGGGAGGCCACTAAGCAATACTGTCCTTGTTTGTGGTCTAGCATGACACACTTGCATTCTATAAATACCATGAATTCACTGAGTTTTCTCAGGAACCTCATGGCAAGTTGCTGCTCATCATACATCATTAGCCTAGAAGTTATTGTAAATCATGGCCAGTTATTTTTGTGAGCATAGAATACCCAGGTACCACCTATCTGAGCTTCCGTTTTTTAATCTATAAATCAGAGATAGCAATAGCACTGACCTCATGGCATTATTTAAAATGTGAAATAAGTCAAGTGAAACATAGTGTTGGGCCCAGAGTAAGAATTAAATAAATGTCAGCTATAATATTTCATGCATTATTTAATGTGTTATAAAATTTTAGGCATGTGTTCAATTCTGTTTTGAGTCATCCGCGTCTTGAGGGCAGAGACAGTCATGTACAACATTGATTCTTCTGTAATACCCATGCTACGTCTGGTAAACACCAGTCAGTAGTCAAGAAATGTATTTGGAATGAAAATTCATAAAAAAACATCATGTGATTAATCATCTTAGTAGAAAAGAAACTATAGACTATTTCTCCATTTGATAAAGAAAATCAATATAGAGTTATGGACCATGAAAATATGAACGTCTGGATTATAGCTTGATTTGGGACTAAATGAAGTGGAAAGGTACTCCTGCGAGGAGAGCCCTGGATATGCCCTCAGGTCATCCTGAGTTCCAGCTCTAATTTAATGGGGAGTTTTTGTCAAGTTAAACAACCTACTTATGTCTTCATAAACACAACTACATACATACTTAACTATGAAGACCCTTCTTTATTCTTTTCATTGTAGGTGTGAATATCCCAATTGTATAGATGAGAAAAATGAGATTGAGCAAGTTAGGTGACATGATGGCACATAGTGAAGCCAACTGTTGAGCCTGGGTCATATGACTCCATGTACTATTTCCCCTTATCTTGTGTGTGCCCTGCCTACCTTGTAAAGCTGTAGTGGTGAGATGAAACGAGAGCTATAACTGTGGTTTGAAAAGTTCAAAATGCAAAACCAAAGCATTCTATTACTTTTCTTTGTAACATTTAAATGTATTCTGTCTCTCTAGTGGGTCGGATATGTTCTACATTTATCCTTGCTATCCAACCTTCCCCACTCTTTCTTCTAACCCTTATTCTCAGAGTGTGGATGTAGACTGCGCAGGTGTGAGAAAGGGGTTCGATGTTAGTAACTGGGAGACTTGGGTCAGGGAAGATGATGGGGAGAAAAACAGTTAAAATCTTTTCTCTATTTCCAAACTTCAATCCATGAGAGAAATCAGCCTCCTCTTACAGAGGGTGGTTTTGGGTTGGGGCCTCACTTTCCAGGCATTCTTTGTGAAACTCAGTAATTGTGTCTACTGTATTGTCTATTCAACTGAGATAATTTGCCTCAAGGAATTTTGGAACTCACACTATTCTGCAGAGAACAACCATTGTCCTTCAGAACATTTTACACACTGGCAAAGCACCCATGGCCTTTTTGTGAAATAAATGTAACAAAGCATAGCAATTATGATAATAAAAATTGTAAAGTAGTCATTTTAAAGTAAACTTAGAATTGGGCAATAGTACATAAAGAGATTTTTAAAAAATGCTCTCATATGTTTTATTGGTTGTCTTATCTGATAATGTTATCTCTATTTATAGCTCTGTTGAGTGTTAAATCTAATACTATAAGCAGATGGATCAGATACTTACAACAATATCTTATATCAATGATACTATTTGCATTTTCTTGGAGAGTTTTTCCAAATACCTGACCTAGCAGGGTTGCAATACCAAAGAAAGCTTTTTAAAAAAAATGGTTTCGTCCTGCCAGTGTGGCTCAGTGGTTGAGCATTGACCCATGCACCAAGAGGTTGCCAGTTTGATTCCTGGTCAGGGCATGTGCCCAGGTTGTGGGCCCAATCCCCAATGGGGAGCATGCAGGAGGCGGCCAATCAATGTTGTCTCTCATCGATGTTTCTATCTCTTTCTCCCTCTCACTTCCTCTCTCTCTAAAATCAATAAAGAGAAAAAAATGTTTTTAATTGTTTCAACTAAAAACTGATCTATGATAAAATGTGAATTTTATGCCACTTAAAAGTTAAAAGAGACTAGAAGCAAATTGAGCTACATGAAAAAACGGTGAGATTTTGCTATATCTACCACCTTCACAATCAGAAGTTCCCAAAGTATATTTTCATCCCCCTAATCACCCTTGGCTTGAGGCTGGATGAAGCAAGATGGCAGTTTGGTGACAAGAACACTGGATAAGATATCAGGAGATCCAAATGCTCCCTGAGAGCACCTTAGTATAGTGGTAAAGAGGGGATACAAGAAGCAGTGCCGGAGTTGAGTTATTGTTTACTCAGTTGCTGGGTAGCATTTATTCTCTCGTTTTCAAAGCTACCCTATTTATCCCACAGCACCATCTTGTGAGCTTTATACTTTAAATGTGTTTTAGCATATTATCTCACTTGAATAGCTTATGAATTCTCTTTAGTTTATATATGGAGCTGAGTGTATTACTCATTCTAAAATTAAACATAATATGTTAAGTAACAACAGCTAAACCATGTTTAACTGCACAGTTCTAGGGACATAGTAGGTGCTGGATAATCACTGGTTGATCTCATTTTTATCTACACTTGTGTATTGTTTGTATATACTAACATTGTGGTGTATATACTAACATTTTGGCAGGCTTAGGTGGTAACCAAATTGTCCTGGTATATAGCAATTTCTTACAATTCCGGTGTCTGGCTGATAGAGATTTAAAATTATTAAGGACAATGCCTCAAATATGTGTCTCAAAGGAGCTTTTAGGGGGTTTGTGAGATGACTGAGTGATAAGGCAGGAATCAGGGGCCGTGTTTAATTCATAGTAGTTAAAAGGGAGTGTACATTGTGGATTTTCTTTATTACATAAGGGGCTAAATAGAGGAAGTAGATGCTAATGGCTTAGAGTGCTTTCAACGATGTTCTAAAAATCTTGCAGTATGTATTCCCAGTCAGATTCACTGTGAGATAGATCCTCTGTAACATTAACAGGGTTGCCTTTGGTGTCAATCCAGATTCCATATGAAAATAAGACACCAAAATCCATCCAGAAAATTAATGTGGAGCCCTGCTATTTTCAAAGGAAAATAACATTCCTTTGTACAATATTATTTATGTCAAATTATTTCTATAAACCCAGGATCTGGTAGAATTCAAATCCCATTTCTCATCTCTTGATATTTTTCTACCTTGCCTTAGAATTGTTTCCTAAGACACAATCATTCCTGCGCTAATTTTAGCGACTCAGTTATTAAAATGCTTTGTTTTTCCATTTAGTGTCACAGCAGCAAAATGACTCACGACAGTAAGGGAGCATATAAAACAATGGATTAAACAAATGACAGTTCATTTAAAATTTCATACTATCAATTAGAACTTCACCTTGTATTTTGCATTTGCAGAAAAGCTGGTCCTCCACCGGACAGTGTACAGTCGCACTTCAGACGTTTTTTGGTTCTTAGGGACAGAGTTGTCTGCCCAGCTGACCCTCACGGCATCGTGGGTAAGAGCCACAGCCTGTACACCTACTGGTGGGAGCATGGGGGTGGAGACATCTGGGACCGAGGTGGGGAAATCATCAAGCAAAGGATAATAATCAACTGGGTCAGTGGGATCTGGGTTTAAAAACCCGCCAAATGAAACAAACAAATACATACATAAATAAAAGAGTTAAAAAATAAATATCAGTGGTAACACATCACAATGAGTTAAATGCATGGCAATAATGATGAAAGGGAACATGAGAAGAACAGAAAAAAATACAATTAATTCCATCGGAAAACTCATCAGAAACAGCATTGCTATGCTACAAAAATAACTACTTTCTGTAATTTCCTCAGAGTGGTTTTATCAATTTGGCTGCCATTCCTAGTTATATATTTACAAAGTCCATTTCTTGAAACGCTGCACATTACTTCTTCAATGATCTAGTATAGAAAGTTATCAGATTTTCAACTATACAGATAACAAAATAACAAGATAAAAAGGAGAGCCTGGTTTATTTCCTCCTGCAGAGGAAATACAAGCCTACCTAATACCTGGTTTCATGTTGTTGCTATTCATTTGCTTGTTTTCTTCTCTTGTAACTTGATTTTGTTTCTCTAATGCTTTCATGACCGTTTAGCTTATATCTGCATAAATACTGTTCAAGCAAGAAATGAGACCAAAGAGCCCTGAGGTCTCCAACAATCTCTCTATGGCTATGATTGCACAAAAACACTTGACCAAGTCCATGGGCCACATTGTTCACTGATATGTCTAATAATTAGGTTTTAGGTAGCACTTGGTATAGCAGGTTTTCTTAGATTGAAATAGTTAGGCAAAGTGTAGAAGTGTCCATTTTACCCATAGTCTCATAGAGTCAACTAAGCATTTAGAATTTTAAGGCATTTCTGCCTTCAACAGTCCTTGTTTTTAAAATTTCAAGTTCCATGGAAAGAATTATTATTGGGTGGGGAGACAGAACTACCACGTGTGCACGGAGGTACACACATACCTTGATCAACAGTATTATCAGATTCTGCATAATGATGTGTGTGGTTTTATAAAATTCTCTAGAAAAATCTCATACTCATTTTTATGCTGGGTATATCAGAATCAGAGGAACTTATTTTGTAGCTGAGTAAGAGTCCAATTTTGAGCCTTTTATTTTATACCTAAGACATTCAAATTTTTTATATTTTATCTTTAAATCATGCAACGTGTATTCTCACTAACAAACACAAGATGAGCTCTCAGGCTGGCATATGGTGCCATCTGCGGAGACGAGACCTAGTGGAGTGTAGGGTATCTGTCGAGAGCCGTGCACACACAGAACGTATGTTTCTAAACAGCCTCGTTCCAAGTGCGGTGGCCACTGGCTGGTTTTGACGATCACTGTGTCCACCGCATTTCACATGCGTAGCCCCTACTCATCACTCTGTTTTCCAACGAATTACTTAGTAGTTTATTGGGCCATGGACTTTGGGGCCAAATATAAAACCCGAAAACAAAAACAAAAAAGGGAAAGAAAAAAAGAGGAAAAGAGAGAAAGAAAAATATGTGTTTAAAATTTAATGACAGAGCCCAGGCTTTCTATATTTCCTTTGATGTCTTCTTTTTGGGGCTCCTTTAAAGCCAGATGGATTTATGAACCGATGGAGAGGGAGCCAAAGACAGTGCAGCCTCCAGGAGGGTCGCAGTCAGTCAGCACAGGCGGGAGGTGTTGCCAAACCACAGTGCTGCCCGACCTTACCTGTCTCTATTCTTAGCTGACTTGCCAAGAAGAATGTTACACACGTGGGAGGACTACCCTCAATTACAACACACCTTTTTGACTGACCCATGTTAATGACTTGCCCTATTTGTTGTTTCTTTGCTTAATCTAATTTTGTTGGTAAACCTATATTAACTTTGTAGCCTTTTGCAGCTACCCTATATAAGGTTTTGAAAAGGAGTGATTCTATTTCAAGAAGTGGTAATACTAAATCCCGTGATTTCTGAATGTTCGAAGAGCCTATCTTTTCATGACTTGTTGAGTTTCTTTATGCCTCAGTTTCAGAATGCATCCCTCAGACTCCAGGTAACCCTGTTTGATGGCACTTATCCATAGACTCACATAATTCAAAGTTGCTACCCTTGCTCAAATGTTTCTTGACTATGGTAGGGGATTCTTTTCCAAGCCTGGTTGCCATTCTATTTGTCACCGCCTTTACAGCTGCATTGTTTAACACAATTAGCCACTAGTTACAGAACAATTTAAATCTAAATTGATCAACATTAAATAGAAGTTAAAATTCACTTCTGTTGCACTAGCCAATTGCAAGTGCTTCATGGTCGCAGGAACTTGGCGTCTTCCACACTGGACAACACAGATGTAGAGCATTTCCAACAAAGCGGGGTATTCTAGCCCATAGGGAGCACTGTTCTATGGGTTATTGTAGCGCACAGGGAGCGCTGTTCTATGGGGTATTCTAGCGCACAGGGAGCGCTGTTCTATGGGGTATTCTAACGCACAGGGAGCACTGTTCTATGGGGTATTCTAGCGCACAGGGAGCGCTGTTCTATGGGGTATTCTAACGCACAGGGAGCGCTGTTCTATGGGGTATTCTAGCGCACAGGGAGCACTGTTCTATGGGGTATTCTAACGCACAGGGAGCACTGTTCTATGGGGTATGCTAGCACAGAGCGAGCGCTTCTCTAAATTCATACATACTAAATATATTGCAAATTATCTTTTCCTCTCAGAACAGAAACTGAGTAGTTGAATTAAAAACATCCTTTTGTTGCCAAACAACCTCTTTTCAGTTTATAAAATATTCCTGGATGCCTAACATGCCATTGATTTTCAGTGGTTTATATTCAAAAGAGTAAAAAATAAATAAATAAAAAAAGACAAAATATAGCCTCAAACTTTCTGCTAAAAAGAGAGACCTACTCAATTCCTAATAGATGCTTTGGTCAGAGCCCATGAAATTTTCAGTCAATATATTTATATTCTAAAGAGCTTTAAAAAAAAATAACACAATTTTATATCTGGATTGTACAGTACTTTATACAGACATTGATAAAACAGTTGAGAATAAACAAATTTAAACACACCTCATCATTCCCCTGCCCTCTTCCCTTCTCCAGGCTCAAAACATCTTGTCCTCATGACAATAAGAAATAAAAGTCTTTACAGCAAAAATGAAATTCTACCCACCCATCTGACCTGGTGACACTCTCCTCAGCTCTCACACCGATGCATTCAGCACGGGATGGGCTCCGGAGCATGCCGACATCCATGCACACATGTGTGTGGAAAACACCAGAGCCTGACGCTTACTCTACCCTGAAGCATTTCTATGGCTCCTGGTTTCTCATTTCCTTCCTACCGGCCTCTTCCCAGACTGCTCATGGGAATACTCCGCAGAAGCTCAGAGACAGAGAATGCGTCCCATGTGGCATGACGACACATTTACTGGTAGAGTTTCTCCCAGAACCTCGACCTTTGATTCTGTGATTTGTCCTTTATCCTCCATGACATGTGGAGACTCAGTAAGTCTGCCACATCCAGGACAAGTGTAGGCTCTTCTTCTGGAAAGGGCTGGGTTTTTATTCATTCCTCTTCAACCCCTTACTGACTTCTCTTCAATAGGAAAATTCCTCACTCAATATCCAACTTTTGGTAGCATTTCATTTCTCAAATCCATTAGGATTAGTTATACCAGGAAAAAACAACAACCACCTGTCTCGTGGGTCACTGGTGTTTTAGAAAGCACTCTGGAAATGCCATTTGCTGAGAACTAAAGACTGACAACCAAGCTAAGGGAAGCAGAGCGAATCACGCCTGAACTGGTTCCTCAGGACATCGTCTCTTCAGTTTATCTGAGCTCCACTATCTCCATTACTACTCCTGGCTGCTCATCATTTTATTTACTTTTTGGTTACTAAGTGACTCTTCTTTGTAGGCTTTAGTTTTGGTAAAATAAAATAAAATAAAATAACATTTAAGAGTTTTTCAAGACCAGCCATAGTGCAATTTGTGTGGCCTGATCACCAGCTCCGTCATACCAATGAGCAGCTGGTCAGAGCCTTTTCCCATAGGCAGGAAGGAGATGACTTATTACATGAAAATTACGGGCAGCACAGGTACAGCCAAAGCAGCTGCTATCTCTCAGAGAACCTTGCTGCTGGCAGAACTCAAGAATAAGGGGAAGTGGAAGTCCCAGCCACCCACCCAGCACGTTCATTATCTTGTATTTTACACTCTGAACTGGTGTCTACTGCTCCATCTCTCTATATTTAGGGATAATATGTTTAATAGTAACATTTTGGAAAGTAGTAATTCTATTTCAAGAAGTGCTAATAACTCAATCCTACTATTTCTGAATTTTAGAATAGTATGTATTTCATGACTTGTTGAGTTTTTTGGAGACTCAGTTCCAGAATGCATCCCTCAAATTGCAAGTAATGCTGTTTGTTCATGTTTATTTATGAATTTATCTCATTCAAAAATACTTATTTACACTTTTGTGGAGTCCTGAGCCTCTTTGATAACACAATGAAAGATATATACTGTCTCCACAGATAACTACATATATTGAATATTCCCCAAATTTTCATATCACTTTAGACAGAACATAGACCTTGAAACCAATGGCCAAAAAGTCATGGAGACTCTGGAATAAAAACTGTCTTACTAGAAAATCTGAATCAGTAAAGTGATGTTATGTTCTGGAGACAACCATGTAACGACTGTGAATCCACACAACTGTGTGTTCTCCAAACAGTCTGAATAGAGCTTGTGAGTTTGGAAAACAAACTCTATAAAGTTCACATAGATTTAGGTGGTAGCAGAAGTCACAGGATTCTACTATTTATTTCATGATCATTTATTCCTACATACTTGTTAGGACTTCATACTCAGGCACTCAGTAATCTTCCATGTCCTCTGGTGCTTGCTCTCAAATCCTGCCCTTAGGTCCTTTATTTTCATTAACACAAAAATAGGTGATAAGTTATCTGAGAGCTGAGGGTTGTGGATTTTGAAAGAGGTTGGGGTCAAAGTATTCATCAAAGAGATGCAAATCTTGGGTTTTACTGTCAGATTTCAGACATAAGACTACTGGGGTTTGTCATGTGACTTTTCAGTGTCTCTGAACAGACCCACGGGGTGTCACTTATTCTATTATTATTATTATTTTAAACAAAAACAGCCTTGCTCAAAAGAGTCTCCATAGACGGCTTGGATGTCACTTTCTTACCCATCCTTTTCTGTCTCTTGAGCTCATTTTCAGCTCTTGTGTCCGGCCTTCACAGTCCAGCTCACATAGGCATTCCTACAGGTAACAAGCTCTGGAAGCAGCCAATCCTTTGAATGTCCAGAAGCCCTGGACACTATCGGGTGACCTGTAGGCCCAACTCAGGAAGAAGCTACTGTGTGACTTGGCCCCGTCCAATCCACCCAGGAGGGCAGGTCACCCTTGTCATATTAGCTTGAAGGACCCTCCACAGAGGAGCAAGTGTCCCTTCAGGCACTGTGAGCCTTTGTGCAGAGACACTCTTGCCAAAATCGCACTGATTGGTGACAAACTGCTCAGGACAGTGAGGAGTGATATCCGGGCACTGAAATATGAAGGTACTTGGGGACAAGAGAGAACGACAGCTCTCTTTCTCTAAGTCCATGTACTGATTTATAGACGGCATTTCTCTGACTTCAATTTGACAACCAAAAAGGCAATGAAGTTTGTGTCTGCATGTATACACACGTAAGGCTCAGAACATGGCTGCATACAGGTTTTTGTGTTTTATTTTGCTTTAGTCCCCCCCCCCCAATAACGCAAACACTGACCACTTGTCGCAACAGGATTAACCTACCTGTTATGGACCTGGTGGTGGCACTTTCATAAAGAGGAACACCTTCTCCTGCGTTATTGAAAGCTTTTAGGGAGATTACATAATGGGAACTTGACTCTGGAGAAAAAAATAGAATATGAACATGTCGATTTATTTAATGGACTGAAATACTCAGGGTAAATCAAATTTAATATAATTTAGTAAGTAAATTGTAGCGTAAAAATGAGTGAGTTTGATTCTGGGAAGAAGGTGGTGGTGGTGGTAAAATATTTTTCGAGCTTCCTGAATCTTCACACATAAAGAAACGGAACGGCTAGATAGAAAAGCAAACGCATCTGATCATTTTCAACCAAACCAGGTGCTAAGGTATCCCCTCAAACCCCAAGCACAAGTGGGTACAACCAATCAACAGCCTCCCCAGGACCGGCATGCCATCAGCTTCCGTGTGAGAGAAATCGGACGGAAGCATCAAAACTGACAACATGATAATTCAAAATCACCAACAGGTAAATGCTTTAGAAAGTGCAGCAGGCCAGCTGGAGAGCAATAGATATAATTCCCGAAATGAACCCTCCAAGTCTCCGTTCCAGGCCGAGGCACACACGGAGGACAAACAGCTGGAACGACTGAAAATTTGAGCAGGACAGAAGCACTAGAAATGAAGGGAAGAGAAAATCCAGATAAAGTAGGAACTAGGAATCATCACAAAACTTAGGAAAAAATATGCATAATTTTTAGTGTGTATCAGAGGCCGGCCAACTTTTCTGTAAAGGGCGAAGACAGCTAATATTCCAGCGTTGTAGACCACTGTGCCTCTGTCACATATTGGTGTTTGCTGTGTTTGTTTACAATGCTTCAAATGTACGAAAACCATTCTGAGTTCAGTGGGACCCAAACAAGAATAGGACCTGGGCCAGAGCTGACCCACAGGCTCTGCAGTGCTGAGAGGTGAGTGCTGGCCTCAATGAAACAACAGGAGAGGAGCTGTGTGGGTTTGGAAAAGCTTTGTGAACCTCTGGGAGTGCCAGGAAACAGATCACATGAAAGAAAGCAACAAAAATCTGTTAAGGCTAAATTTCTTACGAAATAAAATTAGGAGAGTATCATTCCTGTAGACAAGTACTGCCCCTGCAACAGGATAAAAAATACACAAACAAACCAAAAATAGATCAAACCTGCCATTTATTATTTCAAAATTAGCTAAACAATATTGAAAAAAATAAAATGCCAAATCTGCAAGATCAACCTAGAATTACACACACAAAAACAACTCAGAAATGAATTGGCATAACTCAAGAATTATATCTAAGTGAAAAAATAATTTTAGAAATAGAGGGTATCTAGATGAACAAATAAATAAAACAAGGAGAAGACAAAAACAAAACCAAAATTAAAAAAGAGTAAAAAAGAATTCAGGAGAAAGTGACAGTTACTAGAGAAGAAAGATCTAACATACAAGAAGAGTACTAGTTGTCCTTGAGGAAGAAGAAAAATGAAACAGAACAGAATGAATACTAAAAACCGTAACAGGAAGCTTTTGCTTACTTAAAGAAATCTTTTAGGCATCAGAACAGAAAGAATATATGACTTATAAAGGGGGCATTCTATAATGATCAGGCTTTTTGATAGCAATACTATGCCAGAAGAAATTGGAGTAATTTATTTGAGATATTCAAGGTAAAAAAAAAAATGTGATTCAAAGATTCTATGGTCATCAAACATTTAAATATAAAGGGCACACCCAAACTGTTGCCGACTTGCAAGTAATCAGGGATATTGTCCCCCTGATCTCGAAAACCACTAGAAAATGAGTTTTAGGCATTTGAAATGACCAGGGGAGAAATTGAACTAACTGGTGAACAATACATGTAATGAACTAGGACTAAGTGAGGGTTGAAAGGGAGAGATTTGATTTTGCAGGGCTACATATTCTGATTTTGAAGATACAGTACAACCACAGACAAAATAAAGGGACAATAGGGACAGCAAATGCAAAAGTGTTTCAATAATTATTATTTATGAGGATACTATTATTTTTATTATTCTGAGACTAATACAATATGGCATAAAGCAAATGTGTAATCATAAAAAATTATAATTCTATCATCCTCTGTGTCCTTGAGAACCAGGTTCTTGATGTGGACAAAAGAACATACAGATATAAATAGGAAAAGTTAAGTAAAGTATTATGTTTCAAAAATCTAATCAGAAAAAACAGTTTAAACTCAAACGGTATTTTATCTCAGTTTTAACTCTGTGCACTGAAAAGTCTAGAAACATTGGCTCAGTAACAGAAAGCATCCCCAGCACCCAGACTCGGATTTTGAAAAAATATTTCAGGTTTCAAGAAACAAGGGTTGTTGAACAGGTTGATTCTGGTCTGGATGACTCTGGCTCGAATCAATGAGCCTGAAACATCACAGCAAATCAGATAGAAAGGAAACCACCACACACTAATAGGCTCCTGGCAAGTGGACTCAGAAATCAACCTGAAGAGGCTCCCACAGACCAAAGATGAGGACAATCTGAGCTCCCATAAAGAAAAAAGTCACAATGAATTGAAACCCAACAAATGTATATAAATGCATAAAGATATATATTTTTTTAATTTTTGTTCAATTTATTGGGGTGACATTGGTTAATAAAAGTATATAGGTTTCACCCGGTCGGTGTAGCTCAGTGGTTGAGCGTTGATTCATGCACCAAGAGGTCGCCGGTTCCTGGTCAGGGCACATGCCTAGGTTGTGGGCCAAATCTCTGGGTGGGGGGTGGGGGGGGGCATGCAGGAGGCAGCCAATCAATGTTCTCTCTCATTGATGTTTCTAGCCCTCTCTCCCTCTCCCTTCCTCTCCCTCTAAACTCAATAAAGAAAAAAAAATTATCTAGGTTTCAAGTGTACAATTCTATAATACACCATCTGTATATTGTATTGTGTGTTCACCACCCCAAATCAAGTCGCTTTCTGTCACCATTTATCCCCCTTTACCCTCTTCTACCTCCCCCCAGCCCCTTTTCTCTGGTAATCACCATATTGTTGTCTACGAGTTTTTTGTTTTTATTTTTGCTTAATCCTTTTGTCACCGATGATCAGAGAAATGCAAATTAAAACCACAATGAGATACCACTTCATACCTGTCAGAATGACTATCATCAATAAATCAACAAAGAACAAGTGTGGGGAAGAGGTGGGGAACAGGGGAGCCTCGTGCACTCCTGGTGGGGATGCAGACTGGTGCAGCCACCATGGAGACAGCATGGAGCCTCCTTAAAACATTTAAGATGGAACTGCCTTATGACCCAGCAATTCCATAAAGATATTCTTTAAAATAATGAGTTGGTCATTTCTGAGGTTGATAGAAGACCAAATTATTATCTTAAAAACCAGGTAAAAATAAAATATTTATTGTGTCTTTCTTAAATAAACTCTATCACTGTGCAAACAGCTGCATAAGAGGGAGAACATCTCCTTACAATATCATTCCAACTACCAAGTCAAAACCAATGACAGAATTCAAATACTGCTATTTTGCAGCCCCAATGAGCAAATGAATCTAGGCATTAAGCACCCACAATTGCTAAGATAAAGCAGAAACATCTAGACATTCTGTACTTCCTAATAGGAATAAAGATGGGAAATGCTCAAAATACACTTAGGGAGGTCAACAAGTTACTTTTCTACTAGGAAAAAATATCCTTTATAGTTACTGGAGTAGAGAGACTTCTGGTTTCAAACATAGGCTTCATTTATACAACTACAATGCAAAATATTCTGTTCAAGCCAAATAAAATTGCCTTCTTGTATGTCAAATTGCATTTGGTTTCATCTATTATACATATATTATATATTTTCATTTTTCTATATATTCTTTCTTTCTCAAGGGAGTGAGAGAGAGAGTTCAGAAATTCAAAACTCATGTGCTTGGGAGTTAGGGTTTTAATTTTTTTTTTTTTTAAGTGCAAGAGAGGAAGGGAAGGAAGAAGGGAGAGAGAAAGAAAGAGAGAGAGATTTGACCAGCGTATGAGCCAATAGGGCAGAGAGGATGCTAGACCGTAACTCATTTAAGTAACTCATCTAAGGAATACAGCCACCTCTCCATTCCAAGACATCATTAGCATGTGGACAGAAGGCAGTCCCAGTGTTGTTAGATTTCTCGAAATCCAGATTTTTATGTGAAATCGCCAAATTTTCAAATGTTGGCAAATAATTTAAATAAACAAAGTAAACCTGTGCTGGCAAAGCAAATATATATTCTATATTTCTGGACTGAATCTAGGCCCATGGCTACTAGTCTATGACCTCAGATCCCTACAAACACAACTAGATGCAAATATATACATATTCTGTTCAAGCCAAAAGAGGACAAAAGTCTACATTTCCTTACCATAAGATGTCAACCATAAGATCAACAGCAACAAATGAGAAACTATACTATGTGGTAAGGAGGATAAATATAAAGCAGATCTCATTCATGCAAACTAAGCATGACTGTTTTACGTTGAGCTCTCCTAGGCAGGTTGGAATTCGGAATGAAGAATGTCCAACTTGATCAGAAGCTCTGAGCTTCCTGTTCAGTTAGCAGGTGAAGCTATAGGTGGTCAACATGGTCCACAAGGCACTGAGTCCATCCCTTCACCTCTCTGTCCCCTCCTCCCAGCTGCCCAGCTTCTACCTCCTTAGACAACATATTCTACAAAGGACTCTAGCATTTCTGCCCTATTGGCTTTTAGCCTTTTCGAGTACACATTATTTCTCATTTCAAAGGGGGAAAAAGGTACCTTAACTGGTTCACCCTCATTTTCCTGGTTTGAATTTTGTCTCGGCTGAATTCCATCATGTGCACCTCATCTGTCTGCTGTCTGGTCCTGAGCAGAAGTCATCATTTCCTAATCTCTCGCCCACAGTAGACGCGAGGCAATGGTCATTTCAATACTGACTCTCGCTAATACTGGAACCCATCAAGTCTCCAGTCAGCTGAGTAATGGCAGCTTCTTCCATGGTATAGGGGCCCTAGCAAAGACTGTGACGTTTTATTCTTTACTAGCTGTTGGGTTAATGAGTTGCACTAATTGCTAAGTTCCACAAGCCACAATGAGATATCACCTCTGTGTACACAACTCTGCTGTATACACCTTAGGGGAGACTAACTTTAAATTTAAATAAAAAGTGGTAATGGCTTAGCCTCAGGAAAGGCAAACAGATTTGCACTGGAGTTGTCATTGGTAAAAGAATATCATAAAGAGCGAGGGGTCTTGGAGACCTTTTGGTCCAGTATTTTCCTGTTCTCAGTATGTAATTTTAGGTTCAGGTGAGTTCACTTCTTTCTAAAGTAACACAGAGCTACCCAGGAAATAACAGACCTGGGACAACTCCATAACCCCTTTTTGCAGCTTTTTCAAGGAGCTTTTATTTATGCCCTTCATACTCTACCTGCTTTGGGGATCTCTCTGGCCTCAGTATAGTGCTTTTGTCAAACTGCATTTGATCTACTGAGAAAGAATAAGATCTTTTCATGCCTCAATAAAGCTTGATCCAATACTGAATCAGCCTGAACGACAACAATAAAAATATTAGTCAGTTATTGGTTAATGGGGGACGGAGGTCTATATTGCTTTTATCCCCTTTCTATTGCAATGGAGTTATGGCGTTTGAGTGTGTATTGAGGGGAAAAATGATGTGAGAATGAGAATGAGGGTTTTCTCCACATACAAAAGAAGGGTGTCATTTACTATCACACCACTAGAGAGCAATGTGGAGCTATTTTCCTGCACATGCTCAGAGCTCTTCAACTTTAAAAACAGTAAATCACAAAAGAATTGCCTAGAATTGCTCCCTTTATAGAAGCATCAAATGAGCTAAACACATTTAATATTACCATAATGAATTCCAAATGAATTAATCATTAATTATGGTCAGACCCCATCATTAAGAAATATACTTAATAACGATTATAACAGTAAATTTAATTTTTGGATTTGCTAAAATGTTGCAGATATATAAGCTTAAAAATATATCAATTATCTCTGAAAAATAAAGAACAGCAGCATTTTCTTATTTGCATGCACTGTGATAGAAACATACCGAAATATCTTGGTTTTTGGTGGATGTCCATGGGCATTGTTTTTAATTATGGATATTCTGAGAAATTCCACAGATTTCAAATTACTGATCAGATTTTCATCATTGTTTGGTTAGCCTTTCTTACAGAATACATTGGATTGGGATAAAGGAGGCTAAAGAAATACTTAATAATTCTTTGAGCATCCAAAATAGATGGTTCCTGGTCAGTATCTTCTTTGTGGCTACGGGGAGGAGGGGGGGAGGAATAAATGCACATTTATTGATTATAGGGACTGTAAAGACAAGGAATGAGAAATAGGGAGAATTTCTGGTTCTCCTTCTCCAGAGACCTGGTAAGGGAGAGGCCCATTATTCGAAGAGCATCTGTTGAGACTTGCCTGAAGACAGTGCGATGAATGAGGTTTTCTGGGGTGGGGGACTGAATCAAGGGACCTGCAGATAACTTCTCTGGGGCTAGACCAAGATGCTGTGCTGGGTAACAAAATCCAGTGAGAAGAACATCATTATTTTTAAATAATATTTTATATGAATTAAATGCCACTGGCATGTGCCAGGTTGACAGTCATAGTCCTTTATTCATTACAGATCATGTATGTACTCCGCCAAGCGCTTGTCAGGGCCCGGGCTCCATGTCCCTGCTTCTTTTGCCCTCTCTATTAGCTCTGCCAATGTGTCAATTAGAGGAAATTAGAGTGGTAGCTCTTTTCCTAAAACAGACGCCTGCTCGGTGAACCTGGGCTACCACATGCACAAACTACAGGCCACAGGACTGGTCAGATGGTACATGGTCCTGGACATCTTCGACCCCACTGGATCCAAATCGTTTCATTAAGTGCAATGGGTGGATAGCAAATCCAGCTGATTGCACTGATCTCTTAAAAGAATGAGCAATTCATATTCGAGAACTATGCAAATTATGTAAAACATACAGTATTCAATTCTACCTCATTACACATACTCTTTTGCAAATTTAATTAGTAGCTAATCTAATTAACATCTTTTTTTTTTTTTTTTTTTTTTGCCTAGGAACACTGTCCAAATAATGGTCAGATTTACAATATGACTTGTTCATTTATCAGGTACTAGATACTCAGCTAGTCTGGGTGAGGAAGTATTTGAGCCCAAAAAGAACTAAGGTAAATGTCTCTTTAATCTACCAAGGTAGAAATCAGGAGGAAATCAGGTAAAAATAAACTTTACAGGAAATATTTCAGTGTTTGGCAGATAGAAAGAGCTTAACAAACTTTGTTGAATTGATGAATGCATGAGACCAGCAAGGATACATTACTTAGCAAGTGTTAAATAGCAAGCCCCTAACAATCTGAACAAAGAACTCAGATTTCTTGACTCCATACTGCATATTCTGATATTTATAGCTTCATTAAAAAAATGAATCCAAAGAGATTATGCTACACTCCCCTCTCTCACTTGCACAGGCAGATTTAACTATTCTGCATTCATTTATTTGTTTATTCACTCATCCATTATCGTTAAAGATCTTCTGTATACAAGACATGGTTATAAGTTTTCTAGGGTATGTAAGAATTTTTTTAAAAGCCTTACTTGCCTTGATGAATCTTTCAATATAGAAGCTGTTTTGGAATTTAAAAAAAAAAATACTCGAGCAAAATGTTCTGAAGTTAGAGAGGCTTTGTGGAGAAGATGGTAGTTTTGCTGAATCTTTTGATAAAGAAAGGTTGAGGAAAAAGAGTAGAATAAGCAAATGCAAGTGGACAGCTCAGAGTAGCTGGAGCACCTTGTAGGTTAGGATCAGAACTTAGAGACCGTAACAGTTCCCCCTCCTCCTTTTTCTCCTCCTCTTCCTCTTTCTCCTCTTCCTCCTTCTCCTAGTTGCAGTAGTAACATTTGTTGAATGCCTAATTAGGCCCTTGGTTAACAACCTCACATCCCTATTTTATTTTATTTTTATTTTTGTTAATTCTCATTTAAGGATATTTTTCCATTGATTTTTTTTTAATTTGTTTGTCTTTTATTAATTTTTAGAGAGAGAGGAAGGGAGAGGGAGAGAGAGATAGAAACATCGATGAGAGAGAACATCGACTGGCTGCCTCCTGCATGCCCCCCACTGGGGATCGGGCCCACAACCTGGGCATGTGCCCTGACCGGGAATCGAACCGGCAACCTCTTGGTGCATGGGTCGACACTCAACCACTGAGCCACACCGGCCAGACTTTTTTCCATTGATTTTTAGATAGAATGGAAGGGAGGGAGGGAGGGAGAGAGAGAGAGAGAGAGAGAGAGAGAGAGAGAGAGAGAGAGAGAGAGAGAAACATCGATGTGAGAGAGACACATTGATTGGTTGCCTCCCACAGGACCCTGACTGGGCTGGGGATTGAATCTGCAACCCAGGTATGTGCCCTTGACCAGGAATCAAATCTATGACCCTTCGGTCCGAAGGCCGACGCTTCAGGGGTGGGAAATGTCTGGTCCATGGGTCATATAAGGCCTGTGAAATCAATACCAACTAACATCACACACCTCACCAAATTAGCCTGACCAAGTATAGCAGGCTAATTTTTAAGTAGATAATTTTGTATCGCCTGTGAATGATGTTATAAATATCCAAATGGCTCTTGGCAGAAAAAAGGTTCCCCACTTCTGTAAACCAGTCAGGCCAGGGCCCCCTATTTAATTTAATTCCTACCTTGATCCAGCATCTGGCATACAGTCAATACTCAGTCCATACTTGTTGAATGGATGAAAGATGATCGCCCTCTTAACGGTAAGTGGGAGAATCCTAATTCCCAAGGTTCTGCCTCACCCTCTGTGCTACTGGTCTTTTACTGAATAAGAGATGGTGAGTTGAAGAACATTTTGAACAAGTTTCAGATTATGCTTTTAGGGAAATGAATTCCTCAGAGCTATGTAGTCCAGGAAAGATGGAAAAGATGTTGAACATGGGTATACCACAGACGGAGACTAATGCAATTGTCCAGGCAAAGATCCCAAGGGCCTGGACTGAGGCGGTACAGTACAAATGGAGAGCAAAGGATGGGTGTGAACAAAACAATGTGTAGCTCTACTTGGAAGGACAATGGGGAGAGGAAAACGTCAAGAATTATTCCTAGGTTTTGAGTTTGAACGTGAGATTTTTCATCAGTTATTTCACCGATGTTACAGAGTACGTAGGACAAGAATGATCGTGCCCATTTTTGAAGCGAAGGCACTGTGGTCCAGGTGTAACCCTCCGAGCCAGAGAAGACACAGAAGAGCTGAGGTCTTCCATGTGCTCAGGTTCGCTCCTCTACAGGACTAGACGATCTGGGGTTTTCTCTGCACCGTTCTGCAGAGCAGCGTTGGGTCCCTCACCTGTTTCTGCGGTGAGCTGTGCTTCGGCAGAGAGTCCTCAGAGCCAGGGAAGTGACTGGGCAAATGCTTTGATCATGGACCACTGCAAGCAGCTTACAGCTGGAGCCTGAATGAAAGGATTTCTCAGCAAAGCTTTACATCAGGAAGGTGCCAGAGACAATATAAGCAAACATACAGCTTTTCCTTTTCTTGTTCACTGTTCTCAAAGAAGAAATGAATTAAATAAAAGATAAGGTGGAAATATTGTACGACCGCCTAAGGGCACAATTAATAAGAAACACAAATACCGTTCACTTAGTTAATTCAAGCAAACAAATCATTACTTTGGTTTAAAAAGCCAGCCAAACGGACTCCCTAGCATAAAGAGATAAAATAAAACAAATAAATAAATAAAATTAAATGCTTTGGTGAGGAACTAAGAGAGGAAGCATGTGCTTCGCTTTTACCAAGGATTGCCATCCCTTCCTCTGTCTTACCTCCTTCTCCTTTTCCTTTAGTTCCTGGGCTCATCCCCTCCCTTCCTCTCCATTCATTTCTTTGGGTTTCTGGGAGAGGGGGAGGAAACAGGAAGTAGACCAGGAAACAAGACCGGAAGAGAAAGAAGGATATGAATATGAATACAGAGTGCTGAGGAAAGAGAGCAGAAGACTGCACAATGACCGGGGTCCTTGTTTACAGGCCCTCGCTGCACCAGACACCAACGCTGCCATGTTGATCCTCACAGGAACCCTAACGAGGGGGTTCGATGACTGTCCCACTCCAGAGACGAGAAAACGCAGGCTTAGTGTCAGCCATGGAGCTCACGGAGTGGACTGCTCAAATCAAAGCCAGGTCTGTCCTATCTGCGGGTCCACCCATGGTCACTGCAGCATAACGACTGAGGACGACAGTGCGGGCAAAGGCCCAGCTGCTTTCCATGCTCTTTAAGTGGACAAGTAGAACGACAAGACACCAGCAGTGCTGGTTCTTCACCATGCCTCACTTCAAGCAGAGCCGAAAGGGAATTGTTCACTTCTGGGTAACGAATATCAACATCATATAAATACCACTTATTTTTCTCCGAATATCATGGTATACTAGTGTATGTCATGGTGACTATTACTTTACACTTTGGTTTTGTCTCTTCACTCAACAAATGCCTGAGACTTGGTGTGTGTGTTTGTGTGTATGAGTGCACATGCGTGTACACGTGTGTATATCAAAGTCTCTGGATCACTCTGTCAGCTTCTGTATTCACTCAAGTTCCTGCCTTCATCTGGGCAATGTCTGTTATCTGCACGCTGACCATTAATCACTCAATATGTTAAAGAGGTGATACTCAAACACTCAGGTGACATGCAGCCCGCATGCATATATGCGTGTATTTACTTAAAATCATAGCTGTCATTTCTCTAGGTACTGGTGTTTCTGCTTTCCTCATTATCTTCAGACTAAGTCCCATTTAAGGTAACCCACTAAGCATTATAAAACCTTGTTGTCTCCTGGCACTTTCTGGGATGATACAGATGTTCCATATCTATGCTACTGAGCAGAGCTCTGAAAACGTGAGTAGCATGATTGAAGAACTGATTTTTTTTCATTTTATTTAATTTTAAATATTTACGTTTAAATAGCCACATTTAGACAGTGGCTTCCAGGCAGGACAGCATACCTCTATAGAAGCTCTGTTTACCTTTCTCTCCCATGGTGTTGCCATAGTTACTAAAGTGTTGTGGACATTGTCAAGGGCAGATGGAGTAGATTCAGTGTGAGGGTTCCTGCTGCTATTGTTCTCTTCAAACGTGAAACAACTCACTACAATATCCACTACGATTCTATAGCCTGGGCCGAAGTATAATTTAATAAGTTGAATATAAACATTACACTTGAAGTTAAAAATAAAGTATTCGCCTTGTATCTGATTCAATTTCTTATACACATATTAACTTCTCTCCTCATAGCGATAAGATTGGCTCAACTGATAGGACTTCACGTACTCATGGTTTGCAATTCTGTGCACTAAAATTTGGATTTCTTGCTCATTTCAATATAACCTGAATTCAAGAAAATATGTCCAGATGGAAAATAACTGTTAATAATGAGAAGAGAATAAATTAATGATAATTCTAAGGTGGCTATAAAATCGAAGTCATATTTAATCCATGCTTTAATAAAACATGAAGAAATGAAGTTGGAATAATTAGGTAAGAATAAAGACCTGGTAAAAATAACTACCAATGATAAATGGTACAAGGAATATAGCATTAGGTCGTTAGTTCAGAAACAAATATAGTTTCTGACCTAAGTTCTCAAGAAAGTCAACTAGTATTTTAGTTACCAACTCAGGTTGTCCTGGGTCAGTAGGGAGGATAGGGAGCAGAAAAAATTAAACAAAAGCAAATGGACTGAAGTGAGCCGAGCCAGAATCAACCAAATGTCAGCATTGACAGTAATAGTGGATGCATAGGAAAAGTAAAAATAAAATCTGTCAATATCAGGAAGTCAGTGAAATAAAAAGCAAAATAAGCTCCATCCCAGCAAAATAATGTATGGAGTTATAACATTACTGGCATATATTTGGGTTTTAATGCACAACTTTGTCCATGATTGCTTTAAATTGATCTGGACAGTAATACAGTTGTCATGTTTGGAAAATTCTGCTGAAAGATTGAAAGCAAAGAAAAAAGGTAAATAATAGCAGCTTATCCATTTGTGTGTGGGGAGGGTAGAGGGGGGGCAAGGAGGAGGGTACAGCAAGAATCCCAAGCAACAATGTTCTAATTATTGTTTTGTTCAAGAATTTTATTGTATTGGGCATTGCTCGAAGTAGGAGGGCTATGAAAAAGACTAAGATGGTGTTTCCTTTGTGAGTATAAGCAATTTTCCATGCACTGTAATTATTATAAGATAATTTAACACAAAGTAAAAATAATAAAGTAGGTAAGCACAACTAGAGAGATAGTTAAATAATACAGTACAAGTTTAAAAGATGAAATCAAAAAATATTCTTCAGTGATGAATGTTAACAAATGATGTCCTTTCCAGGATTCAAGACAATGGATATGGTTTGAACTGTGTTGATCACAAATATATTGTATCAATTAGGATGTAGAACAAGCTGCTATAATAAACACCAAAATAGCACAGTTTAAATTAAATAAAAGTGACCGTTTACAAGGGACCAGTCCTATGCTGGTCATCTGGCTTTGCCAATCTGTGCCTTTCATCTCTATTTCAATGTCACCTCCCAGCCTGTGAGAGGGGGAAGGGCTCTGAGTGGTCACACGTACTCAAGCATTCTGTGAGTGGCAAAGCCCACGGATGGCACTGCCACATTTACTTAAGTGCATTGGCCAGAACTCAGCCCCACAGCCATGCAGGATTTTAAAGAAGGTCATGCATAAAACGTGCCTTTCACTGGGTGGCCATGTGTCTTGCTAAAATCAAGCAAATGGATCTATTATTAAAGTACCGCCTTTGGAGGGAACCAGAAGAGACAATCCACGGGAAGTTTTTCCAAAAGAGAATGAGATAGCTATCGGGATGTTTCAGAACAGTGATAATTATTTATACACACTCTCTCCTTTAATGCATAAGGACCCACGAGACACGAGCATCCTTATGTGCACTGGAGGTGCGTGCCATTTCTTTTTACTTACTTTTTTTCATTTCCAGTGCCATATCATCATTTCTGGCATGTAATAAAAACCTAAAATATTTTTTGTCGAAAGCATAAAATGCCTAGCTAACTGAAGAGAATTAAAAGTAAAAAAAAGAAAAAAAAAATGACATTGAAAAAGATTCAATATCCTTGCCCAGGTCAAACAGCTTGGAGCTGGTAGAGTCAGGATTCCACCCCTATCTATTTGAAGTTTTCTCCCAAGAGATTCTCCTGCAAGAAAGTTCTGTGATGAAAACAAGTCATCTGCTTGAGAGAAGCTCTTCCTCTGTGAGCTGGGACGTAGACTCTGTAACGACTGCCGCACCGCCGTTCCCTTTGTCGTGTTTCTTTTGTGGAATGTGACAGATACTCCTGTTGGTGTCATCCCTTTCCTGAGCGCTCCCTCACTGTTCTCTCAACCTTTGTGATGTCAGAGGACTCTGTGGTTGACGGATTCTCAAATGAACAATTCTAACAAGAAGGCTCATTCCAATGTGCTGTGTGTGTTTGCTTACGGTTATAAATAGTAAGGATCACACCCGATCAATGGATGTTTTAACAAATACTCAATACTAGAATGCTCGCGTATTCCCGGTCTCACCCTTTACCCATCAGCTATAACGATTTCTGAACCGATTCTTTCCAAAACCACTCACTCTGGTAATGGACAACGTGGCCTCTCGTCCAGGGGTTTGTGTGTTGATGCCCACTCAGGAAATGAAAAGCTGGCTGCTTTTTCTCTATCCGTGAAGGCAGAATTCACAGAGAGTTTGCTGCATATTTAACAGAGGACACATTTCTACCAACATAAGGAACGTAACAGTGAGTGTGTGTCTGGGCATGTTTGTGTGCTCGTGGGAGAAGCTGTATTAGAGTTCAAAAATGAACACATACATTTTCAATGTATAAAACAATGTGTGTGTGAAATCCAGTTGGCGAGTGACAGATCTGGAAAAATGGAGATGCTATGACACTATTTGCACACACATGTGGAAAAGGGGGTAGGAAACAGCCACAACAGTTATAAAAATGTTTCCCCTCAAATCACCATCTCCATTTATTTTTACTTTATTTATGTGGAAATGTTTCAGAGCAGCTGGGATTTCTGAATTTTCCGTCACTTTGCATTTTGTAATATGGTAGATATAGTAGGAGAAACCCTTAGTGTTTGTGATGGTAAGTTTTGTGTGTCCACTTGACGGGCTACAGGGTTGCCAGATTAAACATTATTTCTAAGTGTGTCTCTGAGGGTATTTCTGGAAGACATTAGCTTGAATGGGTGGACTGAAGCAGAATGCCCTCTCCAATGTGAGTGGGCATTATCCATTCCTTTGAAGGCCTGGATGGAACAAAAGGTAGAGGAAAGAGAAATTCACCCTTTTTGTCCTGCCTTAGTGCTTGAGTTGGGACATTTGATTTCACCATCTCCGGCCCTTGGTCTGGGATTTATGCCATCTGCTCCCTGATTATCAGGCATGTGGCATGGACTGAATCATCCCGCTAGCTTATCCTACAAGCTCTCTAGCTTGTAGATATATCTCCTGTTGGTTCTGTTTCTCTGGAAAACCCTGACTAATACAGTGTTCTCTCTCTATCCATTGTCCACTTCTTCCTCAATAAGAAAATTCATGAAAATCTGATGCTCCAATGTTTCAGCAAAATAAAGATTACATTTCCAGCCAAGCTTGCAGCTATGTGTTCATGAGAAAACAGGGATGATTTCTCTTTAATTATGAAATAAGAAGCAGAAAGTTTATAAAAATATTTGTTAAGTGATTTTATATAGTTTCCATCTTTAATCTCCCTAATAACCTCAAAATATCTGTAATTTTATCTCTAATTTGGCGATGTAGAAATCGAGGCTTGGCGAGACTTATTATTTGTCAATGGTCTCCAAGATAATAAAGAGAAGGGTCAAATTTGAAGTTAAGTCTATGATTCCAAGTCTAGTGTTCTTTCTATTCAGCCATAATTGGCAATATTGTTTCTCTCTTTGGCACTTGATATATGTTGACTGAGTTGCTGATTTACAGAGTTAAACTCCAAACACACTAATGCTCCAATAACTCTATCTAGTTAGCCAAACAGACTTATCCAAGTAATTCTGCTTTGCTATTATTATAATGTTAAAGATCTTGAAAAATTATTTATTATTTTTGCACCTCTAATATGTATCTCTTTAATAATAATAACTAGACCTACTCTGCTCACTGACTTTCAGGGAAACCAGGCAAAGCACTGGAGGGCTACACTTAGAGGAGTAACTTATTTTTAGAGAAAACAAATTGTTCTACGCAGAAGTCATTGTAAGAGTTCAGTAAATAATTTAACTTGAATGTAAATCATAGACATCCTCTCTATATTACAGGCAACTCTGCATAGCGGAGATGGGGAACTTTAGTTGAAAAGTAAGAAAAACACATACGCGAGCTTGGCCAAAGAAGCATCAAGAGATCTCATGGTGTGTGTATGTGAGTGTGCACTTGCATGTGTGTGTGAACGAGAGACACACAGAGAGAGACACACACATAGACAACGAAAGGAAAGTTGGAAAAAAAGTAGACTTTCAAACTTCTAGAGTTTTAGTGAAAAACAAACAAGAAATCCCTAAAGAATTCTTCAAGTACTAAATGGCTGTGGAGAAATAACTTAGATTTCAGAAAATTACTCTAGAGTTTCAGAGGGATTGGCTCCATTTGCTACATAATTGCCAACGCGTGTACTTGACTTCCACCAGATAGCTTGTGCAGGGTACTTAACCCACTGTGATACAGCACAGAGGTTAAAAAATGCTTTTGAACCAAGCAGTTTGAGTCCTGGTTCTGTCACTTGAGAAGAGCTTTGGTACAAGTCATTTAAGCTTCTTAGCCTCAGTTTAACTTTATCTAGTTTGTCAACTCATCTGTGACATGGCAACAATTAGAGCGTCTCCTCTTAGGAGGATTATGAGGATCAAATGAGACAATTCATATAAAATACATAGAGCTCAGCACATAGTAAGTGCTCAGTAAGTCATGTATTACCATTAGTATGGACTGTGCACACCTTCAATTACTTGTAATGCACGTATTACGTGAGTTTCCTGAGTGTTTACCAGATGGAGCATAAGCATTGATATCTGCTTGTTTTATTGAGCCCTGTCACTATCAGTTTTCCTCTTGTCTTTCTCTTCAAAGTCCACCATAAAATGTAGTTCACAGACAATAAAAGTATAGTCTTCACATAAATAACGTTTTAAATGTTTATAGTAATAGCCTAAACAGATTTTGTTTCCTAAAGTTACATGATACTTGTTTCAAAAATAACTTCCATCCCCCACCACATGAACAGGGACTCTTTCCTCCTCCCCCACGTGCTCTGACCAAGGTCAGGAGTACACATTACGCTCCCTTCGCAGAGCGGGGAAACCAGGGCACACACTCAGGGAACTTGACCAACAACAGAAAAATCACTGTGATGTGCGCACTGGCGTCTGGAACTTCAAATCACTTCCCCTCCACTCGGACAAATAAAGCGACAAGAGAAACAATGGACACCGTCACCCTGTCATTGCCAAGAGAGGGGTGGAAACTTTTCCTACTCATTATCAAAAATTCTTCAAACTTGTTCCATTGGACAATATATGGTCAATGCTTTGGGTTTCCATATGTCATTAAACGCACAGCCCTCAGCTGTCAAAATAACAGCTCTATTGTTTCATTGCAAGTTCAAATAATAAAAGATGGTGTGCTCATAATACAAGAGACTGGAGCAAATAGACCATAACTGAGACCTGAATGGCCGCTCATGATCAGGAAGTAACATATTACTAAAGGACAATGATAGCGATAGGGTCAAGTATAAAAAGAAAACCATCAGTTTCTGCCGCAATCCTATAACCTCTCCATAAGCACAGTTTTGCTCAGTATTTTTATAGTGTTCTCTGATTTCTGCCTGGAAATGACTAATTGGTGTGTAAACCTTGTGAATTACATTACCATAAAGATAAATCACTTGCTTTTATTCTTGTGGGTATAATTCCTGGCTCTGTATATATTTTTTAGAAAAGAATTTGATTTCTTTGCTGTAAATATGCTCTGCTTTTAGGAAAAAAAAAAAAAAGCCTCTATGCAAATTCATTGTATTCCATCCAAGTTTCATTTCTGTCTCTTGCTGAAACACAGAGGCCTCGCCACCTTACACAAAAGGTAGACGGAGATGAACGCAAGATTGTATTCAGTTTCTAATTTGCTTCTGGACATTGACACAGAGGCGTGGTGACTCACCAGAAGGACACAATGCCTTTGGATAATTGAGGTAATATTGCCATCTTATCCATCTGATTTCACGGCAGAATCCTTTCACGTGGTCGTTCCCTGTCAGTTGACTGCTTTCTGTCACCAATGACATCGCTTTGTGTTGAGTTCTTTCTCAATTTTTCATTTTTAAATATTGGTCAGGATGCTTTAGAAAGTAGATGGGATCTGCCTCAGAATTTTTTTTTCTTTATTGATTTTAGAGAGAGAGGAATGGAGAGGGAGAGAGAGATAGAAACATTGATGAGAGAGAACATCGATTGTCTGCCTCCTGCATGCCCCCCACTGGGGATTTGGCCCACAACCTGGGCATGTGTCCTGACCGGGAATCGAACCAGCGACCTCTTGGTGTATGAGTTGATGCTCAACCACTGAGCGATAATGGCCAGGCAGAAACGTTTTCTTTTTAAATTTAGAAGGAGATTGAGGAAAAAAAGACAATGAAGATTGAGAACTAATTTTTGTATCATCTTTTTAGGGTTGCTGTAGCAATTTATGCAAACTTGATGACTTAAATTTAGAAATCTATTCTCTCACAGTTCTGAAGGCTACAAGTCTGAAACCAAGGTGTCAGGGGGCCACACTGCCCCAGAGGCTCTAAGGGAGAAGCCTTCTTTGACTTTCCTAGCTTCTCTGGCTGCATCACCCCAGTCTCTGCCTGTCTTCACATAACTTTCTCCTCTCCTTTCTCTGTCTCTCCTCTGTGTGTCTCTTATAAGGACATATCTTTGAATTTAGGGCCTACTTAATAATCTGGGATAATTTATCTAGAGATCCTTAACTTAATTATAGCTGCAGAAACCCTTATTCTAAACGAGGTCACATTCACAGGTTCTGGGGGTTAGGAAGTGGACATATCTTTTGAGGGTCCCCATTTAAACCACTACACCTTATAAAGAGACATAGCTAAGAAATCAATGTTTCTAAAATGTCACTTCTCTGCAAATTGTTAAGAAAGCTATGTTGACATTTGCTGAAATGCTTGTAGAAGAAAAAATGATCCCTTAGCTCATAACACTATGACTTCTTAGAAATACTCTAGAGTGGGTTGCCAGCACACATATTTAATCTCTACTAATTAAAGAAGTAGTTTACTCATGCTGTTTAAGGGGTGAAAGCCTGCTTTATTGTAGTTCTGCTTTTAGTTCTTATTTACATAAATTAACATACAAAGAAGCAACAGAAATACAATCCAACGTGCTATGTTTTCTTTTAATGATTTATAACACAACCTGTTAGTTATGAATTATATGGCCACTTTGTTCTTATTCTCACGAGACAGTAAAATGCTTAGTTTAGGGAAAGTCCATTCCTATTAAGTGAGTAGAATTTGAGATAACATAATATTTCCAAGTATGGTTAAAATGTTCTAAGATTTGGGCTGTGTATAATCAGAGGCCCCTCTCAAATGATTCTGTTAAATAAAGTATACGAGTAATTTACATATTGAATATTCCACCTGATCACTTGATTACTGATTAATATGCTTCAGGGTAGACATTGCTAGAAATAGTAGGTCCTTTCGATTGCTGTCCCTAATTTTCTAATTAATCTGCATGAGTCTTAGGACTAGTATATGTCCACTTTTACAACAGAATATTGATCATTAAAACACCCCCCCACACACACCCCACCCACACACGCAGAGAACCTGAAAAACAGAAATATTTATAGATGCACTATCTAATGAAGTAACTTGCCATTTTAAAAGGTGAACTTCTTTAAATTCTTAACTATATAAATTGTAATTATCTAAAAACTATCTGTCCCATATTTTGCTTTCCCTGTACCACCACCCTCAAGACAATTAAATGCCCAGGCACAGTCCTAAGAAGGAGAACAACATTCATACCATCACAAGACACTTGGATATAGGGAGAAAGACTGGATGCAAAGACTAGATGGGGGATAAGCCAGGAGTCACTCAAATGTGTATTGAGTCAGGACTCTCCAAAGTAATGAGGGTATCAGAAGACAGACTTTGAAAGTCTTTATGAGACTATCAGGAGCTTCACCTTGAGAAATTCTTGATATTGAACAAGGCATTTAAAGAGAACCACCAAGGTATAAGGTCCCATAGCCCAGTCCTGACTAGGATTAATTAAATAATGATGGGTTGATCGCTTTTCCTTTTCACGGCTTGGTTTTTAGAACATACATGGTGAGGAAGAAAACAACACTTACCAATAACTATTTACATAGATAGTCAAGTAGTGACCATTTCCCTTTACTAAGCTGCACATTGGAGAGGCCGAGTGTGAAAATCAAAGACCACCACAACGTACTTTCAGCTTCCCATGTAACCCAGGGTTCCAGTTCTTCCAGGACTTTTCTGAATACTAACATTATTTTCTCACAATAGTGGACATACGACGAGAGGAAAGGCTAGGTGGTGGGTAAGACTTACTGATGAGCTAAATAATTTGCACACCTGTGCTCAGCATTTGGGAATCAATTAGTATCTCAACAAAATCACCACAATACACAACATGAACCCTTAGAATTATTTGGGGGTGGATGCGTCCAAGAATGTTCAGAATTTCAATTTTATTCCATCCCAAACTTGCACTCAGGTTATCTCTATTCATTACTGCCTTAAATGAATTTTCATTTATGGTTAAACTGGTTTGTTGACTAGACCTTACACCTCCCCTGCTTGCCATGGACTTTGCTGTCTTGCACTTACCACATCATGTCTTTTCCCATAAGAATAAATCCTACCCATCCTTAAAATCAAAATTCTCATGCGAGTATTTCTACCAACCTCATATATAAGTAACCTCTCAATCTACCAATGCAATGACCGTCCTTGTAGAAACACTTATCTCATTTATTCTTTTCAAGAAATATTTTAATACTTATCACATAAGACTTTGGGAGCCTAGACTATGTCACAGATGATGCCTTACATTTCTTAGTATCCCTCCTGGTCCTCAACATGGTGTCGTATGCTTAACAGTTACTCAAAACATAATTATATGCAATATAAATAAAAAAAATTGATAAGAAGTCAGAAACCATTTAGTCTTTTAACACAAAAGATGTTTTATTTTGTTTTCGAATACAGCAACTGCCTGCACTATGGAAAATCCATCCATTTGCTGGTTTGACTCATGTCAACTAAATGGCCAAAAATATTTGAAAATAAAATTATGATTCAGATAATATGTATTCTGGTATACTGAGTTCATCTACATCTGTAAAATAAATGTGTTTAAACCTACGAAGGTGAATTTCAAAGGGATTATAGAATGCTAAGGAAACAAGAAGAAGATATATTGTTCTTTGGATTGATTAGTGTTCTTATTTCATCCACAACTTTTATAATATGGACATTGGGCAAAGAGTACTGACCGGAAGAAACCTATGCAGCAAAGTTAACAGGCATAAACGATCAAATCTGAGATAAACAATGGACATACACATGTTCCTATAGAAATTCCATTCAGAAACCCCTCGTTAAAACTGTCAGAATAGAACTGTATCGTAAAATTACTGATATTAACTTGAGAACAAGCAGGGATTCCCTGTGGAAACAACACAATTGCAAAGTAATAACAACAACAAGGGAAATCGGCTTTCTTCTGGAAGTGCCAACACAGCATACGATGGGTGGTTTTCCAACCTCCATTATGCTGCTAGAGTTTGGGTTCACTATTGCTTCACTATTGATAAATGGTCTGAATAAGATAGTTGGGGATAGCCCTGGCTGGTTTGGCTCAGCGGTTAGAGCGTCGGCCTGCGGTCCAGAGAGACCCGGGTTCGGTTCCTGCTGAGGGCACATACCTCGGTTGCAGTTTGTCCCCGGCCCTGGTTGGTCGTGCGGGTGGCAGCCACTCGATGTGTCCCTTTCACGTCGATGTTTCTCTCTCTCTCTCTCTCCCTCCCACTCTATCTGAACAAAAAAAATGACAAAAATGTCCTCAGGTGAGGGTAAAAAAAAAAAAAAAAAGATAGTTGGGGATAAAGAAGGGCTAAATATACCCTCCCTCTTTATTTTCTTTACTATTTAGTAACATTTCTGTAGGGTTTTTGTGATCAGGTTTTTCAAACTTCAGGTCAAAAATCATTTTTGATAATAATTCTTACATCCCGCTTCAAAAAATACAAAGCATAGTTTTGTCAACCAACACCTATAGTGCACTTTATTTAAAAATAATAACATGTTCTCTACATGGTGCTTATTCATTTTTTATTCATGAACGTCAGCTATTCTAGAGGCTGCCGAAGTGCATGGATATTTCTGATTTAAAATGTTTATATGTCATAAGCTCAAAACCTATATTGCATGCATGATGGAATTTTTTTTTATGGGAGGGGTGATGCTGAGGTTAACATTATAACTTACATTGTATTCACTGAAATCAGAATGCACTCTGGGAGTTATAAAGGTTCATTTCTCCACAGGCTAAGAGACCTATTTCTAAGAGCACTCAAGTTAAATTTATCTTCAAAACTACAATATGACAGTTAAGATTCATTCTTGACGAGATTTGTAACAGAAATCAGGAAACAGATATCATGCAGCATGGCGTCTTTGGTACTCTTGAAAAGCTAAAAGTTTTGGCATACTGAAATAATAAAATGATTGTTTATTAAAGGACTTCCACTTCTGATCAGTATAGATTAATAGGGACTGGATTTACCCTACTTCCTGGATCAACAAAAACAGAACAGTTTTCAGATACTGGATGTCAGGCAGCTCAGGTCAGTGGTCTCTGGGAGAAGATAAACAAAGTGAGCCCATTGATTTCCAGAGCTTATTGCTGGGAGAAAGATTTTAGGCTGCAGAAGAGAAAAGGGGAAACTGAAAGGAGCCTAGTGGATTTCTCGAATTGAACATATGGATTTGGAAGTCTGAGATAAGCAAAGCAACTGGAGTTGGTGGGGAAGATTACCCAAAAGGAGAGAAATGCACAGAGGGGAGCTCTGGTGGTCTGTAGGGGGTCCCTCCTGAGTCTTCATCTGAGTATGTCTTTCTCAGTGCAGGTTACGAGGAAATTTTCAAGCCTGGAGAAAAACCACCCAATATTAGCAAGAAAAAAAAAATTGGTATTCACTGAGAGCCAGGAATAAGTGGATTTCCAAAAGCCAGATTAAAAATATATATCACATAATTTATGGGAATTTAGGTAGGGTACTCAGAAGGTATGGTGTTAATCAGCCTTATGCTATTAGATGGTACCAGTGCTCTAGTACCACGCAATAGCTTAAAGCAAGCCTCAATTGGGTCAAAATGTTTCCAAGTAACTTAACTGTCCTCAAGAATAAAACTCAAGAATCTTTTTTTTTTTAAAAAACCACAAAAATCTCCAGCATCACAAAAATTTTAAAAAATACAATGTCTACAAAGCACACATACAAAAAGCAGATAATACGCATTATGTTACACTGAATTCATCTACATCTGCAAAAAACTAGAAAAATACAATCCATTGAGGAGACAAATGAAATAGAAACAGATGCACAATGCCATGGATGAAAGACTCTGTGGAAAAGAGCATTCTTTACGTTCAAGACAGGAGAGGACAGTTTGAGCACAGTAACTAGAATGTGGAATACATAGGAAAGGCCCAAAGCAAACTTCTAGAGGTAAAAAGTATTGTGTGTAATATGAAAAACATACCAGACTGGATTAAGGTCAGATTAGCCACTGTAGGGGGAAGAAAAGTAGCTTTAAAGACATAGTAATAGAAACTATCAAAAATAAAAATCTGAGAAAAAAGACTGAAAATAATTAACAAAGAATCTGTGAGCTAAAGTACAACCAAAAGCACCATAACATATATATATATGTAAATGAAGTCCCTGATTGAGAGGAGTAAGAATGGGAAAAAGAAAATCTACTTGAAAAGTAATGGCCAAATTTTTTCCAAATTTGAAAAAACCTATGAACCCACTGATGCAAGAATCTCAATGAATCCCAAGCAGAAGAAACATAATACTACACTGAGATATCACAATAAAAGTGTGTATAAGCAGTGTCAAAGAAAAAAATCTTCAAAGCAGCCAGAGAAAAAAGACACATTATGTACATAGGTACAAAGATAAGAATGATTACAGCAGTCTTGTTGGAAACAAGGCAATATAGGAGATAATAAAGTACAGTAATAGAAGGATAATAAAGTACAGTAATAATAAAGTACAGTAATCATTAAAAATACTGAAATAAATAAAATTTGTTGACCCAGAATTCCATCTCCAATGCAGATGTACTCTAAGCAAAATGAAAACTGTTTGAGATGTACAAAAATTAAAAAATTAATCACCAACATAACTCCATTACAAGGAATTCATTCAAGAATAAAGAAAAATGATACCAGTTCAAAATCTGGATTAGCACAAAGGAATGAAGTGCACTAAAAATGCTAACAATGTAGTTATATATAAAATACATATTTTGCCTATTTTTTAACCTTCAAAAAATACCTGATTATTTAAAGAAAAAATAAGAACAACGCATGCAAACTTCAATAATGTTTCTGTAAGGTCAATAGTGATAAGCCAAAGATACATACTATACTATAAAACAGTTATAGCTAATGAGCCCACAAAGAATACAACATAAATGATTAAAAATAATGAATCCCCCCAAAATGCAGAAAGAGAAATAAAAGGGGCACAAAGAGCTTATGGGACAACAGATGCAACAACAACAAAAAACAACAGCCCTGGCTCAGTGGTTAGAGCATTGGCCTGGGGACCTAAGCGTCATGGGTTCAGTTCCTGATCAAGGGCATATACCTGGGTTGCAGGTTTGATCCCTGGCCCCAGTCGGGGTTGTGTGGGAGGCAACCAATATGTGTGTCTCTCTCACATCGCTGTTCCTCTTTTTCACTCTCTCTCCCTTCCTCCCTTCCACTCTCTCTAAAAATCAATGGGGAAATATCCTTGGGTAAGGATTAACAACAGCAACAACAAAACATAAATAGAAGGATGGTAGATATAAACCCAATCATTTTAATATTCACATTAAATATAAATGGTCTAAACACCTCAATTAAAATTCAGTGACTGTCAGATTGGATGAAAAAGCTAGACCCAACTATATGCTGCCTACAAAAGTCCACTTTACAAACACACAAACAGTTTGAAAGTGAAATAATGGGAAAATACGTATCATGCTAACATACAAACAAAAAATAGGCTGGAGTTATTAATATCAGATATAATGTAGATTACAGAGCAAGGAATATTGCCACTGATAAAGAGTAATAGTTTATAAATGATACAGTGGTTAGTTCATCTAGAGGATATAACAATCACAAATAATTATGCACATTATTACAGAGCCTCAAACTACATGGGGGCAGAAACTGGTAGAACCAATAGGAAAAAAAAATGAGCCATAAGTATAATTGCTTAATAAAGCAAGATGCTTAGATATCTCTTTTTCTGTCTTTTTCCTCTATGGCAGTCCTAACCCTAGCTCACAGGATAGCAATTCTCAGACCTCCATGATTAAACTCTGAGACTTATATCTGAAGTTATAAGTTGTGTTTTATAAAAAAATTTAGGACTATGTCCTATCTCATTAGGTTATATTATTCTGTTGTTGAGTTAAAAGGCTGTGATTTTCCAGAAGACCTTGTTTTGTGTGTGTGTGTGTGTGTGTGTGTGTGTGTGTAAAGTGGAACTTCTCTGCAGCAGTGTGTACTAGCTTCAAGTCAGGCTCAGACTTGAACCCAGCTTCCTCTCTCCATACTGAAGAGCCAGGTCTTTGCTGTTTGTGGCAATATTTATCTGAGTGTATTAACATAATATTTAACTTTTTCATTAAAAAATTAGCTTTGACTTTTCTTGTTCACTTTGGTTCTCTCACTGTCTTCCCTCATTTGTAAAACTGAGATGATACCTGACATTAACAAAATGTAGAGGATGAAGGAATAGATTGGTATTTGCAAAGTACTTGGCAGAAATGCACTGAGTAGCTGTCTGTAAACATTAAATGACGTGGAGGATTAAGAAGAGATTATAATTATTCTGACCCAAATAAAGTACTTTCTAAAAAAATACAGAACATGGAGAAATAGTTTTTGATTGAATGCTTGGATTTAATGTTGGTAGAATGAATGACCCACATAATCCTTTATTTCATCAATTTAACTCTATAAGTGAAAACTCAGGTGATAAAATACAAGATGAAACGTGGAAGGGTTATAAAAAGGGGGGCAATAAAGAGGGGCAATTTGGGGATTTTAATGAAAGGTATATATATATATTTACTCCAATGAGCTTTTTTTCTCCTCTAGTTCAATAATAGTATTCATCTTTGTAAAAGATTCTTCCAAATAGCCTTAGAAAATTCACCAGGTGTAAGACAATGCACATGCTTTGGACCGCAGGGAGGAGAAAGTGAGAGAAGAGTTACAAATAGAATGGTATGTATTATTAATGAATCCTCCTGAGTCTGTCCTTAAAGACTGCTAGAAAATGCCTGTAGGTTTCCAAGGCACTAACCTAAAAAAAAAAAATCATAGACGATAAAACCATTCTTCATGGTATATTCTGAGTAGTAATCTTATGGAGTGACCTATTCTCTTCCCTCTCACTCTTCCCTGGACAACCAGTGCTTGTGTTGAATGGGTCTAACTCTCCCACTCGGGATTTTCTCAGCATTCTATTATAGCTGAAATCATTTACATTTTTGTCTTTCACAATGAATTGAATGTCACTGTGTTGTGTATATTTCTGATTCAAAAGAATTAATTTCAGTAAATAAGTGGTTTTTATACTTTCATGTTATCTAAGTTTTATCTTGGTGTTATCTAAGTTTTAAAACCTAGAACTTTAAACTATTTTTAAAACTGTATTTGATATAGTCCACTATTTTAACTGTGTTTGAAATAGTCTACTTTTCGGTAAAGAAGATCTACCAGAAAACTATAAATGTCATAGTTTATGAAAACAGAATTCAAAGCCTATGTAATTATATTATATATATTTGCTAAACTGCTGATGCACAAAATGATAAAAAAAAAACAATGCCTTATTTACAAGTACATATTTTCACTTAAAAAATTGCAAATAACTTTACTTTTATTGTATCTCAGTTGAATTTCATAGAACTGTTGTAAGATAGCAGCATACTATCCCACTTTACAGATGTGAAAAATGAGGCTCATAGCGTCCCACAGCTACTATGTCACATATGACAGTAATCCATTGTTAGAGACAGAATTCGAACCCTCATTTGATACCATTGGATTCTGAACACATTTCATCACAAATGGAACACCCATTTTCTAAATCTTTTTTAAAATACTAAACAGTCCAAATAAAATATTTCTAATTAATTATTAAAAAAAGATTTTCAATAATATTTAGAAGTAGGTGATAAATTTACCTTATAAAAACTAAATATTTTTAATTAAGGCAAAACTTTAATATTTTTATAATGATAACAATGCAAATTTTGATATTTACATGTCTTACAAAGACCAACTTTTCCTTCTCTATTAACTCTTTTTAATATCTGTCAACTCCCTGACACTATAAAATAGAGAATAAAAGTTACTCTTTTCCAACATTTTCACTAAAATAAATCTCTTTCCAAAGATTAAACATCATGGCAGAGAGAAAACCATGGGTCTAAATTCAGATTTGAAGTTCCATCCAATTCCATCTTTAATGACGTTTTAGTATGCTTAGACTATATTTTTAAAATATGAGTCCTTTGAAACCATGCCCTTTACTAAACATCATTGAAAGAAGGATAAGAATGAAAACAAAATAATATTAAATATTCATGAAAATAACTAAAAATATCCTTCCATAAGGGGGTTAAAACACTTCAAAAGAAGTGATAGGTGATCATTAAAACTCTAAGTTTTAATTGTACATTCTTTCTTTCACAGGGTAACGCCACATTCCAAGAACGTAAGTATACTCTACATCTCTGCTAATCCACATCAGTGATGGTGAAAGATTTTAATGAATTCACTGTAAGATATGTGATTGTTTTAAATGGGCAGATTAGACTTGGACAAACATAAATCTTTGTAGAAATATTTTCCATGTTAGTTTAATCTCAGTTGGAAAAGCAATGGCTGTATTGGACATTTATTCATTTTGTTGTTTGTTCTCTGATCCTCATGAGTGTGTAAAGATATATGATGTTATTTCTTTTTTATCATTTCCATTGCATAAGGACTTGAATACTATACTTTTTTAAATGTTTAGTCAAATGGATAACTCAAATCTAATTTTATAAATGACTAGACTTTGGTCAGAAGCCCAAACTTTAGTCAGAAGTCTGCTCCAAAATGCTGTTTTTTCAATTAAATTACATATTCCACAGTCATATGTGGTTCCCTAATTTACTTTGTTAACACAAATAAGTGAGCAATAGTGCTAACCATAACTCAGATGGGAAATACTCTGCCTAGGAGCTGATCTTACTTTTATCAAGAATTTTCAGCAAAGAAGCTGTCGAAAAATATTTGAAAAGGGACTGATTTTTCACTTCTGCTGTAATGGTGTGAGCTCCCTTTAGCTCACCCACCCCATTGATAATGACCATAAACTGTAAATACAAAACAAACAAAAAACCAAAACACAAACTACATGATATCTGAAAGTTATACAAAAGTAGGCAGACTGCTGAATTAAGTAAGAACTAGGAGAAGATAGGAAAGAGAAACAGTAAAACAAAAAGGAGAAGGGACAAATAGAAAATAAAATGGTGACCTAAATTCAACCATTTACATAATCACATTTAATTTTAATGCTCTAAAAACTCCAATTAAAAGGCAAAAATTTCAGAGTGCATAAAATAGTAAGACCCAACTATATGCTATCTATGAGAAACAGAGAAACTTTAAAATAAAGACACAGGTTGAATGTAATGGATAGAAAATAATATACCATGTAAACTTGAAGTATAAGAAGGCAAGAATGAATAAGAACAGATAAAATTATCTTCAAGATCAAGAGTATTATAAAAAAATAATAAAGACATTTATAATATTATACTAAATGAGGTGGTTTACCAAGAAGACATTACAATTATAAATGTATATTGGCTTAATAATAAACTTTCAAAATAAATGGGGCACACATATTGATAGAATTAAAGGGAGACATAGATGATTCTATATTTTTAAAAGGCTTTGATTGACAATCAGCAATTCACAGACTATTAGTCACAAAAGTAAAGACATAGATGATCTGCCTGGCCCGTGTGGCTCTGTGGTAGAGCATTGACCCATGTTCCAAGAGGTCACCAGTTCGATTCCTGGTCAGGGCACATGTCCAGATTGTGGGCCCAATCCCCAGTGGGGAGCATGCAGGATGTGGCCGATTGATGTTCTCTCTCATTGATGTTTCTATCTTTCTCTCCCTCTCCCTTCCTCTCTCTCTAAAAATCAATAAAGAAAAAAATATTAAAAAATAAAAGACATAGATAATCTGAAAAATAATATCAAAGACATTGATGTATTGAATATTGACATAACTCTACATCTAACTGCGGAATACATGTTATTTTCTTTTTCTTCCTTTAATTTTTTTTCCTTTATTGATTTTAGAGAGAGGAAGTGAGAGGGAGAGAGAGAGAGAAACATCAATGAGAGAGAACATCAATTGTCCATCTCCTGCATGCCTCCCACTGGGGATCGGGCCCACAACCTGGGCATGTGCCCTGACCGGGAATCGAACCGGCGACCTCTTGATGCATGGGTTGATGCTCAACCACTGAGCCACACCAGCCAGACATACATGTTATTTTCAAGTTCACATAGTACACTGAACAAAATTAACAGTATTCTGGTCCATAAAACAAATCTCTGCAAGTTTAAAAATATTGAAATCAAACAATGTATTTTCTAATCATGATAAAATAAAATTAAAAATCAATAATAATAAACCCGGCCGGTTTATTATGATAATGAATATACAGCATATCAAAGTTTACACGAAACAAGGAAAGTGGTACCTAGAGGAACACCAATAGTGTAAATACCTACCTTATGGGTTTTGACATTAAGAAATTAGAAATAGAAGAGCAAAGCATATCTACAATAAGTATAAGAAAGGAAATTGTCAATACAAGAGCAGATATGAAAGAAATAAAATAAGAGACACACTCTGTACTTGCCCACATGGCCCACAGCCACATGGACCCCACACACAATGGACTGATGGACTGGAAGTAGTTAAATGCTGTGCCTGACTCAGCGCCACCACAGAACAGAAACTCTGGACACTGGCCTTGCTTCTAGCTCTTCGGAATCTCCAGCTACACCTCTTCCAGGACTTGTTTAAGGGAAATGGGGCTTTGCAAACCCAGGGATGTAATTCCACACAAATAAAGCTTTCTACTGCATCTCATCCTCCTGTGGGGGGTCTCTGGAAATGCTTATTCCAGCGGCACCTCAAGAACCCCACTCTCACTAGCAACAGAGAAGGGCAATCCATGCAATTCTCTGATAACAATAAGAAGAGTACTACACCATGACCATATAGGATTTGCATGAGAAATTCAAATTAGTTACCCTTTAAAAAATAATCAATATAAATCACCATATTACACAAAAAGGGGAAAACTATGACCATTTCAAGAGATCAAAAATTATTTCACAAAAATTCAGCAAATACTTCGATTAAAATTCCCAGAAAGCTAGGAAAAATGTAAAATTCCCTCAATGAAACTACAGCTCTATGAACCTACAACTAACATCCTATTTCATGCCTCCCCTAAGATCGGGAACGAGGCAAAGATGCCTACCTCAACCACTTCTTTTCAACATCTTACTAGAGATCCTAATCAAGAGAAGGCAAGAGAAAGAAGGCAGGAAATTAGAAATTACGTATAGAATTGTTCCTATTTACATATAATATGCTTGTTTAAATGGAAAATCTCAGAGCACCTACAAAATTATGAGTAAAACAAACAGGTGAATTTAGCAGGTTAGGATACAAGGTTAATGTTTAAAAATCATTCAGACTTAGCAAAGAAACCACCCATTGTGTTTATTTAGTCTACTGAACATTAAAGTAGGCATATTAGCTTTCATAGTACTTTTGAAAGGTATTTAAAATATAATTTTTAAAACTATATAGACACCAAGATCTCTAGACATTATATACACACACATATAATACATACTCTTCCTATTATTTATATATATATATATATTTATATATATATAAAGATATGTTTAACACTTTGCCTACATAATAAAACACATGTTGAAAAAAATACCAGTTTATTTGCATAACCATGGGGACACTTGAACAACGACAAAACACTGTTTTATTCCATATGTTATGGTAAGACATGGGACTGTTAAAATAGTAGAGCCTGGTAGAACTTCAATACATGTGTATATATACATGTATGTGGGTGTGTGGGTGTAATTATTCTTTCCGGATAAGTTTTAAAATATAAACTCATGATTACCTATCTATCAATGAGATAGATTCATATCCCATTTTACCTCCCAGTGTTTAGGACCAAACATACCTTCCTAAGGGAAATCTCCTGATTTCTCCTTAAGCATTTGGAGAGATTTGTCAGTGTTAATCTCCCAAATGCCTCAATTCTGCTAGACTTGGAGACTCCTGGGGAGTTTCTCTGTGATAAAGAGCATCATTATCAAAGGGACATGGTGAAAGGATGCTGTTTCCTTCTTGAGTTCATTCTGAGTTTGCCCCAGGTTCCCACTGCCGGGAGCCTGGCAATGCCACTGGAATCTCTGCCTCTGGCATGTGGCATCGAGAGGAACTGTCAGAGTTGATGCACATTGATTAACGGATAAATGAGAGTCCTCTGACATAGGTTGAACAGCCATAAAATAAGAGTTTTGTGATTGCCTTAACATTCCAACTGAAGGACTGACTGAGAGAATATTATTATTTGTAAATGCCAAGCTAGCTAAAATAATGAAGACTTTCTGTAGGTGCCTCTCTTATTAGTGTTTGAAGCAATTATAGAGAGAATGGGTCAGTGCAATTTTCCTCGTGCACTTAAAAAAATCTTTTCTTGCTGATGCAAGAAAAGCTATTCAAATTCAAATCAGGCTTCTCACCACAAATGCTTCCTGTGAGAGACATTGCAAATAAGTAGCAGCACCCCCCCCCCCCCCAGTAAGGTTGCATTTGAGGAGGTCAATGTAATTCACTGCAAATAATATGGTGTTAAATCAACAAGTAGAATCAACTTGCTTTTCACTCTCTGAGAATTGTTTACATTCCTGGCACCCTGTATACAACATATATTTCTTTTATTTCCCTCTGTTAATGATATAATCTCTTATTGCATTATGGAAAATCAGATATACAATAAATATGAACACTTTTACACAGCTTAGCCCTCTCTGAATAAACAGATTTTCAATTAATTCCTAAATATCACAATTCAAGTACTACATTTAGTAAACGAAGGCTGAGTACAATAAGAGAACTTGGATTGGAGAGGGATCAGAAATATATGTAGGAAGGAGTTCGATAACTCTAAGTTACTGGCTTGATTGAAACTTTGTTTTTTCCCATTTTGTTGTTTTACAGTCATAATGACATAGCCATAAAGCTTTATCTATAAATGCAAAGGAAAAAGAAGGTAATGTGACTAGATAATTCAAGGTTAAAGAAAATGACAGAACATCTTCCAAGTAAGAAAAAGATGAAAAATGTGTTGACTTTCATTTTGTAAGAATTGTTAAGGTTAGAAGTTTCCACTTATCAGTAGAAAAAGAAAAATGACTCAACGCACTTTTCATATCTTTATGACACAGAAGCAAGGGTACACACTAGGTACCTACCCCTGTGACTCTTCCTAGTTAAATTTCCCCAACTGAAAATCTAAAGACAAAACAATGTATGTGTGTATGTGTGTGTGTGTGTGTGTGTGTGTGTGTATGTATAGATGGATAGAAGTGGAAAAAGAGAATTGTTTTAAGACTATATGCTGCAAATTGAAAACACTTTTCAAAGAACAAATTTTCAAGAAAGAAAATTATTTAAATAAGTTATTTATTTCCTTTAATATAATAAAAACCACAAGTACTCACCTAACCTCTCAATGGAATAATACCGTTGTTTACTATCCACACGCACTGTCTCAGCATAAGGGCTCCCCACACCATAACCAATAATGTAACCTCGCACCACGATGTTTGGGTTCAAAGGAGGAGTCCAACTCATGATGATGCAGTTAGTCTGGGGCCTCACATGAAGAGAGCTTGGCTGGTCAGGGACTTGAGACTCTAGAATTCAAAGAAAGGCATCGTCAGCCTGTCTCGTAATAGAACCTACAGCAGGGTACAATTGCCATTTAAATAAGACTTAACAGCCCAGCTGGTGCAGCTCAGTAGATTGAGTGTCATCCCATGCAACAAGAAGTCACTGGTTCGATTCCCAGTCGGGGCACATGCCTGTGTTGCAGGCTCAATGTCCAGTAGGGGGCCTGTGGGATGCAGCCAATCAATGTTTCTCTCTCATCAATGTGTTTCTTTATCTCTCTCTCCCTCTCCTTTCCTCTCTCTAAAAAAAAAAAAAATCAATAAGAAACATTAAAAAAAATAGAAGACTTAACATCATATTCCACAGATGCTCAAATGGTATATCACTGATGGCCCAAGTTCCTCCATGTTTCAGCAGGTGATAACATTTTCCATGCTTGATTTGATTGTCATAAAACTTCTTAAGCACAAGAGGCTACTAAATGGAACATTCCATTCATCTTTATTCTAATACTTTTTCCTTGGGCTAATTTTTTCCCCATCTATTTCTTCTTAGGTATTATTAACGAGGGGTGAAATTGAAGCAGCACACAAATCACACTGACCAGCTTAAAGCTGGTTCTGCTCCCTTAAAGCAGATTGATGATTAATGCAATCTTTGAGTTCTTTTCCACAGATAGCACTGCGCATGTGTTATCCCTGTCCTCAAGTTGACCCCAGAAGCACGAATCTTCAGTCGACGGAATGCAAATAATGGAAGTGTGGCCACCAGAGCTTTTTATGAAACAAGAGGTCCTTCAACAAGGAAGATTCAGTGCCCAGACCAAATATGGACAAATATGGAACTGACCAATAAAATCCTGCCAGATTGAAATCGTTCGTGCTTTGTCTTGACCCTCGACCATATTCCATGATTGGCCAAGTTCAAAAACGCTCCGATCAAAACTCATGTTGCCAGCACTCCATCATGCCATCCTGTTTTCCCTAAACCTTAAAACTTGTCTGCACACCAGAGTGGGGAGACAGATTTGAGTGGTGCCTCCCATCTCCTGTGAGCCAATTCAGCATTTAATAAATACATTCTTTCTTCTCTCAAAGGCTGATGTCATAATTTTGGTGCCTATGGGGTTGGGCAGTGGACCCTGGCTTGGTAACAGAATCAAGGCAGATATAAGAATAACAGAAAGGAAAACAAAATGTCAAAAACGATCTTTCCCAAGGATTGTTTACTCTCATTTCATTAAAACTAAAATAAACGTAGAAGTCCTTTCTTAAGAAACTATCAGGAGAAATAGTTTAGCACCATGGTTTGCTCAGCATGGTGAGAATGGTCCTTGACCTAGGGTTGATTGCATCTGTGAAAAGTGCATTGCTTAGCAAAGGGAAAAGAGTCAGTGGTCTAGATTAAAGCCTCACAGACTCTGGAGTGTGCACATTTGGTTAATATCAGGACCTGTCATTTACTAGCTGTGTGTCCTCATGATATTACGTATCTTATTTGAGTTTGTCTTCTAATTAAATTGGCATTCCAAATATTGATGGACTCAAAGCATGAGCTCTGGAAGAATTAAAAAGAAGAGTCCAAATGTGTACTGTATACTCACTAGCTGTGAGGGACCTCAAGCCCTTATTAGTCCTCTCTGAAGCTCCAGTTTCCTCACATCCAGAATGAGGACAAGGATAGCAATGGTCTTACGTGGTGATGAGAAAATTTAATGAGATAATGCATAAAAGCACTCCCATTGTGAGTGGCTATTAGGGAAAGAATGCACGTGCTACCCTGCCATAAATCTAATTTTAAGGACATTGTGTGTTGAACATTAATAAATTGGCATTCTAATTTTTATATCATCCTTCTTCCCTGTGATCCCGTCCTAAAGAAATGATGCATTTTCTGGATACTTATCATCATCCAGTTAATAAATATTTATAAAGCACCTGCTCTCTTTAGGCTATGAGGCAGGTAACCAAGATGATCAGGATATAGGAGAAAGGGAACAGAGCAGACATAAAACCTGCCATCTTGGGAGTTTATAACTTAATGGGAGGGGCAGACAAGTAAAAGGCAGTTATAATATACTATTATAAATATTTTGATAGGTTTAATACAGGCACATGTAGTGAAAATCAGGTAAGTATTCTGGGAAGAAATTTAAGAAAGAATGTGTCCATCTAAACTTACTAGTCCATTAAGTGCTTAGCAAACAGTTCCTGGCAAGCAATAAGTACTCAAAAATATTAGATATTTGAACCTTATTCAGACTATTTGTATTCATTATTTCTTTCCTAACTGAAAATCCCCAATGGTAACATATGTCAAATTATGCAAGAGAATTTGATGACTAAAGTAAAATTATAATATATTTTTCTTCTTGATGTAATAGCAAAAGGAGATGCAATCTCTATCAACTTTATCTACCATCAACACACACACTTCTAGCTTAAGTGCTATATGAAATTGTCTTTTATTAAAGTTTTAAAAATAGTACCATGCTAACAGCCTCTCAAAAGATGCTACAGTCTAAAGATGCTACTTCAACAGCATTTTCTAAAGATGCTTTTTTCTTCTGAAGATGCTCATTTGTGGACAAGAGAGAGACAAGCTATTCTTTGTCCTGAAGAAGCCTGTGATGTAATATGCAAAGGCATACTTAAAAAATTATCTCAAAACGTGGCTATAAACCTTAACAGCAGAAATACAATGTCTGTGAAGGATTTTCCACTATAAACCCCAAGTAAAAATAATAAAAGAGACAAAAGGGATGGATTAATACTTAAATAAGCCAGTCAGAGAAAGACAAATACCATATGATCTCACTAATATGTGGAATCCAATGAACAAAATAAAATGATGTATATGTACCATGCTGTGCAGCTGTAAGAAAGAAAAATCTCTTACCCTTTGAAATGACATGGGGGAACCTGGACGGTATTATGCTAAGTGAAATAAGCCAATCAGAGAAAGACAAGTATCACATGCTCTCACTTATTTGTGGAATATAATGAACAAAATAAGCTGATGAACAAAATTGATCTAGGGACATGGAAATAGGGAACAGACTGACAAACCTCAGAGGGAAGGGGGCCTGGGAAGAGATAAACCAAAGAACTTATATTGTATATGCATAACCATTGGACACAGACAACAGTATGGTGAAGGTGGGGGATGGGGAGCAGGAAGGAGCATGTCAAAGGGGGAAAAAGGAGGGCTATCTATAATAAAAAATTAATAAATTAAGTATTTAAAAATAAAGTAATAAAGTGATGAACAAAACAGAAACAGAGGCTGGATACATGGAACAGACTGACAGCTGTCAAAGGGGAGGGGGGTTGGGGAGCTGGATAAGGAAAGTGAAGGGATTAAGCAAAAAATACACACACACACACACACACACACACACACACACACACACACACACACAGACAACAGTGTGGTGATAGCCAGAGGGAAAGGGGGGGTAGGTGGAGGTGGGCAAAGGGGGTGGGGTAAATGGGGACAGAAGGAGACTTTGCTTTGGGCAATGGGAATACATGCAGTGTGCAGATAATGTTTTGTTGAGTTGTACACTTGAAACCCGTATGGTTTTGTAAACCAATGTCACCCCAAGAAATTAAATTAAAAAATACTTTTTAACCCTATTGCACAGAGGCTCCCCAGTGTCCATGAAATGTGATGGATTCTGTTTAACACATTTGAAGTTTTTATAATAACTGTTGAAAAAACAAGATCATCTTACATTTACAAAATGAACTAAATAGTATTCAGATTTTCTGCAGTTATAGCTTTTTAAAAACAATATAAAAGCCTAAACATTTTAATGATACTATTCAGCATCTTTTCAAATAAAAGGATAAAGCAACTATTTAAAATGTTTACAGAACAAAAACTTTCTACATCTCTCTGCAAACCATGGAGTATCTCCCCTGCAAGTTAGTTAAGTTAGCACCCATATAATTACATCTATTTGAGCTTTAAGGTTACCATGGTGATAAGAGTACATACTGGCCATTGAAGAAGAGGGGCTGTTAGTACACATGACACATCTTTACTTTTCACTTCATAAAAGTACTTTCAATCCTAGATCCTAACCCTAAAACAATTTTCATATTACACAAAATAAGGGTATTAATACATAAGAATATATACTGCCTCCCCTTCTAAATACTCAGTGGCCTTTCACCACTCAATGAAGATCATGGGGCTGGAGGGAAGGGTGACTATCAAGGCAGTATTGGACCTAAGCCATTCATAACACACGGCTTCATTATAAAGATAACTGTGTTAGGAGATTGTTTCTCATCAAGAATAGCCTGTTTGTGTCCTGCTATTCACTTCTTAGTATAAAGACAGAAATGACAATTTTCCTTTTATCCTACATGAGTGAGTTTTCTCCAGCACAGAGGACGTTATGGAGTAGGACAGCAGTTACTACTGGAATGAACTATAAAACATCAACTCAGAAAGTCTGCTGTGGAAGGTGTGTGACAGGAATACTCTTCGGAGGCCGAACTGAGATTCGCTACTCGGAAGTACATGAAAGATTTCACAAGTACCTCTAGGACAATGAGTGCATATATAAAGCACAGATAAGTATTAAGGCAATTATTGAAATAATGTGAAACCAAAGAACACATTTTGCCTGAAATATGCAAATTAATGAGGCCCAAAATTTCTACTGGAGTCTGAATTATTAAGATAAGTAGGTCAACTGCCATTCTTGATTATACTATGAAATTATGGATCTTTAGTTTAATTTGTTTCTAAAGGGCATTTATTATTCTTTCAGTGGTGATTACAGGCTTCCACTAATGAGTAATGTTCACATATAATACACTGGGAAATTTATCAGATTCATCCCTGTGACTTTTCAACATTGACTGTGGACTGCCTATATGCCAGTCATAGTACTACAGTACTGGGTCTGGGGGATATAGTTTTGAGGAGGTAAGAGAGAGAAAAAAAATAAACAAGAAAATCTTGAGATCTTGGTAAGTGTGTAACTGACTCATCAAGGAAAGTATCACTAGTAGAGTCTAAGACGAATGATCAGAAAGAGCAGAAGGAGCCAGTCAAGCAAACATTTGGGTGGGAAGTGTTATAGGCAAAGAGAACAACTACTGCAAAAGTCTTATAGCAAAAGTGAGGTTGACATCAAAGAAAAGCAAAGAAGGTCATAGTGCCTGGAGCATAGAGGGTAAGAAGGAAAACGGCTCAGATAAAAAGGAGGGTCACCCAATGGGAATGTAAAACAGTGCAGTTACTAGAGAAAACATAAGGGCAGTTCAAAAAAATATATATATATATAATTACCATATGATCCAGCATTTCCACTGCTGGGTGTATTCCCAAAAGAGTTGAAAGTAAGAACTCAAACAGGTATTTATACACCTGTGTTCATAGCATCATCATTCACAATAGCCAAAATGTAGAAGCCACCCGAGAGTCCCTCAACAGATGAATGGATAAACAAACTGTGGTATATACACACAATGGAGTATTTTTCAGCTTTTAAAAACGGAAGGAAATTCTGACATATGCTTCAACATGATTAAGCCTTAAGGACATTGTGCTAAGTGAAATAAGCCAGTCACAAAAGGACAACTGTATGATTCTATTTATATGAGTTAAACAGAGTATGTAAATTCCTAGAGACAAAGTAGAATGGTGATCGCTGGGGCTGGGGGTAGTTTGATGGGTATATAGTTTCTAGTTTTGCAAGATGAAGAGTTCTAAAGAAGGTGTTAGTGATGGATGCACAAAGGCTTGAACGCCCTTAATGCTATTGAACTGTACACCTGAAATGGTTAAGATGGTAAATTTTATTGTATGTGTATTTTAAAACTTTTTTTTATTAGAAGACCTGAAAAATGCTTTTGTACTTGTCTGGGTGGCCATTGTGGAGATGAAGTGGACATATCTGGGACATTTGGAAGGTATAGTCAACAAAGCTATAGATTGGATGGGAGGGGTGTGAGAAAGAGGAGGCTCAATGATAATTCATGTGTCTTTGGCTTGGGAACCTGGTGAATGATGTGCTGAGATGAGAAAAGACAAGTGAATTCTCGGGTCATGTTAAATGTGAGATGCCTAATAGTCATACCTGTAGAGATATCAGGGAAGTAGCTGGGTATTCAGTGTGGGGATTTGGTGAAAGGCCATAGCTGGATACATAGATGTGGAAGCACCAGCACACAGAGGGTAATTTTTAAAAAAGTGTACGAATATAGATATAGTATATACTGTAAACAAAAATTACTCATAAGAGCATGTTGCCACTCTGCTCAAACCCCCCAGCCTTCCCATCCCATATTGTAAGGCCAGGTTCATTACAATGGCTTAAAAGGTCATGTACAATCTACCCCTTCCCCCACTCCACTTAGCCCTTCCTCCTCCTCTCCTGCCACTTTCCCCTTTGCTCAACTCACCCCAGTCATCTGCTCCACACTGGACACTGCTGTCACTCCCAGGCATGCTCTGGCCTCAGGGCGTCTGTGTTTCTCTGCCTGGGAAGCTCTCCCTAGAACATGCCTTCCTCCCTCACCTCCTTCAGGTTTTTGTCATTTAATTTGCAGTTATAGCCTTCCCTGGATACTGTATTTAAAATTGTATTTTTTCCTAATCTCTAACATTCTAATCTCCTCATAATCTCCTCTCATTCCTGAACCCCTTAGGATTTATTACCACTCATTCTGCTTCCGATTTAATGTGATTATTTCACTATTCTTTGCCTCATCCTTTTCCATAAATTCTCCAGTAGCTCAAACAGTTCCTGGCACAAAGTACTCACAGAATATGGAAACCAAGTTGCTATTTCCCATAAGGGTCAATACAATTGTCCTTATGTATAACTGTCATTAAGTATAAAATGACCACAATTTTCTACAACTCTCCCCATAAGATAAGAATAGTAAGAAAAAATGGAATAACATAGAATGAAACAAGATGCAAATGCAGTTATTAAGGTTGTTGGCTCCTAGTGACCCAGCAAGATTTGTGTCCCCTGGCTCCTGCTTGATGAAACCGACGCTGCCGTTTACCATGCGGTGTGGATGGCAGTGCCAAGCAGCATCAGGCTTTGGTACTTTTGCTAAATATTTACATATCTGCCCTTTTTGTTGAGCTGCATTTTATAGGTCATTTTGTTAGAGTTTTGTTCCAGTCCTTAATAGCCTATATATATATATATATATATATATATATATATATATATATTGCAGAGAATTACACAAAGTAATTGATACACCCAAACTCTGTCTTTCTAGACAGATCTTATATATACTGATGTGTTCATTCTATTGGCGGAGCCCATTCTCCACAATGGACATTATCTTCCTTAAGCCACTCACCTCTATAAACTTTGAATGTTTTCTATTTAATCATTGTAGTGGAAAACCACTTCTATTCACCATTGAATTATACCTTTTTTTTTTTTTCAATTCTACTCCAAGTGTCTTCTCAGTAATAACTTTTAAATATAGTTTTAAAATTTCCATGCGGCCAAATTCTCTCAGCGGTATACAATGCTATGGGTTTTGACAAACCCATCGTACAAGGCAGTTCCATCAGCCTTACTATTTTCTCCTGCTGCCCTCTTTGCCATCATTCCTTCCCCCAATTCCTGACTATTAATTCAAATCATGAATTTTAAAATGTCATTTTGTCATGGACATATATGCTTTTCCGACTAATTTTATTTATTCAGCATTACAATTTTTAAAAGCCATCCAGGTTTTTGTTGAGCTGAATAACAATAATGGCTGAAATTTATGGATACCTATTATGCATAAGCATAAAGCTTAGCACTTCAATAAATGTTTTATCACTTAATATTTCAGTTTTTTGTTCTCAAAAATGTTTATTCCAGTCATAGTTGTTACTCTATCATTTCACCCACAGCTTGCATTCTTAGCTATTCTACACATTTTATATTCTTTATCTCAATTTTTTACTTTTCAAAGTTAAGATTTATAATTTTAAATGTACCTCATATTCTTATTTAGTTTTAATGTTTTCCTTCAATCTTAATTGTTTTATGCAAACTAATCTCATTATTCTATTATTTTTAGCGACTTTTGTTTGTCTAGTATCATTTTATTCTATCACTGCTCCTGAAATTGAAAATGAATGTTGATAGAAACAGAGTAGAATGGTGGTTGCCAGGGGCTGGGGCTGGGGCTGCGGTTGGGAGCAGGTGTGTGTCAGGGGTGGGGGGTGGGGGGCGGGAGAAGGTGTCGGTCAAAGGGTACAAACTTCCAGTGATAAGATGAGTAAGTTCTTGGGCATCTACTGTGTAGCAGCATGGGGACTATACTTAATACTCTATTACATACTTGAAACGTGCTAAGACAGTAGATCTAAAATGTTCTCACCAAAAATATAGAAGTTCAAGGGGAGAAGGTGGGTATATAATTAGAGCTCTAAAAAGGGAGTTTTGACAGACGGGTTCCTTTAAAATCACAACAGTGAGTTCTTATTCTGAAAAACAAAGGTGTCTCCTAGATCTATGTCAGTTACACTGGTAGATCTGGGGCAGGGGTGGTGGTGACAGTGTTCATCTGTGTTTTTCAATTCCTCATATGGATGAACTCATTCCTAGTGACAATAAAGGTAGATTACTGGAATAAAGTTGTCTGCCCAGGCCCAGAAATAATTGGCATCTTCCTGAAGAGATAATTGACTGGATCCCAGGTCCTATAGATTCTGAACTTTTACACACTAATCATGGTTCACACTGATGAGAACTCAATGGGAAAAAAGGAAGGAAAAATGCAAGATATTCCTCAGAGACAAGACTCTCAAAGCCATACCCCAGGTTGAGCCTTAACAAAACAATCGAGATTCTTTCCTTCCCTTTTTCTTTTGCTTAGAGAAACTGCAGAATCTCAACACTAGATGATCAATATGGTGAAACTCAGTCCTTTTTCTGGTCCAATATTGAACAAACATGGGCTCCGTCTGCGGAGTTCTTGATTTGACAAGTACCAACGAAAAGGTCAGATATCTGTCTTGGGAGGAGATTGGTGTGTCAAAGAGAACACAGGAAAAAAACACAGTGAAGTTCAATTTTATTTACAAACTCCTGACTTCTTGAGTGCGAAAACCTGAGCTTGACAATTAGAGGTGATGTGTCTTTCTAAGAGCACTGTGGGATCAGAGCCTATCAATATCTGGGAGATTTGTTCTCTCAATTTAGAGTTCAAGGACACCAACTTAAAATATCATAAAATTTCACTAGAATCTTGTATTTTTCTACCATGAAGTACATATCTATAATCTCCAGATTTGAGCCATTCAAACAGTAAACATTATGCTGAATGGGGTATTTCCATATATTCTTCGGGCTCATTCTCCTATAACTGGATTGAAACTCTACTCTCTCAAAACTACAGACCTATTTGTTTGCTCTTGAAAAACAATATGTCTAAAATCTTATGCCAAGCTGCTCTCTAGAAAACTTGGGTTTTGAGTTTAATAGCTTACATGGGGAAAAGGCAATGAGTTAAAAAAAAAATAATATATATATAACAAAGAGAGAGAGAAAATGGTGTTTCTAGCTCTTGTTTATCTGCTTTTTTTTTTTTTTCCCCACAAGAACGGGCATCAGTGAAGAATCAAACTGCATAAATCATGAGTTTAACATAGCTAATACCTGGCTATGAATGCTTGGTTATGATAGTTACCTATCTATTCAACATTAATTGAGCATCTACTATGTAACAGGCATCATGTAAAGCATTGAGAAGTTCAAGTCAAATAAAGCATGGTCTAATAAAACCAGTTTGGTGTAAGAGAAGGAAATCTGTACTTTTCTACCAAAAGTTGTGGTAATAGTCTCAATATCATTTATTGAATAATCTGCTAGTCAAAATGCCACCTTTAATTTTTTATTTATTTCTCAATTATAGCAAGAAATACTTCTGCCCTCTATATTATATTACAGTGACCTACTTGTCTATTTCTATGTCAGACAGTATTATATTGATTTTAAATCATAATTTATAATAATTATTAATGTTTATTTAAATTGTTCAAAATTCCTCATAATTCCTTTACATTTATTCTTCCATATGAAGTTCATTTTGATTGGAATTGTATTAAGTTAATGGTTAATTTGGGAAGAACTAACTTTATATAATTGTAAAATTCTGCATCAAAGAACATTATCTTTCTATTTATTCATGTCTTATTTTATATCTGTTAATAAAATGCTGTTTTCTTTACATATATTTGTTCACAGTTTGTTAAATTTAGTCTTAAATATTATACTTTAGGTTGTTTTATAAATACATTTCTTTTCTTTTTAATGTTTGAACTAATTGCTAGTATAAGAAAAAGCTATTTTCATATATATATATACACACACACACACACATACACACACATACTTCCTTATTAAATTTTCTTATTGCTGCTAATAGGTTGTTAGTGTAGTATCTTGGAATTTCTAAGTACAATCACAACATTTATAAAAATAACATCCCTTCTGCAATAAAATGTTATGGATTTTGAAGTTTACTTTTCTTACCCAAAGCTCTATACTATTGAATGACAAATAGTAAGAAGCTCCCCTAGCTTGTTCAGATGTTAAAGACAGTGTGTTTAATATTTTACCCTTTAGCTTAATGTGTGCTTTTAGTTTCTTACAAAAACAATAACACTTTAAAAGCTTCCAATTGTTCCCATATTATATGAGTTTTAAAAAAATGATAATGGTTGCCTATTTTATAAATTGCCCTCTTACATCTATTGATATAACTATATGACAACACCCCTTTAAATTATATCTTAATTAGATGGTGGGCTGTTAAGATACACTGAATATATGCTCTGCTTTTGTATCAGAAGGGAATGCATCTATTTCCTTAATGCAGACAACAAGGTTTTATCATCATGAACAGGAATTAGCTTCATAAAACCAATGGCATTAGTGTTTCATATTACTGTCAAACTCTGAATGTCATTTATCAAAACCAGCAGCAACAATAAACATTTTTTGAGTGTTTAATATATATTGGAAACACTGTTGAGCACTTTTGTGCCATTATCATAGTTCATTTTCACAAAAATCCATTGTTACACCTTACTTATAGAGGAGAAAAATCAGGTATTCGGGAAGGAAAGTTACTTGCTCAAGGTTATACAGTGAGTGGAGCAGTTTTCAAACCTAGGTATTAATATTTCAGAGCGCACCGTCTTGTCCACTACATCATACCTAGAGAAAGTCAAGCAAGTCATAAGAGGATCAAACATTTCATGAGCAATTACAAAGTGTGCTATGACTGAGGAAAGGACTTGAAACTCCTTTGAAATCTTATCCAAATCTAAATAATTTATACCATCCTTTGCACAGTGGAGCTCTGAGATTTTGAGCCACTTGTCCAAGTAAAAAAGCACATTTTAAGTTGCTTTCAAAAATCGGTTTTGGCTTTGCCTGCAACATTCCGTATATGTAAGATGAACTTTACTTGAATGAGAATAAGGAGCTTGATTCTTTGTTTCAAGCCAATTCGCAAACCAGAACATCAAGGATGAGCTCCTATTAAAATCTCATGTGAATCACTTTCTCACAACAGGCCATCTACATTCATTCCTCTGTGCATAAGTCCCAGAGGACCACATCTGTGAGCTCAGTAGTGGAAGCCCTACTCCTTACCCTCAAACTGGTACCTTTTACTTGGATGTGTCTTAACGGCATGTCATTGGCTTTCACCAAAAATTTTATCAATATAATAGCCAAATGAAAATAATTTAGGTATTTGTTAAAAATAAAAAATCAATTTTATAAGACTTTGCCTAATATTTTTAAATGAATAGGTATATAAGTAAGCCAGACGCTTAGGTAGCAGGTGCTAAAAGTTATATTCTAGATGTAAGATGATTTCTTTTGGACTAATGAATTATTTGGAAGTGTGTTTTACATTTGCAAACATGTGGATATCATATTATGGACTATTCGTTTAATGACATTGGTATCAATTCATGTGCTTAGTATGATCCACAAATTTTAATATCCATTTCTTTATAGCCAAGTACTAAATATTCTTTAGATGCTTAGGAAAAACATGTGATTCGCTAATTGTGTGCATATTTCAATTATGTCAGGTAAATTATTTATATTCCTTCCTTTCATTTTGTTTCAATTCTGAGAGAGATGTGCTAAGATCTCTGAATAGAACACTGGTCCTCATACAGGAGTAGGAAAAGTAGATTTACAGTTGTGAGTATGTAAAACAGTTTATTCTTGTATTATTATTTATTCTTGTATTATATATTTTTCCATATGAACAACTGTAAACCCACTTTTGTTCAGCCCTGTATATAACTTCCAGTTTACAAAAACATAAAAAATAGAGAAACAAGTTAAATTATACCACAAGAAATACATAAAAACAAGTATTAGCACTGTTGAAATAGAGGACAATAGCCCAGTCTTTTTAATATTAATAAATCACAGCAGGAAAAAAGGTACTGTGGTACATGAAGATATTTAAGGGATATCAAACTATGTGCATGGTGTGGATTCTAGTCTGTGCAAATTATCTGTAAAGAAAGTGTTTTTTGTCCATTAAAGAAATTTGAATATGATCAGGATATTATATAAAATCATAATTGCAAAAATAAAAAGGAAAATAACTGAAAAAAGAAGTTTTGAGAATAGTATGTATTATATGTTTTCATTTTAGTATATATGATTTCCTCATTATAATATGTAAATATTTTATGCTTATATGGATGTATCTATTTATATATGCAAATAAAGTCTGAACTTAAACGATGTGTATTGGGGGTTATGAGCGATAATCTGATAATCTTTGGGTGGTGAGACTTTGTTGGTTTGTTGTCTATGTTTTCTACCTACAACAGTATACAGTTACCACTTCTATAATGATACAAGTGTATTCAAATGTTATGGTGGGTTTATAAATTTGTTCATAGAGATCTTTGCCTAATTTTCATTTGTTTAATATTTTTTCCTGTGTCTTAAAAGTATATATTTTAATTTTGTTTTTAACAAGATATGCAAGTTTCTCTCTTGAAAAGAGAGGTAAATTTAGTTTTGGACAATTTTATAACTCTCATCTAGAAAGATTTATCACTTTTTCTTTCTAATTATTTTCTGTATTTCGCTATGTAAAGTTTTATTTATTTTTATTTCTCCAATGATTTAGAAAATACATATTTTCTTTTTTTAAGTGTTTTTTTTTAAAGCAACTGTTTGGGTGCATATACAATTTGACATGGTGTTTATCTTCCATCATATCATAGAAAATTGTGGGCTTTAGCTTAATTTTTGCATATCTGGTAGTTAGTCTATCATTATAGAACTGTTTTTCTCTCATTCTGGCTCATTAAACTTTCATTAAATGTTCAGAATGTAAAATTCTGAATTGTTGAGTCTCTCTATAATATTTTTTTCTTTTCTTCTCCTACTTTTTTTTTTTATTTCAAGCTTAGTGCTCATTGTTTTCATACCTTTTGGCCTCAAAAAGATGCTACTATGAAACTAAAACATAAATTGACTGGTTTATCTTATTTTATGCAAACTTTTATTTTGGTACAAGTATATTTATCTTTGTCAATGATTCTAACGACAACCAAAAAAATTTCTTCTGGCAAATGTACTAGTTTCCCATTGCTGCCGTGCCTTGTGACTTAAAACAAGACACATTTATGATGTTACATTCCAGGACCTCAGAACTCCAGGATGTCTCAGTGAGCTAAAACCAAGGTGTCAGCTGGCCACGTTCCTCCATGAGGCTTTATGTGTTTTCTTGAGTCTTTCAGCTTTTTGTATTTTTATTTTTTCTCTGCAGTATTTTTTTCTTTCTTTTTTAAAATTTATCTTTATTGTTGAAAGTATTACAGATGCCCCTTCTTTTCCCCACTGACACCCTTCTCCCCTCTCCCACCCTCACTGCCTTTGCATATATGCATATAAATTCTTTGGTGTATCTCTTTCTGCCCCCACCCCCTTCCCTCTGAGATTTGTCAGTCTGTTCCCTATTTCTATGTCTCTGGACCTATTTTGTTCATTAGATTCTACAAATAAGTGAGATCATGTGGTACCTGTCTTTCTCTGACTGGTTTATTTCGCTGAGCATAATGCTCTCCAGGTCCCTCTATGTCATCTCAAAGGGTAAAAGAGCTCTCTTTCTCACAGCTGTGTTTTTAGAGATTGCCCCTCTTCCTTGGCTCCTGGCTCCACATTACTCCAAGCTTGGCTTCTCTGGTCACAGCACATTCTGTCATTTCAGTCTCCCCACCCCCCTCTTATAAGAACCCCTGTGAGTACATCGGCCCACCTGGACAATGCAGGATGATCTCCTATCCCACAATCCTTAACTTAATCACATCTGCAAAATCTATTTTGCCATGTAAAGGAACATGCTAAAGGACATGGACATTCGGGGTGTCATTATTCAGCCTCCCATGACTTGAACAGTATTTTCCTTTCCTTTCCTTCCTTCCCTCCCTCCCTCCCTCCCTCCCTCCCTCCCTCCCTCCCTCCCTCCCTCCCTCCCTCCCTCCCTTCCTTCCTTCCTTCCTTCCTTCCTTCCTTCCTTCCTTCCTTCCTTCCTTCCTTTTCTTCTTTCCTTCCTTCCTTTCCTCTTTCTTCTTCTTTTTTATATTCTTCAATTTCTTCCAATTAAACAAAAACTTACTTTTCTCATTTTTCATTTTTCTGCCAATAAATATTCCATTTTCTCAGAGTCTATTTTTTACATGAGTTTGACGGTTTTAATATGTAGTGCTCCTTCTTTCTGGGTAGTCTCATCATCTTAGAATTTATTATTACTGTGAAAATAAGCTTTATGTATTTCTTCTCAAAGCCATGTTCTCAGCCAATATCATATAGTGTTCAAGTTTCAAAACAAAGGATTTTCTTCGTGGTTCACTTCTTAAAACAAATAAAGTTGTAATAATCCCATTTCATTCAACTGTTACCTGATCAGGCTAATAGAGCTAATTATCTATTTGGGGGGTGGGGCAGGAAATTAGAGACTGCTCCTAGGTTCACAGTTTTTGCTCCGCCCTATTTGTATTTTCAGGAGTCTGTATAATGCTAATTGTTGCTAGCCAAGCTCCCTCCATTTTAGGGTAAGAGTTTAATTTTAAGTTACATTATGATTGATGTGTAAAGCAATTTCTACCTGTTCACTTCAAAATTAGAAAGAAAAAAAAAAGCAACACAGAGAGATCCTCCAGTTTAATTTCCTAGACTTTAGATTTCCAACCTTTTTCATCTCATGGCACACATAAACTAATTACTAAAATTCTATGGCCCACCAAAAAATGTTACATTTTTTGCCAATCTGACAAAAAATATAGGTATAATTTTGATTAATTCACACTGGACAGCTATTGTTGTGTTGGCTGTTGTTCTTGTTTTATTTGACAATCTAAGGGAAAAGTGGTCAGTGGCCTTGACTAAGTAGTAGGTGTTGTGGCATATTTTAAACATTCTTGTGACACCCCTTGAAAATCTTGAAAATCGCTGGCCTAGAGGATACCTTGCATGGCAGATTCTCACACATCCTTATGCAAGTCATTTACATAAGAACTTTGGGGAATTTTAACAATCTTGTCTGTTTTTTAAGCTGAAGTTTTGAGGCACAAAATAAATATTTTACAACTTCCCAGCTGTTAGTTATAGCAAACATGCTTTCAGGCAAACCTGAACAAACAGTGAGATTTGTTCAATAATTACTTTAACAAAACATCCTAATTAAAGGGCAATCCATGAGGAATAGGAGTATTTCCCTAAGTGACTCTTGATCTTCAACTGCTTACACCAAACAGAGAATGCAAGAGGGAGTACAGAAGCCACAGGAGACAGAATTGCTTTCAGGTCTCTGCACAAACCACAGTGTCTGCTCAGTTGACTTGCAGGGCTCCAAGTTACCACCTAAGGAGGGGCTCACTCCCCTGCATGCCCCTCACTGGGGATTTGGCCCATAACCTGGGCATGTGCCCTGGTCAGGAATCGAACTGGTGACCTCTTAGTGCATGGGTTGACGCTCAATCACTGAGCCACACTTGCCGGGCTGAACATCTTATTAAAATCTCTCTAATATATGCATACATATAGCAAGCGACCAGGCTGAGTTTTCTTTTGGAGCTACTGTGAGCACTTCAGAAGTTGTACACTTTTCCTAATAATATGAATTCCTATCAAGAGTTATATTTTTGCCCGGCTGGTGTGGCTCAGTGGTTGAGCGTTGACCCATGCACCAAGAGGTCACCGATTTGATTCCTGGTCAGGGCACATGCCCAGGTTGTGGGCCAAATCTCCAGTGGGGGGCATGTAGGAGGCGGCCAATCAATGTTCTCTCTCATCGATGTCTCTATCTCTCTCTCTCTCTTCCCCTTCCTCTCTCTCTCAAATCAATAAAGAAAATAATAATAATAATAATAAAAGAGTTATACTTTTTTTTTGTTAATACTCACCTGAGGATATTTTTTCATTGATTTTTTTAGATAGAGTAGAAGGGAGGGAGGGAGAGAGAGAGAGAAACATGGATGTGAGAGAGATACATCAACTGGTTGCCTCCTGCATGACCCCGAAGGGAATGGGGAAACCCGCAACCCAGGTATGTGCCCTTGACCAGGAATCGAACCCGAGACCCTTAGGTCCTCTGGCCAATGGTCTAAATGCTGCACCAAACTAGCCAGGGCAACATTTATGTTTTAATATTTGAATAATGCAGATATAAAACTGAGAAAAACAGGAGAGAGAAAGAGAAATTAAAATCATTTTAGGGGAGTATCTCAATGCAAAAAGACCATGAGTCAATACATTGAGAAGGCCTTAGGACCAAATATGTTTAGTCCTCTTAATTTCTTACAGCAAACAAATTACTGCTCTACAAGGCCAGGGAAACACATATCCCATAATCACATAGTTAAATGCTCTGCAGTGGTTATTAATTTCCATTTTGTTTCAAAGGGGAACAATCTCAAATCATAATTCATAACAGCACTAAATGTAAGAACTATCAACTCCACCTACTTTCTTCTATTAATTTTTATTTACCTTTTTAGATGGCTAATGTATACACTGAAGGCAAGGACAGAATTGCCTCAGTAATTATCATCCAGATAAAGAAGTGGTGATCCCACTTCTAGGAATATACCATAAGAAGCCTGAAACACCCATCAGAAAGAATATATGTACCCCTATGTTCATAGCAGCACTATTTACAATTGCTAATATCTGGAAACAGCCCAAGTGTCCATCAATAGATGAGTGGATAAAAAAGCTGTGGTACATATACACAATGGAACACTATGCAGCTGTAAGAAAGAAAGATCTTGTATCTTTTGAGATGACATGGAAGGACCTAGAGAGCATTATGCCAAGTGAAACAAGCCTATCAGAGAAAGACAAATACTATATGATCTCACTTATTTGTGGAATATAATGAATAAAAAAAGCTGATGAACAAAACAGACCCAGAGACATAGAAAGGAGTATGGTTCAGATTGACAAACCTCAGAGGAGGAGGGCAGGGGGAGGGAAGAGATAAACCAAAGAACTTATATGTATGTACGTAACCAATAGACATAGACAACAATGCTGGGGGGCGGGGGGCGGGATGGGGAAGAGGATGTCTGTGGAGAAAAAGGAGAAACATCTGCAACAAAAATAAATTTTAAAAAAAAGAAGTGGAAGAATGAGAAAAGAGACAATATCTGAAATGTGTTGAAACGTATTAAGACAATTAATTGGTAAATGAATAACATATGAAAGAATGGGGACACATTTTGAACTAATAGCGGCAGAAATAATTTTCCTAAAGGCATTGTTTTAGAAGAATATCTACTATGCTGACTCACACACCTTCCCTGTAAACCTGGTCGACCCCCTTTCCCTGAAGTTTCTAGTTCAAGTTTTATTTGTTTTCATGAAGTCTTTTAAACCAGTGTAGCCATTATCTGTTATCCCTTAAGAGAGCTGCTCCTGTCTCTCCATCTGCACGCCCCATGACTTGGCACACTCATCACTTGGCCACTGCATCGCTACTAAAACGAGGAAAAGGTGAGGAGTAATGCTGCACTCAGAAGAGGACATTATTAAGCCACAAGCATGGAAACCTTCCAACCAATCCCATTAAGCAGCATTGATTAGGACTCTACTCATGGGCACGGCATGGAGATTCTTGATCAAAACAGACATGTAAGTTGGATTCTATTAAGATTGCATGGATATGGAAAGCATGCAGTTAAATAAAAGTTGTGTGCCATCCCAGAAGCTGTGACATTACATTTAGTTGCACTTAGATTGTGAGTCATTCCAGTGAGGGGAAAGAGCACATAAGTCAAGTGGAGAGCCCCATTCATCCTGGGTGTTTTATGGGACCTTCAGCACCTTTGCCCCATTTATTTCCACTCCTTCCAGTAAGAGACATAGCCCCGTAGTTTGGGTAAATGATATGACCTCATTTCTTAGAATCTTTTTCCTTGAATCACTGCCTCTGGTTGTCACAGGGTCAGTTCTAGAGCATCAGGGAAGGCTTTGCTCTGATAACCCGCACCGGAAGTTCACTCACAAAACCTGGTCTTGAGTCTCAGCTCCACAGTTACTTACAAACTTTAAAAGTTATTTCTCATGTAAAACAGAAAAATAAGGTATTTGTATAGCTTATCCTAACTGTCTTTTTATTCTTTAGATGAGACAGATCATATCCTTATGACTTTAGGCCCTGCTATCTTGGCCTCCTTGCCATACTTCAGCTACCACCTGGGCTCCAATCTCAGGCTGTTGGTTCTTACTGGTCCTGCAGCCTGGAGGGCTCTTCTCCGACTTATTCACAAGGCTGCCTCCCTCACTGCCTTAAGGTCCGTGCATATATTTTAATGTATTTTACCTAATCAGGGAGAGCTTCTCACCCCCTATGTAAAACAGTACCCCCTAATCATCTGCTGTTCCGTCTACCAGGCTTTATTTTCCTTTAGAGCATTTATCACTATCTCTACCTCAATAAAATATATACTCATTGAGAGTAGGGATTTTATTTATTGCTTTACCCCCTAATGCCTAAAATAATGCCTATTATATATAGGCCTTCAAGAAGAAACATACATTGAATACGTAAACACGTGCATTAATGTTCCCTAACCTCTTAGTGAAGGGGATAAGCTCTGTGACGTGTGACCATGTAATGCCACATCTTCTCAATTTATATTATCTATGACAAGTTAAAGAATAAGTATATACACTTTAAAAGTTATTTCTCAAGTAAAATAGAAAAATAAGGTATTTGTATAGCTTAAAAACATTTTCCAGGCTTCAAGTTACTTTTCCATAGGGTTGTCCCATGCTTGCCTACTTCTAATACATTTTTTAAAGTGTTAGAGTAATCTCATCAAAGTGTAATCTCATCAAAGTGCAAATATAATTAAGTCACTATTTTAAAAAAAAATTCATGAATGACTTGCTTAGAGTAAAGCATATTATTGCTTTAATGACATTCTTTGGACAAAGTTCAAAATCCTTAATTTTGTCTTGCCTGATTTAGAACCTGAGGATCTTTCAATCCTCATCACATGTCATCTCTGCATTTCGGTCTTGATGGCTTTTTCTTTCAGGCCTCCAACACTGCCACTGTCTGTCTTGACTTCAATCTTCACTTACCTTGCCCTCTCTTCTTCCTCCCTCAATTTCTAATGCATGCTTTGGAATAGCTAATTCCTATTCATCCTTCAAGTCTCAGTTTAAATGCAAATCTTCTATATGTCTGTCTGTTTACCTATCTACTTAGCTATCCATCCTATGTTGATAGGTGGGACACTGCCAATATTCAACCAGGTTTGAACTATAAAATGGCAGTTTCCTATGACTTCACCTAGAATGTTTGTCTTTCTTTGCTACACTCTAAGATCCACAGGAAAAGGATCATGTCTTTCTTATTTATTATTATACGCTGAGAGCCAAGCACAGGGCCTAATGCTTAGTAAATGTTCTATCCATATTCTGTGAATGAATGTGCTGCCCCATGGCAGCGATTATCATTATTGTGGAAACAGCATTCGTTGATTGTTTTACTGCTGCCATAATTACTTTGTAAAACCTAATCAGTGACTATATTAAAATCATGAATAAGAGTAAAATATTTAGAAAGAGAAGGAGAGAAAGATCAAAGAGCAAAGAGAAGAAAAACAAGAAGGAAGAGTTTGAGAAAGAAGAAGTGAGGAGAGACTTGAGAAAGGGTGATGAGGAAGAAGCTGACCAAGAATAAAAATGAAGAGGAAAGGAGGATGAGAGAAAGAGGATAGAGAAAGGAAGGAATATAGAGTTTTTACCTTCCAGTAACTAGTAGGCCTAATAGTTAGTAATAAGGGAATTTCACTGTCAGTTACTTAGACAGTTGTCTTGTGTCATCATATCATCATATTTTCATCACACATGTGTTCATTCTTTTTTTTAATCCTTACCCGAGGATATGTTTTTACTGATTTTAGAGAGAGGAATGGGGGGAAGGGGGGAGGGGGGAGGGAGGGAGAGAGAGAGAGAGAGAGAGAGAGAGAGAGAGAGAGACTGATATGAGAGAAACATCCATACCAGCCCCAACGGGGAATCAAACCTGAAACCTTTTGGTGCATGGATGACACTCCAACCAACAGAGCCACTGGGCCAGGGCCAAGCCACATGTATTCATTCTTTTATCCATTTTTCTTGGTCCCAATTTGATGACCTAGCTTTAAGTTTACAGATCATAACTTCTTTTTTCAAGTACCTCTCATTTTCATGAATTTCTACCTCTTTCACTGTAAGTCCAAATCTCTATGGTATGTTTTTGTTTTATTATTTAGATATTTTTCCTGTTGTTTCTACTAGCCTTTTCTCTTGATTATTATTGTCTTATTTAGTTATGATATTTTTATTTCATAAACTATTTCTCATCTGCTAATTTTTAAAATCTTGCTTGTATTTAATTTAGTGATATGTGACTTGTATATAAATCTCAATAACTATCAATTAAGCAAATAAGGCAGATTGTCCTTTATATAAAAAATGAGATGTTAAATATTAATAACCATAACATAAGCAAATAAAAAATATAAATTGCTATTTTGTAGAAGCATCATAAAACAGCAAATGAAGCTATGCAAAGTAAATATATTTCATGATTATCATCGGAAATTGTAGCAGTTCCTGTGACAAAAATGTTTAAGGTCAATTATTCAAAATAAAATAAATAGGAAAAAGATCATTTCAAATTATCTTTAAAAAAGTAACTTATGAGGACTATAATTAATCATAATTAATTTATATTTATATGGCATTATTGAAGACTATATTCATTAAAAGTTTTTTGCTTTTGCATCTAAAGATACAGGAAAAAGAAATATCCCCAAATGATGGCGTTCATTAACTTTTTTAAAGAGAGCCATTGGAGCTGAAGTAGTGAAGAAGATAGAAATCAGAGTGAAAATGATTGAGGAGAGGTCTTACCATCGAGATCATTCTCTGGGGTCTCTGCCGTGTGCCAGTTGGAAGGTGGGCCAGTGCCGTTGACGGTCATGGCTGCCACTTGAAAACTGTACTGACTTCCTTTCTCCAGTCCTACAGAAGAGTTTTTCATAAAGAAAAAAATTGAATAACACCATTTCTAGCCGAGTTTCAAAAGTTTTAGTTAAAATTTTAACAGTAGACATGTTTTATGTTGTTTGTGATTGTTGAGGTAATTATTGTTATTTTGGCCAAAAGGTCAGACATATTATAGCAAGAAATCAAATTATTTTTCATATATTCTCATTTACTCTTGTCCAGTTCATAAAAATGTATCCCTGAAAATAGCCTCCGGGTAGATGCAGAATATAAAATATGAACGATGAAGAAATAATCAGAAATAGCAAGGATCATTTTTCCTCACAGTCCAGAAGAGGCCTGCCTATAAATCAAGAACCGTCAATCTAAAAATTTATGTCTTCATCATCCATTCAAGGTCAGTGATTATGTTTTATTTGGGCCAAAAAAAAAAAAAAAAAAAAAAAAAGAATCCCAAGCTACTGCACTAGGGCTTTCATCTCTCAAAACCATCACAAGGCATACTTTGTTTTTCAGGTTCCATAGCAGAGAATGACGTAAGTCTATCTCTATGATAATTTGGACCTATAATATTGTACACTGCAGGCTTATTTTAGAGAGTACAGGTAGATTGAGAGAGGCCCTGTGGATCATTAGTGTGATATGTGTACATTTTTTATGTAAATAATTTTCCTTTAAGCTAAATTGCCATGTAGCTCATTAACACAACTAATTATCGTAAAACTGATGGCACCTGTCAAAAGAACATGTGACTTTTTGAGATGTTGAGGACTCAGTTGAAATTGACAAGTCCTAAAATCTCAAGGTGTTGAACAACCCTGATAAAGATAAAAATATAATCCCTCTTTGCTTTTTATTCATTTATCAAAAATGGCACAAACATTTGGTGCCAAGGAAAATTCATAAAGAAAATAAACTACTGAAGAAATGATGCTTATAGCATGTACAACAGAGCATATTTGTAGATTTTTGCATAGGAAAATGAGTAAATCTTGGTATTAAGGGGAATTATAACTTGCTACTAAGAGGAGATAGTGTTGTAAGTGATGGTTAGAAGGGACTTATTGATGTCAAGGGGCAACTGCCTTTAATAAATAGTACTATTGGAGAAGACAACTTGATTAACTCACCCACACAAAGGTATCTACAACACAAAATGCTGTCTTTTTAAGGGCTTCGGATTTTATAAAATAGACTGGAGCTCCATGAAGACATAGCCTGAGAATGGTGTTGGTGCTGTTGTTGTTTTTATTATTATTGATGTTTTAATTGTATATCCACAGAGCCCACTACAGTGCCTGATACATGGAAGGCACACACATAAAACAACTGTTGAAAGATCCACTAATGCAGTGTTGCACACAAAGAAAATATTATGATACAGTACAATATCCAACATCATCAGCAAGATAGCAAACATACTTTTGAACATAAAGTCTTTGTCATGCCTCAAGTAGGTTAATGATCACTGTGACTTGTCCTTGGGCTATGATGGTATTTATCTGCTATTTGTTAGTATTTGCACCCTTTCAAAGGCACTGTTGTTGATACTGTGATAGAGAGATTACAGAGGTCTTCCAAGAAATTAAAAAAAAAAAGAATAGGGAGAAAACTTTGGGAAGAAATGCTTGCCTCTTCATTGTAGCTCATGACCTTCACAGTGGTCTTATCTGAAATAGTTTCCATCCATTAAGAATATACTCTTTTGAATTAAGTAGAAATTTAACTTTATTTTTCTTTGGAACAGATGGACAATTATGTCAATACCTTTGCCAGCTACTGATTTAACTGTCATCTGCAATGGCCAGTTTCATGTGTCAACCAGGCTAGGCTACAGTCCCCAGTTATTCAATCAAACACTGTACTGTGAAGATATTTTGCAGATGTGACTTAAATCCATATTTAGTTGATTTTACGTAAGGGATATTACCCTAGACAATCTGAGTGGACCAGATCCAATCAGGTGAAAGGCCTTACGAGGAGAGCTGAGGCTTCCCTGAAGAAAACATTTTATCTGTAGACAGCACTTTCAACACAAGCATTCCTGCCTGCCTTCCTGCCCCGTGGATTTCGGAATCGCCTAGCCAGCAATCACAACCCCTTAAGCCAATTCCTTGAAATAAATCTCTTAAAATGTATCTCTTATAGTTCTGTTTCTCAGGTTGAATCCTGACTGACATATCATCATATTACATGCAATATTTTGACATAAAAATCTTTTTTAATGCCCTGTATTGTTTTCCATCCATTTGATTTTAAATCAATTCCTTTCTGTGTGCAGAATATAAATATTTAATGGAAGTTAATGAAAACATCTCACTTTAAAGTAGATATGCAAATAGATCCTCAAATTTTGCCAAATTTGGATTTATATAGTTTGAGTTCAGAATCTGTCAGTATCATTAATTCAGTTTTGAGTAAAACAAAAGCCTGCTAACAACAAAAAGTTAACATTAGAGGGCAGTCTAGGGACCATCTTTTTTTTTTTTTTCCTTTATTGATTTTAGAGAGGAATGAAGAAGGAGAGAGAGAGATAGAAACATCGATGAGAGAGAACATCGACTGGCCGACTCCTGCATGCCCCCCACTGGGGATTTGGCCCACAACCTGGGCATGTGCCCTGACCAGGAATCAAACCAGCGACCTCTTGGTGCATGGGTCGATGCTCAACCAGTGAGCCACACTGGCCGGGCTAGGGACCATCTATTAAATGTTTCCTCAATCAGGTCTCACGTGTCCAGCCCAAGCTACTTATCAAAAAATATCCCTTTGAACCACATTGGCTGGGGAGCTGTTCATATCACCCTCTTTGTGTCTTCTGTAATGGAATTTCCTAGGTTACTCTGAAAACCCTACCAAATTTCTTTAATGTATTATATTTACTTTAACTTTAGTAAAAAAAAAAAATAAATAAATTTTATTCTAGGAGCTAGCTCTGGAATCTCTCTATGGACACAGAATCCCAATACTGAAGAGATCTTGCCCATCAGTTGGTCACATGGCCCATCTAATGCTGTGTATCTAACACAGTGGTCCTGTAACTAAAGTACGGACACCTTAGGGATGAGAACTTCATCCTGGGAGCGAATCCACTCCCAACAGCTTTGCTTGTTAGAAACGTTCGTCCTTAGAGTGCCCTTAATCTGCTCTGCCATAGAATCACCTACAGATAAACCCTAGTTTTATACAGTGGGATAAAAAAATTAAATTCCTCTTTCAAAATATCTTTACCCTGGTCTTCTGATTCAAATCGGGTGCTTTCTGTACCAAACCGTTATCAACAGATTTAAACCTGGGACCCTCTTGTATGTCTAGGTAAGTGTAGGATGCAGTGATAAGCAGAAACAGAAACTTTGCTTTTCAGAGAGGCAGTCTGGACATGACCTTCAGAATTCTAGGTTGCACATAATCCTGCCTCTTTGTTGTGAGGAGTACTTGCCTGGGCACATTTTAGAGGTACTGAAATCTCTTCCAATCTCAATTTCCCATATAAAGTAATTAGGTAATAATAGCTGCTTTTCCATCTCATAATGTGCTTTTGAGAATCAAATGACAAACTGCTTGTAAAAATTGTTTATAAAATTAAGCATGGGATGTGTATAAAGATAAATAACATTTGCAGGTTATTTTCTCACTTGATTTTCCAAGAGCCTATGATGTTGGTACAGAATACATTATTATTTCACCTTAGAGATAAAGATAATAAGGCTCAGAGAAACTGAGCAAGGGCACTGTGTGATGTTTAAATCACAACCCGGACTGCTCTTGGATAAAGACTCTGGGCTCTGTCCTGCCCCCTGCTGGGCCCAACAGAGCATGTTGTTTCCCTCAAAGCCCACCTGGCCCAGGCTGGGGATGTGCGAGGAACATGAGCAGCAAATGGAAGCACTTAGATGAGTGAAAATACGTAAGGAATTTTTGTCTATTAGGACTATACCCAGAAATGGACAGGCAGACAGAATAGAATCGCTGATTCTATTAATTTAACAGTGGATCAACTTAAGAGATCAATAAAACCCAAAATCCAGAATAAAGTAGAATTAAGTCACGCTCTTACTTAGAAAAAAATGTTACCCTTTTAGAAAAAGGAGGTATCTTCAAGAGTTATTATCTTCAAGAGTTATACCAACAATTACAATGAACCAGCAATATTTTGGGCTTCAACCCTGTTAGCTGATATCAAAAGATCTTTCAACACTGCATTGATTGATTTGTTCATTCATTGGAGGTGGGGTACAGAGAGGGAAGCCATCAGCAATCAAAAGCTGTTCTATGTATTTCCAAGAGTTGTTATCTGGGAAGTGTTTCCTGAGTAACGAGTGGAAATAATAAACAGTATTTTTTAAATGAGTTGGTAGAAAAGCATTGATTTAACCCTTTCTAGAGTTATTCACTTTCTATAGCAGCATAGGTAATCTTCGATTGTTATTCAATAGATATTTCTTTCCATCCCTGCATTGTCCCACTATCTCTTTTTACAATCACACAATCACACATTTTTTGCCTATGGTCAGCAACACTTTAACTATAGTTTAAGAGTTACGTGTACAGGTTTTCAATTCAGGCAGAATTAGATTTGAAGTTTTGCTCTCAAACGTATTAGCTGTGTGACCTTGAGAAACTTGCCAATCTGTCTATCTTTGCCTAAGTTTTCTCATCAATAAAATGGGAATATGTAAATAAAAAATTGCTATAAAGATTACATTTGAAAATATATATAAAACTTTTTTTCTTATCAAGGAGATCTTTCAGGTTTACTGAGTTATATTTAATATACAAAAATTTGCACATATCTAATGTTTACGTTTGGATGGCTTTAGATATGTGCAAACATTGTGATATCAAAGTAATCAACATATCTAGCACTTCCTCAGAACTCTTGTGTCTTGTTGCTTTTTTAAAAATGGTAAGAACACTTAGCATGAGATACCTTCTTAAGAAGTTTTAAGGACACAACACAGTATTGTTAACTATACGTACTCTGGTGTAACACAGGTCTCTACAACTTATACATCTTGCATACTTGGCACTTTATACCCATTAAAAAACTCCTCAGGTACTCTCTCCCTCTCCCCTGGCACTATGAGTCTGTCTCTATGAGTCTGACATTTTAGATATCTCATGTAAGTGGAATCATGCAGTATCTGTCCTTCTGTGACTGACTTTCAGCCTATCTCCCATGTTGCCTCAAATGGCAGGTTTTCCTTCTTTTTAAAGGCTGAATACTATTCCATTGTATGTATATACCACCTTTAAAAAGCCCTTTGTGTGTCAGTAGGCATTTGGGTTATTTCTTTATCTTGGCTATTGTGAATAACGCTGCAATGAGCCTGGAAGTGCAGACATCCTTTCGAGATACTGATTTCAATGGCTTTGGATGTATACCTGGAAGTGGGATTGCTGGATCCTCGGTAGCTCTATTTTTAAAATTTGAGGAACCTCTATACTGTTTACAGCATAGTGGTTGTTGTCAAAGTTAATGTTGGTATTATTAATGTTGTAAATGTTTTAAAATATGTTTGCTATTAATGATTGTTTACAGATTCATATAACAGTCAGCCATTCACAATAAAATGAGCTAAAGACAGCAACATTATGTAGTAAAAACAGCACAAAACTAGAAGTCAGAATGACTGTGATTTAATTGGGATCATCCCTTTAACTAGTAATAGATCTTAGCAATGTCAGACTTCAGACCTCAGCTACCTCTTCTGTAAAACAAGGGCTTCGGGTGAAATGGATGGCATAGTTACTGCTCTGCTTAGTTTAAGTCTCAATCTCAATGTGTGTGTGTGCATGTGTGTATGCGTGCATGCGCGTGTGTTTCTCAGCTGCTTCTAACTATAATTTTATTCTAAACTAAGTATAGAGTAGGTAGCAATTATTTTCTTCGCTATAAAAAAATGTCACTGTTGAAAGCAGATTGCCTTCTCTCTATCTCTATCCCCAACAATACGAAGTGCCTTCAAGCTCTGTCATTCTTCTGTTCTATTTCTAATTTCTTAGAACTTATGGAAAGAGACAGGGTATTATTCAAAAAATATAATTTTTCTTTATTCCCCTAATGTTAACCTTGTTATAAAATGTCTATGCTATTGTTTCAATTTTTCAGCCCATAAAACACCAATGCGTGTTTATCATTATGATTATTCTATACTGGCCATAAAACACAAGAAAACTCTTAAATTCACAAACCACCTTTTCTGAAGAGCACTCAAAAATTAAAAACAGTACTTTAAAGTTTAGTTCAGATGGCTTTCCACACTAAACTGATAATTGTGATTTAAAATGCTTGTTAAAACTCTGAATCACTTTGTTTTTGCAGATGTCTCATTATCCTAGCAACACACACACACACACACACACACACACACACACACAAAACAACAACAACAACAAGCACCTGTTTAACAGATAGAGGACTGTAAAAACAATGTTTGAGTCTCCACAACTGAATATTTATTTATATCATCAAATAAGCATTCTGGCATTTTCAATTTTCTAACAGCCAAATCAATATATCTGTATGTCTTACAGGTAGTGACAACATGGGGTCAAACCCTGCATATTTTAAAGTGTTGTAGATTACTGTAGAAAATCAATTACTTCTGCTTACAAGAAAGTGCAGAAGTTACTAAATATATCCTGGAGACAAGTCAAAACCACAGCCAATCTACCAGCTTTAAGTTCGTGCTGTTTCTCCATGATTTGTAGCATCGAAGATATTTCCACAACATCTAAAAATGCAACAGGCATTATGGAACCCAGGTCACAGAGCAGAGGAAAGGAGGTTAGAATTTTGTAAAACTTGTGTTTACTGTTTTTAAGGCATAAGGCTATTCTCTAGCTCTTTTTATTTCTTTGGTTCAAATTAAAAACGGAGTCTGTGTGACTTTCTTGCAATAAACATCAGTGACAGTTGTACATATAACTTCTCAGGTTATGTCTGCATTCCCAAGTGCATGGTATAAACAGCGAAATGAAGAAAGAACAGTACAAATGAAGGCTTCAGATTTGGAGTCGAGATTCCTACAAAGCTATGAAGATGGGAGCAGACGTTTGTGAGCTATTCCAACAACAAGCTGAGCTGTTTCTTGCTATAAGCTGGAATGATATTAAACCAGAGTGGTGATGGGTTATCTCCTGTTGATTTGAAGCTCTGATTGTCATACATACATTAGATAAATAAAAATGTAGAACTAAATTATTTTTGAATAAATAAAATTTATGAGAGGATATAATTCAAAACAATTGTCCTTGAGAGGAAAAATAATAAAAGGTGTCTGTGGTGAGTTGAATAGTGTCTCTCTAAAATTCATGTATACTTGGAACATCAGACTGTGACCTTCCTTGAAAATAGGGCCCTTGCAGAGATAATAAGTTCAGGATTTCAAGATGACTCTCTCTCTCCTCCCTTCCTTCTCTCTCTAAAAAATCAATAAAAATATATTTAAAAAAAATCCCTGGCCATTGTGGTTCAGTTGGTTGAGCATCATCCCATGCACTGAAAGGTTACCAGTTCGATTCCCGGTCAGGGCACATGCCTGAGTTGCAGGTTCAATCCCCAGTTGAGGTGTGTCCAGGAGGCAACCCACAGATGTTTCTCTCTCTCTTCCTCTCCCTTCCTCTACCTTGAAAACTTAATATAAAAATATTTTAAAAAAAGATTTCAAGATGAAATCATCCTGGATTTATGGTGGGGTTATGCAATGACTGGTGTCCTTATAAGAAGAGGAGAGGACACAGAGATACACAAAGAACGGTATGCAAAGACGGAGGCAAAGATTTGAGCAATGTATCTGTCAGCCAAAGACTGTCAAGGATTGCCAGCAACCACTGGAGGTTAGGAGAGAGACGTGGGATAGATTCTCTCTCACAGCCTCCAAAAAGAACCAACCCTTGCCCGGCTGGTGTGGCTCAGTGGATTTAGTGCTGTCCCATGGACTGAGAGGTCCTGGTTCAATTCCTGCTCAGGGCACATGCTGGGTTGCAGGCTTGATGCCCAGTAAGGGGCATGTAAGAGGCAGCCGATTGATATTTCTCTCGTACATCGATGTTTCTCTCTCCTTCCTTCTCTAAACAGTCAATAAAAACATATTTAAAAAAAAAAGAACCAACCTTGCTGACACATTGATTTTGTACTTCTGACGTCCTGAACTGAAAGAAAATATGTCTGTTGTTTTAAGCCACCTGTTTGTGGTAATTTGTTATGGCAGCCCTAGGACTAACAGGGGCCTTTGATAGTGAAAAGGCTTCTACTTGCTGCTCTCTATATAAATTTTTTAAATGATTATACCTTCTATAGAGAGGAAATTCTGTAAGTTTGTCTATTTTAGGAACTCAGAATCTTGATTTGATAATGCTGAGCTGAATGTGATAAATTCCATTTGCCAAAAAATAAAAGCACAAATAAACAATTCACACCAGCAAGTTCTTTTGGCCATGTGGCTACTGTTCCGAATTTATTTCCTGGGCCCATTCACGTCGTGGCTGTTCAGGGGGCTTATAGTCAGCTTTAGTGGGAGAAACTCTTCCAGTTGTGTTACCAAAGTTGTAATATGACACTAAAGTCTTGACTTCTTGTTTTTCACTTTACATATGTAATTAAAAATACATATTTTATTGTTACAAAAGTTAGCAACAATCACTATTAATATTTTGGCATATATTATTCTAAATATTTTCCAATGATTTCATTTTTTTCTTAGTTTATAAATGGGGACCTGTATATTAATACTGATTTAAAACTGAGTTAGTCACCGAATGTGTTTTAAATATTTAACATATAATTTTGTGTTTTCACATTACTTCATTTTCAATAAATGTACACTACTCCATGATGTGATTATTCCTGAAATTTCTAGTTAACTGCCTATAATTAGATATGTAGGGTCTTTTGCATTACTTGTTATTAATGTAGCAGTGCAAAGAGTTAAACATGTTTACAGTTAAAAACTTTGCAAAAAATACAGCTGTCGAATTGGAATAAACTTCTAGAAGTTGGAAACCAGGATATACATTTATTCTTCACAAACACGCACATGCACACACACACACACACACACACACACACACACACACATATTTATATACATCTGTATATCACATATGCACATTGCTTCCAGAAAGATTCTAGAAATTTTCTGTCCCACAAGCAGCGATGAATGTTCGTATTTCTCTCATATGCTTTCCAGAACAGGGTATCAGTATTCATTTTATCTCTATAACTTTAATCAAAGGAAAATGCTAACTCATTTTTGTTTTAATTTACATTTCTCTACTAATGAGATTGAACATTTAATCATACTTATTCATCATTTATAGTTCTGTAAACTGAATAGCCAATCCTTAGTTTTTCTATTGGAATGCTTATACTTTAATTAATTACTTTATAAAAAGAAGTTTATTTCATATTTTTTATCCTTTTTATTTGAAAAAGAAAAGCAATGATTAAAAAAAGTTTTAGGGCTTCAAGTGCCCATGTTTATTAAAATATATGGCTTCAATTAAATTATCCCTAGAGTCTTTTTTTCTAGCCTAACAGCAATCTAAGAAATTATACTAAAATTTTTCAGCAAGATTTTAAAATTTTTGTGATTTCTTCCAAAGTATACTACATGTTGTACTAAATATCACAAAGAACACATATACCTCACTTCAGCTTCAATTTCTTTTACCTTCTTCCCATTACTTCATCAGGGAAAGAGGCAGAGGATCTTGGCTTTTCCTAAGCTTTTTAAGAGGTATGGTAGAGTGTCATGACTTCGCTTAGATTCAACACCACCGGCCTGGGAGATTTTGTCCAGATATGAAACAAATAATGTGCTTTTCGGCAATCTACCTTGGAAGCATTTTCATCATTATGCTAACATTTTAAAGGCATGAAAGGCAAACAACCTGAGGGGGCGAAACAGATTTCTATCAAGTCTCAGGCTGTAGGCTGAGAAAGGAGCAAAGGGGAGACTAGATAACACAGACATGCCGTTTGTACAGCTTTGCCAGAAAGCTGCAGTTTAACCGTCTCCAAGTCTGCTCCCTGCAGATCGATGGGGGAAGGGACTGGACAACAAACGCATGCCCAGTAAGGTCTGGGTGACATGGGAACATGCTTCATTGTTAGTCACACCTGGAAACAGGTAATTGGCCAGAATAGGTGTGGCCACGGCAAGGGCGCAAAATCTGAGATATTTAACTCCTCAACAAAGGGAGTTTGCGCTCTGCATTTGACTCCTGGCTTGCAGGGCTCTCATGATGCTGCAGTCACCATGGGGACCCCACACACAATGGACTAATGGACTGTGATTAGCCTGATGCTACATGGGACCCAGCTCCACCCTGGAACAGAAACTCTGGACACTGGCTTTGCTTCTGGCTCTACTTTGGACTAAGACAAATGGGACTTTGCGAACCGAGGGATGCAACTACAGGCAAATAAAGCTTTTTAGCACATCTCTTTCTCCCATGAGAGCCTCCAGAAATGCTTATTCCAGCAGCACCCCAAGAACCTCACTCTCACTAGTGACGGAGAAAGGCACTCCATGAAATTCTCCGGTAACAATTTCTTAAAGACAAAGGAATAACTAAGGGGATACTTTCTTTTCTTCTCATCTGCAATAATAGTTTACTTATCTATTAGCTGTAAGTTACGGGTTTTAGTGTGTATATTGACCTAGACACAGTTTCTGGGCCATCGCAGAGTTGCTCAACTTCACCCACCAGTCCTTGTCATGAGCCACTGCTCTTTGCTTTGCTTCTCAAAGCACTGGCACATGTTTATTCTCTCCTTAGGGCTAGCAAGCCCTGGGGATTGCTGCTACCCCAGACCAAGCCACCATCACATATGTGCTAGTTGACAGGGAGAGAATTCCATGTCTGCACACTCACCGGAAGCTCTGGCATCCCAGGGAGCTATCTGTAGGTACAAAATCCAACCTGTCAGTGGATTTTGACTAATGATAGAAAAGAGAGAAACTGCTCACACTTCTTACCCAACCATTGACTGTGAGACATCAGCCTCTCAAGAGATACCATACGAGAGTAAGCAAGCTCTGTATTTGTTGATAACCTTGTGGCCAGCTCAGTAATATGCTGCTATGATCTGATTTCTCTTCTTACCTGGCTTGCTTCCCTTGTTCCTTCACTCTTCCTGGGCTTGTACCCTCAAAGGCATTATTCTGGAAAGCCTGCCTCAGTCTCTGTGTTCCAGGAAAGAAACTGGACTGGCATATATTGTATTCCAGTAGTTAAAGGAAATATATAATAATTAATTTCATAAAAATAAAAAAACCCTCTAACTACTGCATGAAAACTGGGTCCAGTTTCCACAGAGAAGTTTGACCTACTATGAGTTTCTCCAATATTGTTATAAAAGTGAATTTACTTCTCTGTCTGTGAAATGTAGAACAATCTGTTTATTCTCCTTCTTTCCATTTCCAACACCATCATCACCCCTGGGGACTGGGGGAGGCAAGATCAAAGTGGCTTAAACTTGGAACCATTTGATTAGATGACTTATAAGAGTCATTCGTTAAAAATTTTAAAGCTATGTGACAACAGGAGCTTAGCAATACTAAGAAACTAATATAGATTTTTTAAAATCTATGATGCATTTATTAAGATGATGATCCAGAAACAAAATACATAGTGAAAGCATTATAGAAAACACCAAGTTCAAAATATAAAGGTTATTCCTGTTCAGACCAACAAATGTCACCTGCCAGAAAAAAAAAAAAAGTTCCCTTGAAGAATATATTTTATTCCAAAGCATTTAATTCATCAAAATCTTGCAAGACTACACCGTGTGAACACTGACCTGTGAACAGGTACCAGAGATTGTTTGGCTCCAATGTTTCCATCTCACCCCTGCGGGTCGTCTTTCTGTGTCGAATTTTATAGCCGGTAATAAATCCATTCTGTGTTCCTGATGGAGGAGGCAGCCAGCTTACTTTGATACTCTGTGAAATAACAGATGTAAATTAAAATATCGGACAAAGGATGGACAAGAGGACAGGGTGAAAGAAATGATTCAAACCTACGTATAGAGCAGAGAGGCAAGAAGGGTTAGGGTTCGGCCCTTAGAACCAAATGAAATCCATTCTTACAATTTGGCAGTATTCTGACTTGTCTAATTTTGACAAAAATACACAATTCACTTGATTGACTACTAAGTTCTTTGGGAGATAAACTAATGAATAAAAAATAATGATATATTGTCTGTGGCTCCCAAAGAACTCATAGTCTTAACTGCTGCACACACAGACTTGCCTCCCCCTCCCCCACCTCCACATACATTGCTTGGACTTGTTCTTTGCTCTCAAGTGTTTTATAAAAGAAAAGCAGATCTGATGAAGAGTCATATCTTCTAGTTATATTCCACTACTCATTTTTATTTTTCATTGCTTCCAGGTAGTCGTAGCAAATATTATCACCATTTAACAATTTTGCAAAAGAGGAAATTGAGGCACAGAGTTAAATGAACGGCCAGAAGTCACCTTGTACTGTCACTAGAAGATTATCCAACTGTTGAGTCTAACATGTTTTTAATCATTTCATACTAAAATAAATAATCATAGAGTGTCTACTTGGCAACTCTACTCACCGAAATTCTCCTACAAAATATTCTTAAAGGAAATAAAACTGAAATTAAATAATTAGATTTTAATATATCCAATAGACCTTTCAATAAGTAGCCCTTTGCAAATCAAAAAGCGTCATTTTCTAAGGACTACAAGCTTGTTTTTTTAAAAAGTCAAAATTAATTTCAAATAGAAAATGAAAATACATATGAAGATATTAAACCTCAGACCACAAGGTAAAACCTTATGATGTCCAGTTAATGCTTTGCTATGGCTTTCCTGAGTAACTTCTCATCCGTTTTATAAATGACCTAAGTTTCAGTGCACATATTGAAAAAGGGAGAATAACTGTGCTTAGTCTATCCACCTAATGATTGTAAATCACTTGATAAGCCTAAAGAACTTTATTATACTAATGATTACATGAGAAAAACTTAGTTTTGACATAAATAATTTTTCTTTATCCTATTTGGGGATTTCCAGTGCTGGCATAAATTATACCCACATAGCTGGTACTTTAATGTCAATGCCTACAGCAATTAATTAATAGGCCGGCTATGCACTCTACACGTGGGTAGGTAAACCTCGCAATGGTTATTACTCATCTTTGGAAGTAATTCTGTTTTTTTATTCAGCCTCATATGAGGACAGCATATACATTTATTAGCACCTTTTCTGCCTTCTCATTGATTTCGAACAAACACCAGCAGATCGCAAACACCCCGGTGCTCAAATTCTTTCTGTGCAAATTCTTCTGTGGATGATATGGCTGGATGTCCCGAGCACACTGCTTTGGGAAGTTAAATGAGAATGTTCAGGTATTTGTCTCATTTAATGGTCTAACGTGTTTCTTTTCTATATAAGAGCTGTGCTCCCAGGGCCCAGTCGCTCAGACTCATTGCTGTTCCCTCACCCAGCCACCTACGCTGCCACCGTTATGGGAACATTCTTGCGACGTGACCTAGTCTTCATGGGCAAGCCGGGTAATGATTTTTATTAAAAGTACTTAACACGTGACCTTTGACTTTTGAAAAATCAATTCCAGTAGCTGTGACTTGACTTTTGGTCCTTTCATTACTTGAGAGGGAGAAATTAATCCTTTTCACTGTTGCAGTGAATCAAGGATTAAATTCACTTTTTTCTTTCTTTCTTTTTTTTCAGATTTGAAAAAACAGAAAAACTGCAAAACTGAGCTTCTCCAAATCCCTCTATCCCCCCTTAGGTTACCATAAAAAAGATGAATTAGCTTACAAATAGCATTGTAGAGAGCAGTCAGGTTTATTGATTTAAAAGAAAGGGTCTCATTGGCCTTTACTCCTAACTGTCTGAGATAGCTCCATCCAATTTGGTGACGCGATATTATCCTTTTCATGGCCCCCATTAATGTATTCCTTCACTCTAGGTGCCTATGAGCAGTACGAAAACAGAAAAACAAACAAACTGATAAACCCAACCCTCCTATTTTTTTCAGGAACCACGTTTCACAACCTTCTCCTTTTAATTCCACGTGTCCCACTGCACAGTGACACTTTGCCTTCCACTCTCCAGGGTGAACTGCAAGGGAAGACAAACTCCTCTCGAAACGTGTTCAGTTTCTTTGTAAAGAGCCTTCTAAAAAAACGGTAAGAGGTTTTATCCGGATAGCATTCCCACAGAGGGAATTGGAGGGCGTCCTTCGAAAGAAGGTCCTTGTAACCAAGAAGAATGCCGTGGCTGACACATAGCAGGAATCGAAGGATCTTGAAACCAAATTGAAAATCAGTTTTCCACTCTGCCCTTCTTTCTGTTCTGTACGTCCAGTGACTTGTTGAATCTCATGTAAAATTGCTTGAAGGATGAAATATACTTTCAGGGAGGCCCTATTTCCATCCAGGAGTGCGCTTTCAGCACTTCCAAGAGTCGTTTTAAAAAATGTATCCCCCATCTGTTCCCTTACTTACCTTCCCTCTGCCAGTGCCCTAGTTCAGACCTTAATTAATCACTGCTGCGAGTACTGCCACACCTAACTACGTCACGCCCACGTCTGCAGTGTCACACTGCTCACACCATGCCAGCCATCCTCCTGATCGGTAAGGAGCGACTTGAGCTCTCTGAGCTCCAGTTTTCTCACCTGCAGTATGAGCTAATGACAGACCTTCCTCGAAGGATTGTGGTGTGCGTTAAAGGAGACAGGAACGTGCTTGGAGGTTCCGTCAGAGTGCTGGCACATGACACTTATGCAATGCATTGGAAATACTTCAAGGAAGAAAAGGAGGAAAGAAAATCAAGAGATGAAGAGATGGAGAGGGGTGAGGAAAGAAAGGCGAAAGTAAACAAGGGCAGGGAAGAAGCAAGCAAGGCCCTTTATAGTAACGATGCTCAGAATATGGACCTAATTATTTGTGTACTGACTGTGGTTTTCTTCTGTGTATAAAAGGAACATTGAGAGAGATATGCTACCCAGCAACACATTTAAAACTCCCTTTCTTCCATAATTATTTATTGATCAGTTTACTCTATAAAGTACTATTCACATTTCTTATTGTAGCCAATAGAAACTTCAGGCCTGGGTGGTGAAAAAGAGGCCTAGGGCCCTGGCTGCTGTGGCTCAGTGGGCTGGAGCATCATCTGTCATCTGGTACATGGATAGGCTGTGTGTTTGTTTCCGGTCAGGGCACATACCTAGGTTTCGGGTTCAATTCCCACGTGGGGGCATGTATGGGAAACAACTGATGGACGTTTCTCTGTCTCTCTCTCTTTCTCAAATCAGTAACATATCCTTGGGTGAGGATTTATAAAAAGAGGCCTAAGAATAGGGTGGGGATGAGAAAAATACAAAAAATGTGGAGAGATGTAATATATATTTTTGGAGGTAGACTTGACAGGACTTGGTGATTTATCAAATGTCAAGTGTAAAGGAATAAAAATCATTTAGAATGACTCTTAAGGTTTCTGGCATAAGCAACTCAGTAGATGATAAAGCATTTCCTGGGACCAGGCTGCCTGAAAAAGAATCCACTTTCAAAACAACTTCGCTGGATCTGCTAGTAGCATCAGGAAATGACAATCCACAGAGGATGGAGAAACAAAGGCTACCCATATAGCTAATATTCTAGTTAGTGCTGGGAAGGGCATTTTTAAGTTTATAATTTAGAATAAAGAGTATCTTAATATCAAAATTATACAGTCACAACATTTAATATTTTAAAAAAGCTGTTTTTCCTTTATTGATCTTAGAGAGAGAGAAAGAGACAGAAACATCGATGAGAGAGAAAATTGACTGGCTGCCTCCTGCATGCCCTCCACTGGGGATCTGGCCCACAACCTGGGCATGTGCCCTGACCGGGAATCGAACCGGCGACCTCTTGGTGCATGGTTGACGTTCAACCACTGAGCCACACCAACCGGGCCACAACACTTAATATTTAACCTTTGACATTTATTTAAATACTTGGTAAATATTTCTATTGATCATTTGAAATCTAATTGAATTTCTAATTGGAATAGAAATTAATTTACTAATAAAACAGTACTTTAAACTCTATTATGCTTATAACTGTGTGAACCATTTCCAAAAACTGTTTTGTCTTTTTATAAACCTATATACTGTATGATACTAACCAGGTATGGGTGTGATAAAATGTCAGTAAGATATTATAACGGTCTCTATATATTTTTCCTGCAGTTATATACTATTCTTGCAGACATGACATGTTTTTACTTCACTGTTATAAACATGCAATCTCTTGGGATAAGTGAAGTTAGAAATTTGGGGAGTATACTAAAATTGGCGTTCTTGAGTTCATGTAGGCAATTGTTATTCAAAATGACGTAAAGCCATGTTAACAATTACTTTGTGTGATTCATTTCCAGACTGAAGTCTGTTAGTAATATATAACTTTTGAGTTAAGTATTTGTGCAATAATAAAAATATGGTTATATATATATAAATTGAATAATATTTTATTTTAAATAAAATTTTGTGAACCTGTCTTAAATTTAGGCAAGAAATGCTGCTTTGTTTTATTAAAAAAAAAAAAGAAACTAACCTGTTGTAATCTCATTTAATGATTTTGAAATCATACAAACATTTCTTCATCAATAGTTTCCTTTAGTTTAAAAACAGTCTTCCCTTTGTGTCTGCCCTGGTGACCTCATAGCTAGTGGCAGTGGGACTCCTAACCAGAAGCAGTCCGACTTGACCTACTCTGGAAAAATCCTGCCCGGGCCATGTAATATGCTAAGCCACAGTGGGACGATTTCTCTGGTTGCTCAAGTTCAAATCAAATACTGCAAACCCACCTTGATTTGGGTCCCAGTTTTAGTCACTGGGTTTCTCTGGTAGGAACTACCGTGCTTCTCCATGGATCTCCTTTTGCTGTACTAATCTGCCTCGTTCACTAAAGAAATCGAAGACATCCAAGACTCCAGCAGCTAGAGGCTGAGTCTCAGAGGCTCGCTGACTTCCCGGACAAGGTTTACTTGCCTCTCTGAATCTAGGCATGTTATCTCTTCCACACTCTGAACTGCCCAAACCTCCTGGCCTTCTGAATCACCACCCGGAGCTCTTTCTGACACCTCTCACCAGGCACAGCTATCTACCACTCTGTTTCTCTGTACACAGTGACCAGCTTCCCAAAGGAACATCCCTAATTACCTTATTGCTCCTTGATTTGGGGGCACAGCCCTCCTGACGCTGGCTCTGAATCTCATCCTCATTCACCCCAGAGATCTAACATTTTCAGGTATATGCAATGGGCACAGAACAAATTTTAAAAAAATTTACACACAGTGAGAAATGTCATCTGGAATATTCTCCATTTCTTATATGTTCCGTTTCTATATTTCTTTGCTAACTTAAACTGGGCTAAATTTAAATTGATGCTAGGAAACTTCTCTGCTCCTTTAATGAAGTTCTGAGAGCTCATCCTTGACAATTCCAAGTAAAAAAAGGGAAGCTAATGACTTAACCTAACCCACTTCACTTTAGCAGCACAGGGGCCTTGACCCAGCAAATGAAGGTTAAATAAGTTTCCAAATGTTCATCATGAGGTCCCCAATCTATCACTCTCATGGAGACCCAGGGCACCACAGGTATGCTGAACATTGGGCACTCTGGTAGGCCAGTGTTTTGCATACATTCAAAGTAACATTTTACAAATATTCTTGGGTTATTTAAAGATGAGGCTCGAATCCTATGAGGAGTTGAGTGTGGCCTGTAGAATCTTCTTTGGTGGTGTGGCCACTTCAGCTCTGGCCCCAACCTTGCATGCCCATTCTACACAATACACACTCATCGTCTTTTAAGAATTAACTGCCAATGTTAAATAAAGCCCAAATCCTAGGCACAGGAGCATGGAAATACACTAGGGTCTCCTTAATCCTTACAGCTATGTGCTTAGAAAATCTTATTGGATTTTCTGTCTAGCATGCAGTTTTGAATTGTTGTTTAGAGAGAGAATAGTGTTCTGCAAATACAAGATATTCTGTAAGTATAATAAGATGGGTTGCTGGAAGCATACCCTTCTACTTTCAGCTTTTCATTAATTTGCTCAGTGACATGAGGAACCATTTACCTAAGGGCATCAAGTGTACCTTGCACGATCATCCCTATCTCCCACCTAGTTTTTGAGGGGTGATCAATGAGAAAAAGCTTAGAAACTTCAAAACACTACAAAAGACAAAGTCCTACAGTTATTTTATTTTGCAATTGTTATTATTATTATTAGTAGCACATGCACGCCTGTTTAAAGTACACTAACAGGCACTGAAAACTGAAGCAATTTTGCAAAAAAAAAAAAAAAAGAGCCATGAGGTCATTTTGGCCTTATGTGATTGGCTATTGAAGACATAGAAATAAATAAATGAATGAATGATTCTCACTGAGACTGAATTGCCTTCATGAACACTTCATTTGATCTGAACTAGATTATACATTCCTGGAAAACAACTTTCTTGGTCACTCAGAAATCATTCACTGTAATGTACGAACAGAGGTGGATTCCTTATGGCAGACTTCACCATATTCTGATGGGTGGCCCACAGAAACAGTGCTTTCTCCGTTGCTTACCAAAATCCTGTTGGAGTTGATACTCAGATATGTAACTATGTATCGTCTCTATTACTTTAAGAAAAATCAATTAATCTTTCCAGCTAGCCAGGCTTTCTTGGTCAACTGAAAAAAAAATTAACCAAGTACTCCTAAACTAACCAAGAAAATCACCCCCAAACACAGGGTATAGTCCACCTTAAAGCAAAATAAAGAAAAAAAGACAGGGGTAGAATTGGTTTGTAGCTAGCATCTTCTTTTTGTTAACTTCTGGATTTAAAATAGCATTTTTTTTTTTTCATGTAATAATTTGCTATGCATAGCCTAGTAGCCAGGCCTGTTTGCTTCTAGGTCCTACAAACTGAGAATGCAATTTCAAGAGGGTATTCACATTTTGACAAAATTCCATTACAATAAAGCAATTTGGTTGTTCCCCAGAGTTCATGATAAAGCGATCTTATGAGTAATACATTTCAGAATTTGTCAGTATCAACAGACTTTATTCTCCAGTGCCTAAGTCATTCCCTGAAAGTAAGCTAGATGTTTAGGGAGGATCATTAACTCTTTCAGATCACTAGGTCCTTTCTCAGGCTATTCATGTCTACTAAATAAAACTGCTCAAAGTAATATAATAGCCTTGATGCAAGAATTAGAGTTAAAGCCAGAACACAAACACATCAGGAGAGTTACACGTAAAATTACACCCTTCAGAGGCATAAGAAAATAGACCAATGCATAATTGAAGGCAGAAAATACAGTATCCACTTAATTCCCATTTCTTTTTTGTTGTGGAACAGAAACCAGTATACTATTTGAGCAGTAGGTGAGTGGCATAACTTCCGAATAATTGATTTCACCAGATATGTAAGTATCCTAAGGCAAAGAGGTAAGAGTTTACTGGTTTGTGCCATATGAAAATTTTTTCACATTTGCGATAAAATACATTTATCAAGAATAACCAGTAAGATCTCAGGGTACTGCAGTAATGCACTCATTCTAAAATGATCACGACATACCAACTTGGTCTGTAGAAAATGAAACATTAGTTTAAAGGTTGTATAATGCTCAATAAGAGAATAAAAAACTTAATTTTTACAACATCTTATACAACACTTTTTACATCTTACCTCTTTTTAGAGGAATAAAACTAGGACCTTTAAATTATTGTCACAAAAACAACCTCTATCTAATGTTAGATGGAAAATATATGATTGTAAATGCATCTCATCCTGTACAGAACAATTCCATTTTTGTTTTTATGTATATTAAAATTTAGACATGCCCAATATTCAGGAATAAACTACATACAATTGAGTGTATATTATATAAGGAAATAAAATCTTACTATGAAAGATTTTTTTAAATGCAGAAGCGGCTATTTAACAAATGCCTGTCTTCAAGCAAACTGTCAAATTAGGCCCTAAATAATTAATCTCTGAAACCAGCAGGCTTTCAATCTCAGAGCAGCCATCTCAAAGACACGACATACCATGTAATTACATGGGACATTACAATGTATTTATGAGGTCATTTGTTACAATGTACAGTAATTACAGAGTACTTACATAGCTATTTATGTCTCATAAAATGAAGTGAGACTAAATATTTTAATTGTGTTGGAGAAATAAGGGGAAATATTTGAGTTCCAAATGTCAGGTGAGATTATAGGTCAGATTCTCATAACTCATATTAACAGCTGGCTGCTTCGACTCACAAGTGTATAGTGGTACTTGCTTGTCGGAAATGAAGGTTTGAGAAATAATTTTTCAAGGATGGACAGGAATTGTTCTCAATTCCAATCTTCAAGTAATGCTAGAAGACAGCCCAATAATATAATTTACTAATTATACTTCACTCCCAAACCATAAATGTCCAGGTGTCAATAGAGTTGCCGGATTAAAAATTATGTCCTGTACAATGTTTTTATAAACGACATCCCATATAACTAGACAGAATAAAATAGCAGTCTTTTTGTTTTTCACTCCTATTACTTTGTATAAAAAATGGTATTTGTTCCAGTTCTCAGACCCCCAATTCTAGAATAAACAGCCTAAACCCATCCTCATTTTCCAAAAAAGAGGAGTCTTCAAGTGAAATTTTCAACGTGTGCTTTTTCCCAAGTTTCTTCCTCTTATCTCATTCTATACTTGAAAATTCTTACTTAGTCTAACAGGTGAATTATGGCAGCCGACAGAAGAGGTTTTCATGCTTCTTAACATCTGAAACATCACTGACATATGAATAATCAAGTCAGCTCAGTGGTCTCATAATTACATTGCTAATTTTAAAAATTATAATTAAAAAACTTTTTGGATTGTTAATGATCTGTTCTCTTTGGATGAATGCCCAAAGCAAACCTTGCTGTTATTTACATGCAATGCTTTATTAATTTATTCATTAAACTTCCTAAATGCTTGCTGCTCTGGTCCTGGCATGGTGCTGTGAGACAGGCATATCCACCTAACATACTTGCCTTGCACAGCGTGGTCCCTTCCAGGGACAGAGTCTGTGATGCAGTTGGTAGACTGGCCTTACTAAATCTATTAAGCTAAGTAGACACCCCATACTATGGTCTCCTTAGGGAGAATACATTCTGGTTTTGTATTCAGAGTTTATGCCTTTCCATTAAGGATGGTCAATATTTGATGAATCATGAAATATTACCCAGCCTTTGCTTACTCGTGCTAAGCTGCCTCCCGTGAATGTGATTCAATGATGAGCAAGTATGACATAATTTTTAGTTATGATGATCTAGACAAAATATTTCTTTCTAAGCTTTAACCTGTCTTATGAATTTCAACAATCATTTTTCAAAAGGAATAAACGTCAAATCTTTTTTTGTCAGGCTGATATTCTAACCACCAAGTTGCTATAAATATGTGAACTAATTAATTCCAGTATACGCTGATCAGCAGGTTGACTGTGACACCGACAGCAGCCTCCTGGCAAAGCGGGGACTCTCCCAGGGTTTAATGACTGTTACATTCCTGTGTGATGGGCCCCGGATTTGCCAAAGCCAGATACTCAGGGCCCACAGAGCCATCTGCAGAATGTTGCCTGTTAATATGCAAATGAGCCAATTAAAATTCACAGATTCATTCAACCGTCAGGTCAATTCTGATCAACTTTACCAATGTTATTTATACATGTAGAAAGCGGAGGTCCGTTTCCCACAAAAGTTCAGAAAAGCTACTGAGACAGTACTTGGGAGAAAATTCTCAATACCTCATTTCAATGTAAAAACAGTAAGAGGTAGTTTTTAAAAATGTGGGTAACTATCAATACTTCAATCAGTATTTCAATTAGAAATGCAATCGTTATGGTTCTAATTGATTAACAATTAGCAGCACCTGTAGCTGGCTATAATTTTAATGACTGATTACATTATGGTTGATTTACCTAAAGTGGTATCTACATAAGCACTACTGGATTATAAAGAAAAGAAAAAAATATTTCCAGAATAATTAGTCTATTAAAATTCAGATGGAAACCAATCCAATAAAATATTTTTAAAAGATTTTTATTTTAAATAATGTTAATGAATTTTCTCTAAATGATACAATGTGGAGAGAAGCTGACCGGTGATCATGTTAATGTAACTCATCTGTTTTCCGAGGGATGCGGACAGGGTTCAGCATAAGTCATTGTCCATCAGAACAACAGGCATGGTGATGCAGGTCCCAGGGAACCACCCACGACAACTTCTATTCTGCTTTATTAAATATTCATGTTTCAGAAATGAAAAACTTTGTTAATCTTTTCTCGCAAATATGACAGACCAATCAATAGTCATCTTCAAAAGAGATCTTGGGTTATTCTTTTTAGGCCCAATGAGAACCTCAATCATTGTTTCACATATAATTTTTAAGTCAATTTTTAACTAAAATACCCTATACGCAAACATTCAGAGCAGCATTATTCATAACAGCAAAAAAAAAAAAAAAAAAAAAAGTGGAAATAGCCCAAATGCCCACCATCTGATGAATGCATAAACGAAATATGGCATACCACCAATGGAATATTATCTGACCACAAGAAGGAATGAAGGGTTAACATGACATGCTGCAACATAGATGAACTTTGAAAACATTCTGCTATTTGAAAGAAGCCTCTCACAAAAGACCACGTGATATATAATCACATTTATGTAAAATGTGCAGAATAGGCAGCTCACAGAGACAGAAAGTAGATTCGAGGCTGCCTATGACTGATGCAGGGATGGGACAGAAAGAAAATGAAGGGTAATTGCTAAAGGGTACAGGATTTCTTTCAAGGGTGATAAATGTTACAAAATTAATTGTGGTGATGGCAGTGTAACTTTAAATGGGTGAAGTATATGGTATGTGGGTTATATTTAAATAAAGATGTTACAAAAAATAATCGCACCACCAAAAAATTAGAAGTATAATGAACCCAATATTTCCATCACTTCAAATTCTCAGTTCATTTTCACTCTTATTATACATGTCTACTAAACCCTCACAACTGAGATTTTATTTAAGAAAAGTTTATATGTTTGTAAAGTGGAGAAACACACGGCGTGTGCAGGTCTTGCTGTTAAGTGGGAAGTATATTCCGGAGGCACGTGAATATAATCTTTTTTTATGCCACATCACTGGCATGATGCCCTTATGCATGGTATTCAGAAATGTTTGCAGACGGCCATGGTGCAGACCGGGCTGAGCGTGGCCTCCAGGAGGAGGCAGTGTATGGAGCAGCTGAGGCTGCTGCCTGCTTCAGGTACCACCTCCTCAGACGTTTAGAAAGTAAGCTACAATCAGAGGCTAAAGCATCTGCAAGGGGCTCGGTTATTTAAGAGCTCTAACTAAGTCTATGGGAAAATCTGTGGGAGCTCCACTTCCATTTTTAAAAAATGAATCTTATATAACAGACCTAGATGGCAAACATGGTTCGAGCCTACACAGGGTGTCTTTTTTCCCAGAGGGGGCAGGGGTACACAGAGTAGAGGCTGGTGAACTATTGCACACAAATGAGTGATTAAACTAGGTATGAAATTTATAAAAGGACTCAGAGAACTATTTTATATGCTTATCTATTTGCTTAAGCTCAAGCAAATGAAATGGAAATACATGTAATATTTTCATGGGCTCTGTGCCTTTTCTGATAGTGCTTACCACAGTTCTGAGTTTCCATTTATGTATTTGATTATTTGATTAATGTGTTTTTAGCTCCCTAGAACTTAAGCTCATGAACTTTCTTCCTCTTCCTTGCCACAGGATTTCTAGAGTCAACAATGCCTAAACTTTAGAATACACACAATAAATAGTTGGTGAATGAATTCACGAATAAACATTTTAATGGGAATGGTTCTTGATTTAATCAAATTCCACTTTAAATCACAGTACTTTCCTTTTTCTTGTTACCAACATATCAATAGCATTATCATTGTGCTTAGAAGACATTGTGTGACCTGACTGTGTCTCACACATGCAAAGAGGAAAGAAAGAACAGATAGAAGGGGTGATAACTGAGTCTGACAAAAGTTTGGAACAAAAAGAAACATGCCAAAGAGTGGGAATGTACTTGTGAGAAAGAGAATACTCACCTCAACTCAAATAAAATAAACTGTAGTGGGGGAAAAAACACATACAAAAAACCCAACCCTATTTGAACTTTGGTTCTCCATAACTTCCATGAGGTGATGTCCTGAGCTCTCGGAATAAGGATGGAGATGGGTTGGGATGCATAGGATTGAAAGGAACAAGTGGAGTCCATAGTATAAGGAGGAGGGCTGGACACAGTAGGCCGGTTACGTGGCTCTACTGTTTTCAAGCTGGATGCTTATGAAGCAAGGTGGGCCTCTAATGAACTTCGGCAAACTTTCACTGAAGTTAATGAATAATAAATTTAAGTAAATGCCAAGCAAGTAACAATCATGGCACAATTTCCTTTTTGGGGGAGTTGTAAAACCACAAATTGGAAAACTATATATTTCCTACAGACATTGATTACATACAATTGTAATACTGGTCTGTGGTTTAATTTTTCTTCTCAATTTCTTATGGTGTGAAGGAAGTGTCTAGGAGAATGATGGAAGAAGCATAATTGAAATGCTATCTTGATATCCTACTTTTAAATTTTATCTGCATGTACTATTGTTTTTGCTTTCAAAATTAGTTTGAAATATTTTGAAAACATCTGGGTCTAATTAGGAAACACTTCCTAAAGCACTGTCTTAATTGAAGACATGGAGTCTGGAGTTTACAAAAAAGAAAGAAAGTCTTTCCTGGAATAAAATCAGAACCTTTGTCTTGTCTACCCCAGTTTATCATGTTGCAGACAACCTACAGGTAACCATTGCTACTCCTTAAACTCCAGGTTGATCTTATTCATGAATTCTAGCTGCTCTAAGTTTTACGATTCATATGAAATATTGAAATGCTTTAACGAAAACATTTCTTCACCCGTGAGCTGCTTGTAGGTCACTTGTAAAAACATTTCACTTTGCAATAATTAGGTTTGCTGACTTCCTGATTCCTTCTGTTATGTTTCCTTTTACTCTCTTGTTCATTAGCGAGTTATATAAAGATCATGTGATACAGCCCCTGAATATTACTGGGAAAGGCAAATGACCAGAAGTCACCAGACAACATTCTACGCACATTGATTTTCTTTTTTCCAGGATTAATGATGAGGGTCATTCAGTGCAGGACTTTAAATTTTGTATCCACTGGCATTTGGATAATTAGAAGTCTTTTTTGCTCCCTGCACATATTTAATAACGTGAAGCTAAATACTATTGTCTGTGTATCTTACTTATATCTTAAATTAGAGATGAACTAGAGTTCCTACTTTATGTTGTTTCTTATTTCAGAGGACATTATTTTCAAAGTTGGACTGAAAGTGAGGGATAGTAGGAAGGGTATAGAGAGATGTTGACATGCGGAAATGATTAAATTCTAAAGTTCCACATTTATATAACTTTAGTATAATAAATTCCAAAGATATTAAATAACATTTTCTATTCAATTTCCTTTATGGTAGGTATTTTTCAAACAAGGACATCCTGGGCCCATAAAAGTCCCAAGTATGTGAATGAGTCATGAATTTAATTTTTTCAGATGTTTTATTATACATAATGTGAAACAGCTGCATGTTTGCACTTTTATTTAGATTTTTGGTGTCATATATACAGGGTGGGGCAAAAGTACAGAAGCTCATATGGAAAATAAAATAATTAATAAATAATGATAAAAGAACTCTGTGTTTTACATACTCACAGCTATAAACCTACTTTTGCCCACCCTGTATGCTAATTACCCCATCACATGCCTGGGAATATTTTTAGATTTTTGTTATTCATTAATATCAATTCACTTAAGAGATAACCATATTATCCTCTGTTCTTCTTTTAAGGGAAAAAGAAGACAAAATACCTGTCCCAGTTCCAATTATTTATGTAAATACGGAATAATATATGAAACAAAATCCATAGTCACTATTATTTCTCCAAAAAGCAAAAATACTACAGCCAATAGCTTGGAATAAGCCATTATCTTCCTCTCCAGATATATGCATGGGAACTTCAGCAGAAAATTGCTGTCACATGGACAACCCTCACACTGGTGTCTTCAGGAATATCTGGGGCGACCTGGAGCCCCACTGCTACAAATGAGCCAGCATGCCTGCTGATCTGCTCTGCTCTGGGAGGCCCTGTGGAACTGAGGTTTTCTGTAGAGAGAGGGACTTCTTTCTCTAGATGATCAAAGGATCACTTGAGTACAGTCCATTGAAAGAGGGAAGGTTGCACTGGGAGACCAGCTCACTGATATTTGCTGCTCCACGATATCATCAAGGGGAAGAGAGTTGGGAGCGGGGAAACAGTTCTTTAACATTTCTGCCAGAAATTGAATGAGACAAACCCATTTCCCAATATTTTCTAATTTTGTCAAAATTATATCTGCTGTCAAGTCGACTACTAGAATGTTGAAGCTGTAGTGAAATTGACGTGCTTGGTGAAGACGCGGGTCATGTTCTCGTTTGGCAGCAACTGTGGTGCGTGAACAGAATAACAAGCAACACAGCAGCATCCTTACTCCACCAAAAGACAAAGTCAGAGGAACGCCATGAGATTGCTGAGTGAGGTGACTGGCTGGGGACCTCACTCTGCAGACGATATGGGCCAATGGGTATCCTGCAGTCCAGTCCAAAGTGGTTTATAATCCCATTCCTGGTTACGCTAAAATTTTTCAGCTGTTGCCTCCAGTGAAATGTCCCTGGTAAAATAATGGTGTGTCTAGAGCTTTGAGGGCCCCCCAGTAGCCAATTCAAATAGTGTCCACAGCTAACCAAATCCAGTCTAAATGCATCAAATATAGAGGCAGCCCAAATCCCCAAAGACTGAGTGGTGGTCGAATCGGTGGCCACCTGTGCCCCTCAAATTTCCTTTCTGCCTTTGTTTCTTAAATCTCTCAGACAGATAAGTTCCTAATTGGCTCTTGTTTTAAAGAAAAAGCACAGATCTGTGAACCTCATTTCCACTCTACCTATCTCATGGACCTACTAAAGATGGTAAAATACCTAACAAATTGTTTTTAGTAATTTAGAAAGGAGCATGAACTATTAATATGTGGAAATTAAGATTAATGTCTGTACGTGTGTTGAAAGTACTGACTGTATCTCTGACTGTACTTTCAAAGCATTTGCCTGCATGTAGATGGCCACGTCCTCATTTCTCATTGTCTGGTCGCCCTCTCTTCATCGCCTCTTCTCTTTCTAGTACCCAGCACTGATTAAGTGGGGCTTCGTCTGAGGTCCTTTGCTCCTATCATTCTATGTATTCTCTCCAGGTGGCTGTTTTTAAATGTTTCCATGACTTCAGCTCTCACCATGAATGTTTACCTAGCAAATCTACAGTTCTGGTTCCAATACTGATCCAAGTCCCAGAGTAAAAATTTGAACTGTCTAATCAATTTCTTAACCTCAATGCCTCGTTGGTACCTTACATGCAAAATGTCCGAGGTCATATTTCTTTCTAGTGTAATTACACCATCATTTTGGGCTCTTTTCTCTCTCAGACTTCTCTGTCCTCAAGCAGGCATGAGGTCCTATTGATTATTTTCTAGGTATATTTCAGACCCATCCTTCCTTTCCATTTGTACAACCATCCCCCAGTTTCAGCTCCAATCACCTCTCACCTGAGCCACACCCATAAAGTCCAGCTGTTTCCAAGTTTTTGAGGTCTCATGGCCCTGGGCATGTCCTAACAAGGAAAGACCACTGAGGAAAAGAGAACTTTTAGGGTAACTCGGAATTTCTCTTATTTTACAAAGAATTCAGAAAACAAATTATTTTTTTATTGACTCCAATTAAAATAAAGCAAGGGCAATGGAGGATGAATTGGAATTCAGGTGTCATGTGTCTAAGTACAAATAGTGTTATCCAAAAATATTTAAAACTTGGAAATAAGAAACAAAGGTAGATGTCATTTTTCTGTGGGGCTTTAACAGACCTATATAAGGGTCATTTAATTATCCATGGAGATATACTTTATTAAATTTACTGCTTACTATTGATTAAGGGACCCTTGCTTAGTGAAGTTATAGGTTAACTTGTACATTTCTGTCCAGTAGAAATGTGAATAATTTCTGTCCAGCGGGGAAGAAAATGTCAGTTTATAGTTTATTACCCCAGTGGACATCAACCAATTAAAAAACCCTTCTAGCAATTTTATTCTGACATTCCTTTATTAAAGCATCCATAAATACCAGCCTTGCCATCTTCCTAGTTCTATCATTAATTAATGAGGTGAATAAAGTGCTTGATATGTTCATTTTATATTTATATGGGAGTCATATTTTTAATGTTTTCAAAGTTATGCTTTATCAATGGTTTAAAAATAATTGATTCTTAAGAAAACTTGCTTTAGCTCATGGAGACTGTCTTCCTTTGCATTGCTGATATCAGGTTATAAAAACGATTATAGCTTGATTTTTAAAAATAATATTAAATTTAGTAAAATTTGCTCACACACATTACCAGTGATTTGCTCACACATATGACTAGTATCTACTATCTCACTAGCTCTGGAAACACCAGACATACCTGAAAAGCAAAACCAACTGGAAATTAAACGGACGAGACATTCACTCGTACTGCTTGATTTATTTAGTAAGTTTGTTCCTCACTCTTTGTCACGACCAATTTCTCAAAATAGCCATTTTTTTTTACTTGACTACAAGGGCAAAATCTTTGGCCAAAGCATTTTGCTCCAATTCCTTTTTTCCTGTGTCACACGGTGATATAATGAACGAATGGGAGCCAGATAAAAAGGGTTGGATGAAAGGACTACCAGTTCAAGCCAAGGAAAGAGAGCTCTTTCTCTGTGACATGTTTAGTTAGATTATGGTATTTAGGGCCAGGGGAGATCAAGTAGTTAACACATTTTCCAAAGGTCAGTAGCATTTTGTAGTAATTGTAGGAGAGGGAAGGAGAGAGAGAGAGAGAGAGAGAGAGAGAGAGAGAGAGAGAGAGAGAGAGAGAGAGAGAAAGAGAGAGATATCAAACCTTTTCTAGTTCCACTGCACAAAATTACTTTGCCTTCTTGGGACTTGCATAGCAGTGATAGCCTTAAATTCAGAATACAGCCCTTGACTAAATATGGGCTTATATTTGTTCTCTAGTAGTTTCTGGAAAGCATAGTTTTTTTCCGCCCCCTATAATGGGAAGGCAATTATACTTCCAAGTAATTCCACAGTTCTGCAAAGCCGAGGTTTTTCCTTTACTTTCTATGCATTCCTTACTATCCTGAGCATGCACTAAAGGCATCAAATACTAAGTATCTTTATTTAAACTGATGGGCAATTTGAGATTTTCAGTGCAGTTGGGTTTTATTGCTGGAGGACCAGATTTGGGAGTTGCAAGTTTGCAGCTGAAACAGTTCTCTTCTGCCTCTTGGACTATACCTACCCAAGGTGCAGTTGTCTGAGGTTCAATGCTCTGCACACTGTAATGTGCAAAAGAATCACCTGGGGATCTGTTCAATGCAGAACTGGATGCAGCTGAAGGAATCCGAAGCCTGAGGCTGCATTTCTAACCAGGTGCTGGTATTGACGCTGTTGGCCAAGAGACCACATTTTGATCAGCAGAGGTAGTTTGTTTTAAAAACAAATGGCAATCCATTTTAGGCTTTTCGTTTCTGAAGAAAATCAGGAAGCATAGCCATCTCTAATACAGGTAGGAGTTCAACTGCGCTTTTCAATCGAATCCCCCCTTCTTTCACCGAGAATAACATGCTTCTGAAAATCTAAACTAATTTTAAGAGTAGATCTGTCTCGTCTTCTCACATACAATTTGCAGTGACATCCTTGACCAAAGAAAAATATTTCCTCTTCTTAGCCTGGCATCCAAGGCTCTTTGTAAACTTGACCTACATTACTACCCAATCATATCTCTTCCTTCTCCACTCGCCAGAGGTTCTTCCATTCATCTACGACTGGTTTTAGTTAACAGTTCCCCCATACCGGAAGAACACGTCTTCCACTTCTCCACCAATCTTTTTCCCTCTTTAGAATCAGCTCAAATGTCACATCCTCCTTGAAGTTTCCCTTCACCTTCCTCTTACCCCAAATTCCTGCTCCTTCTCCTCTGCTCCTGCAGCACTGTGGACTAGGTACACGATTATATTGAAACAAATAGCACTGTAGATAAAACCACAATCTATGGAGACATACATGCATTCATGTATTCAATTGGCCCAATTCTGACTTTTAAGGACTACAAAGGTTACCAAGACAGGGTCCTTGCCTCAAGGACCTTACAGTCTGGGATGGGAGACGAACACACAGACACAAAAGGCTATTTCATCCGCTGACATGGGATTTGAAGAGGACAGACAGGTGTAATGTGATGGAGAGTAATGGGTCGGGGGGAGGATGCTGTTTTACCAGGACATTGGGTAAGTCTTTCTGAGGAAGTGACATTCATGTTATTTTAGACCTCAGTGATAAGATGAAGTTGGACATCTGAAGGATTGGAGGAAGGCTGTCCCAAGCTGAAGGAGCAGACAGTGCAAAGATCCTTACTACTAAACAAGGCGTATTTGGTTACTGACATGTCAGATGCTGACAAGAATGCAGGAGACAGATGAGGGGCAAAGAGAGAAGAAGTGCAGAGGCAGAAAACAGAATGGAATGACTATCACTGCTGACAATGAGAGTTAAGACCACATGGAAAATGGTAGAAAAAAGTCTACAACTGCCCCACAAAAACACTTCAGGGTGTTTCCCACCTGCTCCTCTCCACCACTGAAGAGAACGTGTTACAAAGAAAGGCAACTACGTAAGTACACTTTGGGTTTCCCCCCTAAGTTAGTGAGTCTGGTCTAGAATGCACAAACAAACAAACAAACAAAAACCTAGTTTATACAAACAACTCATTGCTAAGTAGTTTCTTTAAAAATTCAGCACTCTGTGTTGAAGACAGCCTGAGATGGTACAGTAGTCCCCCTTATCCAAGGGGGATATGTTCTAAGACCCCCAGTGGATGTCTGATAATATTGAACCTTATATATCCTATGTTTCTTCCAACATACATACCTATGATAAAGTTTCATTTATAAATTAGGCATAGCAGGAGATTAAAAACACTGACTAGTAATAAAATGGAACAATTATACTGCAATGGAACAATAACCATATACTGCAATAAAAGTTATATGAATGAGGCTTTCTCTCAAAACACCTTACTGTATTGTACTCACCTTTTCACTTAAAGGAAGCCCTTTAGAGCTTCTCTGTGGGATGTCTGAAATGCCAGCATTGTCACTCTTGCCCTTTGGGGCCACAGTTAAGCAAAGTACGGGCTACCTGAACACCAGCACTGCCACAGTCGACCTGATAACCGAGAGGGCGAAGTGATACAGTGTGGATGCTGAGCAAGGGGATGCCTCACATCCGGGCCGGATGAAGGGATGGCAAAGATCTCATCATGCTCCTCAAAATGGCACATGATTTAAAACTTATGAATTGTTTATTTCTGGAATTCTCCATTTAATATTTTCAGGCCATGGCTGACCATGGGTAACTGAAGCCACTACTATACATATTTTGCTCTACAACTACAGATACAGGCCAGTGTTTTTCTCCTTCCATTAGGGATTCCAGGTATGACAGTGTCAGCAGCACTTTTGAACATTAATTTTTGGGGGTACCGCATGTAATCCCAGTCCCACTGGGATCATGAGACCTGTGGTAAAGAACAGAGGTGTCTCTTGGACTATACCCTGTGGCATCCCCCGTGTCCCACACACTTACTTCATACCTAGAAATCACATACACCATATATGATTTCAACATATATCATATATGATGACAACATATAACATCGCCTACCCTAGCAAATTTGTTCCTAAGAGGATGAAGGTGAACTTGAAGAGGTGGAACTGTAACTTGACTAGGAGGTTCTCGATGATGTGGGGATAATCAGAACTCTTTAATTCAGCCCCTGTGCACAATCCATGGTTGATATAACATGTTATAATTCTTCTGTAGAAACAACAGTAATCCATCCACTCAATGTCCTCACAGAATTCTATAGGGATTTTTAAATCACTAGTATAAATGTATCTACGTGTAATTTAGTTTAAAAATAAGGAAATGTGTGAGGGTGTCTCTGAAAAGTGAGAGCATAGTTATCTCTTGTTTGGCTCCAGCCTCCACCCCCTTTCATGTCTTAACTACATCTGGAAAACTTCCTTTTAAAGTTATGTTGCAGCTTGTCAGTGATGCTTCTCTTATCCACATCCCTTAACTGACTCTCTCAGGCTTGCCCGGGGCCCTCCTGATTTCTGTCTCCTGCACAGCAGTATCAGAGGAAAGGGACGCTTCCCCATGAGTGTGGGCGCATGTGCTGGGCCGTACAGATGCGCCAGCGCCACATGTGTGACGTGTGGACTCAACTGACAACTCGCTTGGACCACAGGAGTGAGTCCCTGACATGCCACACTCAGCTGAACAGAAGATTCATGTTGAAGTAACGGGGGTAAAAAAAAAAAAAAAAAAAAAAGGGTAGCAGAAATAGATGATGACCCAAGGAGATGAATTATAAGTAAAAAAGATGTAATGTGTAGAAGGACACTATTTTCCATGGCATGAAAACCCAATAAAATAAACCCAGAATTTATCTGTAAGCAATCAGCTCTTGGGCAACACTTACGAAATTTAATATTTAACTTTTAGAGTGAAATTCAGCATCAAATAATTTTCTTGACAGAAAGAACTACTAATTGAATATTGTGATGGTTATTTATTTATTTGTTGTTGTTGTTAATCCTCACTGAGGATACTTTTCCATTGGTTTTTAGATAGAGTGGAAGGGGAGGGAAGGGGAGAGAGAACGAGAAATATCGATGTAAGAGAGAGACATCGATCGGTTGCCTCTCGCACTACCTTGACCAGGGTGGGGGATGGAACCTGCAACCCACGAACGTGCCCTTGACTGGGAATTGAACCCACGACCCTTTGGTCCATGGGCTGATGCTTAACCGCTGAGCCAAACCCGCCAGGGCTTGTGAGGGTTTAAAAAAAAAACAACACAAAGGATTTTAATGAAATGCGATCTTTAAATTTTAACCCATTTATAATTTGCTAATCCTACCCATCAAGTTTCATTTGACTGAGATCATTCAATAGCCATTTCGTTATTATTAATATATGTAATCATGGTGCAGGTCACACAGTGTGCGTGCACAGGGGACTATACCAACAACCCACGCTGAGAGCGCCCACGGGACGACTCCGCCAACCTCAAAGAATCCAGAGGTTCATGTTTAATTTCTTATTGTGAAAAGAAATCAAAAGGTGATTATTATTCATAAGAGCTCATCCTTGGGCTCCGTGGGACTAAGTGAGATTATGGTATCTTCAATATGATCACAGCATCACTACATTTAATTTACAGCTCAGTCCCACTTGTCTGTATGCGGCTGATCTGGCTGCTCTTGAAAACTCAGGAATAATCAAGCTAAATTATTTCCACTTAGTAATGGATCATTATCCCTCTTTTACTATTTGCTACTGACTCATAATCAAGGTTCGGATCCAATCAATAATTGTGTTCTTTTTCTCACTAGATTAATTTATATTTCTGTATCTGTGTGGAGCCTTCTATTTATCTCTACAGGAAGCTTCATTCTCAGAGAATCATATATCAATTTTGGTGATATTTAAAGTCTTTGAGAGCAGATTTTCTGACACAGTCAAAAGGTAACACTTACTTGAAGCTTGTTTTCTAATGAAAATATTAAAAAGTAAATTTTAGTACCTCAATCCAGTACAAGGTATTAAATATTCTTATACTTACAAAGATATCTTGAAAAATAAATAAAAACAGAGTTACATTTCAGTGCTTAGAACTCTGTTTGGCCCAGAGTAGGCACTAAATAAACAATTAATAAGTGACTGAACAGATGAATAAAAGAATGAATTCCATGAGGAAATAAAAACGATCTAAGATATAGACAAATGTGACACAAATAGATGCATTACAGATTTATCCTACAGTCAGGGTCCTTTGTAATGATAAGTAGGAGGAAAATGCTTATATCTTTGAACAGACATTTTGGCAAAGAATGACCATGGAGAGTTCCTTGAGACGGACGTGTTTCAAAACTCAAACCTGCCATCACTCTGTGATGGAAGTCATCACTCATCAAACATCGTCTTACGCAGAAAAACACAATTTATAATCTGCTGTATTCCTGAAATGTTTAATTTATTAATCCTGTATTTCCCCTTAATTGGGGATCTGAAAAATGGGCTAGGGAACATCCACTCTACTTCTCCGACTTTTTCGACCTGAAGATAAGTGAACATGCCATCCGATTGACGCAGCTACAGAGGTGTACTGAATGGACTCGGGTCAGTCCATAAGCTACCTGCCTGGATTAACTACTTGTTTAAACAAATTAACCGGTCAATTCTGCCAAAATGCCAAGTCTCCTATCCCTGTAATGAGGGAGTAGTCACTCGGAGGCAGAGAAGATTAGATTTAATTAAAATGTCTTATCACAACACAGCAAACTGGGCAGGCAGAATTGGTGTGAAGTTAATGGTATACAAAAGGTCTTTTCCTAATAAGAAGCTTTCAGTAGACAATAAGCTGCTGTGTCCGGTGACTGTAGAAAGAAGCAAGGACACAACAGAGTCACTGGTCTTCTAGTGGTCCCTAGCAATTCTTACTTCCCTGAGGCTGACAACCTCAAAAATGGAGCCCATGACTCCCACCTCTTGGTGTTTATATCCTGTGAAGTCCGCTCCCCTGGAGGATGGGCTGGACCTAGTGATGGCTCCCAATGAATGGAATACAGAAAAAGTGAAGGTTACAAAAAGACTGTGGCTTCTGTCTTGAGTCGCCCTCTTTCTGGCTGGCTCTGAGAGAAGGCAGCTGTCATGTTGTAAATTCACGTAAGGAGAGGTCTATGTAGCAAAGAACTGAGGTCTCCAACCAATGGCCAGCAATACCTGGGCACTGCCAACTGCCCCGCATGTAAGTTTGAGGCAGATCCTCCCCAGTAAAGCTTGGAGATGAGACCACAGCTCCAGTTCATACCGTGATGACAGCCTAGAAAGAGACCCTCAGCCAGAGGCACTCAGCTAAGCTGTGCCTGGATTCCTGATGCTCAGAAATGGGGAGATAATACTTTTGTTGCTTTAAGCCACTACATTTTGGGATAGCTTGTTATGCAGCAATAGTAAATGCCACACATCGTTTCCTTCACTCCCTCATTAGTGATATAATAAACAATCACTTTTCAGCCCTGGCCGGGTGGCTCAGTTGGTTGGAGCATCGTCTCGTACAAAAAAAAGGTGTGAGTTTGATTCCTGGTCAGGGCACATACCTAGGCTGCGGGTTCAGTCTCCAGTCGGGGCAAGTATGGGAGGCAACCAATCGATGTTTTTCACATCGATGTTTCTCTCTCTCTCTTTCTCTCTACATCAATAAAAACACATCCTCAGGTCAAGATTTAAAAAAATCACCTTCAGATATATATATTCAACTGTATCTAAGGTGGTAGACTGTTAGGAAATCTGCATTCCATAGAGACTTTCTAGACTGTAGAAAAGCAAGTCTTCATAAGTACTAAGCAAAATACTCCAGTATTTTATATGGATGCACACACACACAAACACACACACATGGGTTTACTTTACCCTTAGAGGATTGCTGAGCGGTGAGCAGCAAAATCTCTAGGATCAAATTGCCTAGATTCAGCACTGAGCTCTGACATGTAAACTATTCTCCATTGTGCTAGTTCTTGTAATATTTTTGCCTCAGTTCCCTCAGCAGTAAAATGGGTAACAGTACCCACCTCACTGAGTACTGTGAGAATGAAACAAATTTAATGTACTTATCACAACACCTGCCACACACTAAGCACTATATAGGCAGCACCTGCTTATTTTGGAAAAGAAATTCTGAAGAGTTTGTCTTAATAATCAGTGGAAATTATTAAGAGTAAAACCTTAGAAGCATGTTCATCATAAGAGAAAAAACTTTGACTAAATGTTCAGAGTTCAAATCTGCAGGGGTTAGGGTAATAAAACAGTTCTTAAAGGTTAATAATTGGCACCAATGTACAAGATGGTATTTTGAAGTTAATTACATTTTTTGCATCATGAGACATAAGGTAAAACTGTATGGGTAGTTTTTTATTTCAAATTGCTCCCTTTTAATCCCTTTAGGATTACGTTTCCTAGGATGTGAATTCCAGAAAGCAGGCTGGCATTCATCTCTTCAAACAAGTCTTCCAAACAGCCATTTTAATCATAGGTCTGCCTCAATTCCAGGATGGAGCCCATATAACTAATTACATATGACTAGGTTTCTAAGGTGATTTCGAATGTCCTGCTCATTTTATATAAAAAAAATCTTCAGCACTTTGCCCCTTTCCCAAATTAAAAAGCAAAGAATCACAAAAATCTCCAACTGGGCAGTCTTTATTATAGGTAAACCATTGAGACCGACATTTTCAAAGCTGCTTACAAAAGCTTCAAAAGATTTCTCAAATGCCCTCCCACATTTGAACAAAGGCTTCCTTGGAGCCAAGAGCTTATGGGTAGTACTCTTTTGGGACAAGTGGGTGAACTCTAGATACTGGGAAGGCAAATGAACACTCAGGACATTCTGATAGCATCTCCCTTGTTCTTCTACCTGGCTACAGTGAGGTGTGCTACAAGGAATTGAAATGCTACTTGTCCCTGCCTAGTGTGACAATCTGCCTTTTCAGGCTAGGTTTTTCATTTTCTCATCAATGCACCACAGTCATTCCCTATCCCTGCTGTAAAGAATCTTATTCTTGTTACATGTCCATTATATCTCAATAAAGCTGGGGAGAGAGATGTTACTCTTTGCTTCTAAAAGCCTCCTTCCCCTTCATCATTCCAACCCTCAATCTATCCAATGCCATCCAATGTCCTGGCCAAAATCAAGCATGTCCATCTCTAAAACCACTCATCTCATACAAGGGATGTGCACTCGAGTCAGGTGAGCCGTGTACAATTTCTGGATTTGCAGCTGGATTAAACAGCACTTGGGACTGTTTCTTAACATTTCTCTGCCTCAGTTTCACCATCTGTAAAATGGGGTGAAGCCAGTGTGAGAACCAAGAATGTAATATGCACAGACTACTTAGCATTGTGCCTGGCACAAAGCAGGTACTTTAAAGACATCAGTGATTAATGTTATTAGTATTATCATTACTACTATTGTTCCATTCTATGCCTTTCACTTTTCCTATTTCTTGCATGCTAGAGAATAAGTTTCTCCCCTGTCTCTTCAACTAGGACGTAGGTAGATATGGTGGAGAAGGGAGAGCATAGTTAAAACCATCACCTTGGATGCAACTTTGTGCCCAAGGACGATGACTAGGTTTTGGTGTAAAATAGAACACTGCTGCCAAATTTAGGACATCCAGATGAAACCTTTTTTGATTTGGCAAATGCAAGAATAATTAATACATGTGTGTTGTTAAAGTACAATTGAGAATATAAAACCTTCCTTTTTTGGTTAAAATCACATTGTATCATTCTGTAACATACAAGTAGAAAACACACTAATTATTTCATCAAACTGGTCAAGCAAGTTAAATCATAATTCCACACGCACGTTTCAAGGGCACACAAATACGCATGTGCACAAACGCACACTTCTACCAGAATAATAAAAGATCTGGTATTTTTGCTGTGAACTCTAAACTGGACGAACGCTTGCCCCTGAGATGCCTTTGCTATTGAAACCATTTGTTCACTAATGGACACTATTCTTTCTTCCCTCTATAAACATGTTTCTAGCGTCAACATCCTAGAGACTACCGGCTGTACAGAGCACCTCCCTCCATCCCGAAGGCGGTCTTTGCAGACCTCTTTCCCCCTGCACTCATCCACCCTCATCCGGCACAGCCCCTCGTCCGGTCCTGTGCTCTTCTGCTGACAGTGGCCATATCTGTGCCCGCTCATCCTGTTCAACTTGTCATCGTAAAGGCAGAGGAAACAGCATGGAAACGAGGCTTCCTGCAATCAACGCGACAGCACCATGATTCCCCTATAAAAACACTGGCATTCGAAACTTATGAGAGTCCGGCAGTTAGAGATACGAATCTTGTCATTGTTTTAAGGCCACATCACAAAGGGAAGGGAGAGGGGGGTGAGCCTGGCGATTGCAAATGAGGGGGCTGCAGGCTGGGGTCCTGATTAGACACATGCCCAGAAGAGCTTACTGAATATGTGAGAACATTTTCCTGGGTGGAGGGGTAGGAGAGTCCTTAATTTTAATCCAATGTGCATAATACAGTGATAGCTCTTTTGAGTTTAAATTTTATTAATTTGGAAGTACATTTTCCTTCCTCCCAATATTAATGTGAGGCTACTTTAATATTTCTCACATGTTCTATTTATATAAGTGTGTGTAAATCATATTAATTCTAATTTGAATTGCTAAAATATTATTTTTGACAAATCTGTCAAAATCATGATGCCTCAGGGTACCAAAAAAATGACCCTGCCCACCCCATTGAGAAAAATAAAAATCCTTTGAAAGAAAGCCAGAGACAACACTTAATATTAATCTTGTTTTTGACTAAATTTACCTCAGAGACCTTCTATAAATTCATTTTTTGTTGCCTGTGTTCAAGTGGAAATCAAATATTATGGGTACAATGGATACTCAGCTCCCTGCAAAGTAATGTTTGCAATACAATGCTCTCACAGGGGGACCTCCGAATGCTGGGAAGTGCTGATTTTCTTATGCCTGCAAAATAATTATATCTGTGGTTATAACATACATGAATCTTCAGATGTAACTAATTTGTGCCAGGCTTAGATTTTATTCAGCATTACACTTTGGAAATCTGCTATCCACAGAGCTACATGTGTCTGAGTTATGTCCACTCAACTTGACAAATCCCAAACATAAAGTACCGCCCATTCCTCATTGACAACATTGCAGATGTGCCTGGAAATAATCATTTCAAAATACAAGATCCCGACACTGGCAACTCTGAATAAAGTCACAAATTTTAGGCAGTGTGGGATGCAGAATAGGAAAATTGACCAGGAATATTATCCAATCCAAACCCAGCGTATGAGGAAATTATGTAGTTGTGTTTGGTAATAACTATAGCTGGGTTTAGATTGGATGGTGAGTTCTGGGCAGGATATATATTTATAATATTTATAATATATAAATTATATATATATATATATAATATATATAATTTAATTCTTGCCAAGGTTTTTTACTCTAGCCAAGGTTCTCTAAGTGAGAAATATAATCAGGGCAAATAAAGGAAGCTGTTTTATAATATCCATTTCCAAAGGGGCCCGAGATACACACATGGCTCTCCTGGGGGCTATACTACTCATTCTAGGGTATTAAAATGAAAATGCAAAATCAGTCAAGTAGGGGAAAAGCTAGGTTTAGAAGAAAGGCACAAAAGGAGCTCAGCATCATCAGCCATCAGGAAATGCAAATCAAAGTCACAGTGAGATAGATGCCACTTGATACCCACCAGGATGGGTATAATAAAAAAGATAGATAATATGTGTTGGCAAAGATGTGGAGAAGTTGGAACCCTCATACACTACTGCTGGGAATTTAAATGGGATCGCAGCTTTGGAAAAAACACTCTGGCAATTCCTTAAATGGTTAAAGACAGAGTTACCAGGTGACCCAGCAATTCCACTCTTAGGTATCTACCCAGGAGAAACAAAACACGCATTCACACAAAACTGGTACACAAATAGTAACAGTAGCATTATTCATAATAGCTAAAAAGTGAAAACAACCCAAATGTCCATCATTGGAAGAATGGATAAACAAAATGTGGTTTATGTCAATACAATATTCTATCATTCATCAATCAAAAAAGAAGTACTGATACATGGTATAAAATTATGAACTTGGAAAACATTTTAGTAAGTGAAAGAAGCCAATCAAAACAGATCATATTTTGTATGATTCCATTTGTATGAAATGTCCAGAATAGGCAAATCCACAGAGACAGAAAATAGACTAGTGGTACTCTGGGACTGGGGGTGGAGAAGATGGTGACAGGCTGCTAATAGATGCATGAAAAATCTTCTCAATCAGATTGTGGTGATGGTTATAAAACTCTGAAAACATACTAAAAGCCACTGGATTGTATACTTTAAAAGGGTGAATTTTATGGTATGTGAGTTATATCTCAATGAAGCTGTTTTAAAATGAAGAAGAAACAGCATGGGGAAGAGATCAAGAACTTTGGGCTGGGTCTCAGCATTGCATATTCTTGAATAAGTATCTTAGCCTCTGAGTCTCCTTTTACCCTTGGCATTGAAAACTAAAACCAAACCAAACAAACAATAAACAAGTCATACTAGATGAGATAATATTTTTAGTTGCTCCAAGCAATGTCTTTCTAAATATTCACAGAGTACCTATTTGGCCAATGCAATATGTGAGAAATATAATAAAAATGTCTCCAAGATAGGAGAGCAAGATTATAAAAATGAGTTGTAGAGGTACACAGAAAAGAAACAAGATAATGTGTAATCAGGTACTGAAATGTATGGTGATAATTATAAGAGAAGTAGAAATTCATAAAAATTCTACATTGGTGTGGATCTGAGATCACTGATCAGGTGCTTGGTTAAGAGTGTGATGGGTGGGAAGACGTGGGGAAGACGCTGCAGAGCAGGAAGGAGTATAATGAAGGCCCGGAGGTAGAAACTTGCAAGGCATACAGAACATACATGAACAAAACAACATGTATGTCCATGAGGTAGGAGGCCTAAAGTAGAGCTCAGGTGATGAGCGGTGGGTGCAAAGGTGGGTCAAACTACAAAAGGGTCTTGAAAGATGAGCCCAAGCCCTGGCCAGGTAGCTCAGTTGGTTAGAGTGTTGCCCCATACACCAAGACTTCAGGTTCAATCCCTGGTCAGAGCAACACAAGAATCAACCAATGAATATATAAATAAGTGAAACAACAAATCAGTGTTCCTTTCTCTCTCTCTCTCTCTCTCTCTCTCTCTCTCTCTCTCTATCCCTCTCTCAAAATCAATTAAAAATAAATTAAAAAAAAAGATGAGTCCAGTATATTTAAAGAAGAACCTAGAAGAATAGAAGCATCACCATCAGAAAATGGATTCTTGAAACAGGAGCCAATGTTGTGAGGAAGACATTGGTTCTTGGTTTAGCAATTCTGGTTTTGATGTGATGATGAGACCTTAAGCCTCTGAAAAGCCCAGGTTAAAGACCAGAGTTGAGGATATCCATTAAGAGTCCTTAGAATAAACCAAAGAACTTGTATGCATAACTAATGGATACAGACAATAGTGTGGTGAAGGTGTGTGGGTGTGGGGTGTGTGTGTGGGGGAAGGGGTCAATGGGGGCAGAAAAAGAGGACATCTATAATACTTTCAATAAGAAATTTAAAAAAAAAAGAGTCCTCGGCATATATAACTTTGGTATATTTTTGGTGATAAACTTGTTTCTAGGACAATATAATCATCTTGACTTTTCTCACCTCTCATTAATATTGGAAGGTCAAAAAAGTAGAACAGTTAAACTTGAGTAGGTTAAGGTTCAGAAAAATAAAAGTCTGAGATCAGTTAGGGAGAGGAAAAGCAAAAATGTCTCTAAATTGTCAAAACTATATTCTCTCTAACAGAAGAAATTTTTGCTGTCAATTTTCACATCTACTTAGAATCTGATAATAATCAGACTCCATTTTCTAGGTTCCCTTTCTACCTAGAGTATTTATTTCTTCAATGTACAGTACACTCTTAGGACTGAAATTCATCACCCAGAAATTATTTGTGATATCCAGAATTCACCTTTCTCCCTCTAATTTCTCATGGACTGTCACTTCTACTAGAAATACTGAGGCAGGTTATAGCTCTGAAAACTTAGTGTTAATGAAGCCAAGGACCTAGCTTCTCATTAGTGAGCATTTGGAAAGAAAAGAAAAACCCACTATTTTCCCTCCACTGAGTCCGTAATGCCATCTATTTGCGTCTGACCTAAAATGTGCTTAGCTCAGAATGGATCCACTTTCCTACTAGCAAAAGTGTAGGTTTACTTTCACAGTTCACTCTTGGGTGTGCATTTGGCATCATATAACTAGAAAACACTCAACAAACTCTTATAAATGAAGATGTAATCCTGTTCAAGTAAGAAATCCTAAAATAAAAGTTGTAAGATTTTTGCCCTCTAAGTATTACACAATAGTTCTCAAGAATGTTCTTTCAAAGTAGCTATCACTTCTTTTCAGGATATGAAAGATATTCCTATCACATTACTTGACTTCATGGCCTATTGGTCTGTCCATGCTGATATTTTCTTCCTTATTCTGTTCAGAGAAAAATGAGAATCATTGAGCTAAAGGTAAAGCCATCCGACAACTACTTTATAATGAGCTAAGTGCTGAGCTGCAGGTCTTACTTCTGCTGAGCTGCAAGCCCGATACCAGCTTTGCCAAATCTAGAGGAGAATCAGAGGCGCTGTAGACTCCATCTGAGATCACGGGAGAGGCCAATCTTGACAGTGACATTCTAAGCCACGGACACTGGATGGGGATCGCCTAGTAGGTACTACTGGGAAGTGTTCTATTTTTTAATGTCACTTTGCAACATCTGTGTGGAAGTGTTCCCCAGGGAAAGGAATTTATGAAACATTAGGACAAAGTTAAGGAGGTTTTACAACCATAAGACCCCTCAGAATGTTTCCTATGCTGGTGGGATTTGTAAGTTTTAAGAGCAAAATATAGCTGCTGCTTCCTCTGCCAGGAATGCTTTGTCTCCCTTCTCTATAAGCCCAACCCCCATTTTTCATGAGACTCATCCCAGCTCTCACTCCCCTGGGGAGGCTACACTGACTGTCACAGATGGGGTGAAGAAGGCCCCTATGGGCTTCCACAGCCAGCCTCTTCACCACAAGTGAAGTATACTCCATTTAAAAAAAGAGCAAAATATAGAAAACAGGGTTTCCCCAATACATTTAGCCCTTCTTTGACTATATATCTGTGAGTTATTACATTCCATTTTAAATCAGAAAACGCTTCTATAGAAAGTTTAAATCATTGTCAACTCTGAATATCTCTTCCTGAAATAAATAAATAAATACAAAATTTTAAAGTTTCTAAAAGGAACAGTTTTGCAACTTGAGAAGGACAAAATATTACTAGGGCTAGAGTTTATTAAACATTATTAAAATATTATAATATAAATAGTACAAAATTATAGAAAATATGAAAAGTAACATTTAAAGCTAGTAACAGGGGGTTTAGCAATTCTGGTTTTGATGTGATGATGAGACCTGTAAGCCTCTGAAAAGCCCAGGTTAAAGACCAGAGTTGAGGATATCCATTAAGAGTCCTTAGAATAAACCAAAGAACTTGTATGCATAACTAATGGATACAGACAATAGTGTGGTGAAGGTGTGTGGGTGTGGGGGGTGTGTGTGGGGGAAGGGGTCAATATTTCTATATTTTTTATTTCAATATTTCAATATTTCTATATTAATTCAGCAAATAATTGATTGGCTATTATTTTAAGCATAATTTAACCAAATCAAAACTATCTAGTACAAAACGTTTTTGTCCTTTATGTCCAAATACGTTTGAAGCATATACTGGGTGCTTCATCATTACTATTTTTTTAAATTAATTATTATTTTTTATTCTATTCAGGGAACTATTACAGATGTTCCCTGGTATTGAGATTCCTCAAAAAATTTAAAAACAGAACTAGAGTATGACCTAGTAATTCCACTTCTGGGGATTTATCTGAAGAAATCCAAAAAACTAATTCGAAAAGATATGTTCATCCCTATGTTTATTGCAGCATTATTTATAATAGCCAAGATATGGAAGCAACCTAAGTGACTATTGATAGACAAATGGATAAAGAAGATGGGTACATACATACAGTGGAATATTACTACTCGGCCATAAAAAAGAATCAAACCTTGCCATTGTGATAACATGGATGGACCTAGAAGGTATGCTGAATGAAATAAGTGAGAAAGAGAAAGACAAATGCTGTATGATTTCACTTATGTGGAGTCTAAACAAACAAAATAAATTAATAAATAAAACAGAAATAAACTCATAGACACAAAGAACAAATTTATGGTTGCTAGATTGGAGGAGGTTTGGGGGGATGGTTGTAAAAGTCGAAGGGATTAAAAGGTACAAATTGGCAGTTATAAAATGGTCATGGGAATATAAAGACAGCATAGAGAATGTAGTCAATTGACTGCAATATTATAATATTACAATAATATTGTAATAAATATGTATGGTATCAGGTGGATACTAATTATTGGGGTGATCGCTTCAAAAATTATATCAATATCTAATCACTATGTTTTACAACTGAAACTAATATAATATTGTATGCAAACTGTAATTGAAAAATAAAAAAAATTAAAAAGATAATTTATTCTCTATAATATTGAGCTCATTCAGATAACATTTTCTTTCATTTACAGGTATATATTAATCTTACTTTTGTTAGAATCGCCATAGTTGATCCCCTCACACACTGACCCAATTATCAATGGAAATTTTTATTCCCAATGTTTATCAATGAAAGACTAAGAAATTCAAAGATATGCATATTATATTCTTAAAAGCTTTTTAAAAAATCACCATGTAATAGTTTGTAATCTTTTGTTATAAATGAACAACTCTCCTTATCTTATGACAATATTATGAAATTCATTCTAGGAAGAGATGGAGTTCAATATTCTGAAATATGAAATTATTGACCCTCCTGAAAAAGACTTGTAATTATTTTCCATTTTGAACCCACCTATACAATTCAGAACAATTGGTAAAGCTCTGATCAAGGACATAGGAAGAATGTCTACACAGCAAAGTGTTTCATTTATCTTTTAGAATTTATCAGTGTTCATCATCATATAAAGAGAAGGATATTAAATTATATAACCCCTTGAGTTGTGTTATCAGAACACTTTTTAAATGTGTACATGAAAATCATCTGTTCTAAAAGTATTATAAGGTGTTTGGAACTCAGTGGGATTTCAGCATTGAAAGAATTACATGAAACTCATTGTGTCTACACATAGTGTTGAAAGATAAAAATTTTGTCAGGGTGCCATATACCACCACAGAATGAACACATATATATCAGAATTTGCAGAAAAGAGAGTTTGTTCTGTACGCCTCTACATACAGTCATGTTTTTTTTGTTGTTGTTGTTTTTTTGATGTTAGGTTCCTTTAAAGAAGAGAAGAAAATGAGTATAAGGTAGGTTTCTGCATTGAAATAGAAATGGGTGCAGTGGGCTGGCATGGGCATTTTTAGTCACACCACTGATCAAGAATCTCCCGGGGAAAAGGGAGGAGCATGAAAACAGCCTGGGATGCAGATCCTGCCTTTCTATTTTGAAAACTGACTCACTTGGACGGGATTAGACACAGAATTCATCTTTTAATTGTGATTCGGATGCTGGTGGCTCTTGAATCTCTTTCTTAGGGCTGTTAGCTGAAGAAGTCCAGTACAACTTGGGGACAGTGCCATCCCAGAGGGAGACCTCACTATCTTAGTTTGGGCTGCTATAACAAAGTACCGTAGCCTGGGTGGTTTAAACAATAAACATTTATTTCTCACAGTTCTAGAGGCTGGAAGAATGAGATCAGGGTGCCAGTATGGCTGGATTCTTGGTGGGAGCCCTCTTATGCGTTGGAGATTGTCAACTCCAGTATCTCAGAAGGCAGAGAGCAGAAAGGGGAAACAAGCTCCCTGTTGACTCTTATAAGGGTGCTAATCCCATTCATGAGAGCTCCATCCTTATTTAATCCTAATTACCTCTCTCCCTAAGTCCCCACCTCCTAAAATCCACAGGGTTTCAACAAATGAATGGAGGGAGAGGCACACAAATATTTGGTTGAAAATGCTTACCCATTACCACTTCAGTGATGGGTGAATCTGAGTCCATGTATTCTCTCAAGGTTGCTGACTGGGTTCTCTATCTCCAGAAGGAAATGTCATTTCAGAACAAAGAGCCACAGAAGCTTTCAGTAAACACTTTTGCTTGTCTCTCAGATGATCATTGGACTCAGGATGAGGATATTTACTTGATAAAAGAAATACGTATGGTCATGCTTCCCCCCACGAAGTAATCATTCTTCTTATAAGGAGGGAACCCTGGAAAAATCCCCTCACTCGTTAGATTTTAAAACTACTCGTGTTTGACTTCTGATGCTATTTGGCTCTTCATGCTAATATGTTGAAGGATTTCATCTTATCAGACATTGTTTAGACACCTGCCACATAGCACTGATTCCGATATGTCCTTCCTCTCCCTGTCTCAGAAGAAGCTTCCGTTCTTAACTGAACTCATTAGTCATGTAGAATAGCACTGGATGGACAAGTGGGGGAAGGAGGGATGACTTCTTATACTGAGGTAAATAAAAATGTCATGGATTTACAATTAGCTTCAACCTAACTCCTTAAATATGTGAGAGGTTTCTTAGTCTGAGAAATTTGATCTACTTTTTTTTTTTTCTGACAACCCCCACTAAACTGGCTTAGAAACAGCTCATGATCCTTTCCCATTAAAAGAACAATAATACAATATAATTGACATGATGGTTAATTAGCTAATTTCTTCAGAGCACTTGTCAACCACATAGGGATGGTAATATTAATACACAGTATTGTTATAATGAGACCAAATTGTTCTATGCCTTATTTGAGGCAACATGACACAGGGTCTGGACTTAGACACTGCCAAATGAAGGTGACATTCAGAATCACCTCTCACTTAATATCTGACTCTGATATCTAATATCTGAATAACTTTGGACAAATTATTTAATCTTGCTCTGTTTCTATATCTGCAAAATGGAGATATTAATAACTGCTACCTGATAGGTTTTTTTTTTTTAAGACTGAAGTAAAATAATACATATTGAGTGCTTTTAATCATGCTTGAAATAAAATAAACTTTGGATAAATATTGGCCATTAATATAAGAATTGGGGATAGATGGAACCTTAACAGCTTCAAAAGATATAGGTAAGTAACGGCTGTGGTAGATTATCAAAACACTCTAGATCCACCTGACTGTCTGGGTCATTTATATCTTTGGTTGAGGTAAGCTCATTATTTTCATATCTATCTATCTATCTATCTATCATCTATCTATCTATCTATCTATCTATCTATCTATCTATCTATCTATCTACCTATCTATCTATCTACATATATACACAATCACACATATATTATTTGCTGGCACACAGTGGTATTTTTAATGAACAAATAGAGAAAAATTAAGCATGAATAAAATTAGTGGGCCAGACAATTGATTAAGAGTCGAGAAATATAAGTGCTAATCCTATCACTATCATTAGCTATGTGATTCTGTCCCTTAGTTTTCTCACCTCCTTTTGAAAAAGCAACTGAGAGCACTGGATGGGGTAAAAAATAGTATACAAATGAAAACTATTACCATATATTGAGGTGTCATCCGAGATTTACAATCAATCATGATGCCATTATAAGTGCTAACCATATAAGCACATGGCTGTATTTTTTGTAAAATATACTCAGAAAGAATCTGTCCATATAATACATTTCTTTTAAAATTTGGTTCTTTCCATTGCCATGCTTCCTATTACAGCACCTGCAAGGAAAACTATGCATTTAACTATGTATTTAACTTTGTTTACTTTTTGCCATGGACAGCAAGACACTTAGTCAAATTTGGTACAGTAAACAAGCAATTAATTCTCCTCAGATCTCCATCTCATTTTCATTAAATCACACGTGTTCATTTTTATCCTTATTTCCTTCATGAAATAGACTCCTAGTACCTCCAATTTATATACTTGGCCCTTGATTTGTCATAAAAAGCTAATTATGAAAATGTAAAAAACAAATGACTTGATGGCACCGTCTATCAATATTGATATGAGTCTTCTCTCAGAATGGTACCCATCCAGATTACTTCAGGATACAATATACACATTGACAATTTATTTTTCTTTGTTAACAGATTATTATAATAACAATTGTTCAAATGAAAGAGAAACAGATTTGATTTTACTAAGTGTTATGAGAAAATATACTAATAGAAATTGTAATAAACCAACTGCACAAATTGCCTAAATTCCTGAAGCTCTTGATAAACTACGACAAACACGGCACACGTTCACGTCGGGCCTGAAGCAGCTTCCCAAGCAAGTGAAACTCAGCAGCAAAGCTGTGAAATCTCTGAACTGAAACCGTTTTCTGTGAAAGGAATACAAACTATCTCCTGAAGGTGTCAAACAGAAGTAAGAGCTGCCATCCTGATTTTCTATCCACAGAGGAGGGTAAAATGAGAACTTTCAGGCAAAGGTATTATTGGTTCTGAATTGGGGGAGGGAAATACACACACACACACACACACACACACACACATTCCCTTAAAATTCATACTTAGTTGTCTATTTCTATTGAATTATTTAGATAGTTATCTGTATTTTTTATTTCATGATCATACATAGAAAAAAAAAAGGGTATTTCCAATCCCTGCTGGGTGGTGAAGGAGGGGCTTTATTTTTTAAAAAGTCAGCACCTGCCCAGCTGGTGTGGCTCAGTGGATGAGCATCGACCCATGCACCAAGAGGTCGCCGGTTCGATTCCGGTCAGGGCACATGCCCAGGTTGTGGGCCAAATCCCCAGTGAGGGGCATGTAGGAGGCAGCCAATCGATGTTCTCTCTCATTGATGTTTCTATCTCTCTCTCCCTCTCCCTTTCTCTCTCTCTAAAATCAATAAAGTAAAAAAAAATTTAAAGTCAGCACCTAAGTTTTCTAATTGGCTAGGAAGTTTGTATCAGGATGATGCTTTTGATATTGAGTATAAGCAGCCTTCCTTCACCTGGCATAAACAGTAGGGAGTTTAGCTGGCTTACAGAAGTGGAAGTGCAGAGATATAATGGGGGGAATTCACACGTCGTAGGACCCCAGCTCTGGTTTTGTTTCTTGGTTATTTTCCAGGCTTGATTTTACTCCATGAAGAGACTTTGTTCTCAATGTGGCTTCCTTCATGGTCACAAATGAGTTGCCACCAGCCAGCAACTAGGACAACTCGTGTGCTTCATCACTTCCAGTGGAAGAAAGTGAAAGTGGTTTCTCACTGCTCCCTCTAAGAACAAGGAAAAACTTCCTTAACCGCCCCCCCATAATCCTATTCTCATCTCATTGGCTAGAATTTGTTCATAGGACCTTTCTGGAGGTATAAGATTACCAAACCTGTCATAGATTAATCTGGACCTACTTCTGAAACTTGCATTGGTGTACTACATGAAAAGTGTTGAAGAAAGATGGGTATGTAATCAAATCCAAGGTGCTGTCAGGAAAGACAAATAGTGGAATGGATACTGGTCAACAAACATCAATTCATGTATTTATTCTGTATTTATGGAGCACCGAATAGCAATCCATTTATCCATCCAGTAAATGTTTCCTGAGCATTCACTATGTCCTAGCAGTCTACCAAGTCAAGGGATGCAAAAAGATCAGCAGCAGAACAGTGTATGGACTGATGTGTGTTGGTGAAAGGTCAATGGATTTGAGAAAAATCAAGAAATTATTAAGCTAGAGTACTGAGTGAAATGGCCACATGAATATTAAAGCATGAAAATTAAGGACTAAAATGTAGGAAAATAATTCTGTGACTGTGTTAAGAATAAAAGAAGTTTATGAAGTTCAAAAAGACTTTAAAGGAAGCCCTATTAAGCATAACCAAATACAATATGACCAATTCCCAAGCAAGAAAAGTCTCCAGACTCAGTCTCCATTAAATAATTGGGCAAATAGCTTTAAACAATAAGATTTTAAAAATTAAAAGCTTATAAAATGATTTAACTTAATCTAATGACTACATCAAATCAACACTGATCTTCATATTTTTTCTATGACCCCCCCCAACTAAAAAAAAAAAAAACAAAACCCAAAAGTGCTGTTGTTCATATTATTATTATTTCCCTTTATTTATATATTATGCTGGTTTCCTATGCTCTTTCACATTTGCTAAGCCAAAATATGTAAGTAGATGTATTTAATGTCAGCTTGTAAAAATAATCTTTACCATTCATAGGCACATAACATTTTCCTGGAAACACACACATTTGCTTCAAAAAACATTACTTTTCTTTGAAATGTCTCATCTTGTCCTCTTCTCACAGAACAACATTTCAGATACATGGTAAGTCAAAATGATATTACTTCAAACATTGTTTTTTCTTCCTACTATCCCAGAAAAGTCACAATTCCCAGCTTCCCTTACAGTTAGATTGAGGGCCATTGACTATATTAAAAGTCTAGGGACTGTGAACAGAAGAGACAGCCGCTTCCATGTCCGCTTCCTAAAATAACCAGTGCCACTGTCCTGTCCGATATGCAAGGAATCTAACATTTGCCTGATCCAGGCCCAGGCTGTCTTTACAGCTTCATGAACCACACCACTCCATCACGCAGTCCTTCCTTCGGTCAAGGTGGAGGGCTCTCCGTCCTCTGAGCCAGCCAAGGCTCTACCATGTCTGGGCCTATATATCCCTGATGTTTCCTTTACTTAGAACACGTATGTTTCCTGGCTTGATCACCTTATGAAAGTCACCCATCTTTTATAGTATATATTGAATTTCATCTTTTTAAACTGTAGAATCCCAGCTTTGACGGATCCCCAGGAATTTGCAATTCTAGGCAACTGTTGAATTTGTTATGATCAAAGCACACTTCATAATATCCAGGCTTTATGTGCTAAGTCTTGTTATTCCTCTGCTAGAAATGTATAATAAGAGATTCTCTATTCCCACATCCTACTCATCATTCATGACCCAGTTAAAAAATCCCTCTTTCTTCATAAAGCTGCTATTCAATCAAGCTCCCAATATCCACATCACAGGGGGCAGAGACTTGTTGCACACTATATAACAAAATTGTATCTGAACTAGAACACCTGGTTCAGATCGTGTAACATTATTCTGAGGGTCGCCTGGAGCTAATTGGTCACAGTAACCTCACCACTGCTTTCAAGTGTAAGTCCCTGTAATCGCAGATACTAGAACTGGAACATCAAATTTTCTGTGCGTGGTTCATATTTGAAAAGGAAATATTTTGCAAGTGCATTTTTACAAAAAGAAATTGAAGTAATAAAGTATCCAACTTTCCATTACGAGGAGAAAGTGGATGGCGAAAAGCTGTTACATCTGGTCACATCTGCAGCACCACAATAGCCTGACTGCTCATTGATACAAAGCGTGTATAACATGCAGAAGCCAACTCCTATTTTTCATAATCATAAGGACTATCCTGTGCCTTGAGATGCTTTGTGGAGAATGTCAGGGCATTGTACGTGACAAATTAACCTCTGAGAACAGCTCACATCTTGTTCCCTTTTTTCCTACCAAGCTGGTTTGGGGGTTGAATCTACTGCAGATTTCATAGAAAAGAGAAGATTTTTAGGATTGGATTTCTTCAGAGAAGCCCGCTGAATCTGTAGAGGTAGAACAGTTATTCTCACCCCTCCACTTCAGCTCGAGTGGCCACGCTATGTACAGGGACGTTATCTGGCAAACACTCCATGAAAACCTCATTTGAATGGAGAGCCCGAATCCTGCTTTCCAGTAGTGTCCAGACGTCTAGGAGTCTCAGAATTCCTTGCAGCTTCTCATACCACATGGTCTGCCAGGAAATTATTCTAATTCTTTGTTGAGAGCACAGCAAACTGAAGCACTATTTGATGAGTTTGCCAACTTGACGCCCTTTGATTACATCGATTTGGAAGCTACCGCGAATAGTTCGGAAACAAAGTGACAACTGGTCTCTGCCTCGTTCCATTTGTTATCCTCTGGTTGCTCAGAGAATAATATATGTCTCCCTAGTAGGCATTTGAAATGATTTTCAGTGTCTGGCACAAGCCGATCCTTAAAACATGATTGCTAAAGATAGCAGCCAACGACCAACGCCTGCTTGAACTCTCAGGTCTGGAATTGATTTGTTTCCCTGTGGTCGCTGCTGAAGTGTCTTGCCCGAGCTGTGCGACATGATGACTCTTTAAGAGATGCTTTTTTCCCTAGAAAATCTGCAATCCAGTCAGAAGTTGTCTTCACACTGCTAATGAGGACCCAACTCCCTGACAGCTCAAGTGACGTTTCCTTCAGTGCCAGGCTCTGTGCCGCATTTACCAAAGCAGGATGGCTTTCCTTGTCATTCTGCTCCTCTTTGGAATCCAGAAATGCCCGCAGCTTAGAGTCACATCACTTCAATGTCTGGAAAATGTTCCTTCTTGAGTCACAGTCAGAATGGCTTTTAGAGCCGTGGGGTCCCCTCCCTTACCACTTACAGTCCTGTCGGATCTCAGATGAGGGAGGCAAAGTGAGTGCTTGAACTTTGCAATGGCACTGGCCAGATGTCAGAGGTCAAAGACACACACACACACACACACACACACACACACACACACACACACACACCTCACCATTCTTTTCGACACCAAAGGCTAGGTCTGGACATCTCTAGGGAATAAGAGGATTTTATTTAGTGACTAAGAACAGTATGTATTTCACTGAGAAACTGGACAATGAGATACTGGCCCATTTTTCAAAAAACAAAGCAAAACAAAAATAAAAAAACAAAAAACCCACAGAAAATCGATCAGTGGTCAGTCCTGGAGGCTATTCAGAACACTTTGTGAAGTCGTTTAAACTGTCAGGCCCAGCGGTAAGTTGTCATTGATGGTTATATTACATTATTTCCTTGAATTCATTTGGTTTCTAGATAGTACTATGACCGTGATGGAGTAAAGTTCCATTTTCTGTCTCCTCAAGTGACGTTTCCCTCTCTTGCTTTGACACCTGCCGCTACTGTAGCTGCCACCTTGTTTCTGGCCATGGCAGGGCCTCAGCCTTCCTAGAGCTGCTCTCCTGTTTCTTCTTCACTGCAAACTCACCTCCCTTCTCTGTTTTAAGAACTTTATTGCAAGTAGAGAAAAGAGGGAAAACAAAAAGGCAGGGCCAGTTGTAAGAAGTGCCTGTTCTTACTGGTACTGGGGTCTCCATCTCCACCTGCTTCCCATGGAAGAGTCTGGCTTCTGACTAAAACCCTATGGGGATGGGGGGCTGAGCAAAAATGGTGAAGGAATTAAGAAATACAATCTGAAGAAGCCTGAAACACCAATCAGAAAGAACATATGCACGCCTATGTTCATAGCAGCACTATTTACAATTGCTAAGATCTGGAAACAGCCCAAGTGTCCATCAACAGATGAGTGGATAAAAAAGCTGTGGTACATGTACACAATGGAACACTATGCAGCTATAATAAAGATTGCTTATCCTTTGAGACGACATGGACGGACCTGGAGAGTATTATGCTAAGTGAAATCAGCCAGTTAGAGAAAGACAAATACCACATGATCTCACTTATTTGTGAAATATAATGAACAAAATAAGCTGATGAACAACACAGACCCAGAGACAGAAGTAGGGATCAGACTGACAAACCTCAAAGGAGTGGGGGAGGGAAGAGATAAACCAAATAACTTATATGCATATAAGCATAACCAATGGACATAGACAACAATGCTGGGGGTGGGGGGTGGGATGGGATTGGGAGGAGGGTGTCAATGGGGGAAAAAGGAGAAACACCTATAACAAAAATAAATTAATTAAAAAAAAAAGAAGTACAAATTTCCAGTTAAAAAATAAGTCACGGGGATGTAAGGTACACCATAGGGGTTTAATCAATAACATCGTCATAGCTATGTACGGTGATAGTTACCAGACTTATTGTGGTGATCACTTAATAGATATATAAGTATTAAATCACTATGTTGTACATCTGAAACTGATATTGTATGAAAAATAATTAAATTTTTTTTTTAAAGTTTAGTTAAAAAAAAAAAGAGAAATACAATCAGCAGTGACAGGACAGAACAGTCCCCGAGACATAAGCTATAGCACTGGGAACACAGTCAGTAACTCTGTAATACGAATGTATGGTGCGGGGAGGGGGGCAATCTGTGAAGCATATAACTGTCTAATCGCTCTGCCATACATCTGAAATGAAAACAGAATAATATTGAAAGTAAACTGTAATTGAAAAAAAAAATTAATTAAAAAATGAGCTGTGTGTGTCACAGAGGTGGTTACAGGGGTTTCACCTGGAAGGCCCAGGGCAGAAGCTGCCCTCCCCTCACCCCACATGATGCGCTGAGGTTGCTGAAGGACAGTGCAGTCCAGGCCTCTGAGCTGCCCCCCCCCACAAACTCTCTCCGACTCCTTTTCGTCTCCTAACCCTTCCCCCCACCTCCACTCCAAGGTCCATGACCCTGTGAGAACCTTCTGCTCAGGGCTCCCTTGGCAATGAGACCACGCCTGACCCACCTGACCCCCCATGGGTGCTGTTCCATGGGGGGAAATGGAACAGGGGAATCGGAGTTTACTCTGGTTTGTTTCTGGTTTACATTATTGCAGAGACATGATTAAAGGTATGACTGTTAGTTGCATTTGGCCTCTCTTCTTGACTGTTTCCTCTGACACCTAGCAGCTCAACTTTCTCCAGGTCAGCCACGCCCTTACACGCACACATTGACGGTAGCAGGCCACCTTTGTGAGCCCCGGCTTTAGGCTTGACCACACCTCGCCTGCCCTGGGCAGCCCTGACCCTTCCTTCTGGAATGCCCTCACTTCACTGCCTCCGGGCCAAAGAACATGTAGGAACGCAGGTCCTTTCAGAAGCTCAGCAATCTCTGCTGCCAAAGAGGCGACATTCCCAGGGTCTTCATGACTCCCCCAAACGTTTCAGTGTTTCTTCTGCATCAAAAGCACAGGCTATGGCCCGAAATATATTTCTTCTATGCATTTAAGCAATATGTACACAATAGAACAAGATTCTAATAGTGAAATATCTGTCCTTATTACAAATAGCTTACAATGGGCTGACTAAATAAAAACGTTAAAAAATGACTTTGATAAACTGGTTTTTGGGTGTAGACGTAGCCTTGGAGAAAAATGGAAAGATTAATAACAAAAATAATAATAATAAACCGTGCTAGGTACTGTGCCCCCCACCCTCATCTGCGGTTTCACTTACAGATGCATCAGTTACCTGTGGCCAACAGCGGCCCAAAGACATTAAACGGAAAATGTCAGAAATAAACAATTCATAGTTCTAAATTGCACACTATTCTGAGTAGCGTAATGAAATCTGGCACCATCCAGCTGCATCCCAGCCAGCATGTGACCATTCCTTTGTCCAGCATCTACACATCGTAGACACTCCCACCTGTTTGTCACTTAGTAGTTGCCTTGGTGACTAGAAAGTCTCAGTACGGCAGTGCTTGCACTCTAGTAACTCTTTCTACTTCATAATGGCCTCCAAGCACAGCAGTGGATGCTGGCAATTCGGATATCCAAAGAGAGGCGCTAAATTGCTTCCTTTAGTGAGAAGGTAAAAGTTGAGTATCCACTGGGGATGTTGGAGCACATGCCCCGCAGACGATGGGAGGTTACTCTGCTGGGGATTGACACAGGCGCTGTTTTCATCACAACCACAACTGTAGGAGAGTGAGGACCTAGTATTGTCTCATTTTACAGATAGCTGGTTAATTAACTACAAAAAGGAGACACACCAGAAAATAGGGACTCAGCACTGAATCTATTTGCCCCTAAAGCTTTTATCCCTTGAAGATCATTGCCTAACACATTTTCTACAAATATTCCTATGTAGATTCAATTGAATAGCTCTGTTTCTGATCCTTTCAGCAATAGAATCAGGATTAGTAGCGATTGTTTCTCCGCTTTTCATATATAAAATTGACTATAACGATGGCAATCACAGAGAGTTGTTGATCCCACAGCAGTTAGAGCAGATTGTTGATATTATTCAGGGTGGGCTCAGGCTATCTCAGAAATGGGAAATATTCAGTGTAAGAAACAGCAAAAGTGGAAGCATTCTGTGTACTTGTTCCTGTTGCTTTTTATTTGGTTAGTTTTTCAATATTACCATTTGTCTGTAATTTCATTTAATGTCTCTTCCCTTTAAAAAAAAAAAACTCCCAGGAAAAAAACTGTCTAATATAAAAACAATTAAAACTCTATCATTCATTCTTCAGGAAAACAGTAGCGGCATGACTTCTGATTGTGTATTATACTCTGGTGAGAGTGCTCTTCTGATTCTAGAAGGAAAAGTGTGGGTGTCTAAATACTTCTACTTCTTTTCCTATCTTTCTTCTCTAACAAAAGTAAAATTGCAAGCACAGTCTTTCTTGCTCTGCCCTAGTTCTGATTAAAATATGTTATGTTACCATTTTGCTTATGTAGCACTTTCAGATGCTAAGATAAAAGGCATAAATTAGAATATTATTTCATCCCTTGGGTATTCAAAATAAAAGAAATTCTGTAAATCATATTATCATTTCCAACCCCCTTAAACAAATCCAAGAAAAACCAGAGATCTACCATCATAACTCTCTGACTCCTCGGGTGGAATATCAGTGTTCAGATCTTATGAATTCCTTCCTCTGCCCAAGACAGGAAATCCATGAGGTTTTTGTTTGACATTCAGAAGCATTTTCTTTGGTTAATCATGTCAAAGGGCCCAAAGAAGTAGTAATACACTGTGGGCCCTTCTGTAGGTCTATTTCCCCCTCACTGTTATCTCTGCTTGTGAATTCACTCATTTATCAGAATAACAGTCATCTCTAGTCCACGGCCTCTTTCAACATGAGCCACCACTAAAGAACTTATAGCAGAGGACATTAATAAGTGATAACAAGAAAAGAAAACTACAGTGATTCATGGCTACTTGGGGTTTGAAGAACCTCAAAATGATATACCTGGGAGAAGCTTTGAAGAGTAATTTCATCTATTTACCCTTCTGTTTAATGGGCTTTTCTTCCAGTTTCTGCAGCTGGGAAGTGGAGAATAGTAATGGGCTTTGCTGGATTTTTGTGAAGATTACATAAACCAGGTGTATAGAACGCACATCACCCATCGTAGACATCGAAGGTCCTTTCAACAAATATTAACTGTGTGACTTCTCAGAGTTCACCTTCTGTAGGTAAACGTCCCCCATACTGTGGGTCAGGCCCTCCTCTCTCTTAGCAAACCTCTACCACAACCATTTCCAAATTCAACTTTACATGATTGGCTGCTTGTCTCACTCCTCCTCTTGACTGTGAGTTCCTTACTTGCACTCATACTTATTATACATAATTTTTAGTGTCTACTACAATTCTAAGGCTCATAAGAAGTGTAGAGTCCCCTGCAATGTGTACGAGCTTGGACAAATCATCACTTTCTCCTTGAATGTAAATAGTAATATTTTAATTCCTTCTGTGTCTAAAGTTTTTGTAAAGATTCAGTTGCATAATTATAAGATTGCCGTCTCTTTGGTTACTATATTTATGAAGGCATTTCCAAAATAGTCATAATCTTATGTAATACAAGCATGGTAGATAAATGTGGCATTTATCCTCAGAAGTCATTACATTGCATAATGGTATGAGCCATGCTTACGTAGCTTCATCTAGAACACCTAGGATCCAGCATAATACATTGCCTAATTATAAATTAGAAGAGTAAAAATAAAATAAAATTGACCTGGTTATGGTGCATTTCTCTATATTATAAGTAAAAATAGCTGTCGTGAAGAAAATCACCCACAATATATACCAGATAAATTCAAACACTATAAGAACCACAATTACTTTTCACCACTGACATCTACAAGATTTTCCGTGTGAAGATCAAGCATAGTGTTCCATGAGGCTCTTTTAGAAAGTAATTGATTTAAAGGCTTCAGACAACTTGCCTTCTCAGGTCTTCTTAGTAAGTGATAGATTTAAAGGTTAAACCCAATTGCTATGTCTTCTTTCTCAGTGGTGGCAAAATAATGATCATCCAGTTGGTTATTTAAATTGATTATGTGACTAATGTATAATTTTGCAACTATTAGTCTTTAATGCTGTCAGTTCAGTTCACACATTTTTTTTTTTTTTGGCAGAAAAGAATGCTATTTCTGTTCGAATTTTTATAGTTAATAATGATTTTGAAAAAGAATGGGAATCAGAATTTGAGTTTTCTGGCAACCACTCAATTTTAAATAACGTACTTTGGGATATAAGTTTTAATGGAAGTTCCACTGAATTATTATAGAAGTATTAAAGCTGCTCCCTAGATTATTTGTGTATTCAGTGTGACAACTGGCGAGGAAGTAGAAGCAGACCGTTTCTAGCCAAAACTCCAGTCGTCATGCAGGCACCTCTCACGATCACTCAGGATGATTACTCATTGGCCATGATCATCAAGAATGAAAGGAAATCCAGTCAAATCTTTTGAACAAATTAATTCTCTGATCCTTACTGTATTCATCTACTAATTGAGATAATACGAACTACCCCTTAGAGTTCGTTCTGAGAATTAAATTCAACTATGGCAAGATCTGAAAAGAACTTTTTCAGAACGCCTGGTCAGAAAAAGCATTCCAAAAAGCATTAGGCCTCGTCTTGCTTTGTCTCAGTCACCCATGGGTGCCACGTATTGGGTAAAAAGTTCTTTTATTGGCCTTACTTGCTTAATTATGAAGGGTAATCTAATGATCTAGATTATACTGGAATCTAGAACATTTTCCTAAGGTTATATTTTCTTTGTGGAGAATAACAGTCTAAAAGGAATATAATAGTAACGTTCAATCTTGAAGAAGAACAACATTAGATGATTTATATTACTTAATTTCAAATCTAACTATAAGTGTACAGAATTAAGACAACATGGTATTTGCATAGGGATAAACAAATAAATCAGTGGAACATAATAAAGTCCAGAAATAGACACAAACATCTATGTCAATTGTTCCTCAACAAATGCACTAAATAACTGAATGAGAAAAGGTAAGTCTTTTACAAATGGTGCTGGCAAAACTGGATAGCTATATGAAAAACAAACAAACAAAAAAAGAAACTTGGCTTCTTCCTCCATCTACACACAAAAATTAATTCAAACTGGAAATAATCCAATATCCATCAACGGGAGAATGGATAAATATATTCAATATATCTATACAATGAAATTATATTTAATGATAAAAAAGAATGCATTACTGTAACATAACAGTATGGATGACTGTCAAAAACATTATTCTAAGTGAAATAAACCAGACACAAAAGGACAAATATTGTATAATTCTACTTGTATTTGGTACCTAGAATAAGCAAAATCATAAAAACAGAAAGCAGAATAGTGGTTACCAGATCCTGAGGGGAAAAGGGAATGGGGAGTTATTGTTTAATGGGAATAGAGATTTTGTTTGGGATGACGAAAAATTTCTAGAGATAGTGGTTATTATTACACATTATAAATGTTCTTAATGCCAATGAGTTGCACACTTAAAACTGGTCTAAATGTTACATTTTATATTATGTTTATTTTACCACAATTTTTAAAAAGGCAAAATAATTCTGAGCTGAAAGAGGGAAGGAGGGAAAGTCCAGTTTTTTGGTTTCTTTGTTTCTGTTCTACTAACTTATGGTCTTAGGGTATTGTATAGACACTTCCATACTTTTCTCATCAATCCTTTCATAAAAAGAAAGTGGATGCTTGAAGATAATGAATCTATGCAAAGGAATAGAGACATATTTCTGTGAGTTCTTTCTCCTGATCACTCTATTCAGGCTAAAGAAAAATAATTCTAGGGACCACATGCCATTCTAAGAGGTTTAAATTTTCATTAAACTGAGACAGCAGACAGGCCTTCATGGAAATAATGTGAATTGGTTCCCACATCCAGCAGGAATAATGATTCTTTTAATTACAAGTTACTGGGCCAAATGAAAGGAGACATGATGGGCAGACATTAGGTAACTAAATAATAAACAGTAATTGCATTTCTTCCTTTGCATTTTAAAGGGAAAGACACCTGAGAAATTCTACTTGATATTCCTTACATAATGCACCCTCTGCGTCGTGAAGTCACTTGAAATAATGTCATCTGATGCTGTGCATCCAATAACTTTAAATAACATCATTAACATTAAGATGAAAAGAATGGAAATTGACGATCTAGAGGGCATCCTCCCTCACACTTACGAGGTTTGTCAAACAAAAACTATGTGACTCTCCCTTGGTTACACATATTTGTCTGGGATAAGTAATAGAATGAATATATTTATAAGGGAGAAAAGAGGACGAGAGGAACGAACCATATCATTATCAAAAGCTTCGGCTTTAAACCAGTCATTATGAATCAAATTATTATTTTTGAAGAGATTTAGGTACTAAAAAGCACTATTAGCTCACTGAGAGTTTGTGAGAGTACATCTGTGCTTTTTTTTTTTTTTTTTCTTTCAGTATAGAACAGAATACACATGCGCTTAGGTAGAGAACTACATTTTGAGTTTCAGGTCTGTTACTCAATTGCTGAGAGATTTAGACATCTCTATATTTTATATAGTTTTTAAAATGAGGGGTTGGATCATTTTATCACTAAAGTTCTTCCAAATGCCTCAAGTCACTATTTAAGAGAAAGATGGTTTTCCATAGGGTACACTTATGATTTGTGTAATACATCTGACCAGGCTTTGTGCTATTTTTGGGGCCATGAAGAAGAAACAAAACAAAACACTGGCTGGTCAGTACCTTTTGAGACTAGAATGAAAAGGAAAAATATTGACTTCATTTCTGTATCTAGCTTTTGTGTTGACTCCTGAAACTGTTCCACATAAAAGAGAATTTATACCATACATAAAGTTATAAGAACAGGACCAAAGATAATTTGAGAGAGTTTAAAGTAAAATAAGATACAGTTCAGTAGGAAAGCCAGGAAGTTAAGCAGGAGAAACATTTTCCATTTTAATCAACTCCGTTTGTGGCGGCTTTGAATGAAAACATAATAAATATATTGACCCTGAAATGAGATAAAATGGAAAGCTATAATAATTACCTAAACAAGTCAGCTTAAGATATTTTTAAAATATATAGAAAAACTGATTCTTGATGTAATTTTAGTTTGGATTAAAAGGGGCTAAGTCAATGGAGCTCAATCCCTGCACACTCATTGATCTTTGGAATCTGGTCAAAAGTGTGGATTTGGGTGTAAAGCGGAATAAATATCTGAATTAACTTTGTGCATGACATAGAGAAATAAAGGAAAACTTAAAGGAGTATTAGATTAATAACTGATACAATGACTATATGGAAAGAACTGGAAAATGTCAACATAAGGAAAGGATAGTTGCTCATTTGGGGTCCTTCAGATCTCGTCATTTCAACCACTATAGGATTTTCTCCCATAACGCTCATTAACTTGACTTTAGGAAAAGGCAAGAGAGTCCATAGGAGTGATAAGGGATAAATGAGAATAATTTTAAAGCAGAACAAAACAAAATAACTAACTGAATACAGTTAGTTACATGGTCATGCACAAGGTCCAGTTTGAAAACAAGGTGAGATAAAGAAGAAAATTATAAATGGGGAACTAATGAAGGCATCAAGCTGAGAGTGTTTTGAGGTTATTCAGTTTATTGAGAGTGAAGACAGTATAGATCTGAAGGGAAAGAGGAGCTATGACTTAGGACGGTTTTAGAGTTTGAGGTTTTGAATGAAAGTCCCTTCAAGAGGAAGAAAAGAGTTAAGATATGGTGTAATATGATGGATGAATTAGAGTGGAAGAGAGGAATTCTGGGAATGAGGAAACCAACTGAAGATGGGCAATGCATCAACTATCAAAAAATTGGGCCACAAAATTAAGCATCTTGCCTGACACATACAACTCATCTTTATTTACTGGTGTTGGGTAAGTGCATGAAAGTTCCAAGGGACCTTGCGAGGTTGTCGTGATGGATCTGAGCTGAGACAAAATGTGATAGAAAGGTCTTGCTTGCATAGGAGTCATAAAAGGCTGGCATGAAGAGAGCGAAGGAGGTGCAGTTTGCAGGCAACATTCATGAAGTACTCCAGGGTCTTAGTAGAGAATCAGCTCTGTAATGAGTCCACAGATAATGTGACCAGTCACAACATCAATGTGACTGTACATTATATGAATGATGTCATATTTAAGATGAGAAAGGTACCCTAAAGGGATGTTTAACAATCACATGATATCTGTAAACTATGCAGAGGAGGATGACATATCAAATCAGAAGCTGACACGCAAATGAGAAATATTTGTAGGAACTCAGGGCACTTAGCTTGGAGAAGAATTGGTGGAGGAAAGGGGCCTTGACAGACATCTTCAAACAATCAGAGTTATGCCATAAAAGTCACTAGACTCACTAGATTTGTTCTTTAGAGTCTCAGAGGAAATAATTATGACAAATGAGTGGAAGTTATAGGGAGGTAGAGCCATTCACTTTGAATATAAATTTCCGAAAGTGAGACCTACATATGACAAAAGCGGCTGCTCAGAGAGAAGAAATATGTCCCCTATCAGCAGAACAGTTCAGGCATGACCTAGAAGAAGGGGTTATAAAGGGAACTCAGAAATAGCAGATGGATGATTGGAGAACCAGGCTTTTTTTTTTTTTAACTTTTATTTATTTATTTATAGACGAAGGGAGAAGGGAGAGAGAGATAGAAACTTCAATGTGAAAAAAGAACTATAGTTCAGCTGCCTCTTGTCCGCCCCCTACTGGGGATCGAGCCCACAACCTGGGCATGTGCCCTGACCGGGAATTGAACCGGGACCTCTCAGTCTATGGGAGGATGCTCAATCCACTGAGCCACACTGGCCAGGCTGGAGAGCCAGGCTTTTAAGAGCTGTTCTGCATTTATTTTTCAAACAACAAAATTAAATGATAGGTTCAAGATAAATTCTTGGTAGTCTGTTTTTTTTTTTTTTCTCTTTCTGTTGTGTATGTGTGATAAAGGAAACTATAGACTAGCGAAACTGGAATGAACTAAAATTGTTAATAATGAAAGACCCATCTAATGTCTTGAGGATTAAATATAAGTTTTGTAAGATTCACACATTTAATCTAATTAATCTTAAGTCTGAATCTAATTAATACACAAGTGCTATTTGCTAGGCTCCGAAAACTGCCCATCAAATATAGAATTCAGAATTGAAATAAGGCTCAAGTTCATTAGAAAAAACAGCCTCCTCAAACCAGTTATATCATTAGTCACAATTCTCTGCAAAGTCAGGCAAAGAATAGTTTATTGTTGGCATTATGGAGACATTGTCCATTTATAGTCCATTTCACAGGTACAGAGATTGACAGTTAAACTAAGTATAAATTTCTTTTATCATGTGTTTATTACGAAATGTATTACGTTATGCACTTTATAGTCACTTATGACTTCTCATCCAAAGAGCCAAGAGCATATTCAGAAGTATATTTCTCAAGAATAGTATCATAACAAAAGTGTTTATATACTTAGTTTGAACTCAATATGATATGACAGCATGACAGACGCTTCTCCCTGTGGCTGGAGAGCGTCACTTCCCATTTATGCCAGTCCCTCACAAGACCCACATGTCAGAGAATGAGTGCATTTTCTCACTGATAGCATCCGACTCCTATTTGTGCCACTCTGTCGGGTTGTATCCCAGTCAAGTTCCTGACATCCATGTCCTTCTCCGTATGGAGGAAAGAAATCAACTCTAGAATCACAGCTAGGATTCTAGGAAATGCTCTCAGACGAGGGCACACTCTTGCGTTCAAGAATATCGTAGGCAAGTCTACATATCTACATACACCCCAGGGAAACTAAACCCTAAACTGCATGATGTCACGTGTGGAGATATTTCTACCAATCAAGATATTTACTGTCAACTAAAGAGAACGATCATGATTGCCTGCAACAAACTTTCATCTGATACTCCAAACTGAATCTCCATACACAGAATTCTAGAAGATTTTCTAACCTCTAAGTGAGACACTTTAAGGCAAGCATTAGGTCCCTTTATATCTAACTCAAAATAAGAAGAAGGAAAAAAAAGTACACATTGGTCTATTTAGCTTACCATAAACTGCAATTCAGATGGTGTACCCCAGTGATCTAAATTCCAGGTTATTTAATGACAAGGCCTCTTAAGGGATGCCAGTGTTTAATTGTTAAGCAATGGGTGCATAATAATTTTTTGTTGAATAAACTAATCAATACAAATTAATTAATGAGTAAATGCCTGAATGACAGACACAAGACCGTACATTATTAGGCAAAATAGATAATAAAGTACCTTTAGGAAAAAACAAAACAAATCAAAACTGTGTTTTCTAAATCACAAAAAATGTCTGATCATTTCATTTTCAAAGGCTGAAATAATCCATTGCTAATAAAATGGTATATATTTATAAAGAATATATTATTAAAGGCACTGTTTAATTCTTTCACTTGGGGGGCATATTGATTACATGTTAGTAGTAAAGACAAAAGTGTAGGTTATAGATAGTGAGCAGGAAAAAATCTGTAAGCGAATTTGCTTAAGTAAATACTAAATGTGGTTTTACTATGCAAGATGGTCACCGCATTTCACAAAAGGTTCAGAAGCATTTGCCATTCATCATCGTCACTGAAGATGGATGGACAACTTTCCAGATTAAAGGACTGTGTTTTATATAAAATCTCCTCTCCCGCCTTACTAATCATTATGATGTAAAGGAGATCGAGAATGAAAAGATAACCAGGTAGCAGAAGAATTCTTTGGATCTGTGGCAGGGCTGTTTCCCTGGGATTATCAAGTATCAAGGCTCCGAGGCTTGGGACCAGACTTGTAAAAGGAGTGTGTTTATGGTAAAGGCCTCGCTCTTCCCCTGATTCTCCCTGGCTTTTCCCCTCTGCAGGTTCACAGTGTGCCATAGTGAGGCAAGCGTGCTTTCACGGTGTGTTGCTCTCCAGAGGTGCCTCAGAGTCCACGGAGGGCTTTGAAGGAGGCGCTGAGGCATTGGCTCTCTCGGCACTCACCCTGTCTAGTGGTACACTAATAAATGTTTAAAAACTAGCTCTGTAGTAAAAAAAAAAAAAAAAAGAAGAAGAAAAAAGCCTTGATTTGCAGCACTTGGTGAGTTTTGTAGTATAAACACACCCAACTTGGGCGATTTCAAGCTACGAACAGGACCTCCCCATGCACAGTGGGACAGAGAGGTACACCATTGCACAGTATTTGCCCCATACAGACGGGATGCAGATAACCTCAAGGCACAGATAATAGGAAAATGCAATACAATTATAAGGAAGTGATAGGTTTAAAATATCCCTTCATAAAATATAATTTATCTAATTATAAATGTATACAATTTAATTTTTAATAAAGATTACGCCTAACAATGGGCTCACAAAATTCATTAAAAGGATTAAGAACCGCCTTTGCTAGCCAGTGTGAGCTGGCTCCAGCATGCCAGGGCCTGCGTCCAGAAGAGACCAAGGGCAGCATCTTTCCTTTCGCATCTCTTTGCCTTTGCACGTGATGCCAAGATGCCATGTTAAATTGATTATATTAATGGACTTTATGGCATTAAAAAGTTTGGAAGCCATTGATCCCATTAGACTTTATTACAGTGGGATCTGTAGACTGCCGGCACCTATACAATTGAAGCTGCTATTTGAAAACATCTTTCCTGGACAGAGACCGACTGAGTTGGAGAGTATGTGAAGGAGGGTGGGGGGAAGGGGTTCTACATTTTAGACAAGCTCCTGGCTGAAGGGAGTTTTATGCTCCTTAAGGCTTGAGAACTTCAACCCTGGTCCTTCAGCTTCTCCTTTCTCCAAGCTGGAGCTGGTAGCCTGAGTGCTGATTCAGCCACACGCAGCTTCCATCCAGGACACGGGACAATGAGCGGATTCAGTCCCACCTGCTCAGGTTCAGCCTCCCAGACCTGGTGCCTCGTCAACTCAGAACATCTTTCAGTATGTCAAGCCAAGTACAATCAGGAAATGCCCCAACCACCTCTAAACCATGGGCAAGCCTCTGCTCCCTCTATCAAAGGTAGAGCAGTTAATGTCTTCTATAAGAGCAGACGCTCTGTTCAATCTGAGGTGTTGCCATTTGTCAGAATGTCTCATTCACTGCTGCCGCTCATGGATGGAGATGTGGAGGTTTCCTGACTGAGAAGCAACCCAGGAGGCTTCATATTAAATGAGTGGAGCTGAAGTGTCTAGCTAGTGTCTGTCACATGGTATAGACTCAGTGAATATGTATAATTAAATAAACAAGTGAATAAACGCATGAAACAATTAACCCAAGATTAACACAAATAATCAATAAATTCTTCATTGCCTTTTCTCCAATGAAACTTTCAAATTAAGAGAGCATTTGGGTATTTTTTTAAATTGACAATGTTTCCTCTAAGAGCCATTATATTTGATTTCATCAGGAGAATTATGTACATTAATATCTAAATGAAAGACCAATGTGTATTTTTCTTTCTTTGAAGTACAAAAATGGAAGCTTGACTTGGAAATATTAAAATATAAACATCTCTGGAGAAATACATGTTGATATCACAGCCAGGGACATAGACATATATTCTTTGTGACATTTAGATTCATCTTTGCATAACAGATACAAAGCTACAGTCAGCTTTGTATTTTAAAAAGACGGATTTTATTTAAAATCAGTATGAGGCATTTCTTCACATACAAATCCTTTGTGTGTGTGTGTCTCTTTAACTTTATCCATGTAAAACTAAAATGGACAACTATCTAGTTAATAGCTACTGCCTCTCAGCTAAAATACAACACGGTCTGTCAAACAGATTTCTCTGAAAGATGAGAAACGTCTAGGTAGGAGGAACTTGAGTTACTACAAAAACAAATAAACAAACAAAACCCCCCAACATTTCTTATTATTTACCTTGAAACAAAGTTGTTTGTAGAAGACACAAGTAATCTCTCCCAGTCCCATTAAGATTAGATACGTCACATGACCTTAAGTTAATTTTCTGACAACATTAACTTATTCTTCAATACTTTTAAAACCTACGATTACATGCTTTTTTGATGTATTTGAAAAATCTATTTATTTTCCAAATGTAGAGTACTTTCAACAAAATGTTCCAGAAACATGAAGATGACGCTCTGAGACTCTGTCAATTTCACACAGTTTTCCACTGGACTGAGTGGGGTTTTAAATGGAGGCTATCGTTTTCTGTGTGCAAGGGTAGCAGCAGAAACCAAATAGGTAGATTTCAATGTTGAGTGTTACTGAGAATGTATATCCAGACTGCCTAATGTTAGTGGGCTCTTTAATTAGATTAAACTAAAATGAGTCCAGGGGAAGATGTGGTGTATGACACTTAGCTTGGTTGCTAAAGCAGCTATATATGAAAATAATACTCTTATTTGGATAGTTGCACTGTTATCACCTAGAATTGTCTACTTACTAGCACTTCTCTAAGTTAAGCCCATTTGGTTTCGTTTTGTTGACTATTTAAGTTAACAGTGTTTGCTGATACAATGCAGGCTCCCAGCCTTCTGACTTGTTTTCTCGGAGTCTAACATACATTTCCTGAAGGTTCCCCACTACAGCTGCTAAAACCATTAGAGGTTTCACGGTATTGCCAACCCTTCTTGAGGGCTGAGGTAAAGCTCTTCCCTGTGATCTCAACTTTTCCCCTTCAAGCTTTTTATAACAAATACATTCCAGAACTTGGAGTGGAGGAAAAGCCAGAATTCTATTAGGAGATGCCAGACTCTGATTGTTGAATAGAGTTTGTTGATCGGTCTGATGCGCTCCCTTAACAAACTGTACCTCCTCTGACGTGGTTCTTAGGCTCTCGGGGAGAAATACATAGCTGCGGGGGACAGGATCTCACATGTAGAGCCACTCCAGGGAAAGCTGGGAAGTCAGGGCAGCAGGTTTTTTTAATCCCTTTCCCAGCACTCCTTTCTCAGAATTTACAGCCATCTCCTCCTGTGCTCTCCATACACAGTTCTGATGTCCACTGGGTGGATGAACCCACTTCCTAGCTTCCAGTCTAGGCCTTACTTTCTGCCTGGGAACTAATCCCACTGAGAATGTAAACCACTTAAAGGCAAAACTTATTTTGAATTTTACTTGTACCCCCTCCCCCACATGGCCCCATACATACGAAGCAATGTGGCCAAATGACCAACAGGCCCAGCTTGGGTTCCAGTCTGTGTGCCTCCCCTGAGGCACGGAGTCCACACCTAGCCTCTGCAAGCCTCAGTGTTCTTTTTGGTAAAATGGGGATAATTTATACAACCTACTGACCTTATCACTTTCATTACCCATCACCTACCACCCCACCCTCCTTTTCTTCCTAAACAATTTAGATTCCATGGGTGTTCTTTTTAATCACGCCCTTGTAAAATCTCTTAACTCACTCCACTCCTTCTCCCCTGGCAAACACCAGAGTAAAACCCAACTCTCTGCCTACCGTAACCCGGCAACCAAGCAACCAACCATGGGAGAAAAGCTACAACAATTGTGTTGGCTGGTTTCATGTTAAGCTCATGACAACAAATCTCAAATGGTTGGTCCACACTGCTCAGCAATCATAACTTCACATATATTATGGCCTCTTTTCTATAATCTGAAGTAACTATTTCTCATCTTTTTCCCTGTCTTCAAATCCTCCAAGACGTGACAGTCTGGTGATGACCACTTCCCATACTTCTGATCGTCCCAGCTCCAAACTGGCTGACATAACTGCATCCACACCACTCGCCCTGTCTTTGCTCATCTACCAAGACTGAAGTCTCCACTGAATGCTGGCCTTGCCTTCCTGCACTCCTGTCATTTCCACTCTTTCTTCTGCATCACGATGCTCCCCTGGACCCTGCATTATTTCCAAAAGGCGTAGTCCCTCTTATGTAACAAAAGGAAGCAATAAAAATAACTAAATAAAATAAAAAATAAAACCACCCTCAAGTCTACCACCTCCTAACATTACAATCTATTAATATTTCTTTGCTCTAATTTTAGAGCAAAACTTCTCATAACAAACAAACAAATAGCATCTGAAGTTGCGCTGGGCAGCCCCTCAGCTCTCGGTTTTCATGACCCTCCCACAGAGGTTACTTTGCTGTCATTCTGTTACTAAATCTGTCATCAATATGACATAGTGAGCAACACCCAACTTTTGGGAACATTCTTTCCTCTTGGCTTCTGTGATTCCATACCTCTTTGTTTTCTCCCACCATTCGGGCATCTCCTAAATGTGCAGTGTCCTGAGATTCGGCCATTTTATTTATAATTATATTCTCTCCCTAGGTGTCCCTGATATGACAGTGAGCCCTAAATTTCTATCTCCCGAATGACCTGTGATCAGACTTCTCGTCTCACCTACCAAATTGTCAACATGATTGACATTCCTGATTGTATTTCTAGTAGTTTTCTTAAATTCAAAATATCCAAAAAATAATTTAGTTTTCCCTTTACACCAATTCTTTTCTCTACTCATCCTCATCTCATTAAACAACTCTACAATCTAGTCAGTTTTTTTGTGTGTGTGTTTTTTGTAGCCCAAATCTAATATGTATCATTGATTCTTCTCTTCTCCCTGCCCTTTAGATGCAATCCATTAACCAATCTTATTGGCTCTAGATCCAATACATACCATGATTTTCCCCACATTTTCACTCATCTGCTGACTCCTGGTTCCAGCTGAACTAATCTTATACAGATGACTCAATTGTCTCCTAACTGGTCTCCCTGCTTACACTCTGCCAATGCCAATAATTTTCCTCACAGCAATTCGATCTTTGAAAAAGTTGAATGAGATCACTCCCTTTTCAGAGACCCTTTTCATCATCCACAGAATGAAATGCCAAGCTGTGCCATGTCCCATAAAGCCCCCCATGGTCTGACCCTGACCCAGCAATCTGTGATCCACTCCTCCTGCCGTTATTTCAGGGTCACAGTCCTGTGCAGTTTCCTTCCCAAGGCTTCTGCACTACTCGTCAGTGTCACTTGGAACGCTTTACCCTGAGCGTGCCCAAAGCTGGTCCTTTTTTATATTTTTGTCTCAGCGCAAATGTCCTCTCTTTAAAAGGCCTTTCCCTGGCAATTTGATCCAAACTAGGTTCTTCTCTAGCACATTACTGGGCTTAATTTTCTTCACAGAACTTACCATTTTATTGTTAGCTGTTCATTTCTTTGCTTGCTTATCAGTCTAGCTCCCTGTCCTTGAATGTAAGTAAGCTCCTGGAAAGGACATCGGGCCACCATCATGCAGCTTCTTTTCAGCAATGAGCACAGCTCAGAGTTAGTATTCCAGTAATTAGTTTAGTGAATGACACTTATAAGGCTGTTATAAGAATGAAGTGAAATAGTGTTTGCTTCTCACATCTGCCAGACACAAAACATCTGATGAAAAAGTTAGTCATGGCCATTATCATTATTATCATTGTTATTATTATTAAGTGCTACTTAAATATGCGTGAAGAATGTTAATCACAATAACTCATGTTAATGTCTCAAATCTTTCAGTTAAAGTATTTGTATTTTAATAGCTGTTTTCGAACGTAAGCAATATTTTAAGCTACCTGGTGAGTTCCATTCTTTGTTTATAGGCAAATGTTTCAACTTCCCTAAAATCCCATGTTTAGCGACTGCTTTCACTCACTGGCAGAACTGAACTTGTTCACGTCTTCCAACTCATCAATCACTCCACTTACAACAGAAACTTCCATGAACTAAATTAAAATCAGAGACCTTTTAACTAGACCTCGGCTCTTTTAATTTAAGCCTATTATTAAACCTCCCACTCTTCAAAAATGTATGACTTGAGGGAAATCTCATTACACTTCATGGAAAGGCCAGAGCGAGCTTTGCCTCTGAGGCCAGCGAGAAATGGAGCCATTGGAAATGTGCGATGAGGTGCAAATCACAAGGTGATATCAGAGTGGACTGGGACTCGAAAGAGAAGGGTATTCTATCACACAGGTCAGTTTCTTTGTCAAAATTCTTTGTGCAGATATACTAAATGGTGGTGGCTATAATAAATTTGCAAAGGGCAAAATACAATAACCTCAAAACACAAAAGAACAAAAATAATGCATTTAAGTATTTGAAAAATGAAGATGAGAACAGTTGAGACAGTGTTTATCCAATCCTATTTTCATTATCAAAAATTCATATTGACTTGGAGAGTCAGTTGGGTCTCTGACTTCTTCAGATCCTGTCATAGACGTCATAGGTCGTTCTCAGGTCCCTCGTCTATAGTTATGCACGTAGGCACTTCAAAGACTGTTTCTATGTTCACTTTTAGCCTTCCATACATTAAATTTTTTTTCCTTCTCTCTATTTTATTTATTTTTATTTTTTTAAATCCTCACCAGAGGATATTTTTTCCATGTATCTTCATATAGAGAGGGAGAGAGAGAGAAACATCGATGTGAGAGAGACACATTGACTGGCTGCCTCCCACACAACCTGACCGGGGCAGGGACCAAACCTCAACTGAGGTACGTGCCCTTGACTGGAATCGAACCCAAGACTCTTTGGTCCGCTGGCCATCGCTCCAGCCACTGAGCCAAACCAGCCAGGGCAATTAGTAGATTTTTAAAAAATAATTCTTAAATGTGGAATCCTGGAACAAAAGTATTCTGAAAGCACTGTCAATAATGAGAAGCGAGGTGTTCCTTCCTGGCCAGTTGAGGCATCTGCCTGTATCCTTGGCCACAATTATTTCCTTCATTTCCCTGTGGAAGTGGAGAGCTACAATTTTAAAAGTGTTTCATTTCTCTAGGAAGGTAAAGTGAAAAGGCAATAAAATGTCCCTATGAATTAGTTTCTTCACTCTTATAAAGACAGGGTACAGAAGGCAGAATGGGGGTTTGCCAGGGCCAGGAGCAGGGAAGGATGGGGTATCAACAGTTGACGAGTACAGAGTTTTGGTTTGAGAAGATAAAAAGAGTTCTGGAGATGGGTGGTGGCAGTTGTCACAGAACAATGTGAATATACTTATGTCACCAAACTGTACATTTAAAAATGGTTCCGATGATAAATTTTGTTATCTTCTTTTACCACAATAAGCTAGTTATCAATTTTTAAAAATGTAAATAGAATAGCACATATCTTAAGATGGTTCTATCCGAATTACAGACCAAACACAATTTCATGTTTGAGGAAGTCTCATGAATTATTATATGTAGTCTGATTTTAATATAATATAAAAATTTTACATTCAGTCTATTCTACAAATTCTGGACACAAACAGGAAGACTACACTGAACTCTCAGGAAACACTTAGAATTAGGCTCCTATCCTCACACCCTCCCCAAAACTGTTTCAGTCGTAATTCCCTGGACATTAGCTATGCTCAAAGAACAGTCGTGTAATGAATCAATAAAGGGATCAATAAAATAAACACAAGAGATCTGCATCTCCTTGAACTGAATTGATGGATAACAGGCACTGTGTTCAAACAGAAATCTCTGTGTATTATGATTGAACACAAATACCAGTGTTTGTGAGTATAAACATTACTATATTTAAATTGTCCATCAGTAAACAAATGCCAGTTTCTAAGTTCTTGTTAAATGGAACCAATCATCTAAGGTCTCCCAGGTGTCTACTTTCTCTGCACTAAATCCATGTCAGAAACTCACTGTGCTGTGAGGGGAGCGCTCAGAGCTCTGGCTCCAGCAGCTCGGTCCCAAAGTGTATTTTAGGAAGGATTTAGGATGATTCAGAAAGACAGAAACATGATTTCTTTTCAAGAGCTCTCTGAGGCCCGCACCTCTGTGTGACATACAACAGGGAGGTCGCCATGTACAGGAAGTGTGGTGAGCCTGCAGAGACACTTCCAGAACATCTGCATGAAGGGTGTTTCCAGGGAGCAATGTGAATTCAAGTGCCCTCTGCACAGCCAAGAGAAGACAACCCCAATTTCAGACAGGAAACCACAGAGGACCTGCTAATGAACACCTAAACTCACATCACCTCTCTGTTTTCCATTCCTCCAGCTTCCCCCCTCCCCTTTGCTTTTACGCTTTTGCTCACAGTATCTAACAAGTGGGCATCCCAGAGGGGGGTCCAATGCAACCGACTCCCTCCGCTATTCACTTGGCTCTCGCTTCTGCTGAAAAGAGAATTATCACTAGCCCAAGGCCAGGAGACAGACACTGTCTAAACCCACCCCGTCACACCACATCTTCCGAAGCATGCCCTCTGAGGTTAGTTACCCCAGGATACAACATTTAGATTCCTTCTGTATTGCTTAAAAAAAGAAAAAGTGAAAACATCTGGGGACAAAACGATCAGTTTGCTGCCTGGAGTTGCAAGCAGTTGTTTTAGTTCTCCCTTCGCGTAGTACCTGGGTAAAGGGAATTGTATGACCACTCCACTAATTTTCAAGTTATTTAAGCATGCCAAGTTCTGCTGACACTCAGGGGAGTGAGATACCCTACGATGCAGGAAGAGACCAGTCCCATTTTCTACTGCTGCAGAGAAGGCATCACACACACGTTGGAACTGTGAATGACTAAGTGCATACCAGCTTTCAGAAATGCAGCAGTGACTTCCACACAGAGGCATCTGGTGTTCAAGGACGAGGATTTCAACAATAGAGAGGTGTGCAGTGACATAAGCCAATACTGTGCATTGAAAAAATCTAAACCTGTACCACAACCCATGGCCTGTGGTGTGTGTGTGTGTGTAATTTGACTTTAATATTTCATTGCCTATAATCACTCTACAGTGTTCAGCTGATAAATATCTAAACTTGTCAGTTAAGTTCAGTATATTTTAACTAATATACTTGTGCCATTTTTCTCTAATTCTGTAAAGATAAAATGATTGAGAATCCAATAAGTTGAAATACAGTTACAGATGTGTGGAGCCATGAGAGATTTCAGAGATGATCTCTCCAACTCTCTCATTTTGTCAATGAGGGTATAATGGAAACTTTGAAGAGCTGGAATAGATTAAGTGTGATTAGATAAAAAGTGAATTTCCTCTCACATGTTTACCTACTAAACAGTGAGTTTCATAGAGGCAAAGCCCGTCATGTCTTTAGCATTATACATATACAGATACAGATACAGATATATATATATATAGATAGATAGATATAGTAGATATATAGCACCTAGCATTATATATAATAGTGTATATATGTACAGTATATATATGTGTGTGTATATATAGTATGTATATATAGTACACATTTGGTAAGCACACCGTAAATGTTGAATAAATAAATGAAACTGAGACACAGTGACTTTACAAAATCCCAAAGAGGTAGCAAAAAAACCCAAGAATCTTAAATCTCTGATATTCTAAATGATCTTATTCCCAGAGTTTTTGTGTTGGAACATAGAAAAATGCTCAAGTGGCAACTTAATATGCTCTTTGCATTCCATTAGTCTGTGCTTTATATTCTAGTCAACTAATTAAGTTATAATATTTCTTCCAAGCATAATTAAATTTCAAAATAAAATCTTAAGCAAATTATCCTTATAAAACGTTTTCTTAATAAAACAGTCACATTTTAAAGTCCATAGTGCAAAGCACTGTTTTCTTATAAAAATATTATTTCTTGTCAACAAATTTTTAGTACAAAAACTAACAATCTCATTATGACTTATTGTTACCTAAAACTACTGTCTATGGTTCAAGTTTTTCCTTTAAAACCGAATTTGTGTTCACATTTAACCCGCAGAAAGGGATCTCGTCTTTTCTGTGGTTACAGCTTTATAAGGTAACCTAATACACCCCGTTTTCAAGAACAAGAATAACATAATTGCCTTTGGTTCTTTTCCTAAATGTATAAGGCACTTACTGTTTGCATACCCTTGATCATGATTTGGTCCAACTGGCTTATAGGTGGACATAATGCTAGCAAGTACCTATAAACGTGACTTCTCAGTTCTACATAGAAAAATCCTAGCCATCTGTGTGCAAAAATATTAGCACCACCAATTTCCTCCTTGCTTGTCAATAAAATGATCAATTATGTTTTATACTGCAAATTTGATATATAACACTTTATATCAACATGTTCCTTCTATATTAAATAAAAATCCTAAGTGAAAAGAATTACAAATTTCATAATTCTGTTAGTCTAAAAGAATACAATACTTATTTGGCTACAGTGTTGCTTTTTAAATACATTTTGTTCCTTGAAATGATATTAGTCAGGGGTAAATATTAGTATATTTGAGAACTGTTGTTTTAAACAAAACAAGACTATCAAAATAGAACATGGCTTTTGTCTTTCTCGATATCAGCATATTGGGAACGATAAAGCAGTGTTTTTGATTGTCCAGTGTATGTCCTTTTGGTAACAATCCAAGAAAAATAATTTATAATTTATAATTCTTTAAAAGCTAGGAAATAAGATAACAGAGGGAGGGAGAGGAGAGGCAGAGGCTTTCCAGCACCTGGGCCAACTGTATTCATTCGGAAAGGCTAACGAACAAGTTCAATTCTCTAGCAGTGCAATGTTCCAGAGATAATTGCAAGAGGACAGAAGCCAGAGTGTCTGTATTTGTTTGCTGCAAGCATTGCATATTATCAAAGAGTATGGGCTGGGGTGTGTGTGCGTAAGTTTGTGTGTGTGTGTGTGTGTGTGTGTGTGTGTAGATAGATAGATAGATAGATAGATAGATAGATAGATAGATAGATAGAGTCAATTTTGCAGTCCAGGAATTCCCTCTTCAGGAAAGTAATAAATAATAAATCCATATTCAAATACAGTCAGCATCCAGGGTCATCCAGTAATGAATGCCTTGTTCACATTTCAGTAATGCCTTATTCATATTTCACTCTTAGTTGGAGTAGAGTTTTAAGGGATACAAGCACACACATAAAATAGCTTATATCAGTTTCTGTGTTCTGTCCTGGAAGAAAGATGTGAGGTGGATAAAAAATGCTAATAAAAAATGAGTCATTAAAAAAAGACAAATTACAATGTATTTCCAAATTTCATCCATTACAACCTACAATAATTGTAGAAATCTTTTTGGCTTTAATTTGGCAATCTCTCAGTTTGAGTGGCACGTGTGTAAAACATTTATTATTGCTGCAAACTATCTTTTTAGGGTGATGTTAATTTCTGGTTATTTTCCTCCCTAAATTCACTTATTTTAATCCTTCCTAATTTTAAATTTATCTCGCTACTTCTTATCAAATATATTTCCTAAGAGGCTAACAATTTTAAGAGACATTTCACTAGCCCCAAAAGATAAATTCACGTGAGAGAGGCAAATCTGGTCAAAGTTGCCAGAATATGGCTACATTTGAGATTTCTGCAAAATATGGCAGAAATTTTACATTGATTGAAGTAGTAGTTACTGACTCTAAGTTCGGGCCATTGCATACATTATATTACTACTTCCTCGTGATAGATCAATAAGGAAAGCATTAATATTCATACTACGTGAATAGAGAAACTGATATTTGATGAGTGTGGAAACTTTTCTGTGGTTACATACAGATATTAAAAGGAAAGGCTAGGATCAAACACCAGAGGATGAGTTTCTCGAAGAGCCAGGTGATTCTCCAGAGCTCAGAGACCAGTTAGGTCAAGCCCCGACTGAGGCCCAGGGGTAGGGAAATGATTCCCTGAGTGCACACAGCCAGGTATTGACAGTCAAGCCAGACCAATCCTTGTTTGCTTTTCTCTGCTATAGGTTTTAGGCTGATTATCAAACCTGAGACACACTTGAAATAAGGAGATGTTTCTAGAAAACTGATTTCTGGCATTAGGTTCTTTTCTTCAGGTATAACTAGCCTAATTTAAGCCTTTTTGAAAATTATATCAACTTTCCAGGCAAGGAAACATTAACCATTGGGTAACATTGGTTCATGAATATCACCGTATTTGACCTCAAGCACGGCCTTCATTGTCTATATTCACAAGGGAAGAACAGAAATGATGAAACATTCGATTCCAATTAATCTGTCAGCAAACAAAGTCTTTCTGTATCCCTCTCTTTCAACTGTTTTAGTCATTCCTATATTCAATTGTCCCATCTAACATATAGGACATATAAATGTCCTATACTGGGAGGTATCAGTAAATAGACCTCTTTTTTTCTCTGATGGAATAGCTTTTAATCATTATAACGTTGACAAAATCAAGTGTTAAAGTAAAAAAATTCTTCCTATAATCAATTCACGTGTGGTGGAAGAAATGAAGGATCGATGTCACTCACTGCGCTGTTCTGGGACATTTCTTCACGTGGGAGACACCATTCACCCCGCACGGCGGATGGGTGAGAAGAGGTTATATGTGCACAGGTAACACAACAGTGAACGTTTCAACAACTCACCCTCGAGTTAACCACTTCCAGCGAGACGTTCTGAGGCGGAGCGCTTGGCACTGAAAAGATCAAAGCAAAGCGAGAGGGTTACTGCTGGAGGCACAGAAGAAACTGTAACACTTGGAAATGTATCTTTTTCACAGTTCATAATGGCAATTAGGTAGGTTGATCCAGGTGACACTAAAAATTTTCCTGGAGAGATGAAAAATAACTGCATTTGTTTATTTTTACTCCCTTGGTGGGCCAGTTATCCATCTAGGGAGCCCCCAGAACGATTAGGCAACAGAGCCCCTGCCGTGATACCAAATGCTGACATTTAATTACAGCTTTCTGGCGATGATCCTACCAGAGAAACCAATAAAAACACACAGGAGGTTTCCTAGAGTGGTTTTAAAGGCTTAAGACTTGTGCATTTCAGCACCTGCATGCTTTTAGGATGAAATATGTCATTCTAGTGGTCACTTCTGTTGCTTAATCCCTTTAATGCAATCTTTATTATCTCTTAAAAGGTGAAAAGAAATACAACCTTTTCTTTTTTCTTTTTTTTCAGCTGTATGTGATCAAACCCCAGTGCCACAGATATCAGTTACCAAATGGCATTCGGTGAGTCAATTCTATTAACAAAGGACCGGTTTCTTTTTCTTTGTGGATTTTCTAGTTGTGTTTTTCTTGCCTGCACTTTGATTGTCCCACTCCTTATGAAAGAAGGAAGAACATATACAGTTTTTTTTTGTTTTTTTTTTACAACAGTTACCATGAATATTTACTATATCAAAAAGTGAATATTCTATCATATGAGTAATTCAAAGACAATCATTCACTGAACGGCTGTTCTGTGTCAGGCACTATTCTAGATGTCTTAGATGAATCATAAAAAATAAAATAAAATAAAATAAAGTAAAATAAAATAAAGCATTCTGTGCTGCAATAGGCATAGAAGTATCATTCAATAAATGTTTAATACATATTAATCTGTAAAATGAGTAGCCTATCCTTGTTCATGACGAATTGGTAAATTGAGTGGAGAAGAAACGCTCTTAGCATTTTCAAGAATTTTATATCATGTTCTCTCTTCTTTTACTTAAACATGGACCATATCTATGTTTTTCTAGGGTACTTATATTTTACTCCCAATTTATTTATGCCCTATTCTGATTTTACCTTCTGAAGTGTAATCACCATAATGGCATGATATATATGTATTATTAATCTTCATATAACTCTAATCTGACATTCAATTAATATTTACTGACTCAATGATTAAATGGACAAATGAGTACTCACTTAAATATTAGCACCTGGGCCTTTCTGGACAGGAAGGGGATTGTAATCGCTTATTTTGTTTTACTTTTAAACTTGTCTTAGTGCTTGATAAAGGCCATAGCTAATGTGACGTGTGATAAATTGCTCACTGGAAGCTTGTTTTTCATGAATTATATCAATAACTATTCTTCCAAAACTATTTCATAATTTAGGAAATAGAGTTTATTATTTAATTTTTTTAGTTTACATTATGGTTTTCTTATCAAATACAGAATATAACCACCCCCCATGGACCAGGATTTCTGTCCCTTTTGCTACCACATCCCCAGTATCAATAAGAGTCCAGCATGTGGGGCACACTTAGCAACTAGTTGTTAGACATTAATTAATAGAAAAAATTAATTAATAGAAATGTATTAATAGAAAAGTTGTAAGATATTTTAAAATCTTTCTTATATCCAGGGTTTTTGTCCCAAGAGGTTTTTGTATTGCAATTTTTTTTATTAAGGTATAACATACGTAGAGTAAAATGCACAAATCTGGAATGTATGACTTGATGAAGCGGTATGCGTGTCCCCATTTAAACACCACGGAGATCAAGACATGGAACATTTATAGTCTCTGGAATGCTCCTTGCACCTCTTCCCAGCCATACCGCTCTTCTGCCACTCATTTATCATTAGTTTGGCTTGTTTATGAGCTTACTAAAGATTAAATCACAGATTTTTTGTTGTTGTTATTGTTGTGTTTTTGTTTGTTGTTGTTTTTTTTTTACCCAGGCTGGCTTCTTTTGATCATTATCAGTTTTTGAGATTCATTCATGTTGTTGTATGGAGCAATAGTTTTTGTTTCTTTTTTATTAAATTTTTAAATTTTGTTCCAGAGTATTACAATATAGTATATGACTATTCTATTTTATACTTACCTACTCTGCTATGTCCAGTTTGGGGCTAATATGAATAAATCTGCTTGAATATTCTTGCACATGTCTGGTGGTGGACAATTGCACTCATTTCCTTCATTATATACCAAGGAGTAGAAATGCTGGTAAGAATGAAAACCCCTATGGGGGTTGACACATATGCTAAGCTTCAGTAGATACAAAGTTTATCAAAGTGCTTGCACCCATTTACACTCCTACTAAGAATGCAGCAAAGTTCTAGGTGCTCCATATCTTTATCAAAATTGGGCATTCTCAATTTTTAAAATTTTAGTCATTTGGTAGGTGTATAGTGTTATTATTATTTTTAATTAAATTTATTGGGGTGACATTGGTTAATACTTATAGGGGTTTCAAGTGTATATTTCTGATACATGATCTGCACATTGCATTGTGTGCCCACCACCCAAAGTCAAATCTTCCATCACCATATATCTGACCGCCTGTACCCTTCACTACCCACCCACCCCCTGCCCTCTGGTAACCACCAGACTGCTGTCTGTGACCATGAGTTTTGTTTGTTTGTTTTTCTTGTTTGTTCATTTGTTGCTCCCATTTTACATCCCATATATGAGTGAAATCAGTTTTTATCTGCTTTTCCTGAGGACGAGTAACACTGAGCATCTTTTCACATGTTCACTGGCATTTGGATATCCCTTTTTGTGGAGTCCTTAAAATGTGTTTTTATTAACATAGATTGGTTTCCCCAAAAACTCATCTCTAAAGTGTTTATTATTTGAAATCTTATATTCCATTTTTATGTTACTATTTTTGCCATTAAGAGATTAATTTTCTCTAAAGCTGAAACAGTCAGAAGGCTCCCCTGCGCCTGGCAACGTGCACCTTCTCTCAGCTCCACAGACGCTGTGTGGATGCAACAGGACTTCCCTGGACCACCTCACAGGCCCCTGGCATCCCAGCTGGTCTCCAGGAAAGGGGAGGGTGCAGGTGCCTTAGCAAGATCATCTCTCCACCCCTCTCTTAAAAAGAGAAAAGAATGGAGATAGGCTGGAAATAACAATGATGTGTGCAATCAGACAGACTAAACAAACTGATCTCCTTACAGTGAAGTGGAAGTTAAATTATTCTGTAAGGAATTCAAAATTAAAGTGAGTGCAAACTGAAAAACAATGCTGTCTTAAATCATATGTTATCACAAACTTCTGAAAAATATAATTCTTTGAAAGCTTGGAAGCGATGTCTTACTATTAAATGATAATGAATCACTTCTTAAATGTGAAAAAAATCTTTCTAGTTTATATTTCCCACGATATTGTAATATTTACATGTCACATACTTTACTAATCATGTTGTACCCACTTTTTCACAATTAAATAGTATCAAAATATAATTTCAGTAACACTAACTGGACTTATGATAGGTGATTGAATTTTGGATTAAGGAGAAATTTACCACACATTTTGTTCTAGGTACTGTGTTAATTGATATGTAACCCTCAAATGTCATTGTAATGTATGTTTATAAATGGCATTTCCAGAAAGCCAGGAATATATAGAAGAAAGGATACATACAGTCACTTCTTTTTGTTAACTATCACAATTTGATAGGAATCAAGATAATTTTCTGTGCTGGGAATTGAAAGCCATGCAGTCCTAAAGGTGGACTTATAAGAGTGATGTTGATGTATTTTGTCTATTTTTTGGCTACATAAATCTCTCTTAGTTTCTATTGATAGCACACTGGCTATTCTTGTTTTATTTAGTCAGAAAATAATGTAGAAAAACATTTTATAGTAATTTTTGTTTTCAATTGCTACTCCCTCCTTCTCACTATCAATTCCCATAGCGTTTGCAGATGAATAGATAACAATGCAGAGGACTGGATGTTTGATAGAAGTAAGTGGAATCCACGTTTATCTGAGCTTTTCTTTATTTCTCTTCTCATTTGACAATGTTTCATTGTCTCATGAGGCAAAAGGAAAGGACATTGTTCATTGCTTTTTTTCTCCAAAATGTCAAGCGATGTATCATTTGCGACAGGTTCGTTAAAGCCAATCACAGGTGTTTGGTCTGGATTTCCTCTCTATATAGTGGAACATGCTGGTTTGAAACCCTTGGTGATGAGTCATTCTGCGGAGTGGATCAAGTTCCCACGTTTGCAAATGAACCTCCACACACAGAGTCACTTGGATTCCTTCCCTTAGCACTGGGTGCTGTCCTAGACACATAATTTATGGATTGTAATATTTCATATATAACCATGAGGCTTTTTCTTGAATGAACTGATATGAGACATTTATTATAGAATAACGAAAACTCACTATATTTCCACATTGAACCTTGCTCTTTACTTACTAGTTTATGTGACCTAGTTCTGTTGCTTACTAGCTTTTGTGATCTCTACCTTAGCTTTGCCATCTGTAAAGTCAGATAAAATAGAGCATTGTGAGAATAAAGGGTTGAAAATACAAAGTGCTGCCCTGCAGTGTGGCTCAGTGGATTGAGCATTGTCCTATGCACCAAGAGGTCGCTGGTTCAATTTCCAGTCAGGGCACATGCCCGGGTAGGGGGCAGCAGGAGGCAGCCAGTTGATGTTCTCTCATTGATGTTTCTATCTTTCTCTCCATCTCCCTCTCTCTCTAAAAAAAACAAAAACAAAAACACAATAAAATTTATTTTAAAACGTGCTTAGAGCAGGGCCTTGCACTAATAAGTACTCAATAAATATTAGTGATAACAGTAAGAAGCATATTTCTGTAAGTTAAGTTTGCCTAGGAAAGTGGGTCCCTCTGCTTCTGGACATGGAAAGCTGGCATGGGCACCAATAAGTGTTAATTAATCAATCAAATCTGTTAATGACCTACCCATGTCAACTCATCCAAAAGACAGTGTTTGGGATCCAACCGGCAAAACCAGTTCCCTTCTACGTTAGTAGGAGGCTGCCCAGGCTGATGCTCGGCGATCCCAAATGGTCTGCAGAAGTGGGTCGCTGCAAACCAGCGCTACGCCAGGTAGAGTAACCTGAACAAAACACAGAGTTTCCTCCCAGAAAAACAATGAAAGGAGAGCTAACTTAGAGATGACAGCCCATCAGGGTAAACATCTTTATAAGCATCGTAGATAAAAGGGATGCCACTGGGATAGCTAACTCAGAAACATGATATTTGTATTTTGTTTTTATTAAATTTTTCTATGGCACCTCATATAAAATTTTTATGGCAAGGAGTCCTCTTGACCTGATAAGAAATATGACTCTCTCTCTAACACACACGCATTTATATTTAGACGAGTTAAATTAGCCACGCAGATGGGGAGTCCTAAGGATATGAGTGTACATACAAACATTTGTACAGGCTTTGCTGAGCTGTCTGGCTTATTCAGTCAATGTTTACTGAGTGAAGAGGAAAACAGACATGACTATAACATCATCCCGCATATAAGGAGCGTGTAGTATAATGAGGAAAAGGGGCATGCATATTTGCATAGATTACAGTTATTAAATACTTAGATACAGGTCAGGCTCAGTTTAGGTGTTTACATGGATTAGCCCATTTAATTTTCACATCTCCCTTTTATAACGTTCAGCAAGTCAAGGAGGAAAGGGCTTGACTGGGACTGGGAAGTAGGTGGCTATTAAATGTGATTAAATACATATCTATATGCGGTGTGACCTCAGCATGGACAGCTCCAGTAGGGAGAAGACATCATGCTGAAGTGCAGAGACGAGAACTGGGTGATAAGGGGATGGAAGCCAAGAGTGCAGGGTTTTTTGTTAGAAGTTAAAAGAGATGATGATTGTGAAGATGAATGCAGATATGTTCAGGGAGACCACTTCAAGAGGGCTATAAAGTTCCTGTTTTCTCCTATCCGGTGTATCTGATAGAGAAAAGTTGGGGTCCCTTGTGCAGTGATGCTGGCTGGGTAAGGATCATGAAATCCTTGAATATAGTGACAGGCATTTTCTAACTCCTAACTGTTCTAACATTTCTAGATGATCATTTTTGGACTAATGAGCAATAATCTATCTTTCTCACTTATGACATTTAAAACCTAAGTGGAAAATAAGGCCACAGTATTACAGTTCAGAGTGTGAATGAAATCTACATAAATTATGTAAACTATTCATTTTCATTTGTTTTCCTTTTATTTTTATAATTATAAGTTGTGAAGTAATTTATTCTGCCAACAAATATTCTGTTCTGTCTGTAATAACAGAGTCAGTTGGATGGGCATAAGAATTACATTAAAAATGACACTGAAGAGGTGTCGCATAGAAAACATTTTTTAAAATTGAAATTGCAAATGAGTGGTACTCATGCCTCTTTTTGTACTACCCTTAATAACATGGATGCCTGTCCTCATTCGATTGATATTGTGTGAAATACATGCCCAGATACTTTCCCAGATTAAAGGACGGTGGATTGGTCAAGGAATCACAAGCCATTTTTTTTGGAAATTCAAAGATTAATAATTTATAGAGTTACTCCCACTGACATGGAAACCGGTGCTGAAAAGAAATAGCTTGTTGCCTTTTTAATATCCATGAGCCACATCTTTGCATGCCGACACCTGCCTGAATTTCCACTGACCCCACATCATGCCCTCTGCTGTACTTTATTTTGACTTTTTATTGAATTTCCCAACAATTCATTATCATCCATTTCTTAGATTTCTAATTTCCCCTGCTACTGCTTTGCCAAACCCACCCCCTTCATTAAGACCTTTTCCTCTCTTTTACGACATTTAATAAATGTGTGTGATCTTTTGTTTGTTGGGCATGGGACAACGACATGTAAACGCTTTTATATTCAGTTGTAATACTTTCAGTGCTCGATGATTTGGCCTAAATCCTTAGGCTACACTTTCAAATTAAGATGCATATGTAGAAGAACTGTCCCTCATTAAAATTTTTAACCATCTACCAGTTTTAAGAACAAGAAGTAAAAGAAACATGCTAATGGATACAGTCCAAATAAACGTACAAATGTGTCTGTGTTAATAAAAATAAAGAAAAACACAAAAATTACTTTGAGCTCTTTGGCGGTAGTCACACTTTGAAGATTACCGATGAGGACATCCTGACTTATGAATGTATATTTGACCGTAAAAGTTTGAGTGAACTGGCCAACTTTCTAGTTTATGCTAATCTACCCCATAAAGTTTTCGTTGGGAAACCTTGAAATTGAAATCTATGACATGTACACAATACGACTGGATCATCGCACAAGCCACGCGTCACTGCCTGTCACTCACCGTCAGAAAGTGTAACCACGGCCACGTCCTCAGTGGAGACTCCTGGCCCGTAGCGATTATAAGCTAGGAATCGAAGAGTATATTCCGTGAATTTTTTCAGGCCTTCCAGCTTATAAGACAGTCCATCAACCTCTATATTCTGGAGACATAAAACGCCAAAACTGTTATTCAGGGGGCACATCGAAGTGGAAACGGCAGCCATTCTGTGCAGTCGGTACACTGGACATTAGACTCTGAAACTCCACCGCGGCCTTATGAGAGCGGCCGTGAACCCGGCTGGTGACATCGCGCCCCGCGAGGCCCGGCCCTGCAGACCCCTGGCTGGAACAGCAGTGTGTCACTAGGCTCTGACTCTTTTAAGGCCACCTAACGCACTGCACAGCGCGCCCACCCGGGCCCCGACGGCACAGGCGGCTTGTGAATCCTGCACCCACAGGGACAGCTCACCACGCCGCGGTGACTGCTTCTTCCCCACCTGACATGCACCCACGTCTCGTCGGACAGACAGGGTTTGCCACCCCGGAATCTGTCGAAATGCCGCGAGGTAGGATCGGCCGTTGTCAGCCCCTCACAGCCGCAGAGGTGGGTGCTGAAGGGAAGGTCACCGCGCGGACAGGGCCAGCCCCTCCCGAAGGCCCGTCACCTGGCTCTCCACCACGACCCTCTTGCTCACATCTATCTCGGGGAACACCATTTTGCATTTATTTAAATGGATTGGTGACATGCATTATTGAAGAGCTAAAATAAGTAGAAAAGTGGATAGAATAGAAAGATGAAAATAAGAGCTAAAGGGGAAAAAAGATGGAATGAATGATTACATAGGAGAACTCTTAGTAATTCTTATTTTACAATATGACTTGAGACGATTTCTGAACAGAACTGTTGAAAAATATGTTTTTTTTCCTTTATTGATTTTAGAGAGAGAGGGAGGGAGAGGGAGAGAGAGAGAGAAACATCGATGAGAGAGAACATCGATAAGCCATCTCCTGCATGCCCCCCACTGGCGATCAGGCCCACAACCTGGGCATGTGCCCTGACCGGGAATCGAACCAGCGACCTCTTGGTGCATGGGTCGATGCTCAACCCCTGAGCCACACCGGCCGGGCGCAAAATATGTTTGAAAATGAAAAACCTCTATCGTGCCGTTTAGGTGGGAGCGAGAAGAGTGCCCTAAGCTTGGCCAACTTCGCAACCAACCCAGGAGCTGCTGTCCCAAGGTCACCTCTCCGTCTTTCCCATCGAACTACACACTTGTCTGTAATTTATTTGCACGTGAAGCTGAGAATCTGGAAGTCAACATCTCCATAGTCACACGTATGCCACAAAGAGAACTGCTGAGTTGTCCTTGTCTTCCTAAAGCCTCATTCATTCTTACTTGATCTGAAAACCTAATTTTTAGGTGTCTGTACTAACCACAGATCGGAAACAAAATGTAAGAAGGAGGAAGGTAGCCTTCTGGAGTAAGGTAGACTGAAAAAAAAAGTGACAGGTGACAGTCTGATGGTGGGGACAAGATAGAAATAGCATCAAATATGTAAGAATGAAAACAACATTTTGGGTGAGGTCATTGACTATAAGATCATTCCTCCTTTAGGATAAGGACTGAAAATTCAAATGCTTTCTGGGACCAGATGGGTTAATACAAATGCTGTTACATTGGCCCAGGCAACTACATACTCAAACAAAACATTGGAGTCCTTTCTATTGATTCATCTCACTACCCATTTGCCTCTCTTAGCACCAGAATTCAATTAAATTGCTTAACATTTCCAGTAACAGGTACTTTAAAACCGATCAGTTATCCAATTAATGTGCTGGACGCTGGATTCGACATCAAGTTTACAGATCTCCTATTTCCCAAGCCATCCAACAGGTGGCAGCAGTGGGGCCCATTCCCTTGCTTACCTGTTCCTTCCCCGTGGACACCTCAGTGCAGAACAATCTGTAACCTTGAACTGGACCATTTGCATAGGCAGGGGGTTCCCAGGTAATAAGAATTGAGGTAGGTGAGGTAGATACAGCTTTCAGGTTTTCTACTGGCCCTGGAACTTGCACTGTATACAAGAGAAATGGATTAGTATAAGACTGTTCTCTTTCTCAAAACAATCAGAATTACATCTCTTACAGTTCAAGGAAATTAGAGCAGCATGGAGTATTTTTAAAACCATATGAAATGAGAATATAAAACTATGAAATATACAATAATGAAATTTTGGAGTTATTTCTCATTTTAAAATTCAGAAGAGGACCTATATTCATCTATATCTCTTATTTCATTTTACAATGAAGAAACCGGTCAAGGAGTGTAAGTGACTGGGAGAATAGCAGAAAGAGAGAGAATTCTTCATCTGATTTTTTCGTGTGGAAGATGTTCCACTGTGTCGTATGCCTTGGCCTGTGTATTGCTAATAACTGCAGAGGGAAAAGAGAAACTACAATGAGACCACGTATACATCTTGGTTCTACGTATCATTCAAATAGGCGGCAGGGCTATAGATAATGTACCACATCCCTTGTCCTTAAGTCAGCATTTCTAAGTCTTGCCCAATTCTGGGTCTTTTAAATTAATTTCAGGATTTAATTTTCAATTTTACTTTCTGGTATTCCATTTTCTCTCCTAACTATTACTTAATCAAGCATAAGTAACTTCCTCATTAAAGTAATTAGATAGCACTGGTCTACAATCACTTAACCAAAACGCTCATGCCCAGATGTGTTTGCAGATCCAGGAATGTTCAGATTTTAGAAAGGTAACATAGTAGATATGCAGTGTTTTAGGTAAGACCCCAGTAGGGTCTGTGGTAGCACCCTGTTATCAAATCATATCTTTTCAACCAAACATATGATATTCACACCAAATAGAATTATTAAAGACTATACATAGTCTAGCCTAAGATCAGGTCTGGATATAAAATGAGTTAAGAAAATCCTTCAGATTCCAGATTTGCAAAATTTGAACTTGTGTCTTTTTTTAAATTTGTACAAATATACCTAACTGTAAATATATGGTTTGTAAAATGGTAAATGGAATAGCCATGGTGTTTATTGTAATCTAAAATAAAGAAATCATCTCAGCATTGCAAGTATCTACAGTAACTTAACATGCTGTGTATGTTCCTCAGTCTTGGAAACCACCTCGCTTTGGACAGCTATGCACTGAAGGTCTGTATTACGATTCTGTGAGCTTGAACTTCCACAGCAAAATAGCATATGAAAACCTGGCTGACCTATCTGACGATACACTTCTTAGACCAACATTGAACCTATGTCTCCGGATCATTTTTCAAAATGTGTTCCATGAAACCCAGCCGCCTCAGGGCATCACTGCTCACACATTGATTTGGGAAAAAATAAATGTATTCGTGTCAGAAACATATTTTATGTCACTTGCATATATTTTCCCACCAGTTGCCAAATCTTGAGAACTCTTATTACTGACAATTACATTATTTTCACCTTAACAAATGATTGTTAACAACTTTTTAAAAACGTACTTGGAAATTATTTTAAATCTAGACATTTTTAAGGATGAGAATAATACAAAGAACACCCATGTTCCCATTATCCAGATGTACCCATTGTTAACCCTTTGCTCTCTCTATTTTATCATTATCTCTCTATATATGCATATATAGTCTTTCTATATGTATTTATAGATTGCTTTATCACTTACTATATATTGATTCTATGTGTAGTAAGTGATAAATGCTATCTATAATCTATATACAGTGATAAATGCACTATAAACATATATATTGAGAGAATATCTATTATCTCTTGATAGAAAGAATATATATCTCTCTATTCAGATTAAGTTGTACACATCATAGCTCTTTACCACCATACCTTTTAGTGCATATTTCCTAAGACCTCAGGTGTACATGAATAATATAGTTATTAACTTCAGTGCATTTCGTGTTAATACAATGTTTTTATCTAATCTTCGTCTGTATTGCAATTGTGTCAATGGACCCAATGTTGTCATTTATGTGGCATTTCTCCCAAATCAGATGGCAAGGCCAGGTTTACATTTCCCTGCCCTGTCTCTTCAGTCTGCTTTAAGCTGAAACAGTTCCAAAGCCTGTCTTTATCTTTTAAGTCATTCATATTTTTGAAGACTATGGTTTTTTTTATTACTGGAAAATTCCTCATTTTGGGTTTGTCTTTGTTTCTTCATGATGAATTTAGGTTATATGTTCCAGTCGGAAATGAAACAGTAAGTGATGTCCGTCCTTCTCAGGGCAACACCTCCAGAAGCAAAAGGCCTTTCTCAGTCACTCAGATGTGAATTTTGAGTACCTGGTCAAGGTGCTGTCAAATTTCTCCACTGTAGAGTTAACTGTTCCCCCAGCACTCCCACCCCAACTCTGGCCCCCTGCTCCACCACTTCCAGCTAATAGCAATCTGTGGGGAGAGACTGCGTTAGGACCATGTAACTATCATGCTCTTTATCAACTTCCCTTAGAGTCAGCATCTGTTAATGGTTCTAGATGGAATCAATTTTTACCAGGGTGATACAAAGGTGATTATTTTTCTATTCAAGCACTTCTTCTGCATTAAGGACTTGGCACTCAGCATTCCATTACAAGCAAGAGAAATATTTTTCTCTATTTATGTATCTATTATTGGTATGGGGACATGACTTCCTTCTTTTTTTATGGTCTACAATTCATTATTGTCCTTAATTATTTGGATGCTCGAATTGTGCCAGATTCGGCCACTGGGTTCCTCTCTAATCTGGTTCTTCTGTCCTTGTGACATGCCCCATCATTTACTGGAATACTTCCTGTCTTTCTGGCATAATATATTCCAGGCTCATTTTGATTCTGCCCCAGTTCTGGAATCAAACACTTCTCTACAGATTTCTGGTTCCTTTCTGGGGGAATGGTATTCGAGATAAAGGTCTGGGTGTTAGGTGTACTCATTGCTATCTGTGTGTCCTTGCTTCTAGACCCTTGCAGCAAACATTAAACATATGACTGTGTATATACATACAGACACAAATGCATACACACATACATATACTCAAATACACAGATACATATTTCTCATGACTCTGCAGAGATGTCTCCTGTTCCAATCCATCTCTGTAGCGTTCATTATTGCATTCCCTATTCTTCTTTTATAGATCCTTTATTTCCACAAGGAGATTTCTGACTCCCAAGCAGTTGCATTTTGAAAGACACTTTATGAGAGCACCCCCCCCCTTGGTATTCTTCCATGAAGGTGATAACTTTTTTTATGGAAAATTCCCTATTTCACAGAGGGGCCTTCGGTAGACAATATTGAACAACAGGGCGTCTTGCTTGCCTGCGTCAAAGCTTAGAGTGATACAATTAGAACTGTATTATTTCGAAGCAGACAGTTTGCTTCATGGGGGGATAAACACAAAGCAAATCAAAAACTTGCCCACTGATAGTAGTCAACTGAATTTTCAAAGTGCAATATTTTAAAGAATAATAATTTAAAAATCAAACAACTTGCACCCTTCTTTCTATAATTACTTATACATTCACCAAGACGATGCAAACAGTTCATGAGGGGACATTTCTGATGTGGAGTCTGCTATTCTTCTAAGGAAGGCAGAGACAAAGAAAGGAGCAGGAGAAAAGACCGCGGCCTGTTGCACGTGAGGTGTGCGGATCTGCGCGGCCCAGGGCCGTGCCCAGCGTGAACTGGACGTGCTGATTCTCACTGTCCCGGGGCTAGCCTGAGAACACTGCTTGCTGTTGACATGGCATTCTGGGAGCAGACCCCAAGGCCGTCACGCCTGCTGTGAGATGTCACACATTCGAGGAAGGTTTCCCAGGGCAGAGGTTTTCCAGGAGGACTAGGAGAGAAGTGAGTGTATGGAAAAGTGTGTGTGTGTGTGTGGGGGGGGGTTAGGGGGTTCCTGCTCATCAGGTCCACTGGGGCACAAGGGGGTAGTGGAAAACTATTCCAATTGTTTTCAGTGTTGAAGAGCAAGCCACCTGAGGATCTGGAAGAACAAGCTGAGAGGGTTGCCTAGCACGGTAGGGGCAGGGGGGCACAGCCTGCTAAGCTAGGACTTGTTGAGGGCCTTGGAGATCAGACATGCCAACCTCACAGCCGCTTCCATTAGGCACTGTGGCAAGAACAGACGGCGGGACATCTGCAACTCAAGGCAGCAGCCCCACAAGAACAAGCATTAGTTCACACTCCTCTGCTGAGCCCAGCCGTGGCTGCTTAGGGTCCTGGCTCTCGGTCCAGAGAATGGTCAAAACCCTCCACTTACTTTCTCAAACAGTAAGAGCCATTGTCTTCTCCACAGGGATATGCACAATGCTAGGTATACAGACAGTATTTAATAAATAACAAACATGTGTCAAATGAATGATCTTATATACCATTACCAAAGGCTACCATAAATCACAAGCCTAAAATAAACGATGTAGTCGGACTCATTTGATGTTGTGTTTATTCCGCATTGTCACTACAGGTGATTAGGAAACAGTGTTTCCCCAGCACACCAGGTGAGAACTGAAGTTGGTATGGATGTCCGTGTTTGTTGCATGCGTGTGAGCCTGTGTGCACTCTGCCTGCAGTGTAATTTCTTTATGTGCGTGTGTAGCTTAGCCACCGATGGGGGCACACCAGGCAGTAAGTGCCGTCATTTGGCTTCTGTTCGTGCTGGCAGTGCCTCCTCTGATCACCTCCTAATCCACTGAATTACTCTCCCTCTAACGGTCATTAGACACTATCAGGACAAAGACGTGTGCCTGGGTTTCTAAAAGAATTTCAAGCGGAAAATATAGACACCTGAATTAAAAAAAGAACATTCGGCTTAAGTATTCAAACAACGGTATGTGTTTTCACCAGTCTCCAGTCACATGATAACATTCTAACGGCTGTTGTAAAGTTTCCAATTATCTTTTTCTGAGAAAAGACTGCCTTTTACTACTAAATCATTTCCTACTTTAACTTTTTATTATAAAATATAATTTATTTTATAATCTGATTGCATTGGTACATTTTCTTTAATATCCTCATATATTAAAATGAAAACACCACAAGCCTATGTTGTTCTGAGTAAATATAAACATTAAGACATCAAAGAATTGCCATCAAATCATATCTTTATCACCTATATACTTATTTATTTTATGCAGACCAAAATACTGCCTGCATGTGAAATGTGTAAACTGTTAAACGCTTATTCTTCTTCACAACAGTGCTAGAGATTCACTCATAAATTCCCTAATAGTCTCCCTTCGATTTATAGCTCTAACACAACTCTGTAGATAATATATTATTTTATGTTAATTGTGGAGGTATGTTTGTGTATGTATATATACATGTATATGCTTGTATATTTATTCAGATCTATATCTATAAAGTATATTTAAGAATAACTTACAAAGTTTTACATCTGATTTATTATATGCATATTAGAAAGAGAAAAAGGGAGACAAAAATGTTCAACAATGGAAATTAGATGTGAAATCAATACAGTTAACGGCTTCTGCCTTCCATTTCATTACATCTTGGTGTGTCAGTCAAGAAACTTAATGGGCTTAACTACTCATCATTTCCAAGATGTCTTTAATAATCCCCACTGATCCCTTCCATTGGACAATAATTTTGTGGCAAACTGCATCTAATTTCTCTCCATCTCTCTGCAAGTTACCTATTTCTTGAAGAATGAAAAGATTTCAGAATAGATGCATAATCCATGCAAGTAACTCATCAATCAATGTCAGCCTAACCAACCACCTTTTTAAATTTCAATATTGCATTTTAGTAGAAAGTCATTATAACACCTGTACCTAAGAACAAATTAAATACACTGAAGTAAATGAGATGTATTACATGTCACTATTTGCAAGGGGAACAGTAATATCTGACAATATATAAATTTATAATATATCAGAGTACTTTATAATGAGATCGTATTGCATATTAATCCCCCAAATGGCATATAAAAGTTAGATGAATTTTTAATAAAGTATGAGTTATCAAATATAGTCATATGAAGACAAGATGTGTGTGTGTGAGAGAGAGAGTGACAGAGAGAGAGAGAGAGAGAGAGAGAGAGAGAGAGAGAGAAAGTCACAGTTTAATGAGCTCTAATTGATTAAGATGAGATATGGTTTCTCGTTCCTAATCTACTCATGATAGAAACCAGTCATTAACATCAAGGAGTCCATGAAACCCCTAAAATTGTATAAACATTTTCAAAAATGTAATATGTGTATTTTTGAGGTGTAGGTCCATAGTTTCCATCATCATTCTTCAAATGTTAGCTCCCAATGGATTAGATAGTATCTCTTGTTTCTTGTGGTTTTGAAAAGTGGTGATTATTATAAAATCATTTGTAGTGATTGTAAATTACTTCATGATAGAAAATTTGGTAATAATTTCACTTTAAAGAGACATCTTCAACTGTTAATAAAATGTTATTGGTTTCAAAAGCTTAAATGTATGTGAATAGATTTTTATATTTAATTTCCAAACCATGGGTAATTCAAAGACATTTGAATTCATCTGGTTTAATTCATCACATATTTTAGGTTTCAGAACACGTTAGGGCTTCTGATTATTAACAAGTCACACAGCATATATTAATTAATACCCATTGTTCTTCCTTTCTCTTGCTCTGTTTCTATTCCAAAATATATCTACCCATCTACCTTTTGGACCTGTCTTTACTGTAATTTGATACTTGTATAAACCAGACTAAAACCTAAATTATGATTTATCAAGTATATAGTTCTAAAAATATATTGGGAGTTTAGAGAATCCCTTTCAAATAAGAATGTGAATATAAGGTTTTCATAGAAAAAGCTTTAGAAAGATCAAGATATGCTACTGCCTTCCTAATACTGAATAAGGCTGATGTCTTTTCACCATTGTACTGATGTTTCTCAGCTGGAAGTCTGGAATGAAGACAAATGTTAGTGTCAGAGAATATGTAGTTGCACATTTGAATATTTAAAGTCTTTTCTAAATGACGGTGCAGTATAATGTGCCCTACTGTTCCTAAATCACCAATTTAACAGTCACCAAACCCTTTGTTTTAAGAACTACTTTAGTATCCGTGCATTTAAAAATATATATCTCATGTGCTGTCATTCAAATAATGGCCTATAATTCACATGTCCCCAGTTCAGACAAGAATTCTGAGGATGATTCCACCTCCTTTTGTGTTTCTTAATTCAAAAACGGTTCCTGAGTCCATCTGAAAAAGTGGATAGCCAGGTATCTAAGTAATTGTCTATAGTGATCCAAATAGATTTATACCGTGAAGCTCTCCTATTTAAGCAGCAGCTTCCATTGCTGATGATCTCCTCACTGAATGTGTTTCAAATGCAAGCCATTTCTGAAACTATTTGCATTTATTGATAATAAAATGCATGCTTTGATTGCCTCTTTGATTTTTTTCCTCCTGTAGTTAACAGCTTTAATGATATTTTATGAAATCTTTTTCTATTCTGTATGGAGAATGCAACATCAAAAGCCTGCAGGCAATGTAATTATTAACATAATGAAACCCCCTCTTGACTGAACTATAGGTTGTTAGGAGATAAGACACTAATTTGGCAAGAAGAAGCACAAACTATGGGATACGGTTTCTGTTACAAAATCACGTAAATATGACAAGATTGGAAGAAGCAGTTATGCCTAATAATTTTATTTTAGGTTTTAATAGGTGCTATCTGTTAACTCACAACATACTCAACTGTGTCACGGTATGTGTGCATGTCTATATAGATATATCTATATATCTATACACACATATATAGAACATGTGTGTAATATATATGACTTAACTTACATATTACTTATATAGACACACAAATATCTACATATATGCTAATACATTAAGTGATGGATATTTTTGACAGTGCTGTAGAAAAAAATTTAACAGTTCTATCTGAAGAAATAGTATTGAAAGTAGTCTTCTTGCCCTGGCCAGAGTGGCTCAGTTGGTTGAGTGTCATCCTGTGTACTGAAAGGTTGCTGGTTCAATTCCCAGTCAGGGCACATGCCCGGGTTGTGGGCTTGATGCCCAGGGGAGACTCACAGTGATCGATGTTCCACTCTCAGATCAATGTTTCTCTCTCTCTCCCTCTCCCTTCCTCTCTCTCTAAAAACCAATGGAAAAAATATATATATATTTAGTAGCCTTCTTGTGATTCATCCTAGAACTCGAAGCAGTTTGATAATAAAAGTGACTAAAAGAATTGACTTCAAAATCAGGTCTTTTCGAAAAGGTACCTCTGAATTTTCACTCACATAGCCAAGTAGTAATAGCCTTGGTGAAGTATGTAGAGTTTTTTAATTGCACAATAGAACACACAGGCATTGCCTAGAAATGTAAAGTATAGTGAATAAAGTACATTTCTGACTGCATGATTGAGGTCTTAAACCATTTAAACTGGAGATTTCTAAGTAATGTCAAAAGCAATTGTTTTTATGACCTAGAAAAATTGCCTAAGAGATATCAAACATTGGAGCTAAAAAATTTAAGTTTCAGCCAAATGTGCTTAAGTTTCCATATTACTAAAGGCAGTTTAATGTCACATAAACCTAATGATATTGACTTTTTTCCTTTTAATGTTTTTTTTCCCAGAATAGCTTGAGTTTCTTTTCCATTGTGCTTAAAATTTTTAGATAAAAGGATCAGCTGATTTTAAATAATAATGTTACTTTTTATATGTTTAACATATCCTGCTATCTCCAGTACTGTGAAATATTTTATTATGGTTGAAATTTTCAAGAATCAGGACAGAGAAAACACACCCAGTCACAGGAAACACTTAGATATGAGCAATAGACCATATATAACCAAGACTAACATTTCACTGGACAGACAATAAAGTATTCAAAAATTATAAATAAAAAATACCATATGATCCAGCAACATTGGTATATATCTGATGAAAATGAAAACACTAATTGAAAAGATACATACACCCCTAAGTTCATCACAACATATTTACAATAGCCAAGATATGGAAATAACCTTAGGGTCCATCTGTGGATGAATAGATAAAGAAGATTAAATATACAAAGAATGAAATCTTGCCATTTGCAACAATATGAATGAACCTAAAGGGTATTATGTTAAGTGAAATAAGTCAGATAAATTATTTCGTTTACATATGGAATCTAAAAAACAAAACAAACAAAGCAAAATGTAACTGAGCTCATAAATGCAAGGAAAAGGGACGGGGATTGGAGGTGGGCAAAATGGGCGAAGGGGTCAAGAGATACAAACTTTCAGTTATAAAATAAATAAGTCATAGGGATGTAATGTATAGCATGGTGACTATAGTTACTAAGAGAGTTGATCTTAAAAGTTCTCATCACAAGAAAAATATTTCTAACTTGGTAGAGTGACAAATGGTTACTAGATGGATTGTGATGATCATTTTGTAGTGTATACAAATATTGAAGCATTATGTTGTAGACCTGAAGTCCAATGTTCCAAGTAATGTGGTAGTCAATATTATTGTTACCTGAACTCAAGTCCCTTAAACGTTTCCTATTTTGTTTCCCTCATCACAGGAAACCAAAGGAAAGAGTATTTGCTCTTCTTGATTTCCAAGGTTGTTAGAAGAACATGAGATGATGTATGTAAAAGGGAAATGGGAAACACAGCACTCCATAGATGCGTAGGGTGTAGTTCAGACCCGGATTAATTTACAAACCACCTGTGGCCAAGAGAGTGCGTGCTAAAAGAGTGGAGCTTTGTGTGGTGTGTCATAATAACAGATATAAGTTAAGCCTTTTAACCTCCTCATAATTCTCCGGAGTTACTTTGTTGTTCTCCAGACCATACATTTATGTTTATTCCTATGGAAGAGTCTAAACAGAAAGTCCCAAGAAGGGCACGTGCAGGCCTCTCACTTGCTTCACACTCATTTGAGACTTGTATATACTTCAGGACTGCATTTCTGCACATGAAAATATGGGCTCTCTGTCAATAGATATGCCCCAGAGAAACAGGTGTCTTCAGCAACCAGAGTGTTTCCTATGGTGATGATGTAACTTTATCCCAGCAACCTTTCTCAAAGTTGGCTTGTGTTATAGTCAGTGTGGGAAGAATCAATACATGCTATTTGGAGTTTTAATAGAGCTATAAATGACATGTAGAGGCTGCTTTTATAAAAGAGTTCTGCAGCCATTTATTAGAGGAGAAGAAAGCAGCAATCTTTTCCAGACAGTCAAGTGAGTAGGTTTGTCTACATAACGACAAAAAGATCCTACCTTAAAAGATACCATCTCTTTGGAGGAAGGAATTTATTGTTTTTCTATTTCTAGGCGTTAAGAGATAAGAAACTGCCTTGGATAAACTGGCTCTTTTGGGAGCGACTATAAGTTAAGGAAGAAATTTAGAACCCTATTCTCCAAGTCAGGGATCTGAGCCACTCTGATGCAGGAGAGGCCAATGGAGGCCAACTAATAAAGCTCTGGTGTTAGACTAACAGTCAGGAGTGTGGTCTCCACAATCAGAGACCCTCGATTCAAACCCAGAACCTTCCTTGCACAGGCGACGTGGCTGGGGTCAAGCTACTTAATATATTTGAGTTTATATTTTCTTATCTTAAAAATGGGGTTAATACCGGTTCCTACCTCATGGGTTTGTTGTGGAGATTAATGATAAATATTTTATGAATGAGGTCTGGAACTAAGTAAATGCTTGATAAATACTAATTTTTACCCGGTACTGGGCCTTGTAAGAATTGACAGGGGAAACAATGAAACCTCTCTTAAAATGTATAGTCTAAGCCCTGGCCAGTTTGGCTCAGTGGTTAGAGCGTCGGCCAGTGGACCAAAGAGTCATGGGTTTGGTTCCAGTCAAGGGAACGTACCTCAGTTGCAGTTTGGTGCCCAGCCCTGGTCGGAATCGTATGGGAGGCAGCCAATTGATGTGCCTCTCTCACATCGATGTTTCTCTCTCTCTCTACCTCCCACTCTATCTGAAAATAAATGAAAAAATATCCTCAGGTGAGGATTAACAACAACAAAAAATTTACAGTCTAAGATGGTGGGACCCCAAGGAGCCAGCAGAGGGGTCCACATGAGGTCAGAGAAACTGTCAGGGGTGAGACCACAGTGGGCCTTAAAAGCTTTGGGAGAACTTTGATCTTGAAAAATCCTGAAGAAATTAATGGGCTCCGGCATTTTGGACTCTGTCAGCTACATAAAGAGTGAATGGAAGGGGACAAATGTAGGTGTTGGGAGACCAGTGGGAGAATATTCTATAGTACAGAAGAGAGGTTCAGGGCTTAAATCAGGATGATGGTAGCAGAGACGAAGAGAAAGGGAGGAATGCAAGAGCTTTTAGGAGACAAAATCAGCAGCATTAGATGGACTGGAATTAGAGCTTCGAGGAGAATGAAGCATCAGGAATGATCCCTATATTTCTGATGTGTATAACTGACATTTCCGGTGCTGCTCCTGGACTAAAACTAGACTGTGCAGGTGTATGCATGGGTGTGGGTGTGTTGTGGGTGAATATCACTGTTTTGGCACCCATGTTGGGTTTGAGGTACTTCACTATATACAGAGATGTCCAGCTGGTCATTTATTCCCAGATGGATAGACATAACCTAATATTCTCTTTTAACTTCTTGGGCTCCCAGCTAGATAATTTCATATCCTACATCTATGAATGGACTCATCACAGACTTTTTCATCTTTATTTATTTCTCCCGCAATTTATATTATTTTTCTATACACAGTCAGCAGCTTTTCAGGAACATCAGCTAGTCTCCAGATTTTGTGGTCACCTGTTTCTTTTTCTCTTCCCACCTAACTTAGCTCCTCTAAACCCACGTTTTGATCTTGCTAGAAGTAATCACCCCAATTAACAGACCAGACTGTGCTAAGGCACTTTTCTTCAGAGCAATGCCCATGGATGTCGAGGAATTATGCTCCCTTTTGCTCCTGGCGACTGAAAAAAGAGCTCAAGATAAAATACCTTTTGTAGTAGTGGCAACAATAAAAATTCCACTGACAATGGACCTGGGTACACATCTGACCTTGACAACACTGAAATTAATATTCACTGTGCAATTCCACTGACATTTATCACTGGGAAGCACCTTTAACGCCCTTACACATACTGGCGTGCGCGGGGAAGATTGATAACCGCACGGGGCAGAAAACCCGGTTGTCCTCTATCTCTGAGAAACATCTAAAAGGCTCCTGGTCTGTTGACGGAACCATCCTGCGGATTAAGTTTATTTTATTCTTAGTATTCAAAAGATAAGAAGTTTATTAACCACATGGAAGATTTGGGCTTGTTCAGAGATAGCAGCAGGAAGACAAATAGACTTCAGCGGTTAATCATCTCAGGGAGTTGGACAATACCTTCCAGTAAAACTGAACCCAGGGACACTGGTGTGCTGCTCTGGATCAGAAGGGTCCTTTCTTTCTTACCCCGACCTGTCCTGCTTTTATTTTTATTGGTGCCATAAACTGTCAGACCAATAGGAAAGAAATGTCTTTGGTGTTCAAAGGCTATTAATATTGATGTTGGGTAAATACGGAGCAAAATAAATTAATTGTTAAATATAAATGTTTTTTAGATAACTCAGATAAATTTGTCCACTGTATTTCAATAACTCTGAATCTCAGTTTAATGTCAGATTGGCAGTATGAATTTAATATCACTGTGGCAATATCTGATATTTTTAATCTCTTCTTGACTGCTTCCTGGTTGGGTATAAGATATAAGGGTAGCTATGCCAGTCCACACTGTCAATCTAAATATTAATGTGAGCCATGAATATTCATATGTAATTTAAAATTTCTAGTGGCCACATTAAAAAAGTAAAAATTAAATAAATAAAATTGATTTTAATAATATATTTAACTAAATATATCTAAAATGTCATCTCTTCAAAACATAATCAATGTAAAATTTGTGTTTTTTTTTAAACTGAATTAATTGAGGTGACAGTGGTTAAAAAAAGTACATAGGCTTCAGGTGTACAATTCTACAATACATCATCTGTATATTGTACTGTGTGTTCACCACCCCAAGTCGAGTCTCCTTCCATCACCATTTATCCCCCCTTTAACCTATTCTACCTCCCCCCAGCCCCTCTTCCCTCTGGCAATCACCATACTGTTGTCTGTGTCCATGGATCTTTTTTTTCTTTGCTTATTGTTAATGTGAAATTTTACACTTTTTATACCAAGTCTTTAATATCCAGTGTGGATTTTACACTTGAGAGCACACCTCAGTTTGGGCAAGCTGTATTTCCCGTGCTCCATAGCCACATGTGGCTGTGGCTGCCACACCAAACATTACATACGTAGGCAATGCTACTAGGATAATTCAAGAACTCTTCCATTAGAATAGAGGAAAATTCAGTATTTTTGAAGTGAGTGGCAAAATTACTATAAGAACATTAAATTATAAAGGTGATGTAGAACAGATATTCAAAGTGTTAAACTTAACAAGCTGTTGGCATAATCTAAAGTCAGTCAGTGATATATTAAATCTATTATTACATTGTTATTTGTAGTTAAATACATTATGTTAGATGATAAAACATACCACTAGAAGTAGCAGCAAGTTTACCCCGGGAGTCCTAAGCATTTTTGAGAGGAACTTTGACTGAATTATAAGACAATTGCCTCCCTGCAAAATGGAAGTAAGAATTCTTATTTTTTTATTTCATTGCAAGGTAGTAGCAGAAGACTTTGAATCAAGAAAGCAGACTGAGGGTTAAGATCAAGTAAGTGATTTATAACAAGGACTTCAGAGTATGTGCCTAGCATGTTCCTCAGCACCGCTGTTGGCATACCGCACTCAGACTGGCTGAAGCGCAATACTGTTGGAATTATCCTAAACCTCATATTGTCATGGCTGTGTTTTCTTAACTAAGAAGAATTCTAACTCATTAAAGAATTGTTAAAAGGCAGTTAAAATTCACTTAATTATTTTTCTATTTCCCTGAAATAATCAAGGCTAATCTTAGTTTGAACATGCACAAACACCCCCACACACACTCACACTTCAGCATTGTAGTAGAAATGCTATTCTAGGTTTGAATCCCAGCCCTGACACTATTGGTTTTGTTCCATTTAATTTTGTCACATCTAAGGTAGGAGCTGGGTTGAGCCATATTTCTTGCTCCCTGGATATTTAACAGGTCCAGGGGATTGCTAAGGGCTGAAGTTGAAAGATTTTAAAGTGATGCCACGCAATTACTGCCTCAGATTGTAGTGGTTAAAATCAAAGTCAAGATGTTACCATCCATGTCTGGGAAGTGATTATGGGGTTCTTATCAACTGAAGGTCCAACAATAACAATCTGAGTGTGTGCTAGTGTCAGTAAGAACTCTCACTGGCAGCTTCTGCAAACTCTGTTACTCAAATTATTCCTTGCACTCCTTCGTCCCCTTAGGGTCACCTAAGCAGTTTGCAGTCCTTCATATTCAGAACGTGATATTCAGAAAGCAAGGGCTACATCCTAGAGCCTACAAGCCAGCATTAGAATTTCAGAGAGAAAGAAGGTAGAACCATATCAGATATGATTTTGAGGATACTAGAGATGTCTGCTTGAGCAACAATGACTGCTTATTTTAAAATGAAAAAGTTAGCTTCTTAATTAAAAGTAAATAAATATTTATTTGTTATTATTATTTTTAAATTTAATAGTTTGCCTCAACCTGGTTAGTAGTCACCTTACTTTAACAATATGTCTGATTTGTAGGGCAGCACATGTACTGCTTTGAATAATATCCCCCTAAAATTCACAGGTACTCAGAAAGATATTTGCCTTTAATTCACCTAAGACACGGTCATACTGGATCAGGATTAAACCCAATATGAATGATAGGTGTCCTTATTAAAACAGTGGAAGAGACACATAAACAACCCTGAATTAGGAAACTAGACATAGGCTGGGGTTCCCACCAGTGTACTAACCCATCCTATGACTGGCTTTAAATTCTCTGAACTCCAAGTTTATTCCTTTTAAAATTCAGTGAGTTGAATCAACAATTGCAAAGTTACTCTGTGGATTCAACATTATTTTTCAGATAACATTTTGACTTCTGAGTGTCCTGAGTTAATAGAGGTTATAAGATCCCAAGATAGGGAAAAGGGTAAAGAAGAGAGATAAATCCAAAGGCCAACTCCTCCTCAACTCTGTGGCCTGGACTAGGCATCTGCTGGTAAAATTCTGATGCATCTCAGAGCCATAAGGTGATTTATACTCTGGATCATCCCTGCCTAGACATCCCATTAGAATTCATTTCCCGTTTAATGAACAAAGGCAAAGTACATACTGGAAAACAATCTGGTTCTGAGCTAACATTCATTTTGGCACTAACTTGCCCATTTTGGAATGGTTCGTTGGAAAATCTTGGCAGCTGGAAGACTGGGCCGCAGATCTGAGGTCTCCTTCAGTCAATTCTCCTTTCTGGTGCTAGCCACATCCAACTGCACTTCCCTGGCCTGCGCGGAGGCTTTCTAAGAAGGAGACTTCTCTGTGATGAATACAGTTTGACTGTCTTCTGTGCATGGCACTGTGCCCATCCCTGCAGTGCATGCATTAGGGGCCTGTAGTGTACAGATGTTTTACAGTTTACAACATGGAGAATTCGCCCATGTTTTCCAACACCTGCTCAGTTTGACACTATTAGAAGCTAAATATGGCATTGCATTGGCCATAGAAATATGTGGCCTTTGCTTTTCTTTTTATATTCAAAATATTGGGCACCTTATGTGAGCTCACAGTCTAAATAAATAAAACCTAAATCCATTAGCAGTCAAACCTAACATGTCAAAAAAAAAAAAAAAAAGATTCCTTGATTTGTTCCCACAGCACTCCACTCCTTACTCAGTGTCTGACCCCAACAATGGCCTCACAGTTCACCTAGTTTCTGAGACGTCAAATCAAAGAGTAAATGTGACTCCTGCCTTTTCTCCCATCCCATACTCAGCAGCAAGTCTTGTCCCCACCTTCCAAAGGTATCCTGAATTCTACAGGTTCTCAACACCTCCACAATTTCCAAAACTTGGGCTGCTAACGAAGCTTGACTAAACCACGTTAGCTTTCTCTGGAGTCTCCTTGCTTACACATTAAAAATGAAAATTGGATCATGTCACCCCCTCCTGTGTAGATGCCTCCACACTGAGAACTGAACCAATGTTTCTTAGCATGAATTCAAGGTTTTTCACAGCTGGGCCCTGCGGCCTGTTGACTTATTATTTCCACTCTCCCTCCCCCTTGATCGTCTTTCTCCTGCTCTTTCTCTCCACAGTCTTGGCAATTGCTATTTGCCCTGCCTGAAATGTCCCTGCCTGAGACCTTTGTTGGCATCCCTCCAAAATTCATTTAGAGGTCCTCTAAATGCCCCTTCTTCACAAAGAGTTTCCTGATTTTCCCCTGTAGAATCATCTCATCCGATATCAACTTAAGCTGCTTTATTCTTCTGTATGCTTTATTTTAGTTTATTGGACCTCTCTATCACTAGAATATGAATGCCATGAGGACAAGTACTTCCACTGGGGAAGCACAAGGAATATTTGTTGAATAAATGAATGACAAAATTTGGAAAGTGAAAAATGAACTTATGCAGACTAACAGATTGATCCATGTGGTGAATTAGCCAAAGTAGGCTTTCTGCTCTTAGAAATCTTAAATAAAAATTTAAAGTACTAATAGAAGAGCCAGGAAACAGCCTAAAGAAGGACAGAATTTCAAACACATGAAAAGCACAGAGATAGAAATGAACAAATTACGTGCAGTGTTAAGGAACATGATTGCATGAGGAATAATTAGAATCCAGCAATGGAGGAATTAACAATTATAAGAGCTAGCATTTATTGAGGGCTGATAATGTTCCCAAGAGCAGGCTAAGTATTTTACACTAATTACATCATTTAATCCTCAGAATAATCAGTTGAGAGTGTACTGTTGTGTCCCATTTTACAGATTTTCCTCTTAAGCTTTACAACATCCCTGGAAGATAGCTCCATTTCACATATGAGGACACTGTGATTTAGCAAAGCTGCTTACCCCAGGTAGCTGTTAAGTGAAAGAGGCAGAATTCAAGTCCAGTCTGACTTCTGAGTCATTGTTGTTAATCCCCTTTCACTCTCCTTCCATTTGGAAGATCTGGAACACCAATGATAGGTTTAAATAAGGTGGTGATGGACAGGTCACTTGCATTGACCATGTCACCATGTTCTATGAGTTCCACCACTTGACTTTCAGTTGGTAAAAACCCCGTTATCATTTCCTCTCCGACACTGAGGGCAACCTCTTAACTCTGATTTCAACAGCTATGATCTGAAGCAGTAATTGTGTGTTATCAACTTAAAATCTTTCAATTTCAATCCATGGCAATCCCCTGTACCTTTCAAGTATTCTGTAATCAGAAGTTCTGGCCCAACTCAACCCCTATTAGATGTGATCACGGGCTTCCTAAGATGGGAAGATTGGGCTGAGATAGAAAAGAGTTTTCATAGAACAGAACATTGTGTGTTCTTCTCCCTAGATATCTTCCCATAAAACAGAAATGATACCTTTATTAAAACAATAATGCAGGGACATTGGAGTTAGAGTACAATACTTAGTCACATCATTGTCCTTTTGTGTTTCAGCAGGCAGAATATAACTTGCAGTTAAAAGAATCCATAAAATAATGAAATGAGTTTTACTTAATTTTTGTTGGGTAATTACATCAGATTAGTCAACTATAAATTTCTTGATGTGATACTTTTTTAAATACACTATCATATACCATACTAAAACATTTTACACACACACACACACACACACACACACACACACACACATAAATCATAAGTTACAACCTTGTATTCCTAACTTTAGGTTAAAATAAAGAGAAAATAAGTGTGATCCCACAGTGTGATTCAGAACAATTTATCTTCCAGATATATTTCCATCAAACATGTCATTCCTAATTTCTTTGACATCCTGCCCATCTTATTTTACTTTCTATCTCTAGCAGCTTATAGAAGTCTTGACACATAGTAAGTAGGTGTTTAATAAATGCATATGGATTGTACAGATAAACAGGGGCTCTCAAGATGAAAGAATGTATAAATACATATGTGCTCAAAATGCCCTTTTCTCTTTCTGTCCTTAGTCATTAGCCATTCTCGCCAGCTTTCCACAACATCAGATATCACTGAAGGAGTTCCACAGAAAGCTCAGCTCCACTGTTCCATCTTTGGGGACGAGTTTTACTCGGCTGCCCCAGCATGATGGGAACATCCTTAAAGATGCTGAAGTTCTTTGGGTCTAATTCCATTTAGCAAGCAGACTACTTTCATTTTTTAACAGGGTACAGAACCAAGCTAGGTATTTAAACCCAAAACAAAACTAGTTAGGGTGCCTCTTTATCTCAGCTAGATAACCGTTATTTCCTGAATGACACATTCATGTCCTCTTTCTTCGTACTGCCTGTGATCAGTGAGATCACTAGCTGTTTTTCTTTCTTCTAAAAAAATTACTGAATTTATTGGGGATGACACTGGTGAATGAAATAACACAGGTTTCAATTGTATTGGCTTTTTTTCTACATTTCTCACCAAGTAGGTAGCTTCTCTGGATGTTTGGTGATGCCACGGGAAGAAGCCTGAATTATGCTTTGTGCTCAGAATAAAAGAGAGTAACAGTGAGACAGTAGAAGCTTTTTAGGGAATTAAACATGCTGTACCCCTATTTAACCCAAGCAACACGTAGTCTGTCTTTTATCTTTAATTGTTTTGAAATACGTTTTCTTCTTTTTTTAATCCTCTCCCAAGGACATTTTTCTATTTATCTTCAGATAGAGTGGGAGAGAGAGAGAGAGAAACATTGATATGAGAGAGACATATCGATTCGTTGCCTCCCACATGACCCCAACCGGGGCTGCGGACCAAACCACACCCAAGGTACGTGCCCTCGACCGGAATTGAACCCATGACTCTTTGGTCCACGGGCCGACGCTCTAACTGCTGAGCCAAACCAGCCACGGCGCTTTCCTCTCGTTAACTTGAGAAATATTTAAGAAACTTTAAGTAACTAACCAGAGAATATGTTCAGATCCAGACTCTCCAGTCTTTTAAAAATAAATATTTTATATTAATTGAATGAATAATAAACTTTTAACATTCTCAGGGGACTAATTTGTTCAATATGCTTTTAGTGAGTTCACTTAAAGTAATTTCCAGTAGTTCCTTGAGAGTCAGGGCAATATTTGACTTGCTTTTCTACCCTCATTTACTAGCAGAGTGTCTAGATCAGTTCTGTCCAATAGAACTTTCGACAACAATGGGGATGTTCTCTGTGCTGTCCAATATGGTAGCCGATACTCACATATGAAGTTTTGAAATGTGGCTAATAAGACTAATGGATTAAAATTTCAGTTTTTATATATATTTAAATTTTAAGTGCTATTTAACAGCTGAAGTGTATCTAATATTCTTGAGAAGCTAAATTTTAAATGTAATTTTATTTCAGCACACTTAAATTTAAATAGACACGTGACTTGTTGCTATACTAAACAACAGTGCAGGTCCAGAACTGAGCTGGAATGTCAGTGCTTACCTTTCTTTCTTTCTACTGTTAATCTAAAGCCATGTACCAAACAACTGGACCATCGTTGATTGGCGCACGGTCAACTTTGCCACCATAGCCATCCCCAAATAGTCACTCAAATTGCCATGCAGTGCAGTTAATAACCAGAAACCAGCTCAAGTGACCAAAAAATGAGCTGGACAGAACTGTAATTTACTTGGTTGGCTTAATTTACAGAATCAAGGTTCAATAAACATAACTGATATTTAATATCTCTGCCACACATTAAGTATGGATCACATTCTACCAGCATCTTTTAACCAACCAGTTAGTCATAAAATGTCAGTGTTGTGACACATTTTATGGGATAGAGTGCTTTCTAACCACAGGACTTCAAAATTTCGTTAGGGATGCAAAGATATACATTAGGTAAAATCAGAAGACAACCCAGTCTGTAATATCCTGCTAAATTACAGGGAGAAGATAATTAGGGGGAAAGTAATAAATATACATAAGTGCTGTATTGTATAGTAATCAAGCCAGTTCCAAACTGTCAAGAAGGTATTATATTAGCCTTGTTACCTTGATGATTGCCCTACTGAGTTAGCACTCTGCAAGCGCAGGGCAGTTGGAATTACGTTTCTATTTGATCTCGTTAGGGGCAGGGAACTTATATTGAGTGTCTACTACATGCAGCTGAGATTCAGGGGCTTCTCATTTCATCCCATTTCATCTCCACATCCTGGGAGGAGAAGGAATAAATAACATCTCCAATTTAAATTTAAGAAAACTGAGGACCCAAGGATTAAGAAACTCGCCCTAAGACACAAGTAGTAATTTTTGGAGACATAATATTCGATCACATCTCAGTTCTCTCCATAACTACCATCAAGAGTTCTGTTAGAATTTTTTTTTTTAATCCAAGGCAGGAGGAAAAGAGTAAACATGTCTGTTCCTCTAGCTAGTATATTCTCAAGTCATATGACTTAGGGGTTGTTCACTCATCTTTTCAGTGTAGAAGATATAATGGACTAAGAATATTACTTACAACTCTGAAATATATAAGGGTTTTGTGGATAATTGGGTTGTGGTCTAGCAAATAGGCTTCCCATTCTAACTCAAGCCTCCAGCCAGTATGTGGTTCATTTTTACATCATTCATGATTAAAATGCCATAACAGCATCTTAAAGGACCCTGAATAATAATTCAAAAATTCTCCACATGTGGTATGAAAAGATTAGACAAGTCTTAAGCAGGCAGGGACTTAAATCCTGCTGATAATGCAGTGGAGAAATTATACTCCACAAAGGCAGGGAAAGAGCAAGGGTTTAGCAAAAGGAAGATATGATCAGGGGACACAAACCTTTCTATACATCAAGCCATTCTATTCTGGGTGATTATTTCATAAACTGGATCTTGGGCTGTTGATCTCTTTAAATGATTGTTACAAAATATATGCACTTTTGGAAAGAGCTGCTGGCTGATTCATATTTCAGACATATTTTCCATCAGTGTTTATTTATTGAGAATATGGTTTTCATAATAGAGTTGATATTTTCAAATAATATGGAAAACTTGAATTCAATTTGTATAAAAGCTATGCAATTTTAATGTACAATTACTACATCCTATTTGGAAAAACAGTGATAAAAGGAGCCACCAAATTCGTACCCAGACGAGAGCCATTTTCTAAAGATAAGATCATTTTGTCAGGGAGAGAAATAATGATGGAAAAGTGACCCCTTCTCCTTGCTTCTAAATTCTGATATTCCAGCCAAATACCCCAATCAGCTTTTGCACTTCCTCTAAAAACACATAAAGATGAGCTTAGAAGTTGAGAGAGATGGGGTGGGGGAGAGACAGGGGAAGGAGGAGGGAGAGGGAGAGAGGGGAAGAGAAAGGGGAAGGGAGGCCAACAGGAAATGAACGCTGAATCTGTAGAATGTTCCCTCTCCCTCCTCAATTGGTGCATTACCGAGCAGAATTTGAAAAGATTAAGTGTTCTTATGCTAGAAATATTTTTAAATCACCAAAATGGCATTTTTTTGTTGTTGTTGTTAACAACAGAAGATAAAATACACAGGCAATACCTATTAGTCATGATCACCTAATTTATTTATCCTAATGTCTGTAATAAGATGGCAAGTGAGCTACACAGTACCCTTAATCGAAATGAATTGAAGGAATTGGCTAACTGTTTTGAACACGGAAAGGATATTCTGAACATACTGTTTAGGCTGAATTGTTCCTATCTACCTATTTACTCAGTAAGAGAAGAATTTTCCAATGGCAATTCTCAGTGAAATAGAATTGGGTCAAGTGAATGATGGCTTGCAAAGGAAGGAATTCTTACTCCACACACAGTGGTACAAAGAGAGGTGATTTGATAACAATTCTGTGATGAAAGGCTATGCCATCACAGGTAATGGGCCCACAGCTAATCTGTGATTCAGTTGGTAAAATTTCATTTAACAACTTCTTACAAGTTTCCTCACTTCAGTTGTTTTGTTATTGTTGCATATTTAGAGTATTTGCTTACCCAAGAAGCTTCTGATACCCATGCAGTGCTGTTGCTTTGTTACACACATTGCTTTTATAATGTGCCTCAGACAGTATGAAACAGTGTTAGGAAAGTACTAGATGTTCATTAATGTACTTATAATAATTTGTGCCATTGTTTTTCTTTTAAAAAGTGTGATACAAATAACCACTGACTGATCTTTTGTAATTAATAATAATGAAAATGGCAGAAAATACTTTATCCTAATTTTTTTAAATGAAATAAGGCATTAAAACTAGTGTCAAAATGGAAAATACTTTTTTTGTCTTTTGTCTTGGAAAGATGGCATAAAATGAGCAAAACAACAACAACAACAAAAAAAAAAACACCATTGTAAATTGATTTGTTAAATGGGATACTTAGAAACACTGGTATTGATAGAAGAAAAAAAAATAATGTTGCTGAGTCTTAGAAAGCCAGGCTGACGAGCCAGGATTTTTATCAGAAATGTAATCATGGCCAGTCAGCCCTGAAAAGTACACTAAAGCAATTCCAGGGATACCATTTGGATTAGGAAGTGAAGAATTCAGATTATCCATAGAAAGTGGATCTTTTCAAAATGAATATGCTTTTAAGTTCTACCATTAGAAAAACTGAACAAGATTTTAATTTAGAGAGTTTTTGATGGTTTTTTAAACTGTCACTCTAAATACATGATATACCATTTTTGAAAATCTATATTTTGACCTAATTTCTTTTTATTTAACTTCATAGATTAAAAATAGCAAATGTTTATAAAAGTTATTGATTCCATATAGTATGGGATCTGTGAAGAGTAAGTCAATAAAGAAATTGATGACTCAAACAGTATGTCAACATAGGCTTTGTGAGGTGGAAACTGACATTACCTAGTGATTTAAATACAAACAGCTACAAAACAGAGCCTTGATTGTTAAGAACAGAAGCCTGGAAGGGGGGCCAGCTTCACGAGTACATGACCAGAACCAAGGACCCAAGCTCAGAGGGGTCACGCGTGGAGCGTGGCTTAATGTCCTGCTTCAGCTTGTGGGTCCTGCAAATTACTTAGCTGGTCCTGCCTGGGAAACCGCATTTCCTAAAGATTGTCTGAAAGCTGTACATTATTATGCCTTTAAGATGCTACCTGAGGTGTGACTTCAGTGAGGCAAATATTTCTACGACTTTAGCCGCTAGCCGCCTCCCTTCCCAACCTCCAATTTGTTATCATATTGTCTTTGTAGCTGTCACCAAGGGGAAGAAAGAATGGAGAGGTCGCCACGTGCAGACCCTGACGCCAGCACCCAGACCATGTACCTGAGCACTCCTGCTCTTTCTTCTTCAACTTATAATTGTTTCATATTTTAAGTAAAAGAAAGCTGGCAAACTGCTCATCAGTAATCAATCTTTTCAAATGACATTAGAAATTTAGTAGAAACCAACATTTTATAAGATGCAGAAGTATTTTCCTAAAGTTCAGTTTGGGGGCCGTTCCTTCGTAAAGATAGCATCACGGAATTATAACTTAGTCAAAGAACATGCAGCCGCTTTAGTCTGGGATCACACAGCAGTGACCTAAATTGGTCAGAGGAGAGTGGGATTGCACACTAGAGATGATCTTTCACGTTTCTTGAGTCATGTTTCTGTTTTGGAAGCTTGGTGAGGGCGTTCAGTGCATGCTTAAGTTCGTCATTGTGTCCCTGTATTTAGAAGTCCCAGGCCATTGTTCTTTTACCTTTCATGTTACATTCTCGTAGACTAACTTGGAAAATCTGAAAAATCAGTGGAGGAGGCTGACACCCGGTATTGATGATGAGGTTCTGACAAGTAGGGTAAGTCGATCACTTACTTGGGAAGTAAATGTGTAGATGGTGTGGATGGATTAGGCCTTTATAGTTGTTACTTTGCCATTAAGGAGACATGGCCCAGGTAAGGGAGGCCATTTTGTTAAAAAGTTTTCTTACCTTTAAAAATCCTTAAGTTAAATAAATACATTGCTTCTAAAATCTTCCTTCCATTCCCTCAAGAAATTTCTATGAAAAGATTCAAGGACATTGCCGGCGAAGGTAAAGAGTTTCTAGATGCTTCCCTCCCCTTTTCATACTCACACTCGGGCTGAGTGGCCACGCGGATGGGCTGCGAGCTCTCCCCCGGCCCCCACTCGTTGTAGGCCACGATGCGGAAGGTGTACATGGCTTCTGGCTTTAAGTTTCCCACAGTTAGCTGCAGGGACCCAGGCTGGGTCGTATTCAACGCTCGTTCCCTGGGAAAGCAAAGTTACAGGGAAAGATTATTCCAACATCAGTACCTTTAGCCAAAACCTCATTTAATCTGCAAGAGTGAGGTGGAGAAAAGGCTGCTTCCTCATTTGACGTTGACTCTGGGACATCATTCAAGACTGCTGAGAGGTACTAGGGGAAACAGACCTACCAATGATGTTGCAGGGTTACCGGGGAGGTCGTTTGTGCCATTTCCATGAAACTTGCAAACTAAAGCCTTTTCCCTTTGACACTTTACCATGTAGAATTCAAAACTTAAGACAAAGAGCTATTAAAATAAGATAAACATCTGGAATGCAGACAGGAAGATGCATTTCATAAACTTGCGGCCAGTGACAGAAATCAAGGTTTTGATTAGTCCACAAATCGGTCTTTGTCAGGATTACTGACAAGTGCGTTTCTGCATTGTCTTCCGTTGTGCGAAAGGAGAAGGCAGATGCTAAGTGTTGTGTGCGGAGCATGAGCTCCTGTGGTTACGTGAGAAGCAGTCAGTAAGAGGAAGTGGACCCCCTTCCTGCAGACACAACACATCCCCAAGCGCCTTCTACATGTGTCCAACTCGCTTCCCGATCAAAACTTCTCAGTGGTTCCAAACAAATGAATGAATCTGCTGACCATGGTGGGATTTATAATACATATTAAGAAAAAACAAACCCTATGGACATGGATGCTGATATAGAAGAAAACAACTATGAGGCTATTCTTTACGGACACACATGATTTTAGACCTTCATACCCTCATTGGCTTCTTATCATTGATTGAATGAGTGAAGAGGGAAATCCTTCTAAGCTAGTCAATTGTTTCTTAAAGTTTCTATTTCTAGATAATATCTCTTACCTATCAGTGGAATTACATGTAGGATTTATTCATTTTTATTTTTTTATATGCTGGTTTTACTTTTGCCATTTCATTTGGTTTTGGGATATATTTAGAATGAACTCATTTTTTTTTTCTACCAGGGCAAATTAGGCTTCCAAAAAGAGAAATAAAAATAGTTTTAAGGGAATGAACGGTGATTCGTGGGCATATATTCCACTCTGATATCACTTTGACTAGTATGGCAGAGACTGGTGACTCATTTCTTCTTCTTCATATTCTGGTTTCAGATGTCCCAGCCCCCCTGGGGTCCAGATGAGGCCATGTGACTTGGTTTAACCAATGAATCTGAGTGTGTGTGATGTGTGCTGACTCTACGCCTGGCCTAGAAACACCACACATACAGGTGGGCCACGGTAGGTTTACTGTTACTCATATAGAAAATAATACAATTAATAAATAATAATACAAGAATAAACTATGTGTTTCATGGACTCACAACTGTAAACCCACTTTCGCCCCACCCTGTGTGGTTTCCTCCACGTTCTCTTCCCCCAGTGTGGGCTTAGGGCAGGCAGGCAGGCATGGTGACCTTGGAAGCCATATACTAATGATGCAGGAGTCCCAGCTTGCAAGGATTCTGGAGAAGAGCTGGGAGAAGAACTGTCTTCAGTCACGGACATCCTTTTTCTACTTTATAGAATCAAACAGTTTTGAGCCATTATTTGTTATAGCAGTTAGCATTATTTTATCCAGTACTGCTAATAAATTAACATATGTACCCTGGGTCATTACCAGGGGTTAACGGGAGGGAGGAATGGAAAGTTAGCATTTGATGAGGACAAAGTTTCAGTTGGGGAAGATGGAAGGCTTCTGGACGTAGAGGGCGGTAATTAGTTGCACAAAAGGTGAATGCACTTAATGTCACACAACTCTCTACTTAAATAGTTAAACCTGTAAACATTATGTCACGTATATTTTACAGTATAAAAGAACACCTTGTATGACTCTGGATACAACCCAAGGTTTAGGTATTTCTTTAAAAACAATTTTTTTAATGTTTTTATTGATTTTAGAGAGAGAGGGTAGGAGCGAGAGAGAGAGAAACATCTATGTGAGAGAGAAACATTGATCGGCTGCCTCCTGCACACCTGTCTGCTCGCTACAGGGGATTGAGCCCACAACCTGGGCATGTGCCCTGATCAGGAATCGAACTGGCAACCTTCTGGTGCATGGGACTATGCCCAACCAACTGAGCCACACTGGCCAGGGCTAGGTGTTTCTTTCAGAGTGCTGTGTTAAGTTGCTGTAAGGGGGGATTGTGACGGAGTGGGGGAGGAGTCTGGGTGGGATTCAATAATAATCTAAAGTAGGTAAGGGTAAGAAGCATAGATAATACGTCCATGTGCCACATATCACACTGCTGTCTTCTACTAGACTAAGATTAGTTAGGACAATACATTGCTTTAAAAAAAAATGCTCACAGATTGTATGCCTCGTGGATGTGGATTTTTGCACCGTATTTATTTTCTTTCAGTGGAAGAAATTTTATATACAAGGCCTCATATAGCCCTTTGATACAGATAGGGTGGTTTCATTACCAGTGTTTTACAGATACAAAGGAAGATTTAGAGAAATGTCATTTCTTTTCCCAAAGGACTCGCAGTGAATGGATGTCACAGAAGAGAATGAAATCTGGGCCTTCATCCTCTAAGCCCAGTATTGATATCATGCAACAATAGTGGTACAAGGAGGGGCCTCTGGGGATCGTGGGCCCTTTGGGTAGAAAGCATGAGATCCCAGAGGGGAAGAAGGCACACTGGGCCTCAGAAACCTCTGTGAGGATGAATTTGTCTGTGATCTATTGTGAGTCATTTCCTGTCTTTTCTAGACCTTCCAGCAACACAGTTGTCATTGAAGGTAAGATTTTCATACCAAACTTCTTGGTTATCTATAAGAAAAGACAGCTTTCATAATTGATTTTATTTTTATAACTACTAAATAATTTAGATGAAATAGCCGTGTTCCGGGACGTGCTGGCATAACCCTTTGAACAGGAATTCTTCAAAGGAAAAAAGAGGCAAGAAAATTTGGGTATGCACAAGCAAAAATGTCCCAAATCATATAATGAAAATATCACTCACATAATAAAGGGGATACTGGACTTTATTACAATAAAGGGAGTTTGAAGTCCCCAGAATTTCCATCAGCCTCCAACGAGGATCCCAAATTAACAATAGTCATGGGAAAAGTTATAGTCACGGATACGGACAACTGATGCTTTCTCAATGTTACATAAAGTGTCAACAAAGGGTCTTTAGACAATACTCGTTTTAGTGATCTGTAAAAATCCCACTTAAGCAAATACGATGTGCTTTCTGTACAAATGACAACCCTCCGCACGGCCCCTCCTCTAGCCATGTGCTTGCTATCGCCGCCACGATCGGCCACTAGTTTCTTCACCATGGGCTCTTCAAGGTTTTAAATAACCATTTCAGCCCTGGCCAGTTTGGCTCAGCGGTTAGAGCGTCGGCCTGCGGTCCAGAGAGACCCGGGTTCAGTTCCTGCTAAGGGCATGTACCTCGGTTGCAGTTTGTCCCCGGCCTAGGGCCGTGCGGGAGGCAGCCACTCGATGTGTCCCTTTCACGTCGATGTTTCTCTCTCTCTGTCTCTTTCTCTCTCTCCCTCCCACTCTATCTGAACAAAAAATGGAAAAATGTCCTCAGGTGAGGATAAAAAAAATAATAATAACCATTTCATGTTTTAATTTTATATGTCACCTTTTTTCAGAAATCTGCTTATCACATCAAAGTGGGTTCACAGCAACATGCTATGTGGACTATAAAGTAGATTCAGGATTCTTTGATTTTTAAAAAATAATTTTGTAAAAATTGTTTTTATAGATTTTAGCGAGAGAGAGGAAGGGAGAAGGAGAGAGAGAGATAAACATCCATCTGCTGCCTACTGACTGGGGATTGAGCCTGCAACCCGGGCATGTGCTCTGACGGGGAATCGAACTGGTGACCTCTTCCTGCAGGGACCATGCTCAACCACTGAGCCACACGGCCAGGGTGGATTCAGGTTCTTACTCTGGAGTTGTTTCAGCTTTCTTATTAACTTATCTGAGCTCCCGATTCCTTGAATGCTAATTGGTGCCATTAAAAATATTTACCTTAGAGCTTTTCTAAAAATTAAAAGCAGTAGGCATGGTGCCTGGTACTCAGGTAATCTCTAGAGGTATTGAACAGGTTCCAATAATTAAAAATAGTGATATTGGTAGAAGGTGGGGGTTTCCTTGACAGCTGCTGAGAAGGAGCGGGTTGTTCCCTGCCTTCCACAACCGAGTTGGATGGCCCTGCCATATCTGATGTCCATGCCAGTGTCTGGGATTCTTGCCAGGCTGCCCTGATGCTTCCCCAGGTCCTACTGGTGGGACACCAAACCGCTAACGTGATACAGACGCATTCTGGGGAAATGGCACTTCCTGCTACCTCACCCTTCACAGGTTTGTCCAGTTTCAAGCCCCAGAGATTCACAGGAGGCTTCTGATGACCCCTTTCAGGCTTTCATAGCTGGAAAGAAAGCATTGCGAGTCATTTCCCAACAAGTAAAAGCTGAGTCTGAAAAGGCAGTTTCTACTCTGTCTTTCTCTAATCCCACAGTAGAGCCAACGTCAGCCCCCTAAAGTAGTTAAACTCTCCCAAACCTGCACATTTAAGCAGCGAGTCATTAGGATTTCCTCTCTGCTCACTCTAGTCCATGCTTCCCTGCACATGGGCAGATAAGCACACCAGGCTCTGAAGAACAGAGGACAGAGATGTTAGAGTTCGCCCAATTACCGTGTTGGCGTGTCCTGCTCGTCACTGTCACTGCACCGACTGCTCCTGGCGCAGCAGCAGGAGCCAGACCCGCTGCCTCTCAGAGAAGCTCTCTCCTACGGCTCTGCAGACATAATGACCCTTCAGATCCGCAGAGCTTAGAGTCATGGTGTCGGGTGGCAGATGCACCGTCCCACAAAACTCCATTACTCCACCTTCCCCTCCACTCTCAGTTAGTAGGGTGGGGTTCAGGCAAGTGCAAGGAAGACGGACTGAAGTACAGGGAGTAAGTCATCCGAGTAAGAATCCATTCACGTTAGATTCATTCATTGGAAATCCACACAGAGCATAAGTATACAATTCCATCTCCTCCTGCAGGCTAAAAGAGCTGTAGGCAGCTTGCCTGCTCGGACCTGTACACCGAGACCAAGACAAGTTTATTTTACAAGCACTTCTTTTGTATCCACTCTAGTGTTTGATGCTTTGGGTTACGTGGCTGAGGTTTCTATCACTGCTGCTTTTCTGAGCTCAGTCTGTAAGTCCTGTTCGTCTGAAGTCACGAAGGGAAGCATGGTGGCAGGGAATGTAAACTTGCAAAAATTGCACTGAGACCGACTCAGGTTAGGCTATGGCGCCCTGTGCCTGGAACTGGCCCTGCTCTGGTTTGTACTTACAACGTATGGCATTATAATAACAGCTTTTCCTAGTTCCTCGTCATTGCTTTTCCCAGTTCTTTCTATTTTCTGTTGACAGACATTCTCTTCTAACATACATAATCTGTCAACTCCATGCCCCACACCTTGAGCTGGCTGTTATTCTATGGTTATTCTACAGTCTCAGCTCCTTGGGACAAGATCCAAAGACCTTTAAGATGTGAGCCAAGCCTGTTCACACTAATCCGCAGCGAGTCCCCTTGCCTCACACCATATCACATCCTTGCTCCTCGGTCTTCTGTCACTCTGTCTTTCATCGTTTTGTTCTGTTTCACTTTGATTAGCCTGGAGTTACCCTCTCCTGACTCACATTTCTTTTTTGGTTTGGCAAAAGCGTGTTCATTCTTCAAATCTAATTCAAATGACATCCCCTGGCTGTAGGTTCCCATCATTATATCCTCGGGTTCCAGCAGTATTAAATGCTCTCTTTTTTGCTTTTGGTTTATACATCTACTGTAGCACACATCCCGTTGTATTAATAGACACGTCTGTCTCTGACTCAATTGTGAATTATTTTAGAAGAGACGTCATAGTCCATTCGTATTTTATTGACACTCAGCATATATTCCCACTGAGTATAAAGAATGACTATGTTACTGGTGTTCATAACCTTTTAAATGAATGCATAAGTAAATGAGAAAATTGTAACAGAATAACGGCATACTATGCCCACACAGTGTGATCTCACAAATGCCCACAGAGCTGGATTCGATCCAGATTCCATCCCAAGTTAGTTGGGTGGCCTTTGGCACGTCCGCTCACCTCCCTGCGGCTCATGTTCACTCTGTGAAAACTGAGAGAGTGGGGTGGCTGCACAGAAGTCATTGTAACCCGATATTCATTCTGGGGATGGAAAATCACCTGTGTGTTTTCTCGTTTGTTTTGTTTTGTAGCTGAGTTCCGCACTTCCACACCAACATTGCAGAAGTAAACAGAGATTCAAGATTAAGCCTGATACTGTTTTTTGGTTTTTTTTAGTGGATCATTTGTAAGATGTTTCTAGTATACATGTTAAGTAAACACAGGTTGTCTTGCCTACGTGTACCAGGGTGTTAACACCTAGCTACAGCTGTGAGGTGAGCAACAAAAGCTGTGTTGCTGTACCTAATATTTAATTAGCTGCTTCAAGAGGTAAGAGTTACATTGATGTTCCTTTGTAAGGAAGGAACTATGCTATTTTTACTGGAAAAAATTTTTAACATCTTTTTATTCACCCCACTTTCATTTTTATTTCTTTAGGGAAAGAATGGTGCAATGATGAGAAGATTTCAAAACTGAAATACAGTGTTTACCAGAATAGGGCAGCGATTTTCAACCGTTTCCATCTCAGGGCACACATAAACTAATTACTAAAATTCTGCGGCACACCAAAAAAATATAATTTTTGCTGATCTGACACTAAAGTAGGTGTAATTTTGATTCATTCGCCCAGGATGGCTATCATTGTGTTGGCTGTTGTCATTTTTTTATTTGATGATCTAAGGGAGGAGAGGTCAGAGCCCCTGACTAAACAGCCAGGTATTGCAGGTTTGAGCAGTTCTGGCAGCTCCCTGGCTGAAAAGCTCTGGAACAGGGAACAGTGTTCAGACAGCAGCAACCAAAGCAACAATGCCAAATGTCACCCTCTCTGCTACCCCAGAAGCACAGACTTTGTAAACGGCACTGTCATGGAGAAAAGGCAGGTTCAGAGGTGACTCACCGTCAGACAAAGCACAGTGGGGAACAGAGATCATCTTCTCGGTCAGAGGTATTTGTACTACATTTTGGTTAAAATTTCTGTTTTTTTCTAAGCATAGTCTGAGAAATAGGCTTTTAAACACTTTGCCTTCATACAATCTCTGTTTCAGCATCTAGTAAACATCTTAGAGACAAGTCACACAGTCACGACTGCAACAACAAATAAAAAGCTCTTTCACAGAAAAAAATTTTGGTTAAAATTATTTATGTTGTTTAGTTTCAGCCAACGCCCTCACAATACATCTGGCTCAGCTCTGGGCCCTCTTCTAGTCTGTTTCTTTGGGGGGGGGGAGGGGTGATCTTACCCTTCTCTAGCTGCAGTTACCTATATGCTGACACATTGCTGATCCATATATCTGACCTAAACTTGTTTCCTGCTTTCAAGGACCTGCTTGGCATTCTCACCTGGGTGTGGGAGAGGTATGCCAAACCACACGTCTGAAACAGAACTGGCGCTCTTCATTCCCAAAGCTTATCTCACTTAGCAAACTGCTCCCACCATCTACCCATTTAAATAAGCCAGAGACCTGGGAACTATGTTTGAAAATGTCCTTTCTCTCACCATTAATGTCCAACCCATCACCTGGTCCTGTCCATTTTGCTCCCCAAATATCTCTAGACTCTGTCACCGCTGCTCCATCTCCACCGATACACCCGTGATCTGACCCGGCACCCTCTCTAGCTGAGACGTCTGCAAAGCCTGCTAAATGGCTTCCCAGCATCCACCTGCTGTCTCTGGCCAAACCTCCACTGTGCAGCCACCATGATCTTTTCAAAACGCAAGTCTAACGATGCCACGGACATCAGGCACATTCCTTAACTTCTCCGATAGAAGCATTCCTTAACTTCTCCTTTCCTGTCCAGCTCTGAACTTGGTGGGCAGCTACATGCTCATCAGTAGAATGATCCCCCAACACCATTTAACTGCTTCCAAAGAGACTGCTGGCGTCTCTGTTATTTCAATCACAGTGCTAGACAGTCAACTTACACGTGAATAAAGGGTCATTGATTTATACATGGCATTTATAGATGGCATATTTTAAAATATCTATTAATCCCATTGGAAGAATTAAATCACGACTCTCTCATTCAATGATCTGAGAACACTTGGAGGTAGAAAGGACAGGAACTGACATTTTACTGAGAAGCAGGGTGAGAGGAGGGCTCACCCTGCCAAGCCTTAAGCCAGGGCCAGAATGTGGTGCTTTGGGTTCTGAGTCTTGCTCTGTTTCCATCACAACCCGCTCCCTTCACAGCAGCGAGCTTCATCAGCTGCACAGTCCTCAGCTCTGAAGAGCAGGAGAAGAATATGTAAACACCACGCTGAAAGTCGAATGCACAGTGAATTATGAAATGAATCCTCCATGTCAATCATGGACAGCGGCTCTAATCCCGAGCAGGGAACAGAGGTTTTCTGAGGCAGCCAAAGCAATAGAAAGCATACCGAGTGGCGCACTGGAAGACCCAGGCTCTGTTCTGCCACAAAATCAGCACGTGACCTGGAGCAAGTCAGGGGCTATCTTGAGAAGCCTTCCTTGCTTTATTTGCAAAATGAAGATACTAGTCACTTATCTGCCTACCTCACAGAGTTACTGTGAGGATTAAACTGAATGATGCTCATGAAAGTGTTTTTACTTCTCTCATCTGAACCCCCGCAGTCCTTTCTATGTACCACTTTTAGGGAATATCTGTTACTTTGTATGGTACAGTGAGGAGATCATCGGACTGGAAACCTTGCATTTAAATCCTGCTTTTAGTATTTACTCTGTGTGTAGCTCTGTGGCAGTCTTTTTTGGACTTCCTGTAACATGGAGATTATCATTCCTGCTTTATCTGAGGATCAAAGTGGCTATCATTTGTGAAAGCAGCCAAGTCCTTTCTAGTGATGAACTGGAGAATGTCTGTACGTCATTGGCTTTGGTTTCCAACCTACACAGTGATTTGCACGTGCCACTGGCTAACAAGAACTGAGGGCTTGGGGCATGTTTTTAGGCGCTTTTCCTTAACTTCATTTAATGCTCATCACAACCTATTTAATACTCATCACAACCTTACTGGTCGGATACCTTTATGATCCCAAGTGAGGAAAGCAAGGTGCCAGTAATTGGCTCAAGGTCACACAGCTAGTAAAATTCCGAGCCAGGATTGTAACCCACGCAATTCGATTCCAGGGCCACCAAGCCTTAAACTTTCAGCTACACTGTGTCACCCTCCATAAGTGACTTCGGATGACTGAGTGGGAGGTATGATGTCCTGTACGTACATTTAAAAGTTTGCTCCTGTAATTTTATATGGTAAGTAAATGGTGCAAATCAACTGAGCCATTAAGTCAGAAAATGATCAGAAATAAGCCTATAGAAGAAATCCATGCCATAATTCTGAAAATATCAAGAAAGCGTGGTTCTTTGCCAGGTTAATCAGTTAGGAGGAAGCATACGTAGTGATTGCGAGCACCTGCTTTGCAGTCGGGCCTGCACTAAATCCTGGTTCTACCACTCTAGCTGCATCACAGAGGAGTCAACGTCTTTGTAAGGCCTCATCTGGATAATGTTTTGTGCAGATTGGATAAGATAATTTATGTAAAATGCCTAGTCTGGCATCTGGCACAGTAAGTGCTCAATAAATACCTGCTCTCATTCGAGCTTACTCTGTGGGCCCAGGCATGTGATTTAAGCCTCCCCTGAGTACCAGTGTTTAGGTAGAAGGGAGTTGGACTCTGATTCAAAAGCTCCCTTTCAAGTCTAGTGATTTTTAGGTACTGAGAGGGGATAGTTGGATGTCTCTGAAGCGATTGTGTTTTCTGAATTCTGGCTTTCAGGTTCTAGAATGTATGCTGCTCTCTGATTTATGGAATGAAAGCACCCAAAGGGCTGAATAAAAAATGTTTACTATGGCACTTGCATTACTGATACCACTAGCCAGTCAGACAGATTAATGATAATCGGAGCTAGAGTGATTTGTCTGACAAAGCCATTGCTAATCTGAGGCAAATGTTCAATCCACTACCTTTTACCTGTTTTTTTAATCCTCACCCAAGGATATTTTTCCATTTATCTTCAGATAGAGTGGGAGGGAGGGAGAGAGGAAGAGAGAGAGGGAGAGGGAGAGGGAGAGGGAGAGAAACATCAGTGTGAGAGGGACACATCAACTGGTTGCCTTCCACACAACCCAGACCAGGGCCAGGGATGAACCACAACCAAGGTACGTGCCCTTGACTGGAATCAAACCCGTGATTCAATGGTCCATGGGCCGATGCTCTAACCACTAAGCCAAACCGGCCAGAGCTATCCACTACCTTTTAGAAAGCTATTGTGCTAAGGAGCCTGATAAACCTGTATGAGCACAGGAGCACGACAGCTCAGAAACATATGGCATATATGCACTCTAGTCGAGAGCCACTAAACACAAAATGAAACGGGATATTGGAATCAAATTTCAAAATCGACTTTTTTCCTGAATTAAAAAAAGTTTTTATTGAACTGCAGTGAGCTTATGCACTCTCCTCAGTAACACTATTTGTTTTATTGTTTAAGGGAAAAAAAATCTATTAAGAATACCACATGGGTATCTTGGACACTTTTATTGTATCAGCTCCAATCAGCAAATGTCTACAGAAGTCATGGTACTAGACACTTGGGGATGGAATTATAAATAAGATCTAGCCTCAAACATCAGGAAGGGAAACACACGTGCACTCAAACAAACACAAAACCAGACAAAAGGTAGCGAATGTTACCATAGTGACATAATAAAAATAAAAGGAGAGGAGAGAGGAGAAAATGATGACTACAGACCCGGAGGACCTTGGAGAGTTCCACATAGTAATTGACATCTCAGTCAGGGCTTCGATTGAACAAGTAATTTGGGAGTGTTGACTATGGGTTAGGTATTCCTCTAAGTGCTGAGAACAGCGCAGTGAATAAAGGAGATAAAAATATCCCTGCCAACAGGAAGCTTCCATTCTGGTGGTCAGAAAGAGGATTCAGGAAACAGTAAGCTGTGGAGGAAAATGACAATGCAAAAAGGGCACAGGGAATGCGAGGGGCAGGACAGACCTCCGAGGAAAGGTGTCTTTTTGGCAAACACATAGTGGAAGTTAGAGAACAGTCCACGAGGTTCACAGAGGGCAGCAGCATCCTAGGCAGACTGAACAGTAAGGATGTGCAAACGTCTTCAAAGAGGGGAATTCTTTGTATATTTAGGAAACGCAGGAAAGTGAGAGAAACTGAAAAGGAGTGAGCAAACAGAGAAATAGGAAGACAGGAAGTGATGAAGCTAGAAAGGAGACAAGGGGCAGGTCAGGAAGAATTTCTGTGTTATATCTGAATAAGCGAGAGAGTCATTGCAGGGTTTTGAAAATATATTCTCTTCCAGTTATATCCATCTACAAGAGTGCAAGTAAAGACGAGGTAGAAAATTGCATTTACTTGAGTTGGTTTTTGCCAAGAAATTAATATGAAATGAGAGAGTAGTAAGCAAAACATTGCTGGATGTTTATAATGATTTGTCATGGGATTTTAGCTGTTCAACAAGTGAAGGGAAGCCTGAAGGATGACCAATAATGAAAATGCTGAAGAATCAATGAATTGTAGGTCCCTGTGGAATCAAAGATTTGTTGTAATTAGCGTCCTAAATAGAAGATAGGAAAATAAGAGTCTAGAAAGTGTGGTTGAAGTCTGGTGTTTAGTGATCATGGAGAGGTCTCCGTGCTTGGTGTTGATGAGGACTATGGGAGTGACTGGCCAATGCGGTAAGGAGAACGGATCCTTGGAGTTGAAAGATAAGACAGATTTCAATAGATAAGGATAGAATTGTATTATAAGTAGGAAACAGTGAGCAGTTATAAAAATAGATGGTTCATACAAAAAACAGCAAACTATTATTATTATTCCTTCCCACGCTCTGAGCATTATTTTCAGCCTTTCTCCCATATTGTCTCTGAGCCCACACTATTCTGAGCCCTGAGCCTCTCCATTCTGTGTATGTACAGTGACTGACCTGGATGCTTTACTTGAATTTTTTCAATTAATTATCATAGTAATTCTGAGAGCGAGAATTTATCTTCCCTTTGTCGGTGATAGCAGAACAATGTTATTCTTCTTTTTTACATAATTCAAAGCACAAGAGTCACACATTTCATAAATATTAGTTCCATTTCCATATCCAGCCATTTGGACTTGAGTGGAATATTTTAACCATTGCAGATTATAGGAACCACACTCTATAGGTTGACTGGAGATAGACTTCTATTCAAAAGAGTTTGGAAGTTATCATGAACATGTCTCTACATAAAAATTTTATATTTAAATTTAAGAACATTCATATATTTTTAGCAGTGGAGTGAGTGATCCAAAGTGTATTTCAAAAAGATAACTGGAGACAGTGAAGAGGATGGATGAGAAGGTGAGAAGCCATTGTCAGAGAGCAGGTAAGTGATGCTGAAGAAAGCAGAATAAAGGGGGCATGGCTCACCTGTGACCAAGGCAGACCTGACAGGACTTGCTGACTAATGGCACTGTTGAGAGGCAGGGAGGAGTAAAACATGACTTGGGTTTTTTTTGTTTGTTTGTTTTTATTGGTCAACAGAATGGAAGAACTAACATAAATAAACAAATAAACAAAACATACTTAAGGAGGAGACAGTGAATATGATTTGGGGCCAGTTGAATTTAAGGTGCCTCCAGGAAGTCCTTGTAGACACACGAAGACAGCTGGACAAGAATTATTACCTCCAGTTTTCACAACCGTGCACACTGAGATCCAAAGAACTTATGAGACTTATCAGAAGGTCACGGCATTAAATAGGGCCAGAGACAAGACTAGAACAAATGCCGGCTTCTTCATGGAAATGAACGATCTTAGGGACATAGGCTATCTGTGTATGTGTGTTTCTTTCCTTTCATGTTAAAGTCAGGTCAAATTGTAAAAGAAATAGAAACTTGAAGAAGGATATACTTTAACTGTTGCTGTGAACTAGAAAGGAAAACATTTTGAGACACAGCACGAGAGAAGTTGTACTATTCTATCCGATTAGCACACTGTAGCATTTCAAACTAAATACCACTCTGTAGCATTTTGAACTAAATACCACCCAACCATTATTGTCCCTTTAAATCCCAGGGGGTCCTAAAGATCACGATGTGCTTAAAGCACTCACAAATGTGAGAGACCAGAAGCCTCGCATTTGAATGCCAGCTTCTGCCCACACGCTCTCTGTCAGCGCTTCAGTGGGCACTGGAATACCTGGGACAGCGATCGAGTCCACTCTGCTCCCGGAGAATGGATGATGATGACAGCCAGGGCTGAGCTCAATCCTCGAACAGCTGGGGCCCACCAGGGCACTTGCCGTTTCTCTCGGTCCCTCTCTCCTTTTCCTTCTCCCTCTCCTCCACTTCCCCCATGCCAACACCCCAACATTATTGCACATATGTAGATGCATGAAACAGGTGACATTTCCTTTGGCTGTTACACTGTACAGAAAGGGAATGTAGTCCTTCTTATAAGATGAAAGAAGCTGCCACATCCCAGAAACCCCTGCCTACTAGGGTGCCCACTTTAGACGGGTTATATAAAGAGGAGGTTTAATATGGAAGAAAATATGTGGAACTCAGTACTCAGCCAAGTCAACAGACAGGCACCTTATAAAGGCCCTAGCTGCCCTGTGAAAATGCTCACCTATTGAAGAGCATATGATGACATCCTCTCCCTGGGTGAGGGGCATGTCAAGTGTATTTGTAAATAAGCTTTCTTCTCTACAGAATCTAGGGATCTGGCGACACAGTGTTTCTCTGAAGCAAACTGAGCTTTCACATGCTGATCTCTCTGAGCACCTGTAACTGACATTACGGAATTTCCAAATGTCCACGAGGAGCGAATCTTCCAGATGCCTGAGGAATAGACTGGAAAGGCCCGTGAAGAGAACAGCCTATCTTTCTGATTTCTTCTAAGTGAGATGTTTACACAGTGGTTTTGCTTTAATCTTAAGTAAAATTTTCCAAACACTGAACATGCTTATATTCAAATGCATATGTTCAAATGTTGATCATTAATGAACTATAATAATGATAACAACCACACAGGCATTTGACAAATACTACAAAATTCCACTTCAAACAATATGGCAAACTAGATATTATGTAAAAAAGAAAAAAAAAAAAACCCTGCTTTTTTAGCACATCTAAAATGTTGAGTAAATTATTATTATTATTATTATTATTATTATTATTATTAAATCCTAACCCAAGGATACTTTTCCATTTATCTTCAGATAGAGTGGGAGGGAGAGAGAGAGAGACAGAGAAAAACATCGATGTGAGAGAGACATATCGATTGGTTGCCTCCCACACGACCCCAACCAGGGCTGGGGATCGAACCACAACTGAGGTTTGTGCCCTTGACTGGAATCGAACCCCCGTGGTCGATGCTCTAATCACTGAGCCAAACTGGCCAGGGCTGTTGGGTAAATTATTAAACCTCTCTTTTATATTAAAAAAAAATGATCCATGAATATGCTAGCAGCAAAGAGTTGTCATAGTGAGAAAACAGACCTGTGAATATAGTGTTTGCTTGAGGGTATTTACCCATCAGTAGAAGTCTAAAACTAAAATTTTTATAAACCAACAGAAGAAAAGAATAGGAAACAAAGCTTTTCGGTAAAGCCAGGCTAAAGGTCTGAGTGGAGCCTCTGGCATAGCCAACGTCCTGAAAGAGCTCATTTTAGTGGATGAGACAGGCTCACGAGAGGACTGGACAAGAATATACACGTCAGTCTCAGCCTTCGCTTAGTTGAACAGAAAATCAATCATAAATATATAGCCTAATTCTGCCCTCCATTTATCACTTGGAAAATCAAGGAAAAACAAAAAACAAAAACACTGATATCACATATTCACATGCTTGTCTTTTTTCAAGGAAGTTTTCTAGAGATGATTTAATTTGATTCTATAAAATGTCCTACTTTACAAAACCACATAGGCTAAGGAGACATACAATCTCCGTCCAGTAATGAGGGAAGGACACAGAGTAGATTCCACAGGGTCTCCAAGTCCCTGCCCAAGGCCTCCTGCCTCCAGGACGCCACAGCGCACCTCCAGAGAGACGGAGGCTTAAGCTGAATTTTACTGGTGGCACCTACCTGTTGTCACCTTCTCTGGAGAAAAAGACCGTGAAGGTTTGAATGTTCCCTTTTGCTTCTGCAGGTGGGCGCCAGCTGAGACGGATGAAGCGACTGGACACCAAGACAGGGACCACGTCTCTGGGAGCAGACGGGAGCACACTGGAGCTGGGGACAGCTAAGGAGAAAGGAGAGGAGGCTGTCAGAGGTGTTGGCACCATGGGTGGGCACAGGGCAGGGAAGCAGAGCAGACCCACCAGCAAACACAGAATGGTACATTCACCTCGATGCTAAAGAAATGAAGGAAAGCAAAGAAACAGTGAATGGAATCAAAGGTGTACTAGGATTCCTGGGAGTTTATAAAAGGGTGGCTAATAATGGCCTAGATGATTCTACTCATATTCTTCCAGCTTCTACTACTCATGAGATCAGTGACAATAAGAATAAATGTCCTATTTTAGCATAAAACAGGGAAACGTAATCATGGACATACACGTATTGATAAACGCAGCAGGTAACCAAGCAGTTGCTACAAAACCTCATTCCACTCAGAGCCTGTTTACACTGTTTTCGATACAATTTGAGGGAGCTCTCTCGTGTATTTTCTAAGACCACTGAAAATTTAAAGAAGCAAATTAAAATGGATGGAAGCCAACAAAAAGTAGGAACAGTTCCCATGGACTACCTGCCCGTAAGGGAAATGACAGGAAGAAATTCGAGGACACAGTAAGGTATGCCACGCGCCGTGCTTGCAGAGAATCACTATATAGATAGCAAAATTTAACAATTGCGATTCACAGGAACGACTCAATCATCCACAACTGGAAAACTGGTTTTTCAAACGTTGGGGGCATTTCTAATCTATGATAGAAGTTTTTGATTACGTGTGTGTGTGTGTGTGTGTGTGTGTGTGTGTTTGTGTGTGTGAATTCATAATTCACCTTGGTGTATAGCTGTTTTCTTCTTATGTGTTCAAGTCCCCAGGGCTAGGGGACCCGAGTTTCATTTTAACAGTTGATTTCGGCTCCAAATCACAAGAACCCATTTGCCTACATTTAATCTTCGAACAGGCTTCTGTAAGCCACGCTTTCCCGGTTCTTTCAGAAGGTAGTCTCCTCTCTTGCCTTCACTGTCTCAGCGGGCTGTCTGCTATGAACTAAACTCCTGTTAGCCAGAAAATCCATTTGTGGGGAGGGGCTATCTCATTTCCCTGTGGTTCCAGAAACATGATCAACCGACAATACATACCAGTTATACAGAGAACGGGGTTTTAAAGAACTGAAGAAAGCTTTGTTATTCCTGGCTCTTTAGATCGTAGCCGACCTCTTCATGGATACAAACACCCCTTGCTTTCTGGGTCAGCACAGTGCTTGAAATGAATGAGGACGGGCCACAAGTTAGTGGAGCTTTCGCGGCAGATGGTGAGGGGAGGGTGAAAGACTGATGCCTGGGTGTGTAGCATCTCTCCAGGATACGGGTGCTAGTAAGCCTCTCGACAAAAACCTTTCCTGGCTCACACTGTGGACAGCTCAAAGCAGCAGGCGGAAATGAAGTGACCCCCTCCGTCCCCATCACAGCTGCTTCTCCTCCAGGGCTGCTCAACTCGGTTGTGTCTACACTCTTCTCAACTGTACAGCCCAGAAACCCCAACGGTATGCCCTACTCCTGAGTCTCTCCCACTCCCCCTCCGAGGACCCCGTCCTGGACATGAGGTAGGCCAGCTCACTTTATCTCCTGGCACACTTACCCCCCGCCACTCTCACCAGGATGGTCACTCTCCCCCAGCGCCGCTGCTGCCCTTCACTCATCTCCAGACACCTGGACATGTCCCTCGACTGTGTATCATCCTCCAAACTTCTCAATCTGCCTGCTGGCCTGGCTCCTGTTCATTACTCTTCTTGGTTTGGCTTCCTCCCCAAAGAGGGCGTTAGAAAAGGAATTGAGTGCAAATGCTTTATTTGGAAGGTGATCCCAGGGAACGCCAGTGGGGAGTGGGGAAGTCAGGCAGCAGGGAGTAAAGGCTAGAAAGAGTGAGCTCTCTGGCAGTTACCACTGTGGGAAACTAAAGGGCACCCCACTGGGATTCTGGGAGTGCAGGTACCACACGCCTCTGAGTGATCCATCCCTGAGGGAGGCAGCCTGGGGTATTATTGATCTACCATCTTCCTCCATTAACTGAGGGTGAGTCCATGGGCCTTAACCGTCCTGCATAATAGCCTACTGTGTTCCCGTTGCCACAGAAACACCACCTTCGGGCAGAGGCTTGCAGGAGTCCACAGTCAGCAGCATCCATTGGCTCCACTCATTCAGCAAATATTCCTAGAGCATCTCTCCCATGGCCACCTTCTTCTCGGCCCAGAGGACAGGTGAGCAGCAGATGAGGCCACTGTCCTCTGCAGTTTCCAGGGAGGCTCCTGGCAGGCTGAGCCGCCTGCAGGGCCCCAGGGCCTGGGCACAGGCAGCTCCCACCCTCTGAGAAACCCGTCTCACTCACTTCCCTCTTGGCCGAGGTGCTTTCCCTGTGGCAAGACTGACCCAATGTGTTTGCAAAATATGTATCTAATAGATACGAGTTTGTATCTGCAACACAAAAATAATGTCTAAAAATCAATAAACAATGAAGAATCTTATTTTTAAAATAGAGTTCAACCTGAAAAATAAAGGTGCATTAAAATAACATCTGAAAGTGTCTGTCTGAATAAAGTCTATTTTAAAAAATCTGTCCGAGTAGCAAGACTTTAGAGAATGCTAGTGCCCGGTGTTGGCCACGGAGTTCCAGTCCCTTACACTCTCAGCTAAAGCCTGTAAAAGTACAGGCTTTTCAGGACTCAGTCAGGCAAAACTCTTTAAAATGAAAAGTATTCCTATCATTTGACCAAACACGCTCACATCTGTAAGTTTAAAAAATAAACACCCCACTTATCAATGCGCAGATATGAAATCATAGCACATTTCCTCAAATGTAATGCCTGTACGATTTACCAGTTTACAGAAAATGGGATTCTTCCAAACATTCTTTACAAAAGATTTTTTTTAAACACAAAAGGTGATCAATGCTGACTTTGAAAAATCTTTGGAGGATTTTCAAGACGTTAGAAAATCATCTTTTTTAAAAATCAGGAAAGAAACTTCCAAATTCTTTTTGCCCAGAGCACCTCACTTATAGATGGTAACACGTCCACAGTGAGCTGGGTTTCCACCCACGCGGGGCTGCCAAGGACAGCAAAGGCGTCATCGCATCGATGCCCTTCTCCCCAGGCTCCCAGGAGTGTCCTCACAGGGCTGGTCTACACTCTGATGGCACAGATAAAGCCCAGAACAGAATTAATCACGGACTCTTTGCGTCAATTTAAACAGTCGTTATATGAAAAGGAAGGGACACATTTTAACAAAGGAATGGCTTCTTACTTTATATAGGGAAATTAATTTTGTTCTTACTAATCCTCCATGCTTTCTCTCAACAGTGACTTGTCTTCACAGAAGGTCTCACTCAATAAGGAACCAATCAGGACTTCTTTTCTTTGCTCTTGGAGGCCTAATCTCCAGTCTGGTCCTAATCTCTCTGGCCCATTACTGTTGTCATGGTTACAGCTTCTGTTGTCATGGAGAAGAGGAGGCGAATTTGCCACACTATAAGGTAGTTTTTTTTTAAGAACCTCTTTTTAAAAGAATTTTCTCATAGCAAAATGCAGATATAGAAGATTTCTGAAGATAATATAAATGCAAAGAATAGATAGTGTTGAAACAAAAAACTAATAATAATAATAATAATGTTTTTATGATGTCATTGCAATAGCCTTGGTAACAGTTTCATTATTGGGTTAATTTTTCTATAAAGCCACATTCCGTCTAGATAGCAGAGACTTCTGTTCTGTCAGATTTTTACTATATAGTTTTTATGGACATTAATTTTTCTCTGAGCTTATTAACAGTGCCCAACCTCCACTCCTATGAGGCATATGAAAGATGATAAAATATATTCATAAAATCACAAAAATATTTCATTTGCATTAAACATCAAACAACCAATAGGCATTCCCCCTGTCATTCCCCATGTTATTAACTCAAATGCTATCAGTGTAGCCACCAGATCAACCAGATGCTTTGTTCACTGCGACTCTTATTATCCTGAAGGTTTAATAAAAAAGAAATACAAATAGGGAACATCAGTGACATGATAGGAACATCTGATTGTCCTCAGAGCAAACATTTATTTATTTGCCTTTGGCATTTATTTTTTATTTTTTTGTCTTGCTGGTGGCTCCCTTGACACCAAATTCTAGCTTTTAATGGTCTAATGGAGAAGTAGGCAAAATTTAAATTTTGGTTCAAGTTTTTATAGTTAAAAAAGTAATTTCCCAACCTTACCAAAAAGAAGCTTGGCTGTATATGGTTGAAAATAACAAACAATAACATTTTAATGAGGTTTTACAGTATTTTCAAAATCAAAGAATCATGGCCTTTGAGCTAGTACCTGGTGCTGGCCACGGAGTTCCATTCCCTTACTCTCTCAGCTTTAAGAACCTTCGTAAAACTAAGAAAAATTTAAACTTTTTTAAAAAAATAGTGATTTGTAACTATATTTCATTTTAAATGAATATGAGATATATGTTAATAAACTCTACAATATTTCATTGCATCTTAATCTTTACATAAAATAATTCATTGGATTAGTACCTAAGAATGAATAACCAATATTCACTGAATGCTTACCAAGCTCCTTCTGTAATGCTTGAAGAATTATTGATTTTTAAACCATGTATTTTGTCCTGAGAGAATAGAGAACTAACTTGTTAAATAATTACAGAGTTTGAGACAGTCTCTTACTCACAAATGAGTTCCAGTCTAAATTTCTGGTAGGGTGGTTGTTTAGAAATCAGAACCCACTTTCCCACTAAACCATTTCTATCCTGTCCCCAGAAACAGGATTTAATTTATCATTTTATAAACTATCATAGTGCTCACGCTATGAAATTGGATCAAACTTGTATGAATTTTCTTTGGTAAAATCAATTTATGTATTCAGTCACTACTCCATTCAACATTAATGGAGGGATTACTATGCGTAGGGCACTGTGGGAAGGGCTGTTTTAATCCATTTCCCAATTCTGGGGAGGAAAGCCAGCTCTTGTCATTCTCCCTGCCTCTGATTCACCCTCAAGGACCTCTGTCCTCCCACCTCCGACACTGTTCTTCCATTCCAGCTCCACATTCTGGAGCAGGGTGGCCTGAGAAAAATGCAGTCGAAGGTCTCCGGAGGTGGGGAGCTAGGCTTGAGGGGTTCCTGAAGGCTTCCGCTGCAGGCCTGGTTCCTTGCTGGCTCGCAGCTCTCCGCACTGAACGTGCTCGGTTCATGAAGACCTCACACTTCACCTTGCTCCTTTGTGAGCTGCATTCTGAGCGGGAAGACTTCCCGTCAACTGTGTTGCTTCCGGACCTCCAGGTTTCAGTTTAGCTGTCACTCACGGAGCCCCACCCTGGCTTAGGTGCCTCTATTCTGGGCTTTCACAAGACCAGGATAACTGTCCCCTTGAGATACCCTACCCTGCGCTGTAATGGTCTGGTCACTTTGGGGTGCCCTATACCAAATTATATGCTCTGTTAAGAGGAGAAACCAAGTCTAAACTGTTTACCACTTTAATCCCCAAACCTCACACAGTGTATTTAGTTACACTCTAGGCATCCAATACATTCTTGCAGTGTTAGCAAAATGAAAGGCTTTGCAAATTTGCGAAATTATAATGATTAGACTTTGACTAGAAAATTCCCTGTCAGAACCCTCTGAAATGGGTCTTTGGAGAATATGTACGGGGAGGGAACTGAGCTATTACTGCAAGCTGGTTACACTAATAATTATTACTCTGCTAATAAGTTACATGTAGATTTCAAAACTAAACTCAGAAGTTTCCAAGGAATGTAGGTATGGGGTGTGAATATTTCATTTTGGATCAAATGGAGAGAGGAAAACGTTCCAGAAATCCAACTATGCACTAAACAATATAGAAGCCGTGTTTAGGTAGAAATAATTCCTGGGAGAAATAATGCTTTCATTAAGAAAACTTTGAGAAAGAAAGCCTGAAACGCTGGTTTGGGCTGAACTGTGAATCCAAGAGGAAAGCCTGGGGACCTGTTATTAGAAGTCTGGTTCTTAGCCCAGGACCACACATCAAAGAGACCTGCCAGGCCAAAGATGTATGCTGAGGATTACCTATGACCACACACAGTGATAAGATGAAAAACAAATTCTAGACAATATTATCACACTAGCAGAGGTAACTGTATCTCTCAGAGTATGAAGTCTTTTCAAAAGACAAAATAAGAAGGAAAATATTGGGTAAACTGGTCAACCAACAGCTGTGTGAATGAGTGCTTTTATATTCAAATCTGTACATTGTATGTATATGAAAGCATACGTTGTATGTTTTTAATGACTTCTTTATTTTCACTTCCTTTATTTGGGAAAGTACTCTTAAAGAACTTATCCAAGATCAAACAAGGGCCACAGGTAGCTTGAGGAGGTGGCTAGTCCCTCATTGATATAAACAGATGGATTTGACTAGAAAACTGCAATTAAATAGAGGGGATGTCAGATCCCTTCTCTGACACTCTGTGACTATGTGACTTGGAAAGTTATTTAGCTTCTCGGAGCCTTGCTTTCCACATTAAAAATTGATCTAAGATATTTAACATGCAGAGTTAAGTGATGATGAGAAATGGATTTTAAGGGCTTCCCACAGTAACTAGCATATGATTTGTATTCAATAAATGGCTGCTATTATTTGTCTGTTTTTAGATCTAGAGAGCAGAAAGTCTGTCTTTGCTGGGCTAGCATCATGATGCCTGGCTGGAAATCCAGACACTCTACTGGAAAGGCTTTGTGAAGAATTCAGGCTTAAATTTGATAGGTGAAGTAAGTGGAGGACAAAGGTGTTTCCTTTATGCAAAGACAGGACCTGGTCACCTCGATATCCCTCCCTATTTCCTTTATCAGGTGGCAGAGAAAACGTCATCCACTGTTTGCCCTTTTTGTCATCCCACATGTCTGCTCCTACATGAAAATACTTCATATCAGGTCTCCTTGTTTTCTCTGGATTTTCTTACTAATCACTGTACCCTTTCCATCTGTCACTATTCCAACGCTTTGTAAGGCCACCTTTAATCACCTCTCCCATCAACGCCTCTTTCCGGCACCTTTCACCAACTGCGGGATGACTATGCTTCCACCCCGTCCCCAGACCCCTTTGTTTCCATCCTTTCCCTTGAGTTTATGCCTTTGAATTCCTAGTTGTTGTTGATCTGTTCTCCATGCCCAGAGACCCCAAATGTGCCATTTCAATCATTCCCCTGTCACCAGAGCTTCCTCTAGGGAGATAGACAGATGAGCTGTGACATCTCCCCTCCCATCCCTCATGTGCCTTTATCATCATTCACCTCATCCCAGCCATATGGGGCTTTGTCCCCAGCTGCCATGCCACCCTCCTCTGCAGCCGAGAAGAACATCTAAAGAACCCACAGGCTGCTGCTTCAGATGAGCATGGCAGGCTCTAAGAAGCAGTGCTTTCCTGTTCAATTTTCTTTGGTAATAAAACACTACCGAAGTGAAATCGCTGACAAGCTGTGTCGTCAAGAAAAATAATTGAATCAGTGCTAGGGAGTCCTATTACTATTATTGTTTTGTTAAGTAACTGAATGTTTCCAGTAAGGAACTCAAATAAAGGTAAGTTGAAGATACTATAAATTAAGTAAAAAGTACTAAAGGTTTAAGCTACTCTCTTCAGTAATGTAGATCCTTTTAAGAACCACTTTTACTGTTTCAGGATTCCAAGTGACAAAAAAAAAAAAAAAATTCCAATCACATTTGATGGCTCAATGAGTTCTACTAATGGCAAAGTTCCAACTCTGTCCATGGGATTTAAAATAAAATTTAAATGTATTTATTTAAAGTTACAGTGTGTGTAGCAGTGGGGATGCTCAATGTTCTGAAATGTCTCTGAGAATCAGAGTTGCGGGGTGACAGGTTCACCAAATGCTGTGTTTCTGATGGACAGGATGAGAACAGGTGTGTGAGGAGGCACCTCAGGCCAGGAGTGCATCAGCTGGGCATGAAGTTTATTAGGCATCTGTGTGCGGTACACTTGGCTCTAACCCCTAGCTACTCGTCCTTGAATTTCATAGCCACCAAAACACATTAAAGGGAAATAAAAATAAAAACCATATAAGAGGATATAAAACTAAGATAAATTATTACTTGTTCCAATTAAGTTTATACAAGTAGAGCCTATCACTGCTAGAAGCCTCTGCACAGCAACAGAGGCGTAGAGTATACATCAGGGATGCTTTCTTGGATCCTTGTTTCATTATTACTTTGTACTTCTAGGCCCATACACATTGGGGCGAGGAAGAGGAGGCAGGAAGGGAGAGAGAGGAGAGAAGAGAGAAGAGAGAGAGAGAAAGAGAGAGAGAAACCAATTCCATCCTTTTTATGGGAAGTAAGATGGTGAACACGGATAACTTGAAACCACAGTTGAATGATCACTCATGTAAGCTCATATATTTTTTTAATGTACTGCAGTGAAGAAAATGATAGTGAAGCTGTAAACTATAAAAAAAAAAAGCTTATTGGCTTGAACCTAGCACTCATACTTCAAATCCATTAAGCAGGAAAACAAAATAACTACCAGAGATGACTGATTACGCAATAAAGACATTATATAATCATAAACTGTGCTGTGCCTCAAATGGTAGTGTTCTCCTTGGTCACTCTAAATAGAACTATATTAACTCCCACAGAAAAATGGGGTTTTACAATGTCCATACTACCCAAAGCAATCTACAGATTCAATGTAATCCCTACTAAAGTACCAACAGCATATTCCACAGATCTAGAACAAATACTCCAAAAGTTTATATGGAACCATAAAAGACTCTAAATAGCCACAGTAATCTCTAAAAAGAAGAACAACGTAGGAGGGATCACAATACCAGATATCACATTATATTACAAAGCCATCGTAATCAAAACAGCTTGGTACTGGCGCAAGAACAGGCATATAGATCAATGGAACAGAATAGAGAACCCAGATACAGACCCAAGACAATATGCACAGTTAATATTCGACAAAGGAGGCAAGAGCATACAATGGAGAAAAGACAGTCTCTTCAATAAATGGTGTTGGGAAAATTGGACAGCTACATGCATAAAAATGAAGTTAGACCACCAATTTACACCATACACAAGAATAAACTCAAAATGGATAAAAAACTTAAATATAACCAGTGAAACCATAAAAATCCTAGAAGAAAATGTAGGCAGAAAAATCTCAGACATCATACACAACAGAATTTTCACTGATACATCGCCTAGGGCAAAAGAAACAAAGGAAACCATTAATAAATGGAACTACATCAAACTAAAAAGCTTCTGCATGGCAAAAGAAACCAGCATCAAAATGAAAAGGGAACCCACTCTCTGGGAGAACATATTTGCCAACGATGCATCAGATAAGGGATTAATATCCAAAATATATAGAGTACTCATACAACTCAACAAAAGGAAGACAAACAATCCAATTAAAAAATGGGCAGAGGACCTGAATAAACACTTCTCCAAACAGGACATACAAATGGCCAGGAGACATATGAAAAAATGCTCAACATCTCTAATCATCAGAGAGATGCAAATTAAAATGACTATGAGATATCACCTCACACCTGCCAGAATGGCTGCCATCAACAAATCCTCAAACAACAAGTGCTGGCGAGGATGTGGAGAAAAGGAGACTCTAGTACACTGCTGGTGGGAATGCAGACTGGTGCAGTCACCATGAAAAACAATATGGTATTTCCTTAAAAAATTGAAAATGGAACTGCCTTTTGACCCAGTGATCCCACTTCTAGGACTATGTCCTAAGAACCCTGAAACGCCAATCAGGAAGGATATATGTACCCCTATGTTCATAGCAGTGCTATTTACAATAGCTAAGATCTGGAAACAGCCAAGTGTCCATCAGTAGATGAGTGGATAAAAAACTATGGTACATTTACTCAATGAAATACTATGCAGCTGTAAGAAAGAGAGATCTCTCATCCTTTGAGATGACATGGAAGGACCTGGAGAGTATTCTGCTAAGTGAAATAAGCCAGTCAGAGAAAGACAAGCACCACATAGTCTCAGTTATTTGTGGAACATAATTAACAAAATAAGCTGTTGACCAAAAGAGATCCAGAGTCATGGAAGTAGGGAACAGACTAACAAACCTCAGAGGGATGGGAGGATGGGAGGGGTGGGAAGAGATAAACCAAAGAACTTGTATGCATATATGCACAACCAATCTATACAGACAATAGTTGGAGAAGGCGGGGGGTGGGGGGACTGGAAGGAGAGGGTCAATGGGGAAAAAAGGGGACATCTGTAATACTTTCAACAATAAAAAAGTCATTATATGTGTTGATTTAACTGATGACTCACATCAATTTGAATTACAGTTGATACATTTATAGAATAATTCAAAATATAACATAGGGCATGTGAAATCCTGAAACAATAAGATACAGGTATTCATCTACCATAATAAATATATCTATTTTAAGTTTGAGTCCTGGTTGCTATTATAGACAAAGCAAAAGATATGCTTTTCTCGTATTCACAGGTTCACCGTGATCAAGATAGAGGCACTATTTTTATGGAATAAAGTGAAAAGAATCCTAGGAGGCAATTATGAGATGAATTGTATTCTCTTTCAGTTAGTAGCTGGGCAAATATCTTCTAGGGTGTAGATAGGTTAATCTCTAAACTCACTACTACTCTGGTCCTATCATATTAAAAAGCAGCAACATCTTCCATCTCTGTCTCTTTTCTCTCTTTTTTCCTTCTTGTTTCTTTTTCTCTTTTATCTCTGAAGCGGATTCATCCAATTTTTTTTTTAGTCATCCAAATTTAAGACAGAATTTGGAACCCAATGGCAGCCTCAGTATCCATGTCAGAGGTAATAGCTGCGTTAAAGATAATATGATACAGAAAACTTTGGAATTAGGAGGAATTCTATGCCAGGCTCACACTGATTATACGACCTTATTATAACGCCTACTATCTCTACAATTTTTCCAGTGTCAAAACATCGTATGAACATTCCTCTTCCTGTGCATGACCACAAAGACACAAAATATAGCAGATGATACTCCTAAAGTGCTGTAAGTTCACTTAAAGACAGAGTCTTAAAATATAGAGAAAAATAAGTGGCACCAGCCTCTGTCTTGACCATCTTAATAAACATGAGCATTTTCTATGTCAAGCCAAAACATGGATTGTCCTTGCAGAGGAAACCTCAGTAGTGTTAGGATAAAAATTCACACTAAAAATATCAATAAATCTCCAGCAAACAAGAGGCAGCCCTGGCAGGAGTTGGGAGTTCAAGGGCTTCCTGGGTTCAAGCCAGGCTGTCACTTACTCTCTGCGTGATATTGGATGAAGGGCTGAAAATTTCTCTGCACGGTTGCAGTGAAGGCCAAAGAAACCAGTAGTCCAGAATACTGTGTACAGAAATAAATGTTAAAAAATAAAAAAGAAAGAAAAGAAAAACCTGAAAACTGCTCAGGAAAAACAAAGGGAAATAGACTATGCTATTGAAAGCATAGGCAGTTCTAGGAATATGACAAAAACAAAAATCCATGAAGAAAAATATTAAAAATCCGACTGTATTGAAACTAGAATTTCTGAATGGAAAAAGTATGATAAATGATAATAAAATATAAATGACAAACTGAAACAATATTTTTAATAATACTGCAAAGGATTAACTTTCCTAATATGCAATCAGATATCACTTAAAGACAGAGTCTTAAAATATCAATTAAACTAACCAAGAAAAGAAGATAGAAAGGCAGAATTATAAAACATGGTAAAGCAGTTTCAGTATATGCAACTTTATTTTTGATATATTTGAACATTCCTATTGTTATCTCCTCTGCAGAGTAATTATTAATTCCACCAAAAAAATTATTTTACTATAATGGATGTCAACAAAAAAATACAAAGCACTGAGGCCTTTGCCTTCAAGAATGCAAAATATTTGTTACCCTTCAAATGAAAAGGAAGCCAAAATTCTCACACCTTTGGTTATGTGAAGCGAAGAGTAAATGATGTCCTTTATTCACAAGTAAGCATTGTGACAAGAGAAAATATTACCTGTACAGAGTTCAGAGCTCCACGCCATACTTACAGAAACATTTCTAAATTACTAATATGTAGTTTGGGATTCTGTAGCTATTTTGTAATAAGCATGGAAATATGGTTATGGAAGTTAACTAACTCTGGCCTCTAGTTTTTTTTTTTTTTCTGACTACAGTTGTGTCTGGGAAGAGATCACAATATGCTTTTTAAATAAATTCACTTGGGGATGACTAGAAAATAAAACAATCCAAAAAAAAAAAAAGATGAATTAGAGGAGACGTTTTCTGCTCTCTGTGCCACCCAACAATGTCATAATCTGAACATGTAAATTACCTCTTCTGGGGTCTACTTCTCTTGGGTACAGACAAGGAATGGGAGATCTGGGGACTGACAGTTGACCTCTCTCTGCACAATCAACCTGTACTCTCAAAGGAGGACATCATCCCACACAGGCAGTAGCACATGGGGATATTGCCCCCTACAACTATCTACACACGTATTGGAGAATTAACAGAGAGTGTGATATAACCAGGCTAGATCTTAGTCATAGAACTGACTGCAGCCATTAAGAAGAGAGGTCAGGAGGCAAAAAGTAGGCTTGATTTAGTAACTTGCTTCCTAAGAAAAGAGTTTGGAAAGGAATAAAGGTAATTTCATGATAAAACCCTGGCAGACGTTAGCTACTTAACCAAGTGGTGAAGGTTATCATCCCCAGTGATACCATGTAGCCATCATATGTCCCTAATACTATGTGATAAGAAGGGCCTTGACCTCTGTGGTATTCTTTCCCCAAACCCATAACCCCAATCTAAATGACCACAAAAGCCTTCAGACAAACACGGATTGGGAGATAGTCATTCTATAGGATAACTGGCCAATACTCTTCAAGACAGTCAAGTCCCAGAAAAACAAGGGAAGACAGAAATTGTCACAGAAAAAGAGACTGGTAAGACATGACAGCTAAATCAGGTGGTACACTGCATTGGATCCTGAGACAGAAAACTAATATTAATGGAAAAACTGATGAGATCCAAATGAAGTCTAGAGTCTCGTTCAGGGTAATGCACCAATGTTGGTTTCTTAATTTTGTCAAATACACTACGGTGATGGGAGATGGGCGCAGTAGAGGAAACTGCTATGCAGGAGTTCTGTAATAGCTTTACAACTTTTCTGTAAATCCAAAATTATTCCAAAATAAAAATAGTTTATTTAGAAAGGGGGGGGGGAGAGCTGTTGCTCTAATTATAGGTCAACCCTATTGCTCTTAGCTCTGGTATTTTTTAAAAAGCTGAGAGTAGACTCCTTGATGACAAGTGATAAGGGGGTGCTTATCTATTAGTAGTGGGCCATTTCATTTTGAGTATAGAATCAGAAAAAAGAAACAGTATCATATTTTAGGATTCTTGGTGTGGTCATAGCTAACATCTAACAGCTAGTGTGAAAGATTAATTGTGGAGGGTTGAAAGGGATCTGCACCACCCTGACTTCCAAACACAGACCTGAGAGACAAAGCATTCAGACTGCAACCATCTGTCTGGGCAGCGTCACTCCATCCAGGACATTTATGATTCATGCTGATGCTTCTGTGTCACCTGCTGCCAGTCTAGCTGTGTGTTCACTTTGTATTTCATCATAGGCAGTCATGCACTGGATTTCAACTAGATTCTTTTTTCATTCTGTTTTTCAACTTTCATAGTAACTAATAGCCAGTAAAATTAAAGGTGACAGCACGGAAAGACAGTTTTGCTGAGGTTGGCATGATGAATTCCCAGACAGCGTGGACCTGGACAATCACCAAGGTTGTTTGTAACATGGGAAGAGTCACGGGTAAGGAGTTGGACGTGTGCGCACAGTTAGTTTTATAGCATACACTCCTACCTTGGGTGACTTGATGTTCTAGGTGCTTCCTTGAGAAAGACCAGAAATGGCATCAAAGATGGTGAGAAAATAGGAAGTAATAATAACCAGGCCAATGCGATTCAAAAATTTTGTAAATGCATAACTATGGAGAGCAGGAAAAACTAATGAGTAGAAGAGCTTGCCAAGGAAGACTAGAAAACAGAGTAACATTTACTGAAAGGAATATTTACACACCAATGACTTAGAGAAGGTTGAATAACCAGAAGAATCCATAAAATACAGGCAATTAAAATAGTGCTTCTAAAAGCTTACATACCACAGATCACGCTGGTCCAGGAAACAATGACACCGATCACTAAAATCTAAGAGGAACTTGCACATATGTAAATGTGCCTCCCAAATATGGCAATCTGTGGTTCCAGCAAATCTATACACCTATTCTGGTTAACAATTTCAACTTCTTTCTCCTCCAGGACTTTTTCCTCATCTCTGACTATTAACAGTTATGATACGTAATTTTGAATTTCACTCCATACTTGCTTTCATCTTCCCTCTGCTTCATACATATCAGCTCAGAAACATGGCCTAGTTTTTGTTTTGTTTTGTTTTATTTTTTTGAAGGATATCTACCCATGCATAGATTTATTCTCTTACTGTCTTCTTGTATTAAAATCACTTAATGCCCTGGCCTGTTTGGCTCAGCGGTTAGAGCGTCGGCCCTCGGACCAAAGAGTCGTGGGTTTGATTCCAGCCAAGGGCATGTACCTCGGTCAGGGTTAGTCTCCGGCCTTGGTCAGGGTCGTGAAGGAGGCAACCAGTTGATGTGGCTCTATCGCGTCGACGTTTCTCTCTGTCTCTCTCTCTATCCCTCTCTCTCACTCTATCTAATGATAAATGGAAAAATATCCTCAGGTGAGGAACAAAAAAAAATCATTTCACTATTTTTAGCCCATTAAAAACAGAAACTAGCCCTGGCTGGTGTGGCTCAGTTGGTTGGAGCATCGTCCTATACACTGAAAGGTTGCGGGTTCGATTTCTGATCAGAGCTCATACCCAGGTTACAATTCAATGCCCAGTGGGGTGTGTACAGGGAGGCAACCATTCAAGAGGCAACCTGTCAATGTTTCTCTCTCACATAGGTATTTCTCTCTCTCCCCCTCTCTTTTCCTCTCTCTCTGAAATCAATTAAAATAAAATAAAATAAATAAATAAATAAATAAATAAATAAATACAGAAAATATAAGTCACTATATAAGGCACTTCCTTATAAGGCACTTCCATCATAATTTGTCTTCATAATAACCAAATCTAAAGGCACCTATACTTACTAACTCAATCAATGAGACTGGCAGGTTTTTTCTAATGGAGGTTTCACCAGGGACCATGCTGTATAAGCATTAGACTGACCCTCATGATAGAGATTGCAAAATTTTGGGATGTGTATTAAAAATCTCGTAAGTTATCTCAAAGACTTACTAGGGAGCTTCTGGTGCTGTTTTCACTCTGAATTTATTATCTGCTATAAAATATATTTAGAACTCATGCTAAAACAGCCACTTCTAAATTTTGAGTAGATTCTTGGGGCTGTAGGATATTGGGATTTGTTGACTAAATTAACGGCCACATTTCATATCCTTCTTGATTTTATACATTTTGATGAAATTCCCTTCTCAGGTCTTGATTTTCCAATCTTAAAACAATAACCCCACCCTCTCCATTACCACACAGACATTTCTTCCTCCTTTTCCCTTAGCACGTATTAGTCTTTATATGAAAACCCATTCTCCCCTCTTGATTACATTAGTTTCCCTTCTTGGATATATCTACCTCTGTCTCCTTTTATTTTTTAAAAGAAAATTGAATGGCCCACAGTTTTAAAATATTAACATACCATTATTTTCTATAATGATAAGGAAATAAAACCCTTCTACCAAATCCATTCTATTAACCTCAGCATGTTATTGATTTCTTTAAGTTTTTCTATATTAGAGGTATATTTAAGACACCGATACCTTCAACAACCCCCCCCATTCTATTCTTAATTCTGCTTCTCAGTTTCCTCTCATAAAAATGCCACCCCGTACAAAAAAAGTCATGCTAAAATATAGCAAGATAATTTCTGTGAACGATTTCATTCCTACCTCTACCAAGTTAATCTAGGTTGAGACTGAGCCATGCAGAGAAAATCTTGTTTAATTTAGATTTTAGCATATGTTTTTCTAATATATACTTTAAAACTGAGTGAATCTGTTTCACCTAGCCTGGATTAGTTTTATATATATAAAGCTTCTCTCTGAATAATCTGAAAGGATTAAATAGAAATAAAACCTTTTATTCATCTGAATTATGGTCTGCCTTCTTAGACTAAAAGCTACCTTAAAATGAGGTGCATATTTCATTCATTCATTTATTCATTCATTCATCTATTCATCTGATCATTTATTCATGCAAAATATTTTGCTAAGCACCTTTCATGTATCAGGCACCATTCTAGGTGATGAGAATGCAGTAAGCGGGATAACCCCTTGCCTTCTGGGAGCTCGTGTCATTTATTTGTATCTTTCTTGGGGACTGATTCAATGTGTTAAACAGAGTAGAAGCTCTCGTGATCACACGGTGGGGTGATTGGGCATTATTTGCTGTGTGCTTGACCTAGAGAAAGAAAAACAAGTTACATCTGAGAAAGGTAGCATAGGACAGTAGTTAAGTATAGATTCTAAAGCCAAATTGCGTCTGCCACATACTAGCTAAGTGTCCTCATGCAAGTCACTGTACTGCTCTGGGCCTCAGTTTCCTCACCTATGCAATGTGGACGATAGTAGACTGCTATTCCCTAGCCTCTAACACTGTCCTGATAGTCAACCAAGTAAAAATTTTTACAAAACACATACAAGAATGCTTGACTCATAAGAAGCACACCATAAGCTTCTGCTAAATAAAGGAGATGTCCAAGAGGAAAAAGCAAGCTCTATTAGGGATTCATTCACTCGACAGGGTCCAGTAATTCCAATTCCAGCAGTGAGCTTCATTGGACAAACATTTCCATCTTCCTTTGCTCCTATTTCCTAATTTGAAAGACAAATAATAAAAACAAAATTCCCCACTGTCTCTTTCACTTGGGTAGAGTGAGTACAAATGACTTCCTGAACTCAGAAGAAAACTGCATGATTAAAAATAAATTAAAAATTGTAAAATTAGAAAGCACTCTGCTGCTTTTTGCCCCCATGAGTTGCAAGTCCTGGGAGAGTGGTTTAGGCTTAAAAAAGACACAGGCTCTGGTCAGCAAGGGTTTAGTTTGATGAGAAATTGTATCATCACTGGTTTTTCAATGATTGCCTATGTATCAGGTATTATGCAAATTAGTCCATGCACATTTAGTGAGGTCTACTGTAATTTCACATCATAAGAGGCTTTGGGTAGTTCAGAAATGCCTCCAAGGTCACCGATAAAGTAGCAGAGAATGTCTACACACCTAAGCTCTTGGCTGCAATGATACCATCTAGTATGTACAATCACAGAAAATGTTACAAACCTCTACTGACACCATCTGTAGCTGCCTTTTTGGTATTAGAAAATGAATATTAAGGGTTGAGTGTTGTGTACTTGTCATGAAAATAAATATGTTACAGAAAAGGGGGCTAAAATTATTAAGTCATATTTCTCAGGTTGAAATTATTGATGCATTTGCAGTATTTAGGAGCTTGTCAGAGCTGTAGTTTAATTCTGCTATAAACCCCACATGCATATCGTGAGTGTCATCCTTGAAATATTCACTAATTCAATGACAGGATTGCAAATTATTTTCAGTCTAGAAGGTATAGAGCCACCTGTTATTTGGAAAACCTAAACAACATGTACTTAGTACATGATAAAATTAAGAAGCTACTACTGTACGAATCACAGATGCTAATTTGCTGGCATAAATGTAGAATGATACATTGTACAATTCTCACAATTATGTCAGGAATCAGTCTGGAGTAATTCATTAACACCTTTACTTCCAAAAAAAAAAAAAAAAAGGAGGAAACTGATATCTGTAACTAACATTATGATCTATTTTATTTTATATTATGTTTTTGATTTCATGAACAGTAGGCAACCATAAGATAACTGAATAGCTAATTATTAAAGTGCTCAGTTTTTTTATTCAGCCACTGTTCAAGAATGTGGGTTCATTTTGCAAATTACAGGTCTTATCTACTGATGAGGAAGAAGGAAACTGACAACTTGGAGAGGCACATTAACTCCTTCGGGCCTGGTGCAGCCTGTCAGAACGTGCCTGATTCTGCATAAGAGCTATGTACGGTCAGAGGATTTTTTCCTAAAAACCAAAGCAGTATAAATTCAATCAAGTTTTAAGTGTACTAATGACCCTGTTATTTAACATTGAATCACATGCTGCTTAAATTGTTCTGAAATATATGCTTATAAATTTACTTAAAGATATATTTATGTATCTAAACATATTATTAAAGAATTACTCATTTCAGGAGCCCTCTATCAAACAACTGTGAATATAGCCTAAAGAGACCCAAGGTGACTGTGATCCTCTGAGTGCAATGGGACTTGTAGTCAATAGAATCTGGCAATATTAACGAGACAGCCATTCGTTCACATTACATGGCAGAGGTGATGAAGTATTCACTCTCGTGATATAAAGCGGTCTCAGCAGACAAAGGAGAACTTCTGCAGTCCTGGAGAAGGATGGTGCATGCGGGCGGAATGGGCCACATGGCAGGGAACTGTGCGTGCCCTGTACGATATGAAGGTGCATTGGATAATGGCCAGTGAGAAAATGGGACCTCGGTCCTACATCCACGGGCACAAAAATTCTGCCAAAAGCCAGAAAGCAGATCATTCCCCAGTCAAGCATCTGATGAGACTTCAACCTTGACCAACATCTGGATTGTACCCTAGTGAGACCTTGAAGCAGAACTACAGACCCAAGGAAACTGCAAAATAGTAAATATATATCATGCAAGTTGCTAAGTTTGTGGCAATTTCTTCTGCAGAGATAGAAAACTAATACAGCAACCTATCAAGTAGGTGAATATGAGAAACTTGCAAAAGATTAGTTCCTGTTCTCCTCCTCCTAGGAAAGTAGAAATTATCAAGCCCAGAGGAGAAAACCCGAATTGTCTCCAGAATGGTCCTTTGGATCCTATCATTCATATTTTACGGGTGCTATTAATTCAATTCCTCATAAGAGTATAATGAAGCACTATGAAGCTTTTGTTTATATGCACAAATGATGTAATATTATTAGAGACAGTAAATCTATGGTAATTCTACAAGTGATGTTTAAATGATGAGGTATAGATCTCATTTTTTAAAGGCAACTTTATTGAGGTATTATTTCTGCTCAGTGACCTGTACTTATTTAAACACATGATTGAATGAGTTCTGACAGATGTAGAAAGCCATAAAATTACCACCATAATGAAGAAAGGAATCCTATCCATCAACCCCAAGTTTCCTTGTGCCCCTTTACAGTTTTCCAATGTGCCACCTCCTGTTAAGTCTGTGATCTGCTTTCTGTCACTCCAGATGCAGCTTTTTCTAGAATTTCATATATAAACTTATATGTGTGTACTTTTTGTGTGTGGCTTCTTGCACTCGGGATAATGTGAATCCCCTAAATTTTTCCAGCATGTTGTGAAACTGAGAAAGCAGTACACATAAACTTCAGTATCTTAGAAATCCCTCTTACAGCATAGCAACGACAAGCTCCATCTCTACTCACAAATACACCTGTGTGTGCATTATAGGGACTTCACTCTTTACAGGCACATGATATTCATCATATCTTGTGTTTACATATACCTTACGACCATAGATATTTCAATTTCTGTTTGGCTCAAAATGAACAAATCACAGATCATGTTTGTGGGGGAAACCCCACTGAAAATATGGTCATAATGACGACTTACATGGATCTCAGTAATTAACTGACATCATATACTAGAGAAATCAGAACATGCCCACGCATAACCTGTCTATTTCTTCAACAGTGATTGCTCTCTCTGCCTCTGTCTTAGCATCAGGCCAGCCTGAGCTGCAGAGCTTGGGTGACACCTGTGCTAATCAATTAGTCAAGTAAAAAAAAAAGGTGTAAAAACATGGCTTAAAGATTAAGAACAGTTCAGTCACCCTCAAGTGTTCCCTTAGGAAATGAAGGTCTGTTGTTCCATTCAGCTATCTTTGAACGCTGAACACTCTTTTCTCCCCCCATGCATGTAAACTAACAATAACATAAACTAATGCAAGAGGCTTGGAAATATTTTGAGGAGAAAAGGAAGCCATGAAACCTTGCCCAGCCAAAAGCAGCTCTCAGTCCTAGGTGGCAGTACTCCCAACTGCAACCCCGACAGAAGAAGAACGCATTAAGAATTACTGGTGACACTCACAAAAAATGATTCCTACAACCCTGGAGAATTTTCCCCAGACTTGGAATGAGGAATGGAAGAAGCAAAATGACATACTTTATTATCTTTTCTTCAGAAAATAAACATGTTTTTTTAGCTGGTATTCTGGCCCTATGATTCTTAATCCACAAACCCTAATGAAAATATATTTATATGATGAATCCTGACTTCCCAAGTTCTTATTTCATCTCTCACCCAACCCTCATCTCATGAGCTTCAGGTGGCCAGGTTACATCATCTTTGGGAGGCACCTCCCCCAGATGTCCCACTACCTCTGAAGTTCAGCTCTAGGAACTGAGATTGCCATAATTTTTGATTCAGTCATCCCAATATGCTGAGAAGCAGAGGCTCATGGAACATGTTTGGTGAACAGATTTGGAGAATCCATTACATAGATGTGTCCTCAACAAGCAAAAACAAATGAATGAGAGTTCCAGGAATTATGGTTTCCTGCTATTGTTTTCCTTGTCAGAAATTAGTTCTGACCACAGAACCACAAACAACTTAGTACTAATGCCCCAGAGGGGCTCTGAAGGGTGACAACAGTGAAGCCACTTGGCATGAAGGAGGAAGAATAAGCTGCCAGGGCGTGGGAAAAAGAATGTTCAGTTTTGCCTCTGATCTTTACAAATGTCACCTGATGGAGACTGTCACTCTGGCTTTTGCAAGCCCAATCTCTAGCCACAGAGTCAGAAACTGGGTTCCCTATGTCTTTCCTTTGAAATCTCTAAGTAAATACACAAAGTAAATCACTACAAGGAAATAACACTGACAAATGCCAAAAAGATAATTTCTTTTAATTACAGTCTTCCTACCACAGAGTCAAATTCTGAACTAAAGGATAAGCCATTCATTGGGTCATTAAGTCCTGACCTCCCAATAGACTAAATAAAATCCAGACTTGTGTATAAAAAAAATGTGTCACTCAACATAGCTCTGGGGGTCTCTGTATCTACAATGACTGGCAAACAATTCTTGTTCATATTTAAGAACAGTATGATGCTTTAGTACTGTGATGTTTTGGAAAAGCATGTATGTGTATTATTTTTATATGTTTATACATTCTGATTGAGAGACTAATTCATAAGCATACAGGATCCAAACCCTTTTTCATACTTAGCTATAAATGCTACTTCATTATTATTCAGCTAAATCAAACTTAGATTATATAAAACTATAATTAAAGTAGAAAAGTCACCGCTAAATGGCTATAATTAAGTGTATGCCCTGCTCTATTAGGATTGACTATCCATAAAGATACTGAATATACCTTTGCCTTGTCGGCACATATGCTGATGTTCTAACAAACTTGCAGTACAGCAAAACATCATTTGCCATAGGTACATCTTTAAAACACAGACACTCTCAAGAGAGAAGTAGCCTTAACTTGTCTTTTTGTACAACATGGGGATGATCGGCTGACAGTAAATCATTTTGTACAGCTCATACCTACCACCCTGCCTGACTCCATTCACCTACCTTGTACTTCACAAAAATGGTCTCTGTTTCTCTGACAATATCCATGACCTTTCCTCTCAACAATTCTTTTCATCCCAACTCACATTTGTTCCTGATTTCAGCATCTGATCTCTGTTTTATTCTCTGTACGGCCTCCTCAGCTTCTCATCACTGGTATTATGGCTGCATCCCTGACCCTGACCCTTGGCTTTATCTAGACTTCTCTTAAATGAGAAATTTCCTATTTGAGGAGTTTTGGAGACTCGTGGACAAATCTTTTAGGGCAGTAGTTTTAACCAAAGTGCCCTTCTGTTCACTGTGTTCAATGAGAGGGAAGAGTGTGAGGCTGAGCTGCAGTTAATGCACTAGGAATTGCTTTCTCTCTCATCTCTTTCACGATGTTTATAAAATCTGTGTGGCCTGTGAAAGGGGAGATAATCTTACTGAGTGGTGGATGAAAATCCTGGAGAAGGAATGATATCCCTAGGGAAGGAGCAAGATGTAATATGTGCAATTCCAGGAAAGTATCTCAGAACAGAAGGGGTGAAGAGCCTGTTAGACACAGGACTCAGCCCAACTCTGTGGACTCATTACTGAAACCTGTAGAAAGTTTTCTCAGCAAAAGAGAAGAAAAACAACTAGAACAGTACTTGGATTTTGCACTAAAATCTCAAGGACAATGTGAACTTACAGCAATTGCATTAAATTCATCCTATTAGTGTGGATGGCTTTATAACTGGAATGGCTTGGGGGCCCACTGGGGTCTCCTAGGATCCTCCTGGGCATCAACAAGACCGGTGGGGGCACCTGGACTTTGGCACAAGCTCTGTCAGAGGTGGTAGCTGGCACTGCAGCAGCTACCTGATTGCAGACAGAGAGCAGAGAAATGACAAATGCCACCTGGTAGCTCAGAGGACTATTAGATACCCACAAATATGTGGATATTTAGTGGAAGAAAGTCAATACTTCCTTAATAGTAGGTGTTGCTTGGTTGTTGGCAAAACAGGCTCTAACTAGAGTCTCGCTCACTGTTTAATTACTCTGGTTCAAATAGTTCTGGGTAAATGTCTGACTTGGTCAAGGCTAGTCCTGAGATGGCTCCCTATGGTGCAGGCGTGCATGGCTGGTCAACATCTCTACAACATTTCCCCCAGACCCATTAAAGGAAATGAAGTATCACGTAAATAATGTGACCTTGGCCGTCAGGGTTCTGTCATTATAAATCATTGCAGGGCTCTGGAATTACTTTCCCTATTTTCAGAAGAGGAACCCTGGAGTGACAAGCTTGTACCAGAAGCCAGTTCATAGACCGCTGCATGACATCTGCACTGTTCTTCGGATCCTGACACCTGTCTCCTCTGCTCCTCACATCTCTGCCACATGTCTGCTCAAGCATCAAGGCACTTCTGCTATCAGTAAGAAACTGAATTGCATTTGACAGCCTAAATGAACAAGATACATATTGGGCTAAAGTACCTTTGACTTTTATAATGTTGTCATCAGAGCCATCTACCTGGAAAGGAAGAATGATAGGGAGACCAAGTGAGGATTAGATTGGAAACAGAAAGACTAAATGTCAAATGTCATCCCTACCCACGTTTCACCGGGTGGAACCTGAGAGTCTGCTAGCTTCAGCTGTGTGCTGGAGCCAGCCTGCACCAGCTCAGGACAGCTAATTGTGCTCAACGATTCCCAAGTCAGGACTCCGCCACCTCAAGTTAATAGCTTGAAGCAGGCCTTGGTGAAAGTATTCACACCCCGGAAATCGGTCAATACTACAAGTCATGGATGTTTTCCTCATCATCACCTCCCTGGTTAGACTCCCCTCCATTTCAGGTTCTCCTGGGAAATTAACTTATTAAGAAATACAAAAATCAAATATAACATTGTCTCCATCTGCCAAAGTCCACAAATTTAGCAGCTGGTGACATAGAAGTACATAAATAGAGAAAGAAGACACACTTGCACTATAAAAGTATCTAAAAAAACTTGCTGTCTGCTAAACAATGATGAACTCCATAAATCTTTATCTCAGCCAAAAGGACACCATGTTTCCCAAGTTCCCTGATAGACCACAAAGTTTAGATCACCCACTTTGATTCACTCTGATTTATTTTTAAGACTAAAGGCAAATTCTGTTTCTCCAAAGCAGACCCCATTCTCCATCTACCTATGACTTTCTCTGTCTCTTCTGAGCTAATGTAGTACTTGTTATCTGTAATTGGAACTTAGTGTCTATTCTTTATGGCATCTTTTTATTTTAATACATCTCTACAACCAAACTAATCTCTTTTGAAATCATGGGTGTGAACATATTTTTATTATTTTGATTTATTTGTTTAATTATTTTGGCTTTTAGAGAGAGAGGAAGGGAGATGGTGAGAGAGAGAAATATCAATGTAAGAGAGAAACATTGATTGGTTGCTTCCCATATGTGCCCTGAACAGGGATCGAAACCGGAACCTAGGTATGTGCCCTGACTGGGAATCAAACTTGTGATCCTTCGGTGCATGAAACAATGCTTCAACCAAGTGAGCCACACTGGCCAGGACTGTTCATATTTCTTGATAGCCTACCCAGTGACTAGCATGTCGTAGGCTCTTGATTATATATGTTGATGGATACATGGGAGAAACGTTCCCTCTGATCACACACATCAACCACCACACACAAAGCCAGAGCATCGCAGTGCCACCTCGGGCACACCCTCCTCTGGTTGCCCTCTGCAATGCAATAATTTGTCAGCTCTCGTCCTTCCTGTTGTTTCCAATATGCTTAATTTATAACTTTTCATTATCTTTGTCAGTGAATAACCACTTCAGCCTCCTTCCAAACAGTCTAAAAATACGCTATTTTGCCTAGCAATCCTTAAATCTTTTGAGTATTCTTCTCCAATGGTATTTATTAGTTATCTTTCCTTAACAAATTCGATAGTTATAGATTTTCAAAACCCTTCTTGAGAGGATAAAGAAAGCCATTATTGTACTTATTTTTATTTTTTTCAAAGACAGGAAAAGAACATTATGCTGATGTTGCAGTTCATTTACATTTTAAAAGGTGAATATATCCTTTGTTTGAACTTTACCCTCAAAATCCTCACAGCGATCAGAGAGATGTGATACCACCCCTCTGCTGAAATTCGGAAGTTCCTTTGTGTCATTTTTATGAAGCAGTCTTTTAAATATTCTTGAAAAGAACGGAGTGGCCCCATTAGATGTAGCTCTTCAGAGGAACTAAATTTACTCTTCATCAGCAAACACTACAGTTTTCCTCTAACTCAATCCCCCTCAAGCCTCAAGTACAGTGTAATTTGAAAATCGTGGGTGAAACCATGTACAACTAAAAATTAAAAACACATTAAGCTCTCAAAATAGAAATCAAGCAACAAATACAAACTCGATCTTTTAGGAGAGTAGGGGGCATCTATAACCAAAGATGGAGAGAAGATGTGTAAAGAATGGTACAGGATTTAGCAGAGCAGAAGACCGATCCACCTAAGTGTATTTGAGACACTAATGGGAAGCAAGGGGTTCATCCTATTGATTCCAGGATAGCCTAGTACCACAGAAGACCCTGGTCAGGTAGGCGCTGAAAACAGGAGACTTGTTTGGAATTTTGTGTTCAGCACACCCGGTTCTCTCTATTCCCACTGCCGCATAATACAGTCAAATTACTGCTTCTCAGCGTATCTGGCCAGGAAAAAAGAGGTCCAGCCTGTGGAGAAACTAAGCCAGAAAAGTTCTAGACTTGAGGACACCAAATACAAAGACAAGGAAGAGTCAAGTGTGAGACAGGAAACAGAAAGATGAAATAAAATCTACATGCTGAACAGGAGAAACCCCGCACCTCTTCCCCTACTTGGATCCAGAACCTGGGAACCAAATTTATAAACCCGAAGTAGAAGGTAAGAGGATTTCTCTCTGGGAAACCTGAACCACCACAGAGTAAAGGCTAAAATAAGCTACTACTTAGGAAGTACTCCCAAAAGACAGGTGGCCACCTGACTGTCCTCAAGTGAAGCGTGAGGATATTCCTGCCTATCGACACAATGTCTAGTGGATAGCACCAATGCAAACTGTAGGGCTTGTTAGTTTGGCCAATTTCAAAAGAGTATGAGGGATAAGTATGAGTGAGTTCTACCTAAATCATCCTGATAATCATTAACAACTAGAAGCCAGTCCAGTCTTTTGGGGAGCATCTCTCATCTGACTAAATCCTTCTAAATACTGGTTGCTAAGACTGATCTCCATCCCACACACGTTGCATCTGAAAGCGATGAGACACCACCCGCCAGACGTTGGTTCTTGGAACACCTCCAAGTGTTCATCTTCTATCCTTGCACGCTCAATTCCTTAAAGCCAGGCATATTTGCTATGAGATATTGGGTACATAATACAATATTCCAAGGTAGACAGCATGATCCTCATTTTAAGCTCTTATTTGTGAGTTTTGATTTTTGTTTTTCCTCCCAGTGATTTCTGTATGTCGAAATTATGCCTGTCAACTCAAATGTCATAGCAATTTCTTTCTTCTTTAGGCTCCCACTTGACCCCAGCATCTGGATGATGCCAGTGTTACAAGAAAACAATGACAACAAAGAACACAAACTTCAAAATGAACAGTTCTCAGTGAAAGATATTAATCGATGCTCCTTTTTATTCTCCACATATTTTATATTTATCTGGAACAAACAGTTGGGCAAATAAGATCAAAAGGAAAATCAATGAGCAGCCCATAATATGTGGTAAAGCCTGAAGAGATAATATTAACTGCTCCTAGCAACAGCTCAACACAATACCTCAAATAACTGCCACAATGAATAACCTAACATCAATGATAAAATAAAAGGAAAGCACTTCCAAGCTTATAAAAGTTGCATCAACTAGGCTATCTTACTCTAGTTAGGCAATGTATTAGCTAAGGAGAGCAGAAACTCTGTAGACATATTTTCCTGCCTTCTTGAAAATTCTAGGCATGAATAATATCCCAGAGGTTAGCACCAAGGAAATTATCTGCAAAAAGATGCTTTGATGTTAAAAGGCAAACTAATTCAAGAACTGTGCATTTAAAATCCCAGTTTATACAGAATGCGTTTTGAACACTCTGTGGTCTTTTTGTATTCATCCATACTATCACTTCTATCTCTATGTAAACCACTTCCTCCGCCTCTGTTCACTGGACATTTCCCTCCCCAGGTCTCTTTAAAACATCTCTATCTCTTGAAAGTGCATTGCCCAGTGAAGTCCCTTTATTGCAAGTTCACATAGCATCATGTGTTTCTTCTTGGACACGCTCAATAAGTTGCTGTTACTTGCTCAATGTGTCTCTTCTTCCTGCAGTATAAGCTCCCTGCTGGCAGATGCATCCAACTCCGTCTTGTGTGTGATATGTTCTGCTATGGGCACTCATGTGTCAAGTTACACAGTAACAGCATGAAAGGATCACTGAGTCTGGGTGTGTACTTTGGGGCTGTGCTCCAAGCTGTGCTGGGCTGGCCTGGTTTGAGATGTGCTGCTTGGTGTTCAGGAACCAGAGAGTCAGGAATAAAAGCAACTCGATTACCATGAGAGCTTATTCTACTGAACCATTTGCTTGATGTAACAATTTGGAAAATCCCTGGTGGTGGGTTGCTAGGTGGCCGTTTTGAGCCAAACATCAAACCCAGCAAATGTTGGAAGGACCTATCCGAGTGAGTACCAGTAAAGAGAAAATTTCTAGGAGAATAATACTGAGGATACACAATTTCAGGGGATGGGAAGCTGTGATGAGGGAACCCAGTGCAAGAACTTTTCAAGCAAAGAGAAGACAAGTTGTATTTGGTCGAGTAAAATCCACGATGATGCTCTGAAGTGTCCTTAAGGCTTAAACAGCATTGTGACAGACAGACAGCCATAGACCCAGTTACCTGCCATGGTGCTAATGAGAGATGAAAAAGAAAGGTAACATTTTGCAAAAGAGATGATGAAATAAAACCCCTAACATCACAGGAACTATTGTTTAAGTGAAATCTGTACATCTTTGGCAGAGCAGCAATTTATCATGTATCAGATGGCTACTAAAAGATTATTTCCCTGGATAATTTTAGGTTACAGATTAGAGTAGTTTACCATTAATTTAAACTTGTAGGTCAAAAAAAGTATCTTACAAGACCTAAGCGTAATTGATTAATATTAGGTAAAATCTTCATCATGTTTCATATGTTTGGATTATTTAAAAATGGAGAGGATTATGATGAGACCACCAGACACTCAGGGAGCTGCAAGAGGCCCAGAGGAACGTCTAAGCGCCGACTTCCTCTCCCACTTTCCCTGGACTCTCTTACAGAGGGATGGATTCCCTGAACAGGTAACTGATAATCTGAAAGAACTAGCACAGCGCATGCCTCCAAGTCATGTCATGAGAATATAGAGTTCCAAAGAGGGGGGAGTTCCATTCCTTCCCTTGCCATAGAAAACACATTTGTAAATTTAAGAAAAGGTCTTGAAGAATCCCCAAAGACTGACATTGCTGACTGTACACCTGACTGTATTTGAGACTAACTGGTATTCAACTATGTACATATTACGTACATTTATTTTTATCCTTGACTTGGAAATAATTTTTGGAGAATATGAAATAGCTACACATTATGTTTTTAACTTGTTAAGCTTGTTTTTAATTGGCCCACTCATGTGGAACCATTAATGACAGCATTCTAGAGGTTGAACATGTATTAAGTAAGAAAGATTACCCTAAATTTCTTTAACTGGACACGATCAGGCCCCTTCAGCAACATGTCATGCTCACCCTCACCTCATCACCTCGTCCTCAGTCACACGCTGCACTGACTAGTTACCCATCAACTCTTATCCTAAAACCCTGGGCAAACATTTCTAATTCTTACCCCACTGAGCTCTCTGTTGGATATGATTTGCTGTTCTTACAAGGTTAATGACCCCTGGTCCTTGTACAGCTTATTCTCAGTTTTCTCCTGTCTTTTCAAATATTAGGCATTTAATGTTCTTTAAGCCTCACAGCCTAGCCAAGCCTTCAGTGTACATACACATATGCAGCATATAAAAGAAAGTCTACCAGATTTAGGAAGAAGAAAGCAACATAGAAAGCAATGGGTTGAGAACAGAGGACAGAGAAAAGTGTCGTCACAGAAATGGAATAAAACCAGTGGTCTGGATGACAACCGTGGGCCAATCTTTCCTGTGAAATATTTAAAACACAGCATCCAGGGAAGACACTCCAGCTCCGGGAAGCTTCAGTGAGCTGTGCGTCCGCTGGAGTGTAATTCAGCCGAGAGCCGATCATCTGATATGTTCTCGATGTGCCTCACTGGCGAGTTCATCACCCAGAAAGTAAAGAAAGCAGCGAGCAAAATGGTAACTCGGGACTCGATTCCAGCCAGGGAGAAAGACCAGGAAGAGATGGATGTAAGAAAATGGAGAGTAAAGGGCCGTATCATATTGGAGTGCTGGAATCATCGGTGGAAGGGCTGAGGGCCTGGAGTAGACACGGAAATGATTTTTCAAAGCAGGAAAGAGAGCAATCGAAATAATGAAATAAAGAGAACCAATGAAAAACAGGTATGCCTTAATCATCAGAAACAGCTTCCCAAGAAAGGGCAGTCCTATTAAAAAAAATTGTGACTGCATCCTTAAATTATCTCAAGGGGAATAAACTAAGAAAGACATAATAGGGCTGGTTGCACATACAATTTTCTAGCGAGCTCAGATTTAAAGAAAATACATTCTAAAGCCTCAAAGCGACTTGCAGTCCTCTGAGACCTGCTTCTCCTCCTCTCTCCAGTCGTCCTCCACTCCTCCACGCCCACCACCCGCCCCATCACTGCTCCAGCCTCCCTACCCTCCTGCAGTTCTTGAAGGCCCTGCTTCTTACCTTTGTAGGCCTTTGTCTGTACTGTTCCCCAGTCCTGGGTCACCCCACCTTACCCTCCACTGCCGCCCACTTCCCCCCATCACCTTCTGTGCCCCTTTCAGATCTTAGCTCAAAGGGAAACTCTGTATTGGACACCCCGTCACACGTATTCTACCAACATGCTCCAATTTACTTTTATATCATGATATATATTGTTACCTTCTTACAACACCCTCCAGTATACTTATATACTAGATTACATATAAATTATATATATATATATATATATATATATATATATATATATATATATATATAGTTGCAGACATTTTCACGGCTTGTTATATGTGAGAGGTCTGTTGATGAGCATCTGTCTCCACACTAGCCTGTACTCTCCACGAGGCCAGATGCAATGTCCATTTTGCTCAACACAAGAGGCCCAGAGCTCAGGACTTAGCACATATCACACATGCAATGAGTATTTTTTATTGTTGTTGAATTCACAAGATGATGACTGCATACCAAAGACGGAAGAAGGGGCAATTGACAAAGATGTGCCCACAAAAGGATTAAAACTGTTAGAGTAATGACAGTTTGGGAAAAGGTCAAAAAGACCCGATATCGGAAAGCATGAGAAATATTCAAGATAGGGCTTTTATAATAGCCAGATAAATTGTTTTCTTTCCTTTTACCTACTTTAAAAATAACCATACTACTAATACCTAAGAAGCCCTGTGTCATTCCCTCTTTAAGGTCAGACCACAGAGCAATTTAATTAAATCCTGAATTGATTCTGACAGCTAAAGGGGCCATTCTAACAGCCTAATGATAGAACAAAGCTAATATGGCCAAGCATGTTTACTACGTGATTTTCAAGATAAACTTTTTCTAGACTATTGAATTTTATAGAATATGGAAGAACCAGCAGAACAAATCTATATCTTAATGAAATTCTGTGTTCCCCATTAAAACAACAGTTTTTCCCAGACAAAGAGAAATGCAATTGTGATAGAAATACTGACTATGGGGTTATTGCCTATATCCGACATTAATTCTGGTTCATTTTTTTAAGGAGATTATAATGTGTTTGTTTACAACACTATCAGACACCACAATCTGGAAGAAAAGAGAAAATTCGGTGACAATAAAATGGTCAAAGCCCCTTGTATTTCCATTCCTACATCTACTACAGTAAAATCAGTGCTGAGTGTCCTGTGACCTATTAAAGGCATCTCAGACCGGCAGTCTTCAGTTTCATAATCTCTCTGATTTAATTTACATGAATGTCACCTTGAAAATTGATCAATTTGAAATCATTTACTCAGCTGGTCAAAACCTGTGTAGCAATTGGGTAAAAACAATGAGAGGAGAAACAATTAAGTTCACTTATTACTTCCAAAACACAAGGTTTCTGTGAGGAATTTAGAAGAAAATCTTAAAATTGTGTTCTCTTTCTCAAAACAGTTATTGCTCTCAAAGTGGTCGGCACTGAGTGAACCCTCAAAATATTCAACAAATCATTGTATAAAAATGTAATCGCTTTTCATTAACAGAATTAGGCACAGAGTGAGATTTATAGGGTGACCAGCATTAGGCATAAAGTCAGTACCTTCAGACAAGTTACTTAGCTTCTCTGGTTCACAGTTTTTCCATTAGTAAAATTCCTGTGAATCAAAAAATGATTATTGCCCTGGCCAGTTTGGCTCAGCAGTTAGAGCATCAGCCCATGGACCAAGTGTCGTTGCAGGTTCTATTTCCAGTCAACTTACCTGGGTTGTAGGTTAGATCCCCAGCCCTGGTCGGGGTCATGCGGGAGGCAACCAATTGATGTGTCCCTCTCATATCAATGTTGCTCTCTCCCTCCCTCCCTCCCGAGATAGATTTCTACATTCTATCTAGAAATCAATGGAGAAATATCCTCTGGTGAGGACTAACAACAAAAAAAAATTATTATTAAGATTATAAGAGATAACACACTTAAAACTATTAACTACTGTGTTGAGCACATAACAGATGCTCAGTTAATATGATTTATATTGTATTATATTTGAAAAAAAGGGGAAATGTGTAAATTTAAAATGACAGTTTTGACTTTCAAAAACACTAAAAATAGATTTATAAATAATATTTTAGCAGGTAAAATACTCCGACAGGCTAGAGACAATGGAAGCATGAATTTAAATCAAAATTCATGAATTTTATTAAATTATATGACTTTAAATCAAAATCACATAATTGTAAGTTTAAATAATGAACCAGAGAGAGAGGTTCTGTGAATGCTCGGGGATCTGAAGGGGAGAAGAGGAAGAACTGTGCACTGGGGTCGATAAGGCAAGACGTGAGGAGTGACCCATCACTGCCTGTGGAATAGGCTGTAACATTTATGTAACTTTCATTCTCATATGCAGTTCACATTATTTTATATGCAGTTTGTTCACATAATATTTTGTATTAAAAGGGGTTAAATGGTCCTTAACTTACCTGTGAAAAGATATATCCCTAATAATGTGCTTTTGTTTCCAATCTCTCATTTTCCACGTCTAACCAACTCTGGCTCTTTTTTGGTTCTTTTCTCATTTTTCTAAATTTATCATATATGAATGTGTATGGGAAGATGGCTTTATGGCATCTCACTATCCTTAATTTTCTCACCAGATTTTGCAGAAATATATATTTAATGAAGTGTTAAGTATGGAATTAAGATTTTGTTTTCTTAATAATAAAATGCATTTTCTTCCTTAATATGGTCCATAGAATACACTGAGTAACAATTCCACTAATCATAGGAGTCTTATTCCAAATACATTTCTATAATTTCAGTAATTCTTCCCTGCAGTAACATTTGCCCCAAACAAAAATCTATTAATTTAAAAACAGTTCCTCTTTTAACACTCTAGCTGTGAAACCTTTTCTATAAAGAACATTCTCGTCCCACCCAACCAAGAAGGAAAAAAATGGTGCTGATTAGAAACCGTGATAAGAGCTTTGCCATGTACAGATGTAGATTTAAAACAAGTCTATAATTATCAGGCAGCATTTTAAATAATTTAGCAGCAAGATACATCGTGGTGTGTGGCTTTATTCTATAATAGCATTCCAAAATTCATTATTCATAATCATTACTGTGCTTATTAGCAGAGTGATTTTTCCCCTGACTTCCTTGTAAATTCAGTTTTGTTAAGCATAAAGGTAAGCAGAACATAGAGTTAAACTGCATCATGTAACATCCTCATTAGTGCACATGTAGCTTCTGATTACTAAGTAAAAGTTGATTCTTATATATACATATAAAAGAATAAAGCTATAGCATTTTATTCAACCAAAGACTGTCTTAACCAAGTACAAATTGCCTGATGCATTTATTTATTTATATTTTTATTTATTTTTTTAATCCTAACCTGAGGATATTTTTACATTTATCTTCAGACAGAGAGGGAGGGAGGGGGAGAGAGAGAGACATTGATGTGAGAGAGACACATTGATTTGTTGCCACCTGCACAACCCCAACCAGGGCCCGGGACCAACCGCAACGAGGTATATGCCCTTGGCCGGAATCAAACCTGGGACTCTTTGGTCCACAGGCCGATGCTCTCACCGCTGAGCCAAACTGGCCAGGGCATGATGCATTTATTTTTAAGAAAAATTTATACCAATTAAAAATAAAATTCTCCTTTTAATATTATATTCTAAATTTAAAGTGCATTTTAATTATAAACACCTGTTTTTATAATGGGCTCGTGTGGGGAGTAGATAGCACTTTATACAAAGATTCTTTCCACATATACGTATATGGCCATAAAACACAACACAAAATTTCAGATACAATATATTCTCATTTCAGAATCTGTAGAAACTACTAAAATCCTTACATAAAATTAATCTGTTGAAGTTCATGCATAAAAATTTCTAGATTTTGAGAATGCAGTCATTATTGAAATACAGCTAGATGTATAGCATGGTTATATCCTGTTTAAATTTCTGATAAAACTCAATTTATCAGAAATTTCAAGGTAGTGAAGTTGCTTAAAAATGCAATTTTCCATCCAATTTTTTCTAGAGCAAATTTGAATTACTAGCAGTTCTCATTTAATATTAGATTGTTCAATTTTATTATCTGGGTATAATTTGGATAAAACTTCTCACAATCTCATCCTATCCAGAGAGAACTAATTAAGAAAACTATACACAATAGGTAAAGAGATAAACATATTATCTAAGCACCATACATGATGATATAACTCTCCTGTTAATTTTACAGGAACAAGAAAATCATATTAATGATGATGGTGATGATTCCACAATGGAGCAGAGCTGATCAAGAACGATGATGACGGGCATATAAAATTCCCTCCAGGGCAAACTGACAAAATCTGACCTCAAACACTGAAATATATTTACCGCATATGTTTCCAGATCAACTATGACTTGTTATAACTGTTAGTGCTTCAGGATTTTAAAGAAGCAATAACCAGGAAGTTAAAAATCTGTACTGTTTGTGGTCTGCTGAGTGCTCTCACTTCTACAGAGTAGCTCTCATTTCATTAGTCTTCCTGTGGAGACACGGATGGGTACTGAAGATGGAGGATTTGGTCAGCCACATGCTACCTGCTGTGAAGAAGCTGGGCCAGGACACAGCCCAAGGAGAATTAAGCACACAGAAATAAGATGGTCAGGGCAGTAGAGGGGTGAGAGGTTGGATAAGCACTTAAAGAGACAGCAAGTACAATAAAGCAAGAATAAGACCAAAGCATTTGTTTACTAGATTTCTCCTTGTAGCAGCAAAGGTTTTGTACCAATAAGAACCTTCCAAAAGCAATCATGACCCATTATATTTATAGTCAATGGACATTTATTGATCCTTGGCTTTGTGCAAAGCTTTGTGATAACTAAAGGAATACAGCATAAACATCACAGCACCTTCCTCAAGATGCTAAAAACAATGCACTATGATAAGCCCTTGGAAGTGCAAGAAGAATGACAGATAGGATCTGCCACCTGGGTTTAAAGAAAGATTCATGAAATATTTAACATTAAGTCTTGAAGGGTAAATAGAAGTTTGCTTTATAGAGAAAGAGAATAAATCAAATGAAGATAACATTTGATCATGGGCACACTGGATTGTAAATTTGTAAGTTGGTAAGAGACAATACAATGCCCTAGTACAGGCTTTGGTGACAGACAGATTGAAGGTCTACTTTGGACTCTGTCAATACCGGTCAGGGTTTTACTTTTATATGAGCAGGGTCAATGACGTTTATTTCATAGAACAGTTATGAGGATTCAATGAGATAATGTGTTTAAAGTGCTTTGCACATTGCTTGCCACATACAAAGGGCTCAATGTACCATCCCCATTAATACCATTAGCATGACCCTTTAGTAAATTCAACAATTACAATGATCATAGACTCAGTAATCCCATTTATGGAAGTCTTCCCAAAGGATTAATCCAAACATTGAAAATTTAACAATAATCATCTTAGTGAAATAACTGTAAGCAACCTAAGTGTCCAAAATTTGGTAAAAGCCAAGTATAGCATGGAATAGTCACTCAAATGAGGTTTCTTTAGTCCAGATAACAAAAATTACAGTTATAAAATTATGAGTATTTATGTAAAATACTTATAATGCAATGTTATATGACAAAAGTACTATTTAAAATACATGCATTATAATTACGATTATCTAAAAATATGCATTGGAAATGATTTCGGAAGACTAGATTGCCCAACATTAATGATAATTATGTTACTGTTGATAATATTTTTGAAGAGACCTTCTTTTCCTCTTTTCTTAATTCAAAATAGACTTTATAATATGGTTATGCCACATTTATAATAAATGCAAATGACTCATTTGGAATGTGCTGACGTGTGTCATCTCCCAAACAAGTGAGGTGGTTATGATAACGCTGGATGACCCTTATCAGAGATGGGCTGGTAAAGAATGGCCTGTGGACCAACTCTATCTAGCCACCTCTCTGTGCAGCCCATGAGATAGGGAGGATTTTCACACACTTAACTGGCTGGAGGAAAAACCAAATGAAGAATAATATTTCCTGACCTGTAACAATTATGTACAAATCAAATTTCAGTGTCCATAAATACTGTTTTACTGAAGCACAAGCACGTCCGTTCACCTACATAATCTAAGGCTGCTTTTGCCCAACAACGGCAGAGTTAAGTAGTTGCAACAGAGATCATGTGGCCTACAAAGCCTAAAACATTCCACAGGTATTACAGAAAATGTTTGATGACCCCTGCTGGAGGATCCCTTTAAGTAAAAACTGGTAGCTCCGGCCAGTTTGGCTCAGTGATTAGAGTGTTGGCCTGCACACTGAAGGGTCGTCAGGAGCATGTACCTGGGTTTTGGGTTTGATCCCCGGCCCTGGTCAGGAGGGAGGCAACCAACTGATGTGTCTCTCTCACATAGATGTGTGTGTGTGTCTCTCTCTCTGGCTCCCTCCCTCCCTTCCACTGTATCTAAAATCAACGGGAAAATATCCTTGGGTAAGGATTAACAAAACAAAACAAACAAACAAAAACTGGTAGAAGTTGAATACACCTAGTTCCTTCTAGCCCAGAGGTTCTCTTATTTTCTGATAGCTGTCTGTATACAAGCAGCAGATGAGAAACTAAAGACTTTAAAATAGCAATATAAATCAGACAGCTAAAGAACTCCAAGTGGCCAGGACAAGGAAACTGGCTACAAATAAGAGGCAATACAAGAAAGACTGGAGAATGAATAGCAAAAAATAGACCTTGATTCTGAAGCTTTCTCTGTCCATTCCTCCTCCCTTTGTATTCTTAAAGGGGCTTAGGATGGGCAGTTCTTGTTTGAATCAAATGGAAATGTTATTTTTTAAGTCAAAATCCATTGAGTCTTGGTAATTTCATACAGTGCAAGTAAGTCAACTTTGGGGACAAAACTGCAAAAGCAATTTCTGACAAATGCAATCTGGCCACACTAACTCCCGATTTAGAAATGGATTAAATTATTTCATATCAGCAAATTTTAATGGAAGTTGGGTGCTCTAGATTAAAAATGTTTAAAAAGTTTTATATTCCAAAACTTAGATCAGATACTTTCTTTGACATTTGAAGGATTTATATATGCATTTTACTTGATTTTCATTGATTATAACTTTCCATCTCACAAATAGTTCAATGTGAATTTGGTTATTTAAAAGTTCACTTGCTGGACTGGTTGAAAAACTAAACTATTTTGGTCACAAGAGAAAAGAAATTTATTTCGTTTTTTCAAAACTAACTTAATATGGGGGATCTGCCCTTTAGGTCTAGACATAGGAATAAGGAAGAGGGCGAGATAAATGTGGACTATTTCTAAAATGCTGGCAATGTATATTATAAGTCAAGAAAAGGTGAGAAATTTTGAATTGTAATTGAAGTAGAGCCTTAGAAAGATTAACTTTTGTTCAGAATAAAGTCACAAAAGTATGATATTGAACAGGACATTAAGCCAACTCCTTTGCTGTTGAAGGGGTTCAGAACAGGCCTCCCCAACAGGTGCATGGACTATTTGGCATGTGGATTATTTTGAACTGAAGGCCATCAAGACCTCGTGGGTTTAAGAGAAACTTTTACCTCTCCCATAAAAATTTAAATTGGGGATCTTGCACATAATAAGAGTTATTACCAGAAATAAATGTTATGACCTTTCTGTATAGCAGGGAGAATATCTAATTACTGAACACCTGCTCTTCTTATCGTCTGTGAAATACACTCCCCCCTTCCGAAGCCCCAGGCCCCTATCTCATTCCCTGGCTCGATATTGCATATATACCGCATTTTACCTTTCTACCTTTGAACTGTTCATGCATGTGGAGTTCCCATACATACAAAATTCAATTTGATTTTCTCCTGTTAATCTGTCTCATGCCAATTTAATTATTAGTCTAGCCAAAAGGACCCTTGAAGGATAGAGGAAAAATTTCCTCCCCAACACTGCAAATCATTTTTAATAATTCTTGATCTAAAACCGACGAATATGTTCATGATTATGTGAACATATAATGAATAGCTGGAACTGTGTGTAACACATAAAATATGAACCTATCCTATTTGAGAAGAAATTAACTTTGTAAAACAGGGACAAACAGAACCATTTAACTGAGCTTAAACCATTCCATTTGTTGTAAATGTGGCTCCATTTGAAACTTTTACTAAGTAACAGGTCTGCAGAATAATTCTGTGAAATGCTCCTTTAGCCTCTGAGGATTCAAGTGATCCATGGGCTTGCTATCTCTGGCTTGTTTTTCCTTCTGGGGTAAGAGTTTGTTTTTGGTGTATTCTCTCTACATCTCCTATGAACTCACAGCACACATCCCTGAGATTACTTCTGGTAAAAATAATAGTAAAAACTGTCACCACAAAATAAGTAGTAGTAAAAACAAACTGTTTTCCTCAAAGACAAATGTGAATCCTCCCATTCAAATATCTCATTAATGTCTTAGCAGATGCATAATAATTTGTTTTAATTTCAAGTTGATGTTACGTTTAATGTTAAAGAATTAAGTATACACATTAAATGAATGAGGATCCTGATACGGATTTTATCATCAAAGAAAATTCCTATTGTTTGTATGTACAAAACACTTATATAAACTTCTTTGTGAGTCAAATGTTATCAAAATACCATTGGTTATCAAAATACCATTACCACTGTGTTTATATTTTTCACTACTGGTCAAATTATAATAATTTGGATAGGTGAATCAAACCTAAGAATGAGAGAGTCAATGGCCCAGTTTCAACACAGAATTTAGAAAAATGACTTCCAGTCATTTCATTTCATTAGTCCACTATCACCTTCCATTCCCATCCTCTCACTCAACTAAACACACACACACACCCCAACTTAATGTACTAGATAAAACATGCAAAACAAATTCTCAGAAGTCTTCACAGATATCTAGGACTAGGGAGAATTATGTTAGATATCATTGTGAAGATGTTGTCTATTGATTCATGTATATTTCTTGTTGTTAATCCTGTTTTCATTTTTTTTAATGGAAAGGTTTCAGTTCATTTCACATACCTCAGAAAACCACCATTTGTTTATAGCCAAGAAAATTTGTTTGCTCTACTGGGTCCTACAACAAATTACTCACTCGAGGACCTACCAATAATAGATGACTGTGACTTTCTACCCTCTCTCTTGAAAAGTCTATTTCTCCAAATCACTGATTAGAGAATAAATATTAAGTATTGTTGAAGGAGAAAAAACTTGAAAATTCTAATGCCTGCTTGAAATAAGGGAGAACCTTAAGTGTTCATTTCGAGCAGGAGCTCAGCTTGCCAGGCAGAGCACGCCATGGTCCATGCTCTGGCACTGATGGCAGTGGGCCTGGATTTCAAAGTTCAAAATAATAATTGCAGTTGGACACATTTCTTTCATCAAGTGTATAAAAATTTCTTCATCTGTATTCCACTTGGCCCCAAATAAGCGAGCTGGCTTATTTTTATAAATTTGTGAATTCAACCATAAATGTAATCAAGGAACAAGGGCCCACAGAAATCTATAGCCCTGGCTTGGTCTTTTCAAAGTGATTTGAAGTCCAGAGCTCTGCTTTGTGTGTGCAATTCAGCCCAGTGTGGCTGATCTGCATGTAAATGAGCCCGCACTTCAGTTTGCAAAGACAGAAGAATATCCTGCTGCTCCTTTGCCCATTGGCTCAGTGTGTACAGAATACAACAGGCTTAACTTCTTGCGAAATGTAGCTTTGATTAAAAACAACTACAACACCACCAAAACCCATTTCTGAATGGCACACCAGATTTTAAAATATGATGTAGCTAAAGTGGAAGAAAAACACCCTTTGAGTTTGTTTTCTACACAAAATTACTTTTTATGTGACTTGTGTTCGCATATGTGAGCTCTGGTTCTCCAGAGAGTGCGTTATGCAGCTGGCAGACCCACTTTTCTTCTGAATATTAAATATCTTCTATAGACACAAAATTCAACTATTTAAAAGTAATTTGCATGTTTGATATCATCTTTTACAGTCATTAAGAAATAAAGGGGTTCTCATTTAAAAAAAAATGGGTAAAATTTAGAAATAACACATTGCCAAGATTCAATACAAATGCTACTGACGGGTCCTACAAATGCCTACTTGGTAGCATATCATGAACAGATGTATATTGTGCAGAAGTTATGACTCTAAAGGGACACAGGATACCACTTTCTAGAGGGCTATCTACTTGTCTTTCTTTTCATAATTAATCATTTTAAACCTATCTTCAGGCCCACAATTTTAATTTTCAAAAGAAGAAAACACACTGTAAACTTCTATTTGATACTTCAAGAAAATGAAAACTTCAGAAAATTAAGAAATGTAGAGCAATAGAGAGAACGTGACTCTAATATAGTAAAGGTACAATCAAAACATCATTGGCAAGATTTAGTTAAGATTACATTAAAAAGTGAAAGAACTAAGGAAACATGGCTCAAAATTTTATCAATTATAAACAAACAAAAATTACAAAAGACCCTGACTAGTCAACATTGTATTAAAGGAAAATAACAAATTTGGAGGACAGATACTATGTGACTTGACTTCAGGGCTTACTATAAAGCTACAGTAATCAAGACAGTGTGCTGTTGGTGAAAGAATAAACAAATAGATCACTAGAATAGAATAGAGAGCCAGAAACAGACCCCATAAATACAGTCAACTGATCTTTGACAAAGAAGCAAAGGCAATACGATAGAGCAAAGATAGTCTTTTCAACAAATGGTTTTGGAAAACTAGACACCCACATGCAAAACAATGAGCCTAGACACAGAGTTCACATCAGTCTAAAAAATTAACCCAAAATTAATCACAGACCTAAATGTAAAATGCAAAGTTCTGAATGGTACAAAATAAGGTAGGAGAAAACCTAGGTGACGTTGGGTCTGATGATGGCTTTTTAGACACAACACCGAGACATGATCTATGGAATAGCTGATGAATTGAAATTCCTTAAAAATAAAAACTTCTGCTTTGTGAAAGACAATGTCAAAAGAATGAGAAGACAAGCTACTAACTGGATGAAAAGATGTACAAAAGATGTATATGATAAAGAACTCTTAAAACCCAATAAGAAAGTAAACAACTTGATTTAAAAATGAGGCAAATACCTTAACAGACATCTCATCAAAGAAGATATATGGAAGGCAAATAGTCACATGAAAAGATGTTCCACATCATTTGTCATCAGGGAAATACAAATTAAAACAACAGTGAGATACCACTACACACCTAGTAGAGTGGCCAAAATCCAAAACACAGACACCGCCGAATGCTGTGATGATGTGGAACAACAGGAACTCTCATTCCCTGCTGGTCAGAATGCAAAATGGTACAGCCACTTTGGATGACAGTCTGGTGATTTCTTACAAAATTCAACATACTCTTATCATATAACCCGGCAATCTCATTCCTTGGTATTTATCCAAAACAGGTGAAAACGTATGTCCATACAAAATACCTGCACGTGAATGTTTATAGCAGCTTTGTTCATGATTGTCCAAATTCGAAAGCCACCAAGATGTTCTTCAGTAGCTGAATGAATAAATAGACTACGGTAAATCTAGATAATGGAATATTATTCAGCACTAAAAACAAGTGAGCTATCAAGCCATAAAAAACATGGAAAAACCTTGATTGCATATTACTAAGTGAAAGATGCTAATCTGAAAAGGCTACAAACTATATGATCCCAACTATAAGACATTCTAGAAGAGGCAAAACTAGGGCCGCAGTGAAAAATTAGTGGTTGCTAGGGGTTGGATGTGAAGGGATGTGTGGGCAGGACATAGAAGATTTTTATAGCAGTAAAAACACTCTGTATGATAACATAAAGATGACCACATGTCATTATACCTCTGTTCAAACCCACAACATGTTCAACACCTAAAATGAACCCTAATTAAACTATGGACTTTGGGTGATTATGATGATCACCAGAGGTTCATCAATTTTAACACGTATGCAACTCTGGTGGGTGATGTTGACAATGGGGGATGCATGTGTGGGAGCAGGTAGCATATAGGAAGTCTCTGCACCTTCCTCTCAATTTTGCTGTGAACATAAAACTACTCTAAAAAAATCTTCACAAAGAAAGAAAAAAAGAAAACATGTTTAATTCAATTGTTAGTTTAACACCTGGGATTTACTCTTAGTTTGTTGTTAGGGCAAGAGAGGTATCTACTATTTCTAAATGAGATGCATGGCTTGATAAAAACAAAGGTGCTTGTTTTGATAATTCCAAAAGTAATCTACATACCAAACTTTTCTTATTATAACATGTATCCCTCTGACATAGGTCAGCTTTTACTTCCATATAACAAAAGAATAATAGGATCTATGGTATGTGAATTATATCTCAATAAAGTTGTCAATAAAAAAAAAAAAATAGCCCTGGCTGGTGTGGTTCAGTTGGTTGCAATGTCATCCTGTGCACTGAAGGGTCATGGGTTTGATTCCTGGTCAGGACACATACCCAGATTGTGGGTTCCATCCCTGGTGTGTATCAGAGACAACCGACTGATATTTCTCTCTCACATCAATGTTTCTGTCTCTCCCTCCCTCTCCCTTTACCTCTCTGTAATCTCAAGGAATGAAGAATAATAGTATATGTTTTGTTTTGTTTTTAGGAAATATGGATCAGGATAATAAAAACCATTATGTAGTATCAAGTCTATGAGATTTCTGAAAGGAAAGTGAATAGGTGAAAATATAAGTTTTATAAATTATTGTATTAATCATTAAAATACTCTAAGCCTCTCACGGGTGTTGAAATGGCATTGATAAATTATGTCTAACTACGTAAAAATGAGTCTTACAGATTTTGTAGTTTATTTACTGAGCAGCCTCTGAATAAAAGATTTCAACCCACTGAATTTTCATGCCATATAAATATTTAAAAAACAATAAAATATACTTCTTTAACCTTTTCTTTTATATTGTTCTCAAAAACACACGCAGGAATGTGTTCTTTGGTGAGTTCAGTTTAATTTTTAAAATGTAATTTAATGGAATTTTTTTAATCAATGGAGTCCTGGAAACTAATTTAAAAGAAAACCTCTCAAAACACTGGTCCAGCATATTTTTGATTCTGTAAATCAGTCATAAGCAAGAATCGAAGTCAAAGGGGATAATTTTTAAGGGATTTTTAAAAATGAAATTCACCATTCTAATTTCAATTTTGAAATTAAGTGACAAGTCATATAAGTAGTAATGACAAGTAATACGCACAGTCAGTAACCCAACTGGATGCTGGAAGCTAAAATAGTTTCAAGGTAGTGCAAACAGAGCAGGTCACCACATTTTGTTGCTTTATTCTGTTTTCACTGCCCAGTGATTTTCTGAATGAGACTAAAATCCACTTCTCCCAGAAGAATCCTGTCAATGCGGAATCTACAACAGGGAGTGAAATAGATTGTCTTCCCATGTTCAAGACTGTCCCTCTAGAATGATATAAGCATGTCTCGAGCTCCTGATCCTCATCAGAGGATGGCTGAACTCTTACAGTTTATAGAGGCCAATCATCTACCCATTGCATCGTTCAGAGGGCCCCCAACACACGCACGATGCAGCAGCACTGTGGTCGATAATGAAGCCGGACCTGGGTTCAAATCCAAATGCGGCCATTCACTATCTGGGTGACTGGCAAGTTATTTTACCACTTTAAACTTCATTTTCTTCAACTGTACAACAAAGCCTCTCTCATCAGTGTTGTGAGGATTGAATGTGGGAAAAATGAATAGAAGTATTTAGCAGACTGAGCATCCACTAGATGTTCCTTTGGATGGATTTTAAAAAGCATTATGCAAGGAGTCGATCGCTGTAGGAAAATGAGCTACTAGTGGAAAGCCAACGTTGTTTTCCTTCCTCCAAACTCAACAGTATCATAACGTTCCAAAAAAAGTTTCAGATACATTTTTGGTATAACACTGCCAAGATATAAGACAAGGTTTTACTTATTTTAGGAAAATGTTTTCATCAGTGGCTTCTAAAGGCACAGCTAGCGTCACTCAGTGCAGGTGGAAAGGAACAGTGAAAACAGTATCCAGTAGCCAATCAGACCAGTGTTCAGGCTGCGATGAAACCGGCGTTTTCTTCTTTTCCCACCTTGACACGGTTCTCATCTCCTGGTAGATCAGGAAGACGGACACATTCAAGAGACTTTTCTGTCATTCAAACTACAAATTGCAAAACAACTGCAATGTCTCCAGTAACTGGTGTTTGGCTGACTATCCAATTTTCTCATTTCTTTTCAGATTCATTATCTTAGAGGTTCTACTACATACACAGACAGTCAGTGAAGTCCAACAGGGTCACAGGTTTGCAGAAAAAAATGTAGAAAATGGACATACACTCATCCTGTCAGTATAAATGCTTAGAATTAAGACTGAGGATCTAAACATCATGGAGGAATTTTTTTTTTCTTCCTCTTTGAAAGCAACTTAATCAGGCATTTGTACTGCCAGAAGGCAGACCAGTAAGCCCAGATTGTGAAATCCTTAAGTGGGAGGACAGCAAAAATACCAGAGTGGACATGTTTCTGAGTTGCTGTATGTAAGTAGGAACACAGAGACGTCAAACCCAAAGCTGGTGGCTGCTTCAGGTGTATACGTGTCACTCTGAAACCGGGGCCAATGTGGCGACAATCCTGTTGTGTCTCTCTGGTCAGGTCTGAAAGCAGCCAGAGATTTAAAACATGCTGATTGCTAAATTATCTGATTCCACCTAACCTCCAAACTACTTCGAAGATAAAGAATGGCCTTTTAATATATCTGCAGAATCCAAAGAAGGAAGAAAATGCTATCTGTGGGCTTTGGGTATCTGTCCACACATCTAATACAGGTGTTATTGACAGGACAAAGAAGCCAGGTTAAATCAGCTAAGAAATCAGGGAGCTAAATGTCACCTCACTTTATTCCAGAATTACTTTTTGTTGTTTTATTTTATTTTTTTCGCTTTCTGTCCTGCCCCTAAATTATTTGAAAAGTTGAGGTCATGGCAGGGGGAACAGAAAGAAAGCAAAAAATATGGAGGGGGAATAATCAGACACACACACACACACACACACACACACACACACACACACACACACAAATACACCATCCAGAAGTACGTTTTAATCATTTAATTTTTTTTTTCCTAATTCAGGTAAGCATAAGAGTGCAGCTCTTCTGTATAATAATGTGAATTGTGATTACAGCACCCAAAGGAAAAATGGTTCAAAGTTTTCATTCAAATAAGAGTGATTTGTGTGTGTGTGTGTGAAACATAAGCATATCTCAACATTCACATTAGTAGTTTACAGCTAAGTATGGATTACTTCCTAGAAGAAATGTTTCCAATGCTGATTTTCTTAAAGTCCCATCTAGAAATAAATTAACAAATGCATATACAAATAAAACAAGAATTTTGCTTCCTATAGTGGTGACCTGGATAATTCAGAACAATCTTCCCATTGAGGGCTTCTAGGAAAAAAAGGATAAACATTTTTTAAAAGTCTGCTTAATAGCAGAAATAAAAAACAGACTGAAGAATTACTGGGAAATGGGAATAAAAGAGGCAAAGGGAAGTGATTATGGAGTTTAGGACCCATTTTACTCCATGAGACTTGCTTGTTTCAATGGGAAGTGACTAAGAGGTCCTGAGGGTGGTACTCCTTGGACAGCCTTGCTGGATTTGTGTCTAGGACCCCCAAGCAGGTTATTGAGAAAGCCCTGGTAAACCTTACTGATTTTGGTCTCTCTCTCTCTCTCTCTCTCTCTCTCTCTCTCTCTCTCTATCTCTATCTCTATCTCTATCTCTCTATCTCTCTATCTCTCTATCTCTATCTATCTGTCTCTCTCTCTCATACCCAATGAATAAGAGTAAACCAGAAGTATGCATTTGAAGATCAGTGTTCAGTAGCCTCAGTCTCAGCTGAAGATGTTATGGCAGAAGCAATGTCAATTGTCTTTGGAGAAAGATAATATCTTCCTAGGTCTGTTTGTTTTCTTGAACATTTTTGCAGCTATGTCCAGCACACAATAAGAGCTCTCATAAAAGTAGGAATAGAAAAAAAGGCCTTTATTTAACAAAAGTTATTTATTAAAAGCCTGCAAGATACACTGCACTACTGGTAAATGTTAAAAGCTTTTACTTGCTATTGAAACAAGGCAACGATCCTCACTATTGTCTTACCTACACAACACTATACTGCAGTTACTGGATCTTGGCATCGTTGGCATTTGGTGTCGTGGAGGGTTGTTCTGTGCATTGTGGGTGTTTTGCAGCAAACCTGGCCCCTTCTACTAGGTACTGGTAGCATTCCTGCACATTATCACATCTCCCCTGGGGGCAAATGTCCTGGGTGGAAAACCAGTGCTCTCCTAGAGGGTCAGCTAGTAAAATAGGGCAAAAGACAGAAACAGAAGAAGGAAGGATGGAAGGGGAAAAGTAAGAGAGAAAGGGAAGGAGGGAGAGACAGAGTGTGGGTGAGAGAGAGAGAATGGGAGAGAGAGCAGGAGGGAGAAAGAGAGGAAGGCTGGAAACTCTAGAATAAATCGAATGCAAAATACTTCTTCATAGAAAACTATGAAATATTAGGAAAGCTAAAGAGGATCTAGTAAATACTCAAGTTTTAGAATATTTACGTATTCAATATTGCAAGGAATCAGCATACTAGATATTGTATCATGTACAATGCTCCTTAAACTATGAGGGGGTTACATCCCAACAAACTCACTAAGTTAAAAATATCATAAGTTGTAAATGCATTTAAGCCTGGCTGGTGTGGCTCAGTGGATTGAGCATCAGCCCATGGACTGAGAGGTCCTGGTTCAATTCCCGGTCAGGGCACATGCCTGGGTTGCGGGCTCGATCCCCAGTGGGGGTGTGCAGGAGGCGGCCGATTGATGTTTCTCACATCGATGTTTCTATCTCTCTCTGCCTTCTTCTCTCTCTAAAAACATCCATAAAAACATATTTTAAAAAATAAATAAATGAAAATGCATTCAATACACCTAGGCTGCCAAACATTATAGCTTAGCCTGGCCCAGCTTCAGTGAGCTCAGAACACTTACATTAGCCTATAGTTGAGAAAAAGAATCTTGCTGTCACTGCCCAGTATCACGAGAGAGTATCACACTACAAATCCCTAGCCTGAGAAAAGATCGAAATTCAAAACTCGAAGTATGGTTTCTACTGAATGTGTATTGCTTCTGCACCACAAAAAAGTCAAAAATAACTAAATCAAACCATCATGAGTCAGGGACCACGATGAATTGGAATATCAGAATACTGAATATTATAAAGTATTAAAATACACAATGATGTGTCCTCGAATATCATGTGTCCTCAAACTGATCAATAGATTCAATACACAAAGACAACCAATATATGTAAAAAATGTACAAAGGCTCTGAATAGGCATTTTACAAATGAGGATCCCCAAATGGTCAATAAATATATTAAATGGTCAATAAGTATAATAAATATAACCCTCCGTAGTTATCGATGAAATGCAGACTGAAACTGCAATGAACATAAACTAATACCCACCCATAAGAAAGGCTAAAATTAAAATGACTAGAAGTGTTTACAAGAATGTAGACTAGTAGCAACTCTCATAAACACTGTGTGAGAGCATAAATTGGTGAAATCATTTTGGCAAAGAGGTTGACATTATCTACTAAAGTTGAAAATGTGCAGTTCCATACCTAGATATATACCCAACAGAAAACATGTACTTACGAACCAAGAGATTCATGTCTGCGTATGTTCGGACCAGCATAATAGTCACAAATTAGAAACAATCCACATATCCTTCCTCAGGAGGATGAGTAAGTACCTTGGTACACTGATACCATGCAACAGGAACAGCAATAAAATGAGCCAGCTACAGCTATGCACATTCATGGCTGACTCTCAAACACAAAGTCCAGAGAAAAGGCTAGACACAAAAGACACATATTGTGTGATTCCACTTCCACATAGCTCAAAAACAGGAACGAAATTGTACTATTTGGATATGCTTGCTTAGGGACTACACTCCAGCGAAAAGTGAGGGTTTTCAATACAATGCAGGATGGTGTCTTCCTTTGGTGGGAAGCAGGTAAGTAATTAGGAAGGTCATGGTGGGCTCCTGGGGCAGCTGGCAATGTCCTATATCTTGATCCAAGGGTGTGTTGCACATTGTCCTGCATAAGCCTTTATTTCATAATAAAAATGATGTAAAAGAAAGCAAATAAATAAAAAGCCATCGCTATCAATTTAAAGTTTTTAGATCTCTGAAATATACTTTGAATTTTACACTACATTAAAGTCCATTTATTTTTCTCTGATGCATTACTCTCTGGTGAGGATCTCCTTGAAGATAGTACGGGGAAAAGTAACAAATAGATAAGAAGTGAGCGAGAACAGTAAGATTAATATAAATAAGCAAAACCCAACACGAAAGTACAGAAGATAAAACTCAGAAATAAAAGGCGAAATAGAACAACAGATTAAACATGTATTGAGCATAAATCAATCATAGGAAAAGCATAACCCTCCCTCTCACCTAGATTATTATCTTCCCAGTCTACGTACTCGAGCATGAGGCATCATTAAACTTTATGGCACCGTGTCGCAGAAAGTCTTTCTTAAAATATGAATATGATACCTCTGGGAAGTAGCATATGATCAATTATAAGCAGCTTATTTTCTTTATCAGATTAGCTAGTCACCTGGAAACATCTTCTAAGTTCTGATTGAGGAGGAAAGACAAACCTTAGTATAAGGTCTTTGAGGTTAGAAATCATATTTTCTCCCCACCGCCCCCACCCCCACCCCATTTCCATTTTGGATTGAAGTGTGAAGCAAAGATTATACGGATAAGAGAACACCAATCCAACGCTGGTCTCTCTCAGGTAGTCATTTGAACTTTTAAAGACCCGAGTTCCGTGTTGAAAAAGCTCTCTTTAGAAGGCCGGGAAAAAGAGGCCAGTTTAAGAGCACAGGAGATGGGAGACGTGCGAGAAGTCTTCTCCTTCTATCCGAGAAGACACTCCGTGGGCAGAATGGTTCCTCGTGCTTCTTCTCCAACATGCCTCACTGTTTCCTTCTGTTCCTGGCACAATCTTTGATCTTTAGTCAATGTTTGAGACATTCTCTTCCACAGTCAGAGCAGGGCCTGAAGCAGGTCTTGACTGGAAGTCCTAGCAGGAATTAGCTCCTCTTGTCACCTCTTAACCAACAGGTGGCCCTGCCATATCCGACCTCGGTCAAGTAGCACCCACTGCACAGTTTCTTAAAGCAACTAAAAGTGGATCCCAGCCCTGGAGAGAAGAATGCGTGCAGAGTTCCAGTTTACAATGACACGCCCTACACAGCACACCCTGCAGTACCAGGCAAGGACGTGTGTCCCGAGCGTAAGCGTGCACCAGGCACACAGCAGAAAGCCAGGAGCACCGTGCGGCCAGCTAAATCCGCCTAGAGGCTACCTGTCATTAGCTAATAATTTAATTTAGGCAGCAATGGGAAATAAGACAACCTCCTTTGAGTTTTAACCCATCAAGCTCAATTGCCAAAAAGTTCAATAGAAAGAAACAGAAAACGATCTGATCTGTCAGGGATTTTATTAGCTTCCCCTGAGTGATAACCCAGGGCTCTGATATACCCATGAAACTTCCACCATCAAAATAAAAAACGACAGAAGCCAGGCTAGGGTTTCAAACAGGCTCCACCGCCTCTGCTTCTCAGATTACTCTCTCATCTCAGGTCATAGGGAGGCGTGAAAAAAGGTGAGCAGACAAAATGCCTCGGGCAGCCCTCGCAAACATACTAAAGAGGACATTCAAAAGTTGGTCACACTAGAGTGATTCTTTCAGGCAGGTTTGATGACTCAAAGTGAGGGTGTGAGACTACCAATTGTCAGAGACTGATAAGAAAATAACCTATTACCTGAAAAAAAAAAAAAAGCATTCTATTGCCCTGAAAATGCCTTATAAAAATAGGATGTGCCAGGGGAGGAGATAAGAATGGTTAAGTGAAATAATGTAACTTAGCTTATAAGATGCATCGCTTGTCACGGTTTTGATGACGTTAAAGTATGAATAAAATCACAACCCTTTCAAAAACAATCCACTTATCACACATATGAGTACCGCTTTTATATTGGATCCTACTTGTATAGTCTGAGATCAGATTATAACAATATACAAATAAATGAACATACATATCCTTTCCTATACCAGGGCCCAGGATACAGGAAGGGCCAGGAGGTAGAAACAAAAGTTGTGGACTCTGAGCTGGATACTCTGGGAACAGGATCTTTAGAGATGGATAAACTCAGAAAATGAGTGGGCCTCCGATACCATGAGAATTTGTACATTTCCAGTTGCCACAAGAGTATCTTGTTGCTCCTGGAATCTCGTCCAAGCATCCCAGGAAGGTGCCTGGCGTTCTCTATTGAGGAAATGCCAACGGTTTGCTAAGGAGCTTCTTGTGGCAAGAAATGGCCTCAGAGAGAACACATTTCCCTTGAACTTAAAGAATTTTAGTTACAGTTTCTTCTCACCCTATTTGTGCAAGATCTGGAATTCTAAATATGCCAGTCAATACACAAGCACAATTAATTTACAAATCTCCAAATTATGCCAATTCTTAGTGCAGTGTTTAAAATTATGATTGCTAACCCATGGAATGCATTTACATAATCACAGATGGGAATTAACCTATCTGTTCTTTGTCTACTCCATGTGGTGCACTCATTTTGTGCTAGAATGTTAAACTGTATTTCCATAGACGGCCTCCAGGAGATGTCCCAGACAGGAGCTCTAAATGACTGACGACCTTTTCTCCCTGTTGAACACTCAGGCCCCAGTTGTATGATGACTCAGCAAGAGCACTGGACCGGTAGTCAGGAGAAAAGGTTATATACCAAATTTTCAGCTTGCTGACCTGTAAATCGGTCCATATTTCCGAACTGCTTTTTGACCTCCAAGGATACTTCTAAGATACTCAGATTCTATGTCTGTTAGTAGAAATGTCCTAGTGATGGATCATTTCTTTTTTAAGGTCACCGGAAAATCAAGCTGAGAAGTTCTTATTCTCTTTTTAAACCTGAGAGATGGTGTATCCGGAGCTGAAGCTCTATGGTTGTTAAGGGACACAGGTGCATATTCCGTATCTACAGCCAGTCTAGGTGACACCTGCTGGGCCACACTGGAACCCGAAGCAGGAGGGAACTTCAGAAAGACACATTCTTTCTCTGTTTAAAATGTGAATATTTTGCTTGTCATGGATTTTTTTGCATGTTTTTTTTTTTTAATTATGGCATTCAAATATCATCTTAACTATGTAAGGATATTGACACACCTTTAAATTTCATACCCTAGGCAAGAGTCTTACCCTACTCCCAGCCCTGTTTCTAGATCATTCCTTTAAGCTCACATGTATTGGTCCAGCTGTCACAGAAGCAAATAAATCAACATACTCACACGCTTAACCTTCCCCTTTGAGAATATCTGGATTCAAATTGTGGCAGAGGAAATAAACTATTTAATAAGCATTTAGTCAGAACCACTGCCTTTTCAATACTGTTCTGGCAAGAATGGAAGATACAACTTCTCTAACATATAATCCTGGAAGGGTCATGCATTCTATGAAAGTGATTTTGGGGACAGCTAAATTATCAGCTACACAAACACAATTTTACCACAACTATGAGCTTCAGATTTTTATAGGAAGTCATAGCATATTACTTTAATTATGTGGCTATTTGGGGTTTTTCAAAAAAGAGATATGTACCCCCAACAAACACAAAATGGACTGACTGCTTTAAATCTCAGCCCAGGTCTCATTCCCTCATGGTTCCTTCTTCCCTGAATCCTGTGTAAGCGCCCCAAGCTGCTGCCATCCTGGACTGCAGAGGGGGTGTGTCCTGCTTGCATTTCTTAGTGGTAGAAGCTCGGTCTGGATTTTTAGCTCAGGTTATGATCACATACTTACTGAAGGTTCTATGTCTCTTGTGTTGTTACATTTCTTGCAATTTAGCATGGTGATATTGCTAAATAAGAAATCACTGAATGGATGAATAAATTAATAAGTGGAGTGAATGAACGGATAAATAAAAAGATAATTATCAAAACTGTGAGCAAACCATCCCTAAGTAACTAACCCTAAGCATTACGTATTTTTCAAAATTCTCCCTGAAATTTAATTTTCTCCTTGAGCAATAATGATAAAACAAAATAATCCAGGCAATTTGTAAAACACATAGATAACTTGGGGCATATTGCAGACAGGCTCTCTTATACTTTATGATTTGAAATTCCTAAGGAGATCTTCATGGAATCCTTGAGTGGTGTGCTCTGTCATAATCCATTCTGAAGACCCCAAAGCAGACTAAAGAGTCTAAAAAACTGGATTAGGAAATAGGTTAAAGTGTACAGGCAAATTATTAGTTGGGTCAGCTGTAAATCTGATGCCCATATGCCCATAACATTGAACAAGCCAGAAAAAAAGACATGGTCTGACCTATAGATTTCCTTGCATCGTAATTAACTTTAAAAATCAGCTAAGCGTATGTCTCTTGGCCATTTGTATGTCCTGTTTGGAGAGGTGTCTATTTAGGTCCTCTGTCCATTTTTTAATTAGGTTCTTTGTCTTCCTTTTGTTGAGTTGTATGAGCACTCTATATATTTTGGAAACTAACCCCTTATCTGATGCATCATTGGCAGTTATGGTCTCCCATAGAGTGGGTTCCCTTCCATCTTGATGGTTGTTTCTTTTGCTATGCAGAAGCTTTTTAGATTGATGTAGTCCCATGTGTTCATTTTTTCCTTTGTTTCTCTTGCCTCGGGTGTTCTATCAGTGAAAATTCTGCTGCATATGATGTTTGAAATTTTGTTGCCTACATTTTCTTCTAGAATTTTTATGAATTCACAAGTTACATTTAAGTCTTTTATCCATTTTGAGTTTATTCTTGTGTATGGTGTAAGTTGGTGGTCTAGCTTCATTTTTTGCATGTAGCTATCCAATTTTCCCAGCATCATTTATTGAAGAGACTGTCTTGACTCCACTGTATGCTCTTGCCACCTTTGTCAAATATTAATTGAGCATATTGTCTTGGGTCAATTTCTGGGTTCTCTGTTCTGTTTCATTGATCTATTTGCCTGTTCTTGTGCCAGTACCAGGCTGTTTTGATTACAGTGGCTTTGTAGGATAACCTGATATTTGGTAATGTGATCCCTCCTACTTTGTTCTCCTTTTTCAAGATTGCTGTGGCTATTCGGGGTCTTTTTTTGGTTCCATATAAACTTTTGGAGTGTTTGTTCTAGATCTGTGAAATACGTCGTTGGTATTTTGATGGGGATTGCACTGAATCTATAGATTGCTTTGGGTAGTATGGACATTTTAATGATATTAATTCTTCCAATCCATGAACAAGGTATAAGCAGACTGTCTGAGGAGCAAAGCTCACTCACTCACTCACTCACTCAACAAGAATACAGCTTGAATATTAGGCTGGAAACACATACACACTTTTAAAAATTATGCAGAGGTCCATTAATATAATATATAAAAAGCCTTGTAGTGTTTGAAAATGGATGCACAAGATTTAGATCTCAGATGCTCTAAGGAATAAAAATACATGGAATGATCTCTCATATTGCTTAGAAACACTTTTTTAAAAATCAGTGTGACTTGAAAAATGGCTTGTGAACAACTAGCTCACTTTGAAAGATATCATGAACATTTTATCATTTTTTAAAAAAGTAGGAAAGTATTCATTAAATAGTAGTACTCTGAAAAAGGATGCCAGCTAGTTTTACTAATTATATTTTTTGTGTGCCTTGGTTTCAAATATGGGCATTTGAACCGGTCTTTATGATAAAGCAGTGTCTGAGTCATATGCCAAATCCGCAACTTCTGCATCCTTCAGTGATAATGAGCATGACCGCTATTGACCCAAAAATGAAAGAATTGAAGGAATCAAGGCTTGGAAATCTTGAGCTCTCCTGAGAGATTTGCCTTAATGCAGGGCCTGCTTATGTCTCTGAGTCTGTCATTCCCTGAAGGCAGAGGAGATATGCCCTTTTCATTCCTGGCTCCTGGAGTAATTACAGGCTCAGGTAATGGGTCAGTGGGGCACTTGGGACTTCTACATGCCAAGAGGAGAGAAATCAATGTCAACACGCTAAAGAAAACAGCCCAGTGGCGGTGTCAGGAAGCGCTGCCCCTTGTCCTAGGGAATCACCGGGACCTTGATGGCATCTCCAGTAAAAACAGTGTCTTAGAATCAAGGCTCAGCGTTTTATCCTCACCCTGGGAGGATGGCTAGAGAGCAAAGGATGACAAACATGTCAGTAAAAAGTGAGTTGTTCTCTGTGTTTTCTTGGCGAAGTCGCAAAAGGGGAAATCAAATATTTCGAACATATACCTCTGTGTATTTATTGTTCCTAGTATGCTGGTGTGTGACTAGCATTCTGGAGAAGTTTTAATGTAAAGGTCACCTTGCACATTATGTCAGGACTAAGATCTTAGGATAGTGTCCCTGTTAAAGAGTCCCAAGCAGGTCTGTGGATTTAGCATTGGCCATGCCTCTCAATTTGTCCCATGCAGTGTTTCAGGGCTCAGTCATCAAGGGTTCATATAACTGGTTCTTTTAGTCAGTCCCTTGCCTTTGTGACATCACAGCTTCCTTTGGCATCGTGAAGGATCACCATGCTTCCCTGATCATAAGGTATTTGAAACTAAGAGATTGCCAAACATTCTTATTTAATTAGGACTGAGACTTTAGAAAATGTAAATTAGTATGCATCTCTTCTGATAAACCACAGATACTTCTATTATTCTTTCAATTTTATGCTTAAGGGCTGGGGATGGGGTGGGGAGTGGATGAAAGCTCCTAACTGATATTCCTGTATGCTCTAACTGAAATTAGGTGGACTCTTTGCTGTTTCACAGATGAAGGTAACTATTATTTCTACTCTCATTGTAATGACAAGACATTCAATAATAACAGAATTTATATTTATTACCTTCTGGCTATGGCTCTAAAGCCACTTTGCTGGACTTAAACCTATCTTTAGGAAGTTACTGGTTGTATGACTAACAACAGGTTACTTAATTACTATCTATCTTGGAGGATTAAAGGACACATACATAGTGCTCATTAAATATTAGGTATATTATTTAAGCACTGGGCTCGTTGCTTTTTATAGGCTTTCTCATTAATCTTCATCCCCATCTTATAGATTAGAAAACCAAGACTCAGGCTTTGCTTGCTGAGACTTTATAGCTCAGAACTAGTGATGCCAGAATTGAAACTCAGTTCTATGTGACTTCATGTGCTTTTAACTGTATTATTTGGGGCTTTGTGGTATTTTAGAAATGATTCAGACTACAATGCAATTGGAACTTGTCAAAAGGACACAATAAGTAGCAAGAAGGACTCCTACTGGCCAAATATGGGACAATTTGAATATCAAAATATTATAGTCTGAATGTTTGTGTTCACCCCAAATTCTTACATTGAAAACCTAGTGCCCAATGTGATGGCATTAGGAGGTGGGGCTTCTGGGAGATGATTAGTTCTTGAGGGCAGAGCCCCTGTAAATAGGATCAGTGCCCTTATAAAAGATTCCCCAGAGAGAGCCCTCACCTCTTCCACATACGAAGATATCACTAGAATTCTGCAATGCAGAAGAGAGCCGTCACCCGACCATGCTAGGACCCTGATTTCGACTTCCTGCCTCCTAGACTGTAAGAAATTTCAGTCATTCATAAGCCACTCAGTCTGTGGTATTTTATGATAGCCCGAGCTAATTAATACAGCATTATTATATTGGCTAGATATCGTTGATGCCTTAAAAGATGTATGAAAATTGAATGCACATGCTTCAATTCAGTCTTTCTAATTTAGTGGTACTAGTCTATCTCCCTCAATCAAGTCTAAGCTCCTTGTAAGTAGATTTTTTTAATGTGACATCACGCCATGCATATAGTTGGAAGACGTTATTATTATTTTTAATAAGTGTCTGTATGATTGGCCAAGATGAGTGGAGAAGAACTTGTAGTAGCAGGATGTAGTGTGAACAGGATGATGGCTCATGTGGGCTAGAAAAAAGAGGGAGACGGGAAAGGGACCAGCTCACTTCTTCTTCTATCAACAAGTGACTCTCTTTGCATCTTTGAATGCATTCAAGATGGAGAAAACTGAACACAGAAGACATACATTTAAACCTAAGACTGTCTACATTGGCTAATCAACCACTTGGATATAAAATTAAACCTACTAAGCAATTTATTACTGAATGAACAAATTAATATAACAGCTCTCTTTTGATCACACTAGGTTTTCCTTCCTTCAACTTTCTTAGTGTCATGCCCTAAAGGCTCATTTCAAATACCATAAAAACCATCTTATTCTGTGCTTTATTTTTTCTACTTTTCACTTTTCTTTCTTTCTCTTGACTTGTATTTCTAAGTAGATCACCACTGAGAATGTCTTTTGTGTAAAATGCTCCACCCTAAATATTAATACATTTTACTTCATTATAGAGTCGTTATGATATTTTTAGCATAGCAATTATGGTAATGCTATCATAGACAAGGATCATAATAATTATCATATCATAAACCATAATCTGACTTCTAAACAATTTCTTGGGCTCTCTGCTGAATCCCTCCTTTCCGTCTATCTTTCCTCCCTCTCTCCCACTTTGTGTCTTTTAGAATAAAGTTAAAGAGAATCTAGAATCTGCCATAGGGCTACACACTTCAATAAAAAAGCACAATCCCTTCACTATATTTCTTTTTACGCCCTTTAATTGTCATATCGTATAGTCTATGTCTTCTCTACCATTTAATTTTGAGTTTTCCATGAAAACAATATAAATATTAAAGATCTAAAAATCAAAATCACAATATAGAACTAGCTGCCAGCACAGCTAACCAAACAACTGTAAATTGAATCTCCACTTCCCAGCCCCTGATTTACTCAACTGGAGATCAGACCATTTGTTGTTTAGGTTAGTCCTGCATAGCTCACTGAAAGCTGTGCCTCTCCTTTAGATATAATCACAAATGTGTGAATTTTCATACTATTATTTATTGCACATCCTTGTGTATTCGCTCTCATGTATTCATTTGACAAATATTTGTTGAGTACCTACTTGGCACATATTTTAGGAGATGAAGTTGCTTGTGTTTGTGGTCAGGCTGAGTAAGGCTCCCACTTGCCTAAATAAAGGTATCCATATCCTATCCCTGGAAAGTATAAATAAGTTAATTTACATGGTAAAAGAGATTTAACAGACATAAGTAAATTAAGGATCTTGAGATGGGGAGATTAACCTGAATTATCCAGGTGACCCCAATGCAATCACAAGGGTCCTTCTAAGAGGAAAGTAGGGTGTCAGCCTCAGTACTAGAAAAGGTGACAACAGAAGCAAGAATTTGAAGTGACGAGAAGGGGCCATGAGCCAAGGAATGCAGGTAGCCTGTACACTCTAGAAAAAGGCAGAAATCATCCCTGCCAGTACCTTAACTTTAGCCCAGGTAGACTAATTTTGGACTTCTGATCTCCAGAACCGGAAGATAATACAATTGTGTTGGCTTAAGCCATTTAGTTTGTTTTCATATGTTACAACAAGCATTCCACTTTCTTAGAGCAACTCAAATGCACTATCTGAACGCCTTTCCCCCATTTATTCTATCAGCGAAGGCAGCTGTTTCCTCTGTGATGGACAGAAGATACCCTGGGGAGATAAACAGACCATCCAATCCAGCATCTTCCTCAAGACGAGAGAGCAGTCATCACTACATCTGACATGGCACTAAGCGGTGCTCATTTCCTTCAGACTTTATTATATGGTTAATCAGATTTCCTGAAAGGAGCACCAGTAATGACTAGTGGAATATATTCATATTCAACCTTTATAAAAGGCTGCAAAGCAAAGTGTCCATTCCAATCAGGGGCTTTAAAACTGAGAAGTGGTTGATATTTTATTTTAATAGGAAAACAAATAAATAAGCTTTGTTAAATTCCACTGCCAAGTGCAATTATGATTCATATAATAGAAGTTAACTGTGCTCTCAAAATCTCTAGCAATAACACATAATCATAATATAAGTAATACTAAGCTTTCATTTAATGTAGAGTATTAGAGTAGATTATCTAAATTACTATCTGACAGCATCTCAACTGGATGAGATTATTATCTCGTCTTCTATTATTTACATTATTACTATCTTCTATTATTTATCAAACCCAGTAAAGTATACCCATATGCTAAGTAGCCTTAGTAAATATTAAAATATGAGTGGAAAATTAAGATTAGGATAATAGAAAAATTAGATTTTTTAAAAAAGTACTCAGTGCCCATGACAAAACTAATAAAGAACAATGGAATCATTGGGATATCCAGAATAAAAAAAAAAACTTTTTATCCAAATACAATATGGTCTCTGATGGATCTCTCTATATGGCACCTCTTAGCTGCATGTACTCTTATTAAGACATAAAGGCATCTGGAAGTATTCTATAAAATTCCATCAAAGTTTCACTGAACAATTTATGAATTAGTTTTCAGCTGATACTATGAATTTCACTGCAGATCTAAGAATTCCACAGGGGTTCTGAGAATGTTGACAACTTTGTGATGTGTTGTCAAAAAATTATGCAAAGCAAGGATGCTGATGTATTTTCCCCATAGTAAGAACCATATGATTTCACTCATATGTGGGATATAACACTGAAACTCATACACACAGACAACAGTGTGGAGGTTACCAGAGTGAAGGGGGCCAAATATATGGTGATGGAAGATGATTTGACTTTAGTTGGTGGGCACACAGTACAATATACAGATGATGTAGCATAGAAATGTACACTTGAAACCTATATGATCTTATAACCAATATCACCCCAATAAACTTAAATAATTTTTTTTAATGAACTGGGGCTAAACATGACAGAATCCTAAGGGAAAATGAAATTTGCAGGTTAGTCATCTCCTAGGTCTAATGCCTTAAAAAGGCAGATCACCTTCAGAGGAGAAAGGGAAAAAATAGATAGTACATATTTCATTACAAATTTCTTCCAGTTGAGAGGCTGTCTGTACATATCTTCTTCCACCCACTCATTCAAAATCTAAAACAATACAAGTAGCCTTTAATACACAAGTAGCCTGTTTTCATCATATAAGTCAAACGGACACTAAAAGCTTAAATGCTCTGTTCTCAGGTTAGAATACCCTGGGGGAAAACCTGTGAGCATTACCAGAACGTGAACGGGTTAATAAGGAAATCATAATGTCACTGAGAGGTATTTTTTTAAAAAATCCCAATCTTAAGCATTCCTCATTTATAATTCTGTGGGTGATTTTAACTTTTTTTAAAATTTTAGCACTTAATCCCACTACCAACGTATTCTCCTATTAGTTATTCTCTCAGATGGACTCTGTTATTGTTGCCAAGGAAACAGCCAGGAAGCAGGAGTTAAGCAGACTCTTTCATCTGGTGAGAGGATGATGGGAATGGATGAGGGAAGTTGAGCAAGGTCAGGCGTTTACCGCTGAATACAAATCTGTCCTGCCTAATAGATGAAGCTCTTTAGTTTCTGCGCTGCTCAGGCTACTCCCAGCAGCCAAGGAGAAAATAAAAAACACACTCAAGCATGAATGCCAATCACCGGCGCTGGCAGCGCTGATGTATTTACATGTGCCATAGCAGCTGTACTAGGCTTGGCTATGGATGAAAAGATAAATTAAATAGGTGTCAATAATTATAGGAGGTCAGAACCTAAATCCTGAGGGTATCCTAATAAGATCAGACAGATGGGATTTGGCTGATCTATCCTGTTAACATGTCCAAGGCTTCCTTCTCTGAGGTCAGAGTTCAAAATTTGTGACAGGCTCAAATGTATGGGGCGGAGAAGACCCTCAGTCAGTTCTCCTATGATTCTTTGCCAGGGCTGACAGACAATCTTTTGATATTTGTTGGTAAATGTTACATATTTGTGTCTTATTTATAGCTATAAGATGTGTGATATCATTCTAATAGGCTCTTCAAAACATTTTATTATCAATAATGAAGCTTTTATGTAATCACGTTATTTTAATGTTAATGTTTATAATAGTAATATAATATAGTAATATATGATATGGTAATATAGTAATGTTATTGTGTATATATATTTAATAGTGGAGCTGCTCATATTAGAAATGAAATGCATCTTTGAATCTATTCATGTAATTCCGTTGCTAGCATTAAAAATGGCTAGATTTTGTGTGTGTGTGTGTGTGTATACACTACTGAATAGCAATTCATTTCCTTAACAAGTGCTCCAGGGTTTATGATATATCAGATTTTGTGATGCTTACTGGCATAGATACATGGGGGGAAAATATCAAGAGAGAGAGATACATAGAGTGATAATTATAAGGTAAAAACATATTTGAAATATAATCCATCCAAATATTAGTTAATGCCATATTAAAATGATTTTATAAAAGTTAGATCTTGAGATTCATGAATTCCAACACATTCACAGGGCAGTTATAGATTCGGCTTCTTTCTTATTCTGTCAAAATATCTACCTAGGAGATTTCTATTCCTAAAATATATTCTGACAATAAAGCAAAAATACTAGTGTTATATTAGATGTGTGAGTTATGAGAAGACTTTTTAAATAATATAATAAGCGTATGATGGTGTGCTTGGATTATAATATCCATTTTCTAATCATGTACTAATCACTAATTCCTCTAATAATTTATTATGCATTTGCATCTCTGAGGGAATAGACAGACGCAAAACAAAAATTAAGAGGAGAGAGTACAATATTGATATAGTTTGCTTGCTTAAGGCATTGGTTCCAAAACCTTCTTGATTTAAAGTCTCCTGAGGTGCTTGTTAAAAACAGAGCTTCAACTTAAAAAAATAAGCCTGTGTTCTAATAATGAATAATTTTTATAATCTTTTAAAATCTATTCTAGTTGTTAAGATGAACACTAACACCTTCTCGAAATTTTGAAGTTTAGCAGGTACTTTCATCATCAGTAAAATGATTCTATCAATAATGAAAATGTTATTCTATAGCTATCTACTAATATAGTAAGTCTCCTGAAACTTGCAAAATTCTCATAATAAAGATAGTTCACTTGTCTTAGTGACCTCAGAGTCTAAAATGAGAAATCAGTGACTATTTCAGTCCCATTGAGTTTTGTTAATCAATGGTATGTAGAAATGACTTAACTTTATGACACTTATTTATCTATTATTTATATATTAGAAAAGAAAGGCCAAAGTGATTTTTTTTTAAATCTTCACCCAAGAAGATTTAAAAAAAAAATGTTCTTATTGATTTTTACAGGCGAGAGAGAGAGAGAGAGAGAGAGAGAGAGAGAGAGAGAGAGAGAGAGAGAGAAACATTGATCAGTTGCCTCCTATAGGCACCCTGACTGGAGATCAAACCTGCAACCTTTCTGGTGTATGGGACAATACCCCAACCAACTGAGCCATCCAGCCAGGGCCAAAGTAAACATTTTAAATGTTATTCTATATCATATTGACATTCTTTCCGTATTTTAGACATAAAAGGCTAGCAGAAGCTCCTTGGATCTATAATGGCTATATGAGTTCTAAGTACACTGAACATCAAACTTATTGGAAGTCTTTGATTTACATTTTCCAATTCAATATGCACCTGCTAAGATAGCTTTTCTCACTTATGCACATGCTATAGACAGTTGGGGCTCAACTCCTGTTGAGATTGACTTCCTTGAAAAAAATACTGCTTCAGAGTATGTAACTGATGCTGGAATTCTGCACCAACTCCTGACAATCTGTTAGGACACAGCTGCCGCAGGTGCTGCAGACAGGACGACCAGGACACGTGTGGTCTTTAGAGCAAGGCGACAATAAATTAGGGACATGCCACTATAGTTTACCCTAAAATTTGCCTGAACCCTAAGATAACCTAAATAAACTGAAAAGCTAACAAGCTTAATAACTTGACTGAACTGGTTAGGATAATTTCAGCATTAAGAAACATTGCACATTCCTGAAAACAGTCCTCCAAATACCAGTTCTAGTTTACTTTTACTGCAGAGCACATAGAACTGAGACAATCTCCAGAATGCTGAAAAGGGTCATTTTAACTACCAGACAGTAAAAACATCACTAGCCTCATGAACTGGTATTTAGAATTCTCTCTGCTACTTAAATATTGTGGATAACTATCTGCCTTTAAAGGGAGATGTTTGCTCTTAAGAATATTTTCTTGAACTCCTTGCAATAAAAAAAAAAAATCCAGACAAATTAGTATTCCAACTGACATCACAGGTAAGTCAGAGATAATCACTTTTGTTAGAAAAAGATTTTCTAAAATTCTAACACCTTTCATAAACATGAGTATGTGTCTCAGAACATGAAATCTAGGACAAAATAGTATGCCAACAGTAGGAGGGGTGTGGTAAGAAATTAGAAGTCAAAGATTCTCAAAGCTTAAATGTTAGATGCTATTTGAATTGGAAATTGATATGAAATAAAGATTCAATTCCTTCATGGTAATAACAAAGGTTAATTAAAAAGAATGATTCCATTGATTAAAAAACTTAATTGGCACAACCTTACAGAATATACCTATGACATAAAAATAAAAATGATTTATTAAATAACATAAAAATTGTGATAATGAAACAATTGATTAACTGTCTTATGCATCAAGAGACTTCAAGCACTTAGAAAGTAGACTAAGTTTGCCGGAAGTAGAACCATTGTGTGGCTGTAACAGGGCTGATGTATCCATTGGGCCCAGTAGGAACCATGCTGAAGGCCCACAGGACTTTTAGGGACCCAGAAATATGTTTTAATTTTTTTCTTTATTGATTTTAGAGAGAGAGAGAGAGGAAAGGAGAGCGAGAGAGAGATAGAAACATCGATGAGAGAGAACATCGACTGGCTGCCTCCTGCACGCCCCCCACTGGGGATCGGGCCCACAACCTGGGCATGTGCCCTGACCGGGAATCGAACTGGTGACCTCTCGGTGCAGGGGTCAATGCTCAACCACTGAGCTACACCAGCTGGGCTGTTTTAATTTTTTTATCAGCAGGAGAAAAAAATGAATATAATCCAGGCTGAATTATATCAGTCTTTATACCAATACAATTTTAAAATACAGTTCTTAATTATTTTCTTATGGAGAAAGGGACCTACAAAAGCAAAAGTGCCTCTGGCCTGAAAGCCATGTGTAGTCCCGGACGTCAAAAAGCCTTTGCTTACTGGAGAGGGAGAAGGTATCAAAAATTATATCTTTGACATTTTTGTATCCTATCACAACTCACATGTTTCCCAGAAAAGATAAGATATGGAAGAACAGCAGAGACATCACAGGGAAAAGAATATTTAAAAATATGCATAAAAATATGCATAACCCATGGACACAGACAATAGGGTGGTGAAGGCCTGGCGTGGAGGTGGGGGGTGGGGAGGTAAGAGCTGGGAGAGGGGGGGTCAATAGGGAAAAAAGTTGGGACATCTGTAATACTTTCAACAATAAAGATACATTTTAAGAAGGTCAGTGTAAGTATTGCATTGCTTTATAAAACTAATGAGCAAGTTAGTCACATTAATATGAACAATGTCCAATCATATTTATTATAAATATTATACAACTGGATAAAGTACTTTATTAGAGCGTATTCATGTTATCAAGCATCATAAACTTATCAAGTGTTGGGTTAATATTTACTGCTGGCTAATATTTTTAATGTTCAAAAAGACAGCTATATGATCATTAACTTTGTTCATCAGAAAACCCATTTAAAATGACACAAACTAATAGGAAGTCAATGCTAAAAATGATAATGGCATAACTGTTAAGAAATCTGGGGTAGCAGTCACCTTAGAAATCTTGCCCCTGGAGACCAAGGTGGCAGAGATTAGGATTTTGTGTAAGAAATAAAGTGCTCACTTTATCCTGCTTGAATGACTGACCCTGTTTGTTTCATCATTATTGAATCCCAAGACAGATTTGTTCTTACAGGAGGACCATTTTGACAAACAGGTAAAAATACATAACTCTGCACTGTATAAACTTAGGCCCAGCATCAGGACAGTGTGGTTTTAGGGCGAGCTGTGGGGATTCTTCCACCTTCCCATCTCAAATGTGACTGTGTATTTCTAATGTATTTAAAAGGAATGAACGCACAGTCAGGTGCAAGTCAGCCTTGTAATAGGAAATGTTCTAAGAGAAATTTTATAATGGTTTCTCTACTTCTGACAGCAGAATGTGACTATGCTGATTAGGTAGGGTTTAAAGGATTAAAAAAACCTATTATAACAATATTCTGTAGGATTTTTAAGGTAGAAATTTAAGAGGGTGTCTAGATAATTGGGGAAGTGGGCTTATTTAGCCTACAAATCATAATGAGAATGTATCACACTTTATTCTAGTTTCTCATACATAGGGATAACGAGGCCTAGAACTGGGTTCTGATATGATTCTTTACTAAGGAATTTGTGAAGTCCATTAATTATTTAGCTAAAAACAAACAAACAAACAAATAAAAACTCTGCCTAGATGTCATTTGGATTGGTTTTCTTTTGCACATTTTTCTTCTTCTATTGTGACCTAGTTGGTGCTAAATTCTTGCTTCAGATCTTTATTGTAAACCTTGGCCTTTACTTATTAATTCCAGGAAACACTACTAGACGCAGAGCTCTTGCCTGCCTAGAGATGAGAGAGTAATTGCCCGTGGCTTCCTCACTTTGGTTTCCTTGCAGTGGGGACTATGTCCTTCTGTTCTGGAGACTGATTCTCTCTGAGTGCCTACATGATGGGGGAGGCTTTAAAGCCCCTGGCATGGGTTCTTTTCCTGTTTAGAATAAGAACTACAAAGGGATCCCCCATTTTCACAGTTCCCTAACTTTTCTTGTGAAATACCAAGACAGAGTTCCTAGGGAGGGAAATGCCTGCATATTAATATAACATCACTAGTTGCTCAGTGTCGTAACACTTCTATAAGAATTATCCAAGGTGATCAGAATTTAGACAAAATTAATTGAAGAAACTTTCACCCAAATTATTTCTGTTCTGTTGTTGCTGTAGCAAATTACCACACATTTAGTGCTTAAAACAAAACATCTTTGTTTTTTTATAGTTTGGGAGGCCAGAGAGCTGGCGTGGTTGTCCCTGTGCTGAAATCAAGGTGTTTGTTGGTGGAACTGCATTCCTCTCTGGAGGCTCAAAGGATGAGTCTATTTTTTCCTTTGTGTCGTTCATGTGCTCTGCCTATACTTTCGTCTTCCCTGAATTGAGTATGCTGTTATTCATTTTCTCCTGGGACATTCGTATATTCAGACTCACATTTTAGAGAATATAATTTTAGTAGATAAGAATTTTAAAAGAGTTTTCCATTTTACAAAGAAGCAAATAATATTAGGTATGTCTTAGAAACTGGCAAAATCTTCCAAGGGTGTTTCTCTTCAGCAATCCTTCCCATAACCCATTTCCTAGACTTCTTGGAGACTTTTATTGCCTGTCCCTCTTCTCTATTATATCAATCAGGGTGTTTTTTTGTAATTTTTTTCCTTATTCATTTTAGAGAGAGAGAAAGGGAGAGAGAGAGAGAAACATTGATGAGAAACAACATCAAGTGGCCGCCTCCTGCATGACCCCCACTGGGGATTTGGCCCACATTCTGGACATGTGCCCTGACCAGGAATCGAACCAGTGACCTCTTGGTACATAGGTCGATGCTCCACCACTGAGCCACACCGGCTGGGCTCAATCAGGGTTTGATCAGAGCATTAGAGTCATGGAGTGTGGATGGGCCACAATTCATTACAGAATTTAGTACTGCACAGTTGTGAGAGATGGTTATACAGTGTATCTAAGGCTGTTGTTTCTGAATCTGGTCATTGAGCCTGAAGTCATCAGGGCAGGAATTTCGAAAGGAAGATGGATATAAACTGCAGAGAGCAAAAAGCGAGATGAAATCTGTGAAGCTTAGATGGAGCCCTGAGGACAGACTGGATTCCATGTCAGTCTCTCATCATGTCCATGGCAGGCTTAAACAAGCACCTAGCCCAGGAGCTGGAGAAGCTGAAGCAGAGGGACGGCAGGCCCTGGAGTTGCTGTTGGCCAGGCTGTCAACAGGTGAGTGAGCAGATGAGTGGCAACATGTGGCAACCCCCAAACCATAGAGAACTACGGCTACCCTTTCACAGCTACAGGCCAAGTCTCAGACACAGTTTCCTAGTGGGCTCACACTAATCTAGAACCACACAGGGGAGGAAATCCTGAGCCATGCTGTCCCAGTCTGACTACACCGACACAGTAGACACCTCCCACGTCCATGTTCACCCTTTGATATTCAGATGTCCTGGCCAGTGAAAAACACTCTCCACAGTGACTTCTGCTTTCATCAGTATAGCCATTCATTTCCCCCCAAAGCCTCAAATCTCTGGAAACATAGTAGGGGGATTTGACTGTTGACAGGACTGCTCCAAAAATGTTACCAAGTCTCTATACAGATGTGAACAAAGAACTAGATTTTACCAAGAATCTCTCTAAGTAGCAACATGTTATTATACATTCTTGGTATCATTATGCCTTGAAATTTATTTTGAATAGCAAAGAAAGTCAAAATGTAGTCGATTGTAAAAACTGCTGTGCAAAGAATCTTGTGAGTTATGTATAAGACATCTGAGTCAGTGATGTTTTCAGACTATGAAGTTTTCCATGGATGAATCTAACAAATAGTCAACAAAAAGGAGTCTTATACATTCCTTGGGTTCTAGTATTCTGGACTGTATTGTAAAATTTAGGGGAAACGGAGCCAACTTACAGTGTATACTTTGAATACTGTCAGTGCTCATTCATGTCACTAACCATCCAAACCATACCTGTGCTACCCTTCAGATTTCCAGAAAGCAAGTATTTTCCAACTCGACTCAGATATATGACATCTCTCACGGTCATAACATATGGAATTTTACATGTCTGTCTCATCTACTGTCATCTCTAGAACACTAATTGTCACTCCTATTTAGGATAATTGGAAACATAAAAGAACTGAGGCTTGGGGATAGAACGCTGTGTTAAAACACAGCAGAGCAAAACAAATGTGATGATGACTTTTTTTAAGTCAGCGATGCCTTGGGAAGGTTATTGGAAGAAAAAGTACAGGTGAAAAGGAGGTTACAATTGCTCTCTAGGAGAAGCGGTATTAGTAGGAGTGGCCCAGTATTACAGGGGTAGGCAGATGCGGAACCCAATGAGATGCAGAATTTAGGGATCCACCAAAGCAGATATAAAAAGAAAAAAACTAGAAATGAGAAAGTGGAGACTCCCCCCATGAGGCAGGACGCAGAAGCCAGATATTACTAGATAACGAATCCCAGATCAGAAACCAGGAACAATAAAGTTAGGATATGTGTTTTCTAAAGCAAAACAAACATTTTTATATGTATCGCATATTAACTCTGAGGGCCAGATATCCTTAAAGTTTCCAACAATCAAAGGCTGATAGAATTGAAGCAAATTATCCATTATGACTAGTACAAAATGCCATTCATATTCCATTTGTTTAGCAGGCTGCACAGTGATACCTTAGTGACAAATATAGTTATAAAGACTTTATATAATGTTTTTCTTTTTTTTAATCCTCACGCGAGAATATGCTCTTTTGTTAATTTAGAGAGAGAGAGAGAGAAATGTCAATCTGAGAGAGAAACATCAATCAGATAAACATCAATCAGTTTCCTCCCATACACACCCCAACTGGAGACGGAACCTGGAACCTAGGTATGTGCCCTGACTGGGAATCAAACCTGCAATCTTTCTGGTGTATGGGACGATGCTCCAACCAATCGAGAAACACAGCCAGGGTGAGATATACATATATTTTATTGAGATATATATATATATATATAAAATTTATTGTTAACACTATTACAGATGTTCCCCATCCCCCCGCCCCCTTACTCACATCCACCCAGCCCCCACCCCCTCCCTTTGGCCATCACCACACTGTTTTCAGGGTCTAAGGGCTACGCACATATGTTCTTTGGCTAATCTTTTCACCTTCTTTCATCCAGTCCTCTCCCTTGGACCTTGTCAGTCTGTCCCAAGTATCCATGCTTCTGGTTCTATTTTGTTCCTCAGTTTATTTTGTTCATTAGATTCTACATATAAGTGAGATCATATAGTATTTGTCTTTCTCTGTCTGGTGTATTTTGCTTAGCATAATAATCTCTAGGTCCTACAATTTTTACTTTAAAATATTATATTCCTCTACTATGACTTTTTTTTTTTAAGCCATGGTAGGTAAAGCTCTAATATATATAAAAGTGGAAATTAAGGGAAGTCATTTTAAAATATAGAATGGTTACAGTGAAAGAGAGACAAGTCTGTTAGGGAAAAATAGTCTCTTTGGAGAATTAAAATTTAATCACCAGGAGAAATGATTAATAACAAAGCTCGATTCAGTCATAACTATAAAATTGCTGTTATGTTTGCAGTTAGTGTAAGAGGTTAGTTTATATATTTTTAGATGTGGATTAGACTAATTACTACATTTCGTGCTTTCTGTTTTAAAGTAGAATGAAATCAAAGACCCACAAGACCTGTGCACTGCATAAGTAGATAAGGACAGGGTACTTCAAAGAATACAATGGAAGGCCCCCACTGAACCTTATGCAGAAATAAAAGTCCCATTACTGCTGCGTGGAAACCAAAGCTTCTCCTTTGACAAGGACGTTTCACATTAAGCATTCTTGGACTGTAAATTACCATTCTTGATAGCTGGCCTCCCCTGTCTATTGTGCCTTAGAAAAATGGGATAGACTATGGGAAAGTGTAGATTTCATGAAGGTAAGCCCCATCTCTCTACCATCCTCAATCCCTGTACCCACATTTCCATGTTTCAAGAGTAAGAATAGTAATGTGAACACACTGTTGAATTTAAATTGGAATAAAGGACATTATAATTACAAATCCTATTAGCCATCCCTAGAATGATTGGCTGATACAGCTGTCACCATCCAGTCACTAAGGACAATTACATCCAACCTGGCCATCTGAGATGGGGAGGGTGGAGGCCCGGCTATGAGGGAAACTCTCTGGATTCATCTTCAGACTTCCAAGAAATTAAACTTTAAAAATTAGCTGCATACAGTTCAGGCTAAATAATTAATGCTTAAATAAGGCAGATATGGATTTTTTTTAAAAGGAAAAAAGGAAATGGAGGCCTTTTTTTCTTTAATCCTGTCACTCAAAGATAGATATTAGCATTGCTACCCTATAGAGACTTCATCCCAAAGGAGAGGGCTGGATATTCTAAATCATTGTGTTTGTTTGTTTGTTTGTTGTTTTATTTTGTTTTTGACTCTGGGTTTCCAAATAGTGGGATGATAAAATGATCATAGATTAGATTCCTTATCATTTTTTAAGAAAATCCCTTCATTATATCAAAAGGAGTCCACCCACAGGCATGTGGTTCCAGCCTTAGTATGCAGATGCTTCTTTCTCAAAGCAAGCAAACTCTGCAAAATCAATTTGTGAACTCATTACATAAATCCATATTAAACTATTTAGTCTATATTTAACACCGTAACAAGGATAGTCAGGGTAAATTAAATGGATTTTATTTTAGGGTGGTGAACAGCCAAAGTTAGTCCTTCCACTTCTAATTTATTGCTCAGCTACAATCCGTGTCTGCCACAGACGGATGGAGAGACAAAGAGGAGAGAGAAGAAAAAAATGTGATCACTTTCACTCTTCTGGTGTTTAAGGGCTAATCAAATCCGTATATTCTGGTTCTGGTAGTGCCAGTACTTGGCGTTTATCTTATGTTAATGCAAAATTCTTTAACTCATTATTCCAAGATGGTGGTAAGATGAGCTCCTTCCTGAAAGCTGGGTAAACTATGTCCAGCAAGGAGGAATCATTTCATCAGTACGATAATGATTCACTTATATATTATCAAGGAACTTGGGATGAATAACATGACCCTGTCATACTCTCCCTTAAGCTTTTCATTATCATCAGCAGTGCCAATAATTTACAGAATTCCTGGTCAGCATCAAATGCTCCTTTTCAATTCAAATGCAAGCTGCTAACCATTCCCTCTTTCATATTATTCTTTGAACTTATCTTTCTCTCCATGATCAGAGTTGCACTCAGTTCAGACCACACTCATTTCTCTCTGGGAATATTACAAAATACTTTGCATTCATCTTTCTTCCTGCTTTGATCTGTCAAATATGCACAGCAAAATATTGCTTTTTGGTCCCACTATTAATTTTGCCTATTTTTATTATAAATTTTTCACTTAAATGCTTTGAGATCTTTAAAATATTTACCTCCTTTGCTTCATCTTTTACTATATAGTAGTTTATACTCAGTATTATCAATTAACCTATAAAACAAAGTACTTGCCTTTCAGGTTTCAGGCTTCCTAATGAAGAGTTGAAAGTATACCCTTCTTAGACCCTTCGCCAAATTTTTGAAATGCAAAGGCAAGGAACCTTCAATAAACTCACATCCAGTCCCTTTCTGTCAAAATGCACTTACATCACTTTTCCTGGGCTTCAATCTTTCTTTTTTCCTTTTTAAATTTTATCCTTACCTGAATATATATATATTTTTTCCCCAATTGATTTTACAACGGGGGGAGAGAGAGTCAGAGAGAAAAGAAAGAAAAAGAGAGAGAGAAACATTGGTGTGAGAGAGAAAAACTGATCAGTTGCCTCCCTTAGGTTCCCCAACCCTGGATCGAACCTGCAACCTCATTACGTGCCCAGACTGGGAATCGATCCCACATCCTTTTGGTATAGGGGACAATGCTCCAACCAACTGAGCCACTGGACCAGGGCTGGTCTTCCACCTTTTGAAAGAAATGACTTTACCATCTATTCCATTAAATTGATAATCTAGGAATGATCCCAGATTCCTAATCTGTCTGTACATATTAATATAATTTCCATGTTTTGAAGAACTTCTGACATTACTGCTCACTCTAATCTATGTGCTATGGTAGATGGCCTTATTCGCTCCTGCCTAGCCCACTGATATACTTTCCAATTAATTTTCATATTTTCAGTCCCTCATCCTGCCACTGTCCACCCAGCTACTATCCACACTGCTTCTGGAGTTGTCTTTCAAAAACACCAACAGCAGCATGCCTATCTTTTACATCCTAGCCACTGAATATCTCACATAGCCTAGACAACAGTCCAATTTTCCTTGCATATTTAAAAAAATATTCTGTGATCCAGCCCCTGCATATCTCTCCCATTTCCCTGAACCATGCATACTTCTCTGGACATATACTTCTGCCTCTGTGCTGTTTTCCCAGGCTTTGGGTGAAGTGTTTCCTCTACCAATCATTTCTTTGCCCTTCTGGACAGCCTGGCAAAATCATATTGATACTCTGAAGTCCATCTCAGCTCAGATGTCACATCCTCAGTAATAAGTTCCTCTGATTCCCATAGAAAGAGCAGCTTAAGCCTCCATGTGCTACCCCTGCCTCCTGTATTTACATACTCCTGGGATTCATGGCAATGATTTGTTCTGCTCCACACTTCCCTGTACCACTAGCAGCTGAAGCAAAGACTTAGCATCTGCATTTAGAAAACAAGAATAACTTCTTCTGGGCTAATGCTTTATGTGCAACTAACTACATATTTGGTATGAGGTTCTACTGCTGTTGTTATTGTTCTTGATATAAAAGCAGAAAGTTTTTACCACTTCACTCAGTTGAATTTCCCTTCAGGTCATGTTATCCTTTTCTTGGCCAGCATGTTAAAGACGGAAAATATCTGATCTGAACTGAGATCAAAGGCTCAGATTAAGTAATGAGAAGTAAGGCTCACATATGAAAAGAAAGCAGGTGTCTATATGTAAGAAATTGGACCAGGAATCATGAGATCCAAAGGCTTATGTCTGGGCCACCGATTCTGTTATCTCATGTCTCTTTCTATTCATGAAATCAAGCAGATAGGGTAAGAGAAGGATATAAAATAAGCTCCATAGTATTTTTATTTATTTCTCCTTTTATACTGTTAGGAGAAAACCATTTGGAGAATTGTTTTCTCTATTCAAAATAGTCTATTCTACTTTTGTACATTTTTATACACATACACTCAGTTGACATCTTTCAGAACTAAAGAATGTTCTTTTTGATTATCAGGGAGATCTTTATTTAAATAAGAGCTGGGGCAGAAAAACATAAGGAAATATTGGGAAGTGGCTTTTCTACTTGGCTTTTCTTGCTGTATAATGATGCCTGTTTTATTTTGAGCATGGGTTATTTTTTATTTGTAGTGAATTTTATGCCCTACAACATCTCAAACTCAGATAATATCAAATAAATAAACATTTTTTTGTCAGTACTGTCAGGGAAAGTTAAGAATCTATAGATTCTTGGTGGATATTGGTCAACAAAGAAAACAAAGACAACTATGCATGGTACACCCTCATCATTTAGGCTTATTGTTTTGTTGTTTTTTATGGAATTGCATTATAGGCTAAAAATCTATGAGTAGATGCTTTGTGTGAAAGAAAATTTTCCATTTTTTAAACACCTATTTTTTAACCTAGAGCTTTGCACTTAAAGCTGGGAACAAAACAAAACAATAAGTGAGAGGACATTTCAAAATAATAGAAGCCTTGTCATTCTGCATAGAAAGAGGTACTACCATACTTCTAAAATAGGGTTAGAAAGAAAATAATATACCTACCTATGGCTGTGTTAGAATTTAAGGAGTACTAATACAAAGAATTAATCATTTTTTGAGTGGCATCTGCCATCTCTAATTTGCATTTACTTTTGTGAGTCTCCATACATTTTCTGGGTATTTAATAAATAAAGAATAATTAATACACCATTACAAGTCTCTCTGTCTTAATTGTATTTGATAAGGTTAAGTCTGTCAAATTTATTTTCATTTAAACTATGGATTCCTGGATAGCAGAAATTGTGATACATTCCTTTAAGACTCTTGAGACACATTCTACAAATGACCCACACTTAGCAGTAACTTCTAGAACAAGGGGAATCTGGAGAGAAATCATTTGGGTGGCAAATTTGAGACATTCTAATTAATTCAAGTTCTTCTCCTTTATCAACAATTCCCAAACTCGTCTGACTAGACTCAGATAAATCTGAAATATCACCCCTTTATCTGACCGGACTCCATGCGGTGGACAGAATGTGGGTAGATAGTTACATTACAGTAGAATGGCTGAGACAGTAGGTGAAAAGTCAGACCGCTTGCTAGCTGTGGGGCCTTGATAAGTTCATTAACTTCCCTGTTTTCTCTCCCACACAGTATGGGAAAAACAATTGTATTCTCTGGAGAGGAATCAATTAATATGTGATTGTAAAGCTCTAACTCAGCATGGTGCCCACCAACAAAGCTTCAACAGTGTTGCTCAAATCCAGCCCCACCGCTCTGTAGCTATTTGATATTGCATGTTATCTGACCTCTATGAAGCACAACCTTCCAATCTGTGAAAAGAGAATAATGGTATGTCCTGGACTGGATTATCATAGAAATGAAAGGAATGATGCATATAAAGTGCTTAGCACACATTACCTGACACAGCAAGGTTCTTGAAAATGCTATTCTCTTCTGTGTTTTCCTTTTCTCTTGTAATTATATATATCTTACTCTAAATAGGACTGATTATAGCTCTGTTGACATGTTGTTTTCCACAAGTTAAAATGGTGTTTATTTTCTCGTGTTTCTGTTTCTCATTAGATTAAAAAGACTAAAGTACAAAAGCCTTATCTCCTAAGGCTTTCTAATGGTCCCAAGGGACAGAGAATGCTCTGAGTCATTTATTTGAGGGCTGAAGTCAAAGACAAAATCATACATTTCTAAAACCCTGCCATGCTTTAGAATATATTTATTGTTGCTTGATCTTTTTGCATCCATGTATTTTGATTTCTAAAATAAAAACATTATAATAGGGATTTTTATATAAATGTAGATATATAGATAGATTTACATTTAAATGTGTTTTTAAAATTAGGACTTTTATAAGACCAGTCTTTGTCAGCGTGGTATATAGGTGCACTCAAAATAAATGGCTGCTAAGTTATAGTCTCACTTAGGAATAGCTCTGAAAGAGAACAATCAGATAACTTTTCCCAATAGGCAGCGTATTGGGTACATTATGCGATCTACCCGAAATGAAAAAAGAAATGCCTAAGATAAGAATACAATCTATAGCTATCTATCTTTGTATTTATCTATGTATCTACATATATACACACACATGTGTGTATGTAGGTCAGGGGTCTAGGGGAGAGTAACTGGAAGATCAGGAACAAGTAACTTTGGAGAAGAGGAATGAGGATGGGACTGAATACCAAGTGTACAGATCTATGAATCACATCTAAACACCAGATTGCATCCTCTGGGAAAGAGGCACTAATCAATCAATCAGATGGGACAATACAGCCAGCTGAAATCAGCCAGGCTCCAGTGGTGACACAAAAGGTTATATGAATGAAGAGGCTCTCACAGTGGGATGAACCTATGCATTGCCCAACAGCATGTGCTCAAACTCAACAAAGCTGCTGCTCCTTGCCAGCAACTACTGCTACTGCCATATGGCCAACCCACTAGAAACAGAGACAATGGTGGAACAACCACTGAAACATCGTTTCCTGAGGAGAGCAACCAGCCTCTTGGTAGCATGTCATTTATACTGGATTCCTCTACTCAGGAAAGGGCTGAAATTCATCTTGATTAGAATATAAAACACCTATTTAGTTTTTCCTATACTTAGGGCGCCAGCCTCAACTACTGAGAGCTCACCAAGTACACGAGCCACCAACATGGGCCCTGCATGACATTGCAAAATATCAAATGACTCACTTTACAGCAAAAGAGGTATAGGCATGAATCCATGACCACGGTGTTGCCGGAGGGGTAAAGGGGCCAGATCCCTCCAACACTCTTGGGCAGGAGGCTGTTGGGGTGCAGTCAGAATAAGCATATTCAGAATCCCCATGGGAGTTGGATGGTTTTTATTGGTGTAGCATCACATTTCTGGGGTTGTAAAGTCCCATGTCCCTCAGTCCAGTCCTGGAAGAGGGGCAGTTGTGGGTTTAGCAAGGCTAGAAATAAAGCCAAAGTACAGGGTTTCTGTTCCATGGTACAGCTGTGTCCAGATTAGGATTAGTCTAGATTTAGTCCATCAGTCCATTATGGGGGTCCCACATGACAATGACCCACATGGAGGGGGCAGGGCACAGGAGCCCCGCAAGCCGGGAGCCCTGTGCAGCAGCGAGGACAGAGAGTAGAAGCAGAGAGGGCTTTCCTTTGTTTAGGAGATTAAATAGCTAGGTTTTATGTACTTGCAGTGGCCATGCTTATTTTGGCCCCTGACTGGCTCCCAGGTGTGACAGACAGGTAGGCATCTCCCAAGACAGGTAGGCACCTTCCATGCCACTCAGACTCTACTGGGCATGCCTCTAAACTGCCTTTGTCTAGTCCTTTCCCCTACCAGTTATTGGGGAATAGACCTGGAGCATTACATTAACTAATTTCCCCTTTACTCCTTTCCTGTTGAATAATAACCAGGTTACCGCACTGATAAAAATGGGATCCACTGATCCTATCACATGTTCACCACTGAGAAGCTGTTGACTTGATACAGAATAAGTACAGCCTCTTGGAGGAGCAACTGAGTGATGATTAGAGATAATAATCTAAAAGAGATTGAGTGCCTTCCTCTAGGGCACAGAATATGCTCCAAATTAATGACCAGTATATGATGCCATATCCCCAATAGGTAGAGTAAATGAACCCAAGAGATTGAAGTAGGTGTGGTCCTGCTTGCCATCACTCCCAGTGACCCAGCTGGGGAATCTGTATTTCTCATCCCTGCAACTCTAGGATCTGTGGACTGGGGAGTTCTACTTCTCGGAGGAGGAATGCTTCTATCATTGAACTCCGGGCTATCACTGCTGCCTGGTCATTTCAGGCTTCTCGTGCCAAAGCAACAGCACGCAAAGCAAGAAGAACTACCCAGATCATCAGGAGGAGGTAGGAAACAGGGAAGTCTATAACTGGCACCCAGGTGATCTACTGGAACATCTCTTGGTACTCTTTCCCAATTGTGATGGTAAACGGCTTAGAACAGTTTCTGTGACCTGCAAAGGGATAGAATTTAGACTCATCCACCTGATAAGCCACATGGACCAGCAGAGATGCTAGTTTAGGGGGAGAGGAATCCAAAGCAAGTAGCAGGAGGAAAACAATGAGTATCAGTTCCAGCTTTGAGATCAGTTGCAGTTACACTGGTGGGATGGTAGCTTATCCCATTAACTTTCCTTTTTGTCCCCCAGGGAATAAGACCAACCTGTATCCTGATATAGTTATTTCTAAAATATATTATATGAAACAAATATATTTGAGTGGCACAGGGGAGGACCCTAGCGGATGGACTGGTGTACCATCCAGATGCCCCTTTCAGGGCTGTAGTATCCATTCATTCCTCTGTCTGGAGGGTGTGGCAATGGCTGGTGACTCTCTCTCAGATAATTGCCCTCAGCTAAAGAGAACCACTGCACTCAAGGTCACACCCATCTCTGGAGGTAGAGCAGCCTGAGGAGCTATCCCAACTTCAAAGCTTCCTGTGGCACCTTCAGAGTGTATTGTAATTAATTCTTTTTGTGTATTGTAATTAATTCTTTCAAACTGTGTACGTGAGAGCCATTTCTTTGTACCCCCATGGATGTTGATGACATCACTTTGATTATCAGTTAAAATTATAACTATATAATTTTAGCTTTAAATTATATGTACCTCCTATTAATTATTACATGGATATCTTAAAACTCTCTAATAATATACCAGAAGAAATATATATATATTTATTTGTATATATATAATATATACTTATTTATATATAGGAATATAATATATATATTTATTTGTATATATGTATTTATATATAAATATGATATATATATATATATTTATTTGAAAGATAGCATACTATCTTTCTCTTATTATGTGTGGTCTGTGTGTGTGAACATACACACCTATTATCAAAGGGTGATTTGTAAGTAAAAGGTAAAAATATAACAAGTGCAGGACTGAGTTCAGTGTAAAAACCAAGATTCTTCTTTTCCACTTCCTTACTATAAAGTTTTCTTTTTAAAAGAGAGATATAGAAGAACACTCTTTGGTGTGCTTACTACCAAAGTCTGATGTGATCAATATTTATGAATCTATCAAGTCTTTCATATTGTATGAATTTATACTTATTATGGGTTTCAGAATATTTCATATTACTGTAGAATTCATTTCTAATTTCAAAGTCTGCCAGACAGCCATATCCCCTCGATTAAGCACTGAGCTGGCTTCCTACTTGTAGCACTTCTGAACGAAGGACAAGGTGAATGACAAGCCTTTATTTGCTGAGAATCCTCTGCCTACATTAAACTGGAATGAGCAAGTCATTAAACTGACACTGTAAACCTCGCAGACCTTTCCACTAGCAGTCATTTTGAAACAGGCTTTTCCCTTAACCTTGTCCACTGAGCTACTAAACATTGAATGGATACTGTTGTTGAAATATTTGTTTATTAATTTTTTTTTCATGGAGGATGGAAAAATATGCCAGAAGAAAGCTATCATTGTATCATCCCAATAAACATGCCTATTTTTCTTGAGACCAAACAAAACAACAGAACACTTTATAATTGCTAACATTTGTACAATTTACAGCCTACACATCCCTTCTACATACATTTATTGCACTAAACCTTTGAGACAAGTATCCACTGAATTTTAGAGCAAAGGAAAGGCAATACTGTCTAAGATTCTGTTCATACATATTTTCCATACTGCAACATGTTTTTAAATTTCTATAGGTAAACTAGAGAACGGTGAAGAGATTCGGTGTGTCCACATCTCATATACTAGAAAAATATTGTATGGCAAAAGATCAAATGACTGATTTATGCCAAACTTGGGCCATCATTGACACCTCAGGGAAAGAGTTACTCTGAATGTCAACATTTTTCTAAAGGAAAGGAGACTTTGGGGTAGAAAATATAAGAGCATACTATCTTTCTCTTATTTGTATCTTAACCTTGACAAGTAAAAATAATTTTTCAGTGGATTGAATAAATTCATAGCTATATATACTGAAGTTAATAACCACCTTACAGAAATTGGTTCTGTATCCTATTAGCTATAGTTAATTACTAAGACTTATAAGGGAAAACATTCTTAGACAACTTATAGCTAGAATATCCCCACATTTGAATTATGTTTCAAAAATAGTAAGTTGTACTTTTATTCATTTAGACTCAATGATGGGACACTAAAGAGAAATGTTGTAGTTCCAATGAACATCTCAGTTTGTGTGAAACTGTCTAATGACTAATTTCACAGTTTAGGTCCATCAATATACTGATCTAGTACAGAATTGACTTTTCTTAATTATTTACAGAATTCCAGGAACAATTTGATCCCCCGCTAAATACAATTGAGCATTTAAATCATAGTAATCCTTCTCTTATTAAGAGACAAAAATTCAACTTAATTGGCCACCAGTGACTGAGACTAGATTAAGAAGTACATTCCTTCAGCTTTAGTTACATTATCTTTTTATAGTTAGTTGCTCATGTGCTATTGCACTGACAAATTAAATTCTAACAGATCTTGAAGTGATAAGACCAACAGTATATTTTTTTATTGATTCACACAATTCCACCAAAGTTACCAGGTCAAAAGTCAACCTTTTAGTAAGAAACACTATAATTAGTTGCAGTTAATATACAATTACATGGGTACACATATAAATAGCCCTCTTGTCCATTTGGATTTCAAGGAATTCTTCTCATGTTGATAGGAAACAAGTTACAAAAACAGATACAAATGACTTCTGGTTTTATGCCTTAATGTTCATGACCAGTCTTAAATACACCTGCTAATTTTAGTTTTTATGATATACTGCCTTAATATTATGTTTAAAATTCAACATCATTTTTAATCAGTAATCTTTTCCAGGGGAGGACAGCTCACATTTTTCTAAATGCCTAACCAATATATTCCCCCTCCTATAGTGGGAAACTCTACTTTGTTACAATGTTGAAGAAAATAAACAACACCAGCATTAGAAAATATTCAATATTAACATAAGACACATACCTCATATTTATTCTACAGAAGACCTAGTATGGTGTCTTGCCCAAACAAAGCTACATTTAGGAACTATTCATAAGAGAATTTTTCATTTGTAATCATATAGACTTTGGGGCATAGTAAATATGAAGAATATATTATTTTTTCCTATAGTAACTTTAGTCTATCTTCGACCATTTCTGTCATTAAATTAAAAATACTCCAGACTACACATGCCGCCATCGTAGCTGCTTTCCCAGTTCCGTGTCCCTCAGCTTTGCTGCCCAATAGTTAGGTATTTCTGACCACCTTCCATGGCAGACCACTGCCAGGAGACTGAATGCTACTAGGCAGCCAGAACCCGGAGAACTAACTCAGACGTAACTGACTCCTTACATCTACTGATCTCTGCCTTGCTCCTTGCTCTCCTCCTCCTCAGCACCAAAAACTTGCTAACTCTTCCCCCGCTACCAGAGTCTTCTCAATTTAATTACCACCTACCCAACGCTGGGTTTACTGAATGGCAACTCCAGGGTAACTAATTCTTTGGCATCTGCTATGCCAACTAGAGTCTAACTTATTGCTTACTTGGCTTGGAAATCTGGCTACTGAAATGTCTGACTCTCATGATAACACATTGATTCTTGACACTTTCTGGCTGGGCTCTTCACTGAATGGTGCACTTGGAGCTACCGTTCATCTCTTCTATTTGGAAAGGGGACATCTTAACCAATGGCCCCCTGCACAAAAATACATAGAGTAAATAAAACGACAATGAAGCTTTCCTCAGTTCTTAGGCGAGATTCACAGGCAATACAAGTGACATAAATCAGTTAAACTACTTTAACTCGTGTTCATCGCCACTTACATAATATAGCTAAGTATTTTTTATGTATATGCAAATATGCAAAGTCTTCTTAAGTGTTCAGGGGGCCAGTGTGTGTGCAGGTGTGTATGTGTTAGGCACACACAGAGAGACAGGAAGCAGTTCGAAACTGCATCCGGTATTACAGTGTTAGATTTATACATTACTGATAGAACTTCCATAGAATACTATTTTTTAAAATGCCCTTGAGCTTCTTTGTCTTTATCCCGAGGAAACCAGTATATATATCACATGCTACAGTGCACACATTTCAATATTTCTCCCAAACTAATTTTCTGAAGAGAAAAATAAGTCATTAACTTAATTTAATTTAGTGGATTATGTTTAGTTTCTAAATCACTAATTGCTAAAGAGAGACTAGCTAACTATATATAAAAGGCTACACTGAAAGGTCATTGGGCTTATGTAAATACCCCAACAATGGACTCTGGTTCCAAGAGATCACGGCGTGTGCTGCAGTAAGAAGCCGACTGTGACGGTTGCCAAGGGTAACTCAGCCTCAAGCCTGTGGACAGGCCAACGCTGAGCAGCTGGGTAACGCGGGCCCACAGTGTGCCTCAAAATACAGGGGGGCTGTTTATTGTTACAGTGTAAACAGAGAGGGCTATGTTCTTCCCATCGTGGCCAGCCTCCGTTTCCATTCTAGCTGGCCTCCCACCATCTGTGCCCGCAGCCTGCACTGCATCTCTGAGGAACTGGGGATGCTTTATTTGAAGACCCGATTGGATAAGATGGGATAAAGCAATCCATCATGTATAAAGGGGGGCATGTGAGACAGTCACCATGGTGTCCTGTCACGCTTCCGGATTTTTGACTTTATTTTCTTTTACTTTCATTCTAATCCAATGCCAAGTATAATAAACACTGACCAAGAGTATAGAATCTACTGACAACACTTTACCATCTAGATGGGAAAAGAATGAATTATCAAGATTCTCTGGGGCTTACCCTAGCGAGGAGGTAAATGATGCTTCTGCCCAGGGGAGCCTCACGCTTTCATAGTCACATAGACCAAATGAATCAGGGCCCTAGTGGAACGCAGGACGCTGCTAATACAGGGCTGCCTGTCGGTAGGGTGTAAGTGACGCTGCTATCTATAATTGATTTATTGTATAAACTGAACTACTGGAATATCATAAGAAAACTGTTCTATTTTCTCCTAGCATCCACTTTCAAAGACACCCTATCAGATCTATTTCTTACCTCTGATAGCAACTTGGGATACATACACACACCCCTGAGATCTAAATCAAACATTAAGCTAATGATCAATGTAAAGTTTCTTCCCATGTCCCAGAGTAAGCCTGAAGCCAGGAATGGGGAAGGGGCAGAGAAACCGCCTGTCACCTGTTTTGTGCAGTCTCTTGAATCTACTTTTACCCTCTGCATATGGTGTTTCCAGGATCAGAGAAGAGAGGATGGATTTAGAGTAAAGAGACAGTCACAGGTTTCTGCATGCCTCTTTTTTGTGGGGCAGCTCGCCGCCACCTTAGAATTCCTTCACTGCATTCTTCCCTGAAACAGACAAAGTACAGTCCGGCTGACCTTAGTCACCAGCTCCCCAGTTCAGCTCCGCCCCAGAAAGAGACTGTCTGGTTTTCTGGTTGGATTGGGCTCAGTAGGCAGGACCTCTTGGGCAGGGTCCCTTCAAGATGACTTCAGCCCTGCTTTCTTTGAGAGCAACTCACACCTGTGTTCTTCGCAAGGTGGAGGCAGGACTTCTCCCTATAGTTGCCGTCCCCGTTCTCGTCCTGGCATTGCGGGCAGCTCAGGCAGCTTTCACACAGGACGCTGCCGTTTCCCATTTTTGCAAGTAATCCTAGTAAACACAACACTCACACACACACCACACATACACACATAGTAAACATACCACACACACACATACACATAGGAAACACAGCACATACACACATACACACACACATAGTAAACACACCACATATACACACACATAGTAAACTCACAATACACACATAATAAACACACCACACATACACACATACATACACACATACACACACACATAGTAAACACACCACACATACACACATAGTAAACACACCACACATACACACACATAGTAAACACACCACACATACACACATACACACACACATAGTAAACACACCACACATACACACATAGTAAACACACCACACATACACACATACACACACATAGTAAACACACCACACATACACACATAGTAAACACACCACACACACACACACACACACACACAATCTGTTCAAGGGGTTTTCTTAGTGCCTCTACAACTTGGCTTGTGGGGGAAGAAGATACCATGATAATCTCTAACCCTATGAGTTCCAGCACTTCAGAGATCCTGCATCCTTATGAGCAAGTTGGCCATGAGATGATCACTGGGACTCTGGTTGGTCCAACAAATCCTGAAAGAATGTATCTCATACTCCTCTTTAGAAATATGGGATTACCTACCAGCTCCAGGGCCATAGCTGAACACCAGTGCTAACTGGAATTATCTTGTTCTGTGACTTGAGCAGTAGCCAGTATGAGCATCAGTGTGGCCCTACTGTCATTGCTACTGAGATGACGCACAGTTTTTAAACCATGGCTCACACTGGAGACCTTGAGTTTAGAGATGCCTTGTCTCCTACTTATCCGTTACTGTTTCAGCAGAAGAGAATGTGTTCAGTCACACAAATGTAGTCACACTGATGCTTAATGCACATTAGGTGGAGAGAGAAGAAGTCTATCAAAGAAATCGGTGGTCTCGAACAGAAATTAATTATCCCTTTTCATTCCTAGATAGTTTCTTTACTCATTTGGGACTGTTGCTTTTTAGTTTTAATAAAGAAAAAAAAGAGAAAGTCATCATTGTAAGCATTATGAGAGTCTGAGAATCTTCAGATAATTGATCAGAGATGTACAAAATATAAGGCCTTGATAGCCACTTAAATGATAGCAGCCAAAGAAAGACTATATCATATAAATATCAGCTACTTTCTACTAAATTTACTGCACGGAAAGATTAAGACAAAAGTGAGTCATGTCAAGAAGAAGAAAATTGTCCTAAAAGACTTGACGTTAACATAATGAATAGATAATATGGAAAACTTTCCATAGAAGGTATTCATTATTTAAAGCATTTGAATCTATATAAACGTTTCATTTCCTTCTTTTTAAAAAAAACGTTGCATTTTCCTCCTTTACTGTTACAACATATCAAAGCAGCTAATCAGTTTGTTTTTTATCATTTTGTTTTTCTCCTGATGGGAATTGTATTATTATGGGGATATTACATGACATGTCTAATATGATTCATGCTAGTTTTTAATGCACCACCATATTGAACCTCAAGACTACAGAACAAAATAAAATTAAAATTCAAATTAGAGGAAAAAGGACAATTTAGAAACATCTGTTTTTAAAAAAAAGGAGAAAAATATTTTTATGTTTAAGAGATTATTTCCATTTTTCTATCAACTTCCACTGATTCAAAACTATATATGTGTGTATACATATGTGTTCATATATGTGTATATATACATATACTCATATATATTTATATAAAACACTGAAAAAAAGGCAGGTTACAAAAGACAGGGGAGAAAGTAGTAATTTATTGGTTGTCTTGACAACCAGAGGTACCTATTATTCATGATGATGACTATATCTTCTATATCTTACTGGATGGATATAATTTGCTAGAAAAATATAGCATCAATACACAAATGTATAATTTGATTAACTAAATAATTAAATAACTTCACATTGACTTGGCGAGATAGGGGCAACAATATAGATTTTACAACTAGACCATGGATAACTGTAACTACAGGCACCAGAGCAAAGTTCCCCTCATCTTACCAGGCTTAGGGACAATCAGCTGTACACTGGTCTGGGCATTTCCAGCCTCATTTTCAGCCACACACTGATAAAAGCCTTCATCCGACTTTACCACTCCAAGGATACGTAAGTTGCTTCCTCCCTAGAGAGAAGAAAAGGTGAAGTGAAATATTTTTTAAAAGCAACAAAAAAAAACCCTCAAAATGACAAAATGAACATAAACAAATTTTGATAAAACGTCACAGAAGGAAAAAGGGAGGTCAGGAGCATTCCCAGCCTCTCAGATAAGTCCTGTGTCACCCGAGGAGTCACAGAGTCCCAATACTGTGCTGAATCCAAGGGCATCAAGTTATCTTCGTTCTACAGGAAAAAATACTCCCCAAAATGCACAGCATCCCTCAATGTCGAAAAGAGCAGCGCACAGAACAGCCTTCTATCAGGTCTGGAAGAAGCAAAGGTGAGCAACAAAAGAAATCTCATTCTTTGATTTGTCATTGAAGGAACCTCACGTTCAGCAGCTGCTAGAGGAAAAACACATAAAAAGACACAACACCCATCTTTGCAGCTTCTAAAGGACAAGGAGCCTGGGTTAGATATATTCTAGAATTGTTTCTTGAGAAAAAATGTCTGAAAATCCTTTTAAAACTTTAATCGCTTTCACATGTACCCTTTTCAGAATTTTAGGGGTGGGAGGGCGTGTGGTAGATATTTTACGCCCATGGCATCTCAGTACATGGCCAAAATGTTTCACCTTCAGTAATCAATCAATTAAATATAGCAACATTATCTTTTATTTTATATAAATTGAGCCGTCATCTTTTTCAAGGATAGATAATAAAATGATCTGGAGATAGAATTTAATTATACTAACTCAGTTTATCTTCCATATTATATAAGAATTAGTTCAGTAAGTAAGACATGTTAAATCACTTCCCCTGAAGTCATTAAGAGATAAATATTACCTCGTGGGGAATTCTTAATTGTTTTTAGTGTCTTGTAGTCAATTCTCAGCTGATGTAAAATTCTTAGATAAAGCTGACTAACTTCTAATTAAAAATTCTCACATAAGTTACTGTTTGTGCTAAATGTTACGTGTGCAACAGAAATGGCTCTCTGGTTTCCGGAGCGATTGGGGAAATATTTTTAAGCACAATTTAATGTGAATAGGGCCCCTACCATACATTTTCTTTTCACCTTAAGAAAAGAAGCACTTAAATAGGTTGGCTGTAATGAGTCATGCTGGGAGAAAGATTATTCAAACTGCAGAAAAATAGAAATGTTGCATTTTATCACGTGTCCTTAGGGCACTCAGTAATTTCTGTATGTGCGAGCAGCATATATTCTAGGCATATACAACAAGTTGCCCCGTGGCATGTCATTTTTAATTCAGTGGTAGGAGAAACGGAATGGCACTTAAGGAACTAATGGATTGGTGTGGCATTCAAAAGTTAAAATTTTCCCTTTCTTACTCTATTCCCAACCAATTAAGAAAATGCAAGTAAGAGTGAAAAAAATAAGTGGTGATAAAAGCGACAACATATGTTTTATGGATTTATTCCTTAGTATGGATTTATTCCTATAGTATGACATAATACATGCACAAAGAGATTATGGAAGTTGCTGGAAGCTGACTGATCGTGGAAGAGGCATCCAGCATTGAGAGCTGGCGGAAGGCACTGCCTAAACTCTCAGGGCCACTATGTTCTAGTCCCGTTCTCTGAGGAGACCTGGCTTAGAAGACCACTCTTTGACAGGGTCATGTCTGCATCTCAAACATGAGATGTGGACCTACAATATGTTTCTTTGGCTGTAAAAGTTCTTTAATAGTTGAAAAGTACTTTTCATATATCTCATATGTTCATATATGTGAATTCAGAACCTCCACCTCAAAGAGAGTTTTCATAGAGCATTTTCAAATGAGTAAAGAATTCTGCTGGTAACAGCCAAAAGAACAATAATAATGGTAGGTGTTCAGCACTCACTCTGTGCAGGACCACAGCTCAGTGACTATGATACCATTCTCTCTATGATCTCCCACAAGGATAGGAACAGAGAGTGTACTCAAACTTACAGTAAACAAGAATAGCTGTTCTTAGCTTTAATTCTTTCCAATGTTCAAAATTACAAAGCAATGCCAACTCTGGCTTCTCTACCACTGCCAATCACTGTCACCATCACTACTGCCCTGTCTACTCTCATGGAAGATCAGCTGGTCCCTTCTGGAAGGAAAGCTGTCTGTATCATCAAAGTAAGACTACCTTAATCATAAGTAGCACGTCTTCTTGAAATTTTATTATAAAGAGTAGAAGTCACAGAAGTAACAGATCCCCAACTTCATAAAGTCTAGAACAAGGTTCTGACCTCTGTTTTCCCAAGAATCAACAATGAGAATACTTGGAAATGAGTCTCAGGTTCTCTGCTTTTTCTGTTTGTTTAAAACTTTGTAAAACAAACAAACAAAAAATGGGGAGGAGGGGTGCTGGGCTGTTTGATCATTCTTTTTCAGCTCAAAACTTCTAAGCCTAAAAGCATTTGTTTTATTAGGACATTTTTTTTTTAACACATCATAAAAACGCACAACTGGAACCTTCTTCCCAGGAGAGGAGAACAACTGAAAACATAGTAAACAATGAATGGGGTTGTAAAGCTAATATGAAAAAAGATAATTACCACTATCTGAAAATAATCACTAGGAATGACCACATCTCCATTCTTCATCCAATTCACAGTGGGCACAGGCTTCCCAGAGACTGCGCATTCAAACTCAATGTCCATGCTTTCATAGGCATAGAGGTTGGAGGGATGATTCAGAAACCATGGCGGAACTGCAAAGACAGAAAACGGAAGTGAGTGGGTGGGGATGTGAGCCAGCATGCCAAGGTTTACACTGAGCGGGAAACTCTGCTCTGGGACAGAAAACATTTGTAATTCAAATTATCCCCTTAAACCCTGTTTGTTATACAACAACTACTGTAGAACAAACAAACGCAGTCAAATGGTTTCAGTTCATGGTATTTAGCCACAAGAAAAAAGGGGAAAGAAACAAACACACCACTTTTGGAAAAAATATTACATAGAATAAACATTCTGAGTATCCAAGTATTTGTATCCAATTGACCTACTCTGGAAAAGTACATAAAGCTATGCAAACTATGTTGATAAAGTAAATAAAGACACACTGATGGGACTGAGAAAACTCTGAGTTTTTCATAAAATATGAAAGCTTACTGTTCCTATAATTCTGAGTTTCATTAGGATTTATTAATGGGATTTATTAATGGGATTTATAAATTGGCTGTGGTAATAGGGTACAAAAAATGACTGTCATCTTTTTGGTGGACACATTCGTATTGTCCGAGCAATTTGTATTACCATTTTCTCAGCAGAATATATTGATATGCCAGTTTAATGTAATGTCTTAATTACTGTAATACTAGTAATTCTATAACGAACGTCTGCAATCGAAAGAAAATTACAAATATAATGTAGCACACCTTTGCTAATGAATCTCACAGGCTTGGTCCCTGAATGCCCTGCTTAGGATAGGAAAATTTTAAAAAGTAATATTCATCCTTTTCCACTGGGGATCTTAGGATGATGTCAGATTTGGCCTGGCCAGTGTGGCTCAGTGGTTGAGCGTCGACCCATGCACCAAGAGGTCGCCGGTTCAATTCCTGGTCAGGGCACATGGCCCAGGCCCGATCCCCAGTGGGGGGGCATGCAGGAGGCAGCCAATCAATGTTCTCTCTCATCCATGTTTCTGTCTCTCTCTCCCTCTCATTTCCTCTCTCTCTAAAAAGAAATCAGTAAAGAAAAAAAAAAAGAAAAAGATGTCAGATTTGAATATTCATATTGCCTGAGACCCAGGTTAAATTCACAGTGAAGTAGCAGCCTTGATCTCCTTTTCACTTAGGACATATATATGCATTTTTTGAAACCACATTTAAAGTTAGGTTGTAATTTTTGTCATTTTTGTTGTTATGCTCAGTGAGTAAGGAGTGCTAACTTTTGCTCTTTCCGTAACCACCATATTTTGCTTTCTTCAATCACGGTCAGCAAAACCCCCTGATGTCAAGTGAATTTATCATCTTTGATGGGAGAGCTAGTAGAAAGCTCCCGGGATTCAAGTTCTAGTTTTTCTACTTAATGATCCTGAAAATCTCAATCAGAATTCCTCTTTCAATTTCCTACCCCTCTCCCCTCCCTCCTGCCCTGTCTTAATTTTCTGATTTTTAAATATTAGGACCTCTAGTACTAAACAACTTTTAAATTCTTTAATCTTTCACAGTGGAAAATGATTTAGATGACTTGGCTGGGAGGCATTAATATTCATAAACTAAAGACATGAAAAAAGTATTTCTCAGAGTTTTTCTAAAGAGAACATGTCCTCATTGTATACTGGGCTAAATTATTTATTTATGTATTATAATAATATTAGTATGAGACTTTTTATAGTGCTTTGCCAAATTCACTGACAATGACCCAGAAAACATCAGAAAGACCTGGCTGGTGTGGCTTGGTTGGTTGGAGTGTCGTCCCATGCACTGAAAAGTTTTGGATTTGATTTCCTGTTAGGGCACATATCTAGCTTGTGGGTTAGATCCCCAGCTGGGCAGTGGGGCATATACATGAGGCAACCAATCAATGTTTCTCTTGCACATGATATATCTCTCTCTCTCTTTCTCTATCCTCCTCCCTCTTCCCCTCTCTCTAAATAATCAATGAAAATATAGAGAAAGAGAGAAGGAGAGAGAGAGAGAAAGAGAGAGAGAGAGAGAGAGAGAGAGAGAGAGAGAGAGAGAGAGAGAGAGAAAGAGAGAGAGAGAGAGATTGATGTACGAGAAAAACATCAAACATCAATTGCCGCCCCCCCCCCCACGCTCCCTTACCTGGGATTGAACCCGCAACCTAGGTATGTGCCCTAACTGGGAATCAAACCTGCAAGACTTTGGTGTACAGGACAGTGCTCCTGACAACTGAGCCCCGTATTGAGGGCAAACATATTTCTTCAATGCCATTGAGCAAATATATCAGCTGTCTCTTTTGGAGCAAATATATTAGTTGTTTCATTTGGATTGTGTACTCAATTTTATCACAGACGTTTTTTTTTTTCCTTTATTGATTTTAGAGAGAGAGAAACAAGAGGGAGAGAGAGATAGAAACATTGATGAGAGAGAACATCAACTGGCCGCCTCCTGCATGCCCCCCTCTGGGGATTTGGCCCACCACCTGGGCATGTGACTTGACTGGGAATCGAACCGGTGACCTCTTGGTGCATGGGTCGATGCTCAACCACTGAGCCACACTGGCCGGGCTATCACAGATTTTGATCAAGTGTATATTACTAGCCAATAGCCAATGTTTACTAAGAGCTGATCCTGCACAATTAGTCTCAGTACTTTATAATTTTTGTATTCACCACAACTCTCTGAGGCAGGCTCTATTATTCCAACATTTGCAAATGAAGGGGCTAAAGTACAAGGTGCTTAAGGAACTTTCTCCAAATCACACAACTTGTAGACTGTGAAGTCAGACAGGCTCACTACATTCTGCACTGCTTTGTAATAATGGTCTCTTTTGCCACCTGAAAATTCCAGTGGAAGGATAAATCAATAACAGTCTCAGAGCCTCAGAGGTAATGAAGGTAAACAATTAGAAGCATTACAAGAAAACTACTATGTTATCTATTCTTGCTCTCCTTTTAAGTCCTTTCCTGGTGCTATAAAAGCTACCTGAGTCTACCCATCAGATTTCCTGGAATCATTCATGCCTATGTCAGAGTTTTCAAAATTTGGGTGACTCTATTAGTGAATCTGGAAATTAATTTATGAGGTTGAGAACAAACTTTAAATATATTCATTCACAAATAAGCATATGTATATAAATACATACATATGTGTCTGTATATGTGTGTATATATGGAGAGGGAGAGAGAAAGAGAAAGGGAGAGGGAGAGAATGATATCATACATCAGAAATGGGACTAAATCTCATGTTTTCTAAAAATATATTGCCTGTTTTGGGCAGTGTCACCAATCATTAGTAATCTATACGGTAAGGACAAATGATTTCTCTTCATACCTCAGTGCCTAGAATGGTGCCTAATTCTCAGCACATGCTCAGCAAAGATGTGCAACTGATGCTAATATGAACTCAAGCAAATGGAAACTGCCAAAGTGTCCTTGGATAGACAATTGAACAAAGAAGATGTGGTGCATATACACCATGGAATACTACTCAGCCATAAGAAAGGATGAAATACTGCTATTTGTGATAACATGGATGGACCTTGAAAATATTATGCTAAGGGACATAAGTCAGTCAGAAAAAGCTAAGAACCATGTGATTTCACTCATATGTGGGATGTAAAACTGAAACTCATAGACACAGAAAACCATATGGTAGTTATCAGAGGGAAGAGTGGAAAGAGAATAGTAAAGGGTGAAGGGGGCTAAATATATGGTGATGGGAGATGATTTGACTTTGGTTGGTGGGCACACAGTGCAATATACAGATCATGTATCACAGAAATGTACACTTGACATCTATATGATCTTATTAACCAATGTCACCCCAATAAATTTAATTAAAAAAATAGAACTCAAACTCTGGTCGATATGGCTTAACAGTTAGAGGGTTGGCCCACGGACTGAGGGTCTCGGGATAGATTCCTGGTCAAGGGCACATACCTGAGTTGCAGGTTCGATTCCTGGCCCCAATCAGGGTCTTACAGGAGGCAACCAATCAATGTCTCTCTCACACATTGATGTTTCTCTATCTCTCTCTCCCTCCCTCCCTTCCACTCTCTAAAAAGTAAAAGAGAACTCAAGCAATTAAATGTACATTTTCACTCTTTGGTTTGGCAGAATTGGTATAAAATGATGAGGAAGAGTTTTAAAATGTCATAGAAACTGTGTATCTACAAAATAATATTATTGTACTGTCCTGGAAAATAAAATGTCAATGAATAATGAGAAAAAATAAAGAGCAAAGAATGATGTAGCATGGCTAGTTGGAGAAAAGACTGAGCATTTGTTATTTTGGAAAACTTTCAGAAATAACTCTTAACTTTCTTCTCTGAGCAAAAGCAATGAAAATACTTACAAGGCTTGGGAGGGGATCTTGAAAATGTCTAAATATATAGGACTGGGTTGGGTTAGAAATTAGGTGAAAGCTTTGGATCCTTGCTTCTAAATAATGCTTCACCACACCAGTACCTACTTTTCTGAACGTATCATCTATCCACGCTTCCTTTACACAACCTATAGCTCAGTGTAACATTCATCCCCGCCTTTTCTAATCCCAAATCGTTGTTCATTCTGTTCTCTTATCCTGAACTGTTTCTCATTTCATCTTGAGTCTAGACGTTCTAACTATCCTTCGTGAATCCGCTTCTCCAAAGACGATGTCCCAGTTTTTTTTTTTTTTTCTTATAAACATTTCTCTCCTTTTAGAAAACCTGTGGTATTTATTTTACCAGTTTGGCAGCACTTGACATGGTTACCCTAGCATTAGTTTGTACCTGCCTGGGGGAAGAGGCTCTATCACGTGAACATGAACTTGATACATTGCTTAATATAATTTTGATCGTTATGCTATTCTGTGAGAGAGTGGACAAATGAAGTTTACCTGGGGTTTCTCTTTTGATTTGATCTCTTTGTCTTTTTCTGTGATCAACAGGTGAAGATCTATTCATCCATTTTATGATTGCTTCCTGGTATTTAGGACCAAGGTATAATAATTGTGTTACACCTTTCACAGCTCTGGAGAGCTGTATTCTCAACACAAATTGAAATTGGGACTAACGAGTGAACATGGTTATTGATGGCTCTGGCTACGTTTCTCTAGCATTTTTCTGATTATGGATCCCTGTGTAGAATTACATTCCTCAGATGATTTAATTTCTATTTATTCTAAGAGAAAATCAAATACCTCCTCTTCCTTGAAATTCTGTCTTTCATGAAGCTGACAATGGGTTTTCTTGCTTCTTGCAATGCTCTCAGTGTCCACTTCTTAATAATAAGTGCTTATTACTTAAGATATCTTCATATAGATCATTATTTACTAGCTAGACAATGATTCTTAAAGGGGCCTGAAGCATACGCTTTTTCTTTTAATTCCCTTGGGGTATTACAGCATTCCCTCTCTCTTCCACTCTGGTAGAATACATTATTTCACTTCTTTAAACTATTTGGTGAGCAGCAATTTCCTAATGACTTAATGAATTTTCAAGTTTATGACATTGTTCTATTTACATACTAGTAATCCATTTCAGGAAGTTGTTTAACATACACATACAATGCTACAACAGTTTTAGACAATATATTGATTTTTGTTATACTTTTCTTTGAATGAAATAAAAATTATGACCAGAAATAAATAATCCAAATTTCCATCAGATCTCAGTTTCTCAGGATCTTCTCAAGTACTTAGAGTACGTATATAGAATATTGTTTTTATTTGGGAGTTGAGGCTTTGAAGAAGGAATAATGACTAATAAGCAACAGAAATATAGAAAAAAACAATTCTGTTCTTGAATGTGATTATTATACTTAGAATTGACTAATAGATGGAACACACCTCTATACTACAATCATGAGAGTTGTACCACTAAACCTTCAATTTGGGCAAAAGTTTTCTCTAAGTTTATTTCTTTTTCTAAGAAGTCTCTATGCTGTGACAGATCACTGGTATTTTGTAGAGTAAAATTTCTTCTGTAATTTCATCCCCCAAACTTACAGGACTTGGGATAGTCCTGCCTACACCACCTAAATAGTATTATTGGTTTTGTTTCACATAAGAGACACTTCACAAGTATTTTTAGTAATGTCCCCTACTGCTCCCTAATCTTATTTAGATTTGACTTCTAGTCTTTTTACTTTTAGATAAATTATTTAACTATTATTTGCCAGTTATTTAGGTACATAAGAAATGTGGGTCGATTTTACAATAGGAGTCTACCACACATAATTAATACTCTCTATATTATCTTGACTTTGAGAAGATTCTATACATTCTAAAGACTTAATACAGCTCCATGAGATTGCAAAGTTATGTTTCAAGTTGTTTTAAATGAATGTTAGGCAGCACAAGTCACTCCGGTGAGTGATCAAGAATCAAGGACAAGAAAAGACTGGTGAGATTTTGTTAGGAGGAATATAAAAATTGCACGATCATTGAGTGGCTGCATTTCTGCCTTGAGAACAGTGGAAGGCAAGCTCCTTTCCCTGGAGCATAACACCTTTCTCTACCTCCCCAGGCCCTTTGGAGTTATTTTGTTGCTGACATAGTGGACATAATAAGCTTATTAGTCTTCTCTTCAATGCAAATATCTGAAAGAAGTGACCACACCAAATGCCTAAAATATGTTTGCTGGCCAATCAGGCAACATCTATATCCAAAACAAATGGGTTCTTTTAAAAGCAGTGTCACAATAGTATCAACAGATAATTTCACTTTAAGGAGCCACAGTTTCATATGTAATTGTATTCAGATTACTACAGAGGAAGCAATCTGGTATTGAATGTAAATTTAGAGATAACATATCATAGGATGAAAAATATTCCATATAAATTAAGGATGCAAAGTTAAATATACCTCAACCAAATCCTAGTTTTATGGAATAATATTTCTAATGGACTGCTCAACTTATAGATTAAAAAGTGTTCTCTCACTTTATAGTTTCAATTATTCCTGCACCAACTTTTGTTACCAAAGTTAACTTGATCACTAAATGCATAATCCTCCTTCTCCTTTTTTTAACAAGGTGCCTAATCCAACACTTATCTCCAGGCTTATTCTTATGTGACAAGTAACTTGAAATCTGCTGAATATTTCGCTCTGGTTTTCTCTTTCCTACCCACGCACCTGTCCTCCCCCATAGGGTTGGTTGTTGAAATTTGCATTTCATTCTCTATTTAAATTATCTCTCACACACACCTGTCTATACTCTCCTAAAAAGATTAGGTTGGGTGAAGTTGGGTTCTACCCTTAAATGATTAGAATGTGTATTCCATATTGGAAATAAAAGTACACTTGAGTCTTACTCTATTAATATTGACTGGGGCTGCCACTGTTCTGGAAAAAAATGGTTTTTTATTTCTATGGATTTTATTCTTAGCATTTTCTGTTCAAAAAGGTATTTCAATGTAGTTTGACATGACTGTTTCTGGGCAGAGAGAGAGAGAGAGATGCTATTTGGGTCCTATTCATACCTACTAGAATGTGCACTACTTTTTTCCTGGCATATTGGTAAGCCTAAGGGTGAATATATTATTGCTGAAAACTACTCGACAGAAGAGCAGGTGACCCAACAGCAATTCATCCCACTGTGGCATCAATCTGAACGTGAATTCCCAAAACTATTACAGTCAAACCTGTTCTTGAAAGTCTCCCGTCTTGAACAATTCAGTCCTCGACCAAGTTGTTCACGGAAAAAAAAATGTCTAGGTCATTGGACAAAAGTTTGGTTCTGGACCTGACAACCCTTTCATGCTGATACATCAGCATGACAAAAACAAAGGAGAGAATGGGAATCCGTTTACCCCTAACCCTCATATTGTTAACATCTCAGGAAATTGTACTGTGAATATTTTTGTATTTCTCTCTCTCTCTCTCTCTCTCTCTCTCTCTCTCTTTTGCTTTTGTTGCTGGTGAAATGTGTGATTAGTACAATTTTAAAACATAAAGAGGTCATCTAGAGTGCTAATGTTGCTAAGGGTGTGAAAAAAACAATGATCACAGGCAATTGAGGTAGAAAAGCTTGTTGATTTGGATAAATGAAAAGCATTAGCTGGTGACAGCATTTCAGAGGCAGTGGCATATGGAAAAGGGAAGATGCTGATTTCCTGAAAGACGCCCCTCTCACAGGTGCTGAAAGTGATTCCTTCAAGGCTAGTAGGGGGTGGTTTGATAAATTTAAGAAAAGAAGGGTTTGTCTATAGATTAAACAGTACATTAGACATGCACTATGTATAAGAAAGGTTAAAATGGAATCATTTGGGAGTCCGGAACAAATTAATTCAATTTACATGATTTCTAGTGGGAAAAAAATGATTCAGGTTTCAAACAAACCACTTCTCAAACAGGCCAGAACGAATTAAGTTTGAGAACCAAGGTTCCACGTAACTCCTTAAGGACAGGGACTGCCTTATCAAACCCGATCCCTGTGTCCTCAAGGCCAAGCAGGAGACCGCTGCTAATAAATATTTATTAGATAAATAAGTATGGATGTGGGTTGGTCTTCATAGGCCAAACCCTTGGCATTCAGTCACTTCCTGGCTTCAAGTGAGTAATAGCTGTGGAAAAGCTAGGTGAGGAATACATTAAAGACATAAGGGTATACTTTCCCCCTATAATTAATACTAATTACAGCAATAGATTATAGAATCATTAAACTATAAGTTCTTCTGCTATAATTGGCAAAGATAATATTTTGATCATCTTAGAAAAATAAAAAATTTAGACCTTTTGATTTCATCTTCTATACCCTATTAGTACTTCTTACTGTGATCACAATATGCCAAAATAATTCCACCCCCCCACCCCGTCTAAAATGTCTTATCTATGTGCTGTGGGGATGAAGAATATCTGATCATCAACCTTTATTTTCAAGTCCTTTATAAATACTTCCAAACTATTTTAGGTGTCTCCTCACAATTTCTTTACCCGGATAAATAATCCCATTAGCATTCCTCAGTTCCAGCTCCTTCTGTAATCAGGGCTGCTTTTTGTCTAAATACAGATTGAGCTTTTTTTTTTCTCTCTCTCTCTCTTTAATTATGGAGCCTAGGACCACATTGGGAGAATAAAGTTGTGAGACTCAAACCAGTGATGAAAATTACAGGAGGGTTATTTCAAGGTCCTCATTCTCTGCATACTGATGTCATTGCCATGTCCTTGGAAACTTGACTTGGATGCTATCAATAGCCTTCAGTAGTTATTGGCAACTCTCCAATTGTTTTATGTATGTGTGTGTATATATCTATATGCTTCTATGTAAACTATATGATTATACAGAATACCTATATTTAATGTGTCATGTATACACATAGGTAAAAATATATATACATCTATGCATATACAATTTAGAAACATCTTTCTTTGTCCAGTTTTCAATTTGAGCAGTGAAAGAAGTGAAAACATGTTAAGAAAAACAAGATAAAAATGCTAACTCATGTGTTATATGATGGCAGAAATAATTACTATATAAAGGAACTTATCCAGCTCCTAACACTACATACTGACAGAAATTGGAGAGATATTATTTTCTCTTAGTCAAATGTTTTCTACTATACCCTCTTGGTACTTGAGGCAAACGATGTAGATATTTTAAAAGTCTAAGAGATGTTTCTGTCCTAATGGAGAGCTATTTCTTTGTATATTTTAATGCATATTGAAGATTTAGAGTAAATTACTTTAGAAAATTCATTTTTTTAAGTTTCTTATTAGTAGTAGATGTTCTATAAGGGAACCTTCCTGCATATCGAACTGAGAAGATAATGAATTCTAACACATAATGAATTTCCCTCCCCTAATACCTAATAAAATAAAAAGTAAGTCTCAGCACACACACAGATACAAAAAAGAAAGTCAGCCACAGCAACTAAACAAAGAAAAGGAAGTATAACCAACTAAAAAAACAAATCAAAACAGACATTTCTGGAGTAAAGTATAAATGCAGAGTAGGATTTAGTTCCTTATCTGTCTTTAACCCCCAGAAATTGTCCTGGAGTTCAGGCAAAGGCTGAGTATTCTCAGTAATACCTCCCAGCCTGAAGCAATGAAAAACCTAAGACTAGCCTTATGTGTTCCTTGTTCTGAGTGAGGAGAAGCTGTAGGGCTGCTGGAGAGACACAGGAGGGGAGACCTACTCAGGTGTAGGCTCCTGGGTTACCATGGAAACCTGAGGACAAGCCCCTTCCTTGTGGAACAGAAGAGGAGACAGCAGTAGCCAGCCAAGCTGGTGTTCTCAAAGAGGTTGAATGCTGCTTCAATGGACCTCACTGCCTGACCATCCCTGCTGGTTACTAAAAAATGCATAAACCTGAAATATTCAGCCTTCAAACAGAAGCCCAAGGAGTCTCAGAAAGTGTGGTAAATAAGTCTGGAGGTAACTTCTATTACATTAGAACAAACAGTGTCTGGACAGAGCCACCCACACACGAGCAAGACAAAAACATATATACGGGAATATAGAAATATACTCCAGTCAACAATAGGGGGGCGGTGGGGGTAGTGGGGAGGGTGAGAGAGAAAAACAAAGCACTCAATCCAGAAGAAAATATAAGGGTAAAACAGAAGGAAATTCCTCACGTTACTTCACACAGTAAAGTCATTTAATATGAAAATAAATTCAATAAAACTAGAGGTCAAAGACTAGATGATAAAACAACAGAATAAAATGAAAAGGGAGGTAGCAGACCTAAGAAAACAAATCAGGGACCAAACAACATCATTAGAGAGCCAATACATAAATTAGAAAGCACAAGTAACATAATTGACACCACTAAACATCGAATTACCCACACAGTGGAGACTTGAGATAATCAGTGCCTGGAGATGAAAAGGCATGGGACTAAAGCAATTAGGGCAAAGCTTGCATAGGAGGAAAACAAGCAAAGATGATCCATTATTATGATAACTGGCATTCTTGATGTAGCAAGCCCACGTGGGAACAGAAGGTACATTCACAGATAAACGAATAGGAAATTTTCCCTGAAAATTAAACCTACATTTTCAGATTGCAAGATTCTACCATGTTCCTGGGAAATTGAATATATAATTCTTTTTTTTTTTTTTTTTCCTAGTTCTGGGCTGAGGTTTATTTTTTTATTTATTTTATTTTTTAATTTTTTAATTAATTTATTTTTGTTACAGATGTTTCTCCTTTTTTCCCCATTGACACCCTCCTCCCCATCCCCCCACCCTGTCCCAAGCTTTGTTGTCCATGTCCATCACTTATGCATACATGCGCATAAGTTCTGTGGTTTATCTCTTCCCTCCCCCCCCACCCTCTCTTCTGAGGAGTATAATTCTTAATAGTGAGACATATATTCGAGTTATTGAATCTGGAGGATGACAAATTATTTGAACATCCAGGCAGAAAAATCAAAATCAAGATAAATCTACGAGGGGTAAGGGGGAAATCGGGTTCCCATGTAGTAAAATTCAATGTCAGAAGACAATGGAGCAATATTACCCAAGAATATATGTGATCGTTTATCTACAAAGCCACCTTCTCAACTATAAAAGTACTCAGAGAATGTAGCCCTTCTAAAATAAGACTGACAACAGAATCCAGGCAATTAACAGTACCCTGAAAATGAAAAGTTAGGCATTGTGGTAAAAGGGCTGATGATGAGTACCGAATCCATTTCTATGCAGAAATAAAAGTAAACACAATGGAAATAATGCTTACTGAAGAGAATTCAATTATTAAACACCTGAACAGGACATAACTAATAACATAACTACCCAAATCAGAAGGTGGGGAAATGAGAAGATGAATGACAATGCTAATCACTGTTATTAAAGATGTTTTATAGTAGGCATTTCATCAATCATGCTCTCAGCCTGAGGAATCTCAGAGGGAAGGGGGGAGGGGTGGGAAGGGATTAACCAAAGGATTTATATGCGTGTATGCATAACCCATGGATACAGACAATAGTGCCCTGAAGGCCTATGGGGGGGCAGGAGCGGGGTGGAGGGGGTCACTGGGGAGAAAATGGGAGGACATTTGCAATACTCTCAACAATAGATAAATTCATATATATATATGTGTGTATACACACACACACACACACACACATGAACTTAAAAAGATTAAAAACAGTATCTGTAGGATGATCACATTATTATAAAGGTCTTTCTATCTAACCATCCAACTATTATGTAGGCTATATGGAATGCTGAGATGGAAGAAGATTTTTAATTCACTTGGGTTATAGTCACAGGATTAATAGAGTGATTTCTCTAAAACAATTTTTGAAAAGGACTCTGGAAAGAAATATTCTAAGATGTCACAGTGGTTATGGAGGTATGGATAGATCGCCTTTCCTTGTATTGTATTTTTAAAATTTCCAGTGATTAAAAAGATATTAATTAAAAAGCTACCTTCTGAGAGGGCTCACCGCTCTGGCTTTCAGCAGAAGGAAGAACCACTAGAAATTCTAAGAGCTTGTGTAAACAGTACATAGATATAAAGAGCAGGTAAACATATTGAGCTCCCTTTCCTTCTTCTTTTATCACTCCTCTCCAGTGGGGTTTAGAAGGACTTCAGAGAAACTCATGTTGCTGGTGACCAGAGCACAGAAACCCTTGCGGGAAGTCATGTGGGGGAAAGGGCAGGGCGAGGTGTTCTACTTCCAGTTTGGTGAAGGGAGACGATACACGGGATGACCTGGGAAAACCACCACACAAGAATAAGGAGAGTCCTGAACACTGACTCCCAGTTCTGACGCTACTGTAGGGCAGAGTATGGACACTGAGCACCTAACTTAATTTTCTTGTGTTTAAGGTGTTTCTTACTTTGAAAATTCAGAAGATTAGTTTGGGATCCATGTATTCAGATTCTCTGGAGCCCCTTGAAGTGTTACTGGGGAGGGGACGGTTGTGGAGTTACACTCCAGCCCTTTAATACCTTCAAGGAAACGAGCACTGTGTCGATCAACTGTATATACTGAGCTTCCACAGTAACTCAAAGCTGTATAAGAACATCTCTGCTGCCAGAACAAAGATAATAAATTAGCCCCAAGTTTTTTTCCAGCTTTAAAATTCTGAGTCTAACATCAGTGTATATATGGATAATCCAACGCTGTTCTGCATGAACAGTTTATATAGAGTTGATATTTTAAAAAACAAAAAAACAGGGAAAATAAAATTGTCAGTTTGCTTCTTATTCTGCCACTACAATAATATTTGCTAGAATTAATGCATTGCTTAAAATAATAAATACCAACCTAAGTCTGTCACAAAAATCAGAGTGACTCAAAGCCAGGTCAAGGGTAATTAGTTCAACACCTTGCTGCAAAATGTCAATATTCCTTTCATAGTAAACACAAATTACTTATTTTTAAGATTACTTGGTGAAAGAGTACTTTCAGCATTGATTATATTCTAATTTTGAGGCTCTATCTGCCTTTGGCATTCCTGCTTTTTTGACCTCAAGAGACCTTAGATATCACCCTACAGATGAGACCAATCTCCATGGTAATTTCACTGCTTTACAAGTATGGATTTCAGAAACCATGGAAAAGGTGTGTGTGTGTGTGCACACATGTGCATGTATATAAGATTTATAAAATCTCACTGCATAAACAACTCATTTATAAACTCGAATGGCTCGTGTAAATGAAAATAGTATTTGGTGGCATTTTGCCTAATATTTAAAATCCATGAAGGAATGCTTATAAAATTTTGGTATAATTTATAGTTATCAGTTGAATTTAAAAATTCAGAGTTCATAAAGTTTATTTTAGTTAAAATAATTGGTATCAAATGATAAAGGCATGCATTAGATTTAAAAACAGAAAAATCTACTACACATTTGACAACAATTTACATCAAGAGAGATTTAGCAATTTTTGTTGACTGCTCAAAATTACACTCTTTTTTTAGGATTTTATTAATTTATTTTTGTTACAGATGTTTCTCCTTTTTTCCCCATTGACACCCTCCTCCAGAACCCCCCCACCCCACCCCAGCATTGTTGTCTATGTTCATGGTTACACATACATGCATATAAGTTCTTTGGTTTATCTCTTCCCTCCCCTCCTTCCCCCTCTTCTGAGGTTTGTCAGTCTGTACCTTACTTCTATGTCTCTGGGTCTATTTTGTTCATCAGCTTATTTTGTTCATTATATTCCACAAATGAGTAAGATCATGTGATATTTGTCTTTCTCTGATTGGCTTATTTTGCTTAGTATAATACTCTCCAGGTCCCTCCATGTCATCTCAAAGGATATGAGATCTTTCTTTCTTACAGCTGCATAGTATGCCATTGTGTATATGTACCACAGCTTTTTTATCCACTCATCTATTGATGGACACTCATACAACTCAACAAAAGGAAGACAAAGAATCTAATTAAAAAATAGGCAGAGGATCTAAATAGACACCTCTCCAAACAGGACATACAAATGGCAGGAGACATATGAAAAAATGTTCAGTGTCACTAATCATCAGGGAGATGCAAATTAAAACAACTATGAGGTATCACCTCGCACCTATCAGAATGGCCTCCATCAATAAATCATCAAACAACAAGTGCTGGCGAGGGTGTGGACAAAAGGGGACTCTAGCACACTGCTGGTGGGAATACAGACTGCTGCAGCCACTATGGAAAACACTATGGTGTTTCCTCAGAAAGTTAAAAATTGATCTGCCATTTGACCCAGTGATCCCACTTCTAGGAATATATCCTAAGAAGCCTAAACACCAATCAGAAAGAATATATGTACCTCTATGTTCATAGCAGCACTATCTACAATTGCTAAGATCTGGAAACAGCCCGAATTCCACTCTTAAACCTGTCCTGGGTCTTATACTTTAGAGGACCCTGCGTATCATAAACACAATCTGCATATATGTGTGCATGCCTCCATGTTTGCATGAGGAATATACGGCCTCCTTTGTTATTTGGGATCTAGCAGTCAGTATCCACACAGAACAATTTGTAACCCTACACATTCTCTCCTGTGACTAATGCTCTTCAAACCCCAGGGAAACACTTCATCTCCCCTCTATGCTCATCAAATACAAGGGCCCAAATGTAACTCGAAGAAATGCTGTACTCGTATATTGTGGTCTTTGCATTTTATGGTGAAATCCTACAAACCAAGGCTCATTGGGAAATAGTTGGGGGAAAAAGCTTGAAGAAATATTTTATGCAATTCTTTAAATATTACAGAATTCTTCCTATCCCTTCTTATTCCCTCAAGTATTTGCATAATTTTACTTACCATATGATTCATCAATTAAAAGCAAACTGGTTAGAAAATTTGTAATCCATCCCTTGATTCTGATTAAATATGTATGTGCTTCTCCTACGCTTCTAAAAAGTTCTTGGTATATTTTCATACTTGTCATTCATATTTACCTCATGTTTGTTATTATATATACACATTTAATTCCTGTTCATATGCTGAGCAGAAGCAGTCATATAAGTCAACATAATCCTTCACTTTGCAACCAACCATGCATAAGTATACACCGCTACAAACATCTATATTCTATAGCCATATGTGTGCCCTTGAACGCTCTGATACTCACTGATATGCCTATAACAAAAATTCAAACTGAACTCTGAATGTTCTTTCTGCTTTTCTGTACATAGTTTTTAAATCTGATACACAATTTCTGCATTGTGGAAAGAAAAATAAATCCACCAAGTTACAAGTTACATAAAAGATGATGTTTTTGTTTGTTTTTACTTTTAAAATAAACCTGAACTTCAGGTAGAGTGGAAATGTAGGTTGTGATTACCTTGAGGATAGGACTGTGCCTAGTTATTACGCTATATCCTAAAATACAATGAGTGCTGGACAAGTGTTGATTTATTAATTGATAGGAGCTATAAAAGATCTTAGATATCTGTCCATCCCCTATATTTTACAGATGAAGAAATTAAGGATAACTGGCATTTCTGTGGCAACACATAGCTCATAAATATCAAAGGCATTAGCAGAACCCAGCTTCCTGAATTCTAGACAATGGCCTTTACATCTTACCAAACTACTTTTTAATTTTTTTCTATTTTTATTACATTTATTGGAGCAGCATTGGTTAATAAAATTACAGAAGGTTCAAGGGTACAATTCCATGATACAGCATCTGTATATTGATTGCACTGTGTTCACCACCCAAAGTCAGTTCTCCTCTGTCACCACATGTCTGACCCCCTTACTCTTTATCACCTCCCCCAGCACTCCACTTTCCCTATGGTGACCGGTTTTTGTTTTCTTTGTTTGTTCTTTTTTTTGTTTTCAGTTTCACATCTCACATATGAGTGAAATCATATGGTTCTTGACTTTTTCTGTCTTAGTTCACTTAGCATGATGTCAAGATCCATCCATGGTGTCACAATGAAAGTATTTCATCTTTTCTTATGGCTGAATAGTATTCTATTGTATATATGTATCATATCTTATCCAGGTATCTGTTGAAGGACACTTTGGTTGTTTCTATGTCTTGGCCACTGTGAATATGCTGCAATGAACATAGGGGTGGGTGCATATATCTTCATGCATAAATGTTTTCAAATTTTTCTGGTGGATACTCAGAAGAGGGGTTGCTGGGTCACATGGTAAATCTATTCTTTATTTTTAAAGAAACCTCGATACTGCTTCCATAGTGGCTGTACCAAACCACCTTATATATATATATATATATCAAGCATGTTATTGATGTATTTTAAGAGCCTATACAATCACTTCATGATTCCTGGACAGGGAAAATGTTAATTTTTCCCTTTTCTCCAACTACAATAAAGACTCTCTTGTTTTTTGCTTTATACAACAAGCAAACATGGAAGGCAAAATGGTATCAACTCCAAATTCTCCTCTGACATTTTTATTAGATGCTTCCCAGTAATCTTATTGTTGTGTCTATGTATGGTTCTTGTCCTGAAATGAAAAATTTTAATAATTCTTCAATATATTTTTATATGAATAGACAAGAATAATAATACTGAGCTCTTTATGAAACACGTTTGAAGCTGTCAGGGCCAATACCTATTCTGTTCGGGAACTTTCACAGTTTATAGGCACTTTGTTTGTCCTACCTCCTGCTGGACAGTCACAGGCCAGGAAGCAGCCAGGTACAGGAGGGGTTAAAGGCCATCATAGAATAATGAGTAGCTGGGGTGCCATGGAGGAGTAGCTGGAGTAGATTCTTATTTATCCACATAATCAATTGTTTACCAGCAGTTGGTAGTACAAAGCATCTAATTTAGAGTTAAATTAGCATAATGAAACTGTTAAGGCATGCATTTTGGAAATGTACTGTGTGAAATGCAACTTTGTCATTCAGTGGTATAACATGTTCCTTTTATGGAAAGTCAGCTTGAAAATTAAGTTAGGCAAATCACTTTCAAAATTCTCCTTTAGCAAAAAAAAAACTCAAAAAGGGCAATTTCATTGGTTATGCTAATGAGTTGTTCATTTATTCAGGGTACTATGCTTTGAAGAAGAGAAGGTCAGATAAGACGTAATCTCCAAAGTTTTGTTACTGTCTTCCTGTTTTTTAGTCTCTTTCTTAGCATTCTCACCTCCTGAACCTTTCAACTCATCTCTAAGGGAATGCCCACCATATGTAATCCCGACTTATCTCATGAGTTTCAAATTTATAGCTAACTGGTGGCTGTTTCCAACTCTGTTTCTGTCTACCACCAGCCAGCGTTACTCGTTTCCCCCTAGGTGCTTCCCCCTAAGCCACCCAAGCATTTATTACAATGTGTTTTCATGGTCTGTTTCTTCTTCATTCTTTTTTCCATTAGTCTAGTAGCTCCTGGAGGGAAGAAAGTATGTTATTATTTTTGTATCTGCAGAGCCTGAGCCAAGTTCTGTAACATTAGAGCAGCTTCATAAAGGTTAACTAAATTGAATTGAAGACAATATTGATAAAGCTTTTGCTGGCATAGATTTGCTTGGAGTGCTTTTAAATATGCAGAATCTTTGTCCCCACAATGGCATGCTTATGGTGGGACCTAGAAATACGCCTTTTAAACCACCACCTCTGCATGCTTTTTGGTTTGGGGAGTTCTTGGATCACACTTTAAGAAACTCTGGTTTTGTGGAATACAGACAAATAGAGTTTAATTCAATTTCTGGCCTTTCTGATTACTTAGCACTTGGATTAAGTATCTTATTTGTAAAACAGGTTATTATATGGAGATGCAGTGAAATAATAAATGTGAAGCACTAAGGACAGTGTCTGGCACATTGTAATTGTTCAATAAAATGTAGTTGTTATTATTATCTCATTAAACCTATCGCTGTGTTTTATCTGTCATCAGCTTATCTACAGATGGTCTCTGACTTACCATGCTTTAACTTAACAATTTTTCAAATTTGAGATGGTGCGAAAGCGATATGCACAATAAATTATATGAGACATTTGCCCGGCTGGTGTGGCTCAGTGGTTGAGCATTGACCCAAGAGGTCACCGGTTCGATTTCCAGTCAGGGCACATGCCCAGGATGTGGGCCAAATCCCCAGTGAGGGGGCATGTAGGAGGCGGCCAATCGATGTTCTCTCTCATCAATGTTTCTATCTCTCTCTCCCTCTCCCTTCTTCTCTCAAATCAATAAAAAGAAAATTTAAAAAAATTACATGAGACATTCAACAATTTTTTATAAAACAGGGTTTGTGTTAGATGGTTGTGCCCAAGTGCAGGCCATGTCAATGTTCTGAGAACGTTTACATTAGGGTACGCTATGATTTTCAGTAGGTTAGATGTATTAAAGGCATTTTCAACTTTGATATTTTCAACTCACTAGGGGTTTACAAAATGTAACTCCATTGTAAACTGAAGAGCAACTGTATATTATTCACCCACCCTTGACTCTTTCTTTCTTTCACACCCTGCATGTCATCAGTCAAGCTTTAGCATTCCATCTTCGTAGTATCTGCTGCCTTTCCGCTGTCTCTACTGCTCTTGCCACGACTGTGGTGATACAATGTAACTTAATTTAGCAAATGCTAACAAAGCACATACATGCTAGACATTGTGTTGGACACCAAGGATACAAGAACAACATACATGCCCTCAAGCAATGGACAGTCCAATGGGGAAGAGGAGGAGTATATTTTGCAATCCACATGTGGTGGTCATTGCTATAATAAAAGAGCAGTAGGTACACTGGGCCACAAAGGAGAAGCAAGAAGGATCTGACAATCTGATGTTCCTAGTGATTAGGATCTAAAATCCTCTGGGGTCTCACCAAGTCAGAGAAGACAGAGTGACTGATAATTCCTGCCTGCAACAGGAAGAAAATGGTGGTGAGACCTTCGGGGACGTGGCAGGGGGCGCTGCATCCCGGTTTGGGCACGAGCGTGGTCAGGAAGCCTCTTTCCAATCTCTACAGCAATGTGGACTTAATATAAATCATTTGGGGCCTCAGCACACCTCAACAAACAACAATCACATCCTCTCCATGCCCTCTAAGGATAGAACTGGCTAAGAAAGCACGGTCCTTCCTCTGGTCAGTGTTCCTTACGGAGGGTCACGTTGAGCAACACTGGGCCAATTCAGAGATGGAGCTCTGTGATGCTCCTTGTTTGAGGCATAAAAATTGGCAGCATTTGTATAAATATTCTCAAGTGCATGGAAAATTAATGACTAGAGATAACTTGTGGGAGGACAAAATTCCTAAGTCACAGCCTTAAAACTACATAGTCTTGGTTGTCCAGAGACCTGGATGTTAAAATACGGTATAACAGTAAAAGTATAAATAAGAGTTTGATCAATAGGCTCTGCAGGAAAAAACAACAACAAAAAAAACCCCAAAAACCCACAGTGCTGGATAGAGACACAGACATTCTGTAATAAATCTATCCAGAAGCTTCCGAGGCTAATGGGATGCATGCAAGACGGAATGGATCAGTTAAAAAGCTCTCTGTTTCAGTGACCTCGATATTTCTTCCAGATGTTTTTTCCCTGAAGTGACAGCTGATTGGGTGATGAATAATTGTATCCCCGGAAATGTCATCTTTTCTAATACAAAGTGTTCTTTCTTTGCATGTTTGAATTTTTTTAAAAAATGCGTTTCTACCGATTCAGAGAACGGCCCTGCCTTCACCAACTGACTCACCTCTGTCAACATCTCATCTGAATGACACTTTGTGAATCTCACTTTAATGGTGTTAAAATGCACAGTGTTAGATAGCTAAAAGAGCCCAAGAAGAGTAATCACAAAGGCAACCGTAGGTCAGAATTCTGTCTCTGCCACTTAGTGGCTATGAGACTTTCGGTCAATCAATTCACCTCTCTGAGCCTCAGCTTCTGTCTGTCAAGAGCACACTAATAACTATCTAATGGAGGGTTGTTTTTTTAGGATAAGAGAAAATACTATGAAACTTCTGCCTTAATGATAACATATAGGTGCCATGGGCTGAATGTTTACGTAGGAACTTTGAGAGGTAATGAGATTTAGATTAGTCCATGGGGATGGGACACTTATGATGAAATTAGTAGCCTCATAAGAGGAGGAAGACAGAAAGATCTCACTCCCTCTTCATAAGCAAACACAAAAAAGAGGCCAAGTGCACAGCAAGATGGTGGCCATAAATAGTCACTTAAATATTTGTTGACTGGCAAACGCGTACATGCATGAATCAAAAGATAATAGCACTACGTGGGGATAATAATCTCAAATTTATGTGTTTGAGATTTTGTTTTCACTTTGGGATTCACTTCACTGGCTATCTCTGGAAATAGATCTGGTCCCAAAGGTGGAGCTCTGACACAATGCTTTTCCCTTGTTTCTTTTTATTTATTTCTGTTAGTTTCCATTCCCCAACCTTCCCAAGTGCCAAACATTATAGAAAAATCTCACACAACTTTATCTCACGTACTCTTTTTTAAAAAAATATGTTTTTATTGGTTTTTAGAGAGGAAGAAGGGAAAAAGAGATAGAAATATTGATGTGAGAGAGATATATAGATCGGCTGCCTCCTGCACACCCCCCACTGGGGATCGAGCCCACAACCTGGGCACGTGCCCTGACCGGGAATTGAACTGGGACCTCTCAGTCCATGAGAGAATGCTCAAGCCACTGAGCCACACCAGCCGAGCTCATTTACTCTTTTTAAAAAATCCTTCAAAGGGTTCTCATCAGTTCTGATTTTACAATGAATCAAGTGAGGCTCATGATGGCTAAATGACGTGACCCTGCAAGTGGGGGGTCAGGATGAGGCGCAGGTCTGCTTGGCTTCCAAAGAGCACCACGTAGTTTTCTTACCTTATCAGAGATTATATTTGTTGCTGCCTATTCATTGAACTTGCCACACTTTCATGGTTCCTTCTCTCAGAGTTGGCAAATTATAGTTTAGCCTTTCAAGTAACATCTTCCTATAAAATACTCAAGGCTTAGGATAAAGACCCTTAAGAGACTAAGAAGTCTCTTAAGAGATGCAAAGTGGTAACAGAGCAGGCTGTGCAAATACTGTTCACGACCATCAACAATAAAACCATCTCTGGTTTCAGTTCTTTCCAGGACGCTCACACACAGATATAGTGCCATATTAAAAGGGTATTTCACAGACTACCAGTTAATTAGTCAATAGCGTGTCTTCCAGTACTGGCGTTTACTTCTAATCGCATCACTCTCAGCTTTTTCCATCAACTGTTCATTGTCAGTTTCCTTATCCTTACATTTTTCCTAGGAGGATTTGTACCTGAATCTAAATTAGGGTGCCGAGAAATCAAGTCCAGAGATGGCTGTCCTTAAGTTTAATCTCTAACTGCCACGGGGAACTATTTAAGCATTGTTGATTGACTTGGCAATGCTCTTTTGAGTAAAGGGTCTTTTCTGATGTCCCCAAAATCATTTACTCTGTTTAAACATAATGCCAGTTCTCTGCTTAAAACTGATGAAAATAACTCTGTTTGCTGAGTTATGAAGGATTGAAATGAACACTGTTCTACTACCTGCTTGAAAAATACTCATGCCCCTGCTACCTAGAAAATGCATATCAAGTTTGAACTAATCTTTATCTTTCTAAGGAGCTGAAGGATTCAATTATACCCAAGATGGGAAGCAATGCTTGGAAGAACTTATTTCCCAAACTCTAAAGCATATTTTTCAAACAGATATTCAGTTCCAATATTGCTTACACCAAATGCTCTGAACACTTTCTTTTCCATTTCACTCTGCTGTCTCAAGTTCGCCTACTCCATGCCCAATTAAGGAATAGATAAGAGGGCTGGAGCCACATGTACTGAATAACAGATTCATCAGTGTCTTCACCAGTGCTTCAGGAAGTTTTTAAAGTAGAATGCTACTTATCTAGAGTAGTAACACACACACACACACACACACACACAAATGACATCAGCATAAATGTAACCTGATATATATTGAATTTATATCATATATATCAGTTTTGCTATCATGACACATATGTGTTTTTACAAAATTACATGCTATAAAGAAGTGGCAGAAGAAGTATCATCTGAAGTCAGATAAAAGTTGTACAGTCAGATATGGATAGGTGTGGCCCATGCACACATGGTGAACTAAGGTAGCGAGCAGATGTTTGGGTTCTGTATTCCCAACAGAATACATGGTTCAGCTAGGCATGACTTGGTTCAGCTAGGTGCAATTTTCTCTATTCATCTATTGTTTCTTGCAGATAAAATGACATACAAAAATGCAAAATTTGCATTATACTAAATTCCTTCCCTAATATATTGATTTCCTTGAACAAATTCACATTTTCACAGTAAGTGTTATAGCAGAACTGACTATCCCAGAAATTGTGTAGGTATGTATCCTAATCGATTCTGATAAAGATTCTTAATACCTTTAACATCTTCTTTCAAAAACTTATTCTTTGTAAAGATAATGCCAAGTGTTTGTAAGGTTGAAATGAAACAGACACTATTATATAACTCTGAAGAAAAGACAAATTGATATTCTTTTCTTTTAAGGTGATTTTGTGAGATTTATAGAGTCCTTTTGAGGGTTAGAGATATGTGTATTCTCTTTTACTAAGTAATCCAGCAACTAGGAATGTGGCTTATGGAAATAAGTGGAGTTGGAGACAATGATTTATGAAGATGGGTGTTCATTGAAGAATGTTCTATAACAGTGAAATGCTAAATGGTCTAAATAAAGAACGATTAAATCAGCCCCCCCCCCAAAAAAAAAATTCATAGAAAAATGTTCAGGCTAATGATATACATATTTTTAAAAGCCTGGATCCCATTTGGCAAAAAGTCTAGGAATGAATACCAGGGAAATGATTAGGCAAATTCAAAAGAATTGTGTATAGGGACATCTTTACTATTGCTTACGAAGAAGAAAAGCTAGATTATATATATATATATATTACAATGACTAGATTGCTTACAGTAATTGTGGGTGAATATGAAGCCACTAAAAAGGACAGTGACCTCCGTAAAGGCCACCTAGCACCCCATTATACAACATACCAAAGGATGGAGGCAGCCACACTAGTGTGCATTTATGTCGTTTCCTGTTTTTCCCTACTTTGCTATAATGTTGCTCTTTGAGCCAGGAGTACAAGCTCATTTGAGAGACAAATCTTGAGCTTTTGATATCCCCTAAATCACACATATATTGAATTTTAATTACAATATAAACATCATTCAATTTTCTACATAGTATTAGAGAGTCTAATTATATCAAATTTGACCAGATACTACTACAAACAGTGAACTCGAGAATCTTTCAACCAGATCTAAAATCTGGATTTTAACTCTTTGCTCTCAACACTGTTGTAGGCACTGGAGATACAATGGAAAACAAAATAAAGCTGTTGTCCCTGGTGAGCTCACATTCTACTTTAGTTAGACAGAAAATAAAATGAGTCATGGTAAGTGTTACAAAAAAAAAAAAAAAGTATGTAAAAGAGGAAAGGGAGTTTCAAGAGTCTAGTGGGAGAGTGGAACTAGATAGTTAGGGAGAAGGGCGTGCTGGGGGTAAGAACACTGGCAGCGGAGGGAACAGCAGAGCCTGAGGCAGGAGTGTGCTCCAAACGTCTGGGCGCCAGCAAGCGGCCTCACGGTCCCAGCAGCAGGGGCAAGGCGAGGTGCTGGTGCTGAGCTCGAGGCCCCTCGCTCAGCCTTGATGACTATTTTAAGAGCCTTAATTTCCACTCTGATAGAGTGAGAAAAGCATTAGCGATCTGCACAGAGAAGTAACCTAGCATGTGTTAGATGTATCGGGAGACTGACCTCTGAGTGAAGAATGGGATGTAGAGGAACAAGGGAAAGCATCAGGCGTCAGTTAGGAAGCTACCGCAAACAGGCCAGGGTGCTACACCGGCAGTGGGGGTTCTGGATTCTGATCTTGTTTGGAAGGTAGAGTCGAAAGGATTTGTACGTAACCTAGAAGTGAATTGTGAGAGGCAAAAGAAAAAAAAAGTTCCAAGTGACTGTGTTTTTAGCCTGTACAACTCGAATGATGCATTTTCTGTATACCAGGAGGGAGCAGATTTCTGGAGAGAGATGATGGACTAGAAAGGCTGTTGGAGAGATGAAAAATTTGGTCATTGTGCTCATTATATAAGATATCTACTAGACATCAAAGGAAAGTATGAATAAACCTGAAGCTTAGGGAAGAGTTCTGGGGTAGAAATAATGTGTTGCAAGCTATGAATACATAGATAATGTTTAAAATCAAGAAACTGGTAGATTTCATGCAGCAGAGGAAGAGGAGTGAGAACCGAGAGCTGGGAAATTCCACATCTGGCACCAGGAAGATGCGCTGAAACTAGTAAATGTGAGATGTCCCAAAGGAGAAATGAAGACTGGGTTTCAAGAAGAAGGATATGCCAACCATGGCAAATACTGCTGATAAACTGTGTAAGTTAAGGCCTGAGGGAAAAAATCGTAAAGATCCCTGGAGACACTGAGAAAGTAAGTTCTGTTGGACTGGAAGAAGAGGGAGTACGGATTGACTGCATAAGACAACACTTGAGAGAACTTTTGCAGTAAACAAGCAAGCAAACAAACAAAAAGAGGAACAAGGTGATGCCTGAAGGTAGTGTGGGTCCATGAAGTTCATTTTTTTTTTTTAAGCTGGGAGAAAATCACAGCATGTTTGTATGTTGGCTGGGGATGATGCAGCAGAGAGGGAGAAGAATAGATGATGCAGGAAAGAGAGAGGACACACACTGAAGCAATGCCCTTAGGTCCGCAAGAAGGGATGGAGCTGGTCCACGGTGCATGGATGGGGGCGTCCAGCGTTCGATGAGGTCACAGAGAAGCAAGAGTGTGTGGGGCACAGACACTGGTCTGACAAATGTTGAATACACGGATGCTCTCTTCTGGTGGCTTCCACTTACTCAGTGGAATGCAAAGCGTATCAGCAGCAGACACTGAGGTGGGTAAGTAAAGAGAAAGGAAACCCTGTGAAATCGTCTTACAGGCGCCTGGGAGATCAATGGAGTGGTGGTCGTGGTCTGATCACCAAGCACCACGAAGGCCCTCTTGAAGCTAGCAGTCACGTAAAAAATTAAGACAGCCCGTGAGCAAGGGCCTGTGTTTTTCTCCACTCACATTTGGCTTCAGGAATTCAAGTGCAGAGTCGGTAAAAATTAGGTTTGACCTGGATTGAGTTTTGCCAGTTCAGCTCCTTCACCATGTTATCTGGGAAGCCTTCCCCACCCATAACATTGTTATTTCCACAAGGTTTTATATTCCCTTTTGAGTTAAGTCGATGTGAGAGTCTTCAGTCACTTACCCCAGAATGAGTCCTAACTTTCATGGAGACTCTGGTTCTTTTTAACTGGTATATAAGGCAGAGTGAAGCAGAGAATTCTCACCTCATTAGGAAGCCGTATGTGAAGAACTGGGTTTGTGATATATATATATTTAGATTTTATGTGGGTTGCTGAGAAAAGTCAGACAGAGCCAGAGGGAGTTTTCTCGGGGCGTTACCACTACCACCCCAGGTCTAACTTGAACTGCATGTCCCCCGTTATTAACTTCTTTCCCCGCCTTCAGCCTCAATGCTCACAGTTCCGCTCAGGAAAGAATCCCTGCGTGTTCTGCGCACTCTGTGCCCTGGAGCTCTCACAGTAGCCTACGAACACTCGATCTTTATCCCCGAGGGGTTACCTGTTTTCCTGACCTATTTCCCCATGTGGATTCAACAGTGTTAAATGTGGAAGCTTGATATTTTTCTATTTCTACCAATGTAAGATAGGATGGCAGGTAGTAACCCCACAGATCCAGTGTACAGGACCACAGATTCATAACTCTCAGAAACGTTTTTGCATAACAGACAATGCACCTGTAACTCCAACGTTTCTTCAAAAGGGATTCATGCCACACATGCAGAATATGTTTCTTAAAACACAAATAACCCCATGTATCAAAAGAAAAGGGTTCGATCAATAAGTGCTTGCATCGTACCCAAAGAACTGACAAAAGGGAACTCAAATGGGAAAAATATACACTTAGTCTAACTATTTACCAGCAATTATCTTTCCCTCAAGTAAAAGGGCTTCTACTATATTTTCTTTTCTCTCTATTTTTCCTGAAAATGAATTTATACAGAGAAAATCAGAAGCAATTTTCTCTTTCTTTCTGTCTGTCTCCTTCTGTGGTTCTACTAGACTTTGGGGAGAGGGGAATGGGAAGGAGGAGAGTCTAAGTCTTTGCAGCTTTAAAAATTATTCCAAAAAGACAAAAGTGTGTTTTGTACCATTTCTCTGTAATAACATTTTTTTTTCTGTCATCCAAACAACAGGAAAGTCTGTGGCTGACCTGCATAGCAATGTATGCATATTTCACAGAATAATTTCACTGTCTGCTAGATAGTGTGTATATTTTCTAGAATATCACATTCTTATATTCCCAAAGCTGTACCACAAAAAACACTGAGTTGTCTTTTTTTGAAAAATAGCTTAATAGAAAATTAAAATTAGTTAAACTTACACACACACACACACACACACACACACACACACCTATATACTGATTTGCAATTTTCAATATAAGTAAAAACACATACTCTGAAAAGCAAAAGACCCTTTAGGAGCTCTTTCCTGGAAAATATTTTAACCTAATAAAAAAAGTCAAATTCTTTTTTTTTTTTTTTTTTTTTTTATCCTCACCCGAGGACATTTTTTCATTTTTTGTTCAGATAGAGTGGGAGGGAGAGAGAGGAAGAGAGAGAGAGAGAAACATCGACGTGAAAGGGACACATCGAGTGGCTGCCACCCGCACGACCAACCAGGGCTGGGGACAAACTGCAACCGAGGTACGTGCCCTTAGCGGGAACCGAACCCGGGTCTCTCTGGACCGCAGGCCGGCGCTCTAACCGCTGAGCCAAACCGGCCAGGGCAAAAAGTCAAATTCTTTAAAAATAATTTGCTTGTTATGTAGGATATATAACTTTGGTAAATCCTAATACATGTATTTTGTCTTATTTTTCCTTGAAAATATGTTTGCTTTTTCTATTCCTTATTCTGTTGTTAACCTTGATTTTTTCTTTCTCAACTCAAACTTGATTATTTATTCAAAATTTGAACAAACCAAATGATTCATGTCTAGTGGTATATATCAAAGTCATTTCCATCTGATCCAAACCAGTGACCACCCTTATAACATGAAAGAACTGGCTTCTCATCTCTCATACTCCAGAGATCTGCATTTTTAGCAACTTCTAATGGTATTTCAGAGTAAACAAAAGCTACTTTTAATCATAAAATTTGGGAAACGCTAATATAATGTACCACACAAAAATAAGTTCTCAGAGTATCTATTATCTAGGAAAAGATTTTATCCAGATTCTAAATGATTGCATGTCAGGAAAGGACTTCAAGAGAGGCCATGATTTAACACAAAGGCCACATAAAGCCCCATTTTTGGATGTAAGACCACTGCTCAGAAGGGTGAGAAATCAAATCTAGGTCCCCTGATTTCTAGTGTACTAATACATGCATTTCACTTCGTTGTGTTTCCCAGGAATGTATTTCAGCAGATTTGCTACTGGTAGGTCTCAATGAAGTGATAAAATGGAACAGTAACACAGTACTCTGTTAAAAAATATCTCCTCCACTAATATGGTGCCTAACATTCCCATCAGAAACATCTTTTCTTTGAGTTATGGTGTGGAACCCACTAAACTTCACCTAGAAAGAAAATGTATATATGAATTTGAGGACAATTATTATAACATTGCCTCTGGCTAATAACAAGACAGGGCAGAGACCCATAGAAATAGCTCCAAGAATAGCTAGTTTATTATAATTAGACAGAATAATATTTCCAACTCCAACAAGAGTGCCTCCTATTGTGCATAATGCTAATCCTGAGTGCCAGGTAAAGTATTAAAACAGAAATGAAAACGAAGAGCCCTGTTCGTACCATCAAGGAGTCCCATTCATTTATTTAGCCACTCAACCTGTTCATTGAGAATCTATTACGTGGAATAATCTTGTCTGTACTAGGAATGTTAATAGGGTTAGAAAATATATTTAGATGTCACTGTGTGCTTCTCTCTCCTGTATTTTTGTCTCTCCTCATCTACAAAGGTAGCCAGAACTCTGTGTCCCTGCTTCAGTGGGGCTGAGTAGGACTTAACCATTGACCAAAAGCCCAAGGTTCTCAAAACCACATCCTTTCTCATCTGTGTTTTAAATCTAAAATTGAGTGGATTTTACTAGACTTTCCAAGAGGACTGAGGAAGAAAAGGAAGTTCTTACATAGTGTCATGGGCCAATCTAGGGAAAGGACTTAAGATTCATTAATACTCGAACGTGTCACTCTTCGCCTCTAGGAAGACAGCAGAATCTGAGAACTGAATGCCTGAATAAAATATCTAAGTAGGCGGGATTCTAGAACCCAAGCTTCTTAACTTCAGAAAATATCCCAGTTCTCAAATTCAGCACCAAATCAAAGGAGCTACCAACCTGTAAGAGTACAGGCAAGCTAAGACAATACCCAATGAGGATTTGAGAGAAATAAAGGAACATGATATTTGTAGCATCTCTGAGTTTGTATCGCTACAGACAAAAATAAAGCAGACACAGAAATAGTACCTGTCTTCAAGTTATTCACAACCTAGTGACAACAGTTGGTATAGCGGTAGATAATTGCCATAGAGTATGATAAAGGCTACAAATCAGGCATTTGCAAGTTGCTTTGGGTCATGGAGGAGGTATGATAGACTCAGCCTAAAGCTTATTTCTACCATAAATGTACCTCAAAAAGTCTTAGCAGAATGACTTACATATAATAGACAAATAATAAATATTAATACTTATTTTGTTCGATTCTATTAAATTAAGGCATGTTTCAGGATCTTATGAACAAGTGACTCTTATGACAAAGCATCCAAAGAGGCAAGTTTTAAACCACTCTTACCCCACACAGGAAACTGTTCATCGCCCACATATCTGCATTTTCTTTATTAACTAAGTACTAACTATTTGCTGTTGTTGTTGTGTTTTGTTTTGTTTTGTTTTGTTTTTAACTATTCACAGCTATCTAAAAATCCATATTTGGGGGAATTTTAGTTTATTTTTTTATATATTAATTGAAAAAGACAAACAAAATATGGTTCAAATACATTCCCTCCCCTCACTATTCAATTGAGTTATAACTCAAATAGAAGAGAGAAAAACTGTGAATATCTTTCTAGGATAAGTAATTTTTTCCAACTCCACATGGCTGAATATAAGGCTGTATAATGAGAATCTAGTTGGATTTCATAGCAGTGTGGTAATTGTTTTCATCATGGTAACACACTGTAATACAACAGTAGCAGCCTAAGTGTGGTGGGTCATTAGGCACATTTGAATGTCATAAAAACTGCAGTGGAATTATTTTCCGTTGTTTAGTATAGTCTTTGCTGAGACTTTTCATACTACACTGCAATGAGAAATGGTTAAAGATCAATTCTACAAATGGTGAAGGAAAGAACGATTAGGCTAAGAAATCATGGCTTTACCGACCGTTATTATAGGAGGCTTCAATCCACCTAAACTGCAATAATCATTTAAGGATTTTGAGTTTTAACAACTACCTATCATGATTGGTAATGGTGTAACTCTATTGTTCCTGGCAAAGGTCTTTCAATGGTATGCATATGTAAGATACTTTTATGCAGGAGAGGAGTTATTTGTATAGCTGTTTCTACTTTTAGTCATTAAATGGGGGAAAGAACCAAGGACTTTTAGTTGGGAGGTGCATCATTAACTAAGATATATTTTTAATGCAGGACTAATTTTAATAAAAATGTCAATTCTCAGATTGAAAAAGGGAAAAAACAAAACACAACAGAGAGAGTGCGGCTGTTAATAGTACGTAAGGCACACTCTGGTCTGGATAACAGCACTTCCAACAGCCGTTTACAACACTATCTGTCTGAGCTGAACCGGCCTGCGTAGGCACCATGAGTGATGCTACCTGAGTTTCTATGATGCTGTTAACTTGAACACAGTGTATTTCAGACTGGCTACCTGCGTTTTGATAAAAATGTCCATTTGCTTTACCGACCGTTACCATGAGATTGCCTTCAAATGTTTCTTAATATGTCTTTATCAGTATTCCTAAGTATATCACTGCTCCGGTCTCCATGGTATCTCTGCTATGGCCAAACAGCCTTGACCTCAGCTCCAAGGCAGCAATTTTCAACCCGTGAGCCACAAGAATGTTTGAAACATGCAACACCTGACTATTTAATCAAGGGCACTGACCTCTTTTCCCTTAGATTGTCCAATAAAAAAACGACGACAGCCAACACAATAGCTGTCTGGTGTGAATGAATCAAAAGCATACATCTATTTTTTGTGAGATCAACAAAAAATATAATATATTTTTGGTGTGCTGCAAATTTCAGTAATTAGTTGGTGAGCCGTGAGCGGAGAAAGGTTGGAAATCGTTGCTCTAAGGCCATCTTACTGTCTCATAGGAAGCCAGTGACCCCTCACTCCATAATGCCTGTGTCTCCTTGGCCAGTTCCCATCGGATACTGCAAGGGACAAAGAATATCTGCTTTTGCCATGAGTCAAAGCCATATGCAGGGGAATGCTAACATCAGTAGGAAAGGGAGAACTAAATGTGTTTTTTTTAAAAGGCTGGAGACTGGAATTGAGAGAGAGAAAAAGAATGAAAGGGAAGAGCAGGAAGGAAGAAAAGCCGGCAACAGAGAAGAGAAAGAGAAAAAAAGAAAGAAAACAATTGGTGCTATGAGCAACTATCTCAGATGTCCCCAAATATCTACATACCTAAATTTTTTTAAAAACATTGATTGTCTTGAGTTTTCTCTCCTAGAGGACCAGAAGCCCTACTTCCTCGAAGGCCCTGTTGGGATACAGCTGTGCCCATGCGTGTTGGCACCTGTCCTGTGGCCTGCTCACGGCCGGTCCTCCGTTTTCTCTGGACGTTGCTCCCCCCCCTTTCCTACCGCAGGCCTCCTGCCCTCACAAAGAAACGCCCACCTGTCTACAGACCACATTCCTTGGACCCAATCATCCCAACCCCTGCTTCCAAATGTAGCTGCCATCACATTTGAGACTTAAATGTTGCTCTGGAAGGGAGAGTGACAATCTGGGCTTTAGGTACGCTGCATGCCTGTTTAAGTATAAAAGCAAGAGACCCTTCTATAGAAATTCTATCCTTGAAATGTTTTCTCAGAGAACATGCCATGTAACATGCTCAAATACCACCAAACCACAACATCCCAAGTGAAGTTACAACGATCAGTACAAAACACGCATCTAAGTCCGGGGAGTTATAAAGGAAGTGCAGAAGACTAATACTCTGAAACAGTAGCTGATTTTCACCCCCATCACCTCCTGTTGCTTTCTGAGTTTGACCAGTGAGGGAGTGAAACATTTATTACTTCAAGGAAGGGATGTTTCAGCTACAAGCAAAGTAAAGGCTTCAGAGGTTCAACAGGCTAGGAACTAACTCAAGGGACTTTATACAGAGGAAAAGAATCCAAACCAAACATAATGACACGGGTCTCTTCTCGCACTGACTACTGGATAATAAGTCCCTGCTGGGTTGGGAAGAACAGACAACTGAAGGGGAAGGGAGATTATTTTAGATCCTTGTCTACACTGGACAAGGCTGGACAGTCGTTAGACCAGAAGAGGCCGTTAGGAGATTAAAAAAGGATAATGTATCAGCTGCCTTTACCGATCACAGTCAGAGAGCAAGCTAGAAATGAAGAGGTGACTTTGAATGTTGGAATGCAGAGATGGAGACACCCAGATGAGGGTCCGGGCTTCCTACCCTTGACAATGCAGCACGAACCTTCCTTTATTCCGTCCACACCACACCCCAGGGTTAACAGAGATTAAGTTTCCATCTTCAATGAAACAAATCACAGCTAAAAAGAATAATTAGGATCAAGTGTAAGAAAGCAAGCCACATTTTGGTGAACCTGTGTTTGTGGACTGAGCTTTGCATGTAGTGCGTGTATAATGATTACAACGAACAATGTATGGATTTGGGGGCCTGGTATAATAGCACCTGTGAGATGGGAACTATTATTATTATTATATTACTATTGCTATTATTTTTGGAAAATTGGGGGTTTTAGACCAACACTATTTCTGGGTTCTTAGGAAAAATGGTTAAGTGTCATTATGAATAAGAAGAAGGAGGAGGAAAACAGTAAGAGCCCCACTTGGACATTTCTGAGCGCTCAGTCCAAACACGGGGTTCCATGCTCTGACTGAGGCACAGCTGAGTAACTAGCTTCACCTTGCTCACAGAAAATATTTCTTACGAAAACTTGCGTCCAAAAGTCGATAAAATGTGTCTTCATTTTGCAGAAAGATTTACAGCATAATATGTTAAATAGCATGATAGTATAGTGAATTTAAATTACCCAGTATTTTAAAAATAATTCATCCACACAAACTTTTTAGGTTCAAATGTATTGTACAAAGTGATCTATACCTGTATTCAATCTAAAAGCAAACATTATTAACTAATTCTGATAAGTGATATGGTCATAAAATATTTATAATAATTCAAATATCATTTGGTGAAGTGGAAAACTACAGAAAATGTCTTAAGTTCTCATAGAACGTCACTGCAATACCTTAAAGGATCAGCCACTGGTATATCATTTTGGCTACCACAAAAATAATTTAAGCTTCCTGTTATATTACTAGTATGTACTGTGACATTTTCCTAGAAAGATAAATAGCATCTCAATTACAAGCACTCTAAATGTTGGTTCATTAAACGAAATAATAATAATAATAACAATAATAATAATAATATTTAACTTATTGTAACCACTAATTTACCACTAATCAACTAGATAATTGGTACAAATTATCTCTTCTAACTCATATAATACATCTTCTATTTGATGGAAAACTTTATATCCAAAAGTCACTTCCACTTTCTGCTGTTTATCCAATAAACAACGTATAAGCTACACCCATGTTTCCCTATAATGACTGCAGAAGAAAACAGAGGGTGACTCCAAATGGTTGTTTTGGAGGCTCTGAAAATGATTTAATATCAGACCATTGCAATCCAATTTCACAAGTTGACAAAATATGTATTTATATGATAGAGAGGAAAGTTAATCAGAAATGTGATAAGGCAATGAGTTACATACAAAGTCAGAAGTCAAAATCTTTTTTTCCAACTCAGAACATGTATAGGAAGCTATTATAAATCCCTAGGTATTTAACAACCAGATGAAATGAGTCGACCCCCCCCCTTTCTAATCAGCAGTTTTCCCCACCGTTTCTTCCCTCCAGCAAACGTGGATTCAAAGCCTGGGTCCATCACCATCCAACGGAGAACGTTCACTGGCTCTCACTCTCACTCACCTCCACTGGTGTCAGTGTGTAAAACGTGGCTGGTCTCTCTCCCCACCAGGCAGAGTTATGAGGTCAAAATTAAATTATAAAATTACAAATACATGAGAAATAAGGTGTTTTATCAGTCAGAGAAGTACTGTGTTATAATTACAGATCCACTTTCTGTCTGACAATATTTCCTCCTCCAGGCTACATACATTGCCTAGCTTGGGGCTAATTAAAAAGTCTTCAGGATTTAGCACATTGTCATTTTCTCCTTGTTGGAAGACAGACTCATCAGCCTTTTCTCTAGTAATTTTTTTCCCTTCCATCACTATGATCGGAGGTGGAGGTGGGATATCGGAAGCTTCGCAGTGATAGACAGTGTAGTGACAGAAAACACACAAAAAATGTCAATTCATCGCGAGTGTTTGCTAACTAGGCGTGAAGAGTTTTGCAGGATCAGTCTCCCAAGGAATATGTTGTAGGATAGAAAGTCATGGTATTTTTTCTTCCTCCTAAGTACCTAGGGAAATGTTTGCTTCAAAAATGCTGAATCAATTTCTTTAACAGTGAAATAATCAAAACTTAACTATCTCTTGATAACTGGTTTAAAAGAAGTCATACAAAAATATGAATCACAAAACCGCCTTTAGAAGTATAAAACCTGAAGAAGCTGAGAAAAAATTAAAGTTAACCTCCCAAAATGTTGCCTATCCCAACCATCTCTACAAGTGATTTATTTCAGATTCTTAAGAAATGGATCATTTCTATACTAAATAATTTGACTAGAGTAAAAAAAAATAGATGGCACACTTCTCAATGTATTTAATAAAGCCAGTATAAGCTTGAAATTAAAATATAATATGGGTTATAAGAAAGGTATTGAAAAGAAAATCAAAATATGTATGAAAATTAATCAAAGGTACCAGCAAAAATACAAGGATAATTTCACGTTAAAAAAAAAAGTACATGATCATTTCAGAATACACAAAAATGCATTATTTTACGTAATTTCTAGTAAAGAGGAGACCAACAAAAATGCATCATAATTTAAAAAATAATCTTTCTTAAATGAAGAGCCAAAAAAATATTAATGACAGAGCATTAGAAGCATTCCCAGTAAAAGCAGACAAAGGAAAATCACCAGAGTCTGGAGCCCGGCCGGTGTGGCTCAGTGGTTGAGCATCGACCCATGCACCAAGAAGTCATCGGTTCAATTCCCAGTCAGGGCACATGCCCAGGTTGTGGGCCCGATCCCCAGTGGGGGGCATGCGGGAGGCAGCCAATTGATATTCTCTCTCATCGATGTTTCTATCTCTCTCTCCCTCTCCCTTTCTCTCTCTCTAAAAATCAATAAAGGAAAAAAAATTTTTTAAATCACCAGATTCTCATTCTATACAATGCTGTGAAACATTAACCAAAACTGAGGTGGTTGGTTACTCAAAAGGAAACACCCCTGTACTTTACCAATGGTGAGCCTTTTCCCAGTGACAGTGCTGATTGACAGTCACCACCAAAGTGCAGGCAGTGGGACCTCACATCACTTAGAAGATGACAGATGACAGTTTGACACACAGAGGATGATTTAGAGAAATCAATATATATATTGATCACAATCACAATCATAATTGGAAAAAATAGTTGAAGCCAGTTAAAGAAAATGACAGGGAAGAACCAGGAGGTAGTGAAGTCCCCCATCATTAGAGAGATTCAAGCACGGTCTCAGGGTCTAGTTGTTGGAAAAATCAGCATCAGATGGTTGGGATGTGTGTGCAAAACACACAGAGAAAATGTGATCTGGTACTAATTGATGTGTTCCGCCCCCGATGGGCAGCTGCGTGAGGCAGCACACTGACACTCTGTGAACCCCGGCTTCCCTATCTAGAGATCATTTCTATATTATGCCCAATTTCAGAGTGGTTCTGAGAATAACATTACTTAATGCATTTAGAGCTCTTTAGAAACTGTAATGGACTATATCAATGTTTGTTGATGCTAATGGTATTGTTGTGATTGGACTAGATGGACCTTTACAATAATTTTCATCAATATGGATTCTCTGAGGCCTATTCACTGCTGAGCTGTGACAGCCTTTCCCACATTCATTACATACAGTAGCTCTCACTTCAGTGTCCCTGTAAAACAGGAACCAGATGTCTCTATTTCTCCAGGTAAGGCTCAGGATCGCGTCACCACACTGTACTGACTGCTGCAGATGGCCTGCCAATCATCCTGGAGGGTGTATGGTTTTCTAGGCTGCTACGGTCCAGAATAAGGTATATGAGAAAGACAAATAGTGCCCTATTAGTTTAAGAATGCCCAGGACATCACTGTTTGTGTTGAATTAAAAAAAAAAAAAAGTAATAAAGGGTTTGGATAACAATCTTTTAGGTAAGCTCTGGTGACTAGAAGAGATAAGAAAAAAAATTTTTTTTAAGGATGGGATGTTATGATAAACAGAGATTGGAAAGAAACCCTTAGAAATCTTTGTAAGACTTCTGCAAATTTTGTTTATAAAGAAAGGGTGAATTGGGATAGCATAGGATGAGAGTTTCCCAGGTGTGAGTTACTAATTCAGGCCAGTTTCTGAAGTAAGAGGGGATTTTAATAGGATAAAATCAAGTGTTACATTGTAGGTGTGTATAAAAGAGCATCGATCCCCAGTGAAGAAATGAAAAGCTGACGTTTCTTTCTTTATAACACAGCTTTTAAATGATGGCTGAGAAGACTGTGTTCTTAGAGGAAACATGAGGAAAATATAAAAGAAGAATAAATGTGTTTTATATTATAAAATAAATTAACAAAATGCTGTTTTGATGTTACTGAGCTCTTCGTTTTGTCCTCCAGTTTTCTCAGTGATGTTTATGAACTCACAAATTAAAAAAACAATTAAATAGTATTATCTTCATCAACATTTTATAGTAATTTAACATATATATGTATATCACCATAGGTTGTGGGGACTTCAGAGTTTCAAAGTCCCTGGATATTATTTGTTTGATTATATCTCTCCAGAAGTTTTAACCAAACTAAGACCAAACTCATAAGTCAAAGCCATTTTTAGGTTTCAATCTATTCTGTAATATTTTAATTTTTAAAATACAAGTTGAATGTGTTCATATATTACTTATATAAATAAAATACATTTAGAGAGGAGAAAACCTATAATGATATTTCCCCCTACTTCTGTGATAGATAAAAGAAAGGAGGTACAGAGTGTAAAGTGGTTTATTTTTTACATCAAAAACTATGGCAAATTGTTAGTGTTATTAACTATGAAAGACATGGCAAGTTTATATCTACTAAGAAACAACTACAATCTCTTTACACACTGCAGATAAAAATTTAACATTTGACACATAGTTGACAGGGCTTAGGAAAATTAAATTGAATTGGTAATTACAGTGTTATTATTCAAAAGTTGATCAAAGGACTAGAAACCCAGTGGAGACCAGTTACTATGGGAGAGTCCTTGGTTTAGCTGCCAGGAACTACTGGGTCTCCCTTGCTGAGTCAAAGATGTATCTCCCATGCCCCGTGAATCAGCACATGACACTTCCAAGCCTCTCCTCCCTCTTCGTTCCTTTGATGAGCTCTTTGGCTCACAGGCAGTTTCCCTTGGCTAAGGTATGTGAAAAGGATATGAAAATTGTTAAGAACTATGCAGATGTAATGTGTGAACAGTAACTTCACAGGTTATCCTCATAGGATGATTCTTTGGAATTTTTGAATGGAAATGTTCTTTAGAGATTAAAAAGGAGGCAAACAGTGGTCAGTTTCATGAACCAGCCTGCACTCAGCTGTCCCCAGGAAGAATGGCAGACCCATTTCTCCTGATACCCAAGAGTGTTCTTCCTACTAAGTACGCTGATTCTCATCTTTTACAAAACCCTTTAAACTATTTTATGAAAATTAATCAGCCCGCATTTACTTATTTATTTATTTATTTATTTGTTTATTTATTTATTTTGAGCATGATAGGTTCAAGGCACAAATGATCAATTTTGCTTTTAGAATTTTTTCCGGGAGTCTATCCTCTCCCTTTTAAACATGTTTTTGCCCAGTTCTCCACCTTCTCCCCAATGAAGTTATGAAGTATTTGATTACACCTGTGCAATAATCAAAACATCCCTCAAAATGTATTCATTGGAATGAAAATTGACCCATAACATATAAATACACACCTTAGACTGAATTTATAAGTTAGCAGATGTAAAATAATTCCACTAACTACATGACCAAGTGAAATCTGGGGCATCAGCAGTCAGGAGAGAAAGGGTTGAACCCTGGATATGAGATTACATAGCAGTTGTCAAAACAATTCACACACACGTGAGGCTTCTGGAGGGCCAGGCGGTGTGCTAAACTCTGGAGACTGCATTAACGCCTCACAAACTCTACATTATTATTGTTGTACATCCGCTTTAAAAATAAAAATATCAGAAAGGACAAACAAGTTGCTAAAAGTCACTCAGCTGACAAATGGCAAATCACATTTCAAACAGCTCCAAGGTCCAGATTTTTAACTGTGATGACACACTGCTGAGACCTGGAGTGTCCTAGCAGGATCTTAAGAAGAGCCTTTCGTTTAGAAATGATCTGGTATTAAAGATCAGCTTACTAGTGATTTGTATAGATCTCTGCATGATAGAGTACTTCCACCAACAGTGCAAAATAATCTTCAGTCTACTGACACATTCACATATATAAGTTTCTCATTTTTACAAAAATTTTTAGGATTTTTGGATATATATATGTGTGTGTGTGTGTGTGTATAAAGTTAATTATATAAAAGATGTTAAAATGTATTTATTTAGTGCTCACTCTGCTTCAAGCACCAAATACTTTGTAATGATTAATTCTTAGCTTTTACAACAATCTCAGGAAAGGGACTATATTATTCTCCTCATTTCACTGATAAGGAAAGGGAGGCAGAGGTACAGCAACTTACACAAGGTCAGAGAACGAATAAGGAGCAGACCGGCACTCAAGCCCAGAGAGTGTGATTCTAGGGCTCATGTTCTTAACCCGTTTTCTAATAAGAACATCCAATTTAGTGTTTACCCTTTTAAAAGACCTGTTATTATAAGTGTATATTCATGCTAATGCCTTCATATTTGACTTATTTTCCTAAAAAGATTTTCAAATTCATACTTTGCAATAAATAAAAAATATTTTGAAATAAAAAAGCATTTAGATAAATATACATACTGAAATTTATTATTTGCACATATGAGCAACACAAAATTTACTCCTACTAATATAACCTGGAAACACTGAAAATATAGCTTTCCCAATATTTTAATTACAACTTAATTACTGAAACCAATTTTAGAAAGTTTAGCCCAAAGAATAATGTTCTCTGAGGTTATATGTAGGTGAGATTAGGGCTTTGAACAATGTGCAGATTAAATCAAATGCAGCCAGTATTCTAGTGCTTACATTTCCTTAACACTAATTAAGGTTTTCCCGAATTGTGCAACATCTCTCAAGTCATTCAAGTTTATTTTCCTTGTCAGACCGGGCTACAACTAGAATGAACAGCGAAGTACTTTATTTCCCTGGATTCCAGGAACAACTTCAAGAGCCTGGTCTGATTAAAGCAATCAACTGAACTTCAAAATAGTCAGTTACGTTTAGTGCCAGGAAATACTCCCATATATAACCACACAACTCCTTGGCCTTTTCTCCATGGAAATCCTTCCTTCAAAGCATACACACACAAGTGTATTTAGAATAGCAATTGTCTGAATACTTCCTCTCGGAGGATGATAGGTGTGTGATGTTTCACAGTTTACAAATGTCTCTGTCACCCTCAGTTGACTTCTCAGCTTGCCAGACACATAAGAGAACAAGGTATAATGATAGTCATTAACAGACACTTTCGATTCTCTCTGCACAAGTACTCACTCACAGCTCACTCACTCCAACTGCTTTACCGAAAACCTTCCAATTCACGTTCTGTATTACTGTGTTTTCGGCTTCAGAAGACTTTACAATTTTTGAAAGTTAGAACACTTCATACAAGCAGAGGAAGGCGACTGGACTGAGTACTCCCTCTTTGCCTCTTCAGAGACAGCGTTCACCTTCCCAGTCCTCTGTGCCCCAGGAGGCTGACCTTCTAGCTGGTCTCGGTGGGCTGCCTTTCCCTCAGACTTTTAGCAGGTCCAGCGATGTGAGGAAGCAACAGGAGGCAGAAGAAAGGAAGGAAGGTCAGGATGGTTTCTCTCCCTGTCCCCTCACTTCCAAGCCATGGCTGGTTGGTTATGCCTCTCCACCAAAGCAATTTCTGGTCAGGCGGGCACAGATCTCTCGCTCCGGGTTCCATAATCTGGTCCTCCCTTTAAATCTACTGGCCTAGAAGTGATGACAAACTGAACCGAGGGGCTCAGTACCCTCTCTTGTTCACTAAATCCTCCCCCTTCCTTTTACAACAGCCCTCTACTCCATTGCCAGCTAAGGGTGCCGGGACCTTGCCGTACAGATTTCACACCCTTCCTGTTGTCCTGAAAAGTATTTTAATACAAAGATGCAAGAAGACACCAGTCAGGTATTTGTTACAGTTTTCTCTTTGCCTCAATAGATATTGGCAGGTGTTCACCCAAAGCTAATTAGATTGCATTAACATTTACACGGAGGGTTAAGAACTAATAAGAAGCGTGGAGCATAGCGCATTGATTAAAAATTGTATGTGACCTTTTTATTCCTTTGATTATTACTGATTCCAAATAACTTTCTGGTACAGGTTCAATTTTGAAGAAAACCCTCACAGACTTGAACATGGTATTTAATGTGTTGGAAATTCTATTATAAATATAATTTTGAATTTATCTTTATTGTTGAAAGTATTACAAAATCCCCCCTTTACTCCCTTAACCCCTCCCCACTCCTGCCCCCTCCTGCCTTCCCCACACTATTGTCCGTGACCATTGCTTATGCATATAAGTTCTCTAGTTTATATCTTCCCATCCCCCCTTCCCTCTGAGGTTCCTCAGTCTAATAACCAATTTGTGCTACAATATAGTTTAATGTTAGCTTTCTAGAAAAAAAACAACAGATTTTTTTTAAAGCTGCTATTACAACTGAGGACCTATGCCAAAATCAAGTTTTGTTTTGTTTTTGGCACAAATTGTCCTAAAATATTTAGTCAGTTTTTGTGCAATTTAAAGTTTTCACATAAGACTATATATTTCTGGCTTCTCTTAAAAAAATAGGTTTGCAATGCCTGGTCCACAGCTCAGTAGGGCAAACTGTCTTGGGGCTGGGTAGGAGTTGTATTTCTTAAGCAGTGCATGAGTCTCCACGTCCTCCCAGTCTCCATCATTCCTTGTTTCTTCTTGCGAGTCTGACTCAGCTGTAGTTTACCTGCATGTGGCCACCATCCACGTAGTTTGTGATTCCTAGTATACGGGAAACTGCGCTCTCTCTGATATGTTATTGAAAACCACACTTAATAATTCCCTATATCTAAACTAGAGTCAGTAAAGGCTCTCTTCTGTAAAGAACCAGATAGGAAATATTTTAGGTTTCATAAGCCATAGCGTCTCTTGTGTGCCACTGAAGCATAAAAACAACCACAAATAATAGGGACATAAATGGCCGTAGCTGCAATCCAATAGCATTTTATTTTAAAAATGAATGGTGGCCTGCATGGTTGGCCATAGTTTGTCATCCCATGGTCTAAATAAATAGAGAATCTGTAATATATTATTGTAAAAGATATGATAATATATCTTAGGATTTTTATTTCTAGATTTGATGTTTTCTGAACAGGAAGGAGAAAGGCTTATGGATAAGGGAGTTGGCAGAGCCTAGGATGAGGCTGGTGAGAATAACCATTAAGAGTGTACAGAAGCCAAGAACAAAAAGATGACCTGGGTTAGAAGTTCAGCTCCATGTCAATGAAAGCTTTCTAATATTGTGACCCAGGAAAAGTAGCTCATGGCAGAGTTTCCAGTCTCTCTTTAATTTCTAAGCTAGAAAATTTCCTACCTCAGAAATTATTCTCAAGTCAGAAGACTAATTCTAGTGTCTTCTCCAAAATTAGGAGGTATTGACTTTTAAATGCCAATGAACCATACAGGCAAAAAGCTGGAAATTAAGACTTCATACCAGTTACAAAAATGTAGGTTTAACTGGATGTTGAAAAGGCAATGAGTTGTAGAAAAGATCCTGAATTTTAGAGTCAGCTATTGGAATACTGAATGCTCTCATTTATTTCATTTGTAAAGATGTGCTTTTGGGGAAAGAATTGAACTCTACAGTAAAGGACCTATTCAGTACTAAAAGCAGTGCTTAATACTGATAAGTTACTGGTTTAAAATTCAGGCATCAAGGGCTCTCAGTTCAAATCAACGTGGAGCTCTCCGTGGTTCTGAACTCTAATTTAAAAACATTAGTAAGAAGAAATGGAGGTTTAAAAAAAGAAAATATTTTGAAAAAACATTGTATGAAAAAATAGACAATCATGATTTAGGTATAAAACAGGATGATTTGCACTTATATGTAGAAAAGTCCAAATTCAATTATTTCAGTTTTTGTCTTAAGCATCTCTAAAATCAAAAATAAAGGGCACCCTTTGCTTATTAAACAAGTATATTTTCAATTTACACAGGATTATAGCCTTTCTACATTCATTCATTAATTCATTCATTTAACAATGAATGTTAGTTGAGTACATACAATATTCTAGGTATCATATTACTCTATTCTTTTGTATTCCAGGAAACAAAATGAATTACACACCATGGTAGAAAAAGGACATGTTCAGGGAAAGAGTCCCAGAGGAAAAGATGCTTAAATTGAAGTATCAAGAATAATTGAAGCAAGCCAAATAAAATTATAGCTGGCAAGGCAGAAGAATTCCTTATAGAGAGAATAGAATACGTAAACACTCTGGAAAGAATGAATGAGTGGAGGCAGCGAGGTTTGTAAAGTATTATCCCTTAAACCTAGGTGAGGAACAAGTAGTGAATCCTTGCATCCAGAGTTTGGGTAAAGCCAATGCAAATGAAACCTTGATGTTGTGGTGTACCCAACACTGTGATGTCAGTATTCATTTCTATGTAAGTGTTGTCTAGTTAAGAGTTCGTATCATTGTGCTTAGGTAGGATACCATAATGGCAGGTTTCAATCCCTTGGATATCCCTAAGCAATTTTATTAACACCAGGAAGTCACATTTAACATTCAGGATCAGTGGAATACAGATTGTGCCTCTGCATGAATAAATGCTTGCTGCAACCCAAATCCCCCAAACAGGGATTAGAATAGGTCATGGAAATAGACTGATATATTGCCATACAGGAATTGACATGGGCAGTATGAGTCTGAAAAGGTCCTGTAGGTTGGCACTAGCAACAACTTTGGGGATTCTGCAGTAAGTATGTGGAAACAGAAGTACTACAATTGTTTTTTGTTTGTTTTTCACACTAAGAGTTGATGGTGTTACATCTACCAGCAATGAATGAATTTAGAAGATATGCAAGTATTATATTAACTTTAATTTTTAAAAATTGTATGTGTGTGAACATGTAGATTTTCCTGGGGTTGATAACCCCAGTTTTTATTAATCCCCTATAAGTTTATGGATCATTGCTGTAAAATATGCCTTGAATATCATGAATGTAATTAAGAGTGTTAGCTGTAGCCAATAACTACAGATTTAGTATTAAGTACAGATATTAAAGAAATTCATAAACTCCTAAGTTTTTATATATCTGTTTTTAAACTGTATTTAGTTAAAATAACAATTAGATAACGAGATGAAACCACTGGTTGAAATTCCACTTTCATAAAGAATAAAATAAAGAGTTAAGGCTCCCTGTCTCAATGATGTGTTCCTTTAGAATGACTAATTATTCATTTTAATTTTTATTGGAAGTTGTTGATGTACAAAATTATATATAAATAAAAATGTATTTGCATGCTAAGAACCATAATAGTAAAGTGAACATCTGTAAACTCTCCAACCATCTTAAAAAATACATACAACATACCATCACTCTGAAAATTCCTCGTTGCCTTTCATAAAACCTGAGTAAGGACTTCTGTAAGCCATTTTTCAAAGTACTTACTCTTCTGCATATTGCCATAAAACATGCCTCTGGCTGAAGACGACTACCCACTTTTCAGTCTCTCAGAAGAAATCCTTATCAACCAGTAAACATACTTTAGTAAAAAAGTTTACCATAAATACTTGACTCAAATTTGTAGTTGCTGACAAGCTCCAAATAGTAAATACAGACATGGGGGAACTCTTTTGAAAAGAAGCTTAGTTATCCTTTGCTCATTTCTTCTACAAGTTGACAGTTGCAAAACTGTTTGATTTTACTACATTTTCACTTGAAGTATTGCTCTGATCTCAATAAGCTAAATGCTCTGACTTCTATTATGCAATTCATCAGTGGAAGAATTAAGTTTTTACTATATATTTTGTCCCATTTTGGCAGGTCATAACTTTCAGAAATATGAGGTAACATATCTTACTTCCATTACTTCCAGTGGACAATACAATGGAAATTCATATAACAAAGATACGCTTGTAATTTTTGTTTAAAAATTTGATAATTATTAAATTATGTAACTTTTAAAGTTACTGCCTAAGCAAAGGCAAATATTTTCAAATGATAATCTCAGATCTGCTTTTTCAAAGGCATGTCCCATTTTGTTCTGTAGAAGTATAGTACCTTTATCAATATTTTTCTTGAAAAATGTTTGTTTCATCTCTCTGATTAACAGTTTTAAATACTAAATTGACATTTGTACAGGTTCTGAATTAAGAGCTCATTTACAACTACACCAAAGAAGTAGTTTGGCCCCCAAACTCTCAGTATCCTCCATACATTTTCTATTTTAATGGAGCTTGAGAACAAGGAAAAGATAAGAGGAAATGTGAGTAAATTTGCTTTTTTAAATAAATAGATACTCTCGAGTAATCTATGCTTAATCCAATTAATTCATTTCCATTATTCAGTCATGGACTGAAATTAAACAGTGATACATTTGACTCTGTGCATTCTCATACTCAGTTAATTCCACAAGTTTTCGAAAATTATTCCCCATGCATTTTCATGTGTTTTGGTGAAAGAGATAAGACTTAATAATGTCCCTGTTTTTAAGAAGTATGCTAATGGTCGTAATAATTCATCTATAGAATGTAATGGAAATTTCTTCACCTGTCACAATGCATAGTAGTGTTGTTTAAAGTGCAGTCTTTTCAATGTATTTTTTTAAAAAACTTGTAATAACTTCCCAAGTAATAACTAGGTTTTGTCTGTCCTTTGAGAGTGTCTGTGGATCTTTATTATTGCTGCAGTTACTATTTATTTTAAGAAACACTATAAATATCATGCTCGTATAAGCATATAAACTCATAAGTTTCATGAAAAAAAGATTTAGCTAAAGTAGTTTACAGAACATTTCAAGCTCCCCCCTCCCCCCCTTCACACATGTATGCACCTTAAATATGATTGTGACATAAGGGGCATCTAAAGCCGCCAGCAACTAAAGACAACCTAATTAAGGTTAATCTACATCAGAAAAAGGTCACTAAATTGAGCTAGTGAAAATCTGAAATTGTACTTAAGAGAACATAAGATTAATTGCATTCATATGAGTGTTGTTTAATTCCGCTAAATGAAGGAAGGTTATGTTCATCCTACCAGGCAGATCAGAAAGATTGCAGTTCCTTCCACACTTGGGGTTCACTATACGTGTAATTTGATAAGTGAACCGGAAATCAGTTATGAATTAACTTTGCTAACCTATTATTAACAATCATTATCCTAGAAATTATAGAGCGAAGAAATCTAGTGATACTGTAAAACCTGAGTGTATTGACATTCTTCCTATCTTTTTTCAAATTTCTAAGGGAATTAAAAGGATGATAAGTGTACATTTTAAGTTTTCTCACTTAATAGAATATTATTTATATTTTAATTGTTATTATTTGGGGAAAGGGGAACTTAAAATGTAATATATGGGGTACTCGTTGGATCCCCTAGGAAATTCAATTAAATGGAGAACGCCCTTCCTCAGGGCTGCATTATTGAGATTTCACCAGACAGAACGTGGTTTCCGGGCTACCTTCACTTTGGTCTCAAGTACTTCCTCTTTTCAGCTTCAGAGGCAGGTGGAGCATACCAGCCATTCTTTTCAAAGACCTTTGGTAATTCCAAAATCAAATTTCATTATGCCAATCCACTGGACTTAAAAGTAGAGAAACATTCTACTTAACGTACTTGCATCTACAGAGCATAAATAATTATCCACATTTTCCAAAGACTGCTAAAACTACAAATACACACTTCAGAAGTTGCAGTGGCTGACCATTCGCTGCGATGGTCCAAATGTAGAGTGACTCGCAACAGACCAACTGTCTTGGTCATATCATCATTACACCCAGGATATCCAGTATGAAAATAATACATTGTTAAGGATAGGTTTTCTGAAGTCAGGGTGTCCAGGTGTGAGGTACAGCTTCAGGGCTCCCTAAAGTTAAACAATATTGTCCACTTCGTTATTGTTGCTATGAACAGCAGTGAAATAGCGCACATAATGGTACTTGGTACAGTCTTGGCACATATAAGTATCTATCTAGGATTCTTGGTGTTGTAGTCATTAAGCTCTTTACCATTAAAAAAAATACACTAATTCAATTATACTTGCAGACTTCACATACAACAACTTCTGATTTGTAAACTGTTTCTGTATTAGCAGAGTTTCTGAGCTTTGCTAGAAAGCATGCTGTGTGATAAAAACAATTCTTAACAAAGCTATGAAAAAGTTTATACAAAGCACAGGTAGTCAGGCTGAAGAGGAAGTAGACTCAGATCTCAAGGCTTTGATGCATTTTTTTAGTATAATCAATACATATAAAAATATTCTAAAATTTTTCTGTGTACCAGTAATCAATAGTACCATGCTTCTATCACTTTTTAAGGGAAATTTTACATTTGGTAAAATGTGCAAAGCTTAACTGTATAGCTTGATTAAAATGGATGTGCATATTTACATGTCTGTGTATGTATACTTTACCAAACTCAAGGTATAAAACATCCCATTCACCTAAACTTGTGCTCTTTTTCAGTTAAAATCTATTCTGACTTCTATCATAATCAACAGGTTGGCCTTTTCTTGATCTTCATATAAATAGATTCATACAGTATATGCCTCTTTGGTTTCTTTTTCTCAAAAATAATGTACAGGGGTAGGAACAATAGATTTACTGTGCCACTGTGACATTATTTTGAGTTAATAAAGCTATGTAATAATCATAACCTGCATGACTTTCTCCATACAAACAACTGTAAACCTACTTTTGCCCACCCCTGTATTTAAGATTTATCCACACTGTAGTACATAGCATTCTATTTTTAAATTGCTGTTTAGTATTCTGTTGTTTATCTCTAACAATTTGTTTATGTGTTCTCCTGTTTATGCACACTTGGGCTGTCTCCAGTTTTGTGCTACTATGAATAAAGCTTCTATGAATATTCTTCTAGGAATCGTGTTTTGCATACATACATTCACATCTCTTGGATACATACCTAGAAGTAAAATTGCTGAGCCATAACGAAGGCATATGTGTATTAAAAATGATCAAAAATCTTTCCAAAGTGACAGTTTCATGTGTGTGCTTTCACCAGTTATATGTGAGTATACCAGTTCTTCAAGAACCTGTCAGTCTTTTCAATTTAAACATTCTGGTGGGTACCTAAGGGTATTTCTTTGTTGTTTAATTTGAATTTCCATGACTAATGATATTGAGCAGTTTTCCATATTTTTTCTCCTTAAGGACAGCAGCAACAGAATCTACATTATCGTTTTTTAATTTCTTTTTAAAGTTATAAATACAAACATACTAATATGAATATATGATATAGTCAAGAACCGAGTAAATCTGTGTTATATAAGTCATTATGGAAATATGTGAAAGAGTAGGAATATCTTGGTAAAAAAATAAGATAGGGCCCATGAGATTAATGAGTAGAAAGAGAGGGTTTAAATCTTTCCTATTTAGCTACACAATGTCTTTAATTCAAATGAATCTGAATTTTGGCCTAAACACATGCAATTAGAAAATGCATTTCTTGATTAAAAATGCTTTCATATAGCAATTTTGTCACAATATTGCAATTCTTTCTATTCATGTACTTTATTACGAATAAAATTTCATTTAAAGGAGTTATTATACAGGAATCGATTTTTAAGTCTTTAGTTATGCAAGGCTTATTTCTGAACCAAAGATATAATCCTCTTTGCAAAATTAAAAAGATACATCCTTGGGAAATAAAATTAAAATGCTGAATTTAGATATAAGAGGAGGAAAATATAGTCAAGTATGAAAACATATGGAGACTAGATTATGCTTTTAGAAAAGGAATATTTTAAGTATTAAAATACATGAGAAAAGGGTTCAAAGATTAATTTAAAACAGAATTTTCTAAATAGGATGCTTAAAAATGGTTTTCATTAGATGCAAGCATCTCTGAGTATCATAATGCTGGCTTCTTTCAATTATACACAAACAATCTATTGAAATGACCCATAATCAACAACTGACTTGTTAAAACACTATTATTTACATACTCTTATATGTGCTTTCAGTCAGAGTATTAGTAAAATGAATTTAGAGAGACTTTGAAAAAATAGTTTAATCATATTTGATATGTACTGTAAATTTAATATTACTATGAGTTATTTAATTAAATTTACATTTTTAATATCAGTACAACTATTCAATCAGATTTGAAAATGCTAGAGCTGCATCCTAATACTGTTTAATGAACTTTCCAACTTTAGTTTCATTACTAAATTATTTAATTAACAAAACAAATATGAAGTACCTATTTTTTTTAAAACCCATTTTCAATTCTATTCTCTGTATTGCCCATTTCTTTTCTTTTTTTTATCCTCACCTGAGGATATTTTTGCATTCATCTTCAGATAGAGCGGGAGGGAGAGAGGGAGGAAGAGAGAGGGAGAAACATCGATGTGAGAGAGACACATTGACTGGTTGCTACTCACACGACCCCAACCGGGGCCGAGGACAAACTGCAACTGAGGTACGTGCCCTTTGCGGGAACCGAACCTGGGACTCTCTGGTCTACGGGCTGATGCTCTAACTGCTGAGCCAAACCGGCCAGTGCTGTATTGCCCATTTCTAAAAATAAAATTCAGAGAACACCATTCATGGTTTTCTAAACTCTTCCCTACATCTATTTTATTACTATAATTGTCAACTTGACATTTAAAACTTCTAGGTGCATATCTACTTATGAATATAGCTCTCTTTCCTTGGATAATAAACCTGACATTTTTTCCTATTAAAATTTACAAATATTTCATTGCTGATTTGTATTGCAAATTGTATGCATTACTTATATAGGCAATTACAACAAAGAATATACACCTCCTATACACAACCTGCAGTCTTACACTCTAAAATAATTTTGGCCCTGGCCAGTTTGGCTCAGCGGTTAGAGCGTCGGCCTGCGGTACAGAGAGACCCAGGTTCGGTTCCCGCTAAGGGCATGTACCTCGGCTGCAGTTTGTCCCCGGCCCTGGTTGGTCGTGCGGGTGGCAGCCACTCGATGTGTCCCTTTCACGTCGATGTTTCTCTCTCTCTCTCTTCCTCTTTCTCCCTCCCACTCTATCCGAACAAAAAAAAAGAAAAAATGTCCTCAGGTGAGGATAAAAAATAATAATAATAAATAAAATAATTTTGAAAAAATATTAACATTCTTTATTTATTTCTAAAAACTAACCATGAGTTATGATGACCATTAATATATGCAAAGTGAACTGGTCATTTACTGAATTTCTCTTCTTGAGATACATATTGAGTATTTTCTATTATCCCATTAAAATGTCCATTGTAAAGGGCACTTATTTATTTGCTTATCTAGAATATAATAGATATTATATTATAAATGTTGCAAATAATTACTTGGAGATATATATATGTATACACATATACATATATATATATACACACACATATATATACACATATACCTAAATATATTATTATATACTACATATTTAATATATTATATTTAATATATGAAGGTATATATTATAAATATATAGACACATATTATATATCTTAAATATAAATAAATAATGCATGCATCGCAATTGCCAATAATATAGCATTGTTTATCATTATATATTATACTTGAAATACTCTTAAAATGGCTTTTGAGAATAATTCTATTTAATAAGTGACTGATCATATTTGACAAAGAGATCTGGCTTAGATTAAAATCTGAATATGCAAATAAATATTGGGTGTATTTCAAACTTGGCAAGATTAATTCTTTTGCCTAATGACAGAGATAAGAGAGAAAAACAGTGTATTATATTCTATTAGGATGTCTAATAGCCAAGGCAATTTTAGATTAAATTAATTAGAAAAGCGTGGGCATCTTAATTATATCACTGTAGAAACAAAGCAATATCAAGTTACTATTTTCAATCATGACAACAGATCAAATTAGACAGGGTATTTTGTTGCAGAAGATTTACACAAACTGATCATGGCATGAAAGAAGCTTGAGGATGAATTAGATTTTTGCAAAGATTAATTACAACATTAACTAAACTAAACTAAACCAGTATGAGGCAAGATCACAGGAGTGAGTCTAATCAATTCTGAGTGAATTTAAAGTAGCAACATTTAATGTATTTGATTTTAAAAACATCTGTCACACGAATTTCCCGAAGTTCCTCCTGTTGCTTTCTTGCCTCTACCTAGAAATGTCACTCTGGATTCAACAAAAAAGTCAGGATGTGGTTAAACGGGTGATGATGCCACTGATGCCGAGGGCCAAGAGGACAGATGCACTGACTGAGTCAGCCTGTCAGTGAAACTGGGACGTCAAAACTGGCAACACTGGGTGCCCAGTGCAGAGCGTAAGAAAACACGATCACTTTTTTAAATTTCCAAATTATCTAACCAAAAACTTCAAACAAAACCTAACTAACCTAACTAAACTAAATGCCAAAAATTTTGGTTTTATCTTGTTATAAAAATATATACGAAGAACAGACTTACTCCAACATCGAAGACCTACATCATTGAGAAATGTTCAAAGGTTCAAGTCCCTAACACAGTCTAAAAGTAAGTCACCTACCTGCCAAATCTGAATTCATAGCACTTTCAAATTTCTTATTTTGACTTTATCTCTTTTTTCACTTTTATCATAAATCCGAAGCCACCAGCACCAGTTCCCTAACCGCGTGATCAACATGTGGACAGACCATTTTGTTGTCTTGTGGACACTCTCGGATCACCAGTCCCAAGCCTCAGATGGTAATGCCAGGGGCAATTTAATATAGTGACTGAGCATTCTGGGCTTTGAGAAACATCCTGAGTTTTCATTACATTATAACCATCTTTGGTTTGAAACAATGGGTTTAAAGAATCACCAAGTAATAAAAAACACAAATACATTTATAGACTATATTTTAGCTTCTTGTATTTGTATTCAGGCTGAGATGTAAATAAATAAGAAAGACTTTATGCACTGGTGCACGGGCTCAAAAATATGGTTAGTTCGGATACAGGTGATTCCTGCTAGCACCCCAAAATAATGTGCGGTGATAGGAATCCAGAGTGGCGAAGGGATTGATTATTCATGAGGATTATAGATTTCTACTCCGATTATCCTAACCTACGTGTTGTAAACTAATTTTTCCAGGTCTGTCAAAACTCCTGTAGTATCATTCTAAATTTGAGGGTTAGGAATATAGATGTGAGTTCTAATATACACCAGTTATTATAATTATTATTTCTGGTATTACTGATACAAGTAGACACTCATATGTAACATATTCACCTAAGAATATGTTACTTTCAATTTATATCAAAGTTAGTACTGTTTTTTTCAGTACTGATACTTTACTGAGAAATTTCTTTTAGAGTTGTATATTACAATTCATCCATTTATTTTACAAATATTTGTTAATAATGGAATATTTCAGAATTGTTGACAATGCTAGTAAAATGGCTAATTTTAAAAAATGTTACATAACTTAAATATTTCACACTCAGGCAGTTTATTAAAGGTTTGTGCTGCCATGTTCTCTTTAGGTTGAACAGGAAAGATTCCTCATCATTCTCTCTATAGAACATATTTTCTTTTGAAAATAGATAAATACTATCAGACAGAAGCCTATCCTGGAGCCATGGAAATGGCTAAAGGTTTAAGTTTCCAAACCCTTCCTTGGAAGCAAATTAGGTAGAAATTACTGAGATATCAACACAAGTGTAATTAAGCAGAATAAATACCAATGATCACTGGTAAAAATGGCCTATGAGTCAAGCGAAATAACTAAGCAAAGTGCCAGCTATCAATAAACATGAAAGTGTGATCTCAGCCGATTGAATGAAATGGATCAGTAGACAACCTGAACGAAGGAATTCCAAGCACATTGCTGAGAAGCTAGTATTTATTACAGACTGATCCCTTAGGTGAGAGGCCTGAAAGCATTTCGACATGTGAACTCAGATGCCTTCTTTAAGTAATAGATGCACACATTCTGGTGCCGCTTCTTATTTTCAATATTGGAATAAGAAAATCTCATTTTTACATAGTATGTTTTTAGGTAAATTTGGTTCAACTAATTATGTAATGACCTCAGTCTGAGTTCTTTGATCTGGGAGTCTATTGGTCAAAATCACCTGCATGAGAATTGTCCAAAAAAAAGGTTTTTAAAGTGAAAAGTTGAATAGGAATGACTTCCCAGTTGGCCACGGTCCCAAACATTCACTATTATATAATACTTTTTGTTAATATTCATGTATTATTTTCTGCTTCTGTAGGTATCTGAATTTGTAACTTCTGGATTTAAATTCTGTCAGATAGAAAAATAATAATGACTATACATATATAAATATAAATATAAATATAAATATAAATATAAATATGTATTTATAGTATATATAGTATAACATAATACACAGTAAATATTTATAATATATATTCAGAGAGAATAATGGGAGGTTCAGTTTCTACTCACAAATCTTTAACCTGCTTCTGACTCTTGGAACACTTGACTTAAAACTTAATAGTTGATGATCCTGATTCCAAATTAGGTTTCTCTCCCTTATAAACACAGTTGCTACCTCAGCACTTATTTTGTTCCAGACAATATATTTTGATGGATTTTTACTATAAGTTGTCTGGGGGTTTTTTAAAAGTAATGGGGCTCTCCATGGAGTTGGCAGTTCAAAGGAAACTAATTCTATTTGGAGTTTGATTGCTTATTTAATTTGCTGATACTCACGTCGAAACTTACCGTAAATTTATTATGAAATTTGTCACTGTCAACTTGGGTTTCTCTCCAAGTAATCACATCTCCCTAAATTATCATAGCCATTGTAATTCAACCTCAGTGTTTTTCCAACAAAGACTAGATACTTAAGCTAGATGCTACTAATTGTGGTCTCTATGTAAAGCTTGGAGTGCATACAAACTACTTACTCAGCTGCTTTATTTCAGCTAGGGCTTTTTTATTTTTATTTTTGTGTGTACATGTTTTCCTTTTTAATTTTCGTTATTTATACGTCCCCTTGGCATTCCCACAGAACTGGTCCATCATCTACTTCAAATCAGCCAATAGCGATTCATAAGTTTCTGATGGCATATCACATTCTGTAAAGCAATCTCCTTGGAATCCCCGGTCATTATCATTTGCAGGAAGAGAAGGCTGCGAAACTTCATGACCTTGTCATGTCCTGTTGGAAGGGAATCAGCTGCAGATATTTATTGACAGGACTCAAGTCTTAAGTGCTTCACGCACCAGCACTGACAAGGCAGAGCAGCGCACAGGTAATAACAAACCCAATTCAAACAGCTGTACTTACACAAGGGTTTGACATCTGTCTTTGCTTCCTCTACAAAAGTGAAAACTACAATGTACCATGGCACAGTTTCATTTTACCAAATTACTAGCTACGTCATCACACAGTTTTGCATTCATCTGGGATTCTTGAATTCAGTCTCCCCCTGTTGGAAGTATATATGTATATTTACCTCTGAGTTTATGCTTTCCTGTGAAATATCTTTATCATAACTATGTATATCCAGGACATCATCAAGATGGTGACATGGGTCATTCCTGACTTCAGTTCCCTTCACAAAAGACCAACTAGCAACTATCCATAGATAAGACACCATTGTGAAAATCTCAGAACCCAGTGGTGAGAATGAAGCAGCCCCTGGGCTACAGAGACATGGAGGACCACAGCAGAAGGGTCAAAGGAACAACTACACTCGAACATTACCCTCCCCCAGGCTGGGATAGTGCCACACAGAGAGGACCCTTCTGGGCCCATAGTTACTCCAGTAGAAGTAAGAGAGCCCAGGGTAAATATCCAGTTCCCCTAAAATTGCATAAAAGTTCCTGGGAGCCCTGGTTAGGTCCTGCCCTCAGGTAGCCCTGGGGCAATCTGCGGGGCTCAGCCACTGGGTATCAGGTAGAGACATAGATGGAGGCTGGGACTTACAGCAACCAGCCCTCAGATCTTGGCAGACTGCATTCCCGCTTGCAGAAGCACCCATGTGAGATCCCAGCCAGTGAATATGCCCATCTGTAGAGCTGAGCCATGTTCGCATCTGGCCAGGAAGCTCTGTTGGCTGTTCTGCCTGATTTGGGTCTCCAGCCAAAAAGCCATACTGGCTGCGGAGTCTGTCTACAGCACTGCCTGGGCAGAGTGCAGATTCCAGCCCCACCCAACTGGAGCAACACCTCTAGTCCTGCCCAACCAGGAAGCCTGGACAGAGAAACCTGGCACCTCTGAAGCCCATCCTATTGTCCCGCTTGGGAAGGAAGTCAAGCCAGCAGCCCTGCCTAACTTCCAGGTATAGCAGCTGGCCGTGCATAACCAGGGAGCCTGAATAGAGACTCTGGGCACTCTCAGAGCCCAACCTAAGCCCTGCCCTGCAGCAGACCCCAGCCTATGGCCCTGTCTAATTGGTGAACACAGCCTGTGACCTTGTCCAAGTATGCGCCCAGTCAATGACTCCTTCCAATCACAGAGCATAGACTGCAGCCCCATCTGATCACAGAGCACAGCCTGTGGCCCTGTTCTTCCATGAAGCTCTATGACCAAATCTGAACATGAAATGCAGCCACTGGCACCATCCTGCTGGGTAGTGCAGCCTGAGACCCCAGCTGACCAGGAGCCAGTGTGGGGCCCAGCCCGGAGCCCTGCTCAGTCATGCAGCCCAACCACTGGCACCACAGGGAACAGCCTGTGACCCAGCCTTACCAGAGGTGACTTCAGAGCTCAGCTCAATGGTAGAAAAATAAATAATCTAATTAAAAATGAACACACACTTTTCCAAAAGAAGATATCCAAATCAAAATCAAAACCACGAAGAGAAATTACCTCACACCTGTTGCAATTTTTAAACCTTTCAGGATCACAAAAGAATTACATACTTAAAAAACTTTTTCCACACAAAGAATTGGCTTAAACAGACTGTGACAAATTGAATAAATGATTCCTACTCACAAATGCTGCCCAAATCTGCTTTGAGAAACACACACACACACACACACATCACATCACATATAATTTAATTTATTAAGCAAGATTAATAACAGATGTTACCTATCTGAAAATAGATGCTATCCCAATGCTCTTTATTTATTAAGAAAGATTAATAACAGATGTTACCTATCTGAAAATAGATTATCTCCCAATGGTCTTTGATATATCAAACTACAAAGGGCCAAGATCCTTTAATAATTTGATGAAAGCTTTAAGCAAAACGTCCTTTTGTACTTATACATCATACATATATTTTCAGAGGCTTTACAATCCTCTAAGCCACAGGACAGACTCCTTAAAATAGCACTTAAAAAGAGTTAAACACTACTGGCTGGTGTTGCTCAGTGACTGAGCATCAACCCATGCACCAAGAGGTCGCTGGTTTGATTCCCGGTCAGGGCACATGCCCAGGTTGTGGGCCCGATCCCCAGTGGGGGGCATGCAGGAGGTGGGAAATCGATGTTCTCTCTCATCAATGTTTCCATCTCTCTATCCCTCTCCCTTCCTCTCTCTCTAAAATCAATAAAGGGAAAAAAATAAAAAGAAATGAGTTAAACACATTTTTAAACATTTTATGTCAAATCATTTTCATTTTATACAACACAATGAGCAATTAGTCCCATTTTATTTAAGAGGAAACTGAGGTTCAATAAGATTAAGTGACATTTCCAAGTAGTAGTAAATAACTGAGCCAATATGTCAATATTCATTTAGTCTTAGTCACTGTATACTCTGCTATGTCACCAAAGGTCTGCTTTACAAATCCCATTAGAATTATATTATAATGTAATCATTGACATTCTATATTTCTGATATTTGGACATACATCAATGATATTTTATATATCATTTTGGTGTGTGTAGAACAATAAAGAAAAAAAGGACAGAAGAAGGAAAAGGAGAGAGTGAGGGAGGAGGGAAGAGAAGAGGTAAGAAAAGATAAGAATAGTTTCTAATATACACAATTAAATAAAATGTGTGTATATACATATATATCATTTGTATAAAATATACATATGTAACATGTATATATACAAGAATTAAAGCTGAGATATATATAATTTGTAGACTTTTGAGTGATATAAACATTGGAATGAAGCCAGATGCTGAATGGGTTTAATATAAACACTAATAACTCATGAATGCCTAGTAGGAAGTGAATATCAGAAAGATATGTGTGTGTGTTTTCTTATGGATGGTTTTTGTGATTCTTCTCTTCTAGCTTTTCAAAGCCATTCATGAAAGAAAAACTTACCAGTTTCCCGACTTGGACCATAACCATATAGAAGAGGCTTAAGCCCAAAGTCTACAATAGGCCCAGAGATAGAGAGAGAAAGCTCTGGAGAGGGCCTCTCTTACTTCTCTTCCTGAGAAAACAAAGGAGAGGGAGTTCCATCTCCAAGCACTTCATAGCTTTCATTAGTAATGACATCTAGACCTACGAACACCACCAAGAGGTCATAAAGAGTGCATGCGTATGATGACAGAGAGGTAGCATTTCACCTATTTAACTATGTCTGGGTCATTCCATCACACGCTCTCTCTCTTCTGATGCACGAGCTCTACCACTGACCCCAGGATCACGTTATTGGGTTTAGCATGTATTATAGATCCAAGAGGAAGGGATCTCTTAATTTAACAGCATTTTCAATCATGTATTGAGTAGTTTGCCTTCAATAATCCATTATTTAATTAAAGAATAATGATTTCTTCTATCACTTTAATTACTTATCTGAAGTCTGACCATTTTGAAGCCAAGTTGCTGAGGAAATGGGACAGAGGGAAGCAGGTCACATCACCTCCTGCACCTGCGCCCTCGACAGCATTCCTTACCCTTAGTCCACTCACAGTCCTGTTCTACAGCTTTCTTTCCAGCATACACCAATTTTGTTTTCTCCAAAGCTATGTAACCATGGCTCTTACAAATCAAAAACACAAGATGTGTTCTAAGGAGTGAGTTTCCTTTGTCCGGGGAGAGGCCTTGACAGGCAGCTTCCCTAGGTGTTGGCAGCATACAAAGAAATAAACACAAAATAAACTTGACCAGTTCCATTACCAGCTTTGATAAAGTCCACGTGCTGATACCCATCTTGCCAATGAATATATCAGGTGCAAATCTATCCTTCTGCCCTCCCAACTCCTCCCATTTGTCTTCTCAAGGCCAACGCCGCTTCACAAACAAATGCTTTTTAAACATCTGTCACGTGCTGTATATCAGAGTTCTGAGGAAAACACAAACAAAGCGGGATGTAATTAAAGGAATAATGAGCAAACGTGTGTTTAATCAGAAATGAGTTGATTTTGAATCTCACCAACAGGCAAAAGTAATTGGTCTGTTGCGAATTATTTGCTCATCTCTGACATCCCTGGTCACTTTGCCTGTGAGAAGCAAAAGCGGCCCAGCACTGTCACCTTCACCATGACAGGAGGTGAGCTGGATTCTCTAGAGGGGAAACCCGTCACTCCTGCATTGTCAACTGAACGTGCAGCAGAAGTATTTTATTTTAAAATGCACCGTGCATCATGGTGATGGCTTCTTTTCCCCAGAGAAGACAATGCCATTTAGGATAGTCTATCATGTGATAGCCCTCATTCATGTCGCCCTGAAAACATTGCTGCATTGTGTGATGCAGGAGAACAGTGTCAAAATGTGCATGAGCTGGGAGCTCAAAGACACATTCGTGTGGCCAGGGGAGTGGTATGAGATGTGTCCTTAGTTAGTCCTGCCATCATTAAACACTAAGTGTTAACAATAACCGCATCTCAGGCCCTGGCCGGTGTGGCTCAGGTGGTTGGAGCATCACCCCATACGACGAAAGGATGTGGGTTGGATTCCCAATGAGGGCACATAGCCAGGTTGTCGGCTCTAGTCGGGGTGCATGCAAGACTGTGGGTGTTTCACTCTCACATCAATGTTTCTCCATCCCTGCAACCCCTGTCTCTTTCTCTTTCTCTCTTCCCTTCCCCTCTCTCTAAAAATCAATAAAAATCATGTCCTCAGGTGAGGATTAAAAAATAATAATAATAAAAGAACTGTATCTCAGGAAAACCTACTCATTTCTTTTCTATTTTAGTTATAACAACATGAAAATAAAGAATATATTTTTTTTCAATTGTGTTTGTCATAGGGTAAAGGGCTAGAAATATATAGTTTTATGGCTCTAGTAATTTTCTCAGATTGTGATACACAATATTTGGACAACACAGGTTAATAAAATTAGAGGAAAAAAAAAATCTCCGAAACAGCTGCATAGCTGCATTAAGTGACCAGGATGAGTTTCTGGTCATGTGGTCACACTCAAATGGACAATCCCAAGAAAAATAACTAAAGAAAAATTAGACTAACAGAGGATTTTCCCCAGATCTCACCCAGATAAAATTCATTCACTCTGAGTTATAGCACATTGCATCTCATTGCTTTTGTCTAAGAAAAAATACAATAAAAAATAAAACACAAATATAGGAGTTATTTCAAATAACCTAGGGAAATTTATCCATGGAACATAATCAAACAAGAAATAGTCTCTTGCAGGTCAGAGGTAATATTAAAAGGTCACCCAAGAGACAAAGGTTGTATTTTAAATGCAAAATGTGACCCATTGTTCTCATACATTGCTGCTCCATCGTGCAAAAGGTGGGATTCAGAAGGAAAAAAGCCTCTAGAAGGTTACGGACTTTTTTACTCTTATGCATCTTAGGAGAACGACTGATCGTGATAACTCATAAGAAAGATGGTGGCATCTCGTTGCCTAAAAAAATTATACTTGGAGGACTGACAACTCCTTATATTCGTAAAGATCAGAGCTCATCCTAAAGCACCATTCATTGCAACAGCTGCTGCTACCTTTTCCTACACACATAAAGGCCCTATTAACTTTGAGGACCTCCCATGTAGTCTAATCCATCTTCCATATATAATAGCCAAAGTCATGAAAACCTCAGGGGTACAAGAGTGGGCAATGAGGCAAGTCTGAACCAGTAGCAGACTGGCACACATTATCAACTATTTTGGTTGTGGGTTGGGGAGGTGAAAGCCCTCCTTAGCAGCATTTGACGATTTCCTTGGTGATCTGATTTCCCATCATGATTGCTTTCAAGCTACCGACTTCAACTTGCTGAAACACGGAGCTGGGAAAAGATATATAGTAACATATTACACAGTACGTCTATCATAAACATTCAATAGATGTAAATAACCCCAAGGACATAAATAATAGCACAATGGCCTGCCTGGTGTGGCTCAGTTGTTGAGCGTCATCCTGTGCACCAGGAGGTCACCGGTTTGAGTCCCAGTCAGGGCACATGCCTGGGTTTCGGGCTTGATCCCTCAGAGGGTGTGCAGGAGGCGGCCAGTCGATGTTTTTATCTTTCTCCTCTCCTTCCCACTCCCTTCCTGTCTCTCAAATTAATTAAAAAATTTTTTAATTAAAAATAAATAAATAAATAAAACTCTTGGTAGAATCCTTCCTTGCCTCTCCCTAACTTCTGGTGGTGGCCCTTGATCCTTGGCTTACAGCTTCATCATTCCAATCTCTGCCTCTGCCATCACATGGCGTTCTCCCTATGTGTCCGTGTGTCATTTTAGAAGTACACTGTTACGCTGGATTAACAGCCTACCCTACTGCAGCATGGTCTTACCTTAACTAATTGCATCTGCAAGAATCCTACTTACAAACAATGTCACATTCTGAGGTACTAGGGCTTAGGATTTCAACATACCTTTTTGGGTGACATGATTCAACCATTAATAGATGTTAAGTTAATAATTTAATAAAGTATGGCTAATGATGATTTGTATTTGAGGCCTTTCTCCCCAAAATAATTGTTTGGTCAATGTCATCTCTCTCATTGTTTTGACAGGAAGGCTATTTGTATTTCCAGTGAACAGAGGAAGAAGTTGACTCACTGATTGAGAAAATTGCCGCAAATCATCCAGTGTAGCAACAAAAAAAGCCTAGAATTTTGTCAGACTGGAAGTTAGGGTCCTTTTAAAGCCTCAGTTCACTTCTTCCTCACTGAAGCCCCTTCCCAGGCTCTGCTCCAGCCTGTTCTGTGCACGTTCCATCAGCACAGCAGCCCCTTCTCACCACGAGAACGTACGCATATCTCCCGGCAAATGAAGTGAAATATTCCCCCCCGAGATCCTTTAATCTCATGCATAAAATAGTGCATTTTGCTGATGCCTTCAGTGGCATAAACACTGGTAACCTACCAAAACACCCGCTGTTTCTCAGCTGTCTTTTAATGTTTTCTGAGCCTGTGATATTGTTTTACAGTTAGAACCATGTGGTTTTTGAACACAGAGATAAAAACACAAAACAGATCATTGTTGTTTCAAAAAAGGAAATAGGCTTTCTGAAATGGTTCAAATAATCTGTAGGGTTTTCAGTCTACAAATCAGAATGGGCATGAAAAACCAGACCTAATACTGTAGTCTCTTCACACTCAGCAACACTGAATGCCCACTCTGTGCAGAGCCCCAAATACAGTTGAGTTCAGTTATTTCAACGGCAGATGTCTACAAATTTCAAATAATTTCCCCCTCCCCTTTTAGTCAATGATACTGATATCGCATTTGATATTGTTTGCTCAATTATTCTTTATTTATTATGGTTAGTGTTTGTTTCCTGATAAACATTTAATCCCTAATTCAGTGTTCTATCTCCGAAGAGGCTTCCTTAAAAAACAGACAGACAAGAACTAACAGACAATTTTAGAACTATATTAGTTTAGTAAAAGCTATCATCAGAAAAGCAATGTATACATTTGAGATACTCTAAAACAAACAAGGAATCATTGCTGACAGTCAGGGACTGAATCTGACAGGAAGTAGTCAAAGTTTCTGGAGTGTTCCACAAAACTACCTCAAAGGCTGCTCATGAGAATGGCTGAAACTCAATTATTCTCTTCCAGCTGCAATTCCCACCCTAAAGCATGGATCTGTTGTACCGAAGCCCTGAAAGGTGACCGCTGGCTTTGGTGGAATGATTTGGGGGCCTGAGCTACATATCTAACAAGGAAGCCCATTTCATTTCCCAGTAGGTCTATTGAGAAAAAGCTGCTTTTTACCATGAACTCAAATCATCCTCCATGCCACCCCCATACATGAGAAATTCTATTCTCATGTTTAGAGCAACACAAATTCAGTCTGAGTCTATTTTCTACATAAGCCCACCCACTATATCTCAATTCAGTTTTATCCAGTAGTTTGCTACTGGCTATCTTCCATATACTAAGCACTACCCCCAGATAATGAGGATGTAGAGATCAGGGAGAGAAAGTCTTTTCTAAGGATCTCAGTCTAGAGAAGGTCTGGCCAATAGAACTTTCTACAAGGATAGAAAAATTCTATATCTGCACTGTCCAATATGGAAGCCATTAGCCACATGTGGCCATTGAGCATGTGAAATGTGAGAGGGCAACCGGAAAACTGAATTTTTAGTTTTATTTAATTTAAACTTGAATTGCCATATGGCCCATACATTGGTAAACGTAATAATAAATGTATAGTTCCCAGCAGAGAAGGGCTGAATTGAGAGAAAAAGTGGTGGATGAGTTCGAGTTACCCTGAGGAGGTGATGGTTGATCTCGGTCTGTGTGCTGAACTTAACCAGGGATGAAGGGGAGAAAGATCCAGAAAGAACATCATAAAGACACAGCTAAAAATGAACCTACTGAGAACAAAGAATTCAAGTACCAGTTTAGGCACAAAATCTGGTTGTGAGATGTCAAGTATAAACTCCATTTTCCTCATGACCTTCACAAAATTAGTTTTCAAGGCATACTACATACACAATTTGTTTTGACCCACAGAAACAATGTGCGACTGTTTGTTTCCTTATTTGAATACAACACTTCAAAATGTGCATCTGAAATTCAAATTGCCATTCAAGGCAGAGCAATGGCTCAATTTGAGTTTACATTTAATTAAAAGAATTCTATAAATTCTTAGCCTAACTGGTAATAAGGCAAGCCTCTATTATCCATAATTGGAAACTGTGAGTTTCTGAACTAAGATATAGGATTTTATGTGTCTATTACAGTTCATCTAAACCATAACAACGATATTTTAGCATTTAAAGATCTTTTTCAAATGTTGAGTAAGTCATCTTTGGATAAACTCTTCTATCCAACTCTGCTTTATAGTCATATATTTGGAAGTAAAAAAAGCTGTCGACATCAGTGTTGAAGGACAAAATTCTAATTAGGCTTGGAAAGGGATGAAACTTGTTTGTTTTTAAACCAGGTACTATTCTAAGCACTAAGGATACAAAAGTGTAAGATGAGACTTACCTTATATTCTGAAGGGCCTACAAGACTGGTATAATTGGATAAATTGATAGCCCTGCTAATAGTTGATGTTGTGTGTCTTCTACCAAATGTGACTACCAAAATGTTCACAGCTTGGGAAAATATGAACTATATTAGGTTTCAGAAAGGTAGGCAGAGAGACAGAGAAAGAAATGTGTGTGTGAGTGTGTGTATTTCTAACTTCAGAGAAAGCCAAAAACAAACAAACAAACAAACAAAGGTGATGTGTTTGAGAAGACAAAGTAAATAAATCCAGTGGAAAATATGGCAGGTGGTGGTGGTGTGGGAATTACCTTTTCAAAACATGAAATAATTGGCAAGATTTTGTTTTACTTCCTAAATATTTGACTCTGACAGTATTTAATCAATTTATATATATGGTTCTCTGAGCAACATTAGTGACTGCAACATAAAATGACATAAAAGTATCAGAAAAATAACAGAAGATTTGATTTTCATATTTCTGAAATTTGAAATAAACTATCAGTCAAAATTACCACTTACATACAACTTCTCAAAAATATTTAATGAGTATGAAGTTAAATGGTATTGATAAGTATATCCAAAAAACAGTCACCTGAAAGATTGCCATTCTGTTTCAAAACCACAGTTCCCCTAAAGCAGAATGGAAAACCCCAAAAGATGCATGTAGCTTATCCTAAGACATGTAAGTTATGGTACTGTCCTTGGAGTCATTTTTTCACACAACAGTATGAGTAGAATATAATTAGGAAAAACAATCCAATGGCTATATAGAATCACATTTCTTAAAGTACAGATTTAAAATACCAAGGTTTGAATAATGTTGTAGGGTACATGCACTTTGTGATTTTATGCTGTTATGCACGGCTATGCAGAAGTAAAATGTGCTTCCCAAACAATACAATCTCCCTGATTAGTCCCCTGCCCCAGCCAGGTTCCATTTGACATGGGGACAAATATGAAAGCAGTTTTGGGTGGTGTCAAAGACAAGCAAAGCCAGTGCTAGTTAAAGTGGTATTGACAGACTTGACTGAGTAATAACTATTGCAACAGGGAAGAAAGTCCAGTGAGAACTGAACTCGACTTGGCAGCAACAAAAGACAGGCATTTGAGAGCTTGTTTGGAGGTTCTAGCAGGGGAGTGCAGCTACTCGAATACCCTTGACCGAAGACCGGTCCTCTCCTCTGGGGGGAAGGTCGTCCTCTTCGACGGAGAGCGCAGCTTCGGGAGGGACGCACATGGATCGGTGAGGGAGGAGGGGGACACCCGCCTAGCCAGCCAGATCAGCCGAATCAACCCTGGCGATCAATGGGGTGACAGATGTCGCAGCCAGATCGCCCTCACATCCAAAAGACAGGCATTTGAAAAGGCTGGGATGCGCTAGGAGAAAGGCAATCTAGGGCTAAAATGGGGGAATTTGCTCTATGATACTATTTTGGTTTGTTAACTGGTACTTATCAAAGTTAAGATCCTACTTTCCCACAGAGACTGGGAGATGAGCCCTATCTTCAGGGGTTGACTAGAATAAACAGTAAATTCTTTGGGCAGCTATGAGCTTTCCCAGGTAGGAACTTCAGGAATCTGGAGTTGCCATTCTCAAGTCTCAGTCTTGAGATGTAAGAAACTGTGCTAGTGTTTGTTAAGTCTCATGATGCAGAAATGTGGATGGAGTTGTTATGCACTGAGTGTTCTTTTGCAGTTCTCAGTGGAAGGAATATGGCGGCAGGGGAGGTGTAGCCTAGCCTAGGGAGTGGACGTAGATGCTCAGGAGCTGATCAGTCTCCATGGAGAAGAGATTTTGACCTCTTGGACAGGGAACCTGGGATGTTCTTGCTCAGTTCGTCTTCTGACCTTCATTTGGTGGTGAGGAGGGGAAATGGGGGCCAATGATAGAGGAAATATTAATTGAACAACACAAGCACTGTGTTAGGTCTTTGCAAAAAAAAAATATTTCTTCTCAGCAATCATGCAAGGTAGATACAACTTCAACATTTTATGAAAGAGGAAATAAAAATGCATCAAAGTTAAACTATTTCTCAAGATTAAGTTGTTAGTAGGTTGAGTTGGGCTAAAAGTCAGGTCCAAGTTTACTTGCTGCTTATTCTAAACATCTTGTCTTGACCTTCAGTAAAGAACGAGCCTGACTATCTGCCACAAAAGACCAAGGAATTCATATATTCAATTAAAGCAGTTCTGGGTCAAGTTAGATGCTGTGTAACCAAGAGCTGACAACAGAGGTATTTGTTTTCTTAAATAATATTTCCATAGTTAGCTAATTAAATTCATATTAATTTAATTGCTCCTTAAAAGTCATCTTGCTTAGAAGAGTTTAATATCTCAAAATATTATTGGTCTCTTCAAAATACAATTGAGAACCATGTTTGGTAGAGAAATAAGTATTTGCTATGGGAATATTTACTATTAGTGTTACTATTACTGAATGAATGACAAATTGAGGGAAAAAATTTCAAAACATCTTCCATTCTCAAAGAAAAACCTAACTGTCAATGAATGTATAAATAAATAAATAAATAAATAAATAAATAAATAAATAAATAAAACTGCATGTAGCAGTCAGATTTGTTGGATTTATTTGCAATGAGAAATTTGATCCACTGAAATCTTTCTCAAAATAAATTTGGTAGCCAGGCTATCAGAAGTATTTTGGTATTTAAATTATAAAATAGTCAAAAGGTTTTTAATTAGAAATTTAACTAGAATTACTTTTCTAACTAAATTTATATTTATTTTTGTAAAGCCAAAGCTATACCTACCATCAATTAACATAGAATTAATAATTCTATATTAATTGCCACTAAGGCCATGCTTACATAATGCACACATTCAAGTTTGAGTATCATGAGTTCACGTTTCACTAGAATGTTAAGCATAAAATACAATTATAGTATGCTCAGAATACTTCAATTTTCTTATTGTATAGTTTCTTTCTTTCTTGTTTTTGGAAAACACTAAAAGGACATTCTATTCTCAGGGGAAGTAAGTAATTGAAATTTAAAAAGTCTCTTTCCCCTCCAACTTTCCTCATACTCTTGAATTGGTAAAAATTTTGAAAAAGACTTGCCAAGAACCTATTTTATTCACTTCTCTCAAAGATGGCTTTAAAAAAGAATGTTCTGTCAGTAAATCCAGGTGATTAGAAGAGAAAGCAATGAAACTCGAAGGTCTAGATGGTTGCATTTTATAGAAAATCTGATGTGCAACATTAATTTTAACATTTGCAAGAGATTTAAGCAGTATGACTATTTCTCATATGTACTGGCTGCAGTTACCTAGGTCGAGATTTCTTTTTTGTGAACATAACTATGCCAAATAGTTTTGTCAGTGTGGGCACCTGTCACCTTGACCATCTGTGTGATAATACATTTTTCATGTTGCAATGCTTGATCATTCAGTGAAAAATGAATTAATGTCTTTAAAACTTTGGCTTAATTCAAGGAAAACTCCTCATTTATCCTAACTCAAACATGACACAGAGTGGAAGGAATGTCCCTTGCAGGGCAAAATTGTAGGGAATTCTCAGAACTTATAAAAATGGGGACTACCAGTTACTTATTTCTACAAGTTAGAGATTTTGATCCTGTCACTGAAATGACAGAAATGTGCACTCCCAAATGATACTGTAGCCTTCAATACATATGATTTCCCAAGTACCCCAAGAACTCACCTAACCCATCCTTTTATCTCAGTCTAAATGTAAACTTGAAACATCCCAGATCACAGCCTTTTCTGTCCCAAAATTCTTGGGCAATTCAGTCACTTGTGTCAAGACTCCTTGGTATATGAAGCAATGCTAGAACTTCAGTCTCCCATTGAAACTTGATAGTAACAGACACTATATTAACATTAGAGGTAGTCATCGTTATGAAAGGGAATACTCATTCTATTTTATATACAACTTAGAATATTTTAGAATTATAGTGCGCTTTTTTCTACCCTAAGCATGCTCCTGTATTTTTGCCAAATGTTCTTGTGCACTGGAGTCAGAACCCACTTAAAATCCTATACAAAATGAAAACAGCAAAGTATTTTTCATATCCTTCCTGTCTTTGACTATCCCATCAAGTCTCACAGAAACTCTTCAAAGTTTTATGATTCTCAATAGATGTTATAAAATAACTCGTTTTCTGTCAGAGATATTTTCTAATTTTAGCTTTATTTAACTTACCTTTATGGAAACTGGGACAATCATTTAGGCAAAAAGACAACGATTCCCAGGCTCAGTCCTCTAACAAGATATTACACCATGCCGAGGATGGTAATGAACTCATTCCTCATGAGATATCTTAAATTAAGTCATCAGAGAAAGGGTTCAAGAGAGTCACATACACTGAGCTGTACTGATTAATAAGTTCACACAGTTGTCTAAAATAGCAACTCTTTGTCTCTTTAGAATTAGTACCTTAGGGAAGTGGTATTGAGCATCTTTTAAAGAAAAGATAGAATTGATCTCAGAGGCAGAGGCACTAGAAAAAGAAATAAACCATAGAAACGCAGAGTTAGAGGTATTTTGCAGGTTACTTATTAAAACGTAAATCCTGTGTACCTCTCCAAAAAGGATTCAAAGAGAACCTGCTTCAGCACCTCTAGATATGACACACTACATTCTATTTCTTTTATTATTAATTTATTTTTGTTACAGATGTTTCTCCCTTTTCCATTAACACCTTCCTCCCGATACCCCCTCCCCCACCCCGCAGCATTGTTGTCTATGTCCATTGGTTATGCATATATGCATATAAGTTCTTCGGTTTATCTCTTTCCTCCCCCACCCCACCCTCACCTCCTCTGAACTTTGTCAGTCTGAACCCTACTTCCATGTCTCTGAGTCTATTTTGTTTATCAGCTTATTTTGTTCATTATATTCCACAAAAAAGTGAGATTATGTCATATTTGTCTTTCTCTGATTGGCTTATTTTGCTTAGCATAATACTCTCCAGGTCCCTCCATGTCATCTCAAAGGATAAGAGATCTTTCTTTCTTACAGCTGCATAGCATTCCATTGTGTATATGTACCACAGCTTTTTTATCCATTCGTCTACTGATGGACACTTGGGCTGTTTCCAGATCTTAGCTATTGTAAATAGCGCTGCTATGAACATGGGAGTACATATATTCTTTCTGATTGGTGTTTCAGGTTTCTTAGGATCACTAGAAGTGGGATCACTGGGTCAAATGGCAGTTCAATTTTTAATTTTTTGAGGAAACACCATATTGTTTTCCATAGTGGCTGCACCAGTCTGCATTCCCACCAGCAGTGTTCTGGAGTACCCTTTTCTCCACACCCTTGCCAGTACTTGTTTGATGATTTGTTGATGGCAGCAATTCTGGTGGGTGAGAGGTGATACCTCATAGTCATTTGAATTTGCATTTCTCTGATGGTTAGTGACGCTGAGCATTTTTTTCATGTGTCTCCTGGCCATCTGTATGTCCTGTTTGGAGAAGTATCTATTTAGATGCTTTGCACATCTTTTAACTGGATTCTTTGTCTTCCTTTTGTTGAGTTGTATGAGTAGTCTATATATTTTGGAAATTAACCCCTTATCTGATGTATTGTTGGCAATTATGCTCTCCCATATAGTGGGTTCCCTTTCCATTTTGATGCTTGTTTCTTTCGATGTGCAAAAGCTTTTAGTTTGAGGTAGTCCCATTCATTAATTTTTTCCTTTGTTTCTCTTGGCTTAGGCATTGTATCAGTGAAAATTCTGCTGAATGTGATGTCTGAAATTTTGTTGCCTACATTTTCTTCTAGGAATTTTATGGAATCACGAGTCACATTTAAGTCTTTTATCCATTTTGAGTTTATTCTTGTGTATGGTGTAAGTTGGTGGTCTAACTTCATTTTTTTGCATGTAGCTATCCAGTTTTCCCAACACCATTTATTAAAGAGGCTGTCTTTACTCCATTGTATGCTCTTTCCACCTTTGTCAAATATTAATTGAGCATAATGTATTGAGTCAATTTCCGGGTTCTCTGCTCTGTTCCATGATCTATATGCCTGTTCTTGTGCAGTACCAGGCTGTTTTGATTACAATAGTTTTGCAGTATAACCTGATATCTGGTATTGTGATCCCTCCTATTTTGTCCTTCTTTTTCAAGATTGCTGTGGCTATTCTGGGTCCTTTTTGGTTCCATATAAACTTTTGGAGTATTTGTTCTATTTCTGTGAAATATGTCGTTGGTATTTTAATGGGGATTGCATTGACTCTATAGATTCCTTTGGGTAGTATGGACATTTAATGATGTTAATTCTTCCAATTCATGAACAAGGTATATGCTTCCACTTTTTTATATCATCCTCTTTTTTCAATGTCCTGTAGTTTTCTGCAAATAGGTCCTTTACTTCTTTGGTTAAGTTTATTCCTAGGTATCTTAATTTTTTTGCCACAATGGTAAATGGGATTGTTTTTTAGTTTCTTATTCTGTGAGTTCATTATTGGTGTATAAGAATGCCATCGATTTCTTGATGTTAATTTTGTATCCTGCTACTTTGCCAAATTCATTTATTAAATCTAGTAGATTTTTGATGGAGTCTTTAGGGTTTTCTATGTACAATCAATATAATGCCATCTGCAAATAATGACCGTTTCACTTCCTCCTTTCCAGTTTGGATCCCTTTTATTTTTTCTTCATATCTAATTGCTGTGGCTAAGACTTCCAGAACTATGTCAAATAAGAGTGACAAAAGTGGGCATCCCTGTCTTATTCCTGTTCTTAAGGGGAATGCTTTTAGTTTTTGCCCATTAGTATGATGTTAGATGTAGGTTTTTCATATATGGCCTTTATTATATCAAGATATGGTCCCTCTATTCCCACATCGCTAAGCGCTTCTATCAGAAATGGGTGCTGGATTTTGTCAAATGCTTTTTCAGCATCTACTGATATTATCATACAGTTTTTATCTTTCATTTTGTTTATCACATTTATTGATTTGCAAATATTTTACCAGCCTTGCATCTATGGGATGAATCCCACTTGGTCATGGTGAATACTTTTTTTATACATTCTATTTCTTGATGGGCTAGTGCTACAAAGTCAATGTTTGTGTCATCCCAAAATCCATATGTTGAAATCCTTTTCCCCAACTTGATGGTATTAGGAGGTGAAGTCTTTGACAGGTAATTAGGTCATGAGGGTGAAACTCCTATGAATGGAATTAGTGCCCTTATAAAAGAGGTCCCAGGGAGCTCCCTCACCCTTCCACCATCTGAGGACACAGCAGGCAAGCCCTCACTAAGTGTGGAATCTGCTGGCATTTTGGTCTTAGACTTCCCAGCCTCCAGAACTGTGAGAATACATTTCTGTTTGATAAGCCACCCAGTCCATGGTACTTTTATTAGCAGTATGAACACAATAAGACAGTTGGCTTCTTAGGCAACTTACTTGGCTTGTCAGAAGCCACAGACAGTAAAAATAACACCTCATAAGGCTGTTTTAAGGATTAGATTTCCATACAAAATTGTTTAATAAATTGTGAGATTTACACAAGTGCAAATGGTGATTTTCATAGTATCCTATGCAGATTTCATACTAAAACATCCCGTTTGGGACTATAATAATAATTTACCTAGCTGTTACCTATGAAAAAATGATGACGTATTTTTCCATTTGCACTGAGTATCTGCTACAGTTTCTAGCACACAGTGTTTGGTGAAGGTCTACTGAATTAATCCAAATGAACACTACTATGGTATCTCACAAGTTGTGATACTACTGAATAGCGGTGGTAGTTTAGAAGCAGCGATACTTTACATTAAAGATTAAATAATAAATTCACTTTTCATGTGATAAGTTTATATAGTAAGCATACTACAGTGCTAATCTAGAGGGTAAAGGAGGGGACACAGCTGGATATTAGGTTTTGGAAGTGTTCACATGGAAAAGATGGGTGAAATCATTTAGCCAAAGAAACTTTAGAGAGGGAAGAGAAGAAGCTCGACTTGAAAGCTGGGGCAACACTAGGCATTGATATTGGCAGAAGAAAAACCTACAAAGCCAGAACACATACAACCTTACTCAACTGAATCTTACTTGACTTACTCTCCTAAAATGTCCTTCAATCAATCAATAAGTATGTGGTAACATCTACTGTTTGTCCAACATAACTTGGTATTTTGGTGTGTACAAGAGAAAATCTAAATAAGATCCATATTTTTAAAAAATGTTTTTTTTTTTTTCGTTATTGATTTTAGAGAGAGAGGAAGGGAGAGGGAGAGAGATAGAAACATCGATGAGAGAGAATATCAACTGGCCACCTTCTGCATGCCCTCCACTGGGGATTGGGCCCACAACCTGGGCATGTGCCCTGACTGGGAATCGAACCGGCAACCTCTTGGTGCATGGGTCAACGCTCAACCACTAAGCCACACCAGCCAGGCAAGATTCATATTTTAAAGAAGTTTTCAGTCTCCTCAATAGACAACACTCAGTTAAAACAAGCAACAAATAGCAAGCATGGGAGACAAGTGTTGCCATGATGTGTGCGTGACTGCCTGCTGCTATGTGCCAAAAACTCTAGAATTGCAATAGAAGCTACAGAACAGTGAGGGTCTAAGAAACTGAGAAAGCTTCATGGGTGAAGTGGGTCTACAATTGAGCCATATATATAGGTAAACTTTGACACATAAATTTTACCTTCACAAATGCAAATCATTGAATTCTGTCTCCTCCACTTACTAGCTGTATGATCTTGGGCCACTTATTTAACTTGTCTTGGCATCAATGTCCTCATCAATAAACTAGGGTAAATAGTAATTCCTACGTAAGAGATGTTATAAGAATTAAATGAATTAATATGTGACTCATAATTAGAAAAGGGATGGCACATTGAAATGTGTAATGATGTTAGTGATGTTTATTCTTATTATTCTACTGGCTTGAAATAATTATTCCCCTACAAATCAGGCATACTGTGGCCTATTTCTTATTTACTAGATGTGATTTTCTATAAGAACTTTTTCTTATACAGGATTCAACATAAATATATTGTTCTTCCGATTGTGGCCTTCATAACATCAATACGTACACTGATGGATAAGACAGACATTGGACATTGTATGTAGGTGGGAGAACAAAAATTGTTTTTATTATTAACACATCTCTTTGGTCATTTTTGCAACTGAAGATACAAGAGGAGCTTTTAGGATTCTGAATACACTACATTGTTCTTTTATTTTTTTTATTTAGCTCTTAAGGGGATAAGGTAGTCTTGAGAGATGATCAGTGTACTAGGAATTAGAATCTCTGGTTTCTAGTCTGGTCTCTACCACTAACTTGCCGTGAGACTTCGACAAACAAGTTAACTTCCTCAATTTAACTGCAAAATTAGGCGTTATATTTTATTTCCTTATTACACAGAAGACTTGTGTTGTAAATCCAGTGATGATTTAACATTTTAAAATGGTACAGCCAAAGTCTAGGCGGTGTCTGTATGCATCTCAGGTGCTGTGTGATCACAGACAAGTGGCTGCAGACTGTCTCCACATGGAGGGTAGTCACATGAGCCCAGGGGCTGTGACCACGGCCTCATCTCTTGTCCCGATATGGATTTCACAGTCTGAAATTGTTTTCTGCCACTCCAGTCATAGTAGCAGCCATAGTAGTTATTCCATTACCAAAGTTAGTAATTTATGGAAAATTCAAACTACATCATAAGTTGTATCATTCCTGTGATTAAAAAGAAACCCAACTTGCCAGGGATGGGAGAACAGATATTGTGTTCATATGGGACTGTACATGTGTTCCCAAAGTTTATATCTTATCTACACTTGGTCTAAGAGTAGAGAAGGATGCAAGATAGAATGTCTTCACTGTGTTCAATAACTAACTTCCAAAAATCACATCAGAGCAATAATCGTGTTGGATAGATATTTCTTACACATAAAATTATATTCAAAATTCTGAAAATTAAAACTATAGTTCAACCAAAGGTATAATTATTTTGAAAGGGGGAAACTGTATGAATTAAATTCTTCTCTATATATCTTCACCCACTCTCATTAAAGGAAAATATTTGTAAAGATTTAGTACCACATTATTTTAAGAGGTTCCAAAGAGATGGGATGTTCTCTGTTATGTGGTCTCTTTAAAAAAAAAAAAAACAACAACAACAACAATTTTCTAGGTATCCAAAATAATATCCCAGTAGATAATAAAATAATGTCTGCTTGAATTTTTTAAATCAGTCATGGGAACCAAACAAAATAAAACTGTGTTTTCTCATTTATGACTCAATTCAAACCCAACAGTAAATAATTCATTGCTGTGAGGCTAGGACATGACCTACACACGTACAATATTTTCTCAACAGAGGCTGCTTTAATAACATATAAATGTTATTGGATATTTCTTTATACACAATTCACACCCATCCTCTTTATAACAGAAAGATTAAATTTTTATCTGCACAATACATAAACAGGAGTAACAATTTTAAGCTAATAGAAACATAAACATTTGAGTACAAAATGCTTTATCATCTCCAATACTTATATCATGTTTTTTTTTAAATAATGGACTCCTAATTTATTATAGATTTTATAACTACATGTACAATAATCAAGGACTGAATAAAAACCAGATTAATGTACATAATTGAGAAGTTTTTCATATTTTAAATGTGGGAATTTTTCTCACAGAACATCTCTCTTTGATATAATTTTAGTTGTGTCTACAGAGGAGCAATCATTTCATAATTAGAATAAAAAATGTTGCTTATCTGACTGTTTCAGTTGAAACTATATAGCCCTACAGTATGTGAACTTTCTGTTTTCTTTCTTTAATAATTGCATAAAGTAAGAGGAAAGATTGATTTGTTAATAATAATACCCAGAAATTTAAAGCATGCATAATGTTACATAAACCTACACAGTTTCCCATTTAGTAAGCTGATTTTGGTCAAAATTCATTTGCATTATACTGTGCTCAGATTATAATTCATTACATTTTATATTCTGCAATGTTCAAGACACTTTAAATTATTTTTGGAATGAGGTAGAGTATAAATAAATAAAACCCCGAGTACAATATTCATTAAGCAACCAGTAAACACTAAAAAACAAATTACGTAAATTCCTTTACTGACTTAAAAGGTTGTAAATATTGGCAGCTTTGCTGGTTAAATAGCTTGAGCTTTCTTGCTGGGCAATACTGATAAGGAAGGAAAACTATTATGTTTTCAGAAAAAGATATATTAGGTTAAGTAATAATTATATGAAATGCATTTGTTCAGAGAGTTTGAAAATGTTTTTCATGTTGTGTTAATAGAAATAGAATGTGGTAAATCAGGACATTGAGGAGAGATGGTGGAAAAAATGGAAATGTTGATGAAGATTTCCTAGTGTTGACACACTTATGATTACAGGAATGAGGTAAGCTGTACACATAGATGGAGTCAACCAATTTTAATAGATGACGGTTGCAATGGAACCATTGGGCCACAGTGCCAATTTCCTTAGGTATAAATCCCACTCTGCTTTATATTTATAGTGTTATAAATAATGAGAAAATCTACATGAAAATGAGCAAAGACTAATAAAGGACCAAGAGACGAATATTTTTCCAAGTTCCACTTTGGGGGATGTTTGTGGTATAGCTTGGAGGGAGTTGCGTAGTCAACAAAGGATAAGGTTACAAGGCCATGGTCTGAGGCTGTAAAACAACTTGCTTGTATTTTATCTTTAAGCTAAATAATTTCTTGTAAACTCCACACTGTCTGGCACTTTGCCTTACGTGTTCTACCTGCTGGCCATTGTGCCGGGACCGATGCAGCAGAACAGAGAACCACAGAGCTCACCGTTCCGGGGGAAACCTTGATTGTTTTTCCTCCTTAATCAGAGGGTTAGTATAGGAAGAAAGCAGAGTAAACAGTTCTTGGGTTTTGTTTTAACTTGAAAATATTGCTTCTTGTGCAAAATGACAGACTTAAGATGTTATTTTATCTCCTTCCAAAATCCTACTGAAATTAGAGGAGACAAACCAAAGTATAAGAGACTATAATAATTCTGAAAAAAACAAAAAAGATTGGGGATAGCTAGGTCTCAGTGGAGCCACTTTTTTGGATAGGTATCTGGAAGAGAGAAAATGAGTGAGATCATATTGATGTTTTAAACAAAGCAGGCGAAACAGACTTTTCAAGGCAAAGTCAGTAAGGAAGTGGGAGCTATCCTTTATAAAAAAGGCCCAGAGATGTAGAGTAAAAATAGAAGCGGGGCAAGAAATTAGGTAGGTGTGTCTACCTCCGCCATTTACCACCCACCATTGTCTGGTACCTGCTGAAGTATCATTTCCAGTGAGATGTCCACTAATTTCTAAAATTATAAAAATACTCTGTAAAGAAATGTAATGACTTCCATAGACAGAATGGGCCAAGCACTGAACCATTCACATTTTGTGAGCTTTCTAACATATTATCCTGCTACCTCTCTGTCCACTCTGTAGTGTAACCAGCCAGGTCACTAACCCACTTGGCAGGTCCTAGTTTTGAGTGGACAGAATTTACATAATGGCAGAGATTTACATTACTCAATATGCATTTATATTTCCTTCATAAAATAACGATTACTAAAAACAATGAGCAAATTGACAGCACGATGCAGAACAAACAAACAAAAAACCCCAAAATGAGCCAAGACAATAGCCAATCCCAAGAGGCATTCAGATAATACAAGGAATAGAAGAGAACTTTACTATATATTCACAGTACTGATTTGAGAAACTATTGCATCTATATAGCTAACTGGGGTATTTTGATAAATATAACTCTAAAAATAGAGTTCTTGAAGCTTAAAAATCTAGGAGAAATTAAGAAATTTCCTTTTTGCACTAAACCAAAAGGTAAATTAGGTTAAAATATAAGAAAGAGATTAACAAACATAGAGAATTGACCCAGGATGCCAACATCTATCTAATAAAAGTTTTAAGAAAAAAAAAAAGAAAATATAAAAGGGCTGAAAAATATCAAAGGTAAAATAGATTTTAAAAATCTCAGAAATGAAAAAAATACAACACTTTTCAAAATAAAATGGCTGTTATGTGGTTAAGTGCCCAGCGAGACCCACCCATACTCAAAGCTCAATGAAATATCAAGTCTTCAAAGATTCAGAGAAGACAAAAAAATTTATAGTTCAGCTGGTGTGGCTCAGTAGTTGAGTGTCAACCCATGCACCAAGAGGTCGCTGGTTCAATTCCCAGTCAGGACACATGCCCAGGTTGTGGGCCCAATCCCCAGTGGGGGGCATGCAGGAGGCAGCCAATCGATGTTCTCTCTCATCGATGTTTCTTTCTCTCACTCCCTCTCACTTCCTCTCTCTCTAAAATCAATAAAGCAATGTCTTCAAAATTCTGAGGGAAAATAATTTTTAACTCCCAAATCTCCTTTCTGTCAAATTATTAATTATGGTGGCAAAGAAATGGCATTTGAGATGTACAAGGCTCAAAACTTTTACTTTCCAAATACCTCCTGAGACATGAATGTCCAAAAGAAAGGAAGACAAAAAAAAAAAAAAAAAAAAAAGGAAACCCAAGCATGGAAGGGGCAGACAAAGATGAAAACATACAAGCATAACCAAACAATTTTGGATCAAGAGGAAAAGAAATCCTGAGATGATGGTCATGGGGAAGAACTAAAAAATTATTAATACAAATAAGAACAGTAGTTCAGATAGCTCCAAGGGGGAGAAAAAAGAAAAGATGTTCCTAACAAAAATGCTTTTTCATTTTAATAATAGTATATGATTAAGAAATAAGTCATCTTAGTGATCAGGTGGAGGCATGCTATTCTTTTTTAAAGACTATATAATGCCATCTTAAAATTCCAGGAAAATCAAAAAGGCGATTCATAGGCAAAATATAAGGCAAATTAAGATACATTTTGGTGGGTAAAAGTAGAGAATTTATTTGACCTCCATGCTTGAGAGGCACATGCTTTGAGATAAAGAATTACATTTCCTCTCTATGGGTCCAATTAAGGACTTGATTCTCCACTAAATAATATTTGGATAATCATAATATAGTAATATATTGTTTACTGGTTTCAATTTTATGATTAATCTATAATTATGGTTTAAAAGAGCATGTGAAAATGGAAAGACACATGTACAGTCAACAGAATATACCATAAAGTTGATGAAGCAAATGTTTACATATGCTTAAGCCCTGGCTGGTTTACTTCAGTGGTTAGAGCGTCAGCCCACAGACCTAACGGTCTCAGGTTCAATCCCTGGTCCAGGGTACATACCTAGGTTGCAGGTTTGATCCCCAGGCCCTGGTTAGGGTCAATCAATTGATGTGTCTCTCTCACATCAATGTTTCTCTCTCTCTCCCTCTCTCTCCCTCTCTCTCTCTCTTTCTCTCTCCCCCGCCCCCCCCCCCCCCCGCCTTCCACTCTATCTAAAGATCAATTGGGTGAGGATTAAAAAAAAACTTTTTTTTAATGCTTAATTACAGCAATTTTCTGAAAATCATTTTCACATTAACATAATACCTTAAAAAGCCCTTATAATAATATACCTTTTAAAATATATATTGTTTTTCCTTAATGAGAACTACATGTTTAACTTAATCATCTATGAATGAACCAAACATATAATGAATATGGGGAAAAATCAACTAAATATTTTCTTAAGGTTACTGTCAAACACAGGTAAATCTTCCAAGTTTGCAAACCTGGGTACTCCCCATTCTTCAGAGAGACTTCCATCCTGATCACAGGGGGAAAAGTCCAAGGAGGAGAATTCTATTTCTATAAAACTTCTTAACAGTATTCCAATTATAGTGTTTAATAGGTAAATTACACTGGTCAATAATTCTCAGTCATATCCCCCATAAAATCATTTCCTATGCAGTGTTTTGAAATAAGTTATTTATATTTCCAGATACCACCCCACACCTTTGCACACACATACCTATGCTTGTTTGAATATTTTCATATTGACTCGACAGCGTAAAGATATTGCAATGTGAAGACTCTGAAATGGTAAACATTTTGACTGGAAAATCTGTCCTTGCATAGCTAGTGCAACTCGCTCACTGCCGTAAGAGAAAATTAAGTGCAAGAGGCAGTGAAAAACGACCAGTCATTTCTTTTCTCCCAGCTGATACATATCTTATTTATTCTGCCTTGTAATGTGTGAATGCTTCACCATGCCCTATTTTGTCTTCTGCCTCAATTAAAATGTAAATTTCTGCAGCCCATCTCTATAATTCCAAACTGCTCTAGGCAGGGGGATTTAAACTGCTTTTAATAAAATCAACTACAGATGTTAAAATAAGATTTCTTCCCAAGTCTTTGAAATCTATATATGTGCAATGGTATGCTAGATCCTCTGTAGTTATGTCTGGGCTGAAAACATTCAGATAAAAGTAAGAAAAGTGACTGGTGCATTTTAATATCGCCACAGCTGCAAACCTGTAGCTAGGGGACTGACCCTCCTTCTTCTTTTGGACAATTTCTAATAATCAATTCTTTTTCTTTTGTAAAAGATAAATGTTGGTCACATTTAGAATTTATAGCCTCAAAATGCCACTGACCATTTTTCCAGATAGGATAACAATTTGATAGGTAGGGACAGAATTGAAGTCGAGTTTGCAAAAATGACTTTTGGATTTTCATATTAGCCTTTTGGTCTAACTCGTCAATTTATTCATTTCAGTGTCTCGCCCTGTCTTGTAAACCTGTTGCCCTTTTTCCTGGTTAACTCCTAACTCCAGTACCTTCTACTGGAAATAATACCTGGGATAGCCAGAGAGGTAATTTGTCTCTTTGTCTCCTTCATCTCTAGCTGTCCTTGATTATTTTTCACAGTTCTAGTAATATCTGTATTAGAATAATCATATAATGACCCATCCAATCTAAGACACTTTAGAGAGTGATGAGGAATGGAGAAAACAGGTATAACCAGGACTCTCCCAGGCAAACCAGGACATATGGACAATCCACCAGTTACATGGACAGTGTCACATTATTGCTGGAGGGCAGAGAACAGGATACAAGTTGCAATGTGTCGATGAAGAAGGCAGTTCAAACTGCGTGGCTGACATTTGTGGTTCTCTGATGCCTCCAGTTCTTAAAAAGCCCACAGCCTAGTGATGTTGGAGAGGAGAAAGAATGTCTCCTCTTCTGTCACAAATGCTTCACATTTACCAACACAACCCATGTTTCTTTAAGCCAGTGGTTACCAACAAGGGGTGATTTCCCCCTTGGGAGACATCTGGCAACATCTGGAGACATTTTTGGTAGTTACAATAAGGGGAGGGAATGGAGGCATGCATCTAGTGGGCAGAGGACAGGTAGAGCACAGCCTCTCAGAACAAAGAATTATCCCGACCCAAATGTTACTAGCGCCATTGTGAAGAAATACAGCCCTGGCAAGTGATGGAGTGCACAGGCAAGAAGGGCAAAAAGCAAAAGCAGAGGAAATATTGCGAGCTGAGATTCACAGAGCCAACCTTGCAGCCCTGTGTGAAGGAGTCAGCCTTCGGTGAGGAACTGACTTTCACTACCATCCTCGACTTACCATCTCGTGCACGGCTCTCTTTACTTGTTACTGAAGAAATAGCTATAAATGAAAGATTACTCTATGTCTCTACCGTCCTCTGGTTGACCAGCTACCTGAATCGAGTTTGCCACTGCTTTCCCTTTTCACATCCTTCTTCCCACCACTGCCGGTTAACCATCCAGAAGCACTATGCTTATCATATTGGTGCCCTGCTCCAACACCCCCAGCATCTAAGTTCAAAGTCCTCTGCAATCAGTCCTTTGGAAGTTACCTAGGAAAGCTCTTCATAGGCGCACCTAACTTCAGCCATACAGTTCGAGTCTCAGTCCTCCATCCCGCTTCGAGTTCTTTGATGCTTCCTGCCTGGAATCCCTTCTTGCTTCCTTTTGTCTATCCCAGCCCCTTTTCTTCCAGGACCCTGCTTAAATTGCACTTGCCTCAAACTTTTCTTCGTTGTGCCTCCATGATATCCACTCACCTCATTACTCATTTACTGGTATTACTTATTATCGATTAATGTGCATATTCCTAGTCTTCCCTTCAAGACAGTAAACATAAATTTACATTTTTAAAAATGTCTTCTTCAGGAAGGAGCTTTTATCCTTTGCAACAGCATAGGGAGACCTGGAGAGTATTATGCTAAGTGAAATAAGCCAGATAGAGAAAGACAAATACCATATGACCTCACTAATATGTGGAATCTAATGACCACAATAAACTGACAAACAAAATGGAACCAGAAGCGTGGATACGTGGAACGGACTGGCCAGTCAGTGCCCGAGGCGAGGGGTTGGGAGTGACCAGATAAAGAAGGTGAAGGGATTGGCTAAAGAACATATATGTATACCCATGGACACGAACACTAGTGTGGTAAAGGCCAAGGGAGGGAGAGGCAGGGATGGGTGGAGGTGGGCAAAGGGCGGGGAAAAGAAGCACACCTGCAATTACATCAACATAAAATGTTTTAATGAAATAAAAGAAAAGAAAATTAAAACAAAAATGTCTTCTTCAGTAAACTTATTTATGGTAAATTATTCATAAAGACTCTAAGAAACATTCATTGGTCATCTAGAAAATTAATCTTCCCTCTCATGTTTACTGGTATTCAATAAACAAATGTTTTTGATAACACTTATGGAGACATATCTATGACTACATAGGCTCCTAATGACATCAGCTTTCAAAGAAGACTATTTTTTCCAGTTTGAATGGAGCTGCCAACTCCTTGGGTAAAGAGTTTCAGAAGATACTCATTTTTGTTGTTAATCTTATTATTGCTGAGTCTGTAAGGATGGGGGCAACGTGAGAGCAGGATTCAGATAGTAAATTAAGTACAAGACTCCGAGAGAGTTGGCAATGTAACACATGTGTGAACAGGAAAAGAGCCCGGCTGGAGTGGCTCAGTTGGTTGAGCATCGTCCTGTGCACCGGAGGGTTGCTGGTTTGATTCCCAGTCAGGGCACATACCTGGGTTCCCGGTTCAATCCTCAGACGGGGCATGTATGGAAGGCAACCCATCAATGTTTCTCTGTCACATCAATGTTTCTCTCTGTGTCCCTTCCTCTCTCTAAGCATGTCCTCAGATGAGGATTAAAAAAAAAAGAAAAGAAAAGAAAGAAAAAATTTGCTGAAAAGTCTTAAATTTTGGTTAATAGTGTTTCAAGTAGTGTTTTTCAAATTGAGTCTGTAGGCATAAATTTGTAGGCACACAAGGTTTTATGTTTTATGGTTGCTTCATTTTTTAGCTTACATTGCAAATAGAATCTAAAATGATTTATACCAGTATAAAGATAAATTTTATACTTTGCTAAGATTATTTGCAGTTAGATATTTCCAAGCAATAAGGCTTGGAATCTTAGCCATTATTTCTCAAAATTGAGAGAGCATATGTTACTGAGTCCTGAGAATTTCTTTTTTCTTTTTCTTTTTTTTTTATAATCCTCACCCAAGGATATTTTTTACATTGATTTTTAGAGTGAGTGGAAGGGAGGGAGGGAGGGAGGGAGGAGGAGGAGAAAGAGACAGAGAGAGAGAAACATCGATGTGAGAGGGGCACATCAATCGGCTGCCTCTCACATGCACCTGGACTGGGGCAGGAGATCGAACCTGCAACCCAGGTACATGCCAATGACTGGGAATCAAACCCATGACCCTTCGGTGTGAGGGCTGATGCTCTAATCACCGAGTGACACCAGCCAGGGTAAGAATTTCTTTTCTTATTTTATTTTTTTTATCCTCACCTGAGGACATTTTTCCATTTTTTGTTCAGATAGAGTGTGAGGGAGAGAGAGGAAGAGAGAGAGAGAGAGAGAGAGAAACATCGACGTGAAAGGGACACATCGAGTGGCTGCCACCCGCACGACCCAACAAGGGCCAGGGACAAACTGCAACCTAGGTATGTGCCCTTAGCAGGAACTGAACCCGGGTCTCTCTGGATCGCAGGCCGATGCTCTAACCACTGAGTCAAACCGGCCAGGGCAAGAGTTTCTTTTCTTAAAAAGGTTCTGTATAAACTCAAATTTGAAAAACACTAACGTTTGATATATCTTTATGGGCATTATTGGTCTATTTAATAAAAATGATAGCACTATATTTGCACTCTGAAACAATTAGGAGGTTTGTGATTTACTGATAAAAACTCGGCTTAGCTTAGCTTTCTTCAACTGATGGTCTTTGGATGGCCTCTTCAATTCTATTTCTTCACTTTATGAGTTACCTGTTATATGAGATAAATGAGGCAATTTTCTTCACCAAACAACCAGTTTTTGTTATTTCAGTTAAGAAAATTTTAACTGCCAATGTCTCCTTTATTTTCAATGGTATGCATTCATTAATCTAAGAAAATACAAGAGTTTACAAATTTTAAAAGTCTTCTTATTTTACTTTATAATGATTTCTGCAATTTTAACCTCACAAATCTTTTGACAGCATTGTTTCGTTTGAATTACTGCTAAAAAGAGAATCAACACAGCTGGGCAAACTGCAATTCTTTTCCTTCTCTTCCTCAAGATCTTGTAGGGATTCTAACCCCAATGGTCCCTTGGAATGGGCAAACAGTAGGACAGATAACACAGAGAAAGGAAGAGAAGATCATCATTAGACTGAAACACAGCTCTACCTGGACCCTGACAATTCTAGAGCTGAAAAGGATTCTGTGGTGATTTTCACATCCAAACCCAAGAAAATTTTAAGTGTACACAAAATAAGTCCTCCCTTTTTTTTTTTTTTTTAAATCCTCACCCGGGGATATTTTTTCCATTTATCTTTAGATAGAGTGGGAGGGAAAGAGGAGAGAGAAACATCGATGTGAGAGAGACACATCAACTGGTTGCCTCCCTCACGACCCCAACCAGGGCTGGGGACCAAACCACAACTGAAGTACGTGCCCTGGACTGGAATTGAACCCACGACTCTTTGGTCCACAGGCTGATGCTCTAACCACTGAGCCAAACCGGCCAGGCCTGTTCTCCTTTAAAAAAATACATAACTATCAGAATCCAATCTAAAGAACTCATTGCATTGTGTTGACCTGGTCACCTTGCTGCTGCAGGCAGCTGGAGCCCCGTGACAACTTCCCGAGGAAGCAGCTGGGTGAGTAAGGCCTCATCCTTTACTGAATTTCCTAATGAAGAGTGTGCACCTTCTGGGACTTGCAGAAACATCAACCATCACTCTCCTCCCAACCTGCTTTGTAAAGCAGACAGTTGGGGGTGGTGGGGGCAGATAATTGAATTAAATACAGTGACTGAACACGAAAGCTGTGCCTAGGTCTCAGGGGACGTGTGCTTTCTGGAGAACTGACAATCCCCTTCCTTGTCAAGTCAGGTTGACAGCGACTGGGCTGTCTGTGCAAAGTTGTTGAAGTTGCCCTTTGCAACCAGCTCCGCCTGTGAAGTGAGAGGGGGAGAAAGTCTGCATTTGGGAATTCATCTGAAGACATCTTTCCTCCAAGGTTCTTCCTGCTTAAGTGCGAAGTATTCTCAATTCAGTTCACATCCTTTCCAAAGGCAGGCAAATCACTGCCAATCTGACGGGATGTTTTACCCTTTGGCACTCTCCCAATTCAGCACCCTGAGAGGTAGCAGCAAACTGCAAATCAGTTTCAGACTCCTCGTGGGTCACCCCAGACACAAGCTAGGCGAGAGCTGGTCTTACGCTATTCTGCGATTGAGAGGTACTTTATGCTTGGTACTGACCTTCCTCCTTATTGAGAAGAGGAAACATTAACTGAATTCAATACATAAGTCTTGAAGAATTGTTGACTGAGAAAGATGGCCCCATACTGAATGGATGATATTGATGCCTGTTGAGAAAGTTGGAGCACAGCAAAGAATATAGTCAAAAGGCTAGCAGACCCTACTTCTCATCTCACGGGGAATGAAAGCAGTCTGGGTAGATACACCTGTCTCACAACTGTTTAAGACTCAGAGGCTGTTACTCCACATCTTCGCCTTCCTCCTGGAAAGTGGTAGTCAGTGCTGATTCTTCCCCTCACATTCTGCATCTCCTCCTGTCTTCACCTTCACGGGAAACTGCCTTAATGACTTATCTCCTGTATCTTCCTCCATCTTTTGCATGTTCTTGATATATTTGAATAGAATATAAAAACATTCCAGTTCATCCATTTTCCCGAGAACATATTTTTCCCATTGATTTTTAGAGAGAGTAGAAGGGAGGCAGGGAGGGGGAAAGAGAGAAACTTCAATGTGAGAGAGACACATCGACTGGTTGCCTCCCATACATGTCCTCACCAGGGCCGAGAATGGAACCTGCAACCCAAGTACATGCCCTTGACCAAGAATCGAACCCATGACCATTCAGTTCACGGACCGACACTCTAACCACTGTGCCATACCAGCCAGGGCCAGTTCATCCATTTTTAAATATAATAATACTTTTATACTAAGTCACCCCCAAGGTAATGTCTCACTATGATTTCCTCCCACACAGGCATTTACAAGACCACATTGCCTTGCCTCTAATTCTCTCTTCAACCCTCCACCCAGTTGGGATCTACACCATTTACAGAACTTTGCTTTGACCGAGGTCACTGCCTAGTTTATAAGTACATGACATACTTCACAGTCCTTACTCTTCATGCTGCGGGAACATCAGCAGGGTCAGGAAGAGCACGGCCCCTGGGTTCTGACTCCACAAACTTACACCCTTAAGGTGCCATTTATTAATTGTGTTGTCTTGGGCAAAGTATTATTTACACTTTTGTTTCCTCACCTATAAAATGAGGTGATAATAACACCTACCTCTCAGAATTATGAGAATGAAGTGAAACAACACACATAAAGCAACCAGAAAATTGGTACCCAAAACATGTAGCAACTTTCACTCAGCTTTCATGCAGTTTGACATGCTGACAACCCCGCCTCGTTGAAAATCTTTTCTTGTTCAACCTCCAGGGCATTACTTTGTTCAAGATTTTGCTTACCTTTCTGTTTTTAATATCTTTTTCTCATTTTTTTCTACTTCCTTTAACTAAGGATCTGTCCATACCTTCCTTCTAAACTGCACATTCTCTGGAAGCAATTTCATCCATCTTCCTTCCAATACAATGACAACATCACAGTGTTTTCTGTAGCTCAAACCTCTTCGTATAAGGATCTGACTATACTAAATCACCCTCCTTAAATGTCCTACAAACTCAGCATATTTTAAAATCATTACCCAAATCTATCCCTCTGATTTTCTTTCTTTTTTCCAAGTTTCACCAAACCACCCATTTGCCAAAATTTAAATAAGCAATTTCTTTATTTGACATACTTTCTACTATATTTTTTTTTCAAAATTTCTCTTGATAATAATCTATTCTCTGTGCGTCCATCCACTGAGCTCTGGTTTGGGCTCTCATCATTTCTTCTCTCGGGTGCTGCAGTGCCCCCCCCCCCCCATTTTCCAGTTGTCCTTGGTTTTGCTCCTTTTCCATTCATTCTTCACTCTCCTTCCCCTCTGATCCTTCTAAACCACAGACCTGTTTAGTCTTTCCGCTGCTTGGTATTTTCTCAGTAGCAAACCATTGCCTTTCAAGGCGGACTCCAAAGCACGAAGCATGCCACACAAGGTCCTCCATACGTGTCCAGTTTATATTGTCATTTTCTCTGTACTCCCACACTCGTGCTACATTTAAACCACTTGAATTTATACAACTTCAATTCAATTTAGTTTCCTCGAGAGCAGAGATTTGTGACTTAGAAGCATTATTAACAGTCCCTTCAATACACACACGATGAGGAACCCATAACTTTCCCAACTTATTTTAGAGCATAACTGTAGATTTGGGGGTGGGGGGATCTAGAAATCCATGGAGAGATAACATTTAGATCCGTAGGGAATCTTAGTGATCAACTATTCAAGTGTTCTCAAATCTGGCTGCACATTAGGGGAGCTTTCAAAGTATATCAATGGTCAGAAGCAATTTAAAAAAATATAAATAAATCAGTCTCTGGGTCCCAGAGTACATTTATAAAGCTCCCAGGTTTTGCTAATGGATAACCAGGTTGGGAACCACTGATCTGGTCTAACCCATCATTTTACAGCTGAACACATTATAAAACACTTGATTTCATTTTTCCTCTCATTATTTTCCCCCAGCAAAAATGACTAAGGTTAGCAATAAATGCTAAGCAAAAAAGATAGCATAAAACAATAAGCTAAAGACAAACATAAAAAAGTTTATCCTGCATGAGAAACAGTGACAAATATTTTATCCTCCAGACTAGGGCATTTCGCTCTTCTTAAAGACAGAAACTGCTCTCTGTTGTGATGCCAATGCTTAGGATACTGATTGACACGTAGTAGGTATTTATTTAAAATTGATCAGAATGAATAAATAAATGAAAATTCACTAAACTCTACAAGAATAAATTTTAGATAACAATAAACCCTATAGCCTGGCTGGTGTGGCTCAGTGGATTGAGCATCCTCCCATGGACTGAGAGGTCCCGGTTCGATTCCCAGTCGGGACACATGCCTAGGTTGCAGGCTTGATCCCCAATAGGGGGCATGCAGGAGGCAGCCGATCCATGTATCTCTCTCACATTGATGTTTCTATCTCTCTCTCCTTTCCTCTCTCTCTAAAAAAAGTCAATAAAAAAACATATTTTTTTAAGAATAAACCTTAGATAAGAACAACATGAAAAACTGTATCTCTATAGCTTTCATTTGAAGAACTGTGCACCCTTTACATATAGACAGAGGAAAGCTCTGTGTATCTGCATTTCTAAGACAGTAGAAGCAGGTGGTGACTATTATTTCTTTCCTTTAAGAAGTGGACTTACATTTAAAATGTCAATACCACAGTAACGTTCCCTCAGGAAAAAAATTAAATCCTCCTGGAGTTATGTTTTACTTTTCAACTTTAAAGCATAATTGCAGACTTGAGTGAGATTGGAAAAGAAAATGTAGAAATATCTTTGATGACTGAATTAAAAGGTTTGCAAGAGAGAGAACTTTATAATGGAAAGTAACTGTACAAGTTGTTTTGTGGTGAACTGTGTCCCCAAATTCATATGTGAAAGCCCTAGTTCCCAATGTGGCTGAATTTGGAGAGAGGGCTTTTAAAGAGTAAGTAAGGTTAAATGAGGTCATAAGGGTCTGGGTTTCTAATCAAATAGGACATGTGTCCTTACAGAAGCAGACACCAGGATACCCTGAGATTCTCCCCCTCATATAAATGAGAAGCCTGCAAAGCACTTCATCTTCAACTCCAGCCTCCAGCACTGTGAAAATAAATGTCTGTTGTTTGATCCACTCGGGCCGTGGATTGCATGATGGCAGCCCTCGCCTACTTGATGCAAAGGTGGATTTTTTTTTTAAGGGTCCACAAGGAGATAGCATAAAGGGAGCAAAGAACCCAAAACAAGACTCTCCCCCTGCATCCAAAAGAGATTGTTCTGGGGGTCGAGTGTGAAATGCGGTTGAAATATGTGAAATAGAATTGCCTGGAAATGAAACCCAACACATTTTTCACCTATCCATGGTAAACGTCTGGAATATTTTGTAGTGGATCTAACTCACAGCACAATATAATTCCACGTAAAATTACAGTCAGTTAACTATACTTGTTAAAGTTCAAAGTTAAAGACGAAATGCCTCACTATGATTTTCTCCCAGCAGCCATGGGTCTCCCACTGCAGCAATCACTCCTGGGTTTTGTTTAAAAATGAAAACTGAAAAATAAAAATCAGCTGTCTACATGCATGTGGAAATGACAGGTGAACATATTGGATCATTTGGATTCTCCTTACAACGTAAGCTCAGATAACACTGCTAGGGTGTATTCTCATATATTCTCTAAGCCTCCCTGCGTTAGATCCCACAGGCCGCCTTCTGGCTTTTCAAGCAAAATAATCATTCTTTTTTCTTGTAAATTCATTTCAGCAGCAGTTGTGTTTTGATTGGCTGGCTGCACGTCCTCTGGCACTTATTAACATGCAGAGTGGTCCGGGCAGCCTCCTGCAAGGGGGGCTCCTTCAGCAACAAAATGCACATTTTCGGTTTGACAATCAACATTTCATTAATGGCTTGTTAAAGCTGGAATAGACTTCAATGATGACCTGGTTCTATCCCACCTCTCACCCAGTTAATATTAGCAACAGATAACAGACCCAGGTGCGTTGATTCCCAGGACATCATGCTTCCCCATCAAGAACACTAGAGGATGCTTTCTTTATCCTACCTCCGCTTCCTGCCAGGTTCTCCTAAGGTCTACTAGGACCGGAATCCCGACCTGCAGTACATTTGTATCAGGTTTGCCCTTAAATGAACATATTTTAACATCCTGAATAAAACATTCTTGTTTTATTATTGAAATAAAAACACTGTTGTACATATGTAATATACTCTTTAGAATGTAGGATATTTTTTCGATTAAAAATGCTTTTCATTGGCATACAAAGTATTAATGCACTAAACAATTGTTATCTATCTTCTCTACCTTTTATAGAGAACTGTCTGTTATTTAAAACACACACACACACACACACACACACAGCACATTAATGGGCCAACACTTACACCAGGAAAAGACAATGAATCTTTGAACCGCTGAATGAATTTTTAAAACACTTGGTTTTGCCACTTACAGAAATAAAGAGAACACAAATAAACATATGCTGTTTAAAAAAAAGAGAGTCCTGAAATTCTAGCCTCCTCTCCCCTCCACTCCCACCAGGTGCTCAGGGTTAAGCTTTTACTCTCCCAGCCCCCCAGGGATCTCTTCTGTAAACCAGTGAAATGGTACCTTTCTGACCAGTCAGGAAGCCAGTCCCCAGATCGCTCAAGTCTCTTCAGATGCTCAGATCTGTGTCTCTGTAAATGCAGAGAACGCAAAGCATGTGGGAAGAAAGGAAACCCCACACTTATCTAATCAGAGATGAGTACGCAGAGTCGGAGCTCACAAAATGAAAGGTGCAAAGAGGCAACGGTTTTCTTCGCCATCAGAAAAATGGCAAGAGAAGAGCTAAAAGCTACTTTCCCAGACCACACGTGATTCAATAAGCAAGATAATCAGTATTTTTATATGCCACAATTTGAAAAATATACAAAATGCAGACAGTATTATTTAGTATAAGCATGATAAACTTAAACTGTGATTTAAAAACTCACACTAATGCATGTTAAGTTCAAGAAACTGTACCATTTTTATTAATTTGAACAGTGTGTGACTCCTTTAATGAAAATTATTAAACATTAATACTTTTCAATACAAATATCTGTTGATATAATCTCATCTTCTATAAATCACATTATGTTGAAGACAGAGGTAAAGAAAGGCCCCATTGAAGATACATAATGCATCTATTCATCATTCATTTACCCATCCAACAGACATTTGTTGAGTAGATTCTAGGTTCCAGCACAGTCCTAGCAGGAAATCTGTGGCTGAGTGGCCAAGGAGAACATGAATACGAAATCCTCCCTGCTCCGTGTTGGTGCTGGACCCTTTCTCCGTGGCTGGATTATGACCTCTTCCCACGGGCAATGTGGTGGCTGCCTCCTGCACAGCCCAGTGCACCCACATGAAATGATACATAGCAGAGAACCATTCAAACTATATTCAGGGATATGTCTGAGAACAATGTAAAGCAGCAACGGACACCAAGCAAGCTTAACCCTGAGCACCGAGTAAATAGTACGTCTCCTCTTCAACTGCATTAGTGCCATTGAGAAGGGATGGCAGCTGCTCTGTCATGAGCCCTCCAATGAGAGCACATCTGAGCTAACAGAGCACAGAAGAGCGAGGAATACATGGACAAGGCAGACTTACTTCCTTAGTGCTGGAGTTCCACAGCTCTGGGGCTCAGTGTTCATTGAGGCATGTATGTTAATTCATGTGCATGGATTTTATTATGGAAACATACCCACGTTGATGTGTACATGGAATGAAAAGTATCAGAGAACTGCTTTTTAAGAAAACATGGGAGAAATTTTCATGTACACCTATGTATATCTCCCTTAATATAGAAATATGTTTAAAAGAGCCAAAAACAAACAAACAAAAAAATCCACCTCTTAATTTGGGGGCCATGAAGCTTATCTCCCCGTAGGTCTGTTTCACCCTAAAATGGAGCAGAAGTTTAAGGCCAGTGAGAAGTGTCTGCCTGTTTCTGTTTGCTTATTTGTGCTTTAGTGCCATGCTCCACAAATCTACCCCAAGGGAACAAATTTGTGAAGGCAGAATGTATAACTCAGTTTATAAATATTGTATATAAGTATAAAGATTCTAAAAATATACATATATTATGCTCAATATATAGATATTCTAAATACACACACACACTAAATAAATGTTTCTGTTATTAATACCAACCTACGGCTTAAAATTTGAAGGGAAATGGAAATAACTCTCCAGCCCTCCAGCTTCTTGTCCAAATATATACCAGGCTCATTAGGTTTGTTCAGTGAACACGGTTTTTCCCTATGTTCATATATTTTCTCACTTCACAGCCCTTCTTTAAACCTGCATTATTTTGAGGGAGGTCCCATATCAATTTTAAATTAGCCGTTAGCACCTTAACGTGAATTTGTTTCTGAGCTCAACTTCTACCTGGGGACAGAGAGCAATGGGGTTCTGACGTAGCCAGGGAGATGCAGGCATTTTTTTTTTTTTTTTTTTTTTTTGAGCACAAGGTGCTTGAGGAAGTCATGCCTGAGTGGGATGCTAATGTTTGTGGAGATGGGGACTGCATACCTGGAAGAGAGACTCCAGGGATAAGAGAAGAGGAGGGGACGGATGTTCCTCCTAAGACTGATGGTCACGTCCAGGTGTCAGCTCTTAGGAGAGCTTGACTCCTCTCTGCCTCAGGAGGTGTGCACAAGATTGAGATCTGAGTGTGATCGCTGAGTCATTTCTAAGGGGATACTGCAGAATGCAACAGGAGAAGGAGATAGAGGTGGAAGAATCAAAAAATGAAAACCACCTGGATCCCATCTCCCACCAGACCGAGCTCCCACATTCCACCTCTCATACTCCCTCCCACTCCAGTCTGTAAGCTCCCGTGGCTGGAGGTCCGGAAGACTCCGTGTACACGTGCCTCTCCCTGTGCCTTGCAGTAGTACTGTACGCTTTGAAAAGGTGTCCAGACTTCTTTCCTTTTTTTTTTTTTTTTTTGAATAGCAATAGTTTATTCGTAAGCACATGGTTTCAGTGGCAAAAATAACTTCACGTGAACAGGAGACAATAATCAAATCAAAAGAATAAATGCCGGCTAATCATCAGAAAATCTGTGGCCATAAGGGCTATCACGTAGAAATCGAAAATCACTCAGAGGCCAAAGGAGATCCATCCTTTTATGAGTCCACATGGAATAGGTCCACAGTACCTGGAACCTGTAGAATTCTGTAGATTATCACCATTCTAACCAAACAGGACCCATTGGCACATAACTATGGCTTTTAAAGAAATATGATGGACTATTGGTGAGCATTTTGTCTCCTTCCAAACCAATTACTCGTTTAAAAATATTTGCTTTTAGATCACTTGGGCTTTCTGCCATCACAATGTCACCTCTTTGGATACCATAAAAATGTCGACTAAGATTTTCTGCAAAGACAGTATCTGAATTTTGACTTGTAGGCTTCTCTGAGGGTCCAGAACACATGATCACACCCCCAACATATTCAAAAGCGCAGTGAGCTATACAGCCATACTGAACAGGAGAGCCAACAAGTCGGAAGGTTTTTCCCAGAACACCATGAAGCATAGTTCTATATAGACTCTGTCACCATTGCCCATAGGTCTGTTCTACAGCACATTTAATTTTTAGGGTAGTTGCAGGGCTTCCAGAAAAAAAAGCATCTAATGCATGTCTCAAACCATATATGGGTGATCTATGGTTTCAGGATTCCTCTAGCTCCAAAGAACCCAGAAGGCTCTCACCCAAGACTCAGGTGGGCCTTCTAGACTCCTTTCTTAAGACATTCTATTGCTATCACTCAGATGCCAATTCTACTGACTAGAGTCAAAGGGAATTAGACGTCCATTGCTGAACAGGCCACAGTCCCAGTGGTGCTGAGTAAGCCAATTTTCCAGGCCCAGTTCATAATATGCAATTGGTAGCATGGGAGCTCCAAGGCATTAAGCTCTGATATGATGACTAATCAATCAGAATGTGAAGGCTCCCGCTCAGGGAATTCTGGGGAGATTCAGTGAGGCTTTGGAAGCTGTGCTGAAGGAGAAGAAAAGGCCGAGGAAAAAGCTGTGTTTTCTTTCCTCCCTGGGCCTGAACAGCTGTCATCTGTCTCAGAGTGGGAATGCATTTTCTAAGTAAAAATCTCATTTGCATACTATAGAAAGTGGTGGGAAATCAGTGAATAAACAAATTCAGCATCAATTCCTAGCTAACAATCATGACCTTTTCTTTTTCCCTGGAGTCTCCAATTCAGAAGAACTGAAGCTTCACAACATTAGTTTTAGGAGCCAGACTTTTAAAGATGCTGCTTAGAGGAATGCCCTGATCTTTCTCTGCACAGCGGTAAGCTGCTGTTGTAATTTTGCCTAATAATACCCCAAGCTCCACTTGTTACTAACTAAATAGAAATAATTCTACAGAGGCTTCAGACGGAATTGTGTTCTCCAGCATGAATTCTACCAACGCTTAGGCTGGAGCATGCCAAAAGGAATTATTTTATTAATGGCAAATATCCCTCCCTACTCCATTTATAACTTCTTTTCATTCATACATATTATCTGGAAGGTGAAATTAAATTTGCCACATGTGTGTAGTGGATATTAATGTTTGTTTGAGTAGTCCTGAAACTTTACAAGAAGGATTTATTTCCACAATACTCTAATATGTTTGCAGCTTACCACTGGGGAAAATCTATATTACTTAAAACCACTGACAAATAATACCAATATATGTACTTTGGAGATCAGTTTATATATTGTGTGATATTTTTTAGTCTGGGGACACTGAATGTAATACCTGTAGTCTAAAAACAAGTTTCTCTGTTTTCTCATAAATAAAAATGGTTATCACAGATCAATAAAATGCACAGTCCTCTGAACTATCTTTTGATATAACAAAGGTTTAATTATGCCCCCAATGTCACTGTAGTGCAGATTCTATTTTAATCTATTCTAAATCTTAGAAAAATGGTGATTAATTATTCATAAGATCCAAACAATCAGAATGTCAACATTTATTGAATATGACAAATAGTAAAGCAGGTTCAATGTATTTAAATATTTATACAAATATACACCTTCTTAGGGGCATATAATGTTTATGTGTGTTTAAATATTCATATGTACAGAGACCCATCCATAAATCTCACAAAATCATGGTTCTTTATTATTTATTATTAGTTTCTGAAATACCATGTATCATATTAAGCCCCTCATATGTAAGAACTATCTCATTAGCACACATTAAATGTTCTCATCTCTGACAATATAATATTGCAAATAAATTTCACTCTAAAGTTCTCCCTATCATTCTCTCATTTATAGAAAAAACAAAACAGAAAACAAACCACCACTGAATGCCTACTATACACAAGGCAAGAGGCAATGGAGTAGCCAAACCATAAGTGTTTTTCTATCCCTCAGGGATAAGACTGCAGAGGCTGACAGGGGTCAGATTCTGGAGGATGTGATCCAAATTTAAAATTTAGAGCCTACCCTGCAGAAAATAATGTTTTTGAAGAATGTTAAGCAATAAAGTAACATATGCAAATTTGATGTTTTGGAGATTTCAGAAACATCTGATGACCTTGTGTGTATGTGTGTGTATGTGCACCTGATGACCTTGTGTGCATATGTGTGTATGTGCACCTGATGAATGTGTGTGCATGTGTGTGTGCACCTGATAATATTTGTGTGCACACGTACACACAAAACAGGGAACTGCATTGGGAGCTAATCTACTATTCTGCTTGAGATGATAAGCTAATAAAGTAGGGACATTCTAGGGAACTTAGAGAAGAGGGGGCAGATTAAGCCATGGTAGGAAGAACTGTAAGGAGTCATTGTCGGCTGAAGCAATGGAGGATGGAAGGAAGGGGGAAGGATTAGTTTAGGATGATACTTGCGTTTCAACTTTGGTAATTGGACTGGTGGTGGTGCCCTTTGTAGAGATGGAAAATGCAAGAAAGAAGCAGTTTGGGGACAAAGATTATATACTTATTTTGGGCTTGTGGGGTTTTAGCTGCCCATAGTATACCACTAAGAAAATTTCCAGTAGGCACTGGATATACAGGTGTGGAAATTAAAGGAGACATCTTGGATGTGGGTAGAGATTTAGAGTCATAGGTGATAAGTAGCTAAAACCAAGAAAAGGGATTAGATTGCCTTGGAAAAGCAAGTTGAAATAAAGGCAGGAACAAAGAACAGAGCTCTGGGGGATAATAACTATTGGGTTCAAGCTGTTAGAGGAAGAGGTACAGACAGATTAGATGAGTGTCAGGGATGGATAAGGGGAAACAGGAAAACAGCATCTTACAACCAATGAAGAGAGGATTGAGAGCTTCAGACAGTCAAATGTAGGGAAACTAAATTTTTAGGCTCATCCGAACTCACTCCTCACTGAGGCCCTGACTGGTTGGGCTACCAAGCTAGTCTCAGCATTGTCAGATTTTAGCAAGAATTCTAAATCAGTTTAGCCAGAATACTCTATCTTGATATCTGATCACCCTCGATATCTGATGAGGTTCCTCATCCTCCACCATCCCCCAGGTGACATCTGATCACTCTGGTCTGCCTTCAGCAAGAATCCTGTTCAGTCAGGTTATCAGATCCCCCTTACCTGTGATGCTTCTCTTAGTAATTGTCCATTCACTGACCCCTTGAACTTGCTTGTTGGCTATAAAATCCCCACTTTTCCTTGTATTTGGAGTTGAGTCAAATCTTTTTCCCCTACTACAAAATCCCACTGTAGTGCCTGCCCCCACCCCCTTGAATCAAGTCTTCCTTACCACTTTTCACAAGTGTCAGCATGAATCATTCTTCTTTAACAGTGAGGGTCATGGGAGAGGGGCTCCCTGGAATAGCTGCACTCATGGAGGGTACAGCCCAGGGAGATGAAAAAGAAAAACCCAGCAACTCTTTCCTCCCACCCTCCTATCTTCTGCTGTTGACTCTCATTGGACAAATGCACTGGAAACCAGCTGCCAAGAGCACCTGTCTGATCAGTACCAAGGGGCCCACCTCCAGGACACATCGCATGGCAGCAATTGTCAAAGAATGGCTTTGGTGTAGGGGAAACAAAGAATAACTTGAGATTGTTCAGGACATTCATTCTCAAAGGTGTATGGAATGCCTGAACAATTCAAAAACAGAATAAAAACCGGTTTTGCCCTCTTGGGTGTTTTAAAGCATAAATAAATAAGTGCTCTCCTTCTGCTGCTCATTTCTGGAATGTGAATCGTTCAAGTTGTCAGAGAGTATAAGCAATGCCTCTTTATTTGTGGCCATGGAATAACCCTTGCTCAAACAACATTTTGCTTTAGGGCAAATTTTAGCTTCATAGTAGCAAGCAAAAAAAAGTTACATAGGCTTCTGTTTTTACAGAAGTGATTTTTGCATTTTTGGAAAGAATTCCTAGCAGTCTATCTCAGGTGTTTTGAAATTCCTTAACAATGGAGAGAAGCACATCTAGACGATGATCTCCCTTTATCACTCCCCACAGATCTGAGTGCATCAGTGTATTTTATAGAATGTACTAAAAAAAATGCTCCTGGTTCACCGATTAACTGGTTTATGAAAGAAAGAAGCTCATAGGTAGTTGTGCATTGCACTGAGATCTAAACTCAAATGCAAGTCACACAGTGAGTGCATTTAGTGGACAGAGAATTGCATTAGGACACAAGGAACCTGGGTTTGGGAGATGAGGTTCGGGTCTACCCCTAACTATTAATATGATCTCAGACAGGAAATGTAAAATTCTTTGTAACAAATAGTACTTTTCCTGTAAAAGTCTGATTTTATTTCCAGTGTCCTTTTCTTTTTTTTGTTTTTTGTTTTTGTACATGCCCTTAGCGGGAACCGATCCTGGGACTCTCTGGTCCACAGGCCGACACTCCAACCACTGAGCCAAACCGGCCAGGGCTCCAGTGTCCTTTTCAAAATAACTTAAAAAACAATAGGCCTAAATTCTGAAGGTATTCATTGAAACAATCAGATATCCTTTGAAGACTACGTAATGCAGGAAGGGAAAAAATAATAATTACCTTTCTTGGCTATATTTGATTTTTCAGGCCATATTTTTAAACCTGACTTTGGAATCCCCAGTTACATGACCACAGACATTAAATAGACAAGGTGTATAGAGGTAGCATCAGCTAAGGGACAGGTGGTGAAGCTCTGGTCCTGGTCATTGCTTGGAACTTGGCCCTGGATAAAATTGTGCAGTGTGGATTTTTTATGTATTGTGGGGGCAGGAACCTTTCTTCTACCCTCTTTCTTTCTTTTTTAACTTTTATTTCTTTCCTCCCTTCTTTCCTTAATTTTTCCCTCCATTTTTTTTCTTCCTTCCTTCCTTTCTTTCTAACACTCAAGTATTTTCTTTCTAACCCTTTTTTCTCTCAATCTAACCTAGCCCTCCAATATTAGGTCTTTCTCCAAGAGCTTTATCCTTATAAAGATCTGTGAGATACTGACAGATCACAGCTGATCCTTAAATAGTACCTTCTGTGATAGGCTGAATAATGCCCCCCCCCCAAAGACATCCATGTCCAAATCCCTGTAATCTGTGAATACGTTACCTTACATTGTGAAAGGAATTTTGTAGATGTAATTCAGCTAGGGATCCTGAGATGGGTAGATTAACCTGGGCTATGCACGTGGGACCAATATAACCACAAGGATCCGTATAATAAGGAGGCCTGAAGATCACAGTCAGAGGAAGAGAAGATGCAGAGATGGAAGCAGAGGTCAGAGAGCAGAGAAGATGCTGTTAGCTTTGAAGGTGCAGGGAGAAATCATTGGCCAAGGAATACAGGCAGCTCTAGAAGCTGGAATAGAGTCTCCAAAAAGAAAGGAGCCCTGCTGACCCCTTGAGTTTAGCACAGCGAAACCAAGTTCTGACTTCTGGCCTCCAGAACTGTAAAAGGATACAATTATGTTGGTTTAAGCCACTACATTCATGGCAATTTGTTTACAGCAACAGTAGAGAGTGAGCAGAAATTCTAAGACAATTTTAAACAAAATCTTCTGAAAACACACACAAAAAACACCAAACTCCATTAACCAAAGAAATAAAAGTAATTATTTAACAAATATCTGATGAGCCCTGGCTGGTTTGGCTCAGCGGTTAGAGTGTCAGCCCGGGGACTAAAGAGTCACGGGATCGATGCCAGTCAAGGGCACATACCTCAGTTGTGGTTCACCTCTGGCCCTGGTCGGGGTTGTGCAGGAGGCAACCAGTCTGTGTGTCTCTCTCACATTGATGTTTCCCTTTCTCTCCCTCTCCCTCTCCCTCTCCGTCTCCCTCTCCCTCTCCCTCTCCCTCTCCCTCTCCCTCTCCCTCTCCCTCTCCCTGTCCCTCTCCCTCTCCCTCTCCCTCTCCCTCTCCCACTCTATCTGAAGACATTTGGAAAAATATCCTCGGGTGAGGATTAAAAAATAAATAAATAAATAATTTATTATATATATATATCTGATGATCTCATGTCCTATAATAGAAACTCGTGGAGAAGTGTTTGATTAGAAAGTAATACCCAAAGTCCTCCAACGCTACCAAGTCAGCTATGCGTTCTATTGACTTGTAAGGAAATAAACCCAAAGATAGCCCTAAACTATGATCCTAAAGGAAAATAAAGTCTGAGATTTTTAAAAAAATTATAGAGCCACACATGTAGGCAGAAGAATACAACGAGCTTTTCTGTCACCATTGGCAGGCACCCTCGTGAATTCATGACTGTCTTACCACTGGATTTTATGCCATTCCATTTTTTCTATTAACAAACATCAGTGGGAAAGGCAGAAATTAATTTTTAGATTCATCACCATCAAATGTATTTTTTTGTTACCCATGATGTTGGTAAACTATTTGTATATCTCTCCCTTTCTTGGGGCATCCTTCCTGAATTGAACTACTACACTCAGGATGAATTAGAAGTCAATCTTTGCCTTCTTTTCAGACTTTCTTAAACTGAGCTTCCAAAAAGAGTAATGTGAAATTTGCTATTGATGAAAATGGCTATTTATTAATTCCCTGTATGCTCTGTAGCCCCTGATTATACCTCTTTCTCTAATTATACTTATACCATATTATAATTATTTATTTACAAGACTGTCTCTATCCATAGAGTCAAATGCTTAGCCTGTGAGGTTTTTAAGGTTAGGGATCATTTTTGTGTACCTTTTATAATCTCCCAAACAATAAATAAATGTTCTTGGAATTAATTCTTGCATAGACTAAAGTTATACTTGATTGTCCTCAGAGAATCTGAAAAAAAGAAAAATCCTAAAGCTAATCAGAAAGAGTTGTCAATATTGAACAATAGACACTCGATAATCTAAGCAATGGCTCCACAGCAAAAACATCATGGTTTAAAATAGAAGTGCTTTCCTTGGGCCAAATGGTTAAGAGCTGAACATCTTCTTCCTGTTGCATTTCCACACTTGCCCTTCAACCTGGACTTCAGAGCATCGTCCTGCTGGAGGGAGGCACTGTTGCCCTCGTCCTGCCCCATCATTTCCAGGGACCCATGTCTTGCGTGGCCCAGGCCTGTCTTCAAACCACTGTGCATTTCTATGCAGTTTCCTTCCTGTCTTGATTATCAAATTGTCCTTGATGCCCAGGGCTTTGCTCCCCAGTCTCACTGTCTGCTTTTCTCATTAAAGAAATCTGTGCTCATTTGTTAAGGTATGTGTCAACTGAATGTCCTTCTCTTAGGAAACATCTTTCACATGGGGGCTTTCTTAAAAAACAACTTCTTAGCACACAGCATAACAAAATTTCAGACGGTGTGGTGATACTGTATCGTAAATTTTATGTTAGCAGATCCTTAAAGTGCCCTCAATTAACATAAAGCTGTGTTTATGGGTAGCTTTGCTCCTGCGTGTGGGAATCCATGAAATTTTACTGTCCTCTCTGAAGAGACATTCATATTCAATCTTTGACCTACTTTATTCTCACTGCAAAAATATTATTATTGTAAAATAATATCACTAGATGACAAAATACTTTTAAGCCTATCATTCACTTCAAGCCAATCGATAAATTCTTTACTTTTGAACATTGCCTTTGAGTTCACAGAAATTGAATTTGACTTGTCTTTGAGAGTAACTGTGTTGGAGGATAAAAGCGGGGAAGTAAGGAGAGCCAAATTACAAAGTTCAGTTTGTCAATAAAGTCAGTTAAGAGTATGAGATACTATTATAAAGTTGGGCACACTTCAATCCCCTGTGACTGTTTTCCAAGGGCGGCTGAAACATGATAGCATTTAAATTGAATATGTCATCTGGACTTTGGAGTCAATGGATAACGAACTGTGATGAGCCAAGCTGAGTTTTACAGAAGATGATTGAAGAAAAACAGATGAGCTTCTCAAGTGGGTAAAAGGAAAAGAAAAAAGGAAGTATGCCAATTAGTACAGTAGAGACAGAAGGCCTAAAGCAACATTAAAAATGTATTAGTTAAAAGAAATTTGCGACAGACCTAGAAATCAGACGCTGTACAACTCTAAACTAATTTCTGCTAGCAATATAAAATGTAATGATTTTTTGTAATTTATTACAAATGTTAAAAAATTTAATTACCGGAAAATGCTTCGGGTATATTCACTTTATACGTTTTCCCTCCTTAATCTGCCATCCCTGTAACACTGTAGGGGATACAGTATATACAAAAACTAGACATGTCCAAAGATCTATGGGTATGGGGTTCAGGGAAGTTTGGAGCATCTATATTATGTATGAGGGCCTGGTAATAGAGACTGAGTTGAAGGTACAGGTTGAGAAGAAAGAGGTGGAATAGGGTTGGACAACAGCTAGTCTCTAGCAGTGCACATTGTTTGAAATATCCATTAGGCCTTAAACCATCAAATTCCTCGGGACATTCCCTTGAATGATTGATGTCCTCTCACCAATATTAAATGTTACATACATAGCCCATGCCTGATTAAAGTCCTTGGTAGCAGGGACAATGCCTTTTCATTTTGTTGTTGGTCTTTGGTAATTTCTTCAGTGTCCAGCATAAAGTCAGCAGGGTCTGGGTTGGGCTCAAGAATCTGCACATATAAAACTCAAAGTTTCAGAGGAGGTGTATAGCTGCTGCCAAGATTGAGAATTACTGCCCAAGTACTCCAGCTATTTCTTTTTTTATCACTCAATGATTACCAACAGCCTTCTGAAGATAGACTGGGGTCTCATGTAAATCTTCTAACAGATTTACTTTCCTTTGCAAACCAGATGCATAGTGAAGCCGACAAATATATCTTGTTATGCTTAGCAATCATTTTATCATTAGTACTATTATTAATAAATATTATTTATTGTGTACCTCCCATATGCTGGGCAGAGTGATTTTTTAAATTATACCAAGTGCTTGCAAATAATTACAAACAGAATTTCATTTTCTGCCTTTAACAGTTAAGAACACTTAAATATAGAGATCTAAATAACACACCCAAGAGCACACAGCTAGTGAATTCATTGGGTTAAACAACTTCCCATCTCCTGTAAAACTGGGTTAACACAAGGCATTTTTGTGAGGATGGCTTAGCCATAGGTGTTCAGAAAAGCAAACCAGCTTCTACTTACTTACTTCCCCATGATTTATTCGAACAAATGCAGCCAACCACACTCCCTTAAAACTCAGTTTTTACTTTAATTTTCAGTATTTCATTCTTAACCTTCTTATGAATGTAGTCTTTTCCTGGAAAATGTTTTTTATTCCTGTGAATTAAAGTATCTGATCTCTAACCCCTTATTTCTAGCTTCAACCTCTTTGGAACTCTGAAACTAACTGTGAATTCTTCAACCTTAGTGTGAATAAATGAACTCATTACTGTCCACTTGTACCAATGTATCTCTCCTCCTTCTGTGTTCTCCATCTGAGGACATTGCCCCTTCTTCTTGTCACTTAAGTGAGTCGTATCTATCTATCTATCTATCTATCTATCTATCTATCTATCTATCTATCTATTTATTTAAATGTATCTTTATTGTTGAAAGTATTACATATGTCCCCCTTTTTTTCTCCATTGACCCCCTCCTCCCCACTCATCCCCCTTCCTTGCCTTCACCACACTATTGTCTGTGTCTATTGGTTATGCATATATGCATATAAGTTATTTCACTTATCTCTTCCCACCCACCCCCTTCCCTCTGAGGACAAGTATCCCATGATCTCACTTACATGTGGAATCCAGTGAATAAAATAAACTGATAAACAAAATAGACCAGAGACGTGGAAGCAGGGAGGTGAGTCATATTTAAATTTCATTCTCCTTCATCCTAAATGTCTGTGGCCACCACATCCTGTTAACTCTGTCTTTGATGTGTTTCCACGTCTTCATTTTGATCATCTCTGCCCAATTTAGGTTATCATACAGATTCTTAGACTTTTGAAATATCTCCTAACTACTCTTCCTCCCTCCAGCATGCTAGTATCAACCTGTGCCTTAACCATTCTTCAATACCATCTTTGAAAATGCAGATTTAATTACTGAAAGCTACTGTTGGTTCTTTGTACCTATAAGATCATGTGTCCAGTTCAGGCTTCTCTCTTATAATGTATTCCCAAGTACATATTTCCAAATTACACAGTTCACAGATCAGTAATATTAATAAAAACTGCTTACATGTATTGAACATATTCCAACACAGAAGGACATACAGCTAATAAGAAAGGCTGAAGTCAGGATTCCAACCCAGTAGGTAATGTCCTAACAATATGTTAAATTTGAGTGCTGATGAAAACAGGGCATGTCAAATGCTTGCTACTTATACTGCTGAACTCATATAACACTAGACAAAATGTATTTTTTAGAATAGAAAAATAATTCTTAGGTACCAGAAGGAAAGAAATCAGTTCAGAATAATGGTATAAGTTCATAGCAAGGTGACTAAGTAAGGGAGGAAGAGGAAGTGGTCTTTCCTAAGTATTTTTAACCTAGCAGATATATATAAAAAATCACATCTGTAAAGTGAAAAAATAAAAAGTCAAGAAATTAATATAAAATTATTCAAGACTCATTGAATCCCTAGGGCCTAGAAAAGAAAACAGAGCTCCACTCTATGGAGTGACATGTGGCATCACCACAGAAACAATGTTGCCAACCGAGGATAATCTCACTACTGAGGAACACTGCATTCTATGTCAGATGTAGGAGTGTCAACAAATTCAACAACCTGGAGATTAGCACTATAACAACTGCAGATTACAGAAAATCTAAAAGACACTGTAAAATAAATGTACAAAATAATGAAAGGATAGAAGAAATAGAAACTATAATTTCAAAAGAGAACAAGACAATATGAAAAAAGAACAAGCTGATTTGACAAAGATTTTTTTTTTTTAATCCTCACCCGAGGACATTTTTTCATTTTTTGTTCAGATAGAGTAGGAGGGAGAGGAAGAGAGAGAGAGAGAAACATTGACGTGAAAGGGACACATCGAGTGGCTGCCACCTGCATGACCAACCAGGGCCGGGGACAAACTGCAACCGAGGTACATGCCCTTAGCGGGAACCGAACCCTGGTCTCTCTGGACCGCAGGCCAATGCTCTAACCGCTGAGCTAAACTGGCCAGGGCAAGTTTGGTGTTTTTTTGTTTTGTTTTTTGGTACATGCCCATAGCGGGAACCGAACCTGGGACTCTCTGGTCCACAGGCCGACGCTCCAACTGCTGAGCCAAACCGGCCAGGGCTGATTTGACAAAGAATTTAACCACGCTTTCTGACTCCAGATCCGGTGCTCTCATAATCACATGTTTTCTTGCCTGCTTTCCTACTGCCCCCCATGTCCTACACCACTATTCTAATTCAAAAACTCATGATATCTTAAGTTGATGCAGCAGCCTTATTAGTGTCCATTATCCTAATCTTGCTTCCCTTCCCAATCTGTGCTTCATATTAAAATAACTATGTTCATTTAAATGCTCATCTGAGCATATTACTCCCCTGGCTATAGCTATCCCATAGCACCCAATTGTTTTTAATGTAGTTTGCAAGGCTCTCTGTGATGTGCCCCTATTTGCTGTTCAGCATCATGTCCTACCATTTATCCCCTTCACATTCTACTGAACCCTTCCTAGAGCATGTGGTCTCTCCATACCTCCTGGCCTTTGTTCTTCCTATTTCCATAGTTGTTGGTCTGGAAACCAGTTTCTCAGAATGACATGAAAACCCAGATTAAAACGAGATCTCTTTCCTCTGTTCATACAGACTTCCATACTCTTCTCTTACAGTCACATTTACCAGATATAACTGTGACGTCTGAGATCACAGAGAATATCTCTGCAAACTCCAGGATACTGTGAACCCAACAATTAGATGGATGGCATTTAGCAGATGTTTCATAAATATTTGTTGAAAACACTAGACCATTCTTTTGCATCTCCTTAGCTCCTTTTTTTCTGCTCATAAAAACTACTCACATTTTAAGGGTCAGCTCAGATTACTACTTCTTTCTCAAATAGCAACTATTACACCTCAATATTATTATTATTATTTATAAATGTTTATCTCTCTAGCTAAATTGTAATCTAATATATTGGTGATATGTGATAGTTTCTTAATATACATATAATCTAATGGCTAGAAACAACCAAATAAGTGATATTGGGTCCTTACTAAGGTGTCCATAAAGAAGATTATAAAACCACATGGGTTGGTGTTTTTTTTTTCTTTCAATTTTACAGTGTAAGTAAACCCTTATACTTTCAATTGGAACAACATATCTTACCATTTGATTATTTATCATTTTTCTGTTCTTATATCAACACCTCTGTAAACTAAGTCTCAAAAAACAGTCTGCTCTTCTGTTAAGAAACATATCTGCATACAGAAATGATTAGGTATTTCCACTAATACTTGGGCATTGAAATTGAAAGAGATTCAAAGGCATGTGGCTGCGTTGCTAAAGAGAAACTGAATTCAACTGGGAAAACTATGCAGAGCACTGTCCACTGGTAGATGTTTCTTTCGTTAAAATCTATTGTAACTCTGATTAAGTTTTATAGAGGAAAATATTTTTAACTAAAACATAACTTTACAAAAAATATTTTAGGCATGAAACAGTAGTTAAAATCTAATGAAAGATATCAATGAACAACTAAATACATTTTATGATCACAAATAAGAAGACTCAATATTGTCAAGGTGTATGCTCTTCCCAACTTGATCTATAGATTCAACATGATCCAAATCAAAAGTTCAGCAAGTTACTTTGTGGATATTGAAAAGTCTAAAGTTTGTATCAAGAGGCAAAAGACCCAGATTAGCAAACTCAATACTGAAGAACAAAGTCGGAAGACTGACTTCAAGACTTATTATAAAGCTAAGGTAATAAAAACACTATGGTATCAATGATAGAATAAACAAACAGATCAATGGAACAGAATGGAGAATCCCAAGATAGACCTACAAAAAGTACAGTCAACTAATCTTTGGCAAAGAAACAAAGGCAATACAATGGAGCAAAATGGTGCTGAACAAACTAGACATCTGCCTATGGGGGGAAAATGAATTGAGATAAGATCTTACACCCTTCATAAGAACTAATTCAAAAGGGATCATAGACCTAAAAGTAAAAGTCAAAGCTATAAAACTCCTAGAAGATAACAGAAAATCTAGGTGACCTCGGGCATAGCAATGACTTTTTAGATATAACACCAAAGGCCCAATACATGAAAAAATAACTGATGAGCTGGAGTTCATTAAAATTAAAAACATCTGCTCTACAAAAGACAGCATCAAGAGAATGAGAAGACAGGTCAAAGATTGAAATAAAATGTATGCATAAGACGTGTTAAAAATTGCTTTCTAAATGCACAGAGAGCTCTAGAAATTCAACAATAAGAAAATTAACAAGTTGATTAAAAATGGGCAAAGGACACCTCATTAAAGAAGATATACAGATAGTAAATAAGCATTTGAAAGATGTTCAACATCATATATCATCAGGGAATAGCAAATTTAACAATGCGTTATCACCACACACCTATTTGAATGGCCCAAATCCAAAACACTAACACCACCAAATGCCAGTGAGGATATGGAACAATAGAAACTCACTCACTGCTGATGGCAATGCAAAATTGCACAGCCAATTTGGAAGACAGTGTGACAGTTTCTTACAAAGCTAAACAAACTATTACCATGTGATCCAGCAATTGTGTTCCTTGGTATTTAGTGAACTGAAAACTTATGTCCACACAAAATCCTGCACAAGGATATTTATAGCTTCTCTATTCATAATTGTCAAAACTTGAAAGCAACCAAGATATCCTTCAGTAGGTGAATGGATAATAAAATGTGGTACACCCAGACAATAGGATATTATTCATTGCTAAAAAGGAACGAGCTATCATGCCAAGCAAAGATATGGGAGCAATTTAAAATACATATTACTAAGTGAAAGAAGCCAATATAAAAAGATTGCATACCACTGTATGATTCCAACTATATGACATTCTGGAAAAGACAAACTATGGAGACATAAAAAGATTAGTGGTTGCCAGGGGTTAGAGAAAAGAGAGGAATGAATAGGCAGAACAAAGAGAAATTTTAGGACAGTGAAACTATTCTGTGTGATACTACAACCCATAGAATAAACCTTAATGTAAACTATAGACCTCGGGTGATAATGACATGTCAATGTTGGTTCATCAGTTGTAACAAATGTACCACGCTGGTGAGGGATGTCCATAGTGAAAGAGTTTGTGCATGTGTGGAGAATTTTGGGGGACAAGAGTATATAGGAACCCTCTGTACTATCTGCTCAAATTTTCTGTGACCTTAAAACTGCTCTAAAACCTAAAATTTATTAATTAAAAAAGTAGTAGTTACAACATCCAGGCTAACTTAAGCTGTTCTTCAATTATGGATTAAATAGAAATTGAAATTAAAATATTAATATAGCTCTTCTCTGGACATAATAAATAGACTACAATAGACATATAGGAGACTGAGAGAAGAACAAACTCTTTATGCTCCATTTATACTGTTATTAAATTAATTGAAGTAATGCAGCTTTCAAAATTGTTTCTTGAAGGATCACATGTATAAAATTTGGTGATAGTCCCTTGGAAAGAATTGGGCTATTAATCTGCCTTGTAGACTGCAACATCCATAGGCAATCAGCCTCACACATGTCCTTACCCTTTCCTGAAAGGATTCTTCAGATCCATTTGCAAAATAAGTGTTTACTGCCTGAATGTAATTTTAAATGTTTGAAAACTCTATTCTATTTATTTAATTTTTCCCCAAAAGACTACTGACATTAGAATAAAAGAGGTCAGACTAAATTAAATTACACATGTAAGAAATGGCAAAATGACAAATTACCTAAAGCTGGTAATCGTTATGACAATTGCAACCAATATGATGATTAGCTTATCTCCAAAAGATACTGAAAGGAATAACTGGTACTATGATAATTGTCCAGCATAACAAAAATGGTTATCTCATCTGAAACAATCCATTTTTGCTACATTTTCTAGGTTTACACCATAGGGTGTATGGAGTCCCCATGGCATTTGAGTTGTGAAGATGTTCGTTGCAAACCTAATGTTAAATTATGAAGACAGTGTGACAGCAACGTGAGCATGAGTAATTCCCATTTTACAGAAAGAGAAGTTGAGCAGAGACACCTAGAAGTTAGAGGTGATGTGAAAGCTGAAATAAGAATTCAAGGATCACTGTATCTCGTGATTTTGCTCAGCATTTATAATAATATTTTTTGCGGTGCAATTTGAGCAGATCAGGACATCTCAAGATTACTGCTAACGGCACCATCGTGGTTTAGCATAAATATGCCAACACTGGGATTGCTTCTGTCAACCCAGTAAGTGGGGTGGGGGAGGCAACACCACAGTTCCTATGAAAAACAACATTTACTGGTTGATCATTTTGGAGTCGTGCAGACACTGTTATGTAGTCTGATGTATCTTCACCTCTCCCATAGTGTTTGAGCCCTTTAGATCAATCAGCTCAAATTTCTGCTCCAAACACACCGAAATGTTTGGTTAAGCTGACAAATTTGTGTGGTAAATACAACTGCCTAGCAGGAAGCTTTCTGTCTGCTTTAGTCAATGCTGTGAAATAAATCCAGCCAGAACCGTTTGTTCAGGAAGCTTTGAAAGTCAGCGACACAAATGGTGAGCTCTGTGTTCTGTCTTCAGTCCTGTATTTGAACGGCCCGGTGGATACAGGCAGGCCACTGCTCCGGAGGGTCCAAAGGACTCCACTGGCAAACGGAATGGGCAGATACAGGTGGAATTCAGCAGAAAACACTCAACATATTACGTGAGAGTTTGGACCATGTCAAAGAGACAGCAAGCCCAGAGGAAGCAGTCAGCGATGCTGTGTATTGATGGCTCACTTCAGGCTCCGCTCTGATACCAGTGGTGGTAACTGATGTGTGTGTCGGGGGGCGGGGGTGGTGAGGGCGTGTATAGACATGTCTTTAAGGCTTGTTATCTGTGTGCAGAGAATGAATGTCCACAGGACTTTGAAATACTTCTGTAACTCACCCATCTGTTTATTTATTAATTCATTTATAACTTAACAAATACTTCATGAGCACATCTTCCTTGAAAAAGAATGTTGGGCCCAGCCAGTGTGGCTCAGCAGATTGAGCATCTTCCCATGGACTGAGAGGTCCGGTTCGATTCCTGGTCAGGGCACATGCCCGGGTTGCAGGCTCCATCCCCAGTGGGGGGTGTGCAGGAGGCAGCCAGTCAATGCTTCTCTCTCACATTGATGTTTCTCTCTCTCTCTTTCTCTCTTCCTTTTTCTCTAAAAAAATCAATAAAAACATATTTAAAAGAAAAGAAAAGGAATGTTGGATGCTGCTGGGGGGATGTTGAGCCAGAGATAAATTTAAGCCCCCAGAACAGATAAAAGGAGCATGGAGGAGAATGGGGTAAGAAACCGAGAAAGGTACGAATGCAGTTCTGTGGGATTTCAAATAAGCGAGAAATGACTCTGGTTGGTTAAAAGTGATTGTTAATATGTAAATGAATAAATTGGTTCAGTTTATGAGAGTGCCACTAAGTTCAACAAAAGCTGAGGCTAGTGGAGTGGGGAACCTTTTTCTGCCAAGGGCCATTTGGATAGTTATAACATCATTCGGGGGCCATACAAAATTATCAACTTACAAATTAGCCTGGTAAATTTGGTCCGGCTATTTGGTGAGGCGTGTGATGTCAGCTGGTATTGATTTCGCGGGCTTTATACAACCCTCGGGCCAGACCTTCCCCACCCCTGCCAGAGTACAATGGGTATTTGAGCTGAGGAGAATGATTTTTTTTTTTCTTTATTGATTTTAGAGAGAGAGGATGGGAGAGGGAGAGAGAGATAGAAACATCGATGAGAGAGAACATCGATTGGCCGCCTCCTGCATGCCCCCTACTGGGGATCGGGCCCACAACCTGGGCATGTGCCCTGACCAGGAATCGAACCAGCAACCTCTTAGTGCATGAGTCAAAGCTCAACCACTGAGCCACACCAGCTGGGCAGGAGAATGATTTTTATACAATAAATGAAAGTAACTTAAATTTGTATGGTCTTTTTAACTTCCCCATCGCTTTCACACACCCAATTTTATTTTATGTGATCATCACAACAGTCCTAGCATATAAGTAGGGGAAATTTATTAACCAATTTTACAACCGAATGTCTTAAGGACATGGTAGAAAAATCACATTTTGAACCAGGGTCTTGTCCCTCTGAGTGCCACATGGGATTTTTCTGGTCACGTAGTCTCTAGTAAAGATTGTTAAAGATGTGAGAAACTCTTAAGGGTGCATGTCCTTAGCAAATGGGAAATGGATTTTATTAGAGGGAAAAAATTTACATCTCATTTAACACATCACTGAATTGTTTGAAGTTTTTTTTTTTTTAAAGCAATTATACACTCCTTTTTAATTAATTAAAAATAATTAAGGGGAAATATCCAGAAAAAGAAAACTTAAAATAAGGAATGTAAGAACATAGGCAATTTAAGATGTAGAGGGAAGGAAAGGATATACCCCATCTGGAATATAAAAAGACTACATTATATGAACATGTATGTCAAGTTTGGGAAGAAATGGGCAGAATAGCTTGATTTTAACATGCAGATTTGTTTTATTTCTGGGGTTGGTCACCTACAATGCAGGATCAAATAAACTTCCCCTATATAATATTCATATCCTTATGGAAAAGTCTATACCATATCAGGTACACTAGTTGGGCATACTTGAAAAATTCACTGAAAATTTCTACACCTGGATATCTTCTATTTATCATGAGAATAAGCACATGTACCTATCTGCCACACTATGAGTATTAATAACACAAGTTGTAATGGTATTTTGCAATTTAAGCAATAATGATATTACGTTGAACATAATATAGTAGAAATATAACTACATATTTGGAGAAATACATATTTGTAAGTATAGATTTATTTAAATATTTTTTATCAATTTAGTTAATTGCCGATAAATTTGTAATAGTGTCTCTATCTTCTGAGCTACTGCAAAAATTAAAACCAAAAAAGAAAAAATCTATACAGTAGAAGATATAAACAAAGAAAAACTAAACAAAATGGTAATATACAAAGGAGTATAAAATAAGACAGAGAAAATAATCACAACGATAATACTAATAATTTGAATGCTTACTCTGTACCAGGTATTACACAAGTGTTTTAAAGCTACTATCTGATTTAAGTCTTCATAAAACTTTATAATATAGCTAGATGACAGTACCATTATTCCAACGCAAACACTCTACTTCAGAATCTAATGGAAATAATTTAAATTGTGTGCAAGAAGCATGACTACGCGGAGCACCCTTGGACAGGGTCCGGCACCGCACACCCGGGAGCTGCACGCGGGCGGCACCTGCGTGCCAGCACAGGACACGCCTGAAAAGTCCTCTCACACTGAACACAGCAGCATTAAAACACGGGAAACAGAAAACATGACAAATAAAACGGCGTATGTGTAGAAATGTAGACTTAGAAAACTACTTCATTTCATGTGTATAATAAACTTGAATATTAAAACCAGATTAAAAACAACAACAACAAAGTCCATAGTCTAAACTCATTTTGAATATAAAGCAAAAGTCCTATACACTGGTAAACTGAATTTCGCAGAACATTATTATTTTCATGTTATTATGATTTTTTAAAAATGCCTACCTTAAATCAGCAGTCTACATGGTTGGTAGCATAATCCTAGAAGCAGTCAATGCTTTTCAAAGTCAGAAAAATAGAAAATGAGGGAGACAGAGGAAGATGGCGGCGGGCGGGACCCAGCGAGGGTGGGTGTGAAAGAGAGAGAGTGAGAGAGAGTGTGAGTGGACGTGCGTGTGGACGAGCAACCTTGAGCAGCGCAGAGATGTGGGACAGAGGGTCCCTGTGCTGTGGACAGGAGCAGCAGCTACCAGGGAAGCGGCTCCTCAGCGAGCTTCTCCCTGCACCGCAGAGGCCCCACCATCTTGGAAGATCCCGGGTCTTCCTGGGGAGGAGGCAGTGGGAGCGGCTAGGGCCGAGGGACCTGAGGCCACCAGAGTGCCTTGCACCATCGGAACAGTGGACCCCACTGTGTCAACATGGCCCAGCGCACAGTAGCCTTGCTATGGAGGTGCCTGCTGCAGTAGAAATCCACCAGGAGCCAAGCACCTCCCCCACAGCACCAGCCACCTTGGGAGCCCGGCACCTCCCCCCACAGCTGCAGTGACTGGGTGGGAGTGGAGCCCCTCCCCTAACAGCAGCTAAGGCTGGGGAGCAGGCATCCATCCCCACGCAGCAGCAGCATAGATTGGCAGCTGAGACCCATCCCCAGTGGCATCAGCAGAGGCTGATCAGAAGCGGTGCCCCAGCCCAAGCAGCAGCAAGACTCGAGGAGCCGAGACCTGCACAACAGACCAATACCAGCTGCCAGTTGTCAGTACTCCAGGACCCACAGCAGGCAAGAGGCGCCATACACCAAAACAATCTGGGAGGCACAGCAGCCTTATTTGATACACACCGACCTGCCTACACATTCCAACATCCCTCACTGGCCTAGAACTACCAGACTGCTAAAATGGTGAGACAAAGAAACAACACCCAAATGAAAGAAAAAGAGGAATCACCAGAAAAGGAACTACAGGAAATGGAAGAAAGAACTTGTCAGATAAAGAATTCAAAGCAATGATTTTAAGGGTGCTCAAACAATTTAGTGAGAACTGCAAGCAACTTAATAAGAATTATGAAGAGCTCAGTGGGAACTACATCAGCTTAAAAAAAGAAGTAGAAGCTGTGCATAAAAATCAAGAGGAAATAAAGAATGACATAGCTGTTATGAAAAATACCTTAGAAGGGTTCAATAGTAGATTAGAAGAAGCTGAAAACCGAATCAGTGACTTAGAAGACAAGGTAGAGAAAAACACCCAAATAGAGCAGCAAATGGAAAAAAAAAAATTTAAAAGCAGGAGGAAAGTTTAAGGGAGCTGTGGGACAATACAAAATGTAACAACATTCGCATTATAGGGATACTGGAAGGAGAAGAATCAGAGAAAGGAATAGAGAAACTGTTTGAAGAAATAATGACAGAAAACTTCCCTAAACTGGTGAAGGAAAAAGTCACACAAGTCCAGGAAACACAGAGAGTCCCAAGCAAGATGAACCCCAGAAGACTCACAGCTAGACACATCATAATAAAAATGGCAAAGATTAAAGACAAAGAAAGAATCTTAAAGGAAGCAAGAGAGAGACAGAAAGTTACCTACAAGGGAGCTCCCATTAGACTGTCAGCTGATTTCTCAATAGAAACGATGCAGGCAGGAAGGGAACGGCATGTGTACAAAGTAATGAAAGACAAGGGTCTGAATCCAAGACTACTCTATCCAGCAAGGCTATCATTCAAAATTGAAGGAGAAATAAAGAGCTTCACAGACAAAAAAAAAAAGCTAAAGAAATTTACCACCACCAAACCAGCACTGCAAGAAATGCTGAAGAGACTGTTGTAAAAAGAAGAAGAAACAGCCCTGGCCAGTTTTGCTTGGTGGTTACAGAGTTGGCCTGTGGACCAGTGAGTCCCAGGTTCAGCTCCCGCTAAGGGCATGTACCTCAGTTGCAGTTTGTCCCCGGCCCTATTTGGGGTCATGTGGGTGGCAGCCAGTCGATGTGTCTCTCTCACGTCAATGTTTCTCTCTCTCTCTCTTCCCCCCTCTCTCCCTCTCACTCTATCTGAAGATAAATGCAAAAATGTCCTTGGGTAAGGATAAAAAAGAAGAAGAAGAAGAAGAAAGAGAGGGGGGGGGGGACACAGGCATAAAAGAAAAATGGCAACTAATAAGTATCTACCAATAATAACCTTAAATGTAAATGGCTTAAATGCTCCAATCAAAAGACATAGGGTAGCTGATTGGATAAGAAAACACAACCCATATATATGCTGTCTACAAGAGACCCACCTCACAACAAAAGATTCACACAGGATTAAAGTGAAGGGATGGAAAAAAATTTTCCAAGTAAATAGAAATGAAAAAAAAAGCTGGTTTAGAAATACTCATATCTGATAAGATAGACTTCAAAATGAGGGCTATAATAAGAGACAAAGAAGGTCACTACATAATATTAAAAGGATCAATCCAACAAGAGGATATAACCTTGGTAAACATATACACACCAAATACGGGAACACCAAAATATATTTAAAAACTTCTTCAGGACTTTAAGGGAGAGATCAATAGCAATACAATTATAGTGGGTGACTTTAACACTCCACTGACACCACTGGATAGATCTTCTAGACAAAAAATTAACAAGGTCACAGAGTCCTTAAATGACAAACTAGATCAGTTAGACTTAATTGATATTTACAGAACATTTCACCCCAAAGCTGCAGAATATACATTCTTCTCAAGTGCACATGGGACATTTGGAAAGATAGACCACATGTTAGGACACAAAGTAAGTCTCTACAAATTCAAGAAGATTGAAATCATATCAAGTATCTTCTCAGATCACAACGACATGAAACTAGAACTCAGTTACAACAAAAACATTCAAACAATTGGAGGCTAAATAGCATGTTATTAAAAAACGAATGGGTTACCAAGGAGATCAAGGAAGAAATTAAAAACTTCCTGGAAACCAATGAAAATGAACACACAACAACACAAAATCTATGGGACACAGAGAAAGGAGTCCTGAGAGGGAAGTTCATAGCACTACAGGCCTACCTCAAGAAACAAGAAAAATTCCTAATTGACTTTCTTAACTTACAACTTAAAGAATTAGAAAGTAAACAAAAAGAAAAACCCAGAGCAAGTAGAAGGAAAGAAATAGTAAAGGTCAGAGCAGAAATAAACGATGCAGAGACTGAAAAAACAATTCAAAAGATCAATGAAACAAAGAGCTGGTTCTTTGAAAAGATAAACAAGATTGATGAACCTTTAGCCAGACTCACCAAGAAACAAAAAGAGAGAACCCAAATAAACAAAATCAGAAACAAAAGAGAAGTAACAACTGACACCACAGAAATACAAAGAATCATCAAAACATGCTATGAACAATTATACACCAACAAATTGGACAATCTAGGAGAAATGGACAAATTTCTAGAAATAAACAGTCTCCCAAAACTGAACCAGGAAGAGACAGAAAACTTGAACAGACCAATAACAACAAAAGAAATTGAAGATGTAATTAAGAAACTCCCAGCAAACAAAAGCCCAGGCCCGGACGGTTTTATGGGGGAGTTTTACCAAACATTCAAAGAAGATCTAATACCCATTCTCCTCAAACTATTCCAACAAATCCAAGAAGACGGAAGACTTTAAAACTTATTTTATGAGGCCAGCATAATCCTAAATCCAAAACCGGATAAAGACACTACAAAGAAAAAAAACTACAGGCCAATATCCCTGATGAACACAGATGCCAAAATCCTTAACAAAATATTAGCAAATTGTATCCAGCAATACATCAAAAAAAATTATTCATCATGACCAAGTGGGATTCATCCCAGGGATGCAAGGATGGTACAATATTCGTAAATCAATAAATGTGATACACCACATAAACACAATGAAAGATAAAAACCATATGATCTTATCAATAGATGCTGAAAAAGCATTTGACAAAATCCAGCACCATTTCAGATAAAAACACTCAGCAATGTGGGAATAGAGGGATCATACCTTGATATAATAAAGGCCATATATGAAAAACCTACAGCCAAAATCATACTCAATGGGCAAAAAGTAAAAGCATTTCCCTTAAGAACAGGAACAAGACAGGGATGCCCACTTTCACCACTCTTATTTAACATAGTACTGGAAGTCTTAGCCACAGCAATTAGACATGAAGAAAAAATAAAAGAGATCCAAATTGGAAAGGAGGAAGTGAAACTGTCATTATTTGCAGATGACATGATATTGATTGGACATAGAAAACCCTAAAGACTCCATCAAAAATCTACTAGACTTAATAAATGAATTTGGCAAAGTAGCAGGATACAAAATTAACATCAAGAAATCGATGGCATTCTTATACACCAACAATGGACTCACAGAAAGAGAAAGTAAAAAAACAATCCCATTTACCATCATGGCAAAAAGTTAAGATACCTAGGAATACACTTAACCAAAGAAGTCAAGGACCTCTTCACAGAAAACTACAGGTCATTGAAAAAAGAAAGAGAGGAAGATATAAAAAAGTGGGAGCATATACCTTGTTCATGGATTGGAAGAATTAACATCATTAAAATGTCCATACTACCCAAATCAATCTATAGTTTCAATGAAATCCCCATCAAAATACCAACAACATACTTCACAGAACTAGAACAAATACTCCATAAGTTTATATGGAACCAAAAAAGACCCCGAATAGCCACAGCAATCTTGAAAAAGAAGGACAAAGTAGGAGGGATCACAATACCAGATATCAGGTTATACTACAAAGCCACTGTAATCAAAACAGCCTGGTACTGGCACAAGAACAGGCATATAGATCAATGAAACAGAACAGAAAACCCAGAAATTGACCCAAGACAATATGCTCAATTAATATTTGACAAAGGTGGCAGGAGCATACAGTGGAGTCAAGACAGCCTCTTCAATAAATGGTGTTGGGAAAATTGGACAGCTAGGTGCAAAAAATGAGGCTAGACCACAACTTACACCATACACAAGAATAAACCCAAAATGGATAAAAGACTTAAATGTGACTCGTGAATCCATACAAATGCTAGAAGAAAATGTAGGCAACAAAATTTCAGACATCACACACAGCAGAATTTTCACTGATACAATGCGTAAGGCAAGAGAAACAAAGGAAAAATGAACACATGGGACTACATCAAACTAAAAAGCTTCTGCAAAGCTAAAGAAACAACCATCAAAATGGAAAGGGAACCCACTATATGGGAGAGCATAGTTGCCAATGAACATCAGATAAGGGGTTAATTTCCAAAATATATAGAGTGCTCATACAACTCAACAAAAGGAAGACAAAGAACCCAATTCAAAAATGGGCAGAGGACCTAAAGAGACACCTCTCCAAACAGGACATACAAATGGAGACATATAAAAAAATGCTCAATGTCACTAATCATCAGAGAGATGCAAATTAAAAAAACAATGAGGTATTACCTCACACCTGTCAGAATGGCTGCCATCAACAAATCATCAAACAACAAGTGCTGGCAAGGGTGTGGAGAAAAGGGGACTCTGCTGGTGGGAATGCAATCTGGTGCAGCCACTATGGAAAACACTATGGTGTTATCTCAAAAAGTTAAAAATTGAACTGCCATTTGACCCAGTGATCCCACTTCTAGGAATATACCCTAAGAAGCCTGAAACACCAATCAGAAAGAATATATGAACCCTCATGTTCATAGCAGCACTATTTAGAATAGCTAAAATCTGGAAACAGCCCGTGTCCATCAATAGATGAGTGGATAAAAAAGCTGTGGTACATATACACAATGGAATACTATGCAGCTGTAAGAACGATCTTTTATCCTTTGAGATGACATGGAGGGACCTGGAAGGGTATTATCCTAAGTGAAACAAGCCAATCAGAGAAAGACAAATATCACATGATCTCACTTATTTGTGGAATATAATGAACAAAACAAACTGATGAACAAAATAGACCCAGAGCCATAGAAGTAGGGTACAGACTGACAAACCTCAGAAGAGGGGGTGGGGCGGGGAGAGAAGAGATAAACCACAGAACATATATGCATGTATGCATAACCAATGGACATAGAAAACAAAGCTGGGGATGAGGGGGAGGATTGAGAGGAAGGTGTCAGTGGGGGGAAAAGGAGAAACATCTGTAACAAAAAAATAAATTAATAAAAATAATTAAAAAAAATAAAGTCAGAAAAGTACAAATAGATGTAGAAAATAGTACGGTAAAATAGTATAGTAGGTATATCTTTGAATAATGAAGCTATCGGTGATATTTTCATCTACTAGTCTGTATTTTCAAATGTACCTATAATTCATTCATACATATTTCTTTCCTAATGAAAAACATTTGATTTTCAAAGAAAGCAAATATAAATTCATACATATATATGCATGTGTGTATGTGTATGAGTGTATGTTTGTGAAAAATTATAATACTGTATCAGTCTTCAATTCCTGGATTTTATTTTTCATGAGGATGTCTAAGTTTGGATTTCTCAAAATGATGTCTTTTTTAAACATTAAGGAAATGTCCAGAATAATCTAAAGCTTCCCTTTTATAAAGCATTTTGAATCTCATTTTCCATAAATAAGTTGTCATTTTTGTTCCTTATTATTTTTTTGTTAGTAAACTCTCTTGTGGGGAACATCATCAAAGAATGTACCATCAGGTATACAGGGTGAGGCAAAAGTAGGTTTACAGTTGTTTGTATGGAAAATAATACATTAATAAACAAATGTACAGTAATAAACTCTGCGTTTCTCATACAACTGCATAAAGAAGTCCCCACACTTTCCTTTTTTGTTGTTGCAAAATTACCTTCAAGCTTCAAGAGAGTTCTTCTAGATAAAATATTCTTGAATTCATTGAGCTTGTCCACGTTCCATTACATAATATCCTTCATGGACAGAAATTTGATGTCCCTTTTCACCCATCATCTTTCTGAACTGAAAATTTATCATCTGGTCTTACTCTTTAATTTCTTTGATCATTTCTGTTAACCTTTCAGGCTTCTCTAACTATTTTATAGTCTTATTGGAATGCACTGAATAGAACTATGAACTCTACTCCAAGTACAAAAATGTTATTAGTTTCCTTTGAAAGATTTAACAAAATTATATAATACTGTTTTTTTCAATTTTATCATAGTTATCGCTGGCATTTGGTGAACCTTTTGAACTGCCACTCTAGACTGCACTGTCTTCAAGGGACAGTTGACATAGATTCAGATATCTTTTTTCTAGACAGACACAAGTGATAGTAGAGAGAATTATTCATTTTATCAGCATAGGCTGGATTATATTTCCCCAGATACATTACCTTATACATTCCATGGCTGAAATGTATCCACTACTATTTTGCCTAGTCACACAGAATTACAAAATATTCTTGCAGGACCTATCCATCTCACCCGTTGGAACAACAACTTACAAATCCATTTCAGCAGTCATAAAGACCCATCTTCCTCCCCCAACCTACAGTCTTCCAGTCAATATAACTGGAGGCATGGTGAAGCATTTTTTTACTATAATTTTGGCTTAGTCCAACCTCACGTTCTGATACTAATCCTGTGTACTAGAGTGGGGATTTTAAGAACTTGGGCAAGTGCTACAGGTGAGAAGATCAAGTCCACTTGGATGCTGTCTAGTCCTACTCTGACTTCCTGCCCTGTTATCTACCTTGACTGTTCTTCCTTACAACAAAGCCCCTCCCTATATTCTGCTTTTACTAACAAGCCCATGTCATTGTGCATGGCCTGCTAATCCTACTGTTGTTTGTTTGGTTTGGTTTTCGAACATGAATGTCTTGCCTTACTCTTGTGAATCTCCTGTTTCTTTTGCTGACTTTCTTTTCCTAATGTAGTTGGTTAAAAATTATTTTGAAGGCTTATTTAGATAGTTTCCTGACCCCAACCCTAGATATTCTGACCCAGTAGGTCAGGGAAAGACCAGTGGATTTGCATTTCTAACAGGCTCACAAGTAATGCCAATGTTGCTGGCCTGGAGAACACACTGAGAATTATACAACGTCCACCTGTTTTTTGCTTGTTGGAAGCCATCCCTTGATGATCTGCCTTTCCGACCAGCTCATTTAGGTCATCTTGATGGGCTTTTCTACATCTAAAGGCCCTATTCCTTCCTCTGACCACTGTATGAGAAAGGCAAACAATACCAATTCTAGTTCTGCTTCCTGAAATGATGATGACAGTGACTATGATGATAATAAAGATGACAATGACAACAGTAGTAACGATGATGAGCCTCAATTTCCTTATTTTTAAAGTGGAGATAAAAATAGTACCTCCATTACAGATTTTTGAGATTAGTGAATAAGAAAGCACATAACTTGGCAGAATGCCTAGAACATAACGGGTACCCAATAAATGAGGGTTTAGAGAACATCAATACAGATGATGATGGCAGCATATTAACTGAACAGATTTATTGATTAGTTGATTCGTTTTGGGGGCTATAATATTGAACAAAACAGACACGAATTCTGCTCTGGTGGAGACAACAACATTGAATGAGTATACGCATGATAACAAACAACAAATTATAATAAGTACTACAAAGGGAATAAGAGGATGGTGGAACAGAGTAACTGGGAGAGGCTGATTTAGTCATAAGGGACAAAGACAAATCCCGTAAGATGGTGGTGATGGTGGTGTTTGCAATATGAGCTAGGGAAAGAGATTTACAGAGGAATATTTTGAGATTGGAAATTGCGTGGTATGTCCATGGAAAAGGCAGGAGGTCATTATGAGTGGAGCCTAGTGAATAGAGGATGAGTGAGGAAGTTAGAAAAGTGATGCAAGCTAAATCCCACAGTGGTTGGTAGGCTGTGGTAAGGAGTTTTTATTTTAGTCTAAAAAAAACTACAAGGGCCTTGAGGGTTTCAGTTTCTAAGAAGGGACATCCTATGCTATGACTGACCTGTTGACAAGATCATTCTGGGTGAGACTGGGTTATAGTAAGACAAGACTGGAAGGAAGATAGGAGGTTAGGGGGCCTGCTCCAGGTAACCGGTGAAAGTAGTTGGATTCAGTGAGGTAACTCAGCATGGAGAGAAGGGGGCAGATTTGAAATATATTCTGGAGGTTTAACTATAATGGCTTTAATGTAAGGTAAAAGAGGGCACAAAGCTGATGGCTGGATTTCATATATTGCAATGCTAAAGCCATATTCATTAAACCAAACCCTATGGACTTATTTTGACAGCTTTCATATATATTATATATGTGAATAATAAATATTCCTTTATATCTAAAGCTAACTTAGTTGTGAGTATTTATTTTCCAGGTGATTTTCGTAATAACTTACAATGTTAACATTTTTCATAATCTTTGGTAAAGTAAAAATAATGGTAACATACTTCCTAAGCTCCCTCAAGAAAGCCTGTAATATTTTCAGCTCAAATTAAGTTTTAAATAATAATAGCTAATACTGTTGTAATGCTTCATATGTATCAGACCCTAGTTCACACCCAAGTCCCTAGACTATACAGCCCACCCAAACCAGCACAACGTATCCATCTCCTGTCACTAAGGTCACTCTAATCCCCACTTCTACAACTTGGGTTCAGTGATCCTATAAGTTATGATAAATTGTGTGCCTTGCTTATGTTCTACTATTCTCCGAGCCACCTCCAGTATGTTTCTTTGTCACAGTTTCTTTCCTCTTGAGTTTTCTTGGAATGTCAGGAGACGGCAAGAGCTCTCCCTGTGAGGATGGGACCTAAATGAGACTTGCTACTCTGAGTCTGAGTACTCGAGGATGCACGTTAATGTGCAGATAATAACAACAGTGATAACACAGCCACTTGCTGAGTATCCGCTCTTCTCCAGGCAGTGTCCTGTAGCTGCACTGAACATGCTTTATTTCTCTTAGTCCAATCTTCATAACAAGTCTGCAGGTTAGGGGGCATTGGCCCATTGCACAGACAATGATTTGAGATCCAGTGATGCGTTCAAGGCCACGTGCCAGTAACACCCTCAAGTGTAAACAGGGGGCAGGTGGAAGGAGCAAAGAGAAGCGATATGGTTGAAGAAGGAGGTGTGGATAGAATGGAAGATGAGAGTCATAATCATACAAATGCTCCTGATTTTAGGGAGATGCTGATAAGCATGACGGGTCACTAAAGCCTTCAGCCTAAGAGAAGAAAACCAGGCAGTTTGCCGTGGAAGTGAAAAATGAGAACTAACCTGCTTCTCTCTTCACATGGAAGAGAGTGAAGAGGTGGTGAGGAGAAAACCCCACTCACTGGTATCTTCTTCTGAGGCCAGAATTTCACTTATTATTTTTTTATTATTGTAAGAGTCAAACAAGGAGAACGCTCCTCCTCTCACTCCACCTTCCTGCATGTATCTACATAATGACCTGTGAGTCTTAATTCCCAAGGTATTTTACAAGCTAAATTAACATTCCGATGGAGAAACACAATATTACTTGCACAATCCCCACTTCTATCTGGCTAATCATCCTTTGAGAATCACACGCACATACACACACACACAACCCCCAGCTCATTTAAAATTTCTTCTGTTTTCACGCACTCTAAATGGTGATAACGTGTTCTTACTGAGCCTTCGGTAGTTGAATAACTACTTTTTGAATGTCAGTAAGAACATACCAAGGGAAAATTGAATTATCTGATTTAATCACAGGCTGATTATTTTCTTTGCTGGCCCTGTAAAGAAGCAGTGGATGCAAACTCGCAAATATCACATTTATTCTTCTTAGCAGGAGGGAAGCACTGGGCTGTGATTAAAATGGCATGATGTTGCTTCTCACAGACAGTGTGATGGGTCCGAACTGGAAGAATAAAAAATCAGCTACATCCATTAACTGTGGTAGAAACCCCATTTTAATTGGGTAGGCAGTTTCCATAGAAATGTATACAGTATGTTGCAATTACAGATACTCTGAATTGGTGATGTTATGCTGCTGGTATGGGAGATTCTTCACCGAAAGCACTCTTTCCATCTCCAAACAGATCGGACACTGTGCCAGAAAGAAAATAAGTTTTACCTCCCCAGCCTCGGCTAACTGAACACAGCATTTCCCTCACATCAGCCTGTTTGAGATTCTGCAAAGTCGTGTAGTATGTACTTGTTAACTTTGAGCCAACATTTCCCAAACTGAGGGAACCACAGAGAATCTTTGTTTTGTTTGTCTTGTTTTGTTTTTGTTTTTTTATATATTTTTAGGAATACCTAAAAATAAAAATACAGTTCAGGAATGTTTGTGTGCAAGTAGGTTGGTCCTTCATCGTTATAAGATTGTATAGCTGCCCCACCTTTAATTTTGCCCGTTTTGTTCATACCGAATTTGTACCCCAAATCTGTTTCACCAGGGAGATCTACCAAACTATTTCCATTAAAATACAGAACATTATGCCATGTCTTACTTGTAGTGCATAACTACAAAAATTCATGCATAAAAACAGCTTTTCTGAACCACCAGAATATGAGTAAAATGAGAAAGAAGACTTAAGTCTGAACATTTGTCTACAAAGTGTTTTTTTGTTGTTGTCACAAGAAGGGCTAATTGAAAGATACATGACTTTTTGCACACACTAAAATCCAATATTCAAGATGAAAATCCAAATTCAATTCTGAGAGTGAAAAATCTGCAAATCTGCATTTTTTACATATTTCTTAAATGCTTAATTCGTGTCAAATAGTATACAAGATACTAAAGACATGAAAATGACTCAGATACAATCCCTTCCCTTGAGAAACCAATTTCACTTATCTGTGATTACAACTCACAATATGAATTTCTATGGAAACGGCCTGACCAATGTGTTAAGTGTTAATAGAATTAACAGGAAATTATGGAAGCGCAGGACAGGGAAAGGGTTACCCCATGGGTGCACATCATGTCAGATCTAATGCATACATGACACAGTGTCAGCCCAAGAACAAAGCACACAAAAAACGTCTCTGTGAACTCAAACATTCTCACCCAGGTAGCCAATGACCTCATGTTACCTTCAGCATCCCTCTGTGTGACGTTCCATTTAGCCTGTTCCTATGAAAGTGGTATACCTTACCCCAAACACATATGCCCATAAGAAGTCATTACAACCCAATAATAAAAAGACAAGTAACCCAATTAAAAATGGACAAAGAATTGAAATAGATATTTCTTCAACAAAGATATACAAATGGCTAATAAACCCATGAAAGAGACTCAACCACATTAGTCAATCAAACCCACAATGGGATACCACCTCTCACTCACTAGGCTGGCTAGAATAAAAGAAAGTTAGTTAATAACAAGTGTTGGTGAGGACATAGAGAAATATAAATACTCACATTACTCATACCACCTAAAATGGTACCATCACTAGAAAACTGGTAGGTCCTCAAATGATTAAACACTGTTATCACATGACTGAGCAATTCCACTTCTAGGTATATACCCAAGAGAAACGAAAACATAGGTCCACACAAAAATTTATGCACAAATGTTTATAAATAATTCTTCTTAATAGGCAAAAGGTGAAGATAATCCTAATGCTTATCACTAAATAAATAAATAAAACATGGTATATTGATACAATGGAATATTATTTGGCCATAAGAAGGAATAAAATACTACAACAAGGATGAACCTTGACAAGATTATGCTAAGTTAAAGAGAAATAAGTCACAAAACACAACATATTCTATGATTTCATTCCCATGAAATGCCCAGAATAGGGAAATCTACAGAGACAGAAAGTACACTGGTGGGTGCTCGGGGCTGTGGGTAAGGCAGGGGAGGAGGGAGAACAGGAAGATATGGGAGTGGTATCTAAAGGGTAGAGGGTTACTTTTTGAGGTGTGAAGGTGTTCTAAAACTGGATGTGTTGAATATAGTTGCACACATTTATGATTACACTGAAAAACACTAAATCATATACATTATTGCAAAATTGTATCATGAATTACAGTGAATGTTATCTCAATAAAGCCGTTTTTCCCAATGATTCAGGCAACAAAATTATTGCATTTTCAGTTCATATTTGTTGAATGAGTGATTAAATGATTCAAACAACGTATAGGTAGAAACTCCGAATGCTTTAACGGAGTCCACCATTTTAAGACATGTTTTCAAGTTGGTGGGTTTTTTTGTATGTTTGCTTTTTGCCCTTAGGTACACTGCCACCAAGTGGTGGTAGGGGCCTTGCTTATATGGTATGAATTTCAGGTATAAGAATATCAGTTATACTCTGATCATTTCCTGCTCATATATAATATATTGTACTATTGATGAGTCCATACCTTACTATTAAAAATAGTGAAATGATTATACCTTCATTTCTTAAAAAATAAAACAGAAAAATGCTTAAAATGTGTATAAAGAAATGTCATCCATTGCTCTCTAATCTTTGAAAACTAGCAAGTACAACTGACACTAACTCTTGCCAACTTTAATTGACACATTCCTGTCTAATTTAGTTTGGTCCTATCAGATTCCAGCTCCTATCAGGTATACTTCTGGTACTTGAGGGCAACTGTGGCATGGAATGCCCTTTGGAGCAGCTTTTCACCACTCTCAGCAGTTTTTCTCCTTCTAAACCACAGATGGTCAATTCACCTTGCTGAGATTGTTAGGGCTAATTAAAAGCACAGCCTTAGATTGCCTTTTTAATGCTCTGAGTTAGTACATAGCCTTTGCCTTTCCCTCTGGGGCCTGTACTTCCTTCCTTGTCCATCCAAGAAAGAAAAAATTACATTCATAACCATCTCAAGGATAAATGCAAATCACCACTCAAATTGTTCTCTCCAATGAAAGAGTAAAAAAAGAGTGGAGGTCCACATAGTAGGCCTTAAATAAACCTTTGTGTAATGAATAAATAATTCCTACCTCTGATCCAACTAGTATTTCCACAGTCGAGTATAATTACCATTGTATTAACAAATCATTTTATTACTAACAGCCTGAAACATACATATATGACAGAATCTTCCAAACATTATTTTGGATTGAACTTGGCTTACTCTTATGACAGCTATAATCTCAGGTGAGAAATGTAACTACAATAAGAAATCAACACAGCAATAGGAAGAAGCAGCTCACAGAGAGTTTTGGATGTTTAAAATTTAGTTCTGCCTTATGTTGTGCATTTGTATCCTACATTTGGGATCATGAAAAAATTCTTAACTAATTTTGATATGATCTATTTGGCAATTACCTTGTGAAGGATAACCCATAAAAACTTACCTAAGGCACTACTTTTATGAATATGATCATTAAATGTGATGGGTGAGGGGGTCACCGGTAATAAAGGTCAATTACAGATAGACATGAAATTTAAGGACTGCTACTAAGGCAGAAGCAGTGATGTTGTAAATTCAGGAGAGCTCCATTCAAATGAAGAATTACATTGTAGTGGAAGGATAAATATTACCTTAATTAATATATTTTATGATAACTATTTTCCATTTATAGCTAAGAACGAGCCTAAACCCCAGCATAGGTGGTTCCCCAGCAAGTGTATAAAGGAGGCCCTTGGATACCTTACTGGGAGGAACATGTGCCATTTTCTCTCCAAACAGGTGGGTCAATACCCTACTTGGCCAACTATACATGCTCAGAAGTTAACAACTAATATCACATATGTTTAAGTAAAAAATGAAATAAAACTAAAGCATATACAAAAATAAAAGAATACAAAACCATATCAGTATTTAATTACCATGATCCCTGTCATTGCTGGACACATCTGAAAGTCGATGGGGCATGAACATTTACATGCCTGCTGTAGTAAACTGAATTTATCTAAGAATTGATTTAGAAAAGAAAGAAACACAATTTCCTAACAGCTAATGATATATTTACTATTAAACTGGGACATATTTAAGATGATAGGATCTAAGATGTAAGAGTACCTGTTACTTAAATGCTAAATAAAGCGATGATGATATTCAAGAAAAGCTCAGAGAGTGGAACATTAAATGTATAATCTTAGAACTACACTCACCTAGTATATAAACAGATAAATGTTGTTTTGTTTCATTGTTATTTTAAGAAGGACATTATTTTTCACACTCCCAGGAATTTAAGATTGTTGGTACTAACAATATATAATAAATATTGCTAATATACTTCTCCATGTAGCTTATGTCTCTATAAAACTGATCAAGAATTTTTTTAACAATATATGCATAGAATAAATACTCTTTCTGTGGTTACATTAGTCTGCTGGTTCTAGGTGGCTCAGACAACATAAATTTAATGTTAAAACTTCTGGAGGCAGGAAGTCTAGGATCATGGCCCCAGCAGGGTTGGTTCCTGGTGAGATATCTCTCCTTGGCTTGCCTTCTCTGTGTCCTCACATGTCCTGTTTTCTGTGTACATGCACTGAGAGACAGAGTGCTATGATGTCTTCCTCTTCTAATAAAGACACCATTTCTATTGGATTAGAGCCCCGCTCTTATGACATGTTAACATTAATCTCCTCCTTAAAGGTCCTATCATCAAATACAGTCAATTGGTAATTAAGGATTCAACATATGAATTTGGAGGAAAACTATTCAGTCCATAATAGTGTTCTACAAAAAACAAACAAACAAACAAAAAACATGAGTCTCGATGAAAAGCTTATAAAATATTTTGAAAGTTAGATAACTTATGCGCAATGTAATGTACAAGAGTATTTCTTATATTTAAAACTCAGATGAGCCAGAGAACAAACCAAGAATTTGAGTGGCTAAGATGAACAAGACATGAATGGCATCTGTTTTTAAATTTCTTACAATCTAGTTGGGACGAAAGCATGAATTGCAGGCTGCAGAGGCACAGAGAAAAGTAAAAAATATAAAATTCTTCACAAATTTGGAGATCATCCTTGTGCCACAAACCAACTTTTTTGTCTACGGTTCTAAAGATTACTGCCAAGGAAAAATCTGTGCATCATTAGGACATCATTATATGATTCCTCCATGATTCATAAGAATTATGTGCGGGTCAGTTGTTGCTTTGCACATTTTATAGATAAGGAAAATTGGGTACCAAGTGAGTGCATGGGGTATTTTAATATTTGGCATTTTATTTTGTTTATCTCTTTCTGCTTAATCTTTGCAACTATGTTTTAGGCTTCTCAAGAGGGCTGAAAGAGCATCTTATAGTTCTTTATTTCCCAGAGCACCCAAAGCTATGCCTTGCTATTCTGCAATCCTTCTATTTCAATCTCGTACTCAAGCAGTCACCAGATCCTATGAAGAAATAATTAATCGTTCTTTACAGATAAAAAAAAGAGGATTAAAGACTTAGATAACTGGCCACAATGAAACAGATAGTAAGGCACAACTCAGAAAACCTTTCCTTGTCTTCCCACTGCCTTGAAGATAAAAATCGAACCACATTAGCAACATATTCAAGACTTTTCAGTCCACCATCAGATTCCCTTTGTGCCCACAATCTTCAATCACATCAAATCACTGCCCCTTCCCTGTCCCTTGCTTATCTCCAAACCTTTGTCTGATAACTTCCCCTGTCCAGAAGGCTCACCCCCTGCCCCTCTGCCCAACCCCCAAATCCTATTCTCTCATCTTTGTTGAATTCTTTCTGCAGGGCCCCTGGCTTCCCTGCTTCCCAACTATTCTTTGGGTTTCTAGTAATTACCCACCTCTTGTCTGTTTACCTAATGAGTCTTTGAGGTCTGGATCTGTGTCATATGTGCCTTTCTGTGCCCAAAGAGTACTTGGTAGAACACACAGAGGCATTACTTGCTGGTTGCTCCTTTACTACTAATGCTGTGGTTCAGTTGTATAACTGGAACTGGAACTGGCTAATTCACTATATACTCAGCCATCTTTTTTTATTATTCAAAAGCATTTTCAAAGTAAAGTGACTTACTAACGTGGAGTTTTCCATCCCACTACATTACAAAATGATAGCTTTTAACATTTTTTAACTTCTCCCATGTATCTTAATCTGCTGTCTTCTTAACTCCCTTTTAAGAAAATTTTTCTAAAACTTTCTGAATAGCTTGGTCTATTATGGTTACATTTGAAGGATCAGTACATTATTTAAGGGTTGAGATAATGATATGCCTTCAAGAGACTATGGGAATGGATTTTGAAGATACATTTTCTTAAAAATAGAAACTAAATGTGTATTGTCTATATAAATATACATAATATGCATTATTCTAAAGACATTACCATCAGGCTTAAAGAACATACCTATTTAAGGTGGTCATGCTCAGGTTAATGGAGAGAGCCCTCCTGAACACATACATTCATAAAGGGTGACCCATGGAACCCTGTTTCTTAAGGAGAAGTTCCTGCAGGAGTAGCACCTTCCTCAAAGGACCTCTTTGCAGAGGTGTTTACTTGGGAGAAGTATCAGCTCAACCACCACATGAAGTGATGTGTGCCACTCACACTGGAGGATCCAGGAAACTCTTAGACTTGGCTTCAAGTCTTCAATTATGTGCAAAAGACAGATCTGTCAGAATGATTTTTGTCCTACAAAGTCAGTTTGTGCCAGTTCTAGTCAACATTTCCCTAGAAAGTTGATAAGGCAAATAACTGAGTAAACCTACACACAGAGGTAAACTTTTAATCCTATATTGAATATATTGCTGCCGACCTCTTTAAAAGAAATTCTAGAATCCTTTCTGGAAAGTTCAAACACGTTTTCATGTTCTTATGAATGTTAGACCTAATGGCTTCTACCGAAAAGTGAACTTTTTCACCTACCTTCTTCCGTGTGTATGAACAGTAGGCAGGGCTTGTCCAAGACTGAGCATTTATGCATCAATTCAGACAATGAATCAATCTACTCTAAGGCAGTGGCAAGTCTCCCGAATGCTAATTAAGGGTTGTCTCCCTGTGTCTATGGAAGTATGCATGAGGATAGAGACTGGTAGACAAAGGAAAAACATGAACACATTTTCAGAAATGGTGATTAGAATTCTTCAGTCAGAAAGTTGGACATTTTTAAACTAATAATGGACAGGCTACTGTTCTTAGCTCATGTGGCACCAGTGAGTAAAACCAAATGGAAGCTGGCAACAGTATCAGAGAGCCTGGCTCTGCACCCTCCTCTTCAGGACCCCTCGGGCCACCACCGCTTTAGGCTCTGTCAACACTTCATATCTTCACCAGTTCCAACTACATGAAATATGAAAAAGATCTACTCATAAGGCCTTAGAGCAATTGATTGTATAAATTTGTAACTGTACAAAATCCCACTAAAGCCAGACTTCAATCCTTTGGTAGCCTTCCCAGAACCTACTGTGGTGCATGTATTCAGAATATGTCCACTGATACCATGTTGATGGCTATTCTAATAGGTCAGAATCATTAACACACATGGTTATTATTTAGAATACTTCCATAAATGTATTTATATTTTATTTATTTTAGACAAGGCTGTCTCTAGTTCCCTTTTCTAATATAGATTTTTCCAAGAGGTTTAGTTATTATGGAATTTTCAATCTTCATTCTGTAATGTAAATGTTTTGAATAATATTTAATGTATATGAGCTCTGAAACTCTTTGGAAAGACCACAGCATTTTTCTTTATCTTGTTGTACATAAAATAATATCCTACTTAAAAAGTCTGTTCATGCAAGTTCACATTCAAAGCCAGCCTAAATGCAAGAAAGAACCACAAGTTGAAATGAAAAGCAAGTCTGATAAAATGCATGATTAAGGCTTATAAGCACAAGCTTGGATCTTCTGTGGGATTTTATCTTATAAATAATTTAAACTATGCTTGAATTCTTAAAAATAAAACTAAACTTGCATAACACTGATAATGAAGTTATTTTCTCATCTTCCACTTAAAAAAGAAATAAATTCTATTTTTCATATAAATTCAGTCCTGTAAGATGAACATAACTTTATATCAGAATAGTCAAAGACTACATCAAAAATTGCATTATATCAATATTCATTTTAAAGCCTGGGTTGAATAGTTAAAACAGTATTATAACTACCTCCTGAATGAAATTATGCTTTCCACAATAGTTATAAATTTTACTAGGACTATCGGGAAATCTTTAAAATGTATACCCACTTCCAAGAGGATGCCCTCCCTCCCCAAAGACCCAAGATAAAAACGCAGCTCCATCTATTTTTTAAAATCAGCACTGCTTCTAATTTACACATTCAACATGTAATTACATTCAGACTTTTGGAAATACAGTGGTCCATTTACAACAAAAATGTAAGTCGAAAGGCAACAAAGCCAGCAGCCATTAAGAAAAAGACTTGGTACCCTATATAAAATAAAATAAAAATAATAAAAACAACGACAACAAAATGCACACATGGAGCATACACAGCATAGTTACTACTCTTTCTATATAAAGAGCTCCCACAAAACAACAAAATAAAGATGACTATTTCAATAAAAGTATAAAGGCAAAAAAGATTAATAATCAACTCACAAAAATGCTAATGGACATTAAAACTATAAAAAGAAACCTGAATTTAATAGGAATGTAAATCAGAAAAAGGAGACTTCATTTTATAAAATGAAGACAAGCAAATATTGTTAGCTAAGCAAATATTGGGGGCTGGGAAAGAATGCACTCATGATGACAGGCAAATTCTTGCACTGCTAGTGAGAGTATATTTGTCTTAGATACCAATGAAGCATTACATGTTTAAATATTATGCATTTGTTTGATATATTATTTGACCTCATGCATTTGCAATTAGAGGTTTACCCATGATCACTACAAATTCTATCTCATTCCCTAATTGTATTTGCCTTATCATTAGTAATACATATTACAAGATAATTTCTATGGTAGCTGTTCTATGTTACTGTACTTTGATGTAACAAATGAAAGAGTTCTTTGTTTCACCAAAAACTTCCATATAAACTAAGAGTAAATAAAATTGTTGTCATTTTAAAGAGAGATGATATTTTAGTTAGAATAGCGTTACCTCTAAAACCAAAGAATTAAAGTCCTTTGCCTATTCTTAGTTTAATATTTATGGTTTGATCAAAGAACAAGCAAGTCCATTGCCTTACCCACTGTATGCATTATTACCCTGTCCACAGATGAAAGCATTTTCTAAATAAACTTTAAATCTAAAAAGCAAAATGGATAGCATAATAATATTATGATATGGGCTAGCAGATATAATCAGTGTACTGAACCTTTTCATTTTTACTGAATAAATTTTAAAGAGCCTATGATTTTTTCCTGGACTCTTTAAAAGGTAAAAAAGATTTATTCCAGAGGAAAACTAATCCAAAGACTGGTAGACGATTTTTGGTTGTTACAAGAAAAATCAATTGAAATGCAAATGTTAAGGTATTTTCTCTAAACTACATAATTCAAATGAAATTGGTTTAAAAAAAAATCTGGAGTAGATGATAAAATATGTGTCTGTTTGAGTAGCTACCACACATAAGAATGATTAATTCTCAATGATAGCCAGTGACCCTGCTTTTCTGAATAATATGAACCAATCTGTGGCCCTTAAATTTCTTTAAATTAGATTCTTTTCATGTAAGTTTTCTCTAGATGTATTTGATTTTAATGATTCACTTTCAAGACAACATCAACAGTACTTCCATCTTTTTATTTATTTATTTTGGTCACAGAGCGGGGTGGGGAGTACTTCCATTTTAGCAACATGATTTTAGCAGCACATCTGAGTTTACGCTCAGATGCTCTGTCATCTCAAATGACAACTGACTTTTCCATTGAGGCTCATATTTTTCATGCAATTTATCTCATTCATGTCTTCATCCCCACATAACATATTTTGGAATCTCTCATTTGTTTTTTAACACATTTGTTAAACACTAATTTTTGGTAGGTTTCAGTTGTATCACTGAAATAATTAGACTAACGTATAATGAATCTGGATTTTAATCGATGAGCAAGTATCCAAACACTGCATTTAACCCCTACGCAATTAATCAAAGCAGAGCAAAGATCTGTGCGGAGTTTTGAGACTGCAATTTCCCACTAAAAACACTGGAAGCAATTCGGTGATAAGCATTTAAAGTGTCATGGCGATATATTTTGAAGGATACAATGTAAACTCATTTGGAGCCATTAACTTACCCAAGACTGTGAGCTCTGCAGAGGCACTAATATTCTCATTTTTATATGTGACAACACAGGTGTAAGTTCCACTGTCATCATCTGTCACATTGGAGATAAGCAAGTTGCTTCCACCCAAAAGTGAATACTTTTTGGACCTGTAAAACGTAAGGCATATGAAATTAGAGAGTAAATTAATGTATGTGTATATCAGCAAGGCACTCAAGGGTTTAAATGAACTCCACGGAACCTTAAATTATAAAATTGAAAAGAAACTCTATATCGTAGGGGCTTGATAGTATCACATTTATTGGTCAGAAATTCATTCAAGGTAAACCACTCCCTCTGAAAGTCTGTGTGCAGTGATTGAAGAACTGAAGTAGATTAAACTTGGAACTAATGTTAGTACTGAGAAGAAATTTATAGACATTCTGTTTTGAATTTGAAAACTGCAAAGTCCAGAGAAGTTGTTTCCCACAGTCCAGTCAATGTCCTGTGGCCCGCCATCCACTTCAGTAATCTTTGTGCAAAGCCACATTTCATACTGCCTGGCTATGTTCCGGGAACACGTCTGGACATGGTTGAATATTTAATATTTAATATTCTCAGAAGTATTGTGAAACCATACCACTTATTGTTGTTATATAAATATGTAAGGTAAATGAAATTTAAAGATTAACTTATTGTCTATGAACCTATCTCTCCATAGAAAATAAATGTGTTGAGAAGGAGCACACCAAACCTCAAAATCAATGAAATTAATTTCTTAAGTGAAACCCATTTAATCAAAATGTGTCAGTCTAAGTGTTCCATTCTATTAAGAGTTTACTTTCTAACTATGCCTTAATATTAGTGTCCAGTAATTCAAAGCCAGCCAAGTTCTTTTCCTGACTTATCTGAAATATTTGTTATAGATAAGATGGTGAAATATAATCGGAGGTAGCAAAAATCACACAGACCCACTATCTTTGATTGCTATGTTTTAAATTCAAGAACTTTGGGTTTCCAAAGCAATATTTCCCTCTCTCCACCACTTCCTTAGGATAAGATGGTTCAGACTATCTTTGCTGAAGACTCTTGGGGCAGGATCATCTCAATGGCAACTCTGGCTTTTAATTTCCTTTCAGAATTAATCTCATGGAGTTTGAATGTCCCTCATCCCTTTATCCAGGCGGGTAAATGTCTTTCATAGACTCTATGTCAAGGAATATGGGAATATATTCAATTATTATCAAAGATCTGAATATTTGTTGGTACCTATATCAATTAGAAAAAGATGAACAGTAAAATACACTTCACAAACGTCCTACACTTATGATACCTGAGTTGGACGACTTCCTCTCCTCGTAACCAGGTAAAACTCGGGGGAGGATAGCCAGAAACACAGCACTCCAGGACAGCATCTCTTCCTTCGATGGCTACAACGTTGGACGGTCTTTGCAGAAAATACAGCTGTCTGTGCAGTCCTGGGTCTGTGGGGGGAAAGACACAGGATCACATCGTTTATGGAAAACATCGCGAAGATACCTCATGTAGCTTGGATCATTTTTTTTTTTCTTTTCCTAGCAAGACACTGTGATGGAGAAGAAGGACAGAAAAATGGAAAGATGCCAACAAAACTTATGAAATAAACCCCTAGAAGAGGTTTTTCCAGCCCTAGTTTCTAGAAGAATGATATTAGACTATTCCTAGCTGTTGATGACATGGTTTAATATTTAATATTTAATATTATAAGGCAACGGGAAAAAGCATGAGACGCCTCACTCATCTGGGCTACAGGCTTGTTGCTTTGTCATTATTAGAGAACAAGACAGTATTATTAGTGACTATTCTAAATGTTAACCCCCCAAACTTTTTGATATGTTCAGTGTGCCTGCTATCTATTCCACTTCCTTCTGCTCTGTTTATTGCTTCTGTGGATTGGGAAATCAGGTAAACAAACATGTTAGAATTATGTTAACTAACACACAAGTGCGTAGGATTAGAATACAGAAAGGACTGAGAACACATCTGCAGACTTCAAAGAGGAGGTTACACTAAAATTTGTTTTAAATAACAATATGTTTGGCTCTTTCTACACCTTGTGTTTATTTTTAATTTTCAACAACTTTACAAAGACTGAGTTTGTCCCTGGAGCTGAGACTTTGGGTAAATAAAGTGCCCTCCATCCTTCGCTTCACCCAACGCACTTTATATATATATAGATACTATAAGTTTTATAAGTTCCTTATAAATTTTGGATATTAACCCCTTATCAGATGTATCATTGTCGAATATGTTCTCCTGTCCGGTGCCTTGTCTTCATACAGTTGATGGTTTCCTTTGCTGTGAAAAACCTCTTTAGTTTGATATAGTCCCATTTACTTTTTCTTGTTTCCTTTGCCGAAGGATGTATATCAGAAAAAATATTGCTACTGGAAACGTCCAAGATTTTACTGTCTATGTTTTCTTTTAGGATGTTTATAGTTTCAAGTCCAACATTTAAGTCTGTGATCTATTTTGAGTGTATTCTTGTGTATGGTTGTAAGAAGGAAATGTCAGCTTCTGGCAGAGAGATTTGGTTTCATTTCTCCAAAGACATTTCTCTAATCTAATAAACTGTGATATTATGGGCATTTTCATAAAAAGCTCATAGAATTGTTTTTTAATAGGAGATAGTTCGTATGTTTCACAGCATTGTGATAGACTAAATATAATCACAAATTGTTTGAGTCCTCCAATGCAGAACTGACGGTCTAGTTCCTTCCGATTTCAACCTGCCCGGGCCCTGGATCTTCCTTTGACCAAGACTGTGTGCAAGTTACGCTGTATGCATTCTGGAGCCAAGGGCTCCTGAGGCCTTAAAGTCTCTGCTACATCCCTTTCTGAGATCACCTTGTTAGTCTAGTAGCTGGAGGATGAGAAAAAGTGAGCCGCCCTCCAGCCAAAAACCAGCACCAAGTGACAGAGGAGTGGCACCTCTTGAACCTTCTCCCTCCGCCAATGCACATGAGTGAATCAAAGTGGAACCAGCAGAAAAACTTCAAGGATAAACCCCAGGATTAAAAGAGAAAATAAACTAATGTTTTAAGTCACTAAATTCTGGAGCGGTTTGTCATGCAGCAATAGATAACTGAAACATAGCACATGAGAACGAAAACAAGTCAAACCCATCTCGGTGATTTAAATGATCAAGTAACCTTTTTTAGATACTTGTTTGGCTGGTACTTTCAGTTTTAGTTTTGGAGTCTGTTTTTGTACTATTGGGGTATTTTGGGCTATTCACACAAACATTTTTAAATTTGATGTCTGCCTTATTTTTCTCCCTTAAAATGTGATTTTTTAAAAAATGTAGCGACAAGAAATCATATTTATGTTTTAAACCAGAGGATAGTGATATAATCGTCAAGATTATCTTTGTATAATAGGATTATGGGCGGTTTTTATTTTCATTTTTGGATTTTTGTGTATTTTCTAAAGGGTTTTATAGGAACATATAATATTTTTAGAGAAAGTAGTTACTTTAAACTCTAGTGCTGCAATGTGGATGGAAATTATACAAGGAGCAGACGATTTTAAAAGTTAATGACTAAAACACAAGGTAAATATGTTAAGAGCGTATGAACGTTTTCCCTTAGGCTCCATACAGTATAGATGGGAAAGCCTTGGGAACTTAAAACTCTAGGTCATGACTTTTGTTGACTAAACTGACTTTAATGGAACTATGATAAAATTAGTAATTATTCATAGAAAATCAATTTTGTTCTCTCTATACAGGTGGTAACTATTCAGATCCAAATGGAGCTATTCAGCTAACAGAACATCACAAATTTTTCCAGTGAATTAAGAAACATGATTTATTCACAGGAACTGGCATCAGACTAGCAACTTACAATGTTCTATCTACTGGGTAACAGATACAAATGGTTATATTACTTTTTTCTTTAAACTGTACATATGTTTTATATACTCTGATGTATCTGAACTCTAAAATAAAAACGGGAGGACAGAGCAAGGGTAGACACTAGGAAACATATCTATAGCTTTAAAATCAAACCAGGCAAAATAATTTTTTAATGTCAAATTTTAATATTAAAAATGCCAAAGCAGTCCGGCCGCTGTGGCTCAGTGGTTGAGCGTCGACCCATGCACCAAGAGGTCACTGGTTCGATTCCCGGTCAGGGCACATGCCCAGGTTGTGGGCCAAATCCCCAGTGGGCGGCATGCAGGAGGCGGCCAATCGCTGTTCTCTCTCACCGATGTTTCTATCTCTCTCTCCCTCTCACTTCCTCTCTCTCTGAAATCAATAAAGGGAAAAAAATTAAAAAAATAAAATAAAAAATGCCAAAGCAAACCTTCAATATGATACTCATGGGCAGGGCTGCACAAAAATCACACAGCCATTTTTTCGAAATTGATTGCAAGCAGTTGTGATTTGCTTGGACTAAAATCCAAGTTCAGCTGTTTCCTGTTGGGGCACATGTCAGCCTGATTCTCTGACCTGATTTCATTGTCACCTGGAGGCAGTACAGCTAATCCTCCTCAAAGAGCAAGAGGGTAGCCTGTAAACCAAGGGAAACAGTCAGGACAGTGACGCTGACCTCCCACAGGCACAGGCTGCATTCAAATGGAGAAGCACCTTACACCAACACGCTGCCTTTGTTGACGCTTTTCTGCTTTCTTTGTCACTTTTTTAATGGAACATTTGGCTTTTAGCTCAACCTGTTATCTGATTTAGAAAGGACTGATCTATAATCATTAGGAAAATGAATAATGATGTAAACAGATCTCAAATTGTTTGATCTCAGGAACCATGTCACTCTCAAAATTTATTGAGGACCCCAAACGGCTTTTGTTTGTGTAGGTTATATCTACAAATGTTTACCATATTGAAGATTATAAATGAGATTTTTAAAAATATTTATTTATTGAATATTTATTTACACCTCACAAAAAAATAAGATTTTTAAAACAAAACAAAAACACAAAACTTGCCCTGGCCAGGTAGGTGGCTCAGCTGGTTGAAGCGTCATCCTGTATACCAAAAAGGTGTGGGTTCAATTCCCAGTCAGGGCACATACCTAGGCTGTAGGTTTTATCCCCGGTCAGAGCACGTATGGGAGGCAACCGATTGATGTTTCTCTCTCACGTTGATGTTTTATTCTCTCTCTCCCTTCCTCTTTCTCTAGAATCAATAATGAAAAAAAAAAAACCTTCTGTTTTCCAAAACAAAAATATTAGTGAGAAGAGTGGTAGTACTTTACACAGACTTTACACAGGGTGGGGCAAAAGTAAGTTTATAGTTAGTTGTGAGTATGCAAAACACAGTGTTTATTCTTATGTTATTATCTATTAATGATTGTGTTATTTTCCATATGAACAACTTTAAACCTACTTTTGCCTCACCCTGTATTTTTGGTAAATTTTTAAATGAAAGGCTTCATAGAAGATAACTAAATTAATGTGTTACTTCATGTACTTTGTTCTGATATGTTGATTTGGTTGAATTACATGAAAATAACTGAGGCACATTTTAATGGTGTTTTCAGATAATTGTAGACTTTATCCTTTAACTCTAAACCAAAACTCAATAAATAATTTATTGAAAGTTCATTGTTATGTGGAATCTGACACCGTATCAATAAACATTTTATGCTATGTAAAACTCCATTTGTCTATCTTGCATTTTGAATATATCTTTTACCCACGCGTGATTTTGTCAAATCCATCAATGGTAATTTGGAACGGTACATTGAATTAGTCAGATCTTCCAAATGTTGACACATTTCACTATACACTATTAAAAATCTCATTTGTCACTATCACCACCAATCCCATCAGAAAGGCCGTTTAATGTTGTGAAGCTGTCAAGTTCCCAGTGGTGGATACAAGTTTTCCAAATTTCTAATTTAGCCTAAAAGCTTGAATTCATCCTTGGCAGCAAATACTATTTTCCTTGAACTGACTCACCCACTTCTTTCATTTTTGAGAAAATGTCTACCTAATACCCTAGTCTAAATAGCTACAGTTTTTCTGTTGACTGTCCTTTCAAGTAAAAATGGTGTTCCATGGGGGAACAAGGGAGCTAATTTAGCTGGAAACTCAAATGTTCACAGAGGTGTTTATCGCTCAAAAACCATTGTATCTTCATATCCTTCATGTGTATTTTCCATTTTGACATGCAGACTATTAAAAAGATGTATATTTAAGGGTTGATATTTAATATCATTAATAATCTTTACTGCTTCATCAAAGATATTTTTAAGTCAACATAGTGGGATCTTTAAAATAGGTTTCACCTCACAGATCTCCTGAAATCATTTCAAGAAATGCCGTGGGACCACACATCAGCATGAGAACTGATGGAGACACAGTCTCAACAATAGCTCTTCTTCTCAGATATTCAAAAAGCCCCTTTCCTTTCCACATGGGAATAGTTTTGCATCTTTCAAGTACAATTTGATAAATTAAATATACTTCCTCCTCCTCTTCTTCCTCATCTTCATTGTCATCAAAATCTTCAACATCATTTTTGTTTTCTCATTTAGGAAGGGAGGCAATACAAAACTCAAATATTTCCAATCACTCTCTTTGAGCAATAGTTCTTTAAAAGTTAAGAAACATCTTAGGTCATATTATCTGACACATTGACCTACATTTCACATATTCAGAAATACAAAGTCAACTGTCTTCAGGGCCTATGTCCTAAGAGGCATGGGGAAGGCACACTAGTGAAAGTGGAGAGATTATTTTCTGTTTAAAGGCATTTTTCTCCCTGAAAAAGAAGTTTCCATTGGACATTACACACTGGCCAAATTAACTGAGTCTGTGAGGTCAGCTAGAATCTATATTTGACTCTGCTCTCACAGGTTTTCCCAAATGCCTTGGGGCTGCATAATTTTGTCTTCCCTCCTAATAAAGGACCAGGATGACTGTATAAACGATCCAAGCTGGGGCATGGTTTAGAGTGAAAGGTAACTTTCTTTATAATATTCTAGGACATTAGGTGTGACTGGGACTATCCTGGGCAAACCGGAATGTGTCCACACCCTGGGATGACAATGGCTTTCTTTTATTTTTTATTTTCTTTTAAGTTTTTTTCTTTATTGATTTTACAGAGAGAGGAAAGGAGAGGGAGGGAGAGATAGAAACATTGATGAGAGAGAACATCGATTGGCCGCCTCCTGCATGCCCCCCCCTGGGGATCGGGCCCACAACTTGGGCATGTGCCCTGACCGGGAATCGAACCGGCGACCTCTTGGTGCATGGGTCGACACTCAACTACTGAGCCACACCGGCCAGGAACAATGGCTTTCTTTTAATGGGGCCACTTTCCTAAACCACAGTTTAGGAGCATCAACATTAAGCTTACATGGCTGAATCTGAAGAATAACTGAGGCATAGAGAAATTTAATTATGGACTCTTGACATCTGTGTCAGCAAGAAAAAATACTGGTTTTCACAGCTTAATAACTGTCTGCCTTAAAATAACCAATACTTGCTTTTCATTTTTATGCTTTCTGAATGCAAACCCCCCCCCTTTTTTCCCCTCCAGTTGGAAATGAAAGGGCACTACAAGCTACCACGGGGTATCCTCTTTGATTTCTTCCCAGGCATCAGAGCTACAAATTAATTTAACATCACAGACCTAGTTTCCCCTCTCTGCATTCTCGATGTCAAGCTAAACTACTGTTCACCGGCTGACTCCTTAGCATCCCCCATCTAGTTCTATTTTAGGAAATTCACCAGGTCCATGTGTCTTCAAACACCAGTAGGTACTAAGCATGCATACTTAGCTATTGCATTTCTTACAAATTGAAGGCAAGACCCTCCAAGAGCAAAAAGATTGTGACTTGTTTTACTGCGACACTCTCTCCATCGCGGTGTTCGGAACAGTGGTCTCTGAGGCACGCCTGCAAATATGTGCTCCCAGTGAAACATCCCGTGAAACTCCTTCTCATTCTGTTTAGAGTCTTTTATTCAAACCAGCCCAATCCAGGCTGATTACAGCAATCAACATTTATTTAATAAAAAGTAGAAACCTCCCTGTGGCCGAAAGCCAAGGCGCTTTGAACAGAGTGTGGAAAGGGAGCCATTCCTCGGGAGCAATTATTCCTCTCTCTATGGTTCTCTTATTTCCCTTTCTCATTTACACCAATTCAGAAGTAAAAATGACATTACTTCTCTGCAAATACTCCTACATCTGTTCATATTTCCTCTTTCCTTCTCCATCCACACACACATATTGCTATTTGTAGTTCCAGTTTGCGGGAAGAAAGGAGAGCGTCTATTCTTGTCACTGGCATGTGGCCATATTCCTTCTGTCTCACAGGCAAATTGGAGTCTGTCACTAGCAGGTCTGAGGGAAGTGATTTTTCATTTATAGAAATTTTTTTTTTTTTCTAAATTTTACAGCTGACAGTAGAATCCCAGAAAACAAATGTTGCTATTGGGATGTGTCAAAATTAATTTAGAGAACCCAGAAATCTTCATAATTTATACAAATGTGTAAAATGACATTTAAAACTTTCTAGAAAAGCAGTATATTTTTTATTCTAATTTCCATTTTTTTAATAAAGCACCAAAAAGTATTTGGAATATTTCCTATTTGGTCATTGTTGAATCAATCACGATGTGTCCATAACTCATGACAAAATATGTTTGTTTGTTTTTCCATTTGTTTGTTTTATGTTCCAGGAATAAATTGATGTAAAACAAGACGAAAGAAGGAAGGTCCACAAGTTCTGTCATTAATCTTCGTGACCTCTGCATTCGCTGGGTATAGGTTTGGCTTCCACACACTTGCAGAGAATGCCTCTGTGTGCATAAGTCAGGGCAGACTGCCTGACCCTCCAGTCACCCGCTCGGGGCTGCTAAGTGTCACAACCCTAGTAAATGTGGAGCTGACCGCATGCCACGCTCAAGAGATTCTTGGGAAAGACAGGCTCTCTCCTTTTAGAAATCTTCATTCCTCCATGTGGAGGACAGTGACAGGTATATTGTTTTTGCTTGTGACCTTATGTGAAATAGCAACCTATCAGAGAATGGGAGATAAGAGGAGATAGTAAAATCAATATCTAACCTCAGTCAAGGTAAAGGATGAAATAGAAAACCTAGTGATTTGGTGAGGGGGAGGTCACTAGAGACATTAGAATTATAGACATGCAAAATTTTTTTAAAAATTTAGTTTTTTTTTTTCTTTACTGATGTTTAGAGAGAGAGGAAGGGAGAGGGAGAGAGAGAGAGAGAGAAACATCGATGAGAGAGAACATCGATTGGCTGCCTCCTGCATGCCCTCTACTGGGGATCAGGCCCACAACCTAGGCATGTGCCCTGACCGGGAATTGAACTGGCAACCTCTTGGTGCATGGATCGACCCTCAATCACCGAGCTACATTGGCTGGGCCAAACCAAAATTTTAACGTACCTACCGAGTTAGTAATAATTCTTAGTGATGACCCAAATAATGAAACTATTTTTTAAACTAAAAAATATAATTTTCTCTTTTAATAATATCATTTTTGGAATGGTTTTTGTTAACATTTATTTCAATAAAAATAAATATTATATAGAAATTTTATTTGAAATACACTTTAGTCGAATTTATTCCATTAAAAGCCAATGACTCTAATTCTACAGATATTTAGTTCAGGTCTATCCAGGGCCCAGAGTCGTGTAATTGTCGTTAAATGAACAAATAATAGATTGAATTACAAGTTGATCAATTGGATGAGGCCATTAAGAAAACTGAAGCAAGAGTTCTAACATATGGGCCAGTTATTTTATTCAACCCCGTGTCCAAAGCAAATTTATATATTAACAATTGGAAGTACTACTTGGCACTCTGGAGTGATGAGAACAGAATAAAGGGGACTTGACAATCACCATGGCCACTTCAACCCCTCACATATTCTCTGCCATATACAATAAGATATTTTAAAGCATCTCAACTCTTAGCGTGTTGTTATCAATATTTCAAAAAAAATTCTTTTCACTTTAATACTTAAGTAAGGTGCTAAAAAATGTACAATTCCTCAGAAGCAAAAATTCAACTTCTGTCTTAAAACATTAATCAAAAAAATTAAGTTAGGTACCAATTTTCCTACCATTGAATGAAACAATTACTCATTTAATCTGAAAACAATGAATTTATGGGGAAATCTCTTTTAAAATTTGCTATTTATTTTGCACACAATACACCACTAGCCCACTCCTGATCTCAGTGGCAAGTGCCACTCCCCAGCTTTTACTGAGCCTGAACTCCGTCCCCTCCCTCAGGGACCACATCTGATATGTTTCCGAGACCTGCCCTTCATATCCCTCCACCCATCTTCAGTCCTGAATCCCTTGTACTATCACTTTAGTAGCAGCCTTTGATCAAGTCTTTGAAGGATTAACGCCACATTCTACCTTATCTTCCTTTCTTTCGTTTTCCTTCCTTGTAACTTGTCTCCCTCCAACCCTTGCTGTGCTCTATGATCCAGTGAAACAGAATGTGTGCAGTTACTCTGAAAAGTTTTTATTTCTCTTTCGTCTATGCTTTGCTTACAAATGCTCTTTTTTTTTTTTCCTGGTATGTACTTTTCTTTGCCTGGCTACTACTTGTTCAAGGCTGGCGCATTCGTGATTTTCTCTCATGCACCATAACGGCATTCTGTGCTTTTTCCCTCCACAGCACAGACCACATGCTGCTTTCTTTGTCTATATCCCCCACTGGACTACAGCTGTGTCAGGGCACAGTCTTCCAACTCTGTCTCCCTAACACCCAGCATGATGGCAGGTATATAAGATTTATTTTAAAGTTTGTTGAATAAAGTATTCATTTATTTAGTGAATAAACTAAATTGGCTTGTAAAAGACAGCATTTCAAAACAGCTATTTGAGTTTTAATATCTGAATTTAATAGATCTCAATTATTGGGTAATATCAAACACTTGTTATATAAAAGTTATAACTTGAAATGTATTTCACATAACCTTGAATAAGTACAATAACATATATATTATTTAGAAGTAGATAACTGTCTATACACACATGCATACAGATTTGAATACTCTCTATATGAACTGTGGGAAAAACAAGCGTTGGACAAAGTTTCAAAACTTCTAATTCGCATTTATGTGTCAAACTAAGGCAATATAGGTAACTTCCTCATTCAATTAAATAACCATAGAAGAATACATATTTTGAAAGAGGGGTAACTATTCAGGGTCCACTTTAATGCTTCTAAATCATGTTAATAATATGATAGGTTTCTGTTTTAATTGACTCCATCTTAATGAGTTAAATAAGTGTTAGAATAGAGAGTGGGCAATATATGTATGTAATTTATTACTCCCTTAAATTGGTACTCCCTCAGATTGGAAGGTGGAAATTGATTCAAAGAGAATAATCATGATTATTAAAATGGGAGAACCTTAAGTGACAACTAAGAGAAGCTGGGCTGAACCATTCATTAATTCTTTCATTCATTCATTCATTCGTTCGTTCATTCATCCGTTTATTCATTCATTCATTCTCTCACTCATTTTTGTACTTGTTGTGGATCTGTGAATGTGACCTGTAAACCAACTTGCAAATTTAAGAGTAAATGGGACAAACATGTTCCCTCAGCAGCCCCTTTATGTGATCAATAGCAAATGAAACAAGCTTGACAATAACATATGTGTGGATATGAATGTGGGGGTGGGGTGTTTATTACCTCAGCTCATAATTCCTTTTTCAATTTTATATAATTCAAATAGAACTTGGAGAAAAGTTCTCATTAAATGTAATGGATTAAATTTTTTTCAGTTTCCATTCTGGTAAGAAAAACCTAGACACCTCCAAAGTATACCAACATATTCTTGATTTAGCCAAACTAACAATATGAAATTGGGCTTTAAATACATCTCCATGGATTACAAAGCAAATATGTTTTTACAAGGTGAACATATAAAGGTAAATGGTGATTTGATGATAATGTCTCTGTGTCTTTCAAAACTTTCCATTTCAGATTTAATATTTAATTAGTCCAACTTTATCCCTTAATACCTCTGGGAAATAACCTCTCAGTCATATTAAGAAAGTCAAACATATTCTTGCCAATTTTCTAGGTAGTGTACCTAAGCTTCCCATGTGACAGATTTAACAGATGCATTATTTAGGATATGTGAATATAAATATTTAAAATGTTCATGTATTTAATGGATACCTAAATAAAGGCATGTATGTTTTTGGAATAAATGCTAAATTTGCATCTTTCTCTTCCTCGCAGATGGAAGGTAACAGTGTTGCTGATGGACATTTGCACATTTAAGTCAGTATCTCTGTGACTAATGGAGGAAAGAACACACAGAAGAATCAGAAGAGGCTTTAGACATGTCCTTATTAAAGTACCTGGACACTTCCCATCAAATTGCCCGTGTGCTTCTGGAATGACTTAGGAACGTGACCCTCCACGCAGGGTTTGTGATCACCGCACACAGGGCAGGGGCAGTGCCAGCAGCAATGCTTTGACAGGGAGTCTGGCATGGTTTCTCAAGTATGTGCCTTTTTGGTGATTCTCAAAAGTAAGTCTAAGCAAACCTCACAAGTGAGACTAAATGAGAAAACAGATATTAAATAGTAGTAATTATTGGAAGAGACAAGATCCTAGAGAATATCCAACCCAATCTCTGATTTTTTCGGAGAGGAAAATAAGCCCAGGGTCTTAGAGATTTACCAGAGAAGAGAAGGAGAGATGGGAGAAACCATTTTCCTTATCATAACATAACCACTCTTCATTGTCATTACGTATATGTCCACGTTCACCCAGAACTCTAAGGAGCCAGGCTCTGTCAGTCTTAGTCATTATATAGCCCTAGTACTTAGCACAATGCTACTCAAAAATGAGTGGATGAATGGATGAGTAAATCAATGTTTAACATTAACCTTGGAAGGTTCTTAACCTCACTAAGCATCACTATCATCTTTAGAAAACGTTAGTAGAGGAAAATGAAATAATACATAAAAAAGCTTAGCAACAGGTTTTGCGCAAAGAATCGCTCATATATTAATGGAATGAGTACATGAATGCATGAATAAAGCCAAATACAAGGAAAACATCTGTTTCTCTGGAAACTTCAGCTACAAGACACAAAAGAAAAGTTTTTGGCATACCCCCATCTAATGGCCCAGAGAAAAAGGGAAAGAAAAAAATACAAAACAAACCCCCAATAAACAATAAGGAACTTAAAACAAACACAAACTATTTGTTAAAGGCCAAATGATTGTTTAAACTACTTTAGAAAATGTAACCCCAGAAAGAAGAAAGAGCACTGCACTACCTGATAAAATTCTGACTTCGGCTTCATTTCCTGCTCGTGAGCTGGCTGGGTTCCGGGCCAAGCACCGGTAGATCCCAACGTCCCCCGGCTGCAGTCTGCTGATCTGCAAGGCGCCAGAGGGCAAGACCACCACTCGGGAGTCGCCCAGGATGGGAGTCAGGTCTTGCTGGTTTTTCTGCCAGTGTATTGTTGGCATAGGCTCCCCGATGACTTCACACTTGAGTAACACTGTGTCTCCCATGAAGGCCGTGACAGATTCTGTCTGGGATAGAAACCTCAGTGGTCCTATGGGAAAAACAAAGAAGGAGCAACACATCTTTCAGAGGAGATACAACAGTCATCGATGAAAATAATCACACTTGTATCCTTTACAGAAAATTGTATTTTACCAGATATTCTCTCATGTTTCATCTCATTTGCTCTTTTCATTTTACCACAGTCTGTGTCTGGCGCAGCCGTAGTTCCTGTGGCTAAAATACGATAATGACGGTGCCATTCGTCTCTAGAAGTTCACTGTTTTGTTATTGTTGGTTAATAAAACAGCCTTGTAAAATAAACAGAGCAGACAAGATCATCCTAATTGTACACATTAGGAAATGGAGGCTCCGAAAATGGAGTTCTACAGACTAGTTCACAGTTATGACGTGGCAATCCTGCAAATGAGACCTGGTTCTTTTCAATCCTGGTCCTTTGCTCATTCTGTAACCCCACTTTAAACAGAGAACTATGAAATTATGGGATTATGGTGCACTGGCCACATGGCCTAGCCTAGGGCAGTGTCAAGAAAAATGGGTGATATTAACCACCGATTAGAGTAATGGAGAACAACCTTTTATTGTAAATATGCATCCATATTTGCCAGTTAGGGTTGTGGTGTAGTGAAAAAATGCTCAAGTTAGAATTAGAATAGCTTGGCCGTCTATCCTGACTGAGCTGTCTACCAGATGTGAGTTATTTGGTAACTTGTTTTATCTCTATGGGCTATTGTAGCCATAAGCCCACAGAATTGGCTTTTTTTTTTTTTTTTTTTTTTTGCAATGCAAGTGCCTAACTGAAGCCTTGATTGCTGATAAAGAGACTGCCAGCCACAAAACTAGATAACAGAACACCCCACTCCTTTGTCTTAGAGATCTTGGTTGATTTAGATAATATATCATTTGGACCTCTTATTTTTTCTCTTTCCATTGTTATGTTTTCAATTCACCCATAAAGAACAAGCCCATGAAATCCTAGGCCCCCACCTTCAACCCCCAAAAAGGAGAACGTCCAGCTCACACGTGCTCTCTCTCTACCCCTCTTTCTACCCGCGGATTCACTGTATGGCCTTAGATGTGCCATATAGTTCCCAGGACCTGTAAGTAATAACACTTTTTCTTTGTTTTTCTTCACACTTCTCAGATGGTTATTGCCCAGGATGTCTTGCAATAACAACATTGGTTACCCATTAGCTGAAACCACCAAAAAACAACTAAAAAAATGGGATAAGTGCTAACTCAACTTACATAACCACTATGATGTCCTTGTGAAATAATGTGAAAATGATGCATTCATACAGAGTGTTAAGGAAATGTAGGGGAAAGAGACAAATACAACAAACAAACAAGCTGGCCATCACTGAGCATAAGCATTGTGAAAGAGAAGTCTCTTCCGTCATGATGTTGTACCTGAGAAAGGTAGAAGATACTGTAACCCTCTGAGACTCATTTTTTTTTTTTGAACAGATGGATAATTGTGACCCGAATTCTTTGACCATAAAAACCAATGAATACAAATAAACATTATTTTATGAATCATGCTGATAGATAAGTTTTATTTTTAGAGTTAACTCAATGAAATAATTCTAATTCCTTGGATCATGTGCTATTCATCACAGTTATATTGCAATATTTCTATTTTCATTTTACTCTTACTGGAATTCTTTTCGTTGTACGTGCATTTCACAAAGTTTGATTCATTCGTCGGTTTGGGGTTCACATCAAGTTTTGCTGACCATATTTTATGTTACTGAAACTTTTATTTTACAGATTTATTTTAACTAACTCAAAATTTCCTAGGTCCAGGTTTAAATTTTATATAGTCAATATTAATCAGTAACAAATGCTATTGTGTTCAGGTTTAAATACAGTTAGTTATATTTTGGATCAATTAATTAATTTTCACAGACGTAATTTTCTCTACAATCTGATGAAAATTTTGCTGGAGTTAAAAGGGCAAAGGCAAAATGGTCTAGGTCAAAACACCATCATTTAATATGAGAGACAATCGGAAATGCTGTAGAGAAGTCTCCTTCCCTAGGTAAAGGTGACATTTCACATCCCTTTTAGGAATTAGTCTTTTATTATTTCATTCATTTTTTTTTTTTTTTAGAGAGAAGGAGGAAAGGAGAGAGAGAAAAACATCAATGTGTTGTTCTACTTATTTATGCATTCATTGGTTGCTTCTTGTATGTGCCTTGACTGGGGATCAAAAACCCACAACCTTGGCGTATCAGGATGATGTTCCAACCAGCTGGGCCAGGAATTAGAATCTTGAACCACAAGATTAGTGAAACTGCCAGCAGTCAAAATTAAGTTCAATCCTTTTGTGACTTCTGACCAGAGCAAGAATTATAACAGTAATTTCAATGTACCTTCCCACATTCATAGGAAGATTGTGTCTTCTCTTTACAAACATTGAGACAGAAGTACAATGCTCCACCCACATCCATCTGAAAGGATGATGAGGATTCTACAAAGTGCAGCAAATGGGCAAAGTAGTCCAGGTCTACAGGAAGAAATATGCCATCTACATTGAATGAGTGCAGCAGGAGGAAGCTAATGGTACACCTGTTCATGTGGGCCTTCACCCCAGCAAGGTGGTTATCACTAGACTAAAGCTAGACAAAGACCACCAAAAGGTCCTTGAACGTAAAGCCAAATGTCACCAAGTAGGAAAGGAAAAGAGCAAATCCAAACAAGAGACAATTAAGAAGATGGAGAAATAAAGTAATCTTATATACACCTTTCATTGAAAACTGTTAAAATAAAAAAGAAAGATTAATGAATCTATGAAATAGTAAATTCCATCAATATCACATATGGAATAGGTACAAGCTGCCAAAGATGATATAACTCTCCTTACAGCTACACTCACAAAACAGACCTGCAGACCTGAAAATACAATATTAAGGTTGTTCTGTAGTATGAATAATTAATTCCAGACCATGTAGAAATGTTAATATTAATTTATTAATGAAAATATTAATTTATGTGAATATTAATTTATCAATTGAAATTTAATCCACACAAATAGGTAGTAAAATTACTCATCTGGTTAAGGCTTTGTAATCTGGATCCATGGAGCTGTTTGTCTCAACACTATAGATGTATCTGCAGGGCGTACCAGGCACAAATCTAATTCCATTCTCATTTAGTTATCAGAATTAACCTGTGACTCTGCTAGATTTACCACCGAGTGAAGAACAAAAGGAATCTGTTAACCTGTGCCCTGGCTCATTGTCCAAAATCATTTACCAGGTCATGTGCAGTGTATAGTCTTGAGTTTGTTCAAAAGAAGGTACATCAATCTACTACTGATTGGCTTTGGTACAGACTTAAAGCATGCACTTGAACAAAGAATGATTTATATACTATACAAGGCAAAGCTTCAATGAGCAGATACGATTATGCATGTCAACAGATTCTCAAACTAATTTATGACTTTTTTATTGAATAGTTTTCTTCTTGGTCTTAATTCTTAGCATTTAATTTTTTAATTAAGTAAATAAATGGGAACAATGTACCTACATATACAAGTTATATACTTTATACAATATAGGTAAGAATAAAATATATTTGGCAAGGTGGTAAAATATCTGGATACTTTTATATATTCAGCTATATGGCCCTACATAAGTTATACACATTGGATAAAATTCTAAATATCTATTTTACATCTGAATGCCTGTGGCATTCAAAACATTCACTTGCAAAGTTCTAGAACATAGAATAAAATATAAAATGAAAGGATAATTCAAAATGATACTCAACAACTGGTTCCTTTATGTAAACTTCTTCTAGCTGGGAGAATCATACACAAGGCATGAAATTGCATATTAATATAATCAGACTTAATGAAATCAGGTACAATGCCACATGATTATTCAGTATGCATTCTGTGCTGATTTCAGGTCTTAATGAACAGGGGTCAGAAATGCCTCCTATTTAAAATTTAACAATGTAATGTTTGAAAACTTCAAGTAGTTAATTATTTGACAGAGTGAAAAATTATAAATATGATCATAGCATTTTCTTTGTGTCTCTACAAAGGAAACTCTGCACATCAAAAACAATTCGAAGTTTATGAGGCTCTATATGGCTTGAATTAATGCTCCCAATATTGTGCTGAATTGTAGCACTCACATCTCACAATGTTACACAAACCAGCAACAGTATTAAAAGGAGAAGTTATAGGCTATCAAGTTAGTACTATATTTTCAAGGCATGAGTATGAGCACCTGGTAATGAACATTAAACTCACTGTAACTCATAAGAATGAAATGCAATAATGTCAGAAGAGTCATTTAATGCTCTAATGCAATACAAACAATTTCTATGCTTTATTCATAGGTAGATACAGATATAATTTTAACTAGATCCTCATGAAAAATAGTTACCTGCTCGACAGGAGCCTGCCTGCTCATGAAAACAGCCTGGTTTGGTCTCATTAGATCGCATCTGACCCATTGTAATCATAGTGCAAATGGTCTTCCTATCTCTTCTCTTTTCTTACCCAAACCCATTCTAAACATAGTCAAAAGATCGTGTTCCTAAGTCACCAAAGTTTTTGTTTCATTCAGGAATGTCTGATGTTTCAAAAAAGTTCTAGTACTGTCTTATACCCCTACTTCTGGTACCCACAAATCTAGCACAATGCACCTTCTGGGTTCATCACCCATAACTCCTGCAAAATAATTCTCCAATCTATTGGACTGTCTTATGCCCTAAACATGGCTGACTTTTGACTTAATTATCATGATATTTCCTTCAAAGAGGTTACCCTCTCCCCTATTATATCTACCTATCAAAACTGCAGTCATTCTCCCCCCCCCCTTTATTGATTTTATAGAGAGAGGAAGTGAGAGGGAGAGATAGAAACATCAATGAAAGAGAACATTGATTGGCTGCCTCTTGCATGCCCCCCACTGGGGATTCAGCCCACAGCCTGGGCATGTGTCCTGACCAGGAATCCAACCAGCGATCTCTTGGTGCATGGGTCAATGCCCAACCACTGAGCCATACCGGCTGGACAAAACGTAGTTATTCTTAAGGTACTGAGTCAAACATTCCTATTCCCCTAGTTTTGCTTATTAGATATCCTCTCTCAACCTTTTGAAATTTTATGGCACTCACAGATAAAGATTTACTGAGGTTCTGTGTGACTCTAAATATTTAATTAGAGCATTGTGAACACCCACATTTTGATAATTATGTTTGAATGTGTCTCTAATATATTTCGTGGCATTTTGGGATGAACACACCTCGGCGTCAGATTACTTGGGGTCACTTCTCTGCTTTACCTTTAACCAGCTGGATGACTTTGCACAAGGTCTCAGTGTCGTCTCCTACTCCATTCTGAACTCCTTTATAAATGACCTCACTGACTCCTCACAACAGCTCTTTAAGGATTATTGTCTTCACTTTACAGATGGGACTGGAATGGTAGCAAAACTGATTAAAGGTTTACATTATGTATGGATGTTTAAAAATAAGCTTCAGGACCGAATTATTAGACTTCTTAAAATATCTTATTTCCCCAATCAAAATGAAAAACATCTCAAGAGGAATTTCTTTTATGCATTAGTACCTCCTTCTCCAAGTATCTGCACAGCACTGGGTAAAAACTGTTGTTTAATAAGTACGTTCTCTCTAGACTGTCTCATAAGCAAACCTCAGCCTGAAGTACTGTACTGTTAAAAATAGCACACATTTCTGTTTCTAGTGTTCTCATGGAGGCCTTTCATCGCTGGCCTGTCAAAAGGCTGTTTTCAAGAATGAGTTGTTGTCAAGGTTCCTACCTTCATACCTAGTCTGGGCCTGGATGCTATGACTGCTTTACATGTAGAAATACCTGGACTTGCTGGAAGCGTCCCATGTCAACCACCTTATAGGTGTACACATCACCTGCACATCTGTGTACTAACAATGGCCAGCGCCTGGTGAGGGATCAGTTCAGGAACCATTAACATAAAAGACAATGTGATTTTACATATGAAAAAGTCAGACACATACTGCAGCTCTGTTTATCCTCTGTCCTAGAAATGATAAACACACTTTTAATTCAAATTTTATAAATGAGTAATAGTCAGTGAAGTGTCTAGGCTTCAGCATCAGAAACTTTACTGGTATCAACTGCCCTAATCATAGTTGTATAATGAGCATTCGGTGCTGGGAGAACGAGATGTGTAGCCATTATGAGTACCGTGGAGGAAATGGGTCTCACCCTGTTTATTCTGATTTCTGTAAAAGATCCTTATGTTATTCTGTAATACTAATTTTAACGTGAAAAGGATTCGCTAAGTGTCTATATATGCTACTTTGTCCAATGTTGCTTAAGGCTTGTTAAAGAGCGACAAGCACAATTCTTTTTCTGGGGCATTTCCTAACCACCCATGCATGCAAGGAGTGAAGACTTTATTTTCAGCTCTGCAGTAACGCAGCGCTTGAATCCCTGGGATTGAACAGTGCCAACACAGTACCAGGATTGTCACATCCTCAGAGAGACCACCTCCACACACAGACAGAACCACTTGTTCCCAGACATCGCCTTTGTAGCCCTTATTTCCATTGTAATCAATTAACTGGAAAATTAATTTAATAGCCATCCTCCCAGCTAATCTATAACTTCCACAAAGCAGGGCTGAGTCTATTTTATTCTGTACTCTGAGGACTTAGTGGAGTCCATGGCACATAACTGTCCATCAGATACTTGTTGAATGAAAAATAATATGTGTTATTGGTAAGATAATAAGTTTAGGAAAATATCCCAGGCCCTAAGATTGGGAGGTCTAGGAAGGATAACAACAGCTAGGGAGGCATAAAGAGAGGAAGAAAACAGGGATTTGTTTTTCAGGGAAAGTAAAAACCAGCTGAGACTACATAAATGTCAACCCATCAAGCCTTCCATCTGAAAATATTTGCTATGAGGGAAAACAGAGCTATGCCTAGGGCATCCAAGAACATTTTATCTAAGCCCCATACATTTAAACTATGGACCAGTGATACACATTTTGAATGAGAGATCTCCTCCCTTCAATTCACTGTGCCCCGAAACAAAGTTATCAGCTTCTCAGAGCCAGCCCCCACCCAGCAGGGACAGCCTGGGCAGAGGCTGCCGCCATCCATCAGGGTCTGGCCAAGACGTGTTTCCTCAGGAGCTACTGACAACCAAACTGTGGCTGTCACCAGGGCAGTAGAAATGTTAAAGCAAAAGCAGCAAACATTTTTCATTTGGGCTTTTCCTTTGTGATGCTAAAAAAAAAAAAAAAAAAGGAGGTAAAAAATCACCATGGCAATGAATGGAAGCTGCTAAATCTGCAGGGACATCAAACGTGTTGGAATTAAAATAATGAGAACAATAGTCTCCTTCCACCTAAGCACACATGTACCACACAGACTAGGAGGGACCTTTCCATCAGCTCCAGACAGTAAGGAAGTTTGAATATCTTCAACAGGCACTCTTGGATTCATTTACTTCTAAACTATTCTGGTTTTGAAGCAAAAGTGGAAATGAAGCATTCTCCTCTCCTTCACCCACACACCCACAGGTCAGGCCTATTCCTTCTTGGATATTCTAATCTGAAAATGGCACATTCTTCTGTTTTGCCCTCTAGCCTCTTTGGCAGACTATCAGGACCCTCATCTCCTCCTATGGAAGGTCTAATTATTAAGGAATTAAAGTTCATTTAATAAAAAGACTTATCAAGTGGGGGACAGACCCTGGGGTTGGAAACATGCCTTGCTTTTAGTATTCAGCAGTGGGCTGATGTTTTAAAACAGCTGCCAGGGGAGAGCTGTGGTTAATGCCTTCTTTGCTCCAAATTAAAGCCGGAAAGCTACGTCCCTTCAAAGCCCCACCTTGTTTACCAGATTGGAATTCTCAAAGTGGACCAGGAAAGAGAGTAGAGCGAATCCAAAGAGAGGTTCTCTAGATTTGGTCCTTTTTCGCCACCAGAAGACCAATAAAGGATTCTAGGAATTCCTTATAAGCACATTTCTGTCTGTACGTCCCTCTGAGGTTTACTATTTCCATTTATTTATTTATTTATTTATTTATTTATTTATTTATTTATTTATTTATTTTTATTTATTTAAAAAAGAATTTTTCCCCCCATTATTGATTTTACAGGGAGAGAGAGACAGAAACATCGATGAGAGAGAACATCGATTGGCCACCTCCTGCATGCCCCCCACTGGGGATGGGGCCCACAACCTGGGCATGTGCCCTGACCGGGAATCAAACCGGCGACCTCTTGGTGCATGGGTTGACGCTCAACCACTGAGCTACACCGGCTGGACTATAATCACCCACACCACAGAAGAGCAAGCTCTTACATTTGTATAACATAATATTTTGTTTTACATCACATCGCTGTCACTGCCTCTTCCCTAACTCATCCAGGTTCTCCTGATAACTCTGCCATTAACCCCTACCAGCACTGTTTCACCATCACGTGGGACTTCCCAAGTTATTTCTTCATTCATTCAGTCAGTTAGTTAGTTGATCAGCCCGTGTCATGATTAATTCTCTGTGTGGACTTGACAGGATACCAGGGTGCCAAGATATTTGCTTAAACATCATGTCGGATGCATTTGTACGGTTGTTTCTAGAGGAGATTAATATTTGAATCTGCAGACTGAGTAAAACAGATTGCTCTCCCCAGTGTGAATGGGCCTCATCCAATCCATTGAAGGACTAAATAGAACAAAAAGGTGGAGTAAGAGAATATTCACTCTCCCTATCAGGCTGTATTTGAGATGAGACCTCAGTCTGCTCATGCTTCTGAACAGGAAATTACACCACCAGCTGGTTCTCAGATGTCAGACTCAGACTGGAAATATACCATCCCCCCCCACCCCCTGATCTGCAGCTTGTCAACTGCAGGTCTCTGGACATCTCAGCATCCATAATCACATTAGTCACATTAGTGGATTTCTTACAACAAATCACTTTAAATCATGTATATATACATATAGTGTATGTGTTTGTATAGTATTGGTTCCTTTTCTCTCTGGGGAACTCAGACCAACACAGTCAACATTTAGTAAGTACTTAATATGTGGCAGGCATCAGCCTAATTGCCTGAGGAATATAACATACAATACTAGTTCCTTTCCTCAAAGAGCTCACAGTCCAGTAGGAAAAGGAAACTGTAAGGACAATGCTACATGATAACTGCATCGTACTGTAGAGTCAGAGATGAAACAATCCTTAGTGATGCCTCCTGGGAAAGGGACAATCAGGAAAGAGCTCCAGGAAGGTGGGGCATGAGCTGCATCCTGAATAATAATAGGGATTCATCAGATGCCCCAGATCCAAAAGGGCATGCTGGACAGAAGAACAAGAAGAACACGTGCTGAAACACTGACTCTGAAGCCCACCACATTTTTGGGAGATGGCAAATAAGTCACTAAATGATGGGGAAGTACTAAAAGATCTCTAAAAATGTTTTTTTCTTCCACATAAGAGAGCCCAGTCTGGTTCTTTAATTTTATCATACGCCAAATGTGTGTGTGTTTTTAAAATTGATTTTAGAGAGGGAGAAAGAAAGAGAGAAACATCAATGTGAGAGAGACACATGGATCTGTTTCCAACCATATGCACCCCAACCAGGGATCAAACAAACCCACAACCTAGGAATGTGCCCTGACGAGGAATACAGCTGGCAACCTTCCAGCGCACGGGACAACACTCCAACCAACTGCGCTACACCAGCCAGCGCCATCGGGTGTATTTTGACTACATAAGTGCTATAAACCCCATGGGGGTGGAATGGGTATGGCACAGTGTAAGTCACACTCAGCACATTGCTTGAGTGAATCATGACAAAGACCCAGTAACAGGGAAGCCCATAACCAGAAAACTTAGCAAGAGATTATTATCCTATTTGTATCAAAGGCCATCAAAACAAGAATCTATTGGTTAAGATTGTTTCAAACTTTTAATTGAGCATATTATCCAAAAGATTAAATTATTGCCCAGTCGGTGTAGCTCAGTGGTTGAGCGTTGACCCATCACCAGGAGGTCGCCAGTTCGATTCCTGGTCAGGGCACATGCCCAGGTTGTGGGCCAAATTCCTAGTGGGGGGCATGCAGGAGGTGGCCAGTCGATGCTCTCGCTCATTGATGTTTCTATCTCTCTCTCCCTCTCCCTTCTTCTCTCTCTAAAAATCAATAAAGGAAAAAAAAATTTTTTAAAGATTAAATTATCTTCTACCTGTCATTTTTAAGATTTTTAAATTTATTCATTGATTTTGTAAAGAGGCGGGGGGAAGGAGGGTAGAGATCAATTTGTAGTTCCACTTATTTATACATTTATTGGTTGCTTCTTATATGTGTCCTGACCAGGGACTGAACCTGCAACCATTGCATATTTGGACAACACTCTAACCAAATGAGCTTCCCGGTTGGGCTACCTGTCAGTTTTTAAGGGATAATTTTTCTTATTACCAGTAACACTGAATGAATACATACAGGGGTGGGCAAAAGTAAGTTTACACTTGTGAGTCCATGAAACATGAGAGTTTATTTTTGCATTATTATTAATTATTGTATTATTGATTGTATTACAATTGTAAACCTACCTTTTCCCACCCCTGCATTAAGCACTGTGTAAGGTACTGTATATATTAATAAAGTACAGCCTTTGCATGGCCGTAAAGGACCCTACTGATGTTTCCTTGCAACATTTTTTACTCTCGGTTTCTTTTAAGGACCAACCTTCTCTAAATATGAATGTTTTTATTTCTGTCAAAAAATATGTCCTGAGTCCTGTATTCAGAATTTGTAGACAGAGATCAAAGAAAGAGAAACCTAAATGGTGCACATTTTCAATGGAAGGGGGCAGCAGAGAGAGTAGTCCGCTCAAAGCCATTATTTCAGTATGTAACTGATTAAACTTAATTTGATAATAGCTAAGATCCTCATCAACTCTATCAAAAGGATTCATGTTTTTCTCTCAGAATTTTAGTTTCTTTTTCCTCCCCCCATGAAATCCATCTGTAATATGAGAATCAAGAAATCCCAGCAGAAATAATAATTTTGATTAAAGACTTCTGGTGAATCTATTTAATTTTAATTTGGATTTGGAAGTGCCTACTGGGGGAATCTGAAACTAATAAAGCACATTTGCATGCTATGCATTCGCACAATAAAAACGAAAAGGCAAAATATTTCTGCTTAACTGCTGAACTTGTGTGATTTTGTACCTTCTTTAGTTAGAGAGATCCCGAGAAAATCAAAACTTTTAAAGAAATTACCCAAATTTGGGTAGCTTGACCCAGACGAATGAAATATACCTGACATATAACAAGGTATTCAGGAGGAAAAGAATGTTTGACAACAAAGGTCATAGTTTGGGAAGTATCTGAAACTCACCTGGATCAATGTCCACCACAAGGGTCTGAACTAATCATTTATTCCAACTGATCTTTTTGTGTAATTAGTCCCCAGCAATTATTTGGCTGTAGAAGAATGTCAGTAAATTGGAGAAGAGTAAAGCATCCTTCATGAAAATCTTTTAGTTGTGGAATCATTCTCCTGGGCCCAATTGTATTGTCAGAGATACATTTATTTATATTTATTTCCCTGCTTCTAAGGGAGCCAGATGTGGGTTACAGGTGTATGTGGTTGGAAATAAAACATTCCTTCAGAATATCTTTAAGCCTCAACCATCAGAGTACTTATATACTTTTTACAGAATCAGAAACAGTATTACTTCCAAGTTTGTTTATGATCTTTCCTGATCTTATGATCTGTGAATAGAAAAAGAAGTATGAAAGTATTGAGAGGTGGTTCTTAGAAAGAAGCCTGGTTCAGCAGCCAAAGCATACGCTTTGAGGAGCAGTAAGCAAACAGGTGCATGCCAAAAGATTACACTAGAGATTTCGCCAGAGGTAGATCATTCTGATGCCTTATACCAGCTCAGTAAATTTGGATTTTAGTTCATTTACATTGAGAGGTTATTAAGGGATTTTGAACAAGGGAATTACATGATCAAATTTACATTTTTTTTGAAGATCATTCTGGTTGCTGTGTAGAGAATCGCTGGGGACAGGGGAATGCAGGTGAAGGCAAGAGTGAAAGCAGGACTCCCACAAACTAACAGCAGTCTAGGTGAAAGGAAATGCGTCTTGTGTTGGAAAAGGTCTTCTTGTGCATGCAGGCCTCTGACCCCTGCTCAGTTGCATTAAGAATGATGAGCCTCATACACCAGTCAGAGAAAGACAAATACCATACGATTTCACTCATGTGTGGAATCTAATGAACAAAATACACTAAAAAAACAAAATTGAAACAGACGCATAGATACGGAGAACAGACTTACAGCTGTCAGAGGGGAAGGGGGTTGTGGGGCTGGGCGAAAAAGGTGAAGGGGTTAAGCAAAAAAAAAAAATTCATAGACATAAACAACAGATAATTAATGGAGGGAAAGATGGGGGGAGGTAGAAGGTAGATGAGGGGTTTAAATGGTGAAGGAACGAGACTTGACTTGGGGTGGTGAACACACAATACAATATACAGATGATGTATTATAGAACTGTACACCTGAAACCTATATAATTTTATTAACCAGTGTCACCCCAAGAAAGAAAGAAAGAAAGAAAGAAAGAAAGAAAGAAAGAAGGAAGGAAGGAAGGAAGGAAGGAAGGAAGGAAGGAAGGAAGGAAGGAAGGAAGGAAGGGAAAGGGAGGGAGGGAGGGAGAGAGAGAGAGAGAGGGGGAGATAAATAAATAAATAAATAAATAAATAAATAAATAAATAAATAAATAAATAAATAAATAAGTAAGTAAATAAATAAATAAATAAGTAAATAAATAAATAAATAAGCAAGCCAGCCTTGGGCCTGGAACACTTTCTTAGCAAGAAATAAAGAGCCCACACAGGCTGTGCTGGGCTTATTGCCTTTAGTGAGGATACCTTTCTCTGTTTCAGACTCCATGCGTTTTCCTTTGTTCGGATTAAGTGTACATGTCACTCACTACTCTTGCACCCGTTACGCACACACACCCCCAGGCTTCAGTATCTCAGGAGAGGATTTGGGGTCCTTCTCTCGTGGGCCAACAGGGGTGCAAGTAGGCCAATAGCCATGCATCAGCTGTGGGGAGTCGCCTAGCCATGAGGGTCCCTACCCACTATTGGAGCCGAACGTGCTCTGTCTCTTCTCTGGGTGAGTAAAGCACCGTTTCATCCAGTGCGTGACTGTGCGTGTTTTCCTTGGCAACCCTACACGGAGATGCAGGGGGCCAGTGTCTGGAGCAGTGGGCGGTGTTCTGCTCTGCATCTTGGGCAAGTGAGGCAGCAGTGAGAATCAGGAAGAAGCGAGAGGCTAGATACATCCTGAGGCATAATCAAAAGGTCCTGTTGAAGGTTGAGTGTGGTTTGTGAGGAAAAGGGATGGGTCAAGAATGAACCGGGTGTCCACATAAAATAGTTACGTTGAGACATATGGGATTTTGCTTGGCATGTGTGAGTATATGTTGTGGTTTGGAGGCAAGTAAGGGGAAAAAAGACTTGAGTAAGAGATGAGGTATTGAAAGGCGAACAGGAATAAGAGATCAAGTTATTGGATCTCAATCTCAACAATGAAAGGGTTAGAGAAGGTGGTTGTCAAAGTTCTTTCCACTTACAAAATTATATAATCATGTGATTCTATCTTTAAACAACCTAATGTGTGGCCAGACTTTATATTCACCTATCAAAACTTAACAAAACTTATAATAGACACTGTAAGATACAGAGGGAAATAAAACATTTTCCGTCACTGCTTTTATGGGTCTGTGCTCACCAGACAACTTTCATCATAGAGACTCCTAACAGAGGGACCTAAAAACAAACTTGGAGATTTATGATAAGAGAAGAGCCAATAAAATTAGCCCAATATTGCAAAATATGACCAACTCAAGTTAATTTGAACAACTCATTTCCTTTTCTTATAATAACAAGTAAACTACCTTGTTATTTATTGAGACTTTTCATTAATATAGAGTCACTTAGTTTAATTTACTTTGTCTTTGTAGATAGAACTCTTATTCTCAAAAGCTATCTAAAATGTTGTTATTTTAAAGTTATACAGCTTTTCAACACAGAGAAGATCAAAAGCTTAAGTTTAAAAGAGCCAGATTTATCCTAAATTTTGCTAAGTTCTTTGAATTCACTTTGAATCAAATTTTGCTTTCTTTGAAGCAAATTCTTTTCATGTATTTTATTCTTCTCTTGGCCTCATATTTGAAGACTTGAAACATTCTTTAGAGTGATTTACAGATACTTCTACATCAGAATGATGCTTGAATTGCATATTGACATTTTATTGTAATTTCCAGTTCTCCTTTCAGGAAATATGCTATTGAACTGAGTCTTAGATCTAGAACCATCTATTAATATACTAATGGAATCCATGAATCTTAAGTGACCTATGAGGGGTGTGCAGGGTACATCTTTAAGGCAATTTCTCATAGTAAACATACCAAGAATTAATTTGATTTTAGCTTAAATTTGGGGAATCTCTGAACACAGCATCATCTTCCAAATGTCTTATCAGACACACACACACACACACACACACACACACACAACACCATGGTGAATATAAATTTCTTGGGTTTATGAGATCATTTGCTCTCCATCCTTATCTCCTATAATTCTCCTTTAATAACCATGTGTCCTATTCTAACTGGTCTTTTCATTGAGTTTCTGAACATGGCTTTGTACTTTCCCACCTACCATTTCTGGTTTGCTACCCTCTGCTCTCTATCCATCTGTCTTTGCTTTTTCAAACCTCATGAGGGCTGAGCCTTGGTTGGATTTGTTTACTGTTGTATCTTCAGTGTGTACACTTAGTAGATACTCAATAAATGTTTGTTGAATGCTCAAGTAAAATATCTGAACCCAGCTCAACCTTCTAGATCCAAATCTAAGAGTTTCCCTTTTCTTTTCTAATATTTAATTGAATTTACTCTCATTGGCACTCAGTTGGTAATTAAACTATTCACTGGTACCGCTATCATATTTCATGCATCCCTTCTTCTATCCAATTAAATTTTAGCTTGCCAAAGGATGGATATATTGCTCTATATTTCTGTGAATATTCACAGAGGAGTGTCTTACATAGTGGAAACATCGAACGATACCCTAGTTTGAGGTCTGATCACAATGAGGAGAGATTATTTTTGTTTTACCTCATTTAGGCAAAGGCCTTCTGTTAAAGAAACTCTAAAATAATCAACTTCAGTTTATTTATTTCATCTTAAAGTTTTGATGGCTAGCCTTTTCCATTGGAGAATATTTTAGTGATCAGCTCAGTTTATGGGAAGGTCTCATTACTGTAATTCAGAACTTACAATGTTTAATAATTTAGACCCAAATATTTGGATTATCTTTGAAAGAGCTGCCAATAAAAGGTTTTGCAAGCAAATTAATTAAACAAACAAGAGTCACAGCACAGTCTACTTTTTTTTAAGTAACCTACTCTGATTCTGAAATGTAGGACACTGTTATGCATTTCCCAACACACTTGTCAATCCCTGCTTTACATTTGTTACAGGGTGGGGGCAGGGGCCTCTGTGTCCCCATCTGTTAGTGGTAGAAGTGGAGCTCTTGGGGTGCCTTGGGAATAAGAATTTCCTGAGGCCCCCATGAGAGAATGAGGTATCATGGAAAGATTTATTGATGATGTAACATTAAAAGAGTTCCCCTCCAAGGTCCCATCCCCCTCCATTCTGCCATGGAAAAAGGCCCATTTTGTCTTCAGTAAAGCTAGAATTAAAGCCACTGCCCAGAGTTTACACTCCATATGAAAGCACAGTTCAGTCCTGCATCTGGTTAGCTTAGCTTGTGTTCCCAGCTATAGTCCATTGCATGTGGGGTCTGCAAGGCCATGCAGCATCTAGGGCCAAATGGCTATGGAGGAGAGCATGGGTCACAGAGTAAGCAAGTGCAAGGAAGCAGGAAGGAAGCAAGAGGAACAAGAAAGTGTGAACTCTTTGTCTCGGGGTTATAACTAGGAGCTTAACCAATTAAGCCTTTAGGATTTCATTCACTTGCAGTGCCTTTTCCCCCCTAGCCAATTATCTTTGTTCCTATGTTAGATGGACATGCAAGCACCTTCCCTATGCCACCCCAACTTCACTGAGCATGTGCCCACCTTCCCCTTTGTTGGACCCCTTCCCCCAGTGATTTAAAGAGAATGGACTGGTGGTTCCCTGGGGAGTGTGAAATTGCAACTTCCTGGTGAAGCTATTCAGATGACCAGGCTCATAATGTTTGGCCTCCCCTTTTTGTTTTCTTCCTATTATTAATATTAATAAACTAGCTAGTTACAATAGTAACACATTGATGGTTTTGATGTGAACATCTACATACTGTATTTCTCCAAAATTATTCTATATGCTTTTTGAAAGAAAGAACAGGACTTTAATGTCTTTTTTCTCTTCTGCCTAGAACAATGCTTTTGCAGCAGCATGTGGTAAATGGCTATTGCTCAAATGATTTTTGATAGCCTGGCTTTTCATCTGCATTCCTTCTACAATCTTTCTATCCTCCAACAGCAATCTACCATCATTTAGGAACTTTTAAGTGTTTTCATGGAAGGAAACATGAAGATAAATACTAGATTCATCAGCTAAAACTAGAAGAGGAGTTAGAGATCAAACAAATATAATCATTTCATTTCATTAAAAAATGTGTTGAATATATAAAATTAATAATTTTACCTAATCTCTAATTACTTTTTCCAAGTTTTTATATGTTAAAATCTGAGTGTATGTCTAATTCTGATATATGGATATATGCATATATGTATATATATGTGCATGAGTAATAAATATTCCTATATGTGTTTGTATGTGAGTGTGTGTGTGTGTGTGTGTGTGTGTGTATAGATAGATACAGATGAATAGGTAGGTATGTGTGTGTATGTATACTTATATGTACAACTATAGTCAAATATATACATATATTCTTCTATTTCAAGTGAATTTAAGTATACATGCATACACATCTACTTCACATATATCGTTGCAAAGATATATAGTTCTCTATTGAAATGAGTGAAGAATTTGGACAAAGCAATCATATTATCATAGTGCATTATTCTTTGTTATTAACAGAAGTTTTCCACCATTATTATACATGTGTGTATTTTCCCTTTATAAGAGATAACACTTTTCATATACATCCTTTCTACTAGATTTTTCAAGTTACCAGAATTTAGATCTAAAAAATAAGCTGACTCCAGTTCTATCATTTAGAGAAATGATAATAGTCTTATAAATCATAAACTTGTTCATAATACAGATTTTTTAATATGATTCAAACTCATCAGACAAGATGACTTATTAATCACACCAAGCTGAACTGCTAATTTTCAGAGACAAATGCACCTGTGGAGAAAGAAATCATATCTTTAAATTGTATTATCCACTGACAAGACCACATACTGTTTGTCCTTGTTCTTAATACAGAAATCAGAGGGTGTAAATCTCTTCATCTTCCTGTCAGCACTTCTGGCCAGGGTGTTAATGGCCTACAGCCAGGAAGTTGTATAGGCTTCCAGCCAATCAGCAAGGAAACCATTTAATCTGCTTTTCAAACAGGAAGCGCAATTTGGGGAGGAGGGGGAGCTCAGCACTAATGCATTTAGATGGAAACGTATTCTAAATCTCCAATTAAAACAAGGGACAAGAGATCTTAATCCTTTGTGATTTACAGTGGGCAGAAGAGACTCACTTCATTTATTAAGTGAAAGGCTAATTTTAATGATTGAAAATACATTATCAGCATCTTAGCAGATTTTTTTTTCAAAGACTAAACCCTGTCTTCCCCTGCCAAGATGAAAGTAGTCTAGTTTCTTCAGAGAGAAGCATTAGAAAGGTCTCCTGCCTGGAAAAACCAACTCATCCAAGGGAAGATGATTTTTTCTGGTACAGAGGCTGTGAACTGTCTAATTCTGAGACAAATTGAATTGAACAATCATGACCACATTAATAACAACCAGTAACAGTTGGATAAGCGATACAGCGAGGCTGTGGAAATTCATCTTTTGAAATTTTTCAGAAAAAAATATCAGAAAATTGAGATAAACTATTGTTAGAAATATCTTGGAAAAAATATTATCTGGTATCCACAAGGGTTGTATTACTAAAGAATTAAAGATTATATAAGTTGTAAGCAATTTATTCAAACATGTTAATGAATGAGAGGGGAAATCATCATTGTGGACAAGATCTAAAAATAGAAGTTTATATCATTGGTGTCTTTAAGTCTTAATTGCATAGTATTAAAACTCTGAGCATGCTTTCTTTGCCTTTTGCTGGGATTATCTCTTTGCAGCTAAAATGACACATGTAGAGAAAACATAATATTAAACAGTGAGCAGCACAAAAGGTAGAAAATAACATGCTTGACTCTCAATTTCTACAAATATATACTAATACTAGCTTAAAAAAACTCATGGATGAATTTTTCTACAATCCTAGGAGAAGAGATAGTACAAGGATAGACGGATGAGCCTGCATAGTTAGGCCTCAAAGTTTATATAAGAACAGGGTTTATATAAAAGCACAAGGAATCTACAGTCTTAATTGGAGATAAAACTCAGAGTTAGGTTTGTGACACCTGTTACAAGATGCTGTCTGACTCAAAATCTTGCCATTCTTTCATTTAACCTCACACATTCACCATGGCTACTCTATTTCTAACTAGTCTTACTCAGATTGCACTAGAATAATAGCCTAGAGGACACCAGTATATCTGGATGCAGAAGGGTTGGCAAACAGTATAGTCTGTGGGCAAAGTTTGGCCCATCACCTGTTTTTGTAGGCCCGGCAAACTAAGAATAGTTGAGCAAAATAAAAAATACATATATTTTGTGAAATGTGAAAATTATATGCAGCTCAAATACCAGTATCCATAAAACAAAGCTTAATTAGGACATAGCCACGCCCACTTGTTTACCGATTGTCTATGGCTGTTTCCAAGCCACAGTGACAGAGCTGCGTAGTTGTGACAGAGACTATATACGGACTGCAAATGCAGAAATATTGACTATCTGGTCCTTTAGAGAAGTTTGACTCCTTGTCTATGGTAATGTTGACTCAGGAGTTCTAAATTAACTAGTCGATTTCATAGACATTTGGTCAATGCGGTTGGGAGAATAATCTACCTATCTGGCATATTTGACATCTATGATCTATTGCACAAAAATAACCACTTAATACCTTAATATTTTATGTTGAAACAGTGCCAGAGGGTGCTTGCTGACTTCAAATGAAACTTTAATGAACACAATAAAAGAGGAAAGAGGAAAAAGAAGCAAAGGTTTATGAAACAGTTTTCTTCTACTTTCTTTTAGGTCCCATTTGATTTCTACAGCAACTTAGCTAGTCACAAGTGATATAGTATTTGTTATATCAAGAACTGTGGAATCCCCAGAACCTTATATTAGAGAAGTTTAAGCAAGGGAGCCCCTTTGAGCAACCTTGCCTCCAAATTACAATCAATGCAATTTTTCAGGTTTTCTTCCCAAGACTTCTGTGTGAGATGAATGCACAATAGTATTATAAAGTGATGAGTTTATATCTGGGTGTGTTAGAAGTTCTAGCTATAAGAGATTTTTTTTCTTCCAATTATTCTTACTTATATTCCCATGGATCAAATATTTTTAAGACCAACTGTTTTACGAAGTGCTTCCGAGTGTTCCAGCACATTACTTTATTTATTCAGCAAGTGTTTATTGAGCACCCAATGCATACCAGAAACTTTTCCATTAAGAAATAGGTAATAAATGAAAGACATAAAACACCCTACCATAGTAAAAGTTATATACCTGTAAGAGGAATCAGATATTAAACAAATAAATAAGTAAAAATAAAGTATGAGAGAGGGGGATGAATATCCTGGGGAAAAAATAAATCAGGAAAGGGAGGTAAGTGTGTGGAGGTTGGGAACTGTGGCGATTTTATAGAGAGAGGTCAGGAAAAGCTTTACTAAGAACAGGTCTCAAGGGGTGAGGAAGGAGAGGCTTTGTGGGACAGGACACATCAACAGAGGGAAACTCACATGCCAAGGCCTCAAGGTGGGGGCACTTGGGTCCTATGGAGGATGCAACATTGAATCAGTCCCAAACCTACTCTGTAGGTCTTTCCAGGTGAGTAAGAGAAATAAAGTTAAGAAACGTTTCTAATCCAGGGAAAAATCGTGTTGGGCTATGGAAGAGAGGCAGAGAGTGAAGTGTCAGGAGAGAAGGTGATTCTTTCAAGCTCAGAAGATAAAAATGAGGTTTCCTGAAAAGATGGATTTTGCCGACTGCTTGAAAGGATGGCTATGAAATGGGGTGGAAGGAGGGCAAGGCTGGGAAAGCATGTAGTCAGAAAACACGTGTGCAACACCGTAGCTAGCGAGTGGTATTAGTTTGGTTTGTGTTGAGTGATGGAGTGGACAACAGAGAAACATTAGAAAATTTAGTGGAAAACTAAAGGGAGGAGGGAGCCAGTGGAAGATCAGAAATCCAGGGGAAGAGAGTGTGAGCTTAGTCCCACAGGCACTTAGGACAAATGTACATTCCATGGCTGCAGAAATGGGGTAAAATACTTAGGAAACAGAATAATTACTATTATGACTAACATAGCTTTAAAATGCTAAATTGGTGCATATATCAGGGTGATAGGGCATGAGAAAACAGATTTGTAGGTAGGTAAACAGGAAATAATGTTTGTCTCTAAATTTTTCAATTATCTCATAACTTGAACTGACCTTACCTTAAAAATTCCCATTATACATTGTATTTGACTGAAAAGGATGACCAAAACTTTCCAGAAACACACACACCCACATACATACACATGTGACATACATATACACCCAGTCTTCCTCCAGACCAGTGAATCCCAACTGGGGTGATTCTGCTCCCCCAGGGAACATTAGTAATGTCTACAGACACCTTGCCCCTCACTCTCAGCTGTGACAACTATGTGCTACAGATACTTAGTGGGTGGAAGCCAACGATGCTGCTAAACCTCCTACAATGCCCAATAAACACCCCTCCCCACCCAACACAGAATTCTCTGGTCCTAAGTCAATAGTTCTGAGGTTGATCTAGACCAATTCCATGATATCAAGGCACTAGTTTCAATAGTAAGTTTGCAGATAAAATATAGAACAGCCAGCTAAATCTGAACTTGAAATAAACAATAAATATGTCTCTAGTATAAGTATGTTTATGCACTATTTTAGATGTAATGATACTGAAAATTATTCATTGTTTATCTGAAATTAAAATTTCACTGGGAACCCTGTATTATTATTGTTCAATGTTAATGAATCGATTTTCATTTATCTACCTATTTAGTTCGTTTTTGTAAATCTGGCAATGCTACTCCATGGGGGTTGGAGAGTCTGATGGAAGAGACAACAAAGAGCAGGTATTTTAGGAAGCAGTCCAAAAGCAAAAGCCTGGAGGCAATTTTAAAGACAACACATGGAAAGCCTGAATTTCTAAGGCATTTCCTGAGAATTATGTATTTGAGAACTATATTTTGGGGTTTCTTACATGCTTGCTTTTGATGACCACTGGTAACTCACTCTAAGACTTGACCCAAGCCCACTAAATCCGAATCTGTATTAACAAAGGTCCCCAGGAGATTCACAAGCACATTAGCATTTGAGAAGCACTGACCCAGACCCTTCCTTCTATTAGTCAGTAAAGCACTGAATTAACCTACCTTTCTAAAATACCCTAGGTAAAAAAAGAATACTGCTTCTCACCAACTTGCTTTCCTGGGATTCTGAACTCAAGGACAATCACTCTTTCGTAGATATTCATATTCCAACCGTGAAAAACTTTTTCCCTTTCTTCCCTCCTCTAAGCTTGTATCTATCACTCCTATAATACCATCCATCTGACAAATAGTGACTGGTGTACCTACTATGCTATTAACTTTGGTTACCTTATACCCACAAGACAGCAAAGCAGTTTAGAAAGAGCAAACCATGCCAAGTTAGCTCTGTTATCTATGTTGACTGGTCTATTACCCCGTTGAGGAATCAGAGGGCTTCTGTAGACATGACATATCTTAATTTTGGTAAAACATTTCACAAATGGTAGGTAGCTCTTGTGCCAGTCAGGTTTATTCACCTCCTCAGACTGTATTTTTGGTAGGGCCTGGGGGTTTTAAGTAGAAATGCTTTCATTCTGGTTGAATGCAGGACAAGAGGAATAACCTCAAATATTCCATTTTACACTCCTCCATGGCAAGCTGGTCTACATGTCTGCTGATGGATGATCCTGTATTTTCCATATCTTGGCTCTGTTTTCAAGGTTGAGATAAGCACAGTGCATACAGCTAGGGTTCAATAGCTTTATGGAGAATGAATGAGATACTTTTCACTCACCCTTCCGTACACTATTTACTGTGAGATAGAGAGCACTGAAAATTTTGCAAATGTTGAAGGAGGAAATTTTGGAGCAAACCTTGATCCCTGAAGGCTCAGAGGATTATCTTATTGTTTCTGCTCATTTTAAAATTGCGTGCTTATTGGCGGGGGTGGCCTTGGGTGGGACCCGTGGGAAGATCTAAGTCTTTTTGTAGGAACTTAAAGATCAGTGGGCGACTGATTTCAAATAGTAAGATTTGAACTTCACAGTGAGCATTAATATGTTATGAGTAGGCAATCAGTAGGATTAAAACACAGTTGATCTGGGGTAATTTGGAAATTTTCAAAGGCCGTCTTTCATTGTTCTTCCCGTAATGGCATAATAGTTCATTTCTTTTTTATAACTTTTTTTATAAAAGTTCTATAAAAGCATAATAGTTCATTTATTTTTACAGTCAGTATTTCTGACTTGAAATGATCAGAGGAGGCCACATAACTAATAAAGAGTGGTGAAGATTTTTTTAAGTGTTATATAATCACTAAGCTCTTACCACTGATCAAAGCCCTCTCTGCAGGAGCAGTGACCCCCATTATACGATATATAATCACTAGATCAGCACATTAATATTGTTTTATCTACTTCAGAAACACTGTCAGCATGACTGAAGGCTTTGCCTTGGAAGTTTTTACTTTATTACATTTCTTGGACGTGTTGAACTTGATCGATCAGGTCTATCGCAGACCATGCAAAACAACAAGTGCAGGGGCGGGCCTCCTGTTTATTCTATGAAGCGGTTGAGTATTGGACCAATCCCACCCACTCCAGGGGTCAAGCAAAAGGGGGAGCCAGTCAAGCTCTCACACCAGCTTGTGATCTTGGGGGCAGCCACATCACACTACAGGGCGTTTTAACATCTCTCGAATCTAGAAAAGAACACTGTATCTGCCTGGACTCTTTTACTCATTTGTCATGATGATTATTCAAGACAATGCACAATGATGCACTTTAGAGAATGGAAAGGGAGATGCTTTAATTATGGCCAGTCCTTGGCTTTGCTGCCAGACTTCAGGGGTCTTCCCACAGTGGTCCTTTTCTTTTTGGCTGGAGTCCCCTCCAAAGGCTGTGACCTGTCACAGAAATCACACAGGCAGGGTCACATCCTCTGCCTTCATGTCTTCCCTTTCAGTATGAACTCCCCTCTGGGACTGCCATTTCCAGCAGGGTTTTCCAAATGGCTATTAACCTCCAACTTGATATCTAAACTCTCTTGGTCTCAAGCCTCAGAAGGGCTAGGTTTTAGAGGAATAAGGAACTCAGCAGACCCCAAAGAGCTAGGAGAAGTCAGAAAAATGAAGACCAGGAACAGTGGCAGAATTTTATGCCTCTGTTAAGTAATATGTCACCAGAATATGGGTAAGGCTGAGCTCCCAACCATAGCCACATATACACGTGCCCCTGTCTGTGCTGAGGTCCCCATAAAATCTGCTCACAGAGTACAACCAGGGTTATTAAAATGTTATTTCCTCCTGATTTATGCCACCATCACCACAGCAACTGCCAGTGCTACTTAATAATCTGCATATTGGACATGGGAACTGATATGCCTGCATTCTAATTCCAATTCAAGAATTCATTTAAACACTGAGCAAGCCATATTCCATTTCCCCCACTGTGAACTGGGTGTGGTAGCCCTGCTTCCTACAGGACATCTTCAGAAAGACTGAAAGTGATATTTGGTTTTGTTTTTGCATTGATTTTAGAGAGAGGAAGGGAGGAAGAGAGAGAAACATCCATGTGAGAGAAAAACATCAATCAGTTGCCTCCTGAATGCTCCCAGACCAGGGAATGCACCCACAACCTGGGTATGTGCTTTGACAGGGAATCGAACCCACCACCTCTTGGTGTATGAAATGACACTCCAAATAACTGAGCCACACCGACCAGGGCTGAAAGTGATTATTTTATGCAGTAAACATAAAATACTATTTGTGTAGATGGCATATTGGCCCTTGCTATCTAAATACATAAACAAGGGCAATACTTTGTTTCACTAGAAAATCAGAATGAGACCCCACCCATGTACATATTTGTGAAAACAAGCCAGTCATTTTAATTCCCCCTTTCCAGTAAGCTCTTTGGCATTAATTTACGTCTTCTTTGAAAAACTCGCGGCCAACATTTAGTCTAAAAAGGAAGTTCTAATTATGAGGAGATTATTATTTTCTCATTTGCACAGATTTGGCTCATTAGAACTGTAATCCTTTCCCCTCAGCCCACAGAATGAAAGCAACCCCTCTCTGCGATTCTGAGAGTGAAATGGACTATTTTAATGAGAGCTCCAGTCACAGTGACGGGAAGGCCCGGCCAATATGACCCTTAGCGATCACAATGACCACAGAGGAGACCAATTCTCACATTCCGTTTGAGAACCTTCTTAGTCATTGTTCATGAAAGTCACTGGGCTTCATCTTGGTGCCTTCGTAAAAATATGATGTTAAATTCAAATTATGCAATAGAACATCATGGTGTCTAGCCAGCCAAATTCAAATGACATTCCGTTTATGCTTCTCTAATCTCTCCGAGTGCTTCAGTGGGTCATTTATAGAATTGAGTCTTAATGGTTAGAAATTAAATTAGAAAGGAAATATGCATCATGTTTCTCCTGCACTAAAATGAAAACTTTTTTCCCCCAGTTAAGTGGACCATTTTTTCTCTTTTGGATATTTAACAAGAAAAAAGAACTAATTTAATGGAATGATCTTATTAATGCTACGCTAGCCCTTCCATTAGCATGTGTCTTTAAAGCAAAGATAGCAAAATGGTATTCAAACCTGTCTACAGCCTGAATTTACTAAAAGCATATCCCTCTCAGATTCACTCCATTAAGCAGTTACTTAGTGCTTGTTTTGTTTTTTAATATTTTAAAAAAGTTTTCAATTACATTTGACGGATGCTTAGTATTTGTTTTTATCAATATTCAATATGTTTAGGAAGAAATGTGCATATCACTTTTGCCTCCCCCACCCCCAAATGAAAATGTAATCCACATGTAATGGTGAAGAGTCAGTAAAATAGCAAAATACTTATGAAGCAGGAAGACAAAAAGAACAGAATGTGGCCCTGGTCGGTTTGGCTCAGCGGTTGGAGCATCGGCCTGAGGACCAATGAGTCACGGGTTCGATTCCGGTCAAGGGCACATACCTCAGTTGTGGTTCGTTCTGGCCCTAGTCAGGGTTGTGCGGGAGGCAACCAGTCCATGTGTCCCTCTCACGTCAATGTTTCTCTCTCCCCCTCCTTCCCACTCTATCTGAAGATAAATGGAAATATATCCTCGGGTGAGGATTAAAAAAAAAAAAAAAAAAAGAGGATGTGAATTAGTTTAAACATGTAGAAAGGAACCCAGTACCTTAAAGCTAAGACCCACACTAATAGCCTGAAGAGGAAGACTTGGTAGGTGAGATCATAATTTCATTTTATTCATACATAATTTGTTGTATAGCAGTCATTTCTAATCTATGGGCCAAGGAACTCGAAGACAACTGTTGTCCATGGTTTAGTCATAGAAAGGAGTCCTCGCATCAATACACATATCAATCATTGTTCACAGCTATTAACACAACTTTCAAAGTACAGTCAGAACTATTTTCCAAGACTACAAAGATACTGTTATCACTATAAAAAATCTTTAAAAGAAGTCTTCATAAACAGAAGACATAAAATTTTTAATTACACACACACACATAATAGATGTTCCTCAACTTACGATAGGGTTCGTCCCAATATACCCAACATAAGCTGAAGATACCTTAAGTCGAAATGCACTTAATACACCCAACCTACTGAACATCATAGCTTAGCCTAGCCCACCTTAAACAAGCCCAGAATACTTACATTAGCCTACAGCTGGGCAAAGCCATCTAACACAAGGCCTATTTTATGATGCTAGAGCATCATGCCACTTATCACTAAGCCAGGAAAAGAAGAAAATTCAAAATTCCAAGTGTGAGTTCTACTGAATACATATGGCTTTTGTACCATTGTAAAATTGAAAAATCATAAGTCAGTTCATCATAAGTTGGGGACCATCTGCACGCATACATACATATACACATCATACACACACACTATACATAATATATAATAATATATATTTAAATTAGCTGCTGAAGGCATGCAATTGGTTTTGTTACATTGACCTACATCTTTTAAAGATTTTTGTTGTCCTGGGTTGAATGACAGTAATCACCTTAACTCAAACCTTCACAAGAATTTAGACTCTAATGTCATTTTCAATCACCATCATCAAGACCATTTTGCTAGATTATATACATGCCCCTTTACCATTCACATATTTACTTCATCACCATAACAACTCCATAGGCTACAAGTGATTTCTTCCACTTCACAAGTAAGAAAATGGAGGCTCAGAGAGGTTCATGGGGCTTTGCCTCTGTCCATAACAGCAAATTCCTGGTAGGCTTGGAACTAAAACCTACAATTATTGATTCTGTTCTGTGTGTGGTCTTTGCACCACATCATGGTTCCATCCTCACTGATAAAATGAGTCACTGAGTATATCATTAATTAAAATAGCATTTCAAAACATTATAAAGCTGTACACTAATAGAGGATTTTATTCTGTTTACTATTACATCTATGATGGTAGAAATTATAGGAAGAAAAAAGTAAAGACAAAAAATGTATTATTTTAGTCTCTCTAAGCCTTATTCCTCATTCAGATCAAATTATTGGAACTGTCATACTTTGTCGGGGATGCTCTGAGTAAAAGATAAAAAGCTGGAATAAGGAGAAAAGATAAATAGAACCTGGAAATGGCCAAGGGAGAGATATCAGGGGCTGGAGAGCACTGCAGGGTGGGAAGAAAGAGAGTTGAGAGCAGATGGGATGTTTGCGCTTTTTCAGAGAGGAGCTCCATGCAGAGTGTTAAGGGAAATCAGACACGGGGAGCATGACCCTTCATTGTTTGCCTGATTTCAAGGGGGTGGATCACATCCTTGTGCAAACTACCTTTTCATTCCACGGTCAGCAGAGTTGGGAGGCTGCCTAGACTGTAGGTCTGACCCCGGAAGCCATTTCTGACAGTTTCACTTAAGAAACCTAGGTCACGGCTTTCATTCCTGTGGGGGCCAATTATCTCTGCTCTGAGCAGGAGAAACACAGCCAGTCCTTGGGAGGCCTCTCAGAAGGCATACCCATCGTTAATGGGTCAGTGGAAACACCTTTGGATAGGAAGACACCAAATATGTCTTTTCTAGAATTACACACAGCCCCAAACTCTGCTGGTGGGCTTCGTGTGATGGATAACTAATAAACAGCTCCGATAAAAGCAAGGGCTTCGAATGCAATCCTGTGTTCTCCAGCTGGTACTCAGGAACAAACAGAACAGAATTAATAGCTGCCTGCAGCATGTCTAGGGTGCATGTGAGCCTCGCCAGTACATCAACTGTTTCAGATGCAGGATGGCTGGTTAATGATTAAGTGACAACACTTGACTCTAATTCTACTCACTTTTAAAAAAATTTGGTTTTTTTCCTAAAAAAGTACAGCGTGGACAGAATTCCATAGACCCCAACCAGTGAATTAGGATAGGTTTAGTCTTAATTCTAATTTTTAATAAGACTAGAACGTGTTACTGCCTCTATTTTCAACTTCCCCACCCCACCCCAAAGTCACACCCACCCAAACCATCAAGCCAATCACTCCAAGAATTTGAGAGGTTCACTGGATACAGATTTATGAGCGTTGAATAAATGAGTGGTTATAATTTGACCTCATGATGCAAAATAGGATCAAAAGAAATCAAGCGAGCCTTATAAATGGAAGGTTACCTGTGCTTCTCACTGGGATGTGAAATCAGAGGCACTGAGCCCATGAAACAGCCTCATCTCTGCTTCCGAAATCTATTAAAATCCCTTCTGTCACAGAGCAGAATGTTCAGCGTTTCTACTTTACAGACGAGGAAACCAGTAAAATGAGGCTGAGGAAGGCCATTCGCTGAAAACGGGACAGCTGACAATTTGTGCACTGGGCACGAAGTTCCAAACGCCTGGCTGCTAGTGCTGGGAGTTTCTACCATAACTCTTGCCTCTCCTCATTTACAAAATCCCCGAAAGCCTGGGACTCACACCCCTGGGTTAGTCAGCAGGCTGCGTCTGTGCATCTCCAACTTGCTCACGAGCCGCAATAATCACCAAAGATCATTTTTGCATGTTGGGCCCTCCCTCCCCTGTCTGCTCACAAGACCTATGGCCTTGGTCCCTCCCCCAGCAGCAGTGAGAGCCTGATGTATCGGGGAATTAGAATCTCTGCTTCCCGGCTCTGGAAATCATGCAATTCACTTCTGTTTCCTGTGTTGATTGGTCAAGTTCCAGCAGGTAAACAGAGCACTGAGGAATAGTGACAGCGTCACTTGTCACTTGCTACTTCCCACATCATCGCTAACACTTGTTAGGTCCATCTATTTGGCTTTCCTGCAAAATCTGGACATCTGGATTCTCTGCTAGTTCCATACCTTGAAGGTGTATGTACTGTTGCATCAAGTGGTTGTGGGAACTAATGCAGTGTCGTATGAGTAGTTGCTCAGCACAATCGTTGGCATGTAGTAAGCAGTTAGAAACTGTCTCCTTGTGCCTGATTTCCAACTATTTTAGGACCTGGGGGTATTAAATGACTTTCTTTTGTTCAATTGTGTACTTATGCATTTGAAACTGCTTAGAGAAGGTCTGTTCTGTGCTCAGCTCTCTGCTAGGCACCGAACTCTGAACCTGACCGTCTGTTGCCTGGTTATAAAGGAGCAGACGGGATGTTTGTGCTGCTTCAGAGAGAAGAGCTCCACGCAGAGTGTTAAGGGAAATCAGACACGGGAGCATGACCCTTCATTGTTCGCCTGATTTCAAGGGGGTGGATCACAAGCGGGTAGAGGTTCCCAAAGTTCTAGATATACCAGCAGTTGCCCTTGTCCAGATCAATTCTGGAGTCTCCTCCTCTGTGCCTTTTGCCTCTGCTGTCGCCTGTGCCCAAACTCCACATCACTGTGTCTCACTGTCCCAGCCCTGCCATTTGATCTTAGGGGAGGAATGCAAAATTGAGATACACTCAAACTGAAGGACACAATAAAATGAGAACTGTAAAGCCAGAAACTTTGGGGAAGAAACAAATGAAATATGTCAAAAGGTAGAATTATTAACTATAGTAAAACCATCACTATGACCTTGACTTATTTTTATAATCACTTATGTATTAGCTATTATTAGACACTAAAAATAGTACTTGCCACATTGGGTCACTGTGTGGATCAAATGAGAAAAGAAATCTACAGATTCCATAGTAATCATTCAATACATGCTGATTTCTCAATAATTGCAACTATTAACCATAATAACTGCTATCTAAATATTTATATGCTTGTTATTTCTGTGACTTACAGGAAAGGAAGAGAAGGTTACAAAATATTAAAGAAATTACCATCTAAGTATTGAAACCGCATGAAAACATAAAGCTTGAAGCCTCTTGAATTACTTGTTTAAAGTAAATTTATATGTACCTCAAGGGTCTATTTAATGTTAGTGGATCCACTCAGTATGATATATAATTAACATCCCTAGAAATAAAGAAAAAACATTTACTTTGTATCAGTTGGCCTGTTTTCATAGAATATTAGAAAATCATCCTGCATAATGTATACTGGGTGTCCAAAGATTTTGTTTTGTTTAGTTTTTGTTTTAGGCTTTCAAAATCATGTTATTCTTGACTTTTTGAGCATATGCAATTCTTAAACAGATGGGTAACAGATACATAATCATTACCTCATCTTTTTCAAGTCTACCTTTGAAAATTAATATGTAAAGGTAAAAATTATATCACCATAAAGCAATGTGGTCATGTAAATAATAGTACCAATCCTGGATATAAAAATATAATGATTTTGATTTCTTTTCTTGTTTTGCCTGTAAGCCTGGCAAGGTAGTTTTGTTGCTTTTTATAATTCAGCCTCTTTTCTTCTTGATATAGAATGTCAAGTTTCATTTAAAGTCCATTACAATGGTGCCATGCCTACTACTGAAAGATGAAAAAATATAATCAATCACTTATTTTGACTATAACAGCCAAAGAAGAATATGTGTTTGTGTGGAATGCATGTTTTGTATACAAAAACCTATATTCATTGTTCCATTTATTCTACCCACAGTAAGTTAGTAAAGTATGATGATTTGTCTTATAAGACAATTATATGGTATCTGGTTAAAACTCATTATTATTATTATTTTTAATCCTCACCGAGGATATTTTTCCATTTATCTTCAGGTAGAGTGAGAAGGAGGGAGAGAAAGAGAGAGAGACATCGATGTGAGAGGGACACATCGACTGGTTGCCTCCCGTACAACCCTGACCAGGGCCGGGGATCAACCCGCAACAGAGGTACATGCCCTTGACCAGAATCAAACCCGCAACTCATTGGTCCACAGGCCAATGCTCTAACCACTAAGCCAAACTGGCCAGGGCTGGTTAAAACTTATTTGTAAGGTTATATTTGTAAGATTATAATTGTAGTGAAGTAAGTTGTTTAAACAACACTTCCATTATCATTGTTCATTGCTTAATTTCTACTCTACTTTTTTCAATATCCAAAAGCTGGAATAAGGCCTAGCAAAGAATAGGTGCTGAATGACAATGTTGAATGGATAAATGTTCAACTTCTGCTATTATTCTAACACGTCCATTTAGATTCCACTGACCTTCAGCATTAGACTTGACTCTGATCATTTCCAGGTTCCTTGTTAACTTAATTTGCCATTTATTGGAAAAGAGAAGCAGGTTAAGAGGGCTAGGAGGGTTTGATTTACAGAAAATGGTGAGCAGAATACACCCAAGTGAAACAATCATAAAACGTTACGAGAAAAATTTTAACCAAATATTTTTCTGTAAGCTAGTGATTACACACTCCATATAAAAATAAAAGGGGGAAGGGGAGTGATAGAGACTAGCTAATCAACATTAATAGTAGGCCCCAAGTCACTGCCAGACAGAAGTTGGTGGGCTGTTTGGGAACTCTATTGCCGCGGAAATTCTTCTATCTTATGACAAACATGATATTTTCTGGACTGAGTCTTAAACACTTTAAGAAAATGTGTACTGTATTTAATAGATTTGACAAAAATTATATAAAATTATATATGAGCAAGATACATAAAAATGAAAAATACAGACTAACATAATCTTAAAAGGGCTAGATACGTTTTAATAAGTTTCAAATTCCATTCTTAACCCAGTGAGAGATTTTGGGGGGAGGTCACTTTGATTAAAAATACAATATAGACTTTGAGCTACTGACAGATTATAAATGTATTATTATTATAATTACCTACTTGTGGACTTTTGCAGTTTTGAAATAAAAGGAAAATAAATCCTTCTAAAATCCTTGTTTATTCATTACTAGATGAATAAGAAATTTTTTAAAAAAAGGTAATACTGAAGCTCTGAAATGCCATACTTTGTTAATGTAGAAAAAAATAAAAAGAAAAGAGGTATAAATTTTCAGTTATAAAATAAGTCATGGGGACGTATTGTACATGGCGACTATAGTTAATACTACTATATTGCATATTTGAAAGTTGCTAAAAGAGTAAATCTTAAAAGTTCTTATCACAAGAAAAAAACTTTAAAAAAAGTATCTAAACTTAAGTGATGAGTGGTAACTAGACTTATTGTGATCCTTTCACAATAATTGTGGCAGTCATTAGTTTATCTGACCAAAACTGGTTAAATCGCCATCTGGACTGAAAACAGGAAGAAAAACTGGACTCCAGAAATTACTTTACATTTCCTAACTTGGGAGAAACAATGGGGCTCAACATTTGCATATAATATAAGTCTCATTTCCTAAAGAACTTTTATTTAAGTTCTTTTGTCAAAATCATCATCACAAAATGCATATGGGCGAAGGCAAGGCTGCAGTTTGAGGACAACAGGTAGAGGAAGTATTTTCTAAAGAATAGATGAGAAAACAGCTTTCAGAGAAGCACAAACCATCCTTTTCTATTCAAGATGCTAAACAATGTTTGCTGCACATCCTAGTCATATGTTCATGGAGAGCAAATAGTACATCAGAACTGAGGACATAGAGATGGCAGAACCTGACTGTGCAGGGAAGAGCCACGAATGGGTTCTTCCCTCTACCGCAAGATTAACCAGTGAGATAACATGCTTAACAACCAGACATAATAAACGAAGTGAAAATATGGTTAGAAAGGGAAAGGGGTAAGATTTTAATGCCTATTTTTGAAAAAATGTGTCTGAAAAGTTAAAGCTAATTACTGAACTAATTATACTTCTCTTGAATTTCTTATACACAAGTGATGTGCTTCCAGATTAATTAACTTTACTTCAGAAGAACTGGGAGTGATTCCAAATTTTGACTGTCTGATTACTCAACTTCCATGGAAAATATTTCTTAACACTCTGCCCTTGGGCACATGATGTTCGAGGCACATTCATGGGGTATAAGTAGAAATGTAGAAATAAATTTCTAACTTAGCAACTGACCTTCTAGACTTCAGGATGGTGAAAAAGAATTCTTTCTGTCCAACCTAAATTGATTTGAAGATTCAAAAATAAACAAATAAACCTCAACAAATAAGTCCAGTAATCATCAGTTCTATTTGTGTCCAATTTTATTTTACTCAAGAGCAATAGTGTTCTCTCATGCCTTGGGATGGTGTGGTGTTTTACCAGATGAAAAATATATGTATAATTCCTCCCAAATCAAATTAATAAAGTTGGGAAGCTCACATACTCTGTCTGGTAAACCTCCTAAATGTAAACACTGAAATCAAAAGTTCAGTTCACTTGCTAGTACATAAGAAATCCATATCCTGTTGGCTCCTTTTTCTGTTACAAATTCTATGCTAGATGCTCTGTTCTTAAAAAAATTAAAAAAATTAAAAAAATCTAATTAATAATCAAGTTATAAAAGTCACTTTTTATGAGCTTTGCTGCTCGGGGACATATTCTGTTGCCAATGAGGCCTTAATAATAATAAAACAAATCTTGAGATTCTGGTTTGGGAGCAGTACAAACGATGTTACATCACCTAGGAATGTTTGTGCCTTGATCTTTCCAACACTCTCTCCGTGCCCGACACCAGGTTCACAGTTACTGGATTTAATTTCAGCTGCTCAGTTAGCGGCACTGTTCCTGTCCTTGATTATGAGTAAAGTTTTCCCTGTTGAGTTAGAAAAACAGAGATGAACCTGGCCAGTTCCATCCACTATTGGCCCGATTTGTGAAAATGGGACCAGCAGGGAATCAGTCTTTGTTTTAAACAGGACTTATTTTCAAGAGGAAACAGCAACACATAATTAACTGGGGCAGGCATGACCTAGGGCAGATGGCAACCGCAGCCCAGTGGGGAGCTTACTGTCTAGAACAAAGATTTTTCCTGGGCAGGACTAATCCTCAGAATTAGGAGGGACTGAGAAAGCTTTTTCAAAAATTTGTCTAAAAACCTCCTTGAATACACACACACACACACACACACACACACACACACACACACACACACACACACACGATACTGGAAATGACTGCAAAATATAAATGCAATTCAGCAGCAAGAAGAACATACAATAATGCTGTGATTCAGTAATAATAGCTGATATTTATTGAGAGTTAAGAATAGGCCAGATATTATGGTAAATTATTTAAAGAATTATTTGATCCCATATTTGCAACATCTCTGAGGTACATGAGATCATTGCTGCCTTTTTTAAAATAAGAAAATTTAATCATCAAAAGGTGTGGGATATATATGCCTGAGATGTCATTGTAAGTTGCCACACAAAGTCCCTGAGTGTGAATATAGAGAAAGAAAGTCAAACAGAATGGAAAGGCCCCAAATAACTTGATATAAATAGGAAAATATACATAATCTCAAATAATTAGGGAAAGATGACTAATTACATAAATGTACTTGGGACAACAGGGTAACCATCTGGAAAAATATTAATAAAGTCAGAGCTTGACCACAACCAATGAAACATGATAAATTCCAGAGCATAAAGGATATAGATACAATTGTAAATAAATGAAACAACTACTAGAATAAACCAAGAATTATTATATAATCTTGGAATGGAAAAGGCCATTCCAACTAATACACAAAATTCTGAAGCCATTAAAGAAAATATTTATAATTTAGTTTAAATAAAATGTTTTAAAGTGTTATAGTAAAAAATACTACAAGGGTTTCTATTATTCCAAAATGCATTATTTTAAACCACCAAGATAGGTCTCCCTCCCCACAAAAGTATTTGCTTACTAATGTAAATTGACTTGGAAATTAAAATTAAAATAAAAAACATTGGAAAATTAAACCAGTAAACCTTTCCTTCATTCTACTCCCAAATACAGTATAAAAATTATCTTCCTCTTCTTTACCATGTCCAGGTAACTTGTAAGACAGAATAATCAGCAGGTACTAATTATTATCAATTCCTACAACTGGATTCAAAATATCTCAACTGGAGGAATCTGAGAGATTACTGCATCTACTCATGTTTTATAGATGAGAAAATGTGGCACGTGACCTACGCAAAGTCATAAAACTAATTAACGCTCAGGTCATTAGCTGGGGTATCTGTGCTGTCACAGATTGCTTCGCACTAGCAAGGCAAAGCAAAGGGAACGACTTTGTAGTTGGGGTAATTAACCTTAATCCAATGGTCTAACCAGCGAAACAATAATTATCAATAACAGTGTGCTTCAAGATTTTTCTACAAACCAGATCCATGTATATACTTTATATACATTAACCTGTTAAGTAGAGCGCTGTCATTATAACCCTATGAAGAAAGGCATTTACCCAAGGTCACAGTTTGCAAGCAGGAGAACCAGGACCTGAACTCAAGCAGTCTTATTTTAAACTCTGTCTCTTTTTAGAAGTCTGTGAACAGTAACTGTGTTGAATACTAGCTGAGTGTGACCATAGCAAGTTCAATGTTAGTTCCTCACACTTCCCAGATGTCCAAAAGGAGTAAGTTCCATATCTTCAGGATAAGGTGGCCTTCCCTATGCCTGTTCTGACCTTGGCCATGATCACAACACTATGTGAATCTAACCTTGCAAGTAAAGCTTTCCCTGAAAAACCCTTGTCCTCACCGATCTTCCTCTTGTCTGAACTACTGAGTAATTTATAGTCTGAATCACAACTTTATAATTTTATTATGCCTGTTATTTAATTGACCTGTAAGTGATTTCATGTGTTTCGGCTTGTTTGGTTCAAATAACTTGCAAGCCAATTGAGGACAAATAAGTTTCCTTTATATACCTTTTATACTCCCTGAGCATCGAACAAGGCAAAACCTCAAGACATATTTTTTGATTGACTGATTGCTTAGTGATCCCAAACCTGTATATTCCTTCTCTCTGTCATGTGACTTTTCCCCAAGTTTTGCATGAAATGGCATTCTTCCTTGCTCAATCCCACCATTCTTTCATGAATTATACTCCAGCCTATCCAAGATTTCAAGAAGAAAAGGCAGGAAACACCATTGTCTCTTTTGTTGGTCAGAGTTTTTAGTCTATTAATTTAAAAAGGATAAGTTAATTTAAAACAGCCTTTTTACATTTTTTGGCATTTTTATTTCTCTCCTTTTCTATTCTTGTATTACTCTCTTAAAGATTAAAATGATAGGTATATGGGGACTAGCTCATTGTTAGAAAATTGTTCCTATTCCTTATAACTTACATTTAACCCTGTATATTTAGTCCTGCTTGGAGAATTTGCACAACTGGGTGTGTGCATTGGGAGAAGAAAGAAAGAGGTCACAGAGATGAACTGGAGACAAGGTCTTTGTACATTCATAGAATTGTCATTTGGCAAATTGATGGCTTTATAATTTGTAACTGAAATGCTAAGTTCCATGCATGATTATGGCTATACTGTTTGCTAAAATACTGAACTATTTCCATTCTTATAATTAAGTACCTACTAGTATGAGACTTCCAGGGTTGTGATGCCCATGTACCTCAGTCCCTCCATGGACCATCTCAATATCCAGAAACCAATAGATCAAGGACATTTGAGCAGGGAGTTTCCAGATTTTGCTCCAGCATAAGGGCTCACAATGATTCTGAAACATTTTGACCATATTTCTGGTTATATAAGTTCAAAGATATGTCTGAAACTCAAAGATCTATGCAGAAAGAGAATGGCTAGGTAGCAAGACTTCAAGTCAAGTCTAAAATGAGAACATAAAACCTATTTCTTAGTGCGTGTTACAGAAGGAGATTTCATACAAGGAATGGATGGAGAGAAAAATAATAACAAAACAAAAATAGATTCCAAATTGAAAGAACATCTGAGTAGAAAGTGTTCTATATAAGAGTGGAGGTGTGTTACCTGTAATGTCAGGAATCTACAACATAATGCTCATGTGTTAAAGAGGTCAAATGGGCTGACTTCTGAACGCATGATGGGTCAAAATCCATGACACTATTCCCTGCATTTTCACCCTCTGACAGATTTATGTGCCCACCTCCAAATTCAGCCATCCACCTTTTACTTAGAACTCTGCTGAATATCCATCACAAACACTTTCAATTCCAATGACTATTAAACTCCCATTGGAGGTTCTCCATTCCAGTTGAAGCTCAGCCATCAGCATTTTCCTACTTCCAGCCTTCCACAGCAGAAGAATAGGCTCAGGCTAGGTACACCACATCCCAAAACACCCAACCTGTACATATGAGTCTGAAGGAAGCATCCACAGGTGTATGTGTGGTGGGGGGCAGAGGACAGTTAAAGCTTTGCTCTTTGAATCTCAGAGCCTCTTCATTAAACTCTTTCCCTTCCTTAGCACTGTAGTCCATAAATCAGTCTAGTGGTGCTTTTCTTCAATGCATTCTTCCTGTGGAGAGGTGAGCCAGTGCAGGATTATATTACCTGCTGAAATCAATCAAATCCCTGGGAAGGACAACTGATATTAATGTGATTACTTAAGCCATTTGCCACTGCTTCTATTTAAGGATTTATTTTGGTGGCTCTATACTACGCTTGATAATGGAGGACCAGCATTTCACATGATACTTGAGCATTTTCACTGAGATGTCCCTGTGCTTGGAGGAAATTGTGTCTTACCTGATGCTGGAGCCAGGCTTGCAGCCTCTGTTTAATTCAGAGCTTTGCAAGGTCTTCTTCCTGAGGGATTGAGGATGGACTGCTATTGGAATCACATTGTCATTTCAGTGGGGCCACGGCTGCATTTGGTCCATTGCCACAGTGCATTATAATGGCTTTTTCTATTCGGTCAGGAAGAATTGTCGAGATCATCCATTACATGACCTTTATATTTCACACTTAAAAATAGCATCAATATAATGGTTTCTTTCCAAGTACCTACAAGTCACAGAGAGGAGTTCAACGAAGAAATGTAAGCCGATTGGCCATTGCTGTCTTCTTTAAGATGTGTTGTCTTTTCCTGGTAACACATGGGAATACTCTAGGAAATTGCTCTCAGACCTCTTCTAGTGTCTGCTTGTGAGGTTATTCTGTCTTTCTTTCCCCACGGGAACTGGGATGCATCTCAGTGAGTTCATTTTTCACTGACACCTTGTCAAGATGAGGTTGGTGTTAGCACAGATGAATACCTCTTAGACAGGTCTTTTCATTGTGTTAAGCAGAAAATTGCCTTTCTTTAATGACAAATCCTTCTCTTTTCATGACCAAAGAATATTTTCTGAGGTTGCTTCATGGGATATGCTACTATAAAGCACAAATCTTGAGCCATTCATTCAGATTCTCTTGTTCAGAGATACTTGACAGCCCAAATCAGATCTTCTTGTCTCACAGACATCACTGGGACACAACCATCATGAAGAAACCCTGCCTTTCTCTGAGTTCAGGACTGGAAATGAAAAAAAGCAGCAATATAGTATGTCTTCAGAAAAGAATGAATTTGAGCTTTAAGTCTACATGGACCTGCTCTTTGTCTTTGGACTAATTTATATTTATTTGTTACACTTCTCTTTATTGTGATACAGAAATACCAATACTGATCTAAATTTTTCAACACAGTTCTTGGCATGTGGTGTAATCTCAATACTTATTAAGAAATGAAGGAGCTGATGAATAAAATGGTAAGTTAATGTGAGGAAATAATCACAACCTGCTTTGAAATATACCACACAATAATGCTAGAGTTAGGAGGCAAATTATTATCTGTGTGGAAAAAATACAAGGGGACCATGTGTTAACTAGAGCAGGTGGAGATGACTTATTTTAAATGAGGATGACTCTTCATTGAGTGATGACTATACAGCACCACCAGTTAGTCCCAACTAACAACTGGAAGGTCTTCAGAACTCCTAGATTTTACATGCACTTCTTTCCCCCAAAACACACACATACTTGGGAAAACTAAAAGCCAGAAAAGCTGAATGTCATTCATTGGTTATTGAATGGTTTTTAATAACTTTGTTATTAAAACAAAACACACACACACACCCCTCCCCATAATCTTGACTCCTTATCCAATTTGCTTTTTTCTTAGCATTTAATCACTATATCACAAATTTTCTATTTATTTGTTAATTTTCTCTATACTAATATTAGAACACTAGCACCATCATATAAGTGAGACTTTTGTTTTGTTTCCTACTGCATCGCCAAAAGAGTGACTAGTTTATATCAGGGTACTCAATAAATATTTGTTGAATAAATATCCAAATGAATTTACAGTAGATGAAACCCAGAACATGCATTACCTAATTATAAATCCACAGTTCATCTGTCTCAGAATACCACACTGTCTCCCTGTAAAGCCAATTTGCCATTTTACACTTGGACATGAAATGTTACAAAACAGAATCAAATAATGAATCTTAGATAAATGATGATTTCTAGTTCTGGTCTTTACCTGATTAGAAAGAATGCAAATTCCTGACTCACGTCTCTTTATAATTTCAATAGAAGAAATCAGATTATTCTGAGTATGAAAGAGTAAAAAAAGGTGTATATATCTTGGATGTTTGTTAGAAATGGAGCAGATATGACAACTATAAATTGGTAGTTACAAATTAGTCACAGGGATGTAAACTACAGCATAGGGAACATAGTCAATAATATTGTATATTGTATGTATGGTGTCATATGGGTACTAGATTTATCGGGCGATTATTTAGTAAGTAATATAATGTCTAATCACTGGGTTGTACACCTGAAACTAATATAATATTGTATGTCAACTGTTATTAAAAAGTAAAAAAAAAAATTAAATAAAAGTAAATTAAATTGATGACATAAAAAGTACTATATTACCACATCACTGCTAACAGCATACTAAGTATTAACGGAAGTTTGTCTTCCTTAGAGAGATACCTGTTCATCGAATGATGCATTTGCCTAGTGGGCATTCCTGTAACTCAGAGATTGGTGGCACTAGGTATAATGTTAAGGGTGTTTCTGAGGTCTTTCTATATTTCAAGCAATATTCTATGTGCTTTACAACTGTTGTACTGTTTAGTCCTCACGATAACCCTGTGGGGTTGTCACTTCATAGACGAGAAAACTGAGCAGAGATCATTTTCCTTGCTCAGGGTCATACAGGTGAGAGGTGGCAGACCTAAGTCATTCCATCTGACTTCAGAACCCATGCTTCTGAGTACCTGTGGCATCATGCTAATGACAGAGTTGCATAATGACAGAGCAACCACTCCTGGAAGACGAGGCAGCCCTCAATACTCCCTGCAAGTTTTCTATTCTCCCTCACCTGTGTTAGTCCCTAAACAGTAGAAAAATAGTTAAGATCTGCTTCTGGAAACTGGGTTAAATTTTGCATCATAAGCAGTTGACACAATTGAGGTTAGCATGTGTGCAATGTACTGGTGCACCGAGTAACGAAAACTCTTAAATTTAATGTATGTTTTCTTAAAAACACCATGTGAGAGTTACTTTATCTTACCAAACTCATAACTAAAAGAAAAATTAGAAATCATGTTGGAAAGGAAGCGACGGCATTCATAGAGTTATTGAACACACTTAAATTTAACTTTTAATGATTTCACTGTATAAAAGTTATAAAAATGTCACCCTGGCCAGTTTGGCTCAGCGGTTAAGAGCGTTGGCCTGCGGTCCAGAGAGACCCGGGTTCAGTTCCCGCTAAGGGCATGTACCTCGGTTGCAGTTTGTCCCCGGCCCTGGTTGGTCGTGCGGATGGCAGCCACTCGATGTGTCCCTTTCACGTCGATGTTTCTCTCTCTCTCTCTCCCTCCCACTCTATCTGAACAAAAAATGAAAAAATGTCCTCGGGTGAGGATAAAAGAAAAAAAAGTTATAAAAATGTCTTTACAATGAAGCACTTTCTTTATGATCATTAAAATACTCTCATCTTTATAGATGGTTCTGAAAAATTGTGATTTCCAGGCTATTTTCCAGCCTTGATCTTTGTATTTCTCTGTTTCGTGTTTCACATTTCACATTGGGATGCAGGGATCAGAACTGCCTTCTTCACATCTCACCAAGTTCTGCTTTTTGGATCCAAATGTATGCATATATAAATATCTTCCATAAGAAGCCCCCTCTAGTTAGCGGGTGAAAAAGGTGAAAAATTCTGCATCCTTAAAGCCAAATCAGATTTGAATTACTTAATTAGTAATTAGCAAAATCTACTGACGCCTGGGCGTAGACACAGTACAAATAGTCATATTCTTAATAAACTTAGCTATTATTTGTTCTGTTCTACATTTTTTTTGGAACTGATATGGTTATTCTACATAATCTTGAAGAAAGAAGTCATATTGACATACTTTGTATAGTTCCCAATACATCAGAGGTTCTTCCTACCCTCCCTCTTTCCTTTCTCTCTCTAGGATCTCTCTTTTTTTTTAATCCTCACCCGAGGACATCTTCCATTTTTGTTCAGATAGAGTGGGAAGGAGAGAGAGAGAGAGAGAGAGAGAGAGAGAGAGAGAGAGAGAAGCATCGATGTGAAAGGGACACATCAAGTGGCTGCCTCCCACACCACCCAACCAGGGCTGGGGACAAACTGCAACCGAGTTGCAGTTTGCAACTTAGCGGGAACCGAACCCGGGCCTTAGCGGGAACCGAACCCGGGCCTCTCTGGACCGCAGGCCGACGCTCTAACAGCTGAGCCAAACCGGCCAGGGCTCTAGGATCTCTTTTTAGGTCTGATTATGCAGATACTGAAGGCTCTAAAATTTATGACTTCAGTCCAGACTTTACACAAGAGTTCTGGTCTTGTATATTAATTACTGACATGACATTCCTACTTACATATCTAATAAGTACAGCAATCATAAACAAGTTCAACATATAAAGCTTGATTTCTCCAAATTTGCTTCTCCTCAAGTCTTTCCCATCTTAGCCCATCAAACAATATCAGCATGTTCAACTCTAAAACCTAAGAATTACCCTCAATTCTTGTTTTCCCTCATTCGCTGTCTTCAGGCGCACTTCCTAGTGGTGGACCATGGAAGATTATTGTTCGTGTGACTTACTGGGTGTGTGCTTCACTGCAGTGGTTCTCAGCTTGAGCGGGCTTCAGAATCACCTTGAAGCCTTAACAACATTGTTGACTGCTCACGAGTTAACTCGTAAAGAAGTTTCTCAGTTTGTTGATATTGATGGGACAAACAAACAAATCACATTGGAGGGATTACTGGTCAACAGACCCTTTGGTTGAAGCTTCAGTATTTCCTGAAACTATGAGCGGAATGAGGTTCGAGCAAATTCTTACATTTTTCATCTTAGTGATAATTCACAAAATACATCTAATGAAGACAGACTGTATAGAATCAGGCCTCTTTTAGATTACTTTCTTCCAAAATTTCAGTCTTTGTATGGACCTAAGCAGGAGTTATCCCTAGATGAAAGTGCAGCGAAACCAGATATATTTGCAAAACATGTTGCGTGCCATTACACATAGGTGATTGCTATACAGTATACCACACCAAAAAACATTACTAAAATATATAATATGTATAAAATATAATATGTAGCATATATGTACAAAGTTTCATTTAAATTCATTATGTATAAATAAAGTATACTGAAGTTTATTTAGATTGTTTGACTTTCATACTCAATTATGAAAATATAGCCGGTGGCATGAGATGACTTCTGTGTAAAATTGCTGGTCAACAATGTGTTAAAACAGAGAATCTTGGAGTCCCTCTGCAAAATTTCTAATGAAGAAGGTCTGGGGTGGGATCTGAGAAGTTGTAGTTCCAACATGTTTCCAGGTGCTTTTGATGCTACTTTTTCCAAAGCCATATTTTGAATCCCACTGCTGTGGAGAAAGGGAACGAGAGGAGATGAACAAAGGGTGGCAAAAAGCAAACTGTGGTCGCAGATGGAACTGAGTGATTGACAAGAGAGACAACTATAAGCCCAAAAGCCAGATGGTGACTCTCCAGATAGCAAAGGGTATCTGGACAGGGCACAGATAGCATCTACGACTTCCCCTAAATTCATTTCTCAGCAAGCCTTTTCAGATACAACTCCCAAAGGGTCTAATCACTTCTCACGATAGTCACCAGTTCACTATCATTTCTCCGCAGATAGCAATTCCTTCCTCTTGCAGAATGGCTTTAACAGGGTTGTGTCTAGAGCAAAAGCCAAATTCCTTGTATGAAACTTGGATCTGCAGGAGGAAATAACGGCCTTTAAGTTAAAGAAGCTGTAGCTGTAAATCCAAGGTCCATGTCTGAAACTAAGACCTGATGAAATCACCTCTTCAATGGTCCAGTTTAGCTCTCCTGCATTGGATTCTCCATGAATCAGCCGAAGTAATTTTAAAAAATATATAAAGCAGATCTCTCCATCATTCTCCAGTGTGCTTGGAAGAAAATCAAACTCCCCTCCAAGGTCAACAAGTCCTCAGGATTTTTAGGCTCATGGCATTTGCAACTCACTGCTTCCTCTTCCTAAAAGTTCTTTCCGTACCATCACTTCAAACCTCGTCACTAATGTTACCACACAGAGATACAGATGGATGACTGCTTTGCATCATTCATGTCTAAGCCCACATGCCACCTCCTCACAAAGACCTGGGCAGATCTCTCCATGTCCAACAGCACCACACCCCCGTCCCTGTATCGTGCTATCCTGCTTTAGTTCCTTCACAGCACCTGAAGCATCTAGAGTTATCTGGTTTATTAACATTTCCTTATTTATCATGCCTCTCTTCGTGAGAACATGAGTCCCACAGATGCAGACGTTGTTTTTCAGTTCACCGCTGTACCCCCAGCTCCTGAAGAGTGTTTGGCACATAGTAGGAGTTAGATAAATACTTTTGAATACATAGATGAATAATGTAATGTATATTGTTGGAATGAAGATGACACTAGCTTTCAGCCGCTCTCTTGGTTGCAGGCCAGTTTTTTAGTTATTTTTTGTGGTTGTTCAGGACACCCACGGTCATTTTAGATTAGAAAGATCCCAGGAATCAATCTGATCATGACTAATCAGCATAGATATACTAAGATAGTTTCTTTAGGACAATGAATATATCTTCATTTTGACTGCGGGACCATTCATTAGAAAGATAGACCAAGTTGACTAGTTTGACCAAGCTTACATTTCATTCTAAATGAAATGAAATTCTAGTTTGACAAATGCTGGGTCACTTAGAATTTAGGCACAGTGTTACTGCCTCTGTGCCTGGAAATCACAGGTCAGAAAATCAATCTAAGAAAATGCCTTTCTCTATTTAGAGCATTGCCTATTTGCCTCATGGAGGCAAACCGTGAGGCATGGCTAGAAAAGACAAAGCAAAACAGGAAATAAAACATTTATTTAGTTACAAGAACAAACTGCACCCAAACAGATTCCAGAGTCATGTGGGACTGGGATCCAGGAAAGCTTCTGGAGGAACATCCAGAAACTGAATATCTGGGCAACAGAATGTAACCAATAAAAAGTCACCCCTTGTGGCAGGATTTCTTTTGCAGTCTTTCTTCTAAGGAAATGGTTCTTGGTCTCCAGACCAGCAGCATCAACATCAGCATTAGCATAACCTGGAAACTTTTTAGAACACTTAATAAATCAGAGCCCACCCTAGACCAGCTAAATGAGAAACCCTGGGTCTAGAACCCAGAGCTCTGAGTTTTAACATGCTCTCCAGGTGATTCTGGTGTTTGCTCAAGTTTGAGAACCCCTTTCCAGGGCCAGTGTCAATCTGTTGGTGGTAGGAAGAGGTGAACTATATTTGGGTTAAAGGTACCTGCGATTGGAAGTGCAAAGTTGGAAATGAAATTAGAGTCTGATATTGTGATTTCAGTTGACCAGACAGTCCTCGGTAAAATACTTTGTCCACCTATTGTATTTTTCATGTATAAACAAAATGTAAAACCTGACCCTCAACATCACAGGTACTGTTGTACAAACTAAAGGTGGAAAGCACTCCAGAAAACTACAGTGTTCTCAGAATGATGAACATTATTACAATCTGAAGAGATGTATTAGAATTTGCTCTCAGCATAAATTTCTATGCAATCATCACCTATTTTGCTAAGTGAAGATGCTCTAGCTGAATTGCCTTAAATACATATTTGATAGTACACAGCGATGCTGTCAGAAGAGGGCTGGTGGGGAGGAGCTCAGTTTCTGAGGAAACACCTATCAGCTCATCAATCTGCCTCGTTGTGCAATCATTTCCTCTAATGAGAGGTCTGTAGTTGTCACTCGTGATGACTTAACATGTCACTGTTGATTAGCACAGGAGACGAGGATTTCTCAAGAACGAAGTGACACAGATCACCATATCCAGCCTTTGCTCTCCTCTTGCCTAATTGGTTGGGTAGCTGTAAGCTTCTGTTGTGATAAATGACAACTCCATCATTCACATGCAAACACAAAACTCATGTGCTTGAGCACACATGGATACACAGGCAGACTTCCCCTTATTTAATAGAAATGTTTACATCAATTAAAAACAAAAGCATTTTTTTTACATATTATGGAATAGTTGTATATTTTATTCAACTAAATATAAGGTGTTTAAAGGAACTCGAATATGGTTAAGGGGATTACCAATGTATTCTACCTTTCAAATCCACAAAGTGACTTAACTATACAAAGCCAATATATATTTTTTTCATGTGATTTTACAAATGTCCCTTGATGCAGCCAAGGTAACCTTGTAACATTCAGTTACATAAAGTTTAGTTTCATTTTTAATCAAGCTATTTCTCTTCCCAGAACCCTCTTAACGCATCCCTTAGTGAAATAAGCCAATCAGAGAAAGACAAATATCACATGATCTCACTTATTTGTGAAATATAATGAACAAATAGACACAGAGACATAGAAGTAGGGTTTAGACTAACAAACCTCAGAGAAGGGAGGTGTGTGTGTGTGGGGGGGGTGATAAACCAAAGAACTTATATGCATATATGCATAACCAATGGACATAGACAACAATGCTGGGGGGGGGGGGGGGGTTGGGAGGAAGGTGTCAATGGGGGGGGGAAAGGAGAAACATTTGTAACAAAAATAAATAAATTAATTAATAAAATAAATAAATAAAATACATTGCTTTAAATTATTATATAATGTTGACATTTAGTCAACTCCTTAAATGTTAAAATCTTTTAGGTTAGAGATTATGTTCTATGCTTCATTCCTATGCTCCAAATTGAGTAAATACTAGCTAAATTACTGTATTTGAGGGTTTAAAACAAACTATTGGTACAATAACTCATTTCTTACCATAAAAGGTCACCTTTTAATTTTTTTCTTAAAGACACTGCCAATACAATCACTAACGTTGGGAACAATTACAGAACATTTTGTTCTTATTAATACATACTGGTATTATCTTGAATAATTCTACAAATCCATTAGTTACCAGAAAAGGATTCAAATACATTCAGTAAGTCTCACTTTCTAAGGCAAGAAACTGGAACTATATTCTAAAATTATTTCTCCAATAAAAATTTCAAAGTAAAAATAATTTTGGTGGGCCAAGAGAAAATTCTCTATATCAAAACTCAACATTCTCTAAAACTTCAAATGAAAGAAAATTTCATATCATTTCAAGATAAGAATAAAGAGTGTTCATCAAAAAATAGTTCCTGAACACTTTCAAAAACAAAAAGATGAAAATTTTATTTTGCTCTTTCCCATGGTGTCTATCTGAATCCTCTTTGAACAACTATTAAATATTACCCCAAGGTAAAATGTATTTTTTTTTTAACAATAAGAATCATATTATGATGATGTTTAACTTGAGTCACTCAATGTGACTTTTAAAGGAGATCCATTTAAAAAATCTGTTCTGAATGAATTTAATTTTAGGAAGTCATTACATATAATAATAAATTTAGTCTGAAATATTTCAGTTGGTTAAAGTAAAAATTGTGCTTTCTTTGAAGCCAATTATGGACTAAAGGTTTATGTCCTCCTCAAATTCATAGGTTGAAATCCTAACTTCCAATATGATGGTATTTGGAGGTGGGGCCTTTGGGAGCTGATTGGTCGGCAGAGTAGAGTTCTGATGAATGGGATTAGTGCCCTAATAAAAGAGACCCATCTAAGGACCAGGAAGCATACTCTTACCAGACTCTGAATCTGCCAGGGCCTTATCTTGGATCTCCAACCTCCAGAACTGTGAGAAATAAATTTCTGTTGTTTTAAGTCTCCCTGTCTATGGATCTTAGCTATTACAGCAGCCTGAGCAGACTGACAAAGCCATAGTTTTAGTTCAGCATCAAAAATTACATACCTAGAGTATGATCTTATGATGGCATGACCAAAATCAAACAAAATCTGCCTCCCAAAATATTCAGTCCCATGCTCTCACCTTTACTTTTCCAATGCAGTGAAATCAGCAAGAGCTTATTTGAATCTCGCAGTTAAAATCTCTGAATGAAACAAATGTCTATCAACAACATTTTCTCTATATAAAATCTACACTTTGAAATTAAAAGAAAACATGTTTGGAAGGTAGAAAAAAACTAGACGTTAAATCACTTTGAAATGAAATGATGTTCTCAGTGGTGCTTTAAAATTGAGATATTCTTCTGTTTTGGAAACAGAAAAGAATGTCATGTAAATTGTGCTTCTTTAAGGATTTATGAAAACAGCCAGTTCTTCCTTGGCTATACATGATATTGTGTTAAATTACCCACTATTTCCATTTTATTAATTATAAAACATCAAAAGAATGTTAAATAACCTGAACTTAGTCATCTTCAACAGTGAATCAACTGGTAATTAAAGCATGCTTAAAAGGCTGTTGCCCATGAAAAAAATTAAACTAAGAAATTTCACAAACACTTGTTTTTACAGTTATGGTTAGGGCTAAGGATAGGGTTAGATTAGGTTTGTGGTTTGGGTTTGGGTTTAAAATAGGGTTAGGGTTGGGGTTGGGGTTAATTTAAGATTAGGGTAAGGGCTAAGATTGGGGTTAAGTTTAGAGTTAGGGTTAGGTTTCCCGTCATGGTTATGATTAGGATATGGGTAGGGTTGAGTTTATAATTAGATTTAGCGTTAAGGTTAGAGTTAGCTTTGAGTTAGTGTTTGGTGGGAAAAAGAAACTTAAGAAACATTTAATGCAAATTACTCAGCTTCATAGACTTTACAAAGGAAGAAATGTTTTAAGACTGGGTGGTAACATGAAAAGAACATGAATTATATAGGTGTGTGATATGTATGTATAAATATATAGTGTATGTATATATAAATATATACAGTATGTGTGTGTATATATGTAAGTTAATTTCATAAATCAGTTTTTTTCCCAATCCAAACCTTTTATTCTTTTGCCTCTCTAAAGTCTATTGAATGCATTGTACAATTTTGACTTATCTAACCATAAGAAAGTACGTATAGTTATAGGACAAGAGGGGAAAAAAATGGTGTCAACCTAAAAACACATTTCTTTTCTAATTTCTCAAGTTAGCAGTTTTGGTAAGGTTTGTGTCAAGGCATTAACCTATTTTACAAAAGCAAATAGTCATATAAAAATTATACCAAATGTGTTTTTCACAGATCTGTGGGTATAGAAGGGATACAAGAGCTTGGGAGCCGGTGACGAGTGTGAGACATAATGACGTTCCCCCACACCCAGGCGAGCTCTCCGGGCAACTCTTATGAACAACAAAATCGGAGAAACACTGTCTGACACCAGTGGTTCTCAAACTTCAGTGAGTCTGAGACTCACCCAGAGGCCTTGGGAGAACTCAGGTGGCTAGGCCCCCTTCCTAGAGTTTCTGGTTCAGTAAATCCTGAATGGGAACTTCTAACAAGTTTCCGAATGATGCTAACACTTCTCTCCAGGTCTGCACTTTAGGAACTGCTGCTGCAATCTTCCTTAAACATCACATTTTTTAACTGGGGTATCAAGTAACTTGGACTTCAAACTATTTAAAAACATGACTTCCTGAGAAGGGCTCAAGATGCTGCTTGAAGGTAGGTCTCTATGTTATAAAGAGAACAGGGTTTGTTCGGCTAATTTCTGATTGTGAAAATTGCAAAGCCTGATGTGTTGGTGAGCTACAAGATGCCTGTTTCCTCCCGAAGCTGCTTTGTATCTGATACTCAACCACAGGGGCCCAGGGAGTTCACCAATGGAGCTTAGCAGACCTGACCCGCCTGCTCTTCTTGGGGTTCTGAAGACCTTCACTGTCACTGGACAGTGTGGCCTCACCATTCAGCACGCATCTCCCCATTACTCACCCCCGCAGGCTTGGAATTAGAGCCTCTCTACAAAGTGTGGCTGAAATGTTTCGGTTTAGAATTTTCAGAACAGCTAGTTACAAATTATCCTCCCAGGCTCCAAAAAGGGCATCGTTACCTCTCCTACGGATGGTTGGGTTTGAGGACCATGGCGTTTATGGGTGATAACCAGGAAGTATTTGCTTTGAAAATGTGTCCCAAGTACCCATAGAGGTGACCTTGCTACACGGAGGTAATTAATGTGGACTTAGGTACATGTGACAGCCATGTGACAATGAGTTTCATTTTAGTGGAATTAAAGCTGAGGCAACCTTCCCGGCAGTAGTTAGATTCCAGAATGTCCTATCTGTTCAAATTTCTCCTGATTTTTGTTGTTGTTTTTTAATGAAAAAATCTTATAATTATTAAACAAGAGGCTGTTTATTGCTTTTCCTGTGGCAGAAGGCGTGTACATGTGGCTGATCTAAGAGGAGTTGCAAATCGTTTATGTATAAGTTTTAAAATTTAGGAAAGAAATATAGCCCGATTTAGCAATGTTTAGAGTCGCCATCTGTCTCTCAGGGGCCAATTCAGTCAGACTGCTTACTACTTTGGTAATGGAAAGATTTTATAAGCACACACAAAAACACAGGGAAGTGTATGAAGCATGTGTCACTTGGCGAGAGCTCGCTTCTGTTTGCAAAGCCAATGGCCGATAAAAGAGCAATGAAGTTGCAAATAACTTTTAATTATTCTTGGCAAGTTTCACCATGAAATGATTATAACAATAATAGTGGGATAACTGCATCTCACTCTATGTGCTACTGATGTTAAACAGTAGACCGAGTGTACCAAACAAAATTAATTAGTTTAGAAGCTGACAAAGTTTTGAAATACATTTTTTTAAAAAAAGTAAATAAGACGACTATTGAGTTAATAGAGCAGGGCACACGCTCTTTGTTTGAAGGTACACAGGTAAAAGCAGATTTCTTGGCAAGTAGTCTTTGTAACCCTGTCAAACTCTAAAAGGAGCGTTTGACCCCCAAACTCAGAGCACCCAAAGAGAGCTTTCATTTCTGAGATTTGTACAGACTGAAATAAGCACACCCAGGGCATGCAAGCCGCCCTTTGCCTGTTTTGCTTCCTTGGAAGGCCTCAGCATTCCATCGTGGGTCTCCTTCCCCCATGAAACCCACGTCCAGCCTCCTTGTCTTCTGTAGCCCAGCATTCCAAGTGATCACCACCAAGTAACTGGAGTTGTCATGTGAAATGATGCTTACTCACTTTTTTATAATGTGAAAGTCTATGCTACGGGTATATCCAAAAAGGATTACGTTACAAGAGTAGTCAAAGGTAGTTTTGATCTGAAATAAGTTTAAACTATTTTTATAACAGATCTTCACTGTTATGTCAAGAGAAGTGATCAAGTCCAATTGTGAGCTATTTGAGGTTTTTTGTTTTTTTGTTTTTTTTCATTTTCCAAATCATTTAATGAGAATATGCAGGGATCAGTCATTGGGCTGATTCTGTTCTATATTCTGATACTCCTTTGGAGACCTACCGCTATCTCATGGATTGAAATACCATGATAAACTGATAAGTCTTTCAGTTTTATTTTCAGTCCAGACCCTCCTTTCTATCCCAGACTTATTAACTGACTTCGTGACATCTCCACTTGGATGTCCAAGCTTACCCTGTCCAAAGCAGCACAACTGCTATTCCCCAAAGCTCCTCCTGCTAGAATCTCTCCTCTCTTGGGTGACAGTGACTGCATTCTTCCAGTCTCTCGGGCCTCACCGAGTGTTACTGTCATCATAGCCTCCTCTCTTTGTCTCAGACCCCGTATTCCATCTGTTAGCAAATCCTGTTGGGCCTACCTTCAACATATAACCAGAATGTGACCGTTTCTCACCACCTCTCCTGTCACCATCTTTGTCTGAGCCTTCGTCATCTCCAATGTGAATTGCTGTCACAGCTTCTGACCTCCTTGCTTACACGGCTGCCCTCCTATATCCTGGTACAACACAGCAGCCAGAATGATACACTTACGTCAGATCATGTTTCTTTCTCTCTTGGCTTTTCATTTCTTACAAAGCAGAATCCAAAGTCCTTACAAGAGCTTTCAAGCAACTCTATGTTATGACTTTCACTTCCACTCATAGCTCGCACCCTGCTAAGTCTCCACTGCCCACTCTGCTCCAGATTTCCTGACGTCTTTGCTACGCTTTGAGCGTGACCACCATGGTTCTGCCTTGGAGCTCTGCACTGCCCGTCGCTAGCCTCTGCTTGTTTTCTCTGCCTGGACTATTCTTCTCCCAGAAATCCCCATGGCTACATTTTTGACCTCTTTAAAGTTTTGCTTAAATCTCATTTTCTTAAGTTCTAACAAGAATATTTAATGTACACCAAGACTTACCCTATCCTCGTAGATTTTGTCTATATTTTCTTTTTTCAGTTTCACTCATAATCTTCTGATAAACTCAATCTGTTATTTACCGTATCCAGTATTTTTTCTGTTCTAGTCCTTCTAAAATGTTACTCCATGAGGGCAGGGATGTTAATCTCTTTTGTTCATTTACCCATCTCAAGTAACTGGAACAGTGCCTGACACAAAGTAGGTGTTCAATAAACCTTTAATTTCATTGGATTGTCCTGGGTCTATGAAGGTAGGAGAAAAAGGCATCTTGGGTCCTGTGTACTTTAACAGCCAAACTTATATAACTGCACTCTAGAGCAACAACTGCAGCATTTTGTACCAGTCAACAATTATAATATAGCTGTAAATGAGTAAATAAAATCAATAGAAGACCAGGCTAAATATAATGTAAGATATTATCTGTAAGAGGAACTAGCTCATAAGAAAAGATAATGTCTGACTGTGGAATATCATCCAATAGCCTCCTACTGGAATAGCCTCCTCCTTCCCCTAGAGATACTATTAAATAGCAAGTCACTTAACGTTACTCATCCAAGTAAAAGCTTAAGTCCTTAAAATGGCCAACAAAATCTGAGAAGATTTGGCTTCCTGTTCTGTTGGACCTCACCTCCCTGCAAGTTGGTCTACTTGCTCTATCTCAAACACGGCGAGCAAGCTCCGCCTCAGGACTTGGCATTTGCTATCGGTTCTGCCTGGGGCATCCTTCCTCAGATATTTTTTATGGTTTGCACTCTACTTCCTGCAGATCTTCACTGAAATCTCATCTTCTCAGTGAGCACCTCCCTGACTGCAGTATTTAAAGTAAAGTTATCTTCTCTAGACCCCCCACATCCATTTGCTGCTTTATTTCTCATACCTTTAATATAGTCTCTTTGCCTCATTATCTTATTTAGCAACCAGAATATTTTGTCCCATTATCATATTATCTGTCTTTTACCAGATGCTCCCAAAGTGTAAGCCAAAAAAGGTAATTTTTTTGTGTGTTTTGTGGTGTCCCCTACTGTACCCTAGCATCTAGAACAGAATCTGGTAAAATTACACACATGACACTTTTTGATGAATGAATAATTGAATGTGTAGGCATATACACATATGAGCACAACTCCCATGTGCTTTTTAAGGTGTCATTTTTTTCATCTTTTTTTTTTTTTCCATTTTTTGTTCAGATAGAGTGGGAAGGAGAGAGAGAGAGAGAAACATCGACGTGAAAGGGACACATCGAGTGGCTGCCACCCGCACGACCAACCAGGGCCGGGGACAAACTGCAACCGAAGTACATGCCCTTAGCGGGAACCAAACCCGGGTCTCTCTGGACCGCAGGCCGACGCTCTAACCGCTGAGTCAAACCGGCCAGGGCTAAGGTGTCATTTTAACTGCTACCAAGCACTTCTTGAGATCTGAGTAGTGTGGTTCCTTCAGACTATGGAACTATAATAGAATAATTGTCTTTTTTTTATTTTTATTTCTGAGCATAGCCTTTCCTCTTGCCAAGAGAATCAGTATTATAAATCATTTATACTGTCCTATCTCTCTGGAGGCATTTCACAAATTTACAGATGTCTGCAGTAGTGGAGATTAGAGGGACTTCGGTGATGGACCATGATATGTCCTTCACTGTAGAGATGATAGGTAAATAATAGATCTGAAGTCTATTATCAAGTTATTCCAGCACTGAAAGTAGAACTCACGTGGTTCCTGCCAGTAGAGCGATCTTACTGTAAGCTCTTTCTTAAATCTGTTACTCCACAATGAGAAAACTCAGAGCACATATTAAGTAACAGACTTCTCTAATGCATACAGATTTATGTGGGAAAATAAAAGGTAGCCCAAATGTAAAGTTATGTTTCTTGACTTAAGAAGAGTTCACTCCTGTATTTCTGGGTAAATGATTAATTAGATCAGTTTGGGAAATAGCTAAATTAAACAAATATTTTAAAAATCTAATTAATCAGACTAATCACAGCTAATCAGACTAGTACTTAATTCAACAATAATTTTATTCATTAGATGAGCAAACTAATCCATATTTCATCACCAGACCATAAAGATGGCTGAGATAAAAATTAACATAATCATACTTAGACAATTTTACTCTTCTTAATACTTTATATGGTGAACTTTGGATATGAGCAAATAACTGTTTAATTCACAAATTACTAAGTATAAGTGGTTATGTATTTACATTTCTCACATATCTTCCTCATTCAAGGATAACTTCTCTCACAAAATACTAGAGCATTAACTGAAGGAACTGGCTACCGGGAAGCTCCAAGCCAAGTGGACTTCATTACCAAGTTAGACAGAAACACTAGATTTTCAATATTTACATTAAATAATTACAACTCCTCTGAGATGAGTTTTTAATGCAATACAATTTCAGGAACAGGCATTCCATCAGCAGAAGTCCCCATTAAAACTGTAGTGGATTTACATCCCAGTTCCCAGTGACAACCAGGATTATCAAAGCATATTTAGGTAAGAAGAAGAAAGACCATACCTTTACTACTGAAATTGGAGACATTAAATACCTTTAAAGCAACCACACCAATAAGATCACATTTGTTGAAACTATCATTCCTTATATTTGTTTGAATGCTTCCTACTATGATATTTGCCATCTCTTTGTAACACTGGATTATAATTTCTTTTGGTGACATGTCTTCAAGAGGGACAACAGAATGTTGGATGGTAATCAGAATCTAAAAAGATGTCAATAGTCTGGAAACATGGACCAAATATTTAAAGAGTATGCTTAACTGGAATCAATATATTTGTTTCCAACAACAATTTTAAAAATCCAGCATGAAAGAGACATGGACACATAGTAGACAAAAGATCTCAGAGCTGCATTTGCTTATAAATGGAATATAACTGAAGAGTGATGTGGCTGCTAAGACATAGATGGTGTCAATTCAGGCTACATTAGTTTCAGAGAGCAGGAGAAAAGAATTACTTACACAATTTTATCATACAGCGCTGGGACACAGGATTGACTACATAATTTTTGTGACCTGGTGCAAAATGGAAATGTGGGGGTCCTTGTTCAAAACCGATTACAAATTTCAAGTCAGGGACAGAAGGGCATTAAACTACGCGGAGGGCCTTTTTTAAGAACATGGGCGTCTCGCAAGATTACATAGGTCACACGGCCATGAAGACAGACCTACTGTGACTTAGGTTAAGTCTAAGTACTCACTACATTCCCTGAAAATTCAGAGAAGAGCAAAGAAAATGTGCAGATTTTAAATCAAGTCACATAAAGAAAGACTGAAGGAATGAGGGATATTTTCTAGATAAGAAATGACTAAAATGGGAGTGCCTGCCGTTGCCAATAGTTGAAGAGCTAATACATGGATTAGGAATTAGATTTATTCTCCATGACCCCAAGTAATAAAATTAACACCAATGAGTAGAGAAACATATTTTCATTTAATATGGGTATCATTGTTGTAAATGAGCCTATTAAAAAGTATGGCAACCTAGGCAAGTAATGATTTTGCAGTCATTAGAGGTATTCAAACATACTTTGGGTCACTCATTAGGCAAAGCTCTAGGGAAGCTGCATAGGAATGCAAATTCATTAATTAATGCTAAGCATGATATATCAAAATCACCTGAACCATGTTGAAATGCTGTTTCCTGCCCCTCTATCCAAAGATGAGGCTCAGGAATGTATAGTTATTAAAAGTACTCAGTAGAGAACTCTGGTCATAAATATGGGCTAGAAACCTCTGATTTAGAAGGAATTTAAATAGTAAAAGACTATTTGAGACAGATGAACTTAAAGGACGTACACAAACTCAATAGATCTTCTCAGCCTGAGTTTAAGTAGCCCCTCCCTTTAATCCCTGGTTGACCACTGATATCTACACCTTATCTATAGATAGATAGATAGATGGATAGATAGATAGATAGATAGATAGATAGATAGATAGATAGATAGATAGATAGGCATAGAGATATCTTTTTAAAAATCCATGATGCATATCATACATGCAAACTCATTCTGGCTTTTTCAAAAACTATTATTTTGGAAAGATTAGCTCAGTTGTGTTCACCATTCAAATAAATGATTAACCACAAAAGAAGGTTAAATTCATTATATTAAGAATTGCCTCATTTTTTAAAAATAAAAACACATCGCCCAATATAATCATTATAGATAAATAGATAGATGCAATAAACCATTTTTGAAGAAATTCCTTCAGAGGGAGAAAACTTACCCCATCAAAAATTAAATATATAGGTAGATGATAGATGTAGATAGATAGATACAGATATAAATAAATATATCACAAAGTCTGAATGTTTACTTTCCACTCACCAAAGAGAAGATTCCAAACTGTTTCAAGCTATGGCTAGTTCCTACAATAAAACTATATGCCTTCCCACAGTGAATGGCACTTTGTAAGACTGGCACTTCTTGACTTAAAATTTGGGTATATTTTGCGAAGTCATCTTTGGCTTGTACACAGAAAATTCCCAGTATTCTTTTTCACATTTCTTAGAGATGCAAGGTTAAGCATTTTCTACAACTAACATGCTAATTTCTTGTAGCTTGGTTTTCTCCTTTTCTGACTTTTCTTTGTTATACTGGCAAGATGGAGAAGGACATGTGCAAAACACTGATATTAAGGCAGGAAAGACCAATCTCACAACTGAAATCGCTTGTAGCAGTAAGTATAAGAGTCGCCTAGCAGCAAAGAAAAGCTAAAATTCTGCCTGGGAGAAGAGTGGGATGCATTTTCCCCAGTGTAAGCATGCGGACACCTAATCCCCTCCCTTTGCCCTCACTGCTCTTAGAACAACTTCCTGACACTATTCTCCCATGATAAATGGCATTTGAGTCCTTTTGGCTGAAAAACAGACGATCTGTGCCAAAATGAATGGGAAAAATAGTGTTTGCTATCGTGTTGTACAACTGAATACAAATCATCTACAAGCGTGTGGTAACATTTGTGACATGGTAGCTTAAAATAGGATCTTCAGCAAAATGTGTTGAGTATAGTCACCAGACAAAAACAGGGCTATTCCAACACATTTTATTATTCAAGTGCTTTTTAAAATCAAACAGTAAAATTCAAGGACAATTTGTAGAAGAGTTGGGAGAGTTATTTGAAACTTTTGTATAGCTTGTGGGCTTTCTGTGACAATACAGGGGCGGGCAAATGTAGGCTTACAGTTGTTTGTATGGAAAGATAAATACAAGAATAAATTGTGTTTGTGATTTGCTTACAAATATAAACCTAATTTTGCCCACTTTTTTTTTTTTTTTTTTTTTTTTTGTGGTAGAGGAGACCTTTCAAACTATAACTCATCACAACTTCCTCAATATTTTGGCTTCTAAGCTTGCATTTTTAACCATGCATATGACAAATTAGAAACATGTGAGCACAGTGCAGCTTCTGTCCCAGACAGGTATGGACATTCTATTTTTTTTTTTTTTTTTTTATCCTCACCCGAGGACATTTTTGCATTTATCTTCAGATAGAGCGAGAGGGAGAGAGGAAGAGAAAGAGATAAACACATCGAGCGGTCGCCACCCACAACAACCCCAACCGGGGCCAGGGACAAACTGCAACCTAGGTATGTGCCCTCAGCGGGAACTGAACCCGGGACTCTCTGGTCCGCAGGCCGATGCTCTAACCGCTGAGCCAAACTGGCCATGGTGGTATGGACATTCTAGAAGGTCACATTGACTTCCACTCATGGTTGTGTGGGGCAACAGAACAGTGTGGGGCCTGTTCACAAGTCTCATTAAACGTAAGTTGACTTAAAAACAAATCAAAACAATTATGATCGTATTGTCGTGGGTCTAGAATTTAGTTGTTGGAACCCCGATATTTTAAGAGTAGAGACACTTCTTTGGAGCATTGTACTGTTTGCACCTATACTGCCACTAAATTGTAAAATAAAAGCATAAGTAATTTCCATTATACATAGTACATTGTTAATTATTAATGATGCATTATAATGTATAAGCTATGCATGAAAACTTAATAAAATGAATAGGATAACAAAAAAGGTAAACGAGTGTGGGGCTGTCCCTCTCAGTTTCCGCATGGCAGATGCAGGTCCACGTAAAATACAAAATTTGGGAGGAATATGGATTGTTTAATTTTGTTACTAATGAGAACAATAATGTAGCACTTTCCTTCAGTAGATACTGAGCTATTACATGCATATTACAATTTTATCTTTATAAGAACCTTGTTAGTTAGGTGGAGTCATGTCCATTTTTAAAAGGAAGAAGCCAAAAGATAGAGTGTAAGTTGACCAACATCTCCCAGCAGGAAGGTTAAGGTGTGATCCTGGGACAGCCTGAATTCATTCTCATTACTGCACCATAGACCTCTTCCAAAAAGAGTAATCAATGATTAGAATCTTTTAATAAAAATTTACCATAATAAATTGCTTATTCAAATATCTTAACTCGAAATAAACATCTATCTACATGGTAAATGTTGAAACAGAGCTTCCATTTGGATTTCTTGTTTCTAATTCTCCCTCTTGCCTGTCTTCAGTTTTTAATAGACCTCAGTGTAACAGAGGGAGATGTTACTGGTCTTAAAGACAAGAGACTGAGGAATGACTTAGTAACTAAATAGATGGGCACCATCAACAAGTCCTCCAATATTTTGCTTCTTCCATCGCTCATGGCAGAGATGGAGGGTTTCATCATCTCTAAAACTGCAGCAGCTATAAAAGAATAGGCTTTGAGTTTGTCTTCCTTCATCTTTTAAGTCTCAAGCATTAGAAAAAATTTTAATTTATTTTTTTCAAGACTAATGGTTTTGAAGCACAACCAGACATAAGAAACTAGCTATGAATACAGATTTAAAGCAATCAAAAGAACATTTCCCACAGCTTCCTAACAATGGATCCAACCAGCATCCCATGATATACAGCAGGAATCCACAGTTTAGACAGCCCTTCCTAGACATTTCTCATGAATGGGCAGAATAAGTAGAACACGTCATGTTTCTTAAGCTCTGTTTATCTTCTGTCACCATTTTGAAATAAACCTGTCATCACTACAAGACATGAGGAGAATGAAAAAACACAAAAGTTTCTAGTTCTATTGGAACTAAAGTTGAGAAAATGCTTTATCATTTTCCTTTTTATTGAAAACTGGTGTATTTGTCATCTAGATGAAGAAGTGACCCACTTTTCAGAGTGTCAAAATCTTGAAAAGAAATCAAGTCAGCCAGATAGATGCCTTTAGGTGGAAAGATACCAACCAGCTATAGTTGCAATGTAGAGTTCTTGAGAGAATACTCTCACTACTTTTTCTCACCTCCACTCTCAGTCTTAGCAAGAATGTCTCCTTACTCCATCCAGTTCCAAATTTCTCACCCATTTCCCAGGTAATACAGGTTGCACAAATAACTTGCAGACATGACACTTTTAATAGCACCAGATTCTCATTGCTTCGTCATAAATGTCACTCCCTGTGTTTTATCCTTCTCACTCAGGTGTCTCTTTATTCATTCCTATGCAGGATACCCCCTAAAAGCACGTAGGGAGTGTTCTTGTTGATGGGCCCATTCTTAGTAAACACGGACATCGTGTATGAAAATCTCGCAGTCGTGCAGTAAAATTAAAACCATGATTCTGATCCTTGAGTGTCCTGGTTAGCACAATTAAAAACTTCTTTTCATTTTACTCTTGTTTAAAACAGTTCTTGTGAAATGTCTGAGTCTTTTGCATATCACACATTGGTTAGTAAAATAAAATGTAGCCTCAAGACAGAATGTTTTGTTTTTTTTTTTGAGTTTCAAAGGATGCTGCAATTCTAGAAAATCTTTGCTTTTCAAAGGTAACTACTCAGAAAATGGAAGAAATAGGGCAAATGTGTCTGATTATAGGTCACCCTATTAATACATTGCTTAAATTTTATATTTCTTTTTGATACAATATATCTTTTCAATGCATGAAGCAAAACACCCTAAGAAGGAAGACTACTGTATTTACATATAAATTTGCCCAGAATTTAGAAGAATCCATAGGTTTTCAATAAACATTGATTCAATGTAAGTAAAAACAAAAGAATTATAGGTTCTAGTTACCTGAGCTCAGTTTTTCCTGTTTTGATTATATTCTTGGGGAAAATATCACCTCTTTAACATCCCAACAGTCTTCAAGTAATGGCTTAGCTGGTTCAGTAATGCTAGAACAAATCCTACACTTAGTCAAACATCTATAAACATGTATCTTAGGCCAACTCCCTGTGGATGAATTATTTAAACAGAACAACTAAAGAACTCCCCCAGATCCACAACACTCGTTTCAAAGTCTTAACACTAGAGGCCAGAATATTTATCTAGAGAAAAAGAAGTACCACTTGGTTGAAATGTCAAGTGATTTCACCAAAATTTGTGGATTCAAAACAAGCCCCTTCTCTACCCAAGGTGGTGTCCGACGTCCTGAGTGAAGCATTTCCTTTGAATGGTGTCTCCCAATGCTTTGCGTCCTGTTCGTGCAGGAGAACAAAGGAGGGATGGGATTTGGGAGGATGTATTATTTTGATGTATTTCTGGTGTGCTAGCTTACTTTGTTCTAGAGGGGGAAAGAATCAAAAAGAAGAAAGCAGCCTTCCAGCTCAGCTACCAGTTTACTCTGAGCTATAAACAGACTTCTTCGCCTGCTGCCTGGACCTAAGTGGATTATTTAGGTCAATAGCTGGAATGGAGATCTTTGGGATGAGCTGGGGATGGAGGGCATGGGGATGATAATTGGATAGTTTGCACGTTAGCACTTTCTCAGCATGGAGAGGGACCAGCGCATCTCAGATGTGTTGTCTTCTGGATGAGCCTGAAAATACAGGACTGACCCTCTTTTGGCTATAGTTTTACAAGAGCAGCTTAGACATAGCCTTGTGTTTTCATAAGCTCCTAACACAGATTAATGGCTTCTATAAAAATGCTTATTTATCCTGAATCCACTGGAGAGTTTGAACTAAGCTGTGTAGTGAGTGCAGTGGGCATATTGGATGAATTCATTTGGAATCTATGGAAACAAAGAGATTCCACAGCTCAGTTTTCAACTTACACTAATAGACTGTTCTGATGCTGGAAAGAGCTGCAGTAGCAAATCTCTGACTCCCCAAATCTTGGTATTATTTGTAAACTCTGTGTTTATGACTTCATGTACCTATTACTCAAATCTGTGACTGCTTAAAAACTTAATTAAATGACCTAGTATTTGAGCACCTAGCTTATGCCAGGTACTGTTCTGGACACTGGGGATACAACAGTCCCCAACACCAAGGATACGAGAAGATTATACAATACAGTACTCTGCTGATACTATAGTGATAAAGAAAGGCAATAGACAAGCAAAGAGGCTCATAAGTAAATATACATTTAGAGGATTCCAATCGAGAAGGAGTCATCAAGAAGGTCAAAGCTTTCTGAGAAGTTAAAAAAAAATAAGGACAGAGATTGACCTTTGGGTTTATGAAGATGTAGATCATTGATACCTTTCAAGAGGTTGGTCTCAGTTGAGGGTTGGGAGAAGAGCCTTACTGAAGGGCATCAGAATAAGTGACTAAGAAGAGAGACAATGAGGGAATGAAAATGATACTATAGAAAATCCTTTCAAAAAAGTTTTCTAGAAAGAGAAGCATAGGTATGATGTAAACCAAGAGGGGAATATGCTGTCAAGAGATTTTCTTTTTAATTAGAAGTTATTACATATTTTTAAGCTGATGAGAGTGATCCACTGTATGGAGAAATGAATGATAGAAGGGGGGATGCACTTGGTTGGTGAGGGGGGAGGGAAGCAGAGCGTATACAGAGGGGTAGGTTAGATAGAAGCGAGGAAGGGCCACCCAGGTAACGAGAGAGAAGTTGAGTTTGTAGGCATGGACACAGATTAAGTTAGTAGGTTTGAGGGTAAGGGAATGAGAGCATTCTTTCCTGATTGCTTCCCTTTTCTTGATAAGAAATGGATACAGCAGGAAGAAGGAGGAAGGAAGAGAGAGTACTATAGTTTAGAGAAGAGAGAAGACGCTAGGAAATAATCTCACAGAATGAGAGCACATTCACCCAGGAAATAGAGAAGGATTGCTTCTCCTGGAGTGGCCACGAGAAACAGGCCCTGGGTTCGGTGGATTTTCTACAGGAAAGTTCAGCTGTTCAGAGGCTAACACCGAGAACAGGGCTTCTCATTAACAAAGGGGTTTTACCCTGGAGGTTCCAGGCTTTTAAGTTTTCTAGTTTTCTAGCTTGAATCCCTAACTTCCAATTGCTAGCAGCTCTGGCTCTACACCTGTATAAAGGTAGCTGTTGATTGCTCTGTGCCTCAGCTAAGGGGCTCACTGTGGCCTTTCTTCTTCATTTGCTGACTCTCCTGATGTGGTTACTGAGCCCAAGAGAACTCAACACTATTTCAGATCAGAACTTCTGGCCAGCCCCAGGTTGAGTACATCATGTTGGTGACTCATTTCTCCCACTAGATTTTGCAGCCCATCTGAATGGGCTACATTATCTGTAAAAGCAGTATAACTTTGGAATATCTCAAGGGATTCAGAATTTTTGTGGAAAAAAAAATATGAACGTGTGGCTCATTTTATATTTCTGATTTAGAGTCTTTCTACTTAAAGATAAAAATATCTATGGTTAAATTTTCCAAAAATGCGATGTCAGAAGAGTGTGTGGGGGTGTTTGTATTTATGCTGCAAATACATGCACAGTAGGCAGACATTTTAATCCTGTTTTAATTTCTGTGGGAAAGTTTCATCATCACTATCACTCATGATGGCACTTCCTTGGAACTTGGAAACTACAATCATACATATTTAATCATTCAGTCTACTTGTTAACCTCCCCAGTTATCAAACGCATGGAGAAACTGCTATATCTTAGTATTTCACAACGAATTGTCAAGTGGGGTGGTGGAACCAAATGACTATATACACAGCAAGAAATGCTTTGCCCAGTAATCATGGTCACTCCCAGGGTGGCAACATGGTATGGAAGTTCATAAGTTCACCTTCTTCTAAAAAAAGAAAATCAGGTTTACTCCGAAAAATAGCAGGTGAGACAGAGCACCTGATTAATACCTGGCAGCTGGATTGTCAGAGAGCAAGAAACAGGTCTTTTGTCTTGTTTCAAGATAAAAAGGTTCATGCTTACCTTCAACTGCACCATCAATGTACTCACTTTTTTTTTTTTAATCCTCACCTGAGGATATTTTTCTATTTATCTTCAGATGGAGTGGGAGGGTGGGGGAGGGGGGGACCAAGGTACGTGCCCTTGACCAGAATCAAACCTGTGACTCCTTGGTCAGCAGGCTGACACTCCGACACTCTAACTACTGAGCAAAACCGGCCAGGGCAATGTAATCACTTATAAGCTTGTTTAGATGCATGATCTCATGAGTCATTACATTCTTTGCAGACATCATGAAATACGATAAAAAAAATAATCTCATAGACAATTTTAGGCTAACATGTATTACCTTACATTTTATTCTAATTTAGGTAGGAATTCACAGATAGCAAAACTTTAAGAAAAAAATTCAGTCACGGATTTCAAAACTGAAAAAACTTGCATGAAGTAACTTACTTTTTTCCTAGAAAACTTGCAAAATGAAATTGTTGGGTTTTATCAGTGGGAACATATTTTAGGATCCAAAGAGGCAAATCAATTTGTGAGGAGTAGAGTTATTAGCTCTATTCTTATCATTTTGATTTATTTGCCTATATTTTGATACTAAAATTCACAATGAACTGGTTCTTATAAATTTTAAATTTTTTAAATTATAAAATGCAGTGTTTGATTGTACCATATTAACTTAGGGGCTACCTACCTGTAAGTATTTCTGTATAACGACTATAAACTCTGATGTAAGGGTTATATCTCCTCACTCTTGTAACACCTGCCATATTGAAACAGTTTCCTGACATGTAGGCATAACTCACAAGCCTCCAATTTCCTGCACGATACATCTTGCAATAATGTGAAGAACTGATTGATGCAAACCCTAGATGTAAGTGATAGAATGATTCAAATCTCTACCCATTCTTTTACACCTGTTCTCAGAACAGCCACAGCTATGGAGGTGGGGATCCTTCATCGTAGCAATTTGCTTTGGTGCCCACGGCCTTTTAAGGTCACTTGTATTGTATATTTCCTGGCATGTTGTGCCCTCACCATTCTGACGCCAGGGATGTGGTTAGTACATGAAGAATGGGAATACATAGTTTATCGTGAGATGGCAAAACAACAGAATCTCAGATGCTAGCTAAATGAGATATAGGGTCGATATTAATGTATTGATAATGGTCTTTCTCTTCCATCTATTTTAGGTTCCTTATCACATTCAGTTTGTTATCTTTCAGTATCTCAGAGCAGCCATTCACATCCACAAACTCAATAAACCCCACAAAATTATGAATGTCATTTACAGTTCACCTCTTTTATACGTGATTTTTACTGTCAAAATGCTGCCTAGTGGATATATATGCTTCCCACCCTTTCTCCTTTTCTTATTTTTTTTTTCATTCATATAACTAAGAATTCTAACTACCCCATTATCTCCAGCAACAAAAAATTGGACTGAGTCATGAGGTAGCATCACTGCCTCTCAGAAACAATGGCATGCAGGAGTATTTCATAGTCGTGCGTGACATCTAAAAACCACCAAGAGCATAGCAACCCTCCTGGCATGGTCTGCAAAGCATTTCACCACGTGGCTTTCACCGGACTCTCTTCACCCTCTCTTTGGGGACCCTATTCTCTCCTCAAACCCATTTTTGGGATAAAGACATTGAAACCTTCCAGGTGAAATTTATGATGGTGATTCAGGAAGCTTTGCCTATTTCATCAAATTTCCTGATAGCCTCCACAGGTCAGAACTGGTTTCCTGACTTGGGCTTCAAGGAAGTAGAGATTTCATTATTTGTTCAACACACTTATACTAAGCATCTACTATGCGAGAAAATGCTTGGCTGAGAAGGGGCTTAGGTGCACATCGACAAAACATGAGCACGCGTGATTCCAGTCCTCAAGGAACCTCCAGTGTAGACATAAACGTAAGTAGCTACAATACAACAAGAAGCAGTCTAAAAGATTTAAACAATAAGGACAAAGAGCGTGCACTGACGAGTTTCACCTGGCTTTGTGAGAGGAGGCTTCACAGAAGTAGTGCTATTTTCAAAGGGCTTTGAATAAGGTTTCTTTTTTTTTTTTTAGGGATACCAGAGTTTCCTGGCAGTTGGGAGAATTTGACAAGGCATAAAATAATGAAATTACATAGTTGTTTTAGGAAGATAAAGTAATAGATTGTAGCCAGATTTTTCTAAAACACGTGCAGGTATAGAAAGGAAAATATCAGACTCTTAAGAATATTAGCAATTTTGGCTAATCATAAAATCAACAAGAATCAAGTTCAACACTATAACAGTATTGTTAAAGAGAGCTGACGTGGAGATGCCAGTTGTTAGAAAGAATGTTTTAAAAGTCATTTCCATAAATTGCATCTAGAAGGGTAAATTATTAAATATCCTTTTGATAAGGGACTTACCAAATTAAAAATAAATACAAATAAATAAATGTGAGTATATGTATGTATGTGTGAGTGTTTGTGTATATATGTAGGTGGAGACAGGGAGGAAGGAGGGAGGCAGAGAGGCTAAAAATAAATATATATATATTTATAGGCACTCTAATCATCAAATCATTTATAATTAATTTAGGATGTTTTTATAAAGATGAATACTAAAGGATTGGCAAAGCAAAAATGACTAATAATGGAATGTCATAGCTATTAAAATCATGTTCACAGAGTTTATGAGTACCTATAAAATGTTTATCTTATCAATTCTAAGAATGAAAAGCAGACACACCAAAAATCAATGTAGTGTAAATGCAGCTATTATAAAAAAAAAAAAAAAAGAAAGAAAGAAATACTCATAGAACATAAATCAAGAGATATAGTAAGCCCAGCCGGTGTGGCTCGGTGGTTGAGCATTGACCCATGCACCAAGAGGACACATGCCCAGGTTGTGGGTCCGATCCCCCGTGGGGGGCATGCGGGAGGCGGCCGATACATGTTCTCTCTCATCGATGTTTCTATCTCTCTCTCCCTTCCTCTCTCTCTCTCAAATCAATAAAGAAAAAAAAAAAAAAGAGATATAGTAATACAAAAAAAATGACTCCTCAGAAAAACTAGATGATTTATATTACTACTGTGCATTCTAACAATATTATATAGTGAGCACATTTGGTTTTCTAATATAAAAAGTTTATTTTTAATAATTAATGTCATCTTAAGTGCTAATTGTAAAAAATATAGTATTTGGATCCAGGGAGATAAGGGTCCAATGTAATGCAATATCTGAATTCCAATTCCAGCCAATACTTTCAGTGTAGATAAACTGGAGGATTCAGGGAGGAACAATTAGAATGGAATGGGTGCTACACTGGCACTGAATATCCATAATGTGTGTGGTTAACCCATACACTTCGAGTTACCAGCCTCACATTCCCCATCTGTAAAATGGGAGTGGTAAAACCCACTGGTGTGATCAAATATGCAAACTCCGTAAAATGCTCAGTTACCCAGAAGGAAATAGCAGAGGCTCAAGAAGTGCTAGCTTCAGAACAGGAAAAGAAACAAAAGCACAGAGGTTACAGATGGACATCTGAGTTCAGTGTACTGCGGAATCCTGAACCACTGGGCGCTCTGCCGTCTTTGAGAAGCAGGGGCTACCCTCTTGCTGGGAGTATCCACTCTGCGCCTGCAGGACCTGCCAGGGCAGCTGTGAGAGGAGTTACTGCCACTGAGTGGAGAGCTAAGCTGCGCTGTGCCTCAAGCCCCCTTCTTCTCTAGGATCTTTTGGTTTAGTGCTTTTAAGCAAACTCATAAACATTTAGCAATATCCACCCCTCACTGAAGAATACTTTGGGGATTTATGGATTGCCATTGATTCTTCTCATTCAAGACTTCTCATTTCCTTTACAGCCTTGTGATTGTGAACAAGTTACTGATTCTCACTGTGCCTCAGTTTCCTCATCTATAAAACGGAATTAGTAACAGTACCTATCCAATAGGGTTGCACAAGATCATTTACATGAATATGCTGAGGTGCACAGAAAACTGGTTGCCATCATCATCATCATCATCATCATCATCGTCCATTCATTTCTCACTAATTGGTTGGTTGATCCTCCTCTTTTTGCTATAGGTACTCTCATGAAGTGGTTCTCTCATAAATTTGTATGCACTGGTGGCATGTGGAGAGCTCATGACTATATAATTCCGAAGCTAGACATTTCTAAGGCAAATCTAGCTGAAGATGGCAATGTCTTTTCCAAGACATTTACATTGTCTTCAAAAGTCTTAGAGATACAACATAATTATCTAATAATGAATCATTTTATGTATTACTTTTGCTTTTCTATTTACCTTCTTATTTTGTGCCTTAGATACAATAATTAAACAGACTGACAAACCTCAGAGGGAAGGAGGGTGGGGAGTTTGGGAAGAGATAAACCAAAGAACTTATATGCAAAACCAATGGACATAGACAATAGTTTGGGGAAAGCAGGAGGGGGCAGGGAGTGGAGAGGAGAAGTCAGTGGGGGCAAAAAGGGGGGACATCTGTAATGCTTTCAACAATAAAGATTAAAAAAAGAAACTTGAAAAAAAAAGTTAATTAGGAAGAGTAAAACATAATCATTTTATTTTCTAGCATGAAAATTACTGTATTAGTCAGGTCAGGCTGCTATAACAAAATCATAGACTGGGTGGCGTAACAGACATTTTTTTCTCACAGTTCCAGTGGCCTGGGAGCCCAAGGCCAAGTGCCAGCTGACTCTGTCTGCTGAGAGCTCTCCTCCTGGCTTGCAGGTGGCTCCTTTCACTGTATCCTCACATAGTGGAGAGACACCGAGCCCTGGTATCTCCTCCTCCTCTTGTAAGGGCACCAGCTCTGTTGGATCGGGAACCTACCCTTATGACCTTATTTAATCATTATTACCTCTGTTTAGGCCTTACCTCAAATACAGTTAGATTAGGAGTTAGGGCTTCAACATACGAATTGGGGGCAGGGGTTACAATTCAGTCTATAGCAATTACCTAACTTTCCAGTCAATCTTAGCCAAATATTAACCAGTCCTACATTTCATTATAATCATTAAGCCTGTATTTAGTTTTATTTAATTTGGATGTCACTCTCTCTCCACAGTGTCATTCATCTTCTGTGGCCCACAACAGATACCCCTATGTGATGTCCCTAACTGAAACCATATTTTTTTTCTAGTTGCCTAGTCTAATAATTTTGAAATTATCTTTGACCCATCTCCTTTATCATCCATTTCCAATGACTCACTACATTTTATCAACTCATCCATTGAAGGAACTGTCAGCAAGATCCCTTTGTTTTTATTAACCCTGTCGCCTCATTCCTGGGCCCTAATCGCTTGATGGATCGCTGTAATAGCGTCCCAACCTATCTTCCTGCCCGCATCCTCCTCCCTCCAGAGGATCATGCACAGTCAATTACTCTTTCTAATATAACCCTACTTTCATTCTATTACTTGCTGAGAAGTCCACATTTCCCACTGTCCATCATACTGTGTCTAAGAAAGTCTCCTTGATATTCCAAAGCCTTTGAATTCTAATCAGTTTATATTTCCAACTACTTTTCAACACAAGTCTTCTATAAACTATAAAAATTGAGAGAGCGGTATTAGAAGTCTGGAGCAACTACTCAAGAATGTGTTCTTAACCTGTTATTCACTAATCTTACTTGTCTATGCTGACATGTTCTTCTCTGCAGCGCCTTCCCAGGAAGACTGCATCTGTCATGGTTTCATTCATAGACGATCATCAAGTCTAGTCCAGCAATGTGTGGTGCAAGGATCAAGGAGCACAAAAGAGACCCTGATGCTCACTCTGGGTTGCGGAGAAGATGAGGTGGCTGGGTCCAGAGGTCCTATTCTCACAGGGGAGAGGCAATGCCCAAGCTTAGCTGCCTGTGGCTTCCTCTCCACAGTAGAGGGGATGACAATTTCCCACGGGTCACAAGATCCCCAACAGCTGGGCTTCTACCATCCCAGAAAAAGTATGTGTACAGGTCCAATGCCAACCCAGACTGGCTGGCACTGAGCAGCTGTCCCTTCACTGATGAGGATGCCCCTGTAGCTGCCTCATGGTGCCAGGAGAGGTGTGGCAGGCAGGATTCCTGCACTGCAATACAAACCCATGACGTACTTACTGTGGCACACCTCCAGGAGAATGAAAGAATAGGTAACCTGTATATATTAGGATTATCGTGAGAAATAGAAAATATATATTCATTACAAGGAATTGACTTAGGTAATGATGGAGCCGAAGAAGTCCCGAGATCTGGAGACTTGGGAGAGATGGAGTGTAGCTGCAGTCAAAAGCTGCAGGCTTCAGACCCAAGAAGAGCCAATATTTCAGTCTGAGTCTGAAGAGCAGAGAAAACAATGTCCCAGCCAGCAGGCAGCGTTTCCTATTACTCAGTATTTTTGTTCTATTCAGGTCTTCAATAGAGTGGATTAGGCCCATCTACATTAGGGAGGGCAATATATTTTATTCAGTCTACTAATTCAAATGTTAATCTCATTCAGAAACACTCTTACAGACACACCAGAGTAATGTTTGGCTAAATAGCTTTGCAGCCCAGGGCCCAGTCCAGTTGACACATAAAATTAACCATCACACCACTTTCTTTTCTTTTTACTGACCCCTACAAATGATATCCCTTAATCCATGGCAGGAGATTCTGCGGCACATGGTCTGATCTCTGGTTTGTGAAAGCTGGTGAGTGGCATGGGACCCAGCATGCACAGAGGATGAAGGGAAGGTTCATCTCACGGACAGTCGGACACTCCTCCCTGATAACCATTATCTTCCTGCCCTTCGTTTACCTGAATACATTTACAATACAATGTTTTTACAAGAGTTATTGATCTGCTACTTTTTGGAATTTTTCAATAATTGTTCCATGATTTCTGTGTCTTAAAAAAAAAAAAGCAATGTTTATTCCCTAAATACACAACAAACACTCTCATAAAATTACTAAGAATCTTTATACTTTATGCTGAACACCTATTCCTCTCTTTTTATTTCTATTGATTTTTAGAGAGAGAGGGAGAAAGAGAGAGAGAGGAACATCCATGCGAGAGTAGAACATCAATCGGCTGCCTCCCACACACCCCCTAGTGGGGATCAAGCGTACAACCCAGGCAAGTGCCCTGACTAGGAATCCCACATGTGACACCTCCATGCACGGTAGGATGCCCAACCAACTGAGCCACACCGGCCAGGGCACACCTATTCCTATCTTTGACTCAGTATTCATATTCAATCTTTCTTCTTGCTCTGCTCAAAATCTTTTAGGGTCCTGGTCCCAAATAGGGTGTCCATGATGTCTCTTTGGTTTGGCCATAAATATTAAATATCAGCTAGAGTTTGCTGCTCATAGGAGACCACTACTTTTATATGATAGATACTGGGAAAATCCTCACAAATGATATGTATAGTATTATTCCCCACAATTAAAAGCAACTGTATTATTAGTATTGATCATTCACCATTAGTAACTCACTAGCTTATTATGCTGCTTTTTGTTTAATTACATAAAGGAGGTGCTCAAAGTAGGCACTGAGTACTTCTCTATTTCTATCCCTTAAGGAAAAGCCTTTTCCTCTCCACCACAGTTAACTAGTAAAAGATTTTCAGACAACCCCTCCCTCTTATTTTCTCTCAGAAACATCCTTTGTCCAGAGGCCTTCTGTATCTCACTGTAAGTAAACTGATTCTTTCTCGATATATTTTCATGAGATAATTTTTCTGGGCTAGATGATTCCTGCTGCTGAGGAAGCAGTAAGCACACCTACACCTGCCAGTGCTAGAAAACTCCTTCCAGGAATGGGCACGCATATTCAACAGCATTACATGTTCTTTGAGATTAGGTGACTGGTTGGGTTCAGGACACACTACACCAGAACAGGCACCTTGGCACATTAAACATTCTAGGCTGGAGGAGTTTGAGAAAAGAACAGGAGCAGGAAGGTCACTAATCTCCTGACCCCTCTTCTTCCCTGAAAGAGCTGAAGGGTGCCCTCCTTGTCGCAGGAGGAGGGAAGTCATTTTTATCACCAGAGACAGGGAATTCAGGACCAAGAAACCTGTAAAACAAACCTTGTTACACCAACCCTTATCCTCCTAGTTACTCTTTACCATTTACTTCCTCTAGTCCAAACCCCTCTGTCTGGTCCATTCTTTACAAATTTACTGTTTCTTTGCCTTACAGGTAGAAAAGCTTCTTGCTCTGGTCATTTCTTTGGCTTTCATTGCCTTGTGAAGGCTCCCATGTACAGGTAAAACTTGAATAAAGTCTGTAAGCTTTTCTCCTTGTGTATCTGTCTTTGTCAGTTTAATTTTCAGACCCAGCCAGGGACCCTACTAGGGTTGACAAAAATGTTTTCCTCCCCTACACAATGCATCCTCACCCAAAGTTAACAGTCACCAAGGTTAGACATCAGTGCCTAATTGCACTGGAAAACTTGACGGTTAAGAAGCAAGACTGTCCGGATCATCATACGATGTTTTATAGGGAAAGATGTTTAGAGGTCTTAAAGTTTAACTTCATCATAGAGAACCAAGGAAACCGATACCATTTTCTTTAAAAGATGTCCATAGTAAGCCCACGTGGTGCCTTCATTGCAGTTTCCTAAGTGATATGTTTCTGTTCTCTACAAAGACCGTGTGAGCAGCTCAGTAATGAGTAAGGACCCTCCACGCTATGTAATTTCAAGAGACTCGAGTTTCTGCCTGTTGATTCCTGATGACCACTGCTAACACCCACAGGATTCTGGCCTGTTGTTACCCAGAAGCTCAGCTCCCGACCTGATACACTATCAAACTCTCATCGCAACAGTGTTCAGCGGTTGTTCGGAAATGCAGGATTTTAGTGGAGCTCTGCCTTCCAGCACTAGGGAAGCAGTAGCCGAGCAAGGCAGGCAGCTCACACCTGGACCCCGATCGTCTGCCTCCGCTTAACTCAATGGAAACTCGTAGACGCTATTTAAACCTCTGAGTTTTCTGGAAGTGTATGCCCTTAGGCTTTGGAAATAAACATAATCTCAGTTTTACCCAGGTTTTAACCATCTAGCTAAATCATTTTTTAAGATGAAAGAATTGGACTTGGATGATACTTTCCTGCCAATTTTTCTCTTCTCTGGGATTCAAGACCTCAGGTGAGCACAGTAAGTGAATTTCTGCCTCTCTGACGTATTCCTTATGCCCACCTTGAAGACAAACTTTAATAAAGTGAAATATTAGTCATGCTAGAGGAATTTGTCTTCCTTCTTGCCTGAAATAACAATTAACTTTTCGACTTTAATTTATACAAAAGGTATGTATATAAAGTATTGTACACATATTGATCACTGGGAAGGAAAAATAACTTTCCAAGAAAAACAATGAGGAAAGAGTGAAGACAGGGAATACATAAAAGGGAGTTATTTTAATCAAGCTGCTAAAATGATTAACACATGAGGGTTAAGGCATGAGAAAAGATTCCATTTTTGTTCTAAGTAGCCTGGGTACTTAAACGTTCTTCAATTTTTCAATCCTGCCTCAATGCCTGGATATATGTCTGGACCTCCAGGTAAACCTCTAATTATCCCCCTAAGGGATCGCGGATCCAGGCCACCTGATTACCCCTAAAGGACTCACCTGTACCTCCACCTGACATACATTATCCAGACCACTGTAACTGACCAGACCACCTGACGCCCATCTTCTGGACCACCTGGCATCCATCACCCTGATTGCCTGATGTCTGACTGATAACCTTCCTGGACCAATCCTAGGGCTAAGAAAGAAGACTGACATTTCTCAAGAATGTACTTTTTACTGTAAGAACTTTTAACTTTTATATTCTTCTTTGAAACATTTCTGGGTCTTTGTTCCCAGTTTGCAAAGACCCTTAAATAAATCTCTATTATTTATTTCTAGCAAAGCCTCCAGACTCTTCTTGAGTTGGTATGACAAGGAATAGCTTATAGAAATTTTAAGTAAAATACACATAAATACATAAAAATGTTCAGAAGGGTAACTGAGGTAAGTTATAAACATTCCATTTTAATCCTACTAATTGTAAAAAAAAAAATTAAGCTATAAACTGAATTCAATCATTTTCAGTGAATCTCTAAAACACTGAGTGAATTTCTCCTAACTTATAAGCCTTCTACTTATGATAATCAGATAATTTTTCTTCTCAAGCCACTTTCATTGATCTTGCTGGTTCTCAGTCCTAATCCAATTTACTAATGGCAGATTCTTAAAAGTTGCTGTTCAAAATAATTTTGGGTTTGCTTATTTCTCAAAATACAGAACAAATTAAAATTTCAAAAAGAATTCTCAGAATGAGTTAATTTGGAATGTTTGTTGGCATTCAGTGTTGTGGGTTTTATTTCCTCAGATTCACCAAATGTCTTTTGTTGATCAAGATAATTAAAAGTGTGATTGATGTAAACTATGTAAGAAACCTAGAGTTAGGGTTGAAGCAAAAGCATCTTTTAAAAAGCAAATCTGTCTATTCAGATCTTAGATAAAAATGATGAAAAACTATAAAGAAACATGTTCTCTTGTAATTTACCATATTGGGTCTTTTTGCTTAATAAGATTGTGATTGTGATGGCAGTGCTAAACTTGCTCCCTTCTTTTCTAGTGTTAAAAAAAAAGAATTTCACTAGCTACACAATTTAATGTATGAAAATAAAGGTATCTGCAAACTAGCGCTGGCCGGCGTGGCTCAGTGGTTAGAGGTTCACAGGTTCGATTCCGGATCAAGGGCCGGTTTGATCCCTGGCCCTAGTCTGGGCGCATGTGGGGGCACATACGGGAAGCAATCAATCAATGTGCCTCTCTCACATCAATGGTTCTCTATCTCCTTTCTCCCTCTTTCCCCCTCCCCCTTATTTCTCACTCTCTCCAAAAATCAATGGGAAAAAATATCCTTGGGTGAGGATTAACCAAAAAAAACACACAAAAACTTATCTGTAAACTAAACAAAAACATTAGTTTTCCTTCATGATTGTAGTAAGTTATCAGCACCTCCTCAATATAAAGCGATTTCATTTTCCAACATTAATTTCTATAAGAAAAGTTATTTGCTCAATTATATTTCTTTTAACCAAACTAATGCTGTTGAGCACGGGCATTTTCTCTTGAATCTCCTCATGACAACTTCCTTTAAAACTAATTAGCTCATCCATGCCGTTAAGACAGAGCACTGATGAATATTACCCATAAAACCTGATCTGGTCTTTTTATCACACACTCAATACAATCAACAGTGACAAGAAACAAACAAACAAAACAAAAACAGTTATTATGTCAATATAGGTAAAATCCAGAAATAATCTTATGTCACATTATTCATAGGTCAGCATTTTATCCATAAAACCTGCAAAAAAGCTACAGACGATAGCAACTTGCCGGTTGACAAGTACATCTGTATGGTATATGCTGATCTCTTGTAGGGACGAGGTCAACAGATGTTTCTGGTTTTTGATTTTCTAAGCAACCTATGCCCCTTTTTTTCCCCAAAAAAGGCCCTCCTCTGGATTCCATGATTTCCCATATTTTTAAATTGCTCAACTATTGGTATGCTGCCTCCTCTGTACCAATCCCAGTGCAGCCTCCCAGGACTGAAGCCTCTCGCTAGTTTGTCTTGACAGCAGCCCATCTACCGTTCGCGGTGCTGAACCAACCTGCGTCTCTGGGTACCATCTGTCTCTGACCTGGCACCCCGTCACACAGCAGAGTTCCCTACCTGTCTGCGGGTTGTTACCCCATTCCTACTTGAGACCTTTCCATCTACATCCTACACTCCTGTTATATCTCCTTTTGTCTTTAGAAGTGGGTCCATAGCAATGCTTTACTAACTCCTGGTGTCTTACAAAAACTGGTGAGTTTTGGTAAACTAAATATATCCATTTTAAAATCTTAATTCAATTTCCTTTTTGGAGAATATATTCCTTTTACTTTTTTGGTTGTTAAAAAGCCCCTTTTTCTTATAAAATAATGATAATATTTGTAGCTCTGATTCATTTTTGTCAAGGGTCTTTCCTTGGCAAAATGTAAAAAAAAGAGGCAAACACAATATTAATCATAATAATTATTAAATATTATTATTAATTTGACCAAAATTCCAAACTTTGAATGTTCCACGGATGCCATCAGATTCTTGGCACTCACTTTTGGCAGCACCTACTGGATCCTCTGTGCCCAGACCAGTGTGATATGAGACAATTTGGTCAATGACACCAACAATTAGTGATCACTCATACAATGCTATTACTCATTGCTTGACATGTATGCATTCACTATAAGCCAGGATTACCCAGGCGTAAGCTTTTGTAGACACATAGAGTTGAAAGAAGTGGATGCATTTTTAGTCAAGATCCTCAAGCCAAGAAACAACACTGTAAAGAAGACTTTCACCAGTCAGCAAGTCAATCGGGAAGCTCTAAAATCTCATGGGTCCAAACCAGCTAAAATAAAAAATTAGGGAACGAGAGGAAACCAAAAAGAATATAAAAATCTAGAAATCAAAAGAAAGAGGAAGTAAAAACAACCAAGGCTAATTTAAGTACACCTCACTTAACCAGCTGGGTCCTCATAAAGATTTGCATGGTACAATTAAAGCAAGGTGACCACATGAGAGTCGAGGACCTCCTTGCCTGCTACCAGCAGGTGGCAGCAGACACTCCTTCACTAACATTCCTCTGCCTTTATGTGGATTTGGGAATAATGTTCTCCTTCCTTGTCCCTTCTAAAGCAGGGAGCTTTCCCAGACCATGTTGGTTTTCTTTTTTCCTTTTTAAAATAATAATAATAATTTTTTTACATAAAATAATTTATGAAAGTGTGTTCTATTTTGTATTGAAAAACGATGTACATATAAAATTATTTTTATTTTGCGCTTTGTTATTCTAAACAAATGTTTTAGTTCAATCTAAACTTTTGAGCCATTCTTGAAGGGGTACAAAAAAATGCCAACTGTCCTTGATTGAGCCAGTCAGAATTGCACACTGTCCCCTGGAAGGTTACCTACGAAGCGCTTCCTATGGGTTTCCGTACATGTCAAACAACACCACTCAGTAAAAGTCCACCAAGGAGAGACAAGATCAACCATCAGACTAATATTCTGAAAGGAAACTCCAGAATAAAACCTTTCTGACACAGCAATACCTTCAGGTGGATGGTGCCCAAAAGTTGATGTTCCTGACACGTGTGTGTCGAGCACGTGTTTCTACCAGATTTTATTCAGGCGTGTCAGCCTCAGAAAGCCCACACAAAAGGAAGCTTGCTAGGGATTGACTGCAAGATGACAGCATCAGAATTGAAGTTAAATGTGAGTTTCAGCAACACAAAGCATTAGTGGTCATGGCAACAGCAGCGCCAAGGCCCCTAAGCCATTTAATGTGGAATCAGTCAGTATTAACACATGAAAGGGGATTGAGCTGGATCTTGGTGGCCTGGGCCAAACCACCAGTGAATGAACTATTTCCCACACAGTCCCAGGGAAGATTGAAAAAGGAAGTGTGTAATTGGATATCCCTCACTCATAATAGAATAACACAAAATCACATTAAACTGGGAAATCTGCACCTATGTTAAAACAGCATTTTGCAAGGAGGATAAACACCTGTTTCCTGTAGCGTCAGTAAAAATACCAAGCGTTATAAGATTATTATGGATCCTGTAAAAACTAGCCCAGGGGTAAAAAAAGAAGAATGTGATAGAATTGATTTATTTCAGGCTGATATTTAATGAAAAGCCAGATCCTGAGGACACGGTTGTAATAATGTTTCTCCTTCTGTTAAAGCTTCCGGCATCCTCTTTCTGTGATCCGTTACTAAACTAATAGCTGTGCTCTGGATCTTGATGTCAGCATTTTAAAACAGCCAGGTATGTATGTTTGCTTCCTACCTTCTCCAGCCTTCTCTTCTCTATATAAACGGCTTTCTCTTTGAAAACGTGTGTAACATGAATGAGTGTATTAATGTCAAGCTGAGTCAGGTCACCTGCTGGGAAGTGCTGTATTTGAGACTTGGCCATCTACCCAGGTATGTACGTGCAGATGGCATCTCATCATCGCATCATGCTATGGGGCAGGCGACTCAGTGGACCCAGTGACAGGATAGAAGCTTGTGGCCTAAAAGCAAAGGAGATTCACCAAAAGTGAACCCTGATGTAATCTATGGACTTGGGATGAAAATGATGTGTCAATGTAGGTTTATCTACTGAAACAAATGCACATTCTGGTAGAGGATGTTGATAGTAGGGGAGGTTGTACATGTGTGTGGTGAGGGTGGTATATGGGAATTCTCTGCTCAATTTTACTGGGAACCTAAAACTGCTTTAAAAAAAAATCTATTTTAGAAATAAATGAAGGCAGTTCCGAAATGGCCCACCACAGCAAATTCCTGGTCTACTCAGGCCAATGCCATGTAAAGGAGGACCTCCTTCTATGTCCATGTCAACAGTTTCAGAGTGTTTCAAATGTGCCTAAAACTCCTTAATGATCTGCACCTTAAGGTTTTAGTTTGTCCCCCCCAAATGTAGCTATCTACACCATGCTGAGATTGGAACCATCTCTTGGTCTACTGACTTTCTTCTTTTTTTTTTAATCCTCATCCGAGGATATATATACATATTTTTTCCATTTATCTTCAGATAGAGTAGGAGGGAGAGAGAGAAGCGAGAGGGAGCAAGAAACATCGATGTGAGAGAGACACGTCAACTGGCTGCCTCCAGAACCACGCTGACCAGGGCCAGGGACCGAACCACAAACAACATACGTGCCCTTGACCGGAATCAAACCAGAGACTCCTTGGTCCACCCGCTGACGCTCTAACCGCTGAGTCAAACTGGCCAGAACTACTGACTTTCTTTTTAAGTGGACTTGCAGTTAACTATGTAACCCACTGCCCCCTAGGACTGCCAGTCTCTTGAGATCACCCCAAAATTGTCTTGGGCCCTCAAGGTTCCCAAATTTCTGAGGATGCCAAGGCGGCTTACACTCTTCCGGGTGGCTCTCCTATTTGACCATGCTTTTCTGTTCTTCCTATTGGTAATCCAGATGGGACAGAAAACACATTCAGGAGTGTGGTAGATTTTACTGAAATTTGATTTTTTGGTAGAGTATAAATCAAATTCATGTAAAGTATTTTAAATTGAACGATAGACTGCCCATTTTGAAATCGTCCACCTGTAACCTTCCATGGGAGCATATTCCCTGGCTCAGCTCAGGCGTCCTCACCTCACCCTAGCTCTCCCGTTCTCTCTCCTACATTCTCCAGCCTTCTCTTATAACTTTCTTATCCAGAAAAATCTAACCTTCTCTTATTATAGCTGCGTTTCCTGCTGACATCTACCCCGCACAGTCACAACTTCCACAAATGCTTATTTGGACAAATAAGTTCCCTTCCTCAGATGAATTTTGGCACCAGCTGTTAAGATAATATATCTTTTACTTGGTTATATAAGTTGCACTTTATTTTATTTGTCCTGAAATTACCCCCATTTGAGTTGAAAGGGATATACAATAAGAGCAAGAGATTATACAGGGAATACCTAAAAAATGTTGGCCCTTGGCTAGACATGTTTGCTTATGTTTTAATGTAAATCTTGTAATATCTTTGTGAGTATTGTTATACTCATTTTAGAAAGGAAGAGCAGAGGCTCAGGGAGGCTTCTTAATTCCCTTAAAATTACATATTCGTGTAGCAGCAGAGGCTAGGTTTGAAAAGTCCTATGCTGATTTAAAAAAAAAACAAGCGCCCTGGCCAGTTTGGCTCAGCAGTTAGAGCGTCGACCTGAGGATCAGAGAGTCCCGGGTTCGGTTCCCGCTAGGGGCACATGCCTTGGTTGCAGTTTGTCCCCGGCCCCAGGTTGGGGTCGTGTGGGTGGCAACCACTAGATGTGTCTCTCTCACATTGATGTTTCTCTCTCTCTCTTCCTCCCTCTCTCCCTCCCGTTCTATGTCAAGATAAATGCAAAAATGTCCTCGGGTGAGGATAAAAAAAAAAAAAAAAAAAAAGCTTGTGTATCCCATCTATTGTCATATAAAAGAAATATGGGCAGATTAAAAAAAACAACTTTAATTTATTAAAAAACATTTTCAAGTTCTGGCTAAAAAACTTATATCTATGTGACCTTGGGGGAAATAACCATACTGCTCATCTTCTCCTTTTTCTCATCTATAACTCTCTGATACTCTTGATCCAGCTGCGTTGCTGAGTTGTTGTAAGGACTAGTTGAGTTAATTCACATGGAAGTGTTTTGTAAGTTTCATTCAACGAAGAAGAACAGAGATTCTGGGCACGGGTGGCCTGAGTTGAAATCGTGGTCCATAGGTCAATGACAAATGGTGTGACCTTGGTCAAGTTAGGCACCTAAGTATCAGTTTCTTCTTATGCTGAACAGAGATAGTAAGTATTCATTTCTAAAGTTTGTATGTACTAAGTGAAATAAAGAATGTAAAGGATTGAACAAACTCTGACACATGGTGAGATGTGAAAAAACGGAATGATTGTTATTGTTGTTGTTTTCATATTTGGAAGGATTGGAGGTGATGGTAACACTGTCTCCACCAGGGTCCTCTGACATCATTAAAGGAAGCAGCACACAGCAATGACCGCGTGGCGGGAGAGCTCGCTAGCTATGCTCACTCCTCTCCCGAGCCTGAACGCTGAAACACTCCTCTCCCCTACTGCCCGGAAAAAACTTCACAAAGTCGATTTGCGGCACTCAGTCATTTATGTGGAGATTTCACAGACCTGCTCCATAAACCCAGGTACTGGCGAATAGAGAATAAGAAGCATCTGTACGACCTTTGGTGGTTATGACCCTTTTACCTGGTAAAGGTGTGGTCCAGTGGGACTTGAGCTCTTACCAATTCAACCCTTCCTTTGATTTGGTTGGGAGCAGTCCTCCCCATGACCTCACCTCCTGGGAAGTAAAGCTCTGTCTCTTCTCTAATGTGGGAAGAAAAGCTGCTGTTATCCCCACTCTGATTACTTGTAAAGCACATTCAAATGTAAGTGATTTCAGTGTCATCAGTATTCATGGTTTTCATAAGGTTGGATGAGACCTCCCATATCCTAATGTAGGCGCTGCTTTGTAGATCTGAGTCCTGTCCTCAATCACGTTCATTGCTCTTGTCTGTCCTTCTTGAAGAACTACAATGATGTCCCAGAGAGATGTTATAATAGCACGTGTTACCAACTTTTAAGTTGGCCACACTCCCAATCACTGATCGAAGCCTTCAACAGTGTTTATAGACAGGCAGAATAAATCGAAATGGAAAAACATGTCTTTCCTCATGTCCAACGCTTAACTGCAGAACCGAGATATCAGCACAGAGTACAAAGCTCTGGGCCTGTGTGTGAAAGCTGAACATTTTGGAAACAGGAATGATGGAAGAGGAAGTCTGTAATCAGGCTGCCGGGAAGAACACCAGCCTGAATTAGACGCTAGCTCCTTAGGAAACACACCCAGAACTCCTTCACTGGGTTCATCAGTTGCTCACCAGGTTCCTGTGTGGATCTCCCCCCGTGGAATAACCAGAAAGGAGTATTGCCCCCCCACCATGCCTCTGAGAAAAGCTGCTGACTTATGTAGGGTGAAGAAGTGACGGCCTTAGAGTACATTCTGTTACGATTTCTCCATCTTGAGAAACAGAATTTTCTGTTTCTGGGGCTCTTAAGGGTTTATACGAGTCTGTGGAGGAAGAGAAAAACATTCACTGTCTTTAAAATTCTACATTTATAGGCAGCCGCTTAGAAATTGGCCACATATATAGCTCTTGCCAATGGATGTGCATAAATATATATAAATCCAAACAGGCCTGTTCTAGTCATTCACACATTTATTCAGTGAACGTACTGGATGCCAGCAATGTGCTAAGAACAGTGAGGTAGAGGAGACGAGTATCTCTGAGCTCAAATAGGATAAGTAGGAAATAAAAAATCACAGTTTTAGGTCAGTGGTAACACAAAAGAGAGAAGTGATACAGACGTATAGACGTGTGTGTGTGTGTGTGTGTGTGTGTGTGTGTGTGTGTAACAACAATGAGACCCTACCTGCCTGTGGCACAAATGCTGTAACTTGTGTGTGAGTAGCCCCCATTCCTTATCTAGGGTCCAGGTGCCTTTCGATGCACCTTGAGGCCAAATCTCAGTTATTTCTGGGAGTCCCCAGAACCTGCCTGGCCTGCCCACATGCCCCTGGGTGCCCTTGACTGTACCCAGCTGCTGCTGGGCTCCAGTTTTATTCAAAACCCTCTGAATTTCCAGCTCTACCTCCCCTCCAGGCTGAAGTACAGAGAGATCAGCCTTTTCCTCTGAATTAAGAGGTTTAAGCTTCTTCTCTTATGCATTGTCTCCCAGCAGATTTCACAGCTTTCAGAATTTTGTACGAGTTCCTCCAAGTCATGTGCCCGGGCTTAACACAAAAATTTATTTTTTAATCTCTAGGTAGCTGAATAAGGATGGGTTCAAGTTCAAAGACCCCCTTCATTCCTCTCAGCAGTAAAATTGCTCCATTCACCGTATGCCGTCCCTCCACTAAGACTTCTTGCCCAGAAAGAGGGCATGCAAACGTTTCAGAGTAAGAAGGGACACCTAAGCCACAGCTCAGCTCATGCAAACCTGGACCTGGCCACTCCGTCACAGACACGGATCCTGACACGGTTCAGCCCTGTGCACGAGGAACGCACTGTCTATCTCTTTATCACCCTGACCCCTCCTGCAGTTTCAGCTCTTCTGGTTAAACAAACTCAGCTTCCAATCCCATCTCCCTCTTACTCCCTGTGTTACTATGGCCAGTTTACTTTTCTCGACCACTTGGTCTGTATCTATAAAAAAGAGGATAAAAATACCCATTTCATTGGGTTGTTTTGAGGATTTGTAAAATACTGACATTTACTCCGTTAATAGTAAGTCACTACTTATTCTTTTACAAACTCCTCAAGAGACCAGTGAGGACATGGGTTGAATGAATGTGCTGGGTCTCCAAGGCCAATGATCATAAATATATTAATATAAACGAATACACAGACTCACTTATTGTTTGTCGTTCATTTTCCTTTCTTTTTTATATCTTAATGAAGCTTTGTGTGCTAAGATCATACCTCTCCTACCTGGATATTTAAATTCCCATATATAGCCCAATCTTGATTTCAGAACCTCCCAACTTGAGGCTGTTGCCCTGGCAATAGTAATATTAAATAGTAAATACTAAACACTAAAGAGCTCGAGACAACTTTCCCCAAGCTACTGAGTCATCCATATGACTGGGGTTTGGGGTTGGGAGTTCTTTCTAACTTAACGATCTTGAAGTCGACGATACAGAAGCACTTCGACACAGGGATAGTTTTTGCTCGTATAGTACAATTTGCCACCTGTCAGCCCAGTTAACACTGTGCTACTGCTCAGGTAGGTGTCCATGCAAAAGGATGGGAGGGGTGGCTTAAAAGGAGGAGGAGAGGGAACAGAACATGGCGGTGCAAAATACCCTGAATCCGAAACCTTCAGACGATTCAGAGATGTAACTGGCTTTTTACCTGTCTAAAGGGTCCGTGTGGTTTTTTTTTTTTTTGTACAAAGAAGAAAACTGAGGAGAAGAAATAAGGTATTTTGCATACATATTTCTATTCTCAGTGACAAAGCTACATTTGGTGTAAACTCGGGGTGATTTGGTTTCCAGTTTAAAGGCAAAATACAATATTACATCACTTTCCAACTGGATTCCATAGAATGCCACTGTCTCTTAAGATGTTAATAGATAGTCCATAAGAAGAGTTCTTAGGTACCAAGCTTAGAAAATGAGGCCTACAACTTTCCCTTCTGTAAGATTTACAATGTATAGTATTACATTCAAAACTTTGAAAAGGCCCACAGGATGGATGGGTGGGTGGGTGGGTGGATGGATGGATGGATGGATGGGTGGGTGGATGGATGGGTGGATGGATGGATGGGTGAATTAATGCATGGATGGATGGATGGATGGATGGATGGATGGATGGATAGATAGATAGATAGATAGATAGATAGATAGATAGATAGATAGATAGATAGATTCTTCAGCATTGATTAAACTTATATTTCCCAAATTTATTTAACCAGGAAAATCTCATTTTGGAGAACTCTGTGACAAAGTTTCCTTATCTACAAGTAGGGGAAAATAATATCTGCCTTATATTGCTATAGTAAAAATTAATTTGGTTAAACCATGTAAAGCATTTACTATGCCTGACACATAGTAAATCATCCATAGGTGTTAGCTATTACTGTTATTGTTGTGGTTGTGGTTATTATTAAAAGATACTTCTTCTTGAGCAGACCAGTGTGAGAATTGCAGTATAAGCTGTGTTAAATTATAAAAATGGTTGCTTCTCATCAAAGAGAGAAAGTGTATTTCTGTACTCCTTGAATCTTGCTGGCTTTGTAATGGGTTTTAACCAACAGAATGTGCCAGGAGCTGTACTATGAGTTCTAGCCGAGGGCTCACGAGACAGACCTCACAGCTTGGACTCCCACTCTTGGAACCCTGTGATCTTCATAGAATCTCCATGTGGTCCCCAAGCTAGCCCGTTTGAGGATGAGACTGCCTGGAGAGAGGCCCCCATCTTTCCAGCCATGGCTGTCATGAATGAGCTCCACCAATAAACCAGCTGATTGCAGGTACATGAGTGAGACAGTCCAGCTGGCCCAGACCAGAACCACCCAGCTGATCCATGAGTGAGATAAGGAGGAGAAGAAGGAGGAGAAGAACAACTGTGGTGCTTTTACTCTAGTCTATACTGCTTTCAGTCTCTCAGGAACACAATGAACTTCTGAATACAATGTGATAGGTTAAAGCAATGTATGTTTGCTATTTATGAGTCGTCACCGATCCAAAAATGTATGCAACATCTGTTTGGAGTTGAAAATGATATCTCACAAAGACGTTTTCAAACTTATTTATATATGCATCTAATCACACCGTCAGCATCATTTTCAACTGAGAAGGACAGCAATCTGTGTGCCAAACATATTATCATTTTCATATTCACCTATACACCCTCGAAACGACGCCTTGAATCAAGGACTCACACATACATTGCAAAGATAAGATGCTGCTGCAACACCACTGGGGATGGCATTTCGCAGAGCATCTCCTAGAATTTCTCACTTAAAAAACAGAATGCTATCTTTTCTACTCCATCACTGTCCTTAAGGCTGCATACAAAAAATCAAAATATTGGAATACATTTTTGTTAAATGACTCATTTAAAGCTTTACATGCCGTGTTGCATTTGATTCTGCAGGCATTTGGATCACAGTGTTATCGAGGGAACACTTCATTTTCCTAAAGGTCTATATGGAGTAGAACCCTTGGATGCTCTCTCTCATCAGAAACCCTGCTACACTAATTTTATTAATCCACCAAACACCACAGGAAAGTGAATGCTATTTCAAAAAATGTATAATCCAGGAATATTCTTTAAGCTAATTCATCAAATGCTTATCGCCAATGACTATGATGGTAGCCAGTAATGATTCCAAATGAGGACCGCTATCCTTGCCCTCAAAGATCTCCCAGTGAAGTAAAAAAAAGAAAATTATTTATCTGTGGTGCAAGTAGAACTCAAAGTTTCTATACCTTACAACAATTCTATCTTTATAATTAGCCAAACCAGCCATTGATTCTACTGATTCAATTATAATAAGCCTTATTTGTTCTTTAGACAATTTGAAACAGAGATAAAACAAAGCACCAGGAATTAATGTATATCAATGGCTTGGAGGGTTTTGTTTTCTGCTCGTTGTTAAGAAACGAATACTACCCTGCAGTCCTTTGTAATAACCATCCAGGCACTTCGGCTTTTCAATGTTGATGTGTGGGTTTCAGTTGGGTTCTATAGGAGTATTTTGAAAGTTGGGTTAATTTCAGGTATTTGGGTAAAATTGCTAAAATCACTGGACAGAGCCTCCTTTAGTTATAAAGATGCATCTCGACCACGAGCCTGACCTGGGTTCAGATTCTGGTTTTGCCCACTTAGTAGCTATGCAATATTGAGAAGTCACATAACCTCCCTTACCTCCATGCATCCTTGTCACATGTACACCTGAGAGCAGAAGTACAGGGTGCCACAGAGCAAAAAGTGCTATTTACCTTGGATCGTTGCTGATGTTTTTCAATTGAGGCGTTCACCATGATTTCGTAGTAGCAAACCTCTGCAAACGCGAGAGTGTAATGCAGAACAGCAACTACTCCACAGACCATAAACAGAACGCGGACCCAGGCTCGCACATGCTTACAGATCAAAGTACCAGAGTCATGGAGCAGCTGGCTTTTTATTTCGGTAGCTTTAGAAAGATATGTGTGTATTTACGAAGCTTCACAACACAAGGACATTTCATGTCAGTGTGTAATAGCAGTTCCTGTCTCATTTCAAATATTAAAAAAGAGAAAACTTCAGATCTGTGGTCTTTAACTCTAAATATAGCCTTGTCTCCTTTTCTCTTTCTTCCCCCTTCATTGTTACCTCCATCACAAAAAGGCCCAGGGACACACACACACACACACACACACACACACACACCCTTCACCTACTGAATAGCTCCCTTTCAAATCAGAAGATGGTTGCAGTTTCTGCAAAGAACAGCACCATTTACTCTACTCACAATGTTCCTGAGGTCTCTCTGAACCAGCCAAAGCTACGTTTGCCAAGTCTTTGCCACAGACCGACACTAAGTCACTTTCCCCAAAATTGTACTGACATAGAAGGCAAAGTAAAATAGAATGGCCACCGGGTTTCTGCAAAGTCCTGTATTTAAAGGGGTTGAGCACTAGGTCTCTTGTCAAGTGACTGACTGTTTACCAGATGCCTGGGAACGAGGTTCGGATTAAGAACATCTTTTCAACACTACATTGCTTGGAACAGAAAGTAGAGTAAAAGACACTCAATATTTTAATGCACATAATTTAATTTTTATAAGGATTCTGAAAGAATTGTAGTCTCTTGACAGGCCTCAGATGGCACGATTCACACTCAGCTCCATCTCACCTGCCTGAGGGTACCGAGACTGAAACCATGTGGCCCCGTGACAGGTAGTCGCATTTGTAGGTAGTTTGATTTTTCTTTGTGTTATCAAGTAAAAGTAGAGTGAAAATAAGTTATTTGGGGTTCTGGATAAATGTATGCTTATGGTACTCAGAGAGTTTAAAGAGATGTTAAAACCACTTTCTAGAGCGGTTGTAAGAGGAACAAGTGGGGATGTCCAACTCATTCAAACAGACAGCCTATAGAAACTGAATTCCCTGCATAATTATTCATTCTTCACTTACACGTAAAATAGAGCCTACAGCTAGGCTTCCTGTCTGAAAGTATCTGTAGTGTAGGTCTGTTTTTCATTATGACTCACAACATATTTCTAGAAACATCTGAACACTGGGAGTCAGTATGGTCTCTTGTTTTTAGCTTCCTTGGATCTCACAGGGCACCATCTGTCCAAAGACATTTAAGCCTTTCACCGGTTTTATGCGATATAATAAAATAGTAATGATTTACCTTCCTAGGCAAATGTGTTACCTAATTCTTCTGGGTACAGTGTCAGGTTTTAAAATTAAAATGTTTATAGGAGGAACATAATAGGGAATAAATTCCCCTCAACTGTTTGGAAATTTACTTCTCTCTTAGCAGAGTGTTGGGGATAAAATCCCAACTTTTCAGAGGTTTATTTCTCTTGTACAGTCACTTAGAGGGGAGCAAGGAAGCGCAAATAAAGTCTAGCAGGAGAGAACTAGTGACCTCTGTCTAGGAAGTCACGAGCAAGAGAGGGCAGATCCAGAGATCGATCAGCAAGCCAGGATGCTGCTACAGAGAAGACACAGGGGAAAGGCCAAGATCCAGGACTGCATATTTGGGATTAAATGAAAGTGCTTGGCTAAGAAGAAACAGGGGGGATGGAAGGTAGTGAAAGTATAGTTCCAGAAGTTAAGTCAAAACAGAGGGCTTAGGCCCAGCCGGTGTGGCTCAGTGGTTGAGTGTTGACCCATGCACCAAGAGGTCACCAGTTCAATTCCTGGTCAGGGCACATGCCCAGGTTGTGGGCTCAATCCCCAGTAGGGGGCATGCAGGAGGCGGCCAATGGACGTTCTCTCTCATCGATGTTTCTATCTCCCTCTCCCTTCCTCTCTCTCTAAAATCAATAAAGAAAAAAAATTTTTTTTTAAACAGAGGGCTTAGGAATAGACTTGGGGCTGGGGGGCACTAGAGCACCCAGGATCAGAAGCAGTCTTGGGGTAGGTAGGGCTCATAGGAGAAATACAGGAGACCAGCGGAAGGGGGAAAACAGGAAATAGAAGCTCACATTTTCCCTCTTTACTTTTACATGGGATAAAATCCCCTCTCAAAGCATCATGAAAGGTTAGCTCAAATCAACCCGTGTACCAGAGCTTTTGAAATAAAACTGAACACCTTGCTCTCTGGCATTCTCAAGAGGGTATCGTTCCTTCCCAAGTCTTTATAATGCATTGCATTTGAAGGAGGCCCGCTGAACTGCACAGGGGCGCTTTGCAAAGAGCCTCTCTAAAGTGCACCCCCATTTGTAAAGGTCCTTTTGTTTAGGAGGAAGCACCTTTGTGCTTAGTTCTAGACATGCATTAACTGGAGAGGTTTTCTCACTTTGTTACTTCTACTCAACTGTATTTCACTTTGACTGTCTTTACAGGAAAACAATCCCTTTTAGAATTCAGAAATTTTCTTAAAAAAAAAAAATCACACCTTGTTTTTTATTGCTAATGTTTCTCCTTGTACATTCAGTCAGGGATGAAAGAAGTCCCTCTCTTCCACTAACCAACGCTTTAAATATGTCCTGATGGTATTTAAAGAACAAAGTAAGGCAAGCCTTCCTTACTCTTTCCATATGAAGAGATGAGCATAACATCAGTCTCAAGTTGATGAGGGCTTTGTAAAAAAAATGAATATCCATAAAATTTAGTGCCTAAAATGCTAAAAACAAAAACAAAAAAGAAAAAAAAGTACCGCTTTCCAAGTAAAAACGAAGTTCTCTTTTCAAAGACCTCTATTTTTAAACCTCATAACAGGACAATGAAATAAAATTGCCATGTCATTTTGAGAAAATGAGCAATCACGGAGAGAACGCTGCAGCGTGGACGACACGCGAGGGGGACAGAGACTTGGCTTCCACACAGAGGCGTGTTCCCTTGGCCTTCCTGCTGCGAGGTGAGCCCCTGGAAGGGAGGCACCCCTCATAGTAGATACTATAACACTTACATAAAACGGGTGTTCAGTGAATATTGGCTGTAAAATTCAATTCTCTACAATGACTTGCATCTGTCAAGATCAGAGTACAGTTTGGTGGATTCCAACATTTCTAACACCGAGGACTTCTTTTCTTATAGTGTACTCTATAAACCATATATTTTGACAGGTTAGAAGGTTGTCTAACAAACAACCTTCATTAATTTTTTTTTAAATACTCACCCAAGGACATGTTTTTATTGATAAGAGAGGGAGAGGGAGAGGGAGAGAGAGAGAGAGAGAGTGAGAGAGAGAGAGAGAGAGAGAGAGACATTGATTGATTGCCTCCCATGCAGGCCTGACCAGGAATTGAACCCACAACCTTTTGGTGTAGGATGACACTCCAACCAACTGAGCCACCAGCCAGGGTTCATTAATCATTTTTTTATAAGATAACCACACAATTTATAAATTTTCAAACTGTAATGTCTGAAAGGATATCAAGCTAAATTATTAGAATAAAAAATAATTGAGTTAGTTTCCTGGATTCTATATATCGAGTCCTATCTAGAAAACAAACAAACAAAAAATACAATTAAAATTACTATTTAAAATATCAGGCACTAATAAATATGATTGTGCTAGGAATAAATCTACAGGAAAAATATCAAAGATGTCTAAAAAATCATATTTATAATAGGAAAGCCCAGAACTGTAAATATATAAAGATGTAAACTGTAAACTATAAAGAGGATTTCTCCCCCAAACACTTGCAATTTAATGCAATTCCCTTCTAAAGCCCAATAGATTTCTTGAAGAAACATCAAAGTCAGTTGAAGTTTTATGAAAACGCAAAGAGCCAACAAAAGTTGAGACATACCTGAACAAAGAACAAAGTAGGAAGATATGTTTCTGGAAACAATCATTTCACTGCTATAGCAATCGAATGATTATTGGTGCAAAGGTAGACAGAGGAGGCTGACACAGGATGTAGAGCCGAGAAACAAAGCCTACGTATTTCTCCCTTGATATTTGACAAGATATATATTATATGGCACTGCAAAGCACGAGGAAAGGATGAGCTGTCAGTTGATGGGCGAGGACAACTGATAAGGGAAAGGTGAATTCAGGATCCTACCTCCCATCATACACAGCAGGCAGGTGTACACAGTGCCTAAGTGTGAAAAGTAAAATGATAAAACTTTTAGAAGATAACAAAACAGAGTATCTTGACAACCTCGGGGTAGGAAAGGATTTCTTAAGACAGTGTGGGGGTCTAGAATGAGTCACCCCAAGAAGCTTCGCTCTGGCTGGCAGATTGTTTCAAGCAGAAAACAATGCCAGCTGAGAAGGCGCAGAAAGGAAGCTGGGCCTGCCCTCTTACTGCCCAAAAGAACTTAACAGAGCGGACATGCTCCAGGACGACGGTTGGCATCGCAGATAACCCTAGTTTAATCTAAACTAGGTGTGGTGGCCAGGCTGCAACCTAGAGAAGCCCATTCGGCCCAGTGCTCCCTGTGTCCCGTAGTTTCAGCAGGGCTCAGCATTTGCTTACTGAGCATGAACTGTTTCATCTCCTTCTGCTTGTCCTTACTTCCATTCAAAGTCCTGGACCCCAACTTCCCCTCCTTAGTCCAGAATGACATGTATATCTCACTTTGCCTTACTTTCTTTGTAATTTGCATGCTAATGTGAATTCTTGCACACATATATTAAAACCCGATTCCCTCCTGTTAATCCACATTATGTTATTCTAATTATTCTACCAGCTAGAAGAACTAAAAGGGAAAGGGGAATGTTTCCCCATCCCAGATAGCAGGGAAAGGTATCATTAGGAAGGGAAGGAAGGAAAAGAGGGAGGGAGGAAAAAGAAAGCAAGGAAAACAAAGAAAGTGTGTGTGTGTGTGTGTGTGTGTGTGTGTGTGTGTGTATGTGTGTGTTTGTTCGGGGGGGGGGGGGTGAAACTAGTCCATTGCTCAAATCTCGCCACCACGTGAACTCTCACAATTGTCCCGGACTGCAGACGTTCTGTTACCAGTATGCAACACGGCAAGTAGACACATGGGAAGACAGATTTTAGAAATGTTTATAAAAATTTGAAATGGACATTTTATGTCTATTAAGTCTAATGTAAAACTTGTGTTTGCACTTAGAATGTCTTTATTTTTATTTATTTTTCATATTAACTCATGTCATTGTATGTTACTAAAGTATCAGCCAATGCCTGGGTGGGGGGGGGGGCGGGGAGTAATGATCTGCAGAGTTTGAGAAGCAGTGAAATAGAAAATGTAAAATTACAAGCAATAAAATTTTTTAAAAATTGTATTCATTAAAAGACACCTCGATTCATTGAAAGACACTTTTAAACCACAGGGGGGAAATGTTATAGGTTATTTTATTATTTTTTTAAACTATTAAATGTACATGTTTAAAATACCTAAGAAAAGGTTTAATATTAAATGCATTAGTCTCACTTCCCATAGGGAACTTCAAAAAACTACTGGCCTCTTCCACATCTCTTAATTGTGTGTTTGTTTCTTGATCTATCCACTTTAGACATTATTTATTGACTTCTTACAATGATAAATAAAGATTTAGCTCACATCACCACTCCCTTCTCCTAGTATATTACTACTGGAATTATCTATATTGTTTACTAATGAATATCTCAAGTTATATAAGACTCATAACTCTTTATTACTTCTTTCAGTGACACATGATACTTCTTGACTGAATAGTCTGTAAGGAGAATACTCCTATCTTTATCCACTGTTAGTGGCACTCTTTTCCTTTTTATTATCTACCTTCTGTCTAAAATGGATACTTTTTACCTAAAAAGTATCTAAAAAGAAATAAAATAGATACTTTCATATCTATAAAATACATACATCTAAAATAGATACTTTACCTTTTCCAGATAAATTTAATAATATCATGTGCATTATCTATAGTTTTATTTAAAAAGGTCAAAATTAATACATAACAATTACCTTTTTGGGGGAGTAGCTTTTAATTGTTCTAGGCATTTACATTTCTTTCTTCTTTTTGAAAATATGTATACTTATAATGACCTTATTTTCTCCCTCAAATATTCCATCAAATCTACCAGGTCTTTTTTTTCCAGGAGATCTGCCTCCTAGACCCTCTGCTGCTCCAGGCTGGCCTGGTTGATCTCTAGGTCAGTGCACAGGCGTCCTTCTGGGAAGTTCTGTCATTGTTTTCTCTTACTTTGTATCCACTCTTTGCTACTTATAGTAGGCTTCATCCCCTCTGTCCACTCCCCAAAATACATATACCCATGTCCTAATCCACAGAACCCGTAAATGTTGCTTTATTTAAAAAGGAAAAAGGTATTTGTAGATGTAATTAAGGCTTTTGAGATCATCTTTGGATTATCCATATGGGCCCTACATCCAATGATAAGTGTCCTTAAAAGAGGGAGGTAGAAAGGGTTTTGAGAAGGATCTACAGAAAAGAAGACATGCAGAAGAGGAGGAGGCAATGTGACTGGGAAGGAAGACATTGGAGTGACACAGCCGCAAGCCAAGCAATTACTGGAGCAACAGAAACTGGAACAACCACCTGGCCGCTGTGGCTCAGTGGACTGAGCATCCTCCCGTGCGCCAGGAGGTTGCTGGTTCAATTCCCCGTCAGTGCACATGCCCGAGTTGCAGGCTGGATCCCCAGTAGGGGGTGTGCAGGAGGCAGCTGATCCATGTTTTGATCTCTCTCTCCCTCTCCCTTTCTCTCTCCGAAATTAAAACAAAAACAAACAAACAAACAAAACCGGGATAACCAACAACCAATTCTCCTCTAGCGCCTCCAGAGAAGATGGGACCCTGCTACACCTTGATTTCAGACTCTGGCCTCCAGAACTGTAAGAACTCTCTCCTCCTGGAACTGACTCCTGTTTTCTACAAATAGTTGCAATCTGTTCTCTACACATGCCCCCATATATTTTTTCTTTATTATTTTTGGGTTGTACCTTCAACTCTTATAAACTTTTTCTACCAGTGTCTTCACTGGGGAAACCAATATATCTATTTGGCGAGTAAATCATCGTAAATGGAACACAGAGTTAAAGATATAAAATACAAGGATGACCCCTTCCCTTTGGCTACCGACTTAACTGACACTCAGATCCAACATTGAAGTAATGTATTCATAAGGTAAGATAGACATTTTCAATATTGAAATTCATCAAGAACCTTCAATGTTGAAAGACCAGCACCTAATTTCAGACAGCTAACTAACCGAAAGCACAAACTGTAATATAGAAGTTATAGGCTTCCAGGATCTAATGATCTTAAATCCAGGCTCTTCCACTGAAATTGTGATTTCCTTCTGCAAAGTTTTCCCAGGTGCTACTATTTGTTCCAGCAGATCCTGGAGGGTATGGTGGGGATGCTATCCCCAGTAGAAGTATGAGAGGTTTGCGGTTATCATGGCATGATATCCATAACCGTACAGTCAATCCACCAGGAGTTACATCCATAGCACTCTGAGCACCAGGCAACCGACCCATTTGCAAAGTTCATTTTCTTGGCAATGGAAATATCTGCATACACTCGGATGTGTCCTGAAGCAGGAAATCTTCGGGAGAAGCAAGACAGAGCCAGGAGCTTACTGTGCTACAAGGGCTTAAATGTTGGAAGCAAGCACTTTGAAATAAGATGCTAAATAATTCCTTGGGGACTTCCCATTTTCCCTGAGTCTTTACCCTGGAGAAAAAACAAACACACCAAAGGAGAAACCACCACCACAACAAAAACTCAAGAAAACAAAAACACTGATGGATCATATGCTCTGCTGGACTGAAACCTCCTTGAAGGGAAGGTTTTATTTAATCTGAGCTCTTATCTCTTTAAACAGAATACAGCGCTCTGATGCTGACCCTCCAGGCATGCCTTTGACCTCTGCATTATAGTATTCTAACTAGGACCTCCCATGGTAGTTTCTTTGATGTAGTAGGTAGACATTAACTATCAGCCACAGGGAAGGAAATGAAAGCAGAATAAATTTTCAACCCTAAACTTATTAAACCTCTAACACAAATCATCACATCACTTGTGCCATAAAGCATGGCAATCCACAGAGATGCATTTAATCAGGCTCTTTCAGAAACAAATTGCTGGTGTCCCACAATGCACACTTATAAACCTCCTGCTATTATTCTCCTGATATTCATGGTTTACTGGCTGTTTTTAATCATGGAACAATGGAATATTCTTGAAAGAATAACTGTTAACATGAAGTTCTTACACCAAGAAGTGTTCAGTATGCATTGATAAAATTACCATTTACCTAAGTGTTTGTCATTATATTTTAATAAAGAGGATCTGATAGATAATAGCTTCTAATAATCAAAAATAATTCAACTGCAGCAAGTAAAAAGAAGGTACAACAGAGTAAATAACTACATGATAAAATGCACGGGGGGATCATAAAGTAGCAGAGCATGTGCTATTATGCATAAACTGGAAACCATATACATATTAAGCACTAGTATATTTCAGAACCACCTGGGGATCTAGTCAAGCAAACAGCCTCATTTGAAGTAGGGCAACACCTGGTATTTTTAGCAAGTTCCTCCAGAAGATTCTGATATACACCAAATTTGAAAAGTGCTGCACTGGGGAATTAATTAAAATAAGAGAGAGAACGAGAGAGGGCGAGAGAGCGAGAACAGTTCAATGTTACAGGAGGCTTTTGATATCAAAGAAATCCCCACCTCTCTCAAATTGATAAAACAACACAGAAGATTTCCGCGGAGACCTCTTGGGTACAACGCCTCCACCTATCTTCCCATATTAGTGAGAGTGAAATGCTCCAAAATGCCTTTGGGTTCTGGACACTGATGCACTGGTGTTTCTACGTAGAGGAAGTGCCAGCTGCTCTGGCCACCCCGCAGGGCAGGGTAGGAAAGTGTGACTACACCCAGCTTCTGGAAGGAGCCTAGCGCTATCTGAGGGAGAAACGCTAGAGAGATCACCAATGTCAGCTAACCAGGGGCTCAGGCATATGCCTTTCTAATTTGATAAATGATTAATTTTTAAAATGGAATAGAACTGGAAAATAATTAAATATTGAATTCATTTTATGTGAATGAGAATTTCTCTTAACTGCCTTAAGAAATACATATATGCTCTGCACCTCATGCCTACTTCAAGGTTTGCGTGAGGTCCGTGCCTAGGCACCAGCTCTGCCACTGGGCACCGCAGGGCTCATCTCTTCCAGAATGGCACTGATTAAATCAGGCCACTGAGGCTGGAGAGAAAACTTGGAAACATTTGAAAACTGCTTTCTGAAAGGGAAAGAAGATTATTCCCTGAAAATAGAAAAGCTGAAAGCCACAGTCCCCCTGGGGATGCCCCATGGGAAGACAGACCTAGAACAGGGACTGTCCTACCCTCCTCTGTATGCCGAGGACTGTCTACAGGAAACAAAACAAAGGGTGTGGAATGAAGGTGACATCTGAACCCTTCAATGCTCTGCGTTTAAGATCACTATAAGCAGCCTTGACTACGACACGCAGACTTCTGTCTTTTCCAAGATCCCGTGACTCCCCACATCCCTACTGTCTGGGTTGTTTCTATACAGTAATAACTGAAGTCTTTTAACTCGTAATTTGATTCTTTGACTCCCAGATAAAGAGAGAAGTCCGGGGATCGAGGAATCAGGGGCTGCCCCTCAGCGTCCTGTCCTGCAGTTCTGTTCTCACCCCTTCCTGATGATTCAAGTTCAGTCACTGCCCACACCCTGGTAGGACACTGTAATACTGTGCCCGCTGTGAACTCATCAGGGGAGATGACACAGTTCCTCCTGCACTCACGAAGCTTAAATTCTAGTGGAGAGGCAGGTGCTGAAGAAATAATAATAAAATCATATTCTGCAGTTGTTCTGAAGAACACTTAAGGCTTGGTGCTCTGACAGTGGTTAGCAGTAAGACCTAAAAAAATCAACAACAGTCCCAGAAGAAAAGTGACATCTAAACAGAATTCTGAAGGATGAATGGGAATGAGCTTAACCACGGGGCTCTAGCATAAGGGTCTCTAGATCACTCCACATTCTGAGTCCTGATGTGGGGGTGAGGCATGCCACTCGCTCAAAGGAGTGAGGAGGACTGTGTGGCTGGAGCATTGAGAGGCCACTGGTGAGAGTGACCTGAGCCGGGCAGTGGAGGAAGAGAAGGAAGCAGGGAAAAGGGTGGAAGAGGAAAGCCAGATGAGGCAGGGCTCTCAGGGCTTCAGAGAGTTTAGATTTGATTCTAAAAAGAGTGGGAAACAACTTCAAATATTATATTTAATAACTTTGGCCTCGGTGTGTGAAATAGATTACAAGTAATAGACCTGTATAGGACAATCCGTCAAGGGATGACGACAGCTTCTGGTAGGATGGTACCAGTAGCCATGGAAAGGGATAAACACAAGGATAAACAGTTGCAGTATAGACAGCTGACCACGGACAAGAGGAACAAAGGTGAAAGTACGGAGACAAGTTAGTATGTTCAGCGAAGGATGCTGCAACAGCTGGACACGCACACGAAACAAAACCTATACACACCTTCCCCTTCACAAGGATGAACTCAAAGGAGATCACAGAACCAAGTATCCGACACAAAATTATACAACTTCTAGAAGATAACACAGGAGAAAATCCCAGTGCCCTTGGATACGGTGATGACTCTTTGGATATAATATCATAAGTATAATCCATGAAAAGAATAATCGATAAGCTGAAGCTCATTAAAATTAAAAACTTCTGCTCTGTAAAAGACACTTTGTCAGGAGAATGAGAAGACAGACCACAGACTAGGAGAAAATATTTGTAAAATACATATCTGATAGAGGACTGTCATCCAAAATATACAAAAAAAAAAAAAACCCTCTTAAAACTGAAAAATAAGAAAATAAACAACTTGATTAAAAGCTGAGCAAAATCTCACTTATATGTAGAATCAAATAAATAAACAAACAACACAAACAAACTCATAGATACCCAGAACAGATGGAGGGTTGCCAGGGGCAGAGGGGTGAGGGGCAAAGTGGGTGAAGGGGACCAAAAGGTACAAAGTTCCATTTGTAGATGAACAAGCCCGAGGGATGTAACGGTGACTGACTAACAATGTTGTATGGTATGTTTGAGAGTTACTGAAAGCAGATCTTAAAAGCTGTCATCACCAGGGGAAAAAATGTAACTATGTGTGGTGATAGATATTCACTAAATTTATTGTGGTAATCATTTCTCAGTATATATATCAAATCATTATGTTGGACACCTAAAAGTAATATAATAATATGTCAATTATAACTCAGTAAAAATAAAAATAAAAAACTGGGCAAAAGAGCGGACAGACACCTCACCAAAGAAGATGTACAGATGGCAAGTAAGCACATGGAAAGATGCTCCGTGTCACGTCGTTGGAAAATGCAAATTGAACAACAATGAGATGCCACTACACATCCATCCAAATGGCCAAAATCTGGAGCATGGACACCACCAAATGCTGGCAAGGACACGAAGCAACAGAAGCTCTCATTCATTTTTGGTGGGAATGTAAAATGGCACAGTCCCTTTGGAGGACAGTTTGGCAGTCTCTTACAAAACTTAACATGTTCTTACCATACAATCCAGCAACTGCATTTGTTGGTATTTACACAAATGAACTGAAACAGTTACGTCCACACAAAAATCTGCGCGTGGATGTGCGTAGCAGCTGTATCAATTACTGCCGAAACTTACAAGCAACCGAGCTGCCCTTCAGTGTGTAAATGGATACATGGACTGTGATATAGCCAGACAATGGAATATCATTTAGAGCTCAAAAGAAATGAGCTATTAAACCATGAAAACACATGGAGGAACCTTAGATGCATATTACTAAGTGAATGAAGCCAATCTGAAAAGTCTACATACTGTATGATTTCAACTATATGCCATTCTGAAAAAAGTAAAAATAGACAGTAAAAAAAGGATCAGTGGTTGCAGAGGTTATATATTCATTATACACTGTCAAAACTCACAGAATGTACACCAAGAGTGAATGCTAAGGTAAACTATGGATTCGGGGTGATGATGATGCTTTAGTGTAGACTCATTAGTTATAACAAAGGTGTCACTGTGACCCAGGATGCCAATACTGGGGGAGGCTGTGTGTGTGTGGAGTATATGAAAACTCTCTGTACCTTCTGCTCGATGTGCTGTGAACTTAAAAGTAATCTAAAAAATAGGTCTATTTTAAAGGAGAAAAATGAAGAACAATTAAAAATTTGAAAAGGAAATAAAAGGAGAAAATGTTTTGTACCAAGATTGGACATTGCTTGTTATTTCAGAATCTGATTGGAATTAGATTTAGAATTTAGATTAGAATGTGGTGGGAGGGGTTGGGGGGAACACACATGTGAGAGAAATTACATTGTCCAAATTTTTGGCTGGGACAATTCAATGGATTGGGTGCCATTCAATGCAATGGAACCAACAGGAAGAAGGCAGAAAGGGATGAGTATGAGGTGAGAGAAATTGAAAAGGAAGTCAATTCCTTGTTTAAACTTGGACAACTTCAAGTCCTTTGGTCCTTTCCTTTTTTTGTTTTTTTTTGTTTTAATTGGAGAACAAGCCTTTATATTCTAACATTTTTCATTGGAAAATGTAAGCCACTGAACAGAAATAGATGTCTTTGTCCACAGAAAGAAAAGTATGATGGCATGAAGAAAAAAATGGGAATACGGTTTGGGATCTGAAGGACCTGAGTTATGAACTTGTCTTGGGTACCTGATAGCTGTGGACACTAATTAAACTGTCTGTCCCTCAGCTTCCTGTGAGGGCCATTGCATGCCAGTGGTGGCGAGGGATATAAATCATGTTTCTGGAAAACTGACACAAAGTTTTTCCTCACCCAGTAAGCACAAATGCTGGGATTAAAAACTGGGTGCTTCTCACATTTTAACATGCATTTTAGCTGTATAAAAAAATTTTTGCAATCAAGTAGAACTGGAATGATGCTGAATATCTACCAAGGAAGTGGTAATTTCCTAGAATTCTCTGAGACAACCTAGAACTGAAGAGTTAGTACCACACCTTTGATTGAGGGCACCCCACTTCTTTTCCAGGGAGCCCATGCATGTACTTTTTGGGAAGCAATGCTAAGGAGTCAGTCCTCAAAGCATTTAAAGCCTGATGGCCAAAAGGCAACATGTATTTCTCTCTTCTGTTTCTTCCTTGATCTTTCCTCCCTCTTTCCTAATTACTTTTCAAAAAGTAATTATTTCCGAGATAAATGCAGACATTTCAAAGTGTAAAAAGGATGTATTATTAAATAATATTGACTGAAAACCTACCAAGTGCTAAATATGATCGCAAGCGCACACACACACACACACACACACACACACACACAATCACAAAGAAGATTTAACAAAAACCCAACAAGATTAGAATGAATGTTATGAAGCTTTAGGAAAAGATGTTAACACAAAATAATACAAATGTGAAATAAACAGTCCAGGGACGAAGAATTCTCCAATCAATCAGGGTCTACCCTGCAGAGACTTGGGTAGCAGACAGCCTAGTCTAAAATGTCGAGTACAGTGCAGAACCCTTTCTGCTTTTTGTACGATGAGCTGAGTGATTAGTACGAACATGAGTCTTAGTAATGAAAATCGCCAGCCCTGACCTGTGTTGACCACATTTGTAGATTGTCCCCCCCCACTGGCGACCTACCACATGTAAGCCTTCTGTCTCCAATTTCTGAGACACAGAAGCCAAGTGAAAAAGCATGAAAAGGTTACTTATTACAAACTGAGAAACAGAAAAACTCATAATTTTTAAAACATGTGAAACACATGTTCCCCAGGTAAGACCTTGCACTTCAAATGTCAGACCCGAGTGGATTCTTAAAGCTGAGTTACAACGCTCTGGAAATGGAGTTTATAATGAAAATGTTGACAGGCTCTTGGAGCCCTTATAGTATAAAAAATTTAATATGTCACCTTGTTTTACAAGATTTTATTGGCATAGGAGAAAATTAAAACATTTAACATCTTTCATTTCACCAAATTGCTTTCCTCCTCCAAAGTGTGGTGCCATTTGTAGGGCTATTTCATTTATAAACATCCTTTTCATTGTCACGGGGCCAAACACGCACTCTCAGCTGTGCACTCGTATTTCCTTCCCAAAGCATGGAAACACTTATTGGGGCAGCATTACCTTATAACCTGACTCACATTTTAAACAGACATGTTAAGTTGCAAGAGTTCTGGTGGAGAAAGGACTCAGATTATTTATATAGCTACACAGGCAACATAACTAATGCTGATCATTAAAATATCTCCTAAGAGCCTTTCAAAAGCCACCCCCCCCCCTCCTTTTTTAAGAGAAACATTCCTACTGTAGATATTTACACAAATTTAGGGGGCAGAGACTAAGAAAAAAAATAGGCTAGTGTGGGAGGAAACACATTTAAACCCTCTGGCAAAATGGGGTGACTGCTCACATTTCTGAGCAGGAGACAACAAGCATAGAAGGGGGAATAATTTTCTAAATCTGTTACAAATAATCAAGATCTGTATGAAGACATGGGTATTAATCTAAGTCATATCATTAACATAAATCTCTTAACCCCAGTGATATTTTTATATCATTAATGGCCATTTACTTTTTTGATAAGTTGAACGCCAGTTGGGGTAACTGGCCAATGTGTAGCTCGCATGCCTTCCCCAAAAAAGAAGGAAGAGTCCCTGGGTTAGCTGGTCCACGGAAAGCTCCTCAAAGCCATGACAAACACTATTCAGACTTCTGCTAAGTGAGAATTAAGAGATGCTTCAAATCTCAAATCATCATCGAAACTCTGAATATTATCCAGGTACCTTTCATGCAGGCATCATAGATCCTGATGCCTTCAGGAAGGGGTGTTGATCCTACAGCATTGGTGGTGAGAGCTTTAAACAGGCACGCATAACCTCACAGGTTTGCACAGGGCTGTCTGGACAGGGAAGACAATACTCTGGATGGGAGACAGGCCAGAGAGTCACAGAGCCTGCAGGGCATGAAGACATACGTCCCCACACAGGAAAAGAAGGCTTCTTCATGGGGCTTCTCTTTTCCCATTTGCTGCAGGGTACCTAGATCTGACTTCTTCTTAACCTATAAAACGCTGATACCCTCTGACTCAGCAATTAATTACACTGTTAGATAGATGTCTTTACTAGTACCTTGCTTCTTTGTTTTCCATAAAACTTCACTTATTGAACCCTTACTAAGTCCCAGGCCCTCTGCTAAGCATGACTTGATTATCTTCACAGCAACCTGATAAGGCTGGCCCGTTTTATAGATGGGAAGATAGGCCCAGATCATTCCCATAGATGGCTCTGGTTTACAGAACTGGTGAATGGCTAGAGATAGGACCCAGGGTCCTGTCTGTCTGAAGCCTATGCTCCTAGCTACCACCTCATGCCCTACAACCTTCCAGGTTCTAAAGAGTCTGTTTATGCTGGGAAGTTAAGGGAATATAACACAATCTGCCTCTTTATGAAGTCATGGACCAAGGCAGGAGGGGTGTGTGTGTGTGTGTGTTATAGGATATAGTGTAGCATGTTCCATGCTATGATGGGGGAAGAAGATGAAGCACAGTTACTGTGAGCACAAAAAGAATAGTGTTTCTCCTAGCCCAAGGGGGCTAGTTAAATGTTCCTAAAGATGGGTCGCATGAACCAGATCTTGTAAAAAAAAAAAATATATATATATATATATGTGTGTGTGTGTGTGTGTGTGTGTGTGTGTGTGTGTGCAAGAGTTAGCATGATGGATGAGAAAATAACACATACAAAATAAAGTATGCAAAGCCATGAGTATAAGAATATGCATGTTTAGGAAACGGCTGTAAAAACGGAAGGGATGAGTGTGGATGCGTTAGAGATCCCTCAAGGGTCTTTAGGCCACCAGAAGGAGTTCCCACTCTTCTATGGTGTGCTGATATGACCAAATGCCATTTTAACAGTATATATAACACCTGGGAAATACTGGTTTGGACCTAAGGGTAACATCAACCCCAAGACATTTCAGGGAGTGACACCTACTAGAAGCCTCCTTCCATGGAAAGCAGGAAACACATATCAGCGTAGGAGAATCCTAGGACATATGAGATGCTTTCCTCTAGGTTTCCGTATATAAGATATGCATTCATATTCCCTCTCTCTCTCTCTCTCTCTCTCTCTCAACACTGGCTGTTCATTAACAATGCCAAGTTACCACTACACTTACTGGAGTAAACAATAAATAGACTTCAGTGGTATTACACGTAAGGAGAAGCCAGATCTATTTGCTTGGTCAATGGCAGTAAAACAAATGCTGAAGTCTGATGTTTAGGTCTAGGCTAGCTATATGTTGTTGAATGTGCAGTGTCTATTAAAATGCAGACACCCTTTGAGTCCGCGATTACATGGTTAGGTCAATGTCTTAGAGAACGTGTGAAGGATTGGCACAAAAGAGAACCCACTCAACACAGGAAGATATATCAAGGCATTCTGAACAAAAGTGAAAAAACAGAAACGAACCAAATATCTATCAATATATGAATATAAACCATAAAACATTTTGCAGGAATTTAAAGATATGAAACTGACTTGGTAGAATACATATTTTTTTAAATGTTCAAAGTACATCACTAAGTAAAAAAGCAAGCTACAGAGTATTTACAGGATAGTCAGATAATATTGTTTATGTCAAAGGTAAACAATACAGACAGAAAGTAGATCAGTGGTTGCAGGGCATAAGGGGAGGGAGAAGAGGAAGTGACAGAAACATTCGAGTTAGAAAGTGGTGATGATTGCACAATTTTATGAATATACTAATAATGAGCGGATGATATATTTCTAAAGGGTTTTTTTTTTTAACGGTATGTGAACTATTTCTTAATTAAAAAAACAAACAAAACAAAGCCCAGATATATGCAATGTGTATCTGTTTGGGGGAGGGGAGGGCTAAAGGGGACATTAACTTTATCTACAACTACCTCTTCCAAATCCAGACCCCTCCTGGGCTGAGACTCAGCTGGAAATGACCTTAGACAATCAGCCACAATGTCCACTCCTGAAGTGCCCAGTGCCCCGTGGGACGCAAAGGATACCCCTGGAAGCAGTGTTTGGATCATACGAATTATGTTTTATGTCGTGTTTCAGCCTTTGGAGATGAATTCTTCTTGCAAGAGGGATAACAAAAATCCAATCCAATAAAATCAGCCAGCACTGAAACTTAATGGTGAAGCTATATAGGCTTTATTCATCTTTAACACGCTTGCTCAACTAGACTGCTCGCTGGTGAAATGCTCCAGGTACCATCTCAGCAAATGAAACCTCGTGTGCAGCCCTTTTTAACGGTGGTAAACTTCAGGGTTACAATAGAACCGATTTTTTTTTTTTTTTGTAATTTTGTTCTGCAATTTTTAACAACGTGTATTATATAACAACAACAGTAGAGGGTTACAAATCAAACAGTAGATTTTATGACTGTGCTATTCTTCAGCAGATGTAAGACACAGAGGCTTAGAAAGAGTCATCTATGGAAAGGTGTGTGTGTTTGCGTGTGTGCATGCGCTGTATTTATGTCTAAATGTCTCTGGGTGACCTAGGGTAGTATATAGATGGCATAAATCCAATTGTTTCAAGATCATAATGGGAAATATGCAGAAGATAGAATACAGAGTCTCTTACAGACAAGCATCCCCCACCTGTACTGATATCTATCACACTATTTACATGCAATTTCTCTGCCCTGAGCTCACTAGGTTTGGAGTTAGGATTACCACAGGGGGCTTCACCACTCTCTAGAAATTAGAGCCCCTATTTTGGTTTCCTGGACCCAATTCCAACATGTGATAGAAGGGGGTTCCCACACTACCACCAATTCTCTGAAGACTAACTGCGTGTCCTTACAATTCAACTCAATTCTAACAACCATCCACCCACCTAGAGACGGTATCAGATTCCACAGGTAAGGGTTCAGTCCTGTAAGACTGCCTGCCTCCTCCACCACGTCCCATTTCCGATATCTGTCGCAGGTCCAGGTTGTCACCTGTACTTCTGACCTACTGGTTCCCAGGTAGCCCTCGGGTTTGATTAATTTGCTAGAGCAGCTCACAGAACTCAGAGAAACTTTTTACTTACTAGATCACTGGTTTATTATAAAGCGATATAACTCAGGAACAGCCGGATGGAAGAGATGCATAGGGCGAGGTATCAGGGAAAGGTGTGAAGCCCCACGTCCTGAGTACAGGCACAGCACTCTCCCAACACTCCACTTGTTCATCAACAGGAAGCTCTCAGAATCCTCTTTGTTTAAAAACTTTTTTTCAATATGGAGGCTTCCTCACAAAGGCAAGATTGATTATATGATTGGATATTGGTGATTGATTCCATCTCCTTCCTCTCGCCCTTCCCTGGAGATAAGGGGTGGCGTGGAAGTTCCTCTAAATCACGTGGTTGGTTCTCCTGGCAACCAGCCCCCATTCTTAGGTGGGGTCCAAGAGACACCTATCACTCTTATCACTTAGAAAATTCCAAGGATTTTAGGAGCTCCATGCCAGAAACCGGATGAAAACCAAATACGTATTTATTATAAATCACAGTATCACAAGTCCAGTTAGAACAGGTGTCCCCATACCTGAGTGGCATTTAAAGACAAGCCCCAGCTGAGAATCTGTGATGGACACATAAGGGCTGCTTCTCAGATGCTTTGGATGGTTTTCCAATGTGCCTTTCAGTGGAAGCATTCTGACCTCTGGGGCTAAGGCATTAGGTTTTGTCTTTTCACAGAAAGTCTCCAAGGAACTTTCAGCTATGCAGAGGGAGGGGCACCTGATTATATCACGATGCTGTGAAATGAAGAGCTAGATTTGAGACCCACTGTGGTTATTTATTTGGTATCAAAAACATTTATCATTGTTGTTTTATGCTAAACTCATGATTCAAGGTTCAAAACAAGGTATTTGCTACATCAAGAATATGTGGCTTCTGCATGTATCCCAGCGGCTACCTATTCACTGGCAATCAACTCTGACTTATTTTAATTCTCAACTCTTCAGAATAACAGTGTTTTTCTTTTAAAGAAAGCCCAAATGGCGTCACCTGTGTTAAACACCAAGCCCACAGACCAAGACTTGATACCTAACCTAACTGCTGTGTCAGCCTCACCCAGGAATGTAACCTTTTACCAGTGGAAAGGAATTTCCTGGTCAGCACGGGTGAGGCAATCTACCTGATAAAGACTCCCCACCTTCTCCTAAGGGAGGATGACCTTGCCTGAAACAACTCACTCTTTGCTGGCTGCCCCACCCCTTTTCTCCTATAAAAGCCTTCTATTTAGTATAGCTCCTTGGGGTTCCTTTCTATTTGCTAGATATGATGCTGATCTACTCATGAATCTTTGAATAAAGCACTAGATCCTCAAATTTACTCAGCTGAATTTTGTTTTTCTTAACAATAGACATATTTACCAGTATGGGAGAAATGACCAATGTATTATATTGTTTATTATCAAATATATAGATTTACATTATAAATATAAAATTAGACTATTAAAAAAACAATAACTTCTTAAAGGACGATGAGTAGGTGTTTTCACTAATGGTATTGAGTACTTTATCTATATAGAGAGATCCTGACAGGAAACCTTTTATGATACAGGGACTATATACATGAGATTTCCCATGATTTCTTCCAACTTAGTTTCTAGAATACCCTCTAAATTAGAATGTTTCCTTGCTTTATAGAAAAATTTTATATGTAACATAAATATCTTAATTCAAAGGTCTTTAGGCAATATTAAACTTAAATAATAAATTTTAATATGGATATAAAAAAACCATAATAGGAAAAATCAGTACCAGAGATAGGTTCATAAAAGTAAAAATGAATTATTAAATTTATTATCAGTCATAATTTCATCAGAGATTTATAATTATGTCACCTGATCTATCCACTTACTCTGATTTAAGTCTTTGTTAGCCTGACATTTATCAAAAAAAAAAAAAAAAAAATCAAGCTTTTATATTCCAAAGGGGTCTTCTAAAATTCAAGAGAGCTTTTGGTTACTCCATTTAAATTACAGCACTTGCAAAAATCACACTGCAGCTAGCTTAAGGGTTGAATAAAAGGAAAGTGCTCTTAAAACACTGCTTTTTAAAATGAATAATTAGCTATTTCTATTGCCACATAAATCAGAATTCATAACAAAGAAAAGGAAATGAAAGTTGAAAACTGTTTTGAAATTTATTTTGTTGATGTTTCTACTATAAAAATCCCTGTCAAATTCTCTTTTACAATTTTTATAATGTAATATCTTTCCATTCTACATTAATTTTTAGGAATATATTTCTATTTTAATTTTACTGCAGAGTTAATTGACTTAGGAAGGGGGCAACTAAAAACCTACATTTTAAAATGCAATTATTTAACTTGAGGGTGTGGGAGTGTGCAGGTAAGTAGGAATTGGAGCAATATTGGTGATTATCCTAGTTTTATATGGCAATAATATTAAACGAAAATTATAAGATTAAAACACATACACACTACTTATAACACCACATTTCTTTCTTACGTTCTCTTTCTCATGTTTTAACTACAAAACAATAGGAACATTTAGCAAAGTGGAGATAATTAAGACCATTAAGAATTATGGAGTCAGGACAATTTATTTTCTTGCTTATTGTTTGAGAATAAATAATATCCCTACCGGTCTAAAATGAAAAGCTGTGCTCTGTAACTGAACCTTCCCAGAACAGAATTCTGAGAGTGTTCAAGGGTCCTGGGATACATTTTCCAAACTGTTTCACTGGATGCACTTGACCTTCTAGGCAAGCTTCTTGTATTTGTTCCTGCAGAGCAAAGGAATATGAACATTTTTCTTGCTGTTTCCTTTATGTAACGTTTGAGTGACCCGAGGCAATGTAGTTTATTCTCCCTCCTCTTAATACAAGCTCGTTTTTCTGTTTCCTTTTAAGTAAAAACGTAAAGGTCAGGTTATCATTTCACAAAATGCTCCATTCTGCGGAGGCGATTCTAGCTTCTCTCACCATAATGTGCTTTCACTAATTATTTCATAACTCATTTAAATGGGAGGCATTCTAGAAGGGAATTCTTTGAAACAACTCCTCAAGTAACTAATTATTTTTTTTTTAAACAAGGGAATTTTAATTATAATGCCTGTGTTATTTAAAAGCAGAATGTGACAATTTTCATCTTGAAACATGTATTGTAATAGGGAAGAAAAAATCTGCTTCTGAATACTATAGCAACTCAAGTAAAGGCAATTTAGTTGGCCTTTTATTTTCTTGATTTTAAATAAATAAATAAAAATGTGCCCTGGCCGATTTGGCTCAGCGGTTAGAGCGTTGGCCCATGGACCAGAGAGACCGGGGTTCGGTTCCCGCTAAGGGCACATACCTCGGTTGAAGTTTGTCCCCGGCCCCAGCGATGTCTCTCTCATGTCGATGTTTCTCTCTCTCTTCCTCCCTCTCTCCCTCCCACTCTATCTGAAGATAAATGCAAAAATGCCCTCTGCTGAGGGTTTAAAAAAAAGCAGACTTGGCCTTAATTATAAAAATACAAAGATAAAAGAAAAACCCTGTCCTTAGAAAGACTATGAAGAGGAGCAGAATTTGTTACCCCAAAATGTGCCACTATGGCATGTGGATTATTTTGAGCTTAAGGCAAACAAGACCCATTAGAACCCAGAAAAACTTTTACCACTCTCTGAACTATGTAGATAGTTGGAAGAATGTAGATAGGGGGCATGGTCCAGAAAGAGAACTCTTACCAGAGATAGCTTTTCATCTGAATGACCTGTTTGGCAGACCAAACATCCAATTACCAAACATCTGCTCTTCTTATTGACAGCATTGCAATGAACCTAGTTATGAATAATTGGAAAGGAACAGGGGGAAGGCCAAATAGTAAGTCATGCCATTTGTGCAGCTTTTCCAGGAAGCTGCAGTTTAACACTCCCCAGGACTATTCCCCATGGATGTCTAGGGGAAGGGACTGGACAAGGGAAGAATAGTCACATGCCCAGTAAAGTCTGGGTGACATAGGGAACACAGTTACCTGCCAGTCACACCTGGGAACAGGTCATTGGCTAGAGTAGGGGTGGCCACTGCCAACGTGGGAAGGTTTGAGATAGTGCATCTCTTAAACAAAGGAGTTGCCTGTCTTGGATCTCTCTCTTGAGCTCTCGTGTTTTCAGGACTCTTGGGACTCTTGTCTCAGGGGGTGAGTTCTCTTGGCTCCTGCATTTTCCCACATGGCTCATGGCTATGTGGACCCCACACACAATGGACTAATGGACTATAACTAGCCTCATGTTAAACCAGACCTAATTCCACAATGGAACAGAAACCTTGGTCCCTGACTCTGCTTCTAGCTCTACTAATCCTCGGCTGCACATCTTCTAGGACTGGATTAAGGGAAATGGGACTTTGGAAACCCAAGGATGTAATTCCACACAAATAAGGCTTTCTACCACATCTCATCCTCCCATGGGGGTCTTTAGAAATGCTTACTCCAGCAGTACCCCAAGAACCCCATTCCCACTAGCAAAAGAGAAAGACCATGCATGCTTTTCTCTGATAACATTATCATCCTGTGAATTACTCTCCTCCCCCTTGAAGCCCAAGATCCTTATCTCATTCTTTAGCTTAGGATGGCATATAAGTCTCAATTGCCTATCTTTGGGTTTCAAATTTTTATGGGGCTCCCAGACATATGAAATTAAATTTATTTTTCTTCTGTTAATCTGTGTTCTGTCAATTTAATTATTAGACCAGCCAAAGAACTTAGAATGATAAAAGAAAAAAATATGACAAACCTACAGCCAATATCATACTCAATGGGCAAAAACTAAAAGCATTTCCCTTAAGAACAGGAATAAGACAGGAATGTCCACTTTCACCACTCTTATTCAACACAGTACTGGAAGTCTTAGCCATAGCAATCAGACAAGCAGGAAAAAAATCAAAGGCATTCAAATTCAAAAGGAGGAAGTGAAACTATCATTATTGCAGATGACATGATATTATACATAGAAAACCCTAAGGACTCCATAAAAAAAACTACTAGATTTAGTAAATGAATTTGGCAAAGTAGCAAGATACAAAGTTAACATCCAGGGATCACTGGCATTTTTATACACCAATAATGAACACACAGAAAAAAAAAAATCCCATTTACCATTTCAACAAAAAAATTAAGATACCTAGGAATAAACGTAACCAAGAATGTAAAACACCTGTTCTCAGAAAACTACAGGACATTGAAAAAAGAAATAGAGGAAGATATAAAAAAAGTGGAAGCATATACCATGTTCAAAGATTGGAAGAATCAACATCATTAAAATGTCCATACTACCCAAAGCAATCTATAGATTCAATGCAATCCCTATCAAAATACCAATGGCATACTTTACAGATCTAGAAAAAAATACACCAAAAGTTTATATGGAACTAAAAAAGACCCCAAATAGCCACAGCAATCTTGAAAAAGAAGAATAAAGTTAGAGGGTTCACAGTTCCAGATTTCAGGTTATACTACAAAGCCATTGTAATCAAAACAGCCTGGTACTGGCACAAGAACAGGTACATAGACCAATGGAACAGAGCAGAGAACCCAAATATCTACCCAAGACATTATGCTTAATTAATATTTGACAAAGAAGGCAAGAGGCAAGAGCATACAATGGAGTAAAGACAGTCTCATCAATAAATGGTGTTGGGAAAACTGGACAACTACATGCAAAAAAAAAAAAAAACAAAAAAAAAAAAAGAAACTAGACCAAGAACTTACACCACACATAAGAATCAACTCAAAATGGATAAAAGACTTAAATGTTAAATGTCGCTCATGAAACCATATAAATCCTAGAAGAAAATGTAGGCAGCAAAATCTCAAACATCACATGCAGCAGAATTTTCACCAATTCATCGCCTAGGGTAAGAGAAACAAAGGAAAAAATTAAGAAATGGGATTACATCAAACTAAAAAGCTTCTGCACAGCAAAAGAAACCAGCATCAAAATCAAAAAGGAACTTACTGCATGGGAGAACATATTTGCTAATGATACATCAGATAAGGGGTTAATATCCAAAATATATAGAGTACTCATACAACTCAAAAGGAAGACAAACAATCCAGTTGAAAAATGGGCGGAGGACCTGAATAGACACTTCTCCAAACAGCACAAACAAAAGGCCAGGAGAATCATCAGAGAGATGCAAATTAAAACGACTGTGAGGTATCACCTCACACCTGCCAGAATGGCTGCCATCGACAAATCATCAAACAACAAGTGCTGGTGAGGATGTGGAGAAAAGGGGACTCTAGCACACTGCTGGTGGGAATGCAGACTGGGGCAGCCACTATGGAAAACAACATGGAGTTTCCTCAAAAAGTTAAAAATTGAGCTGCCCTTTGACCTAGTGATTCCACTTCTAGAAATATATCCTAAGAAGCTCAAAACACCAATCGGAAAGAATATATGGATCCCTATGTTCACAGCAGTGCTACTTACAATAGCTAAGATCTGGAAATAGCCCGAGTGTCCATCAGTAGATGAGTGAATAAAAAGACTGTGGTATGTTTACACAATGGAGTACTATGCAGCTATAAGAAAGAAAGATCTCTTACCCTTTGAGATGACCTGGAGGGACCTGGAGAGTATTATGCTAAGTGTAGTAAGCCAATTATGGAAAGACAAATATCACATGATTTCACTTATTTGTGGAATATAATGGACAAAATAAGCTGATGAACTATATAGATCCAGAGACATGGAAGTAGAGAACAGACTGACAAACCTCAGAGGGAAGGGGCAGGGGAACAGGAAGAAATAAACCAAAGAACTCATGCATAACCAACAGACACAAACAACAGTAAAGTCAATGTGGGAGTCTGGGGGGGAGCGGGGAGAAGGGTGTCAAAGGGGGAAAAAGGAGGGGCATCTAAAAATTTATTAAATTAAGTATTAAAAAAATTAAATAAGGAGTTAATATTTTCAAGGACTAAATGGATAAATAAAACCTATTATTATTATAAGTTTATTATCATTATTTTCCCTTAGTTTATATTTTAGAGAGTTTAATTGATTAAAAATAAAAGACTCACTGAGTGGGAAACTATTCACAGTGTCCTTACATTGAGTCTTTAGATTGAGAAGCAAAGTGATAAGGGAATAAGTATACGCCAGAGCCAGATAATTTGAGTCCCAGTGTCTGAAAGTGTCACTACATACCTTCTTTCTCTGTCAATTTCAGTATCTATATCACAGAGATATTTTTAGCATTATGAGATAATGCACATGCACAGGGCAAAGTATTACAAAATATCAAGTCAATGCCTTTAATATTCAAGCTTTAAATGCTGACAAATTAACAAAAGAAGAATCTATAATACCTGGACAATAAAAAAAAAAAATGCCCTACAATGTACCCTGCAGTCAGTTTTGCCTCACCTGAGGAAGGCAGGGCTGGACCCATGGACCCACTCCATCCCCAAGAGTGTGAATCCACGCAGATGGAGCACTTAGGTTCCAACCGTGATCCTCAGAGCCCTGCAGAGGAAGTGGGTGGGCAAGTATCTATGTGGATACATGGGTGTGTTGGACGGTGAATGTGTGGTGGTAAAAATGAATGAGACAGTACTTTCATGATTGTTAGAGGAGCTCTGTACTGAGCTGGTTTTCTTACACACTGGCATTGATTTTTTTTTTTTTTTTTTTTTTTTTTTATCTTGGAGGAAAGGGGGTTATGTTATAGTCCTAGTCTAGACCAACTAACTCCCATGACTTCAATTTGCATAAATCTTTTTCAGTTGAGAGGACATTAAGGAGGCTGGGTTGAGAATATTTCTCAGCATCTTTTTCTGAAATGATAGCAGTGGTTGCTTGATCTAGAACTCCTGGTCTGACCCGTGCAAATTAGATTGGCTCCAATATCATAGCAGATCAACGTGTGAAAAATGAATCGTGTAGTCAAATAGACTTTGGCATTGCTTGCCCACAGGCTGCATGGAGTCAACCCTCTGAGAGCCGAAGGCAGGCTTCCGTATGCGCTCACAGATCACAAAGGCAGATATTCGATGCACAGTGACAATATTTATGGCTCATGATTTGTAGCCTACATTTTCCCCAAAAAAATATTTTGCATCATCACATTAAAATATTAAAAGTTGTCATTTCCTGATAAGTATAACAACACAATAATAACCATTATTATGTCCATGTTGACTACTGCTATCACTGATTAAGAATCGAATCTTCTAGGCTTTACAGCTCAGATTTTATTTAAAAGCCACCAAAGCTTCAGGAAGTAGATTATTATGTCTATTTTGTTGTTGTTGTTAATTGTCACCTGAGGATATTTTTTCTATTGATTTTTAGAGAGAGTGGAAGGTGGGGAAGAGACGAGGAGAGAGAGGGAGAGAGAAAAACATCGATGTGAGAGAGACACATTGATTGGGTGCCTCCTGCACGAGCCCTGATGGAGGGGCAGGGATCAAATCTGCAATCCAGATATATGCCCTTGACAGGAAATGGACCCTGTGACCCTCCGATGCGCGGGCTGATGCTCCAACCACTGAGCCACGCCGGTCAGGGCTTATTATGTCTATTTTATGTAGGAGAATCCAGAGGCTGAGACAGAGGCAGATCCGGAGTCGGGAAGATGTGCATGACCAGATGCAAGCTCATCTTGATATTACGGGTCATAAAGAATAAGGAATTGGCACATGCCTTTTAAAAAGTAGCATATAAATATTCCAGCACTGCCCATCTTCTAATTGCAAAGTCCTCAACAGTTCATTAATTTGAAGACTACTGAGATATAAATTAAATTATTCTAACTCAGTCCATTCCACTGAGATTATGTTTACAGGCACACAAATAGGTAAATTTAATCTCATCAAATTCATTAAAAAAGGAGAAGTGGAGGAGGAAGTGGGGGATGAGGGGGTGAAGAGATAAAAACCTCTCCATGTACGGCATACAACCCCAAACCACGTCTTCACCGGTAAGACAAAGTCTCCTGAACAACTACTAAACACGCTCGATGCTTTGCCAGGTGCACGGGGTAGTGGGAGAAGCTTACAGATGAAGTCTGGCTCTGCCTCTGTCCTCAAACTGGTCTCAATCTAGAGGGCTCCGCAGAGGTATCATGGCAGAGAAATTCTGCTCTATTTTAGATTAGAACTAATTGGATACAAATATAAGTCCCAAGTTCCAGCCAGTACTGGTCAAGCTGCTTTCCAATGGAGATTTAATAGCCCAGGCATTCCTTAGTGATATAACTCACAATGACCAGAAATGCCAATAGTCAGTAGCCTGTCACCATTGAGGTTTTTCACCAGGGGTGGGATGGGATGGAAGCCATTCCTTTCCCTTCCTCCCTCTCCTGCCCTCTGCAGCCAAGCGTGCACTCAGGGTTTAAAGAGCACTTCGGAAGTTCCCAGAAAACAGGATGAACGGTGCACGGCAAGATCATTGCTTACAATGTGCTGATGGATTAAGCACAGATTTCATTTGCCACATTTCTTTTTATCAAAAGACACTTTGAGAGAGCAAAACGGAAGAGGGGCATCGCATTACATGGGCTCTACACCGCACCTGAGGGTACAGAGCAGAGTGGATTTTTCACCTTTTAGTGGTGACTGGTTTATTGACTGCTAATGCTTTAAAAATAAGATTAAATCAAGCCCCTGGTCTTTATTACGAGGAAGATATACGCCCCTTGTGCATTCCAGTAGTTTGGCAATTTTAACCTCAGCAGACATAACATTGATGTATGCTGCATTGCCAAACAGCACGGTAAGTGTCTAAAACACCGTGAACAGCCTTATTGCCTTGAAATGATACAATCTAATATTAGACTGTAACTCAGTGACTGAACCTGCCAGCCTATCCTTGTACAGAAAACGCAAGCCGGAGCCACTTTATTTTAATATCTCACAGGGAAGAAATTGTTCTTCATTTCAGCATTGAAACAGAGAACATGTTAAAAGTGAATCAACATCGCAGGAAAAGGGAAACCACAACATATCAACAGCATGTGCATCAGCGCTTTGGAATAGGGCATCAAAATGCCAGGTCCATTCGTTCAACTTGGCAGAGTTCCCTTAGCACTGTGGGTGACTGATGGGTGGGATCTGAGAGTCCAGGAATTCTCAGACGAGAGAAAATCAGATTGCACCCTTCCTACAGCATTTGGCCCTCTGGGAAGAAAGCAGCTTTCCCCTGAATCCTCAGCACTGCTGCACTTGTTCCTCTTAATCAATCAAAATTCACATAGACTCTCGGTTCTCTCCATACTTATGCTCATCCATCAAGTTCCAGACACTGATCACTCAAAGGTCCCAGGTGGCTGATGGCCTTGGTTTCCTTGGTCAGGATGCCCCCTCATGTGTCTCCTAGGTTATGGGGAGGTTCTCCACCCATGCTTCAGTCTGTCATTGTCATAGCAGATGGGATATCACTAGGTAGGTTGACCTGGAATAAGGGATTCTTGGGCATGGGACTTTCACGTGTTTTATCCAGATCAGTCCAGGTTACATCAGGATGGTTAGCTACTGTATCTCTAGATGAGGACCCTGCCCACCACCACATCATTTTCACTCAAGTTCAGTATGGTTTAACTGACTATGAAAGAGAGTTCTTAGTGGGGAAAGAAGGCATAAAAGAGTGGCATGAAGCTAGATTTATGGACTGATTGCATATCTGTGAAATCTAGTTTTTATACCATCACCTGACAAAATCACCTCCTTCAGATTTCAACTTCATCACACCTTCACTGGAAGGGTGCATGGGGAGGCGTTGGTCCTGCCTGATTGCCCTAGTACATATTCTTGTTAAAAATATGTCCTCATTCTCATAAGTCTTCTAGGATATAGATTAAATGGGACCTGGAAAGGAAACCCATATCAAATGACTAAATAACAGCCTGTTAGTTAATTTTTTTGCTGGTAACTAAAGATTAAGTTTGAAAGTGGCCCTTCAAACCCATTTACCCATTTGAAGACCTAAATTTATTTCAGCTGAGATGAATTTGCTTGGCTATGTGTCTCATATAAAGTTTTTTAAAATCAAAACTTAACTTTAGCCATATCTTTATAGAAATGAGTAAAAATTTGATTTCTCTCCTATAGGTCTAATGCTGCAGAGGCCAAAAGAAATAATTATGAGCAGCCCTCTAACCAAAATAAGTGGGGCAGAAATAGCAATATCCATAGATTCCAGAACATTCAGTATTGTGCTTTTTTTCAGGGTCTACATCACCTTAAAATATCTGGAATAGAATAACAAAATACTGTTCATCTAATTACTCAGTTATTGAGTCAACATATTACCAAGCATTAAGATATTTGGAAGCACTAATGGAAAATTTCCATTTGGAGATCTACGCGTTGTAGGCCTAGCCATTATAACTAAAATAAAATTCACTGGTCTGAAGGCAAAAAAAAAAAAAAAAAAAAAAAAAAAGCAAAATTTCAGCCTTAGTGAGGCTGTAAAATAGAATTAGAAAATGATTCTTCTAATATTTTTCTATTAATAAAAACTCCTCCCATACACATAAACAGTAAATCATTTTGAGCCAGACTTTGTTTTGGAAAAACCTCGGAAAGCTGTTGATTATTGAGATCCTTCTACTGTTTTCCAAACTAATTTACACAAAAAAATGTCAAGACCATGAGGGAATAAATGTAAGTACATGTTTTTACATTTTCCCCTTTTCTTAAACATAGCCATTGTTTCTGCAAAGATAATTTTCTTATCGCAACAAAAATGAAGAAGAAGAAGAGCTGGAGAAAGAAGAGGAGGAGAAGGAAGAATCCACTTACCTGCTACTGCGACTTTTGCTGTTCGACTAATAATTGACCCAGAATCTCCCAAGGATGCCTCACATTGGTAAAGTCCCTCATCTGGCTTATGGTGTCTGGAGTGAAGTATGTTTTGTATCAACAGAGACCCATTTGGAAGTTGCTGCTTCCTCTCGTCCATTCCCAAGGCTAAGTGGATGCCATCTTTCTTCCACTTGATAACTGGGACCCCTCGGTCTGACTCTGCAGAGCAGTTCAGGAGGACATTCCCCCCCCGCATGGTGATGGCATCCGAAGGTTCCGACAGGAAGTGAAGTGACGTGAACGCCTTGATCTGGAAACCTGGAACAAGAAAGGCCAGGGAAATACGTTTTTATTCAACTAGATCTCAAGCTTAAACCCCCTACTTTTTCTTTATAAAACTTCTTCAAAAAAGCTGGGCGCTTTGAAAAATGTCCATGAATAAATTAAATTTAAACTTAAAAAAGGATTTTGTGTTAAGGAAGCAAAAAGGTACTCAATTAAAGTAACCATAAAGTGCAGTAATATGAAAAACTAAGAACTTATAGATATCTAGGCATGCCCATCATCACATATCAGCCAGTACTTGAAAATTTAGGCAGAATAAACTAAAATTTCCCAAATATAACTAGATATTTTAAAAGTAGCAATGGGTAGAAGTGCAGTACCTTAGATTTGGGGTACTATTTCTATCTTTTCATTCTGATTATAGTATTCATTACATTTTTTTTTTTAAATCTACTCTGATGGTGTTTTATTTATAACAGCAAAAAACAACCCCACAACTGAACAGAGTGGGGAAAGTTATTTAGAGCAAAGCTCAGGTGGGTTTTAAAATACGTAAGTAGTCCCACTTGCAGAAGCAAGTCAATAAAGCTACTACCAAAATCACAAGTCCCTGACGTGTCTTAATTTCTACCCAAATGTTGCTCACGAGCCACAGAACCTAAGTGAATATTACAGTTAGATCCCGCGCCCATAAACATAGGTGAACATAAGAAATCAACAGGAGGAAAAGAAAGTCATTTAAGAATCCTGAGGGGGTAGGACAAGTATAGTGAAAGAATATTCTTTTGGGCTGACAATATAGCATTTGGCAGAATGCTTGGTTGGTGACTTTGATGATGTTTTAGGAGGAGACTGGGCTCACCCTTTGCTCAGACAGGTATAAATCTAAACCATTCAAGCTAAATTACTTTCAATTTTGTTTTTAACCATCTCTGGGGACAGGGAATTCTACAATGCCCCTTAGTATCTTGTTTTCAATATTTAATCATTCTTAGACTCTAACTGAATTTTATTGATTCCATTTAATCCCATTTTCTCCTGAATCACTTTGTGTGAAAATGTAGAGGAGACAGACATTTCTTTGTAAGAGCCTTTTATACGTTTGAAGCAGCATTTAATTTTATTTTTAAAATACCCACTAAAATGTATTTTAGCCTCCCCACCCCCAGAAGAACAATCCAACTTCACTAGTTTTCTTAATTTTTCTGTAATGGGCACAATTTTTTGTTGTACTTTGTGTAAGCTTTTTATTTTTTCTATCATTGCAAAGGCAGGCATCTAGCCTGCTTACACTCACTATTCTCATAAAGGATGAACCCATACCAGCTCCAATGGACAGAAGTAGCCCCAGCTTTGTATACTGCACTTTCCAGTGAAGATAAGTCTGAACAGCTTCTCACTGTCTCTCCATGGTGTTGCCTGGCACGCTCTTGCATACCAAATTTTTCTACGCCATATATCCGAAGGCTGTCATTTTACTCCTTCTGCTGAGCTTTTCCCAGTGAACCGTGTCATTCATCATCATACACTCTTTTCATCCAACGCGGCCATTCACTCAGAGAAAGCAGCCGGAACTTTGGTCAAATTAACATAAATTGCACAGTAACAATGAACATGTAAGTCTACCATAAATGATATTGGTGAATCTCCCAAAAGAGACAGCCTGGCCCCCTCCCTGTCCAATAAGCTCCTCCTCCCCACAGACCCTGATAGTGCAGCTAATCTAGTTATTACCGTCCAGTCTTCCAGTGAAAGGTAGAACATTGGGAGTCTGGATATTTAGTGCTTGATCCTGTATTTACTACTTAAAGATCTGTGACTCAGACACATTGTTTAAGTTCTCAGAACACCAGTCCCTTCATCTATAAAATAAGGGCACTGAAATCTAAAGTCAACATCCTGTTTGGAAAGTTCTCAGAACGAGGCTGGGTTGAAGGCCTCCATTAAATGCACCCAGCTCTAAGTGTGCTGAGATGCAGACTGATTTTGCTATAAATGCCTCCCCCATGTCTATATGATATCTCCTTCATAAGAAAAGAAATAAGATAGCAAACACCTCGCTTGAACTACACCAAGGATGGGAAAGCATAACGAAGTTCTAACGTCCTTGAATGTCAAGGTATTCCACCAGAGTGATACCTGCAATTTCCGTACAAGTAGCCTTAATAAGGAAGAAGTCAATTTCAAATTCAAGACCAGGCCATTGCATTGAAAAGAGTTTATTACTCTTTTTGTTCTTCCTGGGGACTATATTTTAAACGACAACCTCAAGTTGAACACCTTATTTATGTCACAGAACACGTAATACATTTAAGGCAGCTGTCGATGACAGCATGTTAATGAGCATCTGTGCCCATTATCACAAATAAAAAATCCACTTAATCTGAAACAAGGAGGTTATGACAGTTTTCAGTGCTGTGAGTACATAATTTAGGCAAGTTAAATAAAGATTAACTTTTCTTCAATACAATTACCCTTGCATTCACTAGTAGCATGAGCTGTGTGCTCCTTATAACAATTACATTTTGAATATATGGTTCTGGAATAAAGGTACCTCACTGTTTTGAGTAAGATGTTAGTTATTTCATTATTAGGAAAGGTGGACCCAAGCAAACAGAATCTGTTGGGAAAGAACAGATTTGTCTCCAGTGGTCCCCCTTTCGAAGACTCAGCTCATGTTCCACACAAGACACCTCCACTCCCTGGCCGGTGCTTCACACAGGCTTAGGAAATGTCCCACTTACACTTTACACTGACTCCAACTAGGTCCCCCTCCCCCTCGTCTCTTACAGTTTCCCTTGGAGGCATTTTACCTACCAGTATATATCTTCATATGAAATAATATTGTCAAATTGTTTCATCCAAGAGTCAGAAATCAACTACACTGATTTACTGTATGAGCAGAGAAAGGAAGATGATAGAACTGAAAATGACAAAGAAGTAGAAATGACTTTTGGACCTTGTAGATCAAAAAGTGGTGGCTGGAATTGGAGCAGGCAAGAGAGTGATGAGGGTAGAGACCTCTTGGGAAAAGGGTGAAAGAAATAATTGGCTGTGCAGAAGCTTTCAAGTTTGATGGAGTCCCATGTATTAATTTTTTCCTTTGTTTCTCTTGCCCTAGGTGATGTATCAGTGAAAATTCCACTACATATGATGTCTAAGATTTTTCTGCCTACATTTTCATCTAGGATTCTTATGTACGTTTAAGTCTTTTCTCCATTTTGAGTTTATTCTTGTGTATGGTGTAAGCTGGTAGTCTAGCTTCATTTTTTTTTGCATATGGCTGTTCAATTTCCCAGTACCATTTATTGAAGAGACCGTCTTTTTTTTATTATTAAAAATGGAACTGCCATTTGACCCAGTGATCCCACTTCTTGGAATATATCCTAAGAAGCTGGAAACACCAGTCAGGAAGAATATGTTCATAGCAGCACTATTTACAATAGTTAAGATCTGGAAACAGTTCAAGTACCCATCATTAGATGAGTGGATAAAAAAGTTGTGGTACATTTACACAATAGAATACTATGTAGCTGTATGAAAGATAGAGATCTTACCCTTTGAGATGATCTCTTACCCTTAGAGGGACCCGGAGAGCATTATGCTCAGGGAAATAAACCAGTCAGAGAAAGACAAGTACCACATGATCTCATTAATTTGTGGAACATAATGAACAAAATAAGCTGTCGACCAAAAGAGATCCAGAATCATGGAAGTAGGGAACAGACTGACAAACCTCAGAGGGATGGGGGGTAGGAGCGGGGGTGGGGGGGTGGGGGGGTGGGGAGATAAACCAAAGAATTTATATGCATATATGCACAACCAATCCACACAGATACTAGGTTGGGAAGGTGGGAGGGGGGTGGAAGTGGGAAGGAGGGGGTCAATGGGGAGAAAAGGGGGACATCTGTAAAACTTTCAACAATAAAAAATAGAAATAATTAGAAAGCAATAAAAGAATGCTTTTGAAGAGTCAAAATGGAAAGGCCTACTTTACAATTTTCCAGAGGATTTTACATTAGAATGACAATGGTGGCAATTTCATCTGAAAGAAAGCCTTCTGGAGAAGTCTTTGTTTGGGTTTTATTTTTAAGATGCCCTTGGTCATTCTGTTGAACCCTCAGATAGTAACATTTCCCAGCCTTGCTTCATAAAAGAAGCAATCCTTTTGGGCTGCTGTAAAATGACACACGGTTATTATATTCTGGAGAAATATATTTGAGAGAACCAAAATCTTATCCACTAAGAGACTTGTGCACTGAGTGTGACACCAGAGTCCACGATCAGAATGAGTGAGTCTCCAGTGCTCTCTCCCTCCAATCATCAGCTTGGGAAGATTTCTAAACCTTCAGGATTTAGGAATAGAACCATATATGCATTAGACTAATTGGTATCTTTTCTTAATCTGTGCCAGTCTGAAAATAAGTAATAAAGTGTCATTATAATTGCACATTTTCTCTTTTCTTCCTCTTCTTTTTTGAAAGACAGTAGTTTATAAGCAAGTACCAACATAGTACAACCTTCAGTATTTCCCAAAATGGGTATAGAGAAGGGCCCACTCTTGGAAGGTGACCCAAAGAAGAAATATTCACATCTATTTGCTTTAGTTTTGTCAAACATAAGTAAGCATCAGAGATAACATTGCCAAGGATATTCCAAGTTTATATTAATTATCTAGAGACAGAAAAGATCTTTAATGTATTTTAGAACCTCACCAAAATGATCAAACAACTGGTAGAAATATTCTGTAAGCTTAATTCCCTTTGTGCTTGCTCTCCTTATCATATTCTTGTTAATTTCAAAGACCAGTCACAGAGGCAGACTACCTTAGAATGGGTTTTTTTAAAGATATAACATTTTATCTGCAATATCAAACATTGTTAAGTGTGAGAAATAATGCCCCATGGAGTCAGAAATTCCCTTCCAAGCCTAAAATATAAAAGCTTCTGGTCAAATCAATAAAAGCTAAAAACGCAATTCATGAAAAGAAGCACCAAAGTAAAAGAGGCTCCTGAAAAGATTTTCAGATTAGAAAATGTCCTACGAATCCCCGCAGAACTTGCTAGGCATAATTTTATCTCTTTCAAATTACAAAAACTTGTGCTTTGTGATGCTTGGAGATTTTGATGATCCCCACATCCTGATCAACCCAGAAAACTTTGCCATCATTATCTCTTAGAAATAGATGCTACCGCATTGGATTAGTTTGTGTTAGGATAAAGAAAGAGACCTCCACTGAAGAAAATTTAAATTATTCTATGGATGATGGAATAGCATTGATTTTCAAATCATCAGACATCAATCACACATGCATTGTAACTCTGGACTTCTGCCCCAGCAAAGGCTTATGATGCTTATGAGGCTTTGTGATGAAGTGGGAATTTTAAAAATCAAAACATAAACAACATGGACGAACAGAAGCCCTAACTATATGTCAACCGTACTGGGTTTATCATATCAGAATATAAATTCTCAAACAGTCATTTTCAAACTATGGTACCCCCAACTGGCAACACCACCTGGGAACTTGTTAGCAATGCACCATCTCAGGGGTGGAATCCCACATGAGCTTTCCCTGGCCTTCCAGGAGATTCACCAAAGCTGGAGAAGAGCTTCTCCAAAACACCTGAGGGCCTAAACCACATCATGGCGATCCTTGTGTTCTCTGGACTGTCTTATTATAATTTCCCATCTTTGGGGAATTTGTGCAATTTGGGTCCATTGTTTTTCTTAGCACGGAGATGAAGCATGGGGATGATCCAGGAAGGCAACTAATGGAACCCCATTTCGATATGTATCTTGTTATTATTTGTTGTATATGTCTCTGAGAGGCTGAAGTGGAGAATGGGACAAGAAAGTGGACTGTGTGGACAATACCTCATCTTTCCTCTACTGTAAGCAGCCTTCTGTTTGGGCCCCCAAAGAGTTGTACTCCCTTAAAAATGAAAACGCCACAGTTGACGGGACATGTAGAAGAACTTCTTGGAATATTCTTGGTTCTTCACACAAAGAGCTGTCGAAAGATTTCTTTTGATCAGCTACAATAGCTACAACCCTCTCTCAAGACAAAGTTTTAGTAAATACCGCCTTCTTTCTCAGCTTGCATTTCTTTCATTACATTTTAGCTCTGCGGTCAATTGTAGCCTTTCAAAATCCTGGAGCTTGAGACCCTCGTCAGGCGGACCTGCCCTTCAGTGCAGTTTGGTCTCTAGATGGGCAAAACCGTAACAGCAGTGACTCTGCTGTAGCCTCGGGTGGGGTGCTTTACATGGCTGTCTTAATGCAAGGGTTGAACTTCAGCCAGCCCAGAGCGAGAAAGCGTAGCTCACCAAAGTACCCGGACCATCGAACACTGGGACTTCTCAAAGCATCCATGCTTTTTTTTTCCCTCCTCCTTTGATAAGAGGCATAATAAAAACAGTTGTCAGAAGATGTGGTCATATCTTTAAAAGATGGTGTGCTTTCCAGCTCTTGCTAGAGACTAACCTATTTCAAAGCTGTTTGACTTTAAGACAAGTTTTTATTACTAACAAATGGAAATCAGAAATGAATTAGGTTTTGTGGAGTTTCCTCCAGAATTTAAATGCTACAAGGAAGACTTACCAGAGAGAAACACAGGTGCATTTTACTATGGGAATTTATTAAATATCATTAAAATGTAGGGAAGATTTGGATGAAAATGTAAATGAAACATTTTAAAAGACAGTCCAAGTTCCTCTTCCATTACAGTTGCCAGATTTAGTAAATAAAAAGTAAGGACATCAGTTACATGTTAATTTCAGATAAACAACAAATTGTGTTTTAATAGAATTATGTCCTACATAGTTACATTAAATAAACATTGCATAGGACATACTTATACTAAAATATTATTTGGTGTTTATCAGAAATTCAAATTTTACTAGGCATGCTGTATTTTATTGGGCAACACTATGCCCCATGCAATGACTTCCTACAGACCAGGGCAAAAGCAAGCACAGAGTATATGAATCCATACTTCTCCAGCCAGCTCTCACAGAGAACTACAGAGAAGAATGGGCTCTTGGAAAGTTACCGTGATTGAATCAGGAAAAGTGATTTAGTGTCAGGATTTTTGTTGACCTGGTCCAACACCACCAAATATCCACAGAGGCCAAACCCAATTTGTTCTTGACAAAGTGATTCTTCTTTTCCTGTTTCCTTTACAAGTCAAGGAGCAGAAGTCAGAAGTATAAACATCAGCTGTGGAGTTCTGACCCAGCGGAAACCGTAGTGTGGTACACAGAGGTTCGGCATCAGACACTCTGAACACAGGGCACTTCCACAAGCAGAGATCTGATGCTTTGCTAGGACAAGAAATGTGTGGCCCAGGCCACTGTCTGGTGTCCTCTGGCCAAATCCAATGGTGACGAAAATGATAAGGGCCAAGTGAGAGTAAAGGAATAGCTTCCACATCCCCCTGCTGCTTGGGGAGCTAATCTGTAAACTACAACTTGGTTTTTCCCTGTGATACTGGGCAAATTGTAATGAGATCTTTTTTCGGTTCAACAGAAAACAAACCCAGTCTGACATCTAGGTAATCATTTTAGGCCTCATGCAAAATGAACACTTAAAAGAGTAACTTCGATGTGCTGTTTCATCTGCCCTGGGTTTGAACCTGTCCCCCATTCTCGTTTTGGTCAAACGGAAGCTGGTTTTCTCCTCCCTTGTGGTCTTCATCAATCTTTCTCAAAGCAGGGGGTTGGATGCATGCTTTTTTTGCAAGTGCACACTGTGAACTGGGACACTGAGAAAGGTTACCCAGAGTATTTAGAAAAAGTATCATTTGAAGAGCACCCAGTGCACAGGACCATCTCCATCAGGATGGCAGTGGAGAATGACAAGCGCTGCAGATGCCACTCATTGTGACGGCACCCACTGACTTCCCAAAACAAATTATTGTTATTATTATTATTATTATTGCATTTATCTTCAGATAGAGTAGGAGGGAGAGAGGAAGGAAGAGAGAGAGAGAAACATCGATGTGAGAGAGACAAATTGACTGGTTGCCACCCACACAACCCCAACCAGGGCCGGGGACAAACTGCAACCGAGGTACGTGCCCTTAGCAGGAACCAAACCCGGGACTCTCTGGTCCGCAGACCGACGTTCTAACCGCTGAGCCAAACTGGCCAGGGCAACAAATTATTTTTTATTTTTATTTTTTTAATCCTTACCCGAGGACATTTTTCCATTCTTGTTCAGATAGAGTGGGAGGGAGAGAGGAAGAGAGAGAAACATCGATGTGAAAGGGACACATCGAGGGGCTGCCTCCCGCACGACCCCAACCAGGGCCGGGGATGAATCTCAACCGAGGTACGTGACCTTGACCGGAATCGAACCTGCAACTCAATGGTCCGCAGGCCGACGCTCTAACTGCTGAGCCAAACCAGCCAGGGCCCAAACCAAATTATTAATTGTTACTCATATTTACCATACACAAATAAGAAAATATGGACATAAATACAAACATCGTAATAATTGCTCGTAGTCCTGTTCACCTAGTGATAGCCACTGTGAAAGTGTGTGTGCATTTCCTTCCAAGATATTATTCAATTTTGATTTGTAGTGATTTGCTTTATTATCCAAATGGTTACAATGAGAGAGAGAAAGGGAGAGAATAATTTCCTTCTCTTGTCTCTCTTCCTCTTATTATAAAGACTAATCCCATCATTGGGTCCTGCCCCCTTGACTCCATCTAAATCCAGTTACCTTTCAAAGGCTCTACCTCCAAATACACACTGTGAGTTAGGGCATCAACATATAAATTTGGGGGGGACACAAACATTTAGCCCATAACAGACATAGACCAGGTATCTAGGGGAACTGTGTAGGTAGACTAAAGAGAAAGTCCTAAGGCCCTGAGTTGGGAATGTGACTGACCTTTTCCAGAATCTGCAGGGAGGCCCACCTGGCTGGGTCAGCCTAAGAGCTAGGGAGAGTTCAGGAGATAAGGCCCAGAGGTTATAGGGAGGTGTGTAGGACCTTGTAGGCAAGCAAAACAACTTTGCTCGGACTATGAGGAAGAGGGAAATGGAGTGAGGAGTTTTGATCATTAGAATGAAAAACTCCAGCTTATGTTCTTATGTTCTGAAAGAGTAGTTCTCAATAAGAATAGTCTTTGCCTCCCCACCCCCCAAGACATTTTGCATAGTCTGGAGACATTTTTCTTGTCACAACTTGGAAGAATGGTTCTGGCCTCTAGTGGGAAGAGGCCAGGGATGCTGCTACACATCCTACAACGGAGAATTATCCAGCCCAACCCATTCACAGTGCTGAGGCTGAGAAACCCTGTTTAAAAAGAATCACTCCGGTTGCTGCGCTGAGAATAGGGGTCATTGGAAGAAGGAGGGAAACCAGTTAGGAGGCTAGTTCCATAGCCAAAGTGAGAGATGATACCACTTGGACTAAAACACTGGAGTGAGAGTGGTGAGAAATGGCTAGGTTGAGGATTCATGTTAAAGGCAGAATCACTGGGGTTGCTCAGGGATTAGGTGTAAATTTCTCAAAAAAGAAGAGACTCAGGTGATTCCAAGTAGATCCATAGAGCAATTGGTGTCATGTATATGCAAAAAGGGCACATTGTTTCCAAAGAAAGCTCTCAGCACAGGGGGTCAGGAGATGGGGCTTCTTTGTCTCATCCTGTCACTCACCAGCCCTCTGAGTGTGAACCACACCACTGGCAATTACGTCCTCATCAATGAAGGAGGAGCTGGATTAGATAACTTCTAGGAGTCTTCAGGTCTATTATCATAAAAGCCTATGAGTTCACACCTATTAACTTTTCTACTTACAAATTAAATCACCCTCAAATTTAGGAGGACATTTGTTCTATGAAGAGATTTGCTATAATCACCTGTGATCAGTTTATCACAGACGTACAGGAGCCCACAAAGAAGGGCAGTTACCGAAGGTGCTGAGAGACCAGCCACCAGCTCATCATCTGTAAAACGGAGAGACAGTCTCATCTTTTTCTTTGAAGATAAAAGACTGCGGAGGTCATTCTGCCAACAAAGCAGGAGCTGCTTTATTAGGATTCACGAGAAATGAAGTATTCATCTTGTGGAAACTGCTGTTACAAATATGAAGGATTAATTCCATAAAAGTCTGGCAGGTCCAGGGAAAGCCTTAAATATTCAGCCAACTTCATGGTTGATACTGTGGTATAAAGTCTGATGGGGGGACCCAGGCTGATAAAACATTTGTGTTATACAAGTCCAATTTTCTCAAAATGGAGGGCAAACAGTGATTTTCATTAAAATGCTGTCATTCATTTTGTCATGATATTTACTGTATCTTGTCCCAGCAGAAAGGTGATCTTTTCCTGCTTAGTCCATGCGTGACATCAAGAAGGAAAACCCACAATGATAAGAGAAATATCAACTTTGGAGCTGAGAACCAACAAGCTTTCAACTGTGCAGGAAATCGAAATGTATTAAGGGACCCTGGCATACAACTTGTTTTATTCAAAGGTGATTTAAGTTCAATGGGATGTGACTTGGAGAGCAAGGATGAAGTCTCTTTAGAAGATCCCTACACATGCAACATATACGTGACCTTTGTGAACTTCAAGGTGAAGGAGCTATCTTTGTGCCCCTCACCTAAAGGAAACCAGAAGATGAAAGGCACGTGTTTCTCTTTCAACAAGTGCTTCATGCATGAGTTGATTGTTTCAATTTCTAGAAATATTCCAATTAGATCCTTCCCTAGAATCCGGTGGTTATTACCTTGGACCCACCATAGCAGCAGGAGGGAGCCAATGCTAAAGGCAGTCTGTGCCCACACAATGGTTCAGGATTGAACATAAATGGACCAAGGAGTGATTGACCCCGCTGTATCTGTATTTTAAAAAGTGCATTCTTCAAATGAATAAAATCATGTTGACACCTGAATGTCTGGATGGAATCTTGAGAGTTCTCTAGACTGAATCTTTAACAAATCCTTGGTTGGCCAAGTCTTACTAGCATAGGGCAAACATTTCTCTGGGAGCTGTATTTATTGCATTGTAAGTGACCCCTGTTCCCTGGGTTTGCAATATGGTGTGACTTCCAATAATATCTTAGAACTACTCATGATTCTTAACCAAGTTAAATAATAAACACTGGTTTTCATTTTGCAAACTGGAAAAGTTAGACACTGTGCAGAGATAGAAAGTCTCACTGAACAGCAGTGACAGTCCCAACTCTTGGGAGTGAGTTCTTTCTGCTACCTCTCCTGTGGCTTTATTCTTTCTGTCACATATCTCATTTATGAGAATTTCTTCCTTCCTACACTGCAAACTCCAAGGGAGCAGAAATGAATCAGATTTGTCTCTCCGTATTGCTCAGCCCTCAGTGGCCCTTACCTATCTCAGAGGTATTTAAACAGTATCTACTGAATAAATAAACTTATATAGACAAACACTTAATTTAGAAAAATTACCTAAATAGCAGAAAAAAACAAACACCCATAACATAGGTGGAAAAAAATAGGAACCAAATTCCTCTAATTTGCCTGTGAATGACAGAGATTACTCAATATTACTGTTAATATAAACAAGCATTTTCGACATACATATTGATAACATTTCCTTGCCTATTCTGAGACAAGATTGGCCAACTTTTTCTGTTAAGGGTCAGATATTAAATATTTTTCAGTTTTGTGGGTTAAGAAACAAATTTTAAGGATATTATATAGATACATATGTATATGATGGTTCAAAAGGTAACCATTTAAAAATGTATAAACCATTATTAAAAAAACAGGTGGAGAGCCAAGTGTGGTCCTATTCTAAGAAGACGATACTGCTGATTCACCGTGCAGGGGATACAGGCTCAAAGCTGCCACCTTGTGCTCGACCCACTAACCTTAACACTGCATTCCTCTCGATAATGGATTTACCATTTACAAGGGCTTCAACAAGAATATTGGGTTGATAGGCTATGCACACAGGTGAACTTTTTCACTATAATTATTCACTTATTCACACATATTATTAAACATCTATTACATGTATAAGCACCTCCCCAGATACCTTGGTCCTTCCAATAGCTCTCTAGTTCAAGACCACAGACCGATTATTCCATCCTCTCCCTTCTCATCCCTCTCCTCGCTGCCCCTGGACACTCCTTGTCCTGTCTAATGTCCCCTCTGCCCGCTGCACCTACTCTGGGAGTTTAGCAGACAAGAGTGGGGAGGAATTCTGAGGAAAATGTATTCTTCTAATTGCTGATGATATATAAAACACCTGCTATTATCATAGCATCATTTACTAGAAAGCCCCAGAGAGAGGGAAAACAGTCTTATTAGCTCTTTTCATCTTACGTGAATAAATAGTCAAGGTGAGGTAAAAGCTGTTCTTCTTGTTTTCTTACTGCAATTAAGCCAGCACAGACCAGCCCACTCCGTTACACAGCAGACCTTTCCACTGGCTTTAAGAAGGCTACAAAATTCCTGCTATATATGATGAATAGCTCTTGAGATCTACTGTAGCATAGTACCCGTATTTAACAATACTGTAGTGTATACTTACACACTTGCTGAGAGGGTAGATCTTATGTTAAGTGGTTTTAATAACAAAAGTTTAAAAAAATAGAGAGGGTAGATGGACGCTTTTGGACGCAATGGGTATGTTTCTGGTAAATCTGATTGTGGTGATGGTTTCATGAGTTTGTACATATCCCCAAACTCACCAAGTTGTCTATATTAAATGTGTACAGCTTTTCGTATGTCAATCATAGATCAATAAAGTGATTTTAAAAATGGGCACCTGGTATTCCTAAAGAGCTAGGGACTTAAGTATCGCCAGCATGCCTTGGGGGTCCTGAGGTTGTCTAACCACTTTTTACCATTCCTGGATAAGCTTTCATCCAAGGGCTTTTCATGTATTTATCTTATTTGACCTTCAACAAATTCCTTTTACGCTGTCTCTAAGTAAAAATAGAATCAGTAAGAATCACAGCAAATAAACAATCTTCTGTGTCACCATTTAAGAATAGTAAAAGCCTACAATTTATCTATATAATAAACAACAGCTTCCCTTGAATGACATAAACCTCTAATTCCATCGAGAGGTCCAAGTAGTATTATAAAACACTCAGAAGTAAATTTATACACAATTCTCAGATGAAAAACAAAATCAAGAGCCAAAAATATGCTGAGTTTACTGAGTGCAGTACACGGGTCTTTATCTCAGATGTGGGCGTCCCCATAATTCATCACCTGGAGACACTTCCCTCCAAAGCCCATGATCCCAGACAAACACGTCCCCTTCCTCTCTTGTTCTGCCCACCGATGGGGTTCTCACCTAATGCCTTTAACTCTTCTAACCTCATATCACCTCAAGATCAGAAAAGCCAGGGACTTAATAAATGTCACAGAACATAAAAAGGGGGGTTACTTTTTGTTATATAACACTTTGATATGCATGATATAGACCAGGACTATAATTTTTTTTCTTTATTGATTTTAGAGAGAGAGGAAGGGAGAGGGAGAGAGAGATGGAAACAATGATAAGAGAGAACATTGATTGGCCACCTCCTGCATGCCCCCTACTGGGGATTTAGCCCACAACCTGGGCATGTACCCTGACCAGGAATCAAACTGGCGACCTCTTGGTGCATGGGTCGATGCTTAACCACTGAGCCACACCAGCTGGGCGAGGACTATAATTTTTAAAATCATAATTAGTATACATTTTAACTCATAATAACCAAACCTTTTACTATTATTTTACATGTAATCAAATAAACTCTCTCATGCCTTTCCAGTTCTTATCTCCAGTTAACAAAGCAGCATGAAGAATATGCCCTTGCTATTGCAAAGCCAGGGGAATGAATAATATAGACATGAAAAGAAGTGATAATGGCCAAAGTCACTTAGAGTCAGATCCATTCTCTTGAGCCTAGGGTGGTCGGGGCCTGGGGGTTGGGGTTGAGGGTTATTCACCACCCTAATTCATGGGTCAGTGTTGCATTAAGATTTTCTGAAGGCTTGCATTGTAGCTTACAGACACTGTGTAATCACTGTCTCCATTTATTTTTTTCTTACATTTCTAGTAACTTACAGTTTACATGGCAGTCTCATTTGATTCTGTGGGTCAGGTAGAGGTTGTTAACTTTATTTTGTAGGCAGAAAAAAGGTTAACTCTTGGACCAAAATCACAAAGCTCAGAAGAGGATCTAGTAGTAGAATCTAGGTTTGTCTTCATTCTAGCTGAGAACTCATTCTTTATCACTTTTCTGCTTCTTGTCCATGTCCTTTCTTTTTCTCAGACTGTACAAAAGTGCAATACATAGACAAGGCGGGGGGACAACCCAGCTCGGAGATGAAATAGATAAAAATGCAGAGCGGTCATTAAAATATTTGATACAGACTCCCCTCTAGCTACTGTGGTTCCAGAAAATGCATCAAGCAGGGTTTAGGCACTAAACCCTTTGGTCATGTGAACAGGTAATCTGGGAAGAGGGACAATGGCAGTAATTCTATGATACCCCAAATCACTTGGTATAAAATGGCTTATCAGACTACAGATTTTGTCATTCCATCAGCCCGAAAGGATGAGCCTAGGTTAACACAGTGAGCACTGGCAGGAGAGGGGTCTGGATGACCTGGGCAGGGCCCTCAGGAGGAGTCACTGTGCACTTCCAGCAACAGGAAGACCCTGAGAGCCTGGACACGAATGGGGATGGTGGGGACGGAGGCGGCAGGAGCCACAGTGTTACTAGCAAACCTTGTCGACTATGTTCCTCTTGGGGTTGTCCCTGAATCTCAACCTCTCTGTCTCCCTCTCTCACTCTCACACACATACACACACACTCCTGAATTTACCCCCACCTAACTGATTCTATGAAGAATCAAGGTACTTCATCATCGTAATTTATAAATATCAGACCTCCCAAATTTTTATTCAGTCCAGAAAGATTGTATTCATTTACTACACATATTAATACCTGATACACTAATTTCAAAGTCAAGAATTATGCCTAAAATTCTGTTTAAAGCTCCTTCCCTGTTTGTGTTTAGCAATGAAAAACATATTCTAGATAATAGTATAAAAAGTATTGAGTGCGATTAGTCTCAGGGAAGGAGATTATATTGCCGTCTTTACCATGTTCAATGAACCAAAGGGAAGTAAAAATAAAAGAGTGAACATTTTGAGCTTCCTTCAGTAATTACTTTCCACCAGGTCCAAAGTTTGGTTTCCTAGCTGCAGGCCTCAACTATAACCCCTCACTTACGGGCAAACAGGACCCGAAGAATCTCATAACCAGACCTTGCAGACTGAAGGCATTCTTGGATGCCCACCTAGGCATCTCCAAGATATAAAGTCAGCAGCACAGCTGGTGAAGATTTTAAAAGTAGCTTTATATGGGATTGCTGTTGAATGTCAGCCATTAATCCTTTTACCTTCAATGTAAAATAAAGTAAAATTGAACAAAAAATATACATGACCTGACGACAGGATAATTATGACAGTATACATTTTGCTTTTGGTTCATTTCAAGCTAAATCACTAGGGTGATCACTAGGATAATCATTTAATTTTTTGTATATATCAGATGCTTTTGAGTCTTAAGGGGACTCAGTTTATAATTACGCCAGGACAAGTATAAATTAGAATTGTTTCAGGCACCCTGGGATATATGGTTTCTAAGCTATTACTGTTTTAAAGATAATGCAAATATTCATACTTGCATTTTTCTTTTCTTTCTAGAAATCTGTTTGTTTTTATCTGATAGTGAGAAATCTTGGCAGGTGCTAGAAGCATTCAGGATCAATTATATTGAGATACAGTGTACACATTTCTATTTCTGAACTTTGTAATATATTGGCACGCTTCTGGATTTTTAGTCAGATTTGGATTTAAAGAGAATTATTCCTCATTTTCATCTAAATATTGGCTATTTATTAAAAGAGAAGTCTTCAGGTGGCGGTAAAAGGCCAGCGCGGGTCGGTGTGCCTCCGGATAGCAAGCGCAAAGGACCCTCCTGCTAGAAGGCAGATGAATATCAATGAAAACCAGGTGATTACAACTGTGATGGTTCTGAGTGGAGGGGACTGTGAACCCACAAGTATCACATCTCCTGTCAGTCTGCAAAACCACTGTGAAATATGACACCTGACTCGCAGTAGAAAGGGGCAGCCACTTAGTGGGCACTATTAACTCCACTGGCTTTGACCATAAAGAATCCTGGCAGGATGAGGCATGAGCGGTGGGTGCATAGGGGAGAGCCCTGCTCCATCACAGTCAATGACCCACAACTCCATGCCCTTTTGCTTGATCGAGGTGGGTTCAATGCTTTGACATAGATAAATATATTCAGAAAACCTCTGCAGTCAATGCTCCCATCAGCAGCTAACAGCTAAGCATGGCCGGAGCTAAAAGCAGGGGAAATTTACAGAAGATTGACTTGGTATTTTTGATTGCATTAATTATAAATCTATAAACATACTTTTTAAAAATTCACATAGTGCTAATGGATCTTCAACTGATCACATCTTGGCAGGGCACAGGTGACTACCAGTTCAATATGAACCCTACTATGTTTTTGAAACTTTTCCTTTGGAGGAAGGAAGAAAAGGAGGACCAAAGTTTATCCATTGCATGACTTAACTTTCAACTACCTGATGAAATTATTATGATGTTGATTTTAGAAGGGAGAAAACTGAGACCAAAGTCAGTGACAAATTACAATTTGTCCAGTGGATGAGTTTGAATTTGAAATAATCTCTTTGACTCTAATTCCATTTCTGACAGTTGGATTTGTTTCTCTGTATCAGAAATCTGAAATTTTTTTTCTCTGTAAAGGGCCAGATAGTAAATATATTAGGCTATGTGGAGTGACTACGCGATTCTGCCACTGTAGCAGGAAAGCAGCCATAGACGGTATGAAAAGAAATGCGTGTGGCCAGATCCCCAGCCCACCCTCTGTTCCTAAGTAACCATCAGCAATAAAACCAACAACAGCAACAGCAAACATTAAACACACGGATGAATACAATTACATAACACACTAATGGTTAAGAATATTTTATAATCTTGCGCCAGCGACACCTCCAGTAAATAAGTCCTGGACAGGAAAACGTGTTTATTTTGGCATTGCTAACCTCTTCCAAAGCCCGTCCCACCTCCCACCTACTGGGTGTCCAGTGCTTTCCTCCTGGCCTCCGGGTTCCCTTCTCCAAATGCCATTCAGCCCTGCCTTCCTGGCTGAATCTCAATTCTAAACCCCTCTTCCTCTGGCTTCCCATATTTAAAATAGCATCACCTAGTGGAGGGGAACATTAATTAACTTTTTTTTTTCTTTACCCATATTAAGGTATGGCTAGTTAAAACAGCTTAATGTGGCAACCTCAAGAATTATTGTAGTTTAAAAAAAAAAGAATAATTGTACTTTAATAGAGGTCTATGTTTAATGATGCTTAATTAAATACAGCAACCATTTATTAAATCTCCATGCTAGATATTGGGGGAGTGGGAATGTTCTTAACAAAGTGACTTACAGCTAAAGCCATTTAGGCTCCAGTAAATCCACTCCTAAGAAGCTGTCTCAAAAAAAAAAAAAAAAAAAAAAAAAAAAAAAAAAAAAAATCCAATGGAACGAAAAGTACTGTCTATACAAAAAAAAGTTCATTACAATGTTTGATATCAGGGCAAATCCAGCTAAAATAGAAACATTAACTGTCTAATATTAGGGAACTAGCTAAGTAAATTACAAAACACAAATACAAAGATATAATAGGAAATAATCAAAATGATCACCATGAAGACCAGGAAGAAATATGAAAATAAGCTTATCATTGTGGTAGATCAGTGGATGATTGGTTGGGGGTAAAGTTCCCTCCCAGTTGCACCTTAAATAACGTCACGGAGTCAGCCACGGGCTGCGCGTGGAAGACCCCGCACTGACGCTCAGTCTCTGTGTAGGTGGCGGTGCTAGGCGTGGAAGGGGGCACGACCTGTGGGTCCTCCTCCCACACTCTCTCACTGTCGAGGGGGCGTGGTCTGCTGAAACCGCTGCACAGACGAGGGCTCTGCAGTTGGACTGAACATCCCTCCTGTAACTGTCAGCGCCTGCCACCTCCGAAAGACGCAGACATGCCACAGCCCTTGCTTAGTGCATTTTCCCTTCATTTCGAAGCCCGCTCCCCGTTCCTCAGAGGCCAGTTAGCAACGCAATAAATTAATTTGTACTTTGGAGTGAACTCTCTCATCCTTTCTGTTCTTTCACCTCCCAATCAAACACACACTCTCACATTTGCATGTATTAGCATAATGAAACATTAATTACACAGTGTCTAGGCTAGGACAAGCAAAGCGCTTCAATCAATCTCAATAACGCGCATCAGGAAGGTGGGAAACGCAGCCCAGCCTTATCAGGACCACATAATAGACACAAACACCGTCTCGGTGCCTGTTGTGGGTGTGATTTATAACTAGCATCTGAAAACAAAAAGCAGAAAATTACAAGGAGACTACTCAATAACAATTATCTTAATGATAGATGGACAAATTTTATTCTTTTGTTGGGTGGTATTGCCAGTCTAGTGGTTTGTTTGCAACAGGGAACAAAGATTAAGCAGACTGCTCTAGAAAACCAATGAGGTCTGAAAACGCCTAATCCCTGGGTGCAAAGCGTTGTTGCATGATCTGATTTCCCTCAAGAAACTGAGAGTTCATCTGAATAAGAGAAGGTGACCAAGGCCCCCCACAAGTCTGTCTCCTAACCCTTCTCGATTTTAGCTGGACTTCCTAGTCTCTCTCCACAAATATGGGTTCTTCTGCTTAAGAAGGTCTGAATTCTGCCAGTGTGAGCCTGGAGGGCAATACTGCCTGCTTATAGCCAGCATCAGCTCTAACTGATTGTTGCTAAGCTATTCCAGTTGTTAATTGTGTAAAAATGGATACACAAGGGTACCATGTCTGGCACTTAGCACTTGCAAACACCTTCAGTATCTCACATACTTTTCAAGAGTTTTTTTGCAAATAGCAATCATGACATTTTTGTATTTGGGTCCACAGACGCCCAGTTCTTATTGGATTTCTTCTTAGAACCATGGAGGATTGATAGATAAAAAAGAGAAGAACAAGAGGTAGCTTGTCTCTAGGCCATGGTTTCTCAATGATGGCACTATTGTCATTTTGGTCTGGATAACTAGACAAATCTTTGCTGTGGGGAGCTGATCTGTGCATTGTAGGAAGTTGAACAGCATAGCTGGTCTCCTCACTAGACACCAGTCCCCCTTCCTCTTCCCTTCCAGTCGTGACAATCAAACATGTCTCCAGGCATTACCAACGCCCCCTAGTGGGGAATGAGCAAAAGCATCTGCAGTTGAGCTCTGGCCTGTTTGGCTCAGGGGTTAGAGTGACACCCCACAGACCAGAGGGTTGTGGGTTTGATTCCCGGCCAAGGGCACATACCTGGGTTGCAGGTTAGATCCCCAGCCCTAGTCAGGGTTGTGCGGGAGGCAACCAATCGATGTCTCTCTCTCACATTGGTGTTTCTCTCTCTCTCTCTCTCCCTCCCTTCCACTCCATCTAAAAAAGTCAGTGGAGCCCTGGCCAGTTTGGCTCAGCGGATAGAGCATCGGCCTGCGGACCAGGGAGACCTGGGTTCGGTTCCCGCTAAGGGCACGTACCTGGGTTGCGGTTTGTCCCCAGCCCCGGTTGGGGTCATGTCTGGTCGATGTATCTCTCTCACATCAGTGTTTCTCTCTCTCTCTTCCTCCCTCTCTCCTTCCCGCTCTATGTGAAGATGAATGCAAAAATGTCCTTGGGTGAGGATGAAAAAATAAAATAAAATAAAAAATTAAAAAGTCAATGGAAAAATATCCTCAGGTAAGAGCTAGCAAAACAACAAAAAAAGCATCTCCAGTTCAGAACACTGCCCTATGACCTGTACACAAATTGGGTGTCAAGTTCATTTTTTAAAAAAGTACATTAAAGCAAACTGCAAAAGGATGTTTGATTATATAAAAACTTTGTTATTAAATATTCTTTGAAATAAGTGGATTTTACTCAGCTTTTAAGTCAATACTTGAAGGCATTTACAGAACACAGAAAGCTGAAAACCTAAGTTCTGTTCTTGATGATCCCATCCTGACTACATGGTCTTGGGCAATCAATCCTCTTCTTTTCTCTCGACACGACTTTCTTCTTCTGCAAAGTGAAGAGCTTGGACTGTGATTTCCAGGACCCCGCCAGGTCTAACATCTGTGCTTCTACCGTGAGGAGAGTTGACACAGATGGATTAGCTCTTTAACCAGGACCCCCACATGCCTCCCAAACACTCACCCCGTGTGGGCCACAGCTCTGCATTCGACCGCTCCTTCTCGGAAAGAAAGACTCTGCTAATGCACAGTCCAAAAGTTAAATCCCATAAAGAGAAAATAACGCATGCATTAAAATATGAATATGTAACTGAGCAAAGACGGGGGTAGTTCCTGTTTCTGTGTATTCAAAGAGACAGAAACATCAACGAAGCAACAATTAGAGCTTCCTTAAAGACAGGCATGATCACAAAGTTAGCAAATAAACAACAACAAAATCGACCACCAAACCAAGCCTAATATGTCTGTTGTGCTAAAGCTTTTCCTTTCTAATAGTTTTATTCAAGGTAGAAACAATACATGGTGGGGAAAAAACTAAATAAATGCAATTGTTAAAAATCCAATTTTCCTGAATGTGACCCTATGAGCAACGAGGTCTCAGAAGCACATGCGTTGTGATTTGTGGTTCTCAGAGCCCATTCATATTTGTAATCACTTCTCCAAATGCACACTATTCACATACATCCCTGGAGATTCTAGAGACCAATCTGCCTTTTGACAGCTGTCGGATCCTCGTTTGCATGGAAGATGCAACAAGTCAATGAAAACATCGTTCAGGACGCTCAGCCCTGTCAGCTATTGGCTATTGAGACTCATCCATCCGTAGGCCCTCATTTGGACCCTTTCATAACTGATATGTTAGCTTGTGCATTCCTGCAATTGCTCATGTGAGGACAAAATAAAATAACATGACAGAGGCACAACATGAAAATTCTCTACATCCAGAGACTCGAATGACCTTCCTGCCAATATACCGCGGTATGTTCCATTTACAGTGCGTTTATCTGAGCAAAGCGTTAAGAAAATCATCTTTCATGTAAGCTGTTCCTGTCTCTTGGCCTCTCAACACCCTAGAAGATGCATCAAAATCTAGCGATGCTTATATTTCCATATGCAACTGTCTTGGGAGAAGAAAGGCACACGGCCTTGCCCTAAGAGATGGAGCAGCTAAGCAGTAACACTTCCAGAGAAATCCTTACTTTGCGCCCTTAGTGAGGCTTCTGCGTCACTGTATTTCACTGTAAGAAAAAGAACTTCATTGCTAAGGACACAGGCACCAAATAATTTGTGTCAGTAACGACGACGGAGTGTCCTTTCAGTAGCTTATGATATCTTCACCAGTTCTCTATTTTATTCATTAAGAAAGAGGAAAGTGAGGCAGGGCCCACAGTCATAATTACACAGGAAAGGCACTTATAAAGCCCAGGAACCAAGTGCTCATCCACACAAAGGCTACATTGTTTTATGTCTACACACCAACCCTGAAAAGAAAACCCCTCTAGTCTGAGCTAAGAACTGACTAGGAATTTTGGGGGGGGGGTTGTTTACCATTAGGTGGAGAATCTGTACCACTACAATGAAACGGGAGATTTGGGGAAATAAACAGCTAATTCATTGCAAACGCAAAGCCATTTTTTATCTGCAAAATGAAAGCCACAATAAAAGTGATGGACCATAGGTTATGAATACATTGTTCTGGGTTTTCAAAACCCGAAGATATTTAAAAAACCGTAATCCAAACACAACCAAACCCCATGGCTTTGGATAACAAATGTGTGCGTTTCAGCCCTGCCCCTCCAGCCAGCCCCGCCAGCAAGATTCTCCCTTCCTGCTCTTCTGACCGACCGTCTGTTTCCGCCTCAGGAAAAGTCACAGCTTCCAGATCTCATTTTCTTTCAATTCAGTGCGTTTGGCAATTTCAACATAAAAAAAAAAAAAATTTTTTTTTTAATTTAAAAATAAATAAATAAAAGTACCCATGGGTCCTAAACTCACCACCTCAGCAGTTTCAATGTTTAAAATAAATGTTTAATGTCCAGCAGCAGGATTAGGTGAAATGACAAATGTGGGTCATTGTGCTGTCTGAGTTGAACAAAGCAAACAGGGGAGGAAAAGCAAACAGAGTGGCAGGATCTGGAAGCTGCTCTTCGTTGCGCTGGCAGCTCCGTGTGGGAAGTGGATGCCACCTTTCTAGGTCCTCCCAGTCATGCATTAGCCCAGAGCGGCTTCAGACACAGAAGCCATGCCCCTGTCCATCTCCTGGAAACATGCGACGCAGCCACGGGTATTTTCAGAAGAATACTACTATTTTCATAATCCAATCATCGTAAGAGGCTGGAGGAGACCACCTGCCCACAAATTAGAGAAAAGAAAATTTTGACTTCCATAACTAAGCGCTGTGACTTTGCACTTGTTACTGTTTCCTTCTGACTGAAGCCTATTATTTGTACAACACACCTACTGCCTCCAGGATCCGATTTAAGAGATGGTTTCTACAAAAATGGATGGATATACTTCTCCTCTTGGGTTATTTGGAAGAGACTCCTATTGATTAGCATCTGGAAGGTACCCAGGAATTCCTTAAGCAAGAGAAACAAGTGTGAGGTGTTTCCAAAGTTGGCAGTTTTCCTTTCATAGTTGTGATTAATAATGTTGATAACTAGAATAGCAGTTTCTATTGTTGAGTCATTCTTAATGTGCTACTCACTATGTTAAATGTCTATTATACATTATCTAGAATATTCCTTGAATCTGACTTACAGTTTAGCAGCTACGATTATCTCCATTTTACAAATGAATAAACTGTGGTTCAGAGAGGGTACATAACTCGGCTACTGTCATCCAGCCAGTAAGGGGCAGAGCCAGAACTTGATGTGAGTCTTCTTGACTCCAGACACTGTGTTTTTGATCAAAGGATTCTTACTTGTGGAGTTGGGAGATCTGAGTTCCAGAGCAAAAAATTAAAATATAATGTAAAATTTACAAAAATTCTTTATGCATTATATAAGATTTCCAAAATAACTGAAGAAAGAAGAGAGATTTATATAAATAATGCCGAAGGATCCAGTGTGTTGGGAGGCCAGGCAAGTGAAGTATATGTAAGACAGAAAATGACAAAAAGTGATGTATGTGGACAAAAAGAAAAGACGTGAAGTGATGCTACAAATAGTGACGTCCGCTGCAATGAAGGCACTGTGGTAGGGCGGCGGATTCACTAGCACAGTGACCGTACTATGCAGGAACCACCAGACATCAGGAGAAAGAGAATTGCTGGACCACAGAACAGTGGTTAAGATCACAGATTCTGGAAGCAAACCTATACTAGGTTTAAACCCAATCTCTGCCACTTACCAGCTATGTGACCTTAGCAAGTGACGTATCCTCTTTTTTTCTCTTCTAAAAGGCAAGAAAAAATGCCATTACCCCTCTGCTAGAGCTGTCGGGAATTTTTAAAATAAAGTGTTCAGTATATTGCCCACAGGACATGTTCAATAGTCGATCATTTATCATGACCCACGTTGGTCAAAATGTAATGGCTCACTATCAGTGTAACCTCGAGCAAGTTACTTCATTTCTCTGTCATCCCATTTACTTATCTTTGAAATGAGATTGATATTAGAAGCTCAGCCTGCTCTACCATAGTTAAATGAGATAATGTGTATAAAAAGATTCTGGAAAGTGTAACAGTGTATTTTAAGAGTGTGAATACATACATTGGTACCTGCCCCTGGGTCCTGGCACAGAACTCCTAAAACCCTTGTAGCTTCCTAAGTGATGATTACGAGCACTAAGAGTATCTTTTGTTCTAACATTTGGTCTTTGATCCTGGTTCCTGACAAAGAACTCCTAAAACCCTTGGAATTCTTGGGTGACAGCAGTGAGTTTTGTTCTAATGAGGTTATTAGTTGGACTCCTGGATGGGGGCTGGTCACCAGAAAGACCAAGCCATGAGTAGTAGCTTGGAATTTTCAGCCCCACCCCACTCCCATTCTTCAGAGAGGGGAGAGGGGCTGGGAATGGAGTTAATGAGGGATCATGCCTGCATCCAAAGAGAGAGCAGAGACTTCAGGAGGCAGTGCTGTGCTCAGCAAACAGTGAGGTGTGCGCTGATCACCTCGGCCCTCGGCCTTGCTCAGACCCTGGCATGGGCTGTCTCTCTTGGTGAGACCTGACCCCGAGTCTCATGTTTGCTCTCTCCTGCAAAAGGTACTTCAGCCTCAGAGGGAGCTTGGTCTCCCATGGACAGGTATTTCTTGGTTAATCAATCACAGGTTACAAAGGGACAGCTGTTGATGTAGCCTGGTGGGCAGCTGCCTACAGTGAATGCTTTGAAAGATACCAGCGAGGATCCTTGCATCGAAAACATTCCCCTGCATTTGTACCTTCATGGAGCCATCAGGATGAGGTGGGGTTTTACACACAAACATTCCTGGGAGAGGTAACAGCTTCCTTTCGGTTTACACTCTGATTCTCTCCAGAGATTAGTTTCTCATAACAGGCAAGATTGAAGGAAGGCTGAGATTCCACCCAAGGGGTAAAGTTTGTAGACAGGACCAGCTGGAGCCAGGTGCTCACTGTGCTGGTGCACCCATGCTAACTCTGCACAGAGGAGGTGTTTGAGTGGTGCAATGAAGAGGAGAGAGCCTTTGCTTCAGGGAGACATTGGGCGGCTCTGCATAAGGGAGACAGGTCTGATAGCACGCACATGCTTGCCGCAGGACAGGGAGTGAACAGTGTGTACTGACCACGTTACCGCTTCTAAGTCTTGGGAAGACGTCTGGACCAACTGAAGTTAGAATTTCAAGGAGAGCAGAGCTGTAGAGTTTTGAGCTACCACAGGAAACTTAGAAAGAGTATGCGAAGAGAAAAAACATGAAATGCAGATGAAGTAAACCTGACCACTGAGATCAGATTAAAAATAGGGTACGAGAGGAAAACCTATGAAAACAAAAAACAAGTCAGTTAAAAGGAAATGAAGGTGATATTTGGTGGAGAAAAGTGATGGGTAGTCACTGAAGACCTGAAATACGTACAGTTCTACCTCCCTGCCTCTTCCCACCCCACTCAGCTGTGTCTTTGCAGATTTTCAGCCGGTAGAATCAACTTCTCCCAGTGCTGGGAGAGTGCAGGGTGAAAGGCTCAGGCTCACGGGCCGGTGGGTCTGAAACGAGGCATGTCACTGGTTACTGCAAAACAAGGACTCGAGGTTCTTGACGGTGAGGCTGAGGACCACTCATGCCCTCACTGCTAAGAGTGGTCTAGTCTGTGTGATTTGGGCTTCTAGCATTGCTTTCTTGATTTATGCCGCAAGTCCTTACTCTAGCACAGAAAGTCTTTCCTTAACATCTTACCTGGCTGGGCCCCCAAATCCAAACAAGCCCTTATGAGCCTGCCTTAGATAGACCACTCCAAGCCATGATGAGTGACCTGTCTGACCTCCCGTGGCCAAACCTCACCCTCCAGGACTCAGTGTGTTTTCACTGTGGTCTTCGTCTCTTCCAGGGGATGGTCGTTTGGTCTGAAGGACTGCTAACGTCATGCCTACTCTTTGCTAGGCTTCCCGTCTCTGCATTCGAGCCTACCTCGAGGCTTTGCAATGCCTCCACTTCCACCTCCTCTCGGACCTGCAAGAATGTTCCCACTCGTAACCACGGACAGATTCTCTGTTACCCATAATGGCCCAGTCACTGGTAGATCTTCTGAACTGTATTTGTGTGGAATTCTGTTTAATTCATCATAGCTGCATTTTTGATTTTTTTAAAAAATTATTTATTGACAATAGAAATTTTCCATTTGAATTTAAAAACACAGTCTAGAAATTACAACAAAAAGACACAAATATGAGAGGGAAACAAAATTAGGGGATCAGTTCCAGAACTCCAATCTCTGGAGAAAAGGAATCCTGGAAACAATGTATGGAGATGAGGGAAGAGAAGACATGATCAATGACATAATTAAAGACAATCTTCCAGAACTGAAGGGCACACAAATCCAATTAAAAGGGCCAAGATTCACACCGTGACTCTGTAACAAGGCGTGTCACGAGTTTAGATCACTTCAGACAAAGAGAACATCTTGTAAGTTTCCAGAGAGAGAGAGAGAGAGAGAGAGAGAGAGAGAGACAACAAACCTCATAGGATCAGGTATCAGAATACATCAGGTTTTTTTTTAAAGAAAAACAACCCTGGAAGCTGGAAGACAACAGAGCCATTCCCTCAAATTCTGGAGGAACACATTTAATAGGAATTCTGTACTCAATCAAGCTACTAATAAAGTGAAAGGGTAGAATAAAAACATTTTCTGACATGCGAAGTTTAAAATTCTACCCCCCATAGCCTGGCTGCTGTGGCTCAGGGGATTGAGCGTCGTCCCATGGACTGAGAGGTCCCAGTTCAATTCCCAGTCAGGGCACATGCCCGGGTTTCGGTCTTGATCCCCAGTAGGGGGCGTGCAGGAGGCAGCTGATCAATGTTTCTCACATTAATATTTCTATCTCTTCCTTCCTCTCCAAAGAAAAATCAATAAAAACATATAAAAAAAATAATAAAATAAAGTAAAATTCTACCCACCATGATCCTTTCTTAGGAAACTACTAAAAGATATATTCCACCAAAAAGGAAGGAATAAAGAAGACACGAGCTTCAGGTAATTGGTGCCGCAATGCGGAAGGGAAGAGGAGGGACCCCCAGAGTGTGGTGAAGGGGGCCTGGGGTGCAGCGGTGCCCATGCAGCGGTCACCCCTTCAGATGGGCACAGATCCAGAGTCTCCGGGAAGGATGCGACTTCCTTTTGAACAGTGTGCTGTTGTAAACATTTAAAAACTATTACCAATAAAATTTTGTTTAAAAAAAAAAAAGTCTCTTGGAGGCAGTGCCTCGGGAAGAAACGATTGACAGATATGTCTGAATAACTGGGAGAATGATATGTGTGATGAAGAGATAAGTACATTAAATCTAAGAAAACAAAACCCAAATGTACAAAAGACCATTGTTAACTCCACAGGAGGGGGTATTATACTGGAAAGAAAAGTAACCATAGTATTCTTTGATTCGACTTTGTAAACACTGACTATTGAGCTATTCAAAATGAAGATATAACTTTATTGACAGTGCCGGGATGAGGACAGGCACATACATGGTCCAGGTGAACGGGTGTAGGGGTACAAAAGAACGTCAATTCAGTATATGCCACAGAAGGAAGTCAGTAGATAATGCTTAAAATTGAAAAAACAAAACAATGTAAGTGTCACTTAGGGATATAAAGAAAAATCCCTTAAGAATCAGTGAGAGGAATTCAGTGTGATAACTTCTGGGAAAGGAAGAAGTGTTGGGGGAGGGCAAGGAAATGATGCTTTTTAAATGTTTATTTTTTTTCTTTATTGATTTTAGAGAGAGAGGGAGAGAGAGAGAAACACAGATGAGAGAGAACATTGGCCGCCTCCTGCATGCCCCACACTGGGGATCGGGCCCACAACCTGGGCATGTGCCCTGACTGGGAATTGAACCGGCGACCTCTTGGTGCATGGGTCGACGCTCAACCACTGAGCCACACCAGCCGGGCTAATGATGCTTTTTATAAGAAGTCTCACGGAACTCCAGAGTTCTTTAAATCGTGTACATGCACAGTGTCGGTACCAATTAATGCAACATCACGATACCTAATTCTAAAAAGTGATCTGAGGTGCGTGTACGGCCAGGAGACCATCACACTTGGAGAAGAATCAAGGGTTAAGAGGCACAAACAACGAGAATCACTGTGACTTGATATTTGTCCTTAGTGAAAAGACCCCCTGCTTGCCTTAGGACAATGGTCAGTTGTGTGCTTACAGATAACCCAGCGTTTGTCTCCAGGAAAGACAGCATCTGAGAACCAAAAGGTGACTTCACACAGCTAGGACGTGTCTTCACGAAGCCCAGTGCCAAGTGGTAAAGTCAAAAACAACCTGACTTTTTGCACTGGGAGCCAACAGAACTGTAATCCCCCACTGTCGGGTGAAGCACAGAGTTCGCTCATAACAACATTATTTTTAGAATTTTGTGAGCTGGACGGGAAAACAGAAGGAACGGCCCCACATTAAATTATTCACTTGAATGACTCTCCAAATTGAAATCACAAAGATTGCAAGTACAGAGTTGTAACTACACAGGAACCCCATTTGAAATAATTTCAGATCCGAACATTGCCATACGGTTTTGTTGATTTCGACGGAGGCCGCCTACTCGTGTGGATAATAGTATGCAGAGTGGGGCCCTGGTGCTGGGGCCCTCTGCCAAGCCATCTCCGCCCCAGTCCACCCTGGCACCCAGATTCTCTTTGACAGAATCTGTAAGGATTCTACGACTTTTTAATGGGGCTGGAGGAGCTCAGGTTGGAACGGGACATGTAGACATAACATTAGTTGTTCTTCTGATGAGAGGACTCCTGCCATGAGGGCCATGTGGTTCATCTACAAGGTCATCGTGTGCCAGGAACACGAACCCCTTCGCTGCAGTCAGATGTTCGGCCTCTGCCAGCCAGTGTGTTAGAGCACCCCGCAGGAGAGACCTGTGCGGGTTTCCCAGCTCAGTGTAGAGTTGTACCTACATGATTCCTAATAATAAGTTAAATGATCACATTGTTTTCACTGGTAGGAGACATCTCTTCTTATCTCATCTCATCTTAACCTTCGCTTCTTTCCACCTGAAATCCAGGTCCTCCACAGAGGGACGGAGCCAGAGGCCGCTGGCTAAGGGGCCTCCGTTGAGACTTAAAAGGAGTGTGTCACACAGCTTTCTCGTAGGACATGGGGTGCCTGCTGGCTCAGAGCCACATGGGCCAGCACTTCGAGGTCTGAGGGACGCGCACTTTCCTGGGAGGCCTTCCCATCCTGCACTCAACTCATCTCAGGCGTGTCCACCCAGGTGAAACAAACCCTGGACCAATATTCCAAACTGCAATTTAATTTCAACATTTTTGCGAGCAGGGAGACACGGTAAAATCCTCTTCATTAAACGCTTTACATGGGATCCATTCAAAAAAGTATTTTCATTTCATCTTTTTGAGAAGTTAATTCTATAGACATGATGGAGTTGTACCAATCTCCACAGAGCCAGGCTTGCCTTTCTGCCGGGCCAACAATCCTCGGGGACCCTGCTGGTCAGCGGCAGCAGCAGGGACAGATGCGGAACACTGGTCCCTGGACAGCGGTCTCTGCGCTAGATGCTGTCACCTCAGTGCATTCAGCCTGCTGTCTCTTTCTGTCCCTATCTCCTCTCCACACACTGACCAGTAAGAACACCCTAAAATAACAGTGAGCCTGCCCTTCGTCTGCGTAAACCTTCCTGGGCTTCCTGCTGCAGGGACCCCAGATCCTAAACGTGAACCACCCATGGGTGTGTGAGCGGGCTCCTGGCCCCCGCCTCTTCATCCTAGGACGTGTCCCGGCCACAGTGGTCTTCCTTCTGCCCTCCAACTATTCCTCCCTGGAATATCCTTCTCAAATTTGTACCTCGCTAATTCCTACTCATCTTTTCATTGCAAGCTTAAATATTATTTCCTTCAAGAAAGCTGTCTGGACAGACCTGTACATAAAAAAGCTGGACCCCACCCCCAACGCCAAAAGGATTCTCTCTTAGGGCTTGCTGCATGGCTTCCCGACCAACCTGCAGTGACAGAGCTGGTTCTGTGTTTTGTAGGTTAACACTGATCTCCCCCGTCAACGCCAGGAGGATGGCCTCTGTCTCTTTATAGTCACCACCCCACGCTCAGCGCCCAGCCGAGCGCCTGGACACGTCAGGGGCTCGATGACTGTTCCCTGCACAAATGAATGGGTGTATAATCTCTCCCTGAGCCCCCGCACTTCCTGAGAACGGACACAAACGTCATTCCCTTACCCACTCACTTTGCATCTATTGCAGGCCCCAGCATATTTTTACTTTTTTATTATAATTTTTAAAAATGTTTTCATCGATTTTTTTAGAGAGAAAGGAAGGGAAAGAGAGAGAGAAACACTGATGTGAGAGAGAAACATCGATCAGCTGCCTCCTGCACGCCCCCCACTGGGGATCGAGCTTGCAACCCGGGCATGTGCCCTGACCCGGAATCGAACCGGGGCCTCTCAGTCCACGGGATGGTGCTCAATCCACTGAGCCACACCAGCCGGGCCCAGTATATTTTTAATATTGATTTTTTTTCTTTTTTCTTTTCCAGAAAGTGTGTAGTGGGTTGAATAATGTCCTTGCCATTATATCATCCTGGAACCTCACACTGTGACCTTATTTGGAAACAGGGTCTTTGCAAATGTACTTAAAGAACTTAAGATGACATCATCCAGGGTTCCAGGTGAGCCCTGCACACAATGACTGGAGGAGAGGACCCAGAGAGACACAGACACACAGGGAGAAGGGTATGTGGAGCTGGAGGCAGACACTGGAGGGATGCAGCTACCAGCCAAGGGATGCTGAGTGCCAGGAGCCCCCGGAAGCTGCAGGAAGCAGGGAGATTTCTGCCCTCCAAGTTTCCGAGGGACGCAGGGCCTTCCCCCATCTCGATTTGGGACTTCCTGCCTCTACAACTGTAAAAGAATCCATTTCTGCTGCTCTAAGCTACCCAGTGTGCGGTCATTTGTGATAGCAGCCTTAGAAAATGAACCCAGTGTTCTAACAGCAATGGTCTTACTGTGTAACCCTTATGACTTCTTTTCACAAAATTCCTGAATGGGAAACTGACACAGAGGTCAGGACCCACATTTAGCAAGTTGGTTTACAGATGCAGTTACAAACCCACAGGCACAACAGAAACAGAACCTTGGATTAAAGGGGCCGTCTGGGTGATTCCGTTTAACATCCCCACATACAAGCACTCTGCCCAGCATCCCTTCCAGAGGGCTCCCTGGCCTCTACTAGATAATGGGAAGCTCACTACCTCACAACGCTACACCCAGAGGTGGGACTTACAGGGTAAACGGTGTATTTGCCCTGTGACCCACAGCGGACAGACCGCAACAGCTACAATGTGTCCTAACAGCTCAAAGAGGCACAGCAGCTCGGAAGAGCGGCCACTCTGTGGTTTAAACACTGACAAAACCTTGCCTTGTCTTCCTTAAACTGAATTCAATTTTTGCAAGAAAGAAATGACAGAAATATTATTCAGTGACATGACTTTATTCAATTATCTCTGCCCAAATCCCTGTGGCAACTAAAGAATAGAGTTAATTTTTATACTTGTGACCAACACCCAGTCAAATGAAATCAAATCAACTAAAACTTCCTGAACACTTTCGGGGATGGGGGGGGGGGGGCTCAATGTTTTATTGAAGCAAAACACAGACTGAGAAAAGTACACCAGTCACAGCATAGAGCCCAGTGAATCCTCACGCAATGACCCGCCCGTATGGCCCACAGTCAGGTGAGAACCACAACCTCCCAGCATCCCAACCCCCTGGTGTCCCCTTCCGGTCACAGATAGCCCCAACGCCAGCCACTCTTGCAACTTTTAACTCATTAGACTAGGTTGTGCTCTGTGCCTGTGTGTGTGTGTGTGTGTTTCTTTTCTGTGACAGAATATACGAAACACGAAACTTGCCATTTTCATCATTTTTAAATGTACAGATCAGTGGCATTAGGGTTCTGCCTGTTTTGGGATTTGATACACTTGGAGTCGTACCGAATGTGCTCTTGTGAATGGTTTGTTCCAGGAGCATCATGTCGTTTCTGAAAAGACAGTGAGTGCATGCCATTTTAGGTCATTTGTCCACTGAGGAACAGCACGAGCGAAAGTCGAACGGGGTTTCAGGAGTGGAAAGTTCCCTGGAGACACTATGTTGCTGTCCGCTGTGCACAGTGCGGCTTTGAGCCCCTCAGATCACTCCCTTGGTGACCACCTGCACTCTGCAGGCAAAGTTTCACGGCCCGTGGTTTCTGAGCATCTGGGTGGGAGGCTCGGGGCCACCTCGAGCGGCACGGTGGCTGACCGGTGGGCCAGAGGGTACAGAAGCCCAGAAGGGGATGGACCTTCCCTTTCTGGGTCGAAGAAGATGTGGAAATTCTCATCATTTAAACCAGAAAATGTAAGGAGTGGCCTGAGCCTCAGATGTCATAACGACATTTATTAAATGAAAGCGACCCTGTAACCCTGAGCTCCTGATGGATGGGTGCTGTTCTAAAGGTTGTGCGGCACGCAGTTTCATGACCTGACAGAAACATTTTTATTTAGCTCTATAAGCCTTGTTCTACTAAATATCACTGTGCCCTCCGCACCCAAGGCTGTGGAATAGCCTTGCTCACCCTGTTTACAAATCCAGAGACTTTGGCCACACTGCAGAAGCTCCGTTGACTTCTGTTCCCTGGGGCCCTCTTGTGGTCAGTTCTCACCAGGGACAGGATTCCTCTCTGTGGCAGGCGACTTCTCACAGTTGTTGGACGTGGAATAGGCAGACCACACTGCAGGCGTGAGGACAGAGGGTGCTACTCTGGTTCTCAGTCACTTATCGCATTTAGGGTCCCATCTGTCCCTGCGTCCACCCTCTACTGTGCCTTTGCGACCTTAGCGCCTTCTCTGAAGAAGGATCAGGAAGCGTCAGGTGAGGAAGTTTCAGGGTGGAAAAAGGATCACCTACGACTAACGCAGTGGCATCACGGCACATATAAGGAGGGCGACAGGGAGCTGGGACATGGTCTTTATAAGGACTGTGCCCTCCTGGAAGACACGGTGATATCTCTTCCATGACAGCCCAACACAAAATCCTTTCTTCACCCCTCGCGCAGGTGAAGCCTCTTCCTGACAGCCGTGTCGCCAGAATGGACAAGGGTAAGAGTATGGTGTTCTTAATTGGGCATCATACTCATTTATCGTCACCATCCGTCACACAAAGGACCTTGCCAAGTACAAGGCTCGGACCCTCAATCATGAGCCACATGTGAGACCGCAGAGGTTTCGCTGAGCAGCTGCCACCGTCATATCCCATTATGTCTTCGAGAGCTTCCTTCCCGTCCAGCAGTGAGGTCAGACGCACGCCCCTTCCCCTCACTGTCCATCACAGCCTGGCAGGTGAGCCAGAGGACGGCTCGGAGTGGTGGTGCCTAAGGAGGCCCGAGTTCAGAGGTGACAGGGACTGTCAACATGACAGATTGCTTGTTTCATATGCAAAGGAGGAAGGAAGAGAGGGGCCTCCTGGGACCTCCGGCCTGCAGGCAAGCTGGGGGCAGGCAGGCAGGACCTAGCCAGGGCCCTGCGGAGAGGGAACAGTACACAGTGGCCCCAGAGCGGCTGAAGACCCAGCCCTGCGCTGAGCTCTGGTCCTGAGCGGGCGTCATGGAGTCCCAGCGAGGAAGGACTGTGGGACGCCTGAGCACCCTTTCTGCTCACAGCCCAGGAAGCGAAGGCACTGGAGGATAGCTACATCCGTCAGGTCCAGGCCTGGCTATCCCCCGGGCTGGAGGGGAAAGCCAGATCACCTGCCTCCTAAAACAGAGCTCCTTCTCCTGACTTCACAGCCTCCAACCCCAGAAAAAGCAGCCTTCTCAAGCACGCGTCAGTACAGCACGCCAGCGGAGACGTGGGGCAGGGGCTGCACATTCGGACTCTGTAGGAAAGGGCGAGGAATCTGCGCTCAGCCCCCATGTGGGCCTAAGGCAGCTCACATTGAGGAGGTTGTGCTGATTGGGGGGAGGCTGCAGGGACCTCTGCGGCTCTCCAAAGCGGGCCTTCACGCAGGACCACTCCACGACACTGTTCCTATCACGGGAATGGCTTGTCACACCCGTTCACACATTCAAATGCCCTAACAACATGAAGAATCGGAGGATTTTAGACCAAAAACTTATTCTTAAGAAAGGAAAATTGAAACTGAAGGGAGAAGGGTTTAAATGACATGTGTCTCCCTCCTATCTACCTGTCCCCCTCACCCCCCAAAAAGAGCAACTATGAGAGAGAAAGCGCTCGGGGAAAGTATGGAGGGAGGGGTAAGAGAACAGAGTTATCATTACTCACAGTGTCAACTTGGAAAGAATCCTTAAGTAGCACACAATCATTGAGTGGTTTCACGGAATAACCAGAACCCAACGACCAGCCAGTCGTGCGGCAGAGTTAGAAGTGAGGGTGGGTGGGACACTGCTCCACAGTGCCGTCTTCGGGCACTCACCCTCCAGACAGTATCGTTCCTTTTCCCGTACAGCGCAGCCCTTCCAGCTCAGCACACAATGCTTTTCCTTTCTAAACATTTTTTTAAACACTGCAAAATTCAACAAAATGTTATGGAGCTCATTTTAAAAATGTCCCACCCTAAATGAACTGCGTTCATCCTTGCTTGCTCCTTTTCTGGCTTTGTCTGTTTAGCTGGGTTTTATATAGCTATAAACATAATGTTCCCTGAAATGGTCAAATAATAATGCAATGTAGTCGAAGTCTCTCCCAAAGGTGCATTTCCCATGAAACGTGGTGGCGGTTCCTAAGGGGTTTAAACGCTCCCTTGCCATGGACCCTGAGGTCAGCCAGACTGGTTTAGCATCTTCACTCTGCCTCTTAGTAGTAGTGTCCTCAGTATTGCCATCTGGTAAGTGGGCTCAGAACAATCATGGCGTTTACCACGTACATCCACTTCAAGGATTATATATGACACCTATAAGGTCCTTAGGTGGGCCAGGAGCACGGTAGTTTTTAGAGGTAGAGCTTAAACAGACCTAAAGTCCCCAGGTGGCAGTCTGTAGTCCTAGCATCCAGGCAGTTAAATCCTCATCAGCCCGGCCCACTCACTGTTTTTATCTCCCTTTCGCAGGAACTTGGGGAGTGTTTTGATTACGCACATCTGGCCAGCCAGAACCACTGCACTTAGCACAGTGCCACGGGCTATTACAGGCTCACCACTTCCGTTCTGATGATAATGATGACAACAGCAACAGCACCACTGAAAATGGCTAAGAGATGAACAACCTGAAATTCAAAACTTGCCCGAGGAGGGGCCTTCTCTCCCTAGCTCTGGGCTGAACACAATAAACATAATCATCTCAATCCTAGATGCAATTAAACACTTCCCTGCAGGAAGCTGAAAGTAAAAGAGCCATCAAGCGCCTGGGGGCTGCCCTGGGGAGTGTTTCCACGTCTTCTACTTGCTGCAGACTCGGTTTCAAAATATTAACCCACCATTAAGCACCCAAGATCCCGAGGGGTGTGCAGGTGGCCAGAATGGTGTCGGAAAGCTTTGTCCTTGGTGCTTTAGGGATTTTTTTTCTTCATTGATTTAGAGAGAGAGGAAGGGAGAGGGAGAGAGAGACAGAAACATTGATGAGAGAGAACATCGATCGGCCACCTCCTGCATGCCCCCCACTGGGGATTGGGCCCACAACCTGGGCATGTGCCCTGACCAGGAATTGAACTGGCGACCTCTTGGTGCCTGGGTGGACGCTCAACTACTGAGCCACACTGGCCGGGCTATTTAGGGATTTTTGATTGTCTTTCTTCTGGTCTCTCTTCCTTGTAGTAGTGAAAGTTCAGTTTTGAACAGGTCACTGGTTTCAGTGGTTTTCCAGAGCTTCCTGAGCGCCCAGGCGCTGTGAGCCCGTGCCACGGGAGGCTAAGCACTGTCCTGTTTCTCCAGCCTGGCCTGTGGTGGTTTCTGGACATGATACATTACAGAGGTGTACCCGAGGAAAGACCTGACCCAAAGAAGCAGACAGATTGGGCATCAAATTCCACAAGTCCCTGGGCCCCTGCACTGACAGCGCTGTCAGACGTGTCCTGGCCAGGCCCCAAATGGCCTCTCTCTGCCGAGTAGGAAAATTAAGCAAAAGTCAAAGAGATGGAATGGAGAGAGCTCTGTCCCTGAGAGGACCAGGGTACAGAGCCAGAGTTGGATGAGTTGAGAACAGCAATGGAAATACGTTTCAGTGTGCTAAATCCTGTTCCATAACAGGGTCATATTTATTATTTCCATTTTATTTTTCAAATATGTTTTCACTGATTTCAGAGAGAGGAAGGGAAAGGGAGAGGAGAAAGAGAGAGAAGCATCAATGAGAGAAAAACATCGGTCGGCTGCCTCCTGCACGCCCCCTACTGGGGACCAAGCGTGCAACCTGGGCATGTGCCCTGACCAGAAATCGAACTGGGGACCTCCTGATGCACAGGGTGACACTCAACCAATTGAGCCATCCTGGCTGGGTGCCAACAGGGTCATTTTAAATATTAAGTAAGTGGAAAAGTACTGTATTTGACTTTGATACCTTCAAATTCCACCAAGATATGTGCAAGACTTATCGATGCAGTAAAATGCAAATATGCAGACTATGCATGTATTTAGTAGCTCAGACACATGGCAAGGTCAGTGACTTCCCAAACTAGGTAGAAACAAAGCAGCAGTGAGTGGGGCACATGCTATGCCGCTGTCACAAGGAATCCCAAAGATGGCATCTTTGCCCACCTCTGTCCCCAGGTGTGGCGGGCCAGTGGCACCTCACATCTCCTAACTACAGGCAGCCAAATCTAAGGTGCTCGGATTCTCAGAGCCCTCCACCTCCTTCCCCAACCTCTAAATCTGCAGCCAATTTAAAGTCTGACAGGACACCAAACGCCTTGGTGAGTCAAGTTGAAGCTTCAAAGACTAGAGGTCAAACCCTACAACAGATTTGTAGTGAATTATTTCATTTATCATTCAACAAACGTTTATCGAGAGCCTTCTGTGTGTCAGGCCATGTTCTCAGCAGTGAGCAGAGAGGAAAACAGACAAGGCATTGGTCCCATGCCCCTCACAGCCTAAAGCGGGAAAACGGACAACCACAAGCAAGCAGGGTTACAGTGTAACAGTAACTGCTGTTATCTAAGTTAATATAGGGTCCCAGTAAGAACCACTATTTTAGGTGGGACAGTGTTCCACTTGCCATACTGTGGAGCCTTTGGCTTTTGTGTGCTCACTGGCATAATATTTGGTATTTGGTATTCTGTTGGACATGAAGATTATTTCCCAATCACATACGGTCTCCCAGAAACAAGCTTCTCTCCTCTGTAAACCTTTATTCCTGAGCAACATCCTGTCTCCCCTCCTTCTACCCCTCTATGTTGGGGTGGGACGGAGAAGGTGCACCTGGGAATAAAATGCAGTCGTATCTAAGGTTAGTGACATCAAAGCAGCTTCTCTTTTCCATATGCTACAAGAAATACTTGTTTATGGTAGAAAATTTGGAAAATTATAGTAAAGTATGGAGAAGAAAATTAAAATCGCAATCTCATGCAGTGGGAAGACTACAATTAACATTTTGGTGTGCTCCCTGCAAATTCTGGCAGATCTCTCTCTCTCTCTCTCTCTCTCTCTCTCTCTCTCACACACACACACACACACAAGTTCACATTGCACATTCTGTTTCTTTATGTTACATTTTTTCCACTTAACATTACATCATGAGTATATTCTCATGGACAATAAAATACGTTGAGGATATTTCAGGAGCATGATGTTCTCTCCTATAATTACACCATACTTTAATCAGCCATTTCCATATGGATGGCAATGTAGACTAGTCCCCATTTTTCACTGTTGTTAAAAATGCAGCTGCAACAGCAACTTTAAAAATATATATATATATATATCTCCATTCCACATCTTTAATTATTTCGCTAAAAAAGATTCCAGTGAGAAATACTGGATCAAGGGTGAGGGTAACAAATGTTTTTAAGGCCTCTGATAAAAATGCCGCATTTGTTTCCGGAAACCTGGCCAGTGCACAGCAGCCTTCCCGGCGGGGTCCGAGGGTCCCTGTCCTCCCACACACTCAAGAGCACAAACGCACTGCACCTCTTCAATTCTGTTATTTCAACAGTAAAAAAAACAACCAAAAAACAGTCTCACTGCTATTAAAAAAAGCTTATTAATTTTTTTATTCACTGAATTGAAAAAGCGTCTATGTATTATTCATTCATATGGTTTCTTCCCTATGAATAGTAAAATGCACATAAAATTTGCCCATTTTTTAATGGAGCTGAAATTTACTTTTTAATTCACTGTGTAACAGTTTTGCTAGATAAGGCTTCTTTCAGTGACTTCATAGTTGTGTTAATCTCTGGAACATCTGTAACTGACCGATAGCAGAGCTTACCATACAGTTACTGTGACATGCATCATGAAAAAACATCTGGTGCTGGGAGGTTCAAAGATGGCACTCGGGGTTCACCCACCGGAATGGAATAGAGGTGAGAATGGCATGGCCACGCCTGGCATGCGGTGCAAGTATTGCCCGTCCTGCCCCAGGCGATCTCCTACTGACTGGCACCGACCTCCTGGCCCCTCTCCACTCCCCTGGTCAGAGCCGGACCCCGAGACACCTTTGATCTCTACATTTCCTCTCTCCTTGGCATCACTGTTTCCCTGACCCATTCTAATTTCTATTATTAGTTCAAAAAACATTTTAGCTAGATGGTGATTTGGGACTTAGACAATCAGTCTTTCTGGACAATGACTAGCTGTACACATTCAAACATGACCTTGGACTTGAACAGATCCAGAATAATGATTATGCAACTTACTATGATTTCATTAGCCCCAGCATATGTGAGCTTGGGCTAGCTGTTTAAACTCTCTGAGAATGAGTTTTCTCACCTGTAAAATAGAGATAAGTATATGAATCTTACAGTTCAGATGTCCCCTCCAAGTTTAACAACAACAAAGAATCTTGCAGGAGTTGTTGTGGGAAGGCAGGACTGGGGGGACAAATAGAGCAGATTGCCAGGAACAGACGGGACACAAAAGGAATCTTATTTATATGTTCAGCCCTTGAATTCCTGAGCATAGTAAGTAACAGGGGACAAGGAGATAGTTTTTGGTACTAAGCTACCCAGATTTTGCTCCTGCAGAAAGGGCTCCCAGACCATGGTTCTTGGTCCATTTCACCCAGGATCCTTTCCTCCAGCTTAAATGAGAGCTCTGTTGCTTCCTAGGTTTCCTGCATTTTTGTTGCAATGTAGCATTTTATTAAAAACAGCAAATCAAATTCACTTTCTCACTTATACTTTTCTTTCCTCCTAGCCTTTTTATTTATCTTTAGAAAATTGCTGATTGGGTCTCACACGAGCCAGGGAACACATTCTCGACTTTCTAAAGCTCAGCTCCCTGCAGACTTGGGCACAGTGACCACGACCGTGGGAACAATTTCTTCACCTTGTACAGCTGAGCTACCTACAGATTCTGATGCAGTGACCACGACCTGGGTGTGAGCGTGGGTGTGACTGCTCGTGGTGGACACTCAGAACATTTCAGGGGAGACTGATCAGTGTCCTTTGGTTGACATCCTCTCTGACATCCACTCCTGTGGGGTGTCTATGTAAATGAGCTTTGACATCTTTGGGCCTTGGCTTCTGCTATTGAGCGTGATCCTGTCTACCCGTGTTCTGGGTTATGGTTTTTCCAACATCTTGAAGCCACAGAAATTTGACACGTAAAAAGGTATGAGATACGGTTTTTTTGGTTGTTATTTTGTTTGCCAATTCAAAAGTAGAGAGGTAAGAAGATGAACAAGAGGCCTAGATATTACACATTTTACTTAGAATTATTCATCAAGAAACCATCAAAGTTAGCACAAAAATATCGGGCTCATGTCTCCCTATCCAAGCAATGGTTATTAAGCAAGCATACAGCAATAGAAAAAAAAAGTTATACAGATGATAAAATTAAAATTAAATGTCAGAATACAAATGAGGGAAATGATTAAGCATTGTAATATCACTTCTCTGTCTCTGTCCTTGTTCCCTTTCTGGATAAAGTACGATACATGTCTCCCAGGCCCACGTCCAGTTTGCTGAAGGGCATGGTCTTCTCTTTCATGCTTTGCACACACTGTTCACACAGCCTAGAGACCCCTTCCCTTCCCCGTATCCCCTCCCTCCTGCAGCAGATTGCTCTCCTGTTCAACTCCCCTTCCCACTGACACGTCAGCTCAGACGGTCTCCCCATCAGACGTCCTCTGATCATCTCTCCTCATCCCAATCTGAGAAAGGTGTGTGTGCTCAGGTTCCTCGCTCTTCTCACAGCACTTTTCTCGCCATATTTTTGTGTTTGTTTACTGTGGGGAAGGCGTTAGTTTGTGAACTCCTTAAGGGTAATACCTGTCATGTTTCATCTCCCCAGCCCATATCGTACATAGCACCTGGTCTGAGGCGTTTGGTGGTGGGTGGGGAATGGATGAGTGAACAAATAAACAGATGTACATACAAAAGTGCAAAGCAGTTTTGGGGTACTACTTGAACTGAGCTAGCAGCATCCTGAATCGTTCTTGGTCACAGATGCTCTGCTGCGAAGTAAAAATTAGACCGAAACGTGGTGATGGGAGAAACGAACAGGATTCCGATAGCCTCCCAGAAATGTCAAACATAGGAGGAAACGATGTTTACAAATAGTTACCAAGAAATAATAGAACCTAACTGCACTGACAAACTATTTCACAAAATCCTAAAACACTGCCGTCGTGCCCTAGGTTTTCAGAATCAGCATCATTTGTAAACCGTGGTGTGTGGCTCTCTCCTTGGGAGGACCACTAGAGGGCGATCGTGAACCCAGGGCTGTGTTCTTAGTACTGTGGGAGCTCAAACATGATGAGCGAAGATGTGACTTGGAGTGGTGGGCACACAGTGCGATACACAAATGATGTATCATAGATGTGTACCCTTGACACCTATGTAATTTTATTAACCAATGTTACCCCAATACATTTAATTGAAAAGAAAGAAAAAAAAAGCCCCTGCACACATTGGGTTATCTGACCCAGACCTGTGTTTCTAGAGTTCAAAATTCCAATGGGTTTTTAAATATAGATGGCATCATTTCTACTTTGGGGACTCACTGTTGTTTAGCTGTCACCCTCACTTTATACTCTCACCTGTGTCTGAGTGCCATAGGTTCAGCAGGTGCTGGGGTCAGAACGGGCTTCACCACAGCCTCATCAGGATGACTCTGTAAGGGGTCAGCATCCTGAAACTGACCAGCGGGCTAGCGGGCCTCGTTCCTGTCTGCAGGTCACCCAGCTGCCCTAGGCTCTTTGTCACCACGGTGCATTTAAAATGTCATTTGGGTCTAGCATGTAAAGGAAGGTTAAACTTTGAAAACTAGATGTCAATTACTATGATAGATTTAAAATAAAATCCTCACCATTTTAGAGATAGGGGAAGAGGGAGAGAGAGAGAGAGAGAGAAGATTGATGTAACAGAGAAGCATTGAGCAGCTGCCTCCCGCAAGTGCCTCCACTGGGGATGGAACCTGCAAGTTAGGAATCAAACCAGCAACTTTTCAGTGCGTGGGACGATGCTCCAACGAACTGAGCCACCCTGGACAGGGCCCTGTGGTAGATTAGAAAACATTTTTTTTTCTTTATTGATTTTAGAGAGAGAGGAAGGGAGAGGCAGAGAGAGATAGAAACATGGATGAGAGAGAACATCGATTGGCTGCCTCCCGCATGCCCCCCACTGGGGATCAGGCCCACAACCTGGGCATGTGCCCTGACCAGGAATCAAACTGGCGACCTCTTGGTGCATGGGTCGACGCTCAACCACTGAGCCACACTGGCCATCCCCTATGATATATTTTTAATAAATCAATTATTAATCTATGTATCATTCAACAAAAGTTTGTTGAGTACTTTTTACGGGCCAGGCCGTGGTCTAAGCAGGACACTAAGTGATCTGAGCAGCGGGACACAGCTCAGCATGACAAATATGTGGTTTTAGGTCCCCAGGCCACTGGACACATCCCAGGGAAGCTCTGTGATTCCTTCAGGCCCCCGTTGTCTTTTTCAGTCCCACTATGTGCATAAGATAGAAACACTTGGCAGAAACCCCACCCTTTCCGTGTGAGTGGCGGCAGCTTGTGCATCAAATAGACAGTTGTGTCCAGTGATGGAAAGAAGTTTCACACAAACAGCCACATTTCCTTCAACCCACACTAGCTGCCTTTCAGATACAAATACCAAGTCCCAAATCCATGTTTAAGAAGCAGCAGAACGCCTAACACTCCTCTAGCCATCTCGCCTCCTTGCTTCCTCTCCCCAGAAATCCATTTTGGGGTTGCTGACAACTTTCGTGAACTGGTTTCAGAAGCAGGAATTTTCAGGGATCAACATTCCCAGGAGGATCGCCATCGCATCTGAGCCACCGACAACTGCCCGCTCCTATCCCTGAGAGAGGGGCAGGTATGCAACGCACTCGGAAAGTAATGAGACAAGTATTCCTGTACGGTGTAGGACCCCCAGTCTTGTTATTTTATAGCCACACGTTGCACAGTGTAATTACTTAAGGGGCTCCTGGGCGACAACACCAGAGGCACAGCTGTGGATACAAAGCCCAGGATAATTCCACCACCTGGGAACCAAGTGCCCAAAGCTCCCTATCAGGATGCATGACGGCTACTAGAGGCGGGATTAGTCAAAAATTAGAGCCAGAACAGACGTGGCCAGGCTGCCGCACCTCCCCCAGCTCAAAGGAAAGACAGGAGGGAGGCCAGGGGAAGGGGGTTGACAACATCCTCGGTGTCCTACAGCAGCGGACACAAAGGTTGACAAGACATGAGTCAACCCAAGAAGCCGCGGTCATGGGGACACTCTGAACCCACAGAACAAGAAGAATGGAAGCGTGTGGCTAAGAAAGACAGAGGCCGCCCGCTGCCCCGCACCCATCCTGCCCCCAGGCTGCTGGCGGGGGGCTGTGTGCCTGTCCAGAGAGCACGCCCTTCCTTCCACGCGCAGCGCGACCCCGGCACCTGCGTCCAAGCTGCTGGGGCCCCCGAGGAGAAGCCGGCCATCACCCCTGCAGTCAGTACAATCTGAACTTTCAGGACGGGAGAGGAACCTCTCGCAAATGTTAAATATAATTGGAAATAGTCTCTATACGATTTTCTTTAAAAATGACTGTGTGGAGCAATTTTCCAAATTACTGTGACTGCTTTTAAAAGCCTCAAAATGTATTTAAGTCAGGACTTAACAAATACATAAAAAATATTTTTTTAAACACATGGGCTGTCCATGTTATAAGGACACAGAGAAGATAATAAACTATATCGTGTGAAAAAAATAAAATACTTTCCTTCAATATTAGAGACACATGATTATATTTGTTGTATTTTATCATGTACAAGGGCGGAGAGTTAGCATGTACTTGACAGACACTCGAAATGCTATCGCATTGCATTTATAAAGCTCTCCTATGCCTGTGAAATACTTCAGACCTACTTTTACAGTCACAGAATGTCAGCGCGACGAGAGGGCACTTAGATGGCAAGAAACTCGCCTAATGGCACAGAGCTACAGCAGGCCCTCAGATACCGTGGTTTGCTGCTTCACTCTAACGTCGATGAGACGCCAGAGGAACCTAACCCTTGTTTATATCAATTAACCTACAGCAAAGTTGGTTTTGTTCTCGAGTCCCAGAACCTTTCAACAACATTAAGTCCTCACTGTACTTAGTCTCAGTATGAGAACATAGATCAACCATTTCCCATATAGTTCCTTGGTGAGACGTTTGCTCTGAGAAGTGGGAAACGGGAGAGACTCTCAGCTCCCCTGGATCCAAACACTATCAGATACCTGGACCCTGTGCAGTAACTTCCCATCTCTGTCCACGATCTAAACATAAGAAATAGTTCAGAGAGAAAAAAAAAATGGGGGGAGGGAAGGTTATTCTTTCACCTGTCTAGATTTTTTCCATTTGATTCCATTCCCTTTTAGTTTTAAGACAAGTTATGCCATTTGAGCACATTTTCCAAAAAGAAGCCTTTGAATAGGTAACATACTGACCTTCCATGATAAAAAGACATTAGAGGAAGCAGTGTGAAAACAGGATGATGAAACCCATTAAATCCAGCCCACACGCCCAGATACATTCCGCCGGCTCTTCCGCTGCCCCCCGACATTCCCTCATCCTCCTTGATGCTCAGACCTGGCTTCGACTTAATAACTTTGTGTGGAGTTTCAAGCAGAATAAAGAGGTTTTAAAAAAAGCCAATTTCATATTGGAAATAAAAGTGGATGGTCAATGTTGTCAGATGTCATTTGATAGCCTATAAGAGGAGGTCTGTGAAGAGGGCATCAGATTTGACAACAGGGAGATCATTAATGATATTTTCTAGAATGAATCAGCAGGATGATAAAGTCACTCAATTGTAGGGATGAAAAGTCTTTCCTTCTGTCTAAGAAGGAAAGAGGAGAGGCTGGAAATGAAGCAGTAAATCAAGCAGAGGCTGAGGCTCCTTTTTCATTCTGCTTTGTTTTTTGAGATATTTTATATATATATATTTTTAATACTCACCCAAGGATATTTTTCCATTGATTTTCAGATAGAGTCAGAGGAAGGGAGGGGGAGAGGGAGAGGGGGCGAGAGAGAGAGAAGAAGAGAGAGAAGAGAGAGAGAGGAGAGATACAACAATTGGTTGCCTCCCACATGACCCCAACCAGGGCCAGGGATCAAACCGCAACCGAGGTATGTGCCCTTGGCTGGAATCGAACATGTGACTATTTGGTCCACTGGCCATTGCTCTAACTGCTGAGCCAAACCAGCCAGGGCTCTGCTATGTTTTTAAACAGGAGTGACATATCTAAAGCCTGTGGGTAAGAAGCCTACAGACAATGAGATACTAGAAATTTTAAAAATTAAGGAAAACCTGAATTGACAGAACATTGCAGAAAAGAGAAGGGCATAGTGAAAGTAATTTGCCCTGAATTAGAGAGAGAAAAGCTTTTCCTATAATCCTGGAGAAAAGGCAGTGAAGGTGGGTTTTGATGTATAAAATTGTCTATGTATGAAGATAGGTAGATGAAATAGTTCACCACCAAGAACCTCAGTGTTCACTACAAAATAGGCAGAAGGTTCCTTTGGAAGTTTATAATAGCTGATACAGAAATGAGAACTGAAAATGATCAATGGCATGTAAACGCATGGTCCAGTATCACGGAAGCCCAAGAAAAATGGGGACCATAAATTTGTAGTGGCAAAAATCCAGATCAACAGCTGAATGTCTCTGGAAGGCAGGATATAGACCCTAGAAAGCAGATCATTGGTCTGAACAAAAAAAATGACAATTTGCAGCGTAAATGCTCCCACAAAGCCAAAGGAGCAAGATTTTTAGGATGGGAGTGAGAAGGAGCTGAAGTGGGTCATACCAGGACTAGTCTGGATAGAAAGGAAACATACTTTTTTTTTTTTTCAATAGAGGGACTCTAGTGCTTTGAAATGATATGAACATCAATAAAAATAACATGTTTGAGAATTAAAGGGGGCATTATTAATAATCATGTCATGACAGCAAGTATAAACAGGACTGACCAAGAAAAAAATTGGTATGTATAGGAAACCATACTCAAGGGTGTATAGAGATAGTCGCTGGGCTTGCAAAGATCAAGGTACTTGACCTCGAGCCTAGTTTTAGATGGTCTATGATGAAAGTAAGAGTCAGGATGATAAGGCTGAGCATGGGCTGTAGTGCAAATTCTCAGAGGATCTGGGAGAGAGATGAGGAGGTTGGTAGAAAACTACAAGTAGGGTTGGCATGTGTATGACAGGGAGGCAGTGATCTGGGCCCCAAGGCTAAGGCAACTAGATTCCATTTTATGTAGGCCCCTTGGTTAAGGCGACTAAAAGACTCCATTTTATCACCAATAGACATTCCTCGATATTCTTCCAATAATAGGTTAATTATCCCTAGACGTAAAGGAATTTTGCCCAAGATTATAGTTGCCCCATGAGTTGGGAGGCATTTGCAGTTTCCTGAGTATAGGTATTTGCAGGTACTTGTGCCTGTCGGTGAATAATGCTAATTTTGACTTCTGTAGTCTCTGTCACTCCCACTATTGTACTGGTTCCCTGAGGGGAGGGGGGCAAAAGGAGGAGGGAGTTTCTGTCTTTAAAATGGGACGAGCAAGGAGAATCGGGGCTGTTGATCTGAGGGGAGACTATGCCCTCCGCAGCCCGCCGGTGAAATAAAGTGCTCCTTTACAATTCGGCCATGCGTCTCTGGTTATCTCGCCGTCAGGTTATAACAGCAGGAACATCAAAGAACGGGTGATGGATGAGCTGGAAAAGTAGGGATTGGGAAGAGATAATAAAGATCCCAAAAGAATAAGGATTAGACAATAATTCTGTGCCTCGAGGCACATGGGGACGAGAAGCATGGGCAGCAACCACTTGGAAGGGGCACTGTTTCATCAGATGGAAATGAGAGGTGTAAAAGCCATTCGTCTCAGCAACATTTGGTGTGGATTAGCTTCTTTTCTCCCTTCCTAAGAGAAAACATGTAACGCGGTAACGTGTAACATCACACATCGTATTACCATAGTTTACTACAGCATCTATAGTTCTATTATATTGTCTCCTGGGTAGGAGGAAGGAAACTCCCACAGCTTTATGTGTGTGTTTCTGTGTGCTGAGAGTTGTTCTCTTGGGAACAAAGAGAAAGAAGCTCCGGGCTGTGGCCTTTAGCACAGTTAATAAAAACACAACCATTTCCTGAGTTGTTATTGCTACGCTCTTTCAGGACGCGTAACACTTCAAGTATCGAGGCTACTGTAGCTGGGACATCAATAAGAAGCACTAGACCTTATTAAATTAAAAAAAATTAAAAAGAAATTGCTATTTTGGCAAAGTCAAGGTGAAAACACTTGGAAAGATTTTTAAATACAATATAGATGTACCTGATTGTATTGAAAAATGGATTTCTACCATCGGGATAAGTCCTTATCAGAAGTCACCATATGTTGCTTAACTAGAACATCTCCAAAACAATGCTAGTCATTGATTAGAGGCTATCATAGATACAAAGCACCGTGGCCAATGAATTTTAGCATGACAATACCTTTGTTATAAAGAGATTTGTATGGGTTATTTATTAACTCCCATTGGAACAAAATATAATTGTGCGCTTGCAATGCTAGCCAGTCAATATCCTGTACTACTCAGGGTCATGATGCCTGTACTTTAAGGTACACAGCTGGGATCACAAACATTATTCTCTTCCCTGGCAATTCCTCAAGTGTTTCCATTTTCACAATAGTTCAGCCTTCATAAGCTGACTCTGGCAGTTGGCACAGGAAGAACTCATCTACATTGTAAGATACCAACTATATTTCTGGGTAATTGCATATGAGAAACTCAACAGCTATTCATTGAGATTGGGTAGACAGTGATGTGTGGGATGGAAAGAATCAAGCTTATATTTTTGCTCAGGGAAAAAGATATTCCTATGGAACTATATTAGACATCCCACCATATCTATGAAACAATCTTCGTACATCGTAGAAAAAATGCAGCAGACATTCATGAGAAGAGGCCGGTGGGGGAAGTTTTAGGTAGAAAGTAAAGAAAGTGGGACATAAACTGGATGAGGAATAACAGGGGAAATTTGATTTGGAGACTATGGAGGAAAGAAGTGTATGTGTGTGCGCACGCGCTCCTGCCTGTGCGTGTGTGTTTGTGTGTGTGTGTGTGTGTGTGCGCGCGCGCGCGTGTGATTTGATAGAATCATGCAAAACAGTAACTTATAGAACATTCACTATATTTGATGAGGTGTGTTCTTTTTGCATAAACAGATTACTGTAAGGCTTGAAATTATAGACTCATCACTCAAAGGAAGACTGAAAAATGTATCACTCCACACTAAATTTACACATGAGGAAACAAAAATTTATCTGAAGTGATATAAACACTTTAATGAACAGAATTAAAAACTCTGTGAATACACTAAAAAACTCTGAATTGTGTATGTGAAATGGGTGAGTTGTATGGTATGTGAATTATATCTCAATAAAGCTGATACCAAAAAAATTAAAGTACACATTGGAAATATTGGGACTAGAACTTGTCTGGTGAATTCCAAATCAGAGAAAAAAGTAAGAATAACTCAATCAAATCACGACACCAAACAGAAAAAGTTTTAAAGATACGAACTTTCGTACTGCCTCAGACCTCACGGTGCGCCTCTTTATCTCTCAGACACCACAAGTAACTACATGTGTCATTGTGTCTGATCACAGGATTTGAGGAACTCACCAACAAAAGAGCTACATTTCATTTGTCATTTTCCCTAAACCACTGATATTCTGATTAGTGGATTTATGAATGATCAAAAATATCTAAAGATGAGTAACAATTATTTTACAGTTCTCCCTCTTAAAGCAGCTGGGGTAATAATAGTGATACCATCTGACTTGTCAAATGTGCAGCCATCACAAATCACGGGTAGGGGAAGAGTGGGATCCAGATCCCCAGCCGCCTCAGAGGACATGACCGAACACAGCTCCTGAGGTTCCACGGAAACATCCAGGGCCACACAGCATTGCCACACGTGACCCCAGCATGAAGCCACTCCTAGCCTGTTGGCTGCACATTTGTGGCGGGGGCGGGGGGGGGGGGGGCAGGGTCTTGAGGATGGCTCCAGTCAGCTTGTACTCTAAGCTCTGAGGCTCACAGCTATGCGGTTAGCCTATAAATCTCACACCTCGCCCTCCTCATCAAGTTTTAAAACTGACATTTCCTCTTTCTATATATACACGGAAGATTTTACTCACACTATGTTGTAGTTTTGTAAACTTATTTTTCTTTTATAGTTGATCCCTGGGGAAGAACACACATTCATTCAGTTATTTCTTCATTCATTTATCCAAGCACATGTAACTAACTCCACGTGACCCAGTCCCATCCTAAGGATGGTCATGCTACTCTATTTCCTATGCCCTGGAAGGGTCCCTTCATAAAGACCCTCTCCTTTCAACTAGTTGATAGTCTATATTTTTAAGAACCACGGGAAGCATGGTAAAACAAGAGGGAGCATGGGTTGCCAGTGGAATTGGAAAAAAGGACCAACTCTGTAGACCATCATCTGATAATCATACTCAGAGAGAGTTAGGGCCCTCATTAAATAAGAAAAGAAAAAAAAGAAGAGGGAAAAAAATCTCACTAATTCCTCCTCCCCACTGGATATTCTTTCTTGTAATAGGTCAGCTCTGATGCAGAAAAATTCTTAAATGAGGCAGAAATAAATTAATATACTCTCCTAAGTTAAAAAATGAAAGAGAATCACAGCAAACAATTCCCAAGAAGCTCAACATTAATGGATCAAATAAAAATGCCAGGTGTTTTTGAACACTGATTGTATTTCAGACTGTTAAAAAGATGGGCTACTGTACCCAGGCTGAAGGGCTTTGAACCATTTGGCTGGCTTTAAGGAGCAAGGAAATGTACTCATTCCCTAGAATAGGTGTTTTTCACATGTCTATTTGTCCTTGGGATTTGGAAAGAGCTGTGCAAAATTCTATCTTAAGAAAAAACTCAAGATTCTCTCTTGTTTAATGTTTTGACAAGACTGCATACAAACACCAGGGGTACAATTAAAGTCATTCATGGCTTGTTGCTGACCAGGGGTGTCTCCTACCTCGCAGTGGATCTTTGCCCTTAATTTGTAATGGCTTTATTACTTCCTAAGGATTTCATTGGATTAATTGCTTGGTAGAAGTGAGTGGCAGAACATAAGACACCCAATTCAACCTAGGCCTTCTTAAGCTTGATGAGTGGTACCTAGACTTTGATTTCTACCTTTCTTCCAAAATTCAATTCAATTTCACAGAGTTAAATAAGGTAGGTGATCTCATTGTAAGAGTGTGAATTTAAATTAAACTCAAAACCAAGAGCAGATGATACCCTTTAATGATAATGAAGAAAAATATAGGAAAATATGAGAAGGTGTCTGTTACACTCAAAATAGATTCTCAATCATAGTTCCAAAAATGTCTTCCAGAAGGCTTACACAGATGTTCTTCAATGGAATCTCTTGGATCAACTATTATATTTCATATTCAATTTTATGTTTAGTAGGATGGCATTTGCAATTTCCCTATTTAACAGCGCACTTAAACACTTTTAAACTCTTTAGTCAAAATCTTCATTCCGAACATTGAATAAATATATTGGTGGCCACACAAAGGGAATTTTGGATGAAAGTTTCAAACAAATAAATGCACAAACTAAGAGATATTTACACATATAACAAAGTAATTATCAAAAATTCAAAAATATGGTCTTCAAAAATTATATACGTAAATATAATAAAGAATAAAATGTGGGATTTTGCAGGGACTCTGGGCCCATTGTTTCACTATTCATCTGTTGATCTAAACGAGGTGATTGCCCAGACAATTCCTTAATATACATGATCTATTCCTCTTCCTTAATTTCTCCTCTTCAATCAAAATCCCGACTGTGGAAAAGAAAACAAAAAGTAACAAACAAACTAACAAAACAAACAAAAACTAACCCATAGATTCACACAAAATCATGGTGGTTACCAGAGGGACAGGGTGTAGGGGGAGGGCGAAGTGGGTCAAGGGGGTCAAATATATGGTAACAGAAAGAAACTAAACTGCAGGTTGTGAGCACACAGTAGAAGCTACAGAGGTTGAATTGCAATGCTGTACACATGAAATTTATATAATGTTAATAACCAATGTTACCCCAATAAATTAAAAAACTGGGCTGTCAGGTCATAGCTGAAGCTGAACTGGACATCTGGAGCCTAGTAATAGAGGTAAATGGAATCCATAAGAGTTAATCCCAAACTCTGAGACCCAAGGTGAAACAGAAAGACCTAAGCAGCCTAGTTCACCTCCAGCATAAAGTAACATCAGGCTCTGTGTTCTGAAGCTCCTCAAACAACAGACTCAGCACTCTGTGATAACTATGTTCCCTTGTGGCATTTGGGGCTGAGCCTTCAGGCTCTCATGAGGGACAAGACACACAGGCAGCTAGAGTAAGCAGAAGCACACATGTATGCTAAGGGGTGAAGTAGGGAGACTTATTGGCAATGGAAAGAATTAGCCAGAGCTTCAAGAATGACAGGGCGTTGGACCTGGGTCTTGAGATAAAAATAGTATTTTGGGACACAGGATCAGGCAGAATGATAACATCAAGTTATGAGGGCCTGCCGATGAAGGCCATGTTAGAGTTAAAGCAGATCACATGGGTCCACTAATGTCAACTCATGGACCCACAGCATTGGAAATACATGGGGTGCTCCTGAAGGTTTAGATTCTGTAACTCCAATTCTGTAAGTGTGGGATGGGGCCAGAAATCTGCTGCAGTCAGGATTGAGAGTTAACCCTCTGAGATAGGAGATAGGATAAGTAAGGCCACATTAAAAAGGCAGTTTGGATCAGCTCAAGAAGAGTGTTGTAAGTCCATGGAATTTGGGTTTTACTGTGTACATAGATGTTCTTAATGACTCTATTCTGTGGATTTTGACCTTAGCAAAAATATCTGGCAAAGTCAGAATATCTCCACTTAGAAACATAAAGTATTTAAGACTTGGAGATACTGCAAGATGGGTGCCCAGCCACTGCAATAAAGCAAACATCACAATAAAGTGAGTTGCAATCCTTTTGTTGGGGGAGGGTCTTGCCTTCAGTTTTTAAGAAATGCAGCATCTGTGCAGGACAATAAAAGGGGGCATGCTTGTATTTTTAAAGACCCTTATCCTGAAAAACATTTAAATACCAATTTACGAACTCAGGGATGACGACTTCCGAGTGAAAGAAGAGGGTACAAGGACACAGATGCACGGAATCAGGAAGGTTACTGTGTTGGAAACAATGGTCATATGACTATTCCAATAACAATGGTTTTCCATTCACTACCTGATGATGACATGGTCACTCTGGGGGTGTGGGATGAGTTATCTACCTAGGGGTTGCAGGAGTCTAGAGGGCTCTTGTCTATGTCACTAACTCTCTGTGACTCAGTTTCCTCCAATGTGAGAGCACAATAATAATGCCTACTGCATATCAAATGATCTGGCAAATATCACAAGAAAAATTTAATTAAATAACTTCAAAATATTAAAATGGGGTATGTATAACCCCAAATTATAGGGAAGGCATATTCAGTTAAATGTTTCCAGGGAATACTTTCTGACTCCCGAATTCTTGGGAAATAATCCTATTTCCAACTCCGTTTGAAAACATATATTTTTTAAAAAATGTACATTGGGCCAGAGCCCTCCTGGGACTGGTTGTTCTGCCAAAAGCCCAAACCCCAGGGGCACCCTGCAGCCGATCCCTCCTTCCCATGGCCACAGAGACGAGGGCAGATCACAGAGGGAAGAACTGAGCAGCTTAGCACTGAAAATCTAATTTGCAATAAAATAAGAACACGTGCCAGTGTAAAGCGTTGGCTGGAAAAGAACCTTTCTTGAAAGCCTATTTAACACACACCCACATATGTTGAAAATATTCCCAAGTTATCAATCTTCCACTAAGGCTATCCCCACAACTGTGCTTCTCCCCCGCCCCTTAAGTGCCCCCAGGAGAAACACGGCTAGTGACTTGCACGTTGCTGATTTATGAATATGACCATAAACCATGTGCAGCAAACTGCTGCTTTAACACAATCTCCCCAAATCTTTTAAGTTCATATTAGGAAAATTAAAATATCCCCTTGATGTAATTCAGCGTTTTTTCAAAGACACGAGGAGCAGGATTCTACTCGTTGGCTTTCTCTACCATCTGACACGAACAGACTACTGTCATTGAATACTTGATGAGCATCAGGAGGTCAGAAAAGTCCAAACATTATCCACTTAAGTAAGAAATTACATAACAAACTGCAGCCTTGGAACTGGATTTGCTCAATTCATTCTCATAAAAGCGATGCCAAGTGGTTATTTTTAATCTCCATTTCATAGCTGAAGAAATTGAGGCTCATGGAGGTTAAGTAATTTGCTTAAGATGTCATAGTTAATTTTTGGCAGTGTCAGAACTATGATGGGTAATGCCTGAAAGAAGAGGAGGCAAGAAAGAGATCAACAGAAGTCATTCTTTTCAACCTGCTTTATCCAAGTTTATAGCTAATGTTCAAACTCACTCTCCGTGGTTCTCCTCTCAGAGGACCTGCTTTTCCAAGCTAACCAACCCAGGGAGAGAATCTTTGATTCCCCCAGTAGGTGTCACTGTGGTGTGTGAAAGAACATTTATTTGCCCCAGAAATTACACTATTCCCCAGATATCTATCACTTATAGATATAGAGAGCTAGTAGAACTATGTAATGTTATAATTAGAAATTTATATATTTTCTGAACAAATTTCTCAGTTTACAGACAAAGAATTTGAGGCACAGAAATGTGACTTGCCCAAGGTCACATGCCCATAGACAGTCAGGACTAGAAGGTGATTCCCCTGAGACCACTGAGGACCATTCTTTACTCAGCTCTGCTGTCTCATTCCCATTCTAACCCTGTGGCCACCTGCTATCTAGGGTTCCCTTATCTAGAGCAAAGCCTTCTGCAATTCTCTCTCTTTTTAAGAATGGAAATAACACATGTAGGAAGAACCATTTTAAAAATAGAAAAGAGTAAAAAAAAAAAATAACACTGAGACCTTAAGTTCAACACCTACTCTAAGACATCTCCTTAGTTAACCTCACTCCTCCTAGAACACTAAAAAATTCTATAGCTACAAAGGACTGAATCATCTGATTCAATTCTTTCTTTTTAAAAAACTCCTAATGAAACTCCATATTTTATTTGGATGCCAACAGCTTTTACACCAATGTCCTTTTCTTATCTCAGGACCCAACTGAGGGTCCCACATTGCCTTTAGTTGCCATGCCTCAGTCTCCACTGGGTTTTGAGTTTCTTGTTCTTTCCTTTTCAAGACCTTGACAGGCTTTTCTTTCAATCCTCATTCAAGGATTAAATCAATATATTTTTATTGATTTTTTTTTAAAAAGAGAGAGTGGAAGTGAGAGAGACAGAGAGAGGGAGGGAAGGTAGAAGGGAGAGAGGGAGGGAGGGAGGGAGAGAGAAAGATCAATAGGTTGCCTCCCATACTCATCCCAATGGGGGATTGAACCCACAACATTTTGGTATATAGGATGACGCTCAACCAACTGAGCCATACCGGCCAGGGCAAGACCTTGACAGTTTTGAGGAGCACTGCTCAGGGGTTTGTAGAATGTCCCTCAGATCGAGGTTGTCTGATATATTTCTCATTACGGGTTTGGAAAAGAATCTCATCAAGTTCCCTATTCACCACATCATACCGGGCTCCATGATATTCACGTGATGTACTCCTGGTGATGTTAGCCTTGATCAGTTGGTTAACCTAGTGGCGGCCAGGTGTTCCACTGTGAAGTTACTAACTTTCCCCTTTCCATCCCCTACTGCTTGGATGAGGGTGACTAAGTCCAGCCCACACTTCTGTTATTTGGAGGACTTTTATAAGAAAGATCTGTGCCTTCTCTCACCCTTCCTACTCTCCTTTTCCCTAAAGTAATTGATGTAAAGGTGAGGTCAACTATAAGCAAAGATACCTTATGAGGTAGAAAGGCTCTCAGGCTGAAATAGCATTTGAGTATAGAAAGAATCTATCCTGGACAGGGTGGTGGTGAGGTTGGTCAATAGTGGAAGTGTGGGAAAAGCAGGTGTAGTGGGTTAAATTGTGTCCCCCAAAGAGAGGTGTTCAAAGCCTAGTCTCTGGTACTTGTGAATGAAACCTCATTGGGAAATGGGGTCCTTGTAGATGTAACCAAGTTATAGTGAGGTCATACTGGAGTAGGGTGGGCCCTGAATCCAGTGATCGGTGTCCTTCTAGAACGAGAGTGGGAGGAAGGCTCTGTGCCTGTGCAGTCAGAGCCTGGAATATGCAGCCCCGGACCAAGGAATGCCAGTGACTGCTGGGAGCCACCAGTCTAGGAGAAGCAAGCAAGAATTTTTCTTGCTGCCAGATACCCTTATTTCATATTTCTAACTTTGAGAACTGGAAGAAAATAAATTTCTGGGTTTTTTTTTTTTTTTTTTTTTTAAGCAACTTGGTTTTTGGTACTTTGTAAAGCCAGGCGTAGGAAACAGATAACAGAGAGTTATAGAAGTAAATTTCTATTTTGAGATGAGTGAATCTTGGCCAGAGGGCTGGCAAGATGAGAGAGAGAGAGAGAGAGAGAGAGAGAGAGAGAGAGAGAGAGAGAGAGGGAGAGAGAGAGAGAGAGAGAGAGAGTCTCAATATCCTTACCCTCACACCAGGTCAAGGAATGCCCTAGAAGTTCATCTAGTCAACTGTCTTCATCCTGAGACCATGGGCATCATCGATGTTTTTGTTACCAGGGGGCTTCCCTTGAATGACTGGCTACCGGGAACGAATGTGCTACTCATGCCAACAGACTATTGTGAGGAGCCTGGTAGTGACATTTCTCATTACAAATGAATAAATCTGTCTGTGCACTTTGCTAATACAAATATCCATTTGAGAGATAGACGTGTTTTTGTGCTAAATCAAGTTTGAGAGCTTCCAAGCTGAGCACCTAACTTCTCACATTGGTAAATTCACCTCCCCGAGAAGCATCTTGGGAAACAACTGCCAGGCTTTCTGACTAGTGCACCATGCACACCATATATGTCTCTTCTTTTTAAAGTCTCTACAGAAGTGATTTTGCTTCCCTCTGACCCTTTCTCACAGTGTTCTTTATTAATTGAAGTTAGTTCATTGTATACATTGATTTACATGTTGTACTTGTTTTCAAAGAGCTTAATTAAGCTTTATCTCGGTAGCTTAAGTACCTGTGTGACCTTGGACCACACACTGAGTCCCCAAGAACCTCAGTTTCTCTACTGATAAAACGGGTACAATAGTAACAGCTCTGCCCATCTCACTTGGTTCTTGTGGGGATCAAATGAATTACTGTATATGAAATGCTGTTAAAATCCAGAGAGAAATATACTTTTAGTGTTGTGCTTATAACTATTAACGTGATTTTTTTTTCCATTTCCAGAACCCATTTCTGCAGTTTTGTCAACCTCATCACTAAGTTTATGCAGGATCTCCACATCCTCACAGGTGTAAAGCTCTTCCATCAAAACCCCACTCCCTCGTCACTTCTGCCATGAAGGTGTTGCTGCTTCCTCGGTCTTCTTCCCACTGCCTCGTTGGGTGGGTATTTCTGCACTCAGCTGTTGAGTCCATAAGGGCAGGAGCCAAGTCTTATCTCTGTATCCCCACAGCATTCAGTGCCTTTCACATGGTGTGCTCAAATTTGTTGACTGACTTAAAGCAACACGTACCATCTCACACAGTTTACTGAGTCAGGAACCTGAGCCTGGCGTGGCCCAGTATTCCTGGCTCTGGGTCTCTCATGAGGCTGCAGCCAAGTGTCAGTCGGGGCGGTAGTTAACTAAAGGCTTGACTGAGACAGAAGGTCTGTTTCCAAGCTCCCTCGCATGGCTGCTGGCAGGAAGCCTCAGTGCCTTGCCATATGGGCCTATCTATAAGGCAGCTCACAACGTGGCATCTGGAGTCCCTCAGAGTGATTCCAGAGATTGTGTGTGTGTGTGTGTGTGTGTGCGCGTGTGCGTGCGTGTGTGTGTGTGTGTGTGTGAGAGAGAGAGAGAGAGAGAGAGAGAGAGAGAGAATGCTGCTTTTTATGAACTAATCTTCAAGTCACACACTGTCATTTTTGTTCTGTTTTATTCATTAGAGGTGAGTTGGAAAGTCCAGCTCACACTCAGCAGGAAGGAATGAGACAAGGGTGTGAACACCAGGGAGGTAGTCATCTTGGAGTCTGGCTGCCACTGCGACTGACTGGATGGATTTGCTGTGTTTATCTTTAATTTACTTTCCACTCAGGGCTTTTTGTCTTCTTCCAGTCAACATACACTTGACTTCACTTTTTCTGAAGGGTGCTCAGGAATGCAAATGCAAACCAATCATTAACCCTTGGTTGACTCAGAGATGATGATATACAATAAACAGTCCGAAGCATAACGAATTATATCATCACTATTCTACCACCACCTCCACTATTATGTATACATAAGCAATTGAATGGACTTTTACCCAAAATTAATAGAATCTTTTTAGCAAAATGACATCAATAAGATTCAGTACATGTTAACTGAAATAAGACACCAATTTGCTTTTATGGTTTCTAATTTGTATTTTCCATTTTCTACTATGTCAAATCCAGGCTCCCCTGCCTTCTTACAGTTGAAGAGCCACAATGTATTTATTAAGACCCTAGAACCTTCTAGGTACTGTGCTTGAGATAGAAGGTGAGGAAGAGGCATAAGGTCCTGCCTTACTCCGTGTCCAGGGGAACACACCGCACACACTACAAGCATTCTCTGGAATCTGATTCATGAGTATGTCCAACCTCATCCACTACTTCCCAACACAAATCAAAGTCCTCACTATTGTCTATGAATGCCTTCATGCTTCTTCATTGACCCAAAGCTTCTCCCCGTTTTGGAAGGCTACCCAATGTGGAATGTCTTCCATAACATTTTCAATGAACCTGGGCTTTCAATAAACTTCTGCTTCCTTTCATTTCTATAGCAAATTAGCACTTAATTATAAACTCTCTTGCTTCTTTTTCAAATTACTCCAAGTGATTTAGTCATATTGTTGCAATAGATGGCAATTTCTTTAAGGTTCAGGCCCCTCCTCAATGCATAGAAGATACTCAATAAATGCTTGCCGATAGATGGCTAATAAAGATAAAGTATTTGTTTCAATGTCCTTTGCCAAATCTCTGTGCATTGGAATCTGAACTAATAAGACTAGTTTCTGAATTAATATTCTAGGTGCCTAAGGCTGAGTCTAATTTGAATTAAAATTTACATAAATTATTTTAATCAAAATAAATGCACAATGCCTTAATCTTTTCTGTACTTAGGATTTATTGGAGAGATTAATAGGTTACTACTGCTTAGTGTGGGAGCTTAGCATTTGGAATGTTAAATATTCCATATTTTTCATAACTATGCAAAACGGCTACTATTATTGCAGCATTCCTCTACCTAGACAAGCCTAAGGTCTTGGAAAGCATTTTGGTTTTAGAGTCACACAGACCCGGTTAAGTCAATTTCTAAATCAAAGTCATTACCATATGGAAAATTGCAATTACTGTAAGCTTCCAGTTTTTCATCCATACAATGAGGATATTAATATTTGCCTTTCAGAGTTACTGGGAAGACTGCAATTATGTGCCTAAGTCCGCTCTCCCCAGACCTAGCTGGCATTAGCTGTGCCTACACCATTTCTACTCATTTCATGAACATTTCTTTAAGAAATACTAGAACTATGTTGACCTGAGGAAGAAAATGTATTGCTAATCAGCCAGTACACCAAAACAAATACACACACCAAAGAAATCACTGACATTTTCAAAAGCTTTATTAAACAAAGGTCCCATGGATGACCAAATCCGACAGAGCACTCAAGGAAATGATGGGCAATTCAGACCCATAGTGTCCTCAGATTTCAGTAGATCATGAAACAGCCTTGAGTCCCAGACACTTACAAAGCAGAAAAGCTAAGAAAAAACAATGGTCGAAGACAGCTGAAGAGCCATGAAAATGAAAGCATTATTCTCTGAATGTTTTTGTTTACCATTTTTCTTTGACTGCAATAATAATCCATTGTTATTCTGGATTGCCGGTCTTTACTCAAACAGTCGCATGTTTCAACACTGGACCTCTGTGCCCCTTCACAATGCCTGTAGATTTCTAAAGCCATTTAGATTCTAGGTGTCATTGCCAAGTCCCATGGAACACTTCAGTAATAACATTTGGCTTTGAATTTTAGAACTAATTTTTGTTTTGAGAAACAGTCTCAGGATGTGTTTCTAATTTGTATATATACATGTTTCCTAAACTCTTTTAAAAATATCCACGTATTTTAAAACTATTTAGTTAATATCCTGAGAATAAGTCAAACTGTCTCCATACTGCTTGAGCAAATCAGACTAAATTGAAGTGTATTTTAGAATCAATTTTTGGAATAGGTTTAAAATGAAAAGCTGCTGGGCTGAGGGTCAGCAGGCATGAGTCCCGATTTATTTATTTATTTATTTTCAATTTTTTCTTTATTGATTTTAGAGAGAGAGGAAGGGAGAAAGAGAAGAGAGAGACAGAAACATCGATGAGAGAGAACAGCGATTGGCTGCCTCCTGCATGTCCCCCACTGGGGATCAGGCCCACAACCTTGGCATGTGCCCTGACTGGGAATCAAACTGGCGACCTATTGGTACATGGGTGGATGTTCACCCAGTGAGCCACACCAGCCGGGCCATGAGTCCCAATTTAGATTAATTACAGTCTAGGCTAAGATGAGTGAAAGAACAAGGTGGTCAAGCTGATGAGCAGAACCACCACTAGAAAGAATCTTGGAAGAAAATCACACTGAGGGGCAAGATGATCCATGGTCTGGGTATGATAAGAATGGCATTGAGTCAGATCCCACAGATTAGTCTAAACTTTCATGCTCTTAGTGGGAGATTATAGAGATGGACTGGAAGATTGGCAAAAATATGATCAAGGCAAGTTTTCAGTGAGGGAGATTAGTGCTAGGACCACAGCCCTGAACAGTAGTTGATTTACCTTCAATCCTCTTCAATTTACCTCAGATAGACTTTAGGACGTTCTTCAAATGACATGTAAAGGAGTTCATGGATCATGTTGAACTCATTCATTCTACTCAAGTGACTCTTGCACAGTAGACAAGAAATAAGAAAGGCTGCCCTGTGGTGATAATTTGCTGACCTAATGGGGCTCTAGATTTCATGGATTCTGATAGGGATTTTAACTGGGTATTTCTGGGTTTTGAGCACTGTCTTTGGAAATGTGGGCTGACAAAGCAGAGGTAGCATTACCTCCATGATAAATATCTGTTTGGGAAAATGCACTCCTCTTATGTGTTTCTTCTTCACTCCTCACAGAGAACACTGTATCTAACAATTCTGGTCACCAACGTGTGGAGGTCCACGGTTTGACTCAATCCTGACACTATCTACCTGGACAGAGCATCAGATACCACAGGTTAAAGGCTCAGTCCCACAACACTGACCCCTCTCCCCAACACACTCTTCAGACACCAATCACAAGTCCAGGTTGTTACCTATGCTTCTAATTGACAGGATATAAATGACAGCTTCCCAGGACCAGATCCCTCAGGTTCGGTTAATTTGCTAAAGTGGCTCACAGGACTCAGGAGAGTGGTTTACTTAACTAGATTACCAGTTTATTATAAAAGGACATAACTCAGGAACAGCCAGATGAAAGAAATGTGTAGGGCAAGGTGTGTGGAAAGGGGCACAGAGCTTCTATGCCCTCTCTGAGCATCCACCTATGTATTTACCAACTCTGGAAGCTTTCTGAAACCCATATTTTTGGGATATTCATGAAAATTTCATCACATGGGCATGATGGATAATTAACTCCATTTCTAGCCCCCTCCCTTCTTTGGAGAACAGGGGTTGGGGCTGAAAATTCCAAGCTTCCAATCATGGCCTGGTCTTTCTAGTGACCAGCCCTCATCTAGAAGCCCACCAAAAGAAAGACAAGACATACATCAATCAATCAAGAAAAATATGAAAGCTCTGCAGAAAATTAACATAAGGTGGCATGACAGAAGGTTACCTGAGATCAGGAGAGGCCTCTCTCTGAGGATCTAGGAGAGGGATTTCCGGGCAGTGGAAACAGAGTACAAAGGCCCTAATGCAAGAATACCTTCCAGGTGTTCAAAAAAGGACATCCAAACAAGAATAATGTGGCTGGAGAAGAGTTAAAAAAAATAGATTAGAACAAGATGGGTTAGAGAAGTAAGACTGGCTAGATCATGCTGAGCTTAAATGACAGTTTGACGTGTCTGGATTTTATTCCCAGTTTTCAGCAGGTAAAGGCACAATATATAATAAATTATGTGTTTAAAGATTAGTGTGAATAGATGATAAGGGGGAGATGGAGTCAAAGACAGCAGTTACAGGACTGTTTCAGTCGTCCATGGGCGAGATGACGGCGGGTGGAGAAGGGGTGGTAGAGATCAGGCGAAAAACAGGTGCAGTGCAGGTTTTGGATGTTGACCTTCTAGGACTTGCCAATATCTGGGATGGGGAGATGAAGAAGAAGAGAGGAAGCAGGAGAGCTCCTATTGTTGGTTTTAGTTGATCCACTGGTAAATAGTGGTGTCTGTTTACAGATAGGAGTAAGAATCAGGAAGATTAAATTTTTTTTCTTTATTGATTTTAGAGAGAGAAGAAGGAAGAGGGAGAGAGAGATAGAAACATCGATGAGAGAGAACATCGATTGGCTGCCTCCTGCATGCCCCCCACTGGGGATCAGGCCCACAACCTGGGCATGTGCCCTGACCGGGAATCAAACCGGTATCCTCTTAGTTCATGGGTCGATGGCAACCCCTGAGCCACACCAGCCGAGCAGGAAGATTAAATTTTAGAGGGAAATTCAAGTGTTTTCCATTTTGATTAAGTAAAATCTGATGTACCTTTAAAACCAGTACATGCTAATTAGCTAGCTGATATCAATAGGTCAGAAGGTTTGTTTCAGAACTAGAGAGAAGATCTATTTAGAGTTGCTAAAGGGGATGGGGGGAAAAAAGCTGATTTCAGACTTGGGGGTTAAAGTGACTGTCATCCCACTCACCACAACCCATACCACACGCATGCTGACACTGTCCTTTAAAAAAAAATTATCAATGAATCAAATTAATAGGTCAGGGTAAAATTATCAATAGTAAATATTTATTGGAGGCCAGGAAAGTCCTGATCCTTATACTGAGAGAGAGAGATAAAAAATACAAGTTAAGCATGGAATAATAGTAAACTAGTCCCTTATAGCCACCTGCATATTTCATTATTTAATTCTTTGAAGATATGAGCATGTTCAATTCTACTATGTCAGAACATACAAATGGCATTGTCTTAAACTAAATTGAACAAGCAAGTGTTGGAACAAAGTCTGTCTTCAGAACATAAGCAAATTTGCATCTACACAGAACAAAAATAATTGGAATCACACATCTACCTATTAGTACTTTGAAGAAAAGGTTAGTACTAAATGATAACTGGTAGTAACAGTAGCTGTAAATTCCAGGCAAGCAAATTTAAAATTTTTGAAATCCACATTCACTTCACACAAAGACGATAAATTAACTGAGATTATGATGTGTCATTAGTAGTTTAAGCAGGTTAGACACCCGCAAAACTGAAGGCCTTTTCAAAGTTCTTGTTCTTATATATATTTTTCTGAATATCTGAAGCGCTTTGAAAACTCTGTAGACAGCAAGCCCTGCTTAGCCTGCCTCATGCCTTCACCCCTAGTTTCAACTGGCACCAGCCAGATGGATGAGTTTGTCCAATCGCTACAAGGGACAGTTGTAACACCCATCTTGACTGATGTTATGCAAAATGTCAGAGACTTTTGAATCTGACCTTGGCATGACGTGATGGAAACTTTCCAAATACAAAGATTGTCGAGAGCAGTCCAATCACCACACAAAGGGACTGATGTGTTGCATATTGAATTCAGGCAATGATTACATATAATTGTATCATTACCGTCATTACCTAGAGTGAGATTAATGGAAGCAACTATTCAGAAAAACAAGAAAGAAATTAGCTTTGAAGTAGCATAATGAAAGATTTTAATTGTGGGAAGATTCAGTCACATTTTAAAATTGCTGGTTGTGATTCCATCAAACTCACTAACCTCAAATCTTATTCACTGCTTCAATGCATGTGCTTTATTTCATTTGGCCACACAATGATTAACAAAGGTCAGATATCCACAGAATATAACCTTACCACAAAGCTAATGAACCAACCTGTCCAAAATGTTTATTTTAATGAATAGGCAGAGGGAGTTAGAAGAACCCCTATTGACAAAGCAAACAAATGAAATGGGATTTTATTTATTTATTTTCTTGAGTGCTATTCAAATCAACATGTCAGTGGCATGACTCCTGTTAGAAGCAAAACAACGGGGTACAGATGAGAACTGTATAGGTTTCATATCAAGCTGAAAATGAGAGATTCTTAACATCTAAGATAAGTAAACAGTCCAATTTTATTCAAATGCATTCATATAATATACAGATAAGAATTCCACTGGTTGAGTTTCTCACCAAAGTTTGTGTGCACTTTACAACGCAAATATTCCTAAGGTAAAGACTCTTGCTAGCTCCTGACTCAGAGTCGGGAGAAGTTTTGAACAGTGGGTTCTGCAAAGGGATGGCACTGGGATTCTAAACGAGAGGGGCCTAGACATCTGGAGATGCACTCTCCTTTGGAGGGTCATGGACAGGCTCAGCAGACTGATACCTGGGAATGGATCCAAAAATTGAGCTCCATTCCTAAACTTAGATTTGAACATAGGCCATGATTTAGAAATTGTTGCGATACAGACATTTTGTCAGTTGACTTCAATCAAGACATCAATCAACATTAAGTCATATGCACATGTTATTCTAAATTGCAATATAAATCATTTATATGATGGATTTCTTTGTATTACTTATGTGTTCACTTTGGAAACTTAGAAGAATAAAAAACTGCATAACCTCTAGAATGGAAAACAGCATTCACACTGTTCAACCATCCACTGTAGAATAGCAAATGCTTACCCCATATATGATGGAGCACTTTACAATTTTAAGTCTTTTTTATATATCTGTTCTTCACAAAAAACATAAAAGGTGAAAAACCCAGGCACCATTGCCTCCTTTTATAGAGAGAGTATAAAAGACACATAGCTCAAAGTGAAAGAGATTAAGGACTTGAAATCATTTCTTCTTAGTTCAGGACTTCTTTCAAAACCAGCGCGGTCAACTCAGAGCCACACAACATTAAGAACCAGCTCCAGTCATGAAAATCATCCACTTTCAGCCACCTCCTCTACACCTACATGGTCTGAACCACAACCATCGTCTTCTCGCCAACAGCAATCGTCCCCTAACTGGTCCCTGCTTCTACGCGTTCCTAGTCTCATCTTCTGTGTATGCTGTAGCCAGGTCGACCCTTTGGAATGTTCTGACCAGGCCACCTCTCTACTTAAAACCCTTCCATGACGTAGTCCTTGCTCTTAGAAAGACTAAAACCTTAGCAAAGCCCACTTTCTTTAGATCGCTATTCAAATGTCAACTTACCTTCCCAACTACTCTCTCTAAACTAGTAACCCTTCTACCCAGTCACTCTCTCTCCCTATCACCAGCTTTAGCTTTCTTCATAACACTTACCACCCCACCCCCTGATATATTCTATATTTATTGGTTTAATTGCTAATTCTGTCTTTTCAGGGATTCATCAGTTTTGTTCACTTCTCTATCCATATCCCCAGAACAGTACCTCATAGCCAATGCCTAAATTCATCTTTATTTGGGCTGCTATAACAAAATGCCACAGACTGGATGGCTTATAAGAAATCAAAGTTTATTTCTACAGTTCTAGAGGCTGGGAATCTGAGATCAGAGTGCCCACATGGCCTGGTTCTGGTGGGGACCCTCTGCCAGGTTGTAGACTGCTGATATTTTGCTGTGTCCTCACATGATGAAAGGGGACTAAAGAGTTCTGTGAGGTCTCTTTGATAGGAGCTCTAACCCCACTCATGAGAGCTCCATCCTCACGACCTAAGCACTTCCCCCAAACCTCATCTCCTAATACCATCATAGGGAGCATTAGGATTTCAACATATGAATTTGGGGGCAGGGGACACAAACGGCAAACATTCAGACCAAAGCAAAGCCCTGCATGATCTAGTCAGCTCCCGATTCTCTTCCAGCTGCACCACTGACAGCATTTCCTCTTGCTCTTGTTTCTCCAGGCCCACCACCCTCCTTATTCCTTGAATATGAGGATTCCTCCTATCCCATTGTCTTGTTCCTACCTGGGGAATGACTTTGCTTCAAATCCCTTATTTAGAGCTTGTTTCTCCCACTCAGTCATACGTTTCCTCATAGCAGGGTCTTTTGTGTCACCAGTGACCGGCCTATAGAGGGAATGTCACTTAGATATGATGTTCCCACTTATTTACGTCTAAATAGGTGACGTGTTCTTCTATGGAATTAAAATCCATTGCTGTTTCAGATGAACTGGTTCACATTTGGAAGTGCCGTGGTGAGTAAGTTGGATGACGTTAGGCAGTCCATAACCGCCACAAATGGAACCCCATTAGCAGATTGTCCTCTCCATTTGTGCAGTTAGTAATGGCAAGTTTAAGTTTGGAGTGGCTTTCACAAAGTCAAATGCTTTTAGTGGAAATTAACTTAGCAGATTCTCAAAGCTTCTAACATAAGCCAAATGGAAAGCATTTATTAACCCTCTAAATTAAAGTGAGACAAAATTAGGCTTGAAATATTTAAAGCATCATAATTACAGGGTCTTCCTAGAAAGGGAAGGACACCATTTAAAAACTGTGGAAGTTAGATTTTCTGTTAGGAGCTACAAAAAGAGACACTTAACTCTCCTTTCTGTTGTGAATGGGACAGTTTCCTCTCATTGTCCACTCCTCAGATGGCTGAATGAGCTGACTGAAAGGAAGACTCGATTCTAGCTCAACCCAGTTGTGTGTTCACTACACAGCCATATGTGCCAGCCCCCAAACGGCGTCAGAATTGGCAGCAACTTCTCAACATTTAATATCTGCTAACAAAGGGGACTGATCAGAAAGTCTTCCTGCTTCTGAGGCAATAAAGTGTGATTTATCCACAAATAAATAAATACAAAAATATATAATAAATAAAACAGATAGATAGACAGATAGTGATTTTTCCACTTTTGAAACATTTTGCCTAATGTGATCCCTAAGGAGAAGAATGAATTCCACCAGCATCAATCAAAGACATGGGTATTAAGATATTTTTGTGTTTGCAAAGGACACATCCGCTCCCTGATGTCCTGGAAATTAACGGGCAGATCTAGATTCTGAAAACATTTGATATATAAAAAATCAGTTCTCCGGATTTAGATAGTAAAGCCTGGTGGGCAGAGGAGTGAGGAAAGAAATGGCTTTAAGGTCAAACTGACCTGGGGTTGAAAATCAGTTCTGCCACTTGCCTCCTGTGAGCTTAAGAAACATCATATAATTTTCTAGACCTCAGTATCCTTCATTGTAAAATGGGGCTAATAGTACAAATTGTTGTGTAGAATTAAATGTGATTGTACAGATTCAGGGGATAATATGAAGTCTGACATAAAATAAGTACTTAATAAATGTTAATCCCCAAAGTAATAGACAGCACTAACCCCTCCTCCAAAGTAATCTATTAGTAGACTCTGGGAGAATTTCAGGCACTGTAGTTGGGTCAATGTAAGAATTAACTGGTAATTTCTTTCTCTGTGTTTTAACTATCCCTAGACTTTATCTAAAGGTGTCTTCATGTTATATACACTAGGACTCTAGACTGTATCTGGTAGATTTAGATTTATGATAGAATATATATGCTAGATTTAGGAAGGGCAGTGTTCTAAGACAAGATTTTTTTAAAGGAATATCAAAGACTGGGATTATGAACTCGGCTACCCATACCATAAAATCAGGGAAGGTAGCTACCTAAACGATATGATTTGCAAGTCCACTCACTCATTCATTCAACGTTCATTAAGTTCTCACCATGTGCAAAGCACTGGGTTGGTCCATGTGGATAATGTGAGTACAACTGCTATGATTCTTTCTTAGGGGAGCAAAGAGTCTAATGATGGAGAAAGGTAGTAATATCTATTAAAGTATTAAATAAGACCCTTCCATATATAATTAAAAACTGAGACAATGCCTGTGAAGGAAAGGAGCTAAGAGAATACATGATGAAGGAATCCCTTTTGGATAGAGAAGCCCAGGAAGGCTTCCCTATATAGCCGTGGTTTATGTTGATGGATGAGTGGGAATTAACTGGGAAACCCTGGGAAGCTCCTCATCTTTCAAGACACAGCATCTTGAGGCCTCTTGATTTCCCCAAGCCTAGTTGGCTGCTTCTCCTTCTGTCTTCCCCAGATACTCTCCTCATACTCTACTTTGAGGTTTCCTACAATGTAATTAATTACATGTGTCTATCTCTCCTTACATGCATTGTGAGGCCAGGATGCTGTCTCATTTTCAGAGCTCAGTACCCAAGCACATAGTGGGCACCCAGGAAGTGTTTTAAGAATGAATCTACACCTCTCTGACCTGGTTATGATGTCTTATACTTGCTACTTAAGTAACCCATTTATTTTAATTAAGAATAAAGGTTTTTTGAAGAGTAGAGTTTTTTAAAAAAAATTTTCACAGTGGTGAAATTCTGAGGAATTTTGATTGATTATTTGACTTCATATTATAGCTACAGTATTGTTTAATGGCAGACATAAGCATTTAAAAAATGTCTGTTAGAATGCAAGACATCAGAAAGTAATACCTCAGTTCGAGTAACTGGTAAGATGAACTTTAACCTAGAAAGAGCCAAAGGGAACAAGACTCTGAATAACAAAGTTTTGATTTAGGGAAGTAAACTCAACATGCAACCTTGTAGAAATAACCACACAAGACTTCGGGACTCTTTACAGCAATGATTAAACTGAAACTGCCAGGAAGTTCCATAAGGCTAAGTGGTACTTTGTCATACAATAATAATTCTGTTTGGTTCAGCAAAAATGCAAGGGAATGCAGAGGACTTCTCTCCTGTGGAGCTTTCTGCATTTCTGCTAGATCAGAGATACACACTATGGGCCCTGCTTCCCTCAGAGTATTCTGTTACCTAGCAACCAATATGTCTAGGCATTGGGAACATGGGGGTCTATGACTATACACCCTTACTCTCTTTTAACAACAGATAGGAGGAAATGCAGTGGGGAAAGCATCTAAAAATCATCGTCAACATCAACAAAAAATAACTTCTGAAAGTTTTTTTTGAGAATGAGCTCACTATCAAGCATGCAATGCTGATTTGCATATACTTTAAATATCTCCCTCAGTTCTTGCTGAAGGGCACACTTTCTGTGTTCCTGAGCCTGTTTTAAGCTATAAAACTTAAAACAAAACATACCAGTAAAATTAGGTTGATAATTATAAGTTCCTTCACATCACCATTCAACAAATATTTTTTAGAGATTTCCTTTGGTTTTATTTCCATAAATAATATTCATTTAAGATAAATTGCTATGCCCTGTACAATAATATTTCAAAGCTTTATTCCTTGTAGACTGGCAAACTTTTCAACTGACTTCATACTCCTAGGGCTTTTCAATGAAATACTGAGAAGGAAAAGAGGATGCAATAAAGCAGGTAATAGCACAAGCTAAAGCGTGGAAGTAAGGTTGTTGCTGTCGGAAATGGTGAGGAATAAGTGACCCCACACCAGCTGGCATATTTAACAATAGAATCATTGATGAAAGATTGGGTGAAAGGATATGGGGGATAAAAGAAGAGGAAAGGAATAAAGTGTGAGAGCCATGGGGTGGAAACTGAAAGAAGAAATAATGAAGGCAGTGAGCAGAATTGGTTTCCTAGTGAAAAGGTTAATTAAATCTTTCGTGGCATGGAATTCTTAAAGAACGACTTTTCTGACTATGTGTGTATATATTCATGTGTGTTCTTTGTAAACACACAGAGATGATAATGATTCTCTTCTACATCCTTTCACACTAATGCTGGAGCACATTTTTTTAAAGGACAATAATTTATTTTTTAAAGTCTCTCTTATGTTGAGTGGAAAGAAATTTAACACGGCTGACCTGCAAATAAATCTTAGGAGCCAGAATGGGTTCTCTTTTTCATTGTTTTGATTTATTTTCTCCAAAATTTAAAACAGCAGAAAAGCAAACCTTGTATCTCTATTAAAATTAATGGCAAAATGAATGAACTCTTATAAACAGCAGAAAAGACAAAACTCACAGGGCTTGGGATCTTCAGTACTACTCCAAAGACCAGGAGGCTGGTTTCTAAGCTGAAGAAATGATTACAGATCATCCCAGGAGGATGCCAGCCCATAAGATGGCAGCGGTGCTATTTGTTTTCTGCCTTTTGTGTGTTTCTTAAGGTTAATCTTCATGCTGTCACACAGATTCCAGCAGCCCCGGGCATGTTGGGGCTTAGGGAGGGAGTGTGCAGTTTCTGATGTCAGCCTAAAGGGCAAACGATGATCGGAATAATCAAGAGCACAGTCCATCAGTGAGTGACACGGGATCTCCATCACTGCTGCCCTTTTATGCCCGTCCACGTAGTGGATATTCACTCCCATGATAAGGTAATGCGTGCAGTAAATACCTTCCTTTTGTTTATTCGGTGTTTAGCTTTAGCCTTCCCTTTAAGAATCATTTATTTTGTTTTCAGGATCCTGGGTATTCTGGCTATAGGAATAATTGCAGTTGATCAGGCTAGCAGTTGTAGGAGAAGAAGTATTAATACACTTGCTCAACAAGCAGCCAGAATTCCTAGACCCTCCTGTGCTTAAATAGAATCCTTTCATGCGGAAAATCAAAAACAACAGAGTGCAGCAGTTTCTGGGAATAGACACTTTTTTTTTTCCTTTTCCATTTTGTCAGAAAGCAAATGTGAAAGAGAGAAAGAGAGAATGAATCTGTCACAGACGTTTCCTTCGGCCATCTAGTCTTATAAGTTGTCAATGGTTTCATCTCCAAAGAAAGGCATCTCTTCCTTTACCAGTGCGAGATGAATTCAGCTTGTCAAAATTGGGCAGGATAGATGTTTCTATGAGTTGAATCAAGATGATGATGATGATGATGATAGCGATAGCAGCAGCAACAACAGGAACAGGAACAGAACCAAGGAATGCAGAACTATGCAACACAGGGTCTGTGACAACACATTGTATTGCTCTGTGGCCTACGAAAACGCCTCCAAGTGCTGTGAGCCTCAACAGAGGCTCAAGACCAGGCATTTTAATATTTAAGTCTTTACTACTTCTTATTTAATGTATGCACATTTACTTTTCCATAATTATGGGACAAAGAGTTTTAGCATTGATGAATGACTTCTAGTGATACTAATATATGCCACCTGGATAACAGGATGGGCAATATTTGTGATTAAAGAATTTATTCAAAGGCAAAAATTTAAAACCCTGGTGTTAATAGATAAGAAATAAAACTCACCCCACAAATTAAATGCATTATGTCATGTCTATTACAGAGTGTTGGCTGAATGTATTTGCTGTCCAATGTCACTATTTCTCGGAGTTCTTTGGGCTACATTAAAAAACTACTAGAGGTTGTATTGTGTTCATGTTTCTGCAGTAAATACTGGGAAAAACAAAGATATAAAAATGTTTCCTCTACCCACAAAGCATCTATAATCTAGTTAAGAAAAAATAAAATTTATAACCCCAAAATGATTGCAGTTCAAGGCAGAAGGAAATCAACCTCTGGGAAAAAATTGAATGAGAAAAACAGGTCGGTCTCTATGCCCTGAGCTGTGAATTAAGGCCCAAAAGCTCCCAAAGGAAAACAAGCCCAGAAAAAGATAGAAAAAGCCAAGAACCAATCCACCACCGGATCTAACATCAGACCTGGGACAGGGCCACCGCCATGTCTAACTTCACCCTGTCTCTGAGTGCCCACCAGAGAACCAAGAACTTTCATGGCCTCAGTTTAATCATCTGTAAAATGAACTAAAATATCCGCACAAATTCCTCTCCTAGAAGGGAGTCTGGTTTGTAAAACTTTCCCAGATGTAAGTCAGACACTATGGCACAAATCATTTACAAGTATATATTGACTAGTAGAAAATACAATTTAACAGAATATGGATAAAGCATGTATTTTCTGATTTGCTATTACTGTCAACAGCAGTTATCCTAAAAATAGTAGTAAACACCATTTATGAAGCACTTACTACAGGATGGGTGCTTTACCGAGTATTTTATTTAATTCAACTTAATCCTCGCAACCCCTATGAGGTACCTATAACCATTACCACTTACAGACAAACAGAGTGGTGAAACCTGAGACCTTAAAGTGTGCAGGTGAAAGAGTCAATATCTGAATGCATTTCTGCCTCTGACAATGAAGTCCCTGCTGTTAATCACCAATCCAGACTCCTCTGCTAACCACTCCATTCTTGGATCTAGCTCGTTCTGCTAAACAACAAAAGTTGATAAAGAAAAGATGTGCATTAAAAATGAAGACTATATCACATGAGTTGAATAATCTTTATAGGCCAATGAATATTCTTATGTTATAGATAATTAAACTAAGGCCAAGAAAGGGTCATTAAATTGCTGAAGGTTACCCACCTGCACAGTCAAAACTAGATATGGTACCCAGGCTGACTGACTCCTATTCCAGTCCCCTTTTACTTCTTCAAGACTTAAAGTACTAAAATGCTGAGGAAAGACTGTGGTTCACCAACGGTGCCAATTATCTAAAAGATTAAACAGAAAGCTCTTTCTATGTCCATCTTTGTTACTGAACAATCTAAAGTATGAGTTGGATTCCCTGCTTTAGTAAATATAACAGAAGAACAAAATACATTTCTTGGCTTCAATATGCTACAGTGGAGATGGTACTGAAGTAGAATTTATTTGTTTTTTATTCTCAATTTAACTAGTTATTTACTACTTGACTATATAGATTGTTCCTCGAAGGTTTCCCAATGACTCACACCTCGGGTTACTCACTCCCTAGTGCCTCAGGCATCAACCCTGGCCTTGGTCATGGGATTTGCTTTGGCCAATGGTACGCCAGCAAGTGTGCCATAGCAAGGCTCATGCACTTGAGAAACCTGTGGTAGCACTGTGAAAGCCCATTCTAACGTCCTTGACCATGAAAGGTCATAGAAGAAAGATGCCCAGCCAGCCCAGCCAGTGCAGCGGAGCTCAGTCCTAAGCTGTGGAGCCCAGAACCTAAGGGAGGCACCACCTGCTAGGAATAAGATTAATAAGTTAAGGTAAAAGAGTTTGCCCCATGTGGTCTATCTACTTTCAAGAGGACAATGTGTCCTTTCATGTCTTGAGTCTTGAGTGAAAGATCAGTAATGGGACTCAGATCTAGGCATAGCTTTTATCCATGCACCCATCAGGCTGTATATCCTATGTTTCAAAAAGGACTCTATCTCACCCATCCTTTGGAAGGTCACTAGATTTAGTGACTCACTTCCAACAAGTAGAGTGTGCCAAGAGAAAACTAGTAACTTAATAATGGAGAAACTTGGCAAATACTACCTTATCCAAGTAATGAAGGTGAACACCACCAGTGACAAGTCATGTGGATTCATATACCACCCGATATGAAGTTAGGGGAAGGACACTTCATCTCTGATGATCTTCCTCAGAAAACATAACGTCAGTCGAAACCTGAGATAAACATCAAACAGTCCCAAACTACAAGACATTTTACAAAAACCAGGACTAGGACTCCTGAAAACTGTTGAGGTCATGAAAAAGAAGAAAAGAGTGAGGAACTAGTACTGACCAGAGATGACAAAGGAGATGTGGCAACTAAATGCAGTGGCGCTCTGGGTCTAATTTCAACCAGGAAGAGAACATTAACGAACAAACTCCTCACATCCAAATGAAGTCTGGAGATTAGTTTAAAAATTGGGAGAGATGTTTATCATATAACAAATATCACTACGTCCTTCCAGGAATTTGGAAAATGAAAATATTATTCACTCAAAGGAGAGGATTTCTGCACCTTTCCCACCCTAAGCAGCAAGACTGTATAATGTATCCGGACCCAGAATACCACATTAAGTGGAACAATGATTGGATCAAAGGTCTCCTTCAAAGCTAGGACGGAAAGGTAAAAATTAGGGAAGGAAGGAAAAAAAGGAGGGAGATAACGTGACTTTGTGCTTATATACCTTGTTCCATATCTCTCCCTGCACCCACTTCTCATAAAAATTGGAGGACATAGAGAAAAACCACTTACTGTAGAGTTAGCTGAAAGAGTCAGAGTTGGATTCTAGTTAATGGAGACTTTGCCTATTGATATCTTATAGGGCTAGCCTACAAATTAAAGTGTATACACACAAGTATCACTTTCAACAGAACTATTTTACAGAAATATTCATTTTTAAATGTTAGTATTAAATATGCCTAGGTCAGTCTCAGCAAGCCACAGATCTTTTAATAACAACAGTCTGTTATTAGTATTTAGTTTTAAGTTATTAGTACTTAGTACTAAGTATCTATACTTAGTTTTTGTTATCTGAAGCATAAATATAGCTGAAGTATTCCTGTTTTCTTATTTTACACAGACACGAATGCAGGGTTTATCATATTGGTTCATCAAAACTGATTTGTTATGACAACATGGTCTGGGATGGGGATGGATAGAATCTAAAAAGTTGTGCGTGAATAAAAGCTTACACTTTGACAAAAGTGCACCTGGCTCTTTAAATATTCATGAAAATAATACCATAAGACCTCTGCTCTGTGGGGTGTTTACTGCCTTTTCAAGAGTTTAGTTCTTCAGATGTGATGGTAAAATGTTGGCATTTGATACTGAATAATGCTATTGTGACAGGATAAAAAAGATTCTGATGGACAATGACATCATCTGTGCCTTTTGATTTTTTTTTTTGTCCAAGCGTGTTAGAGAGAGATCAGGAAGTGCCACTTGGCAAAATAATATAAAACAGAACTGACAACTTGAAGGGACAGAGACAGCCAGCCAAGAAGAATATGCTAAATCCAAATGTGTCACTCCGAGAATTGGTCACACCCTCAGACATACAACAAGGGCTATTCCCTTCCAGGGAATGATCAGCTTACAGTGATGGAAATGGTGATCTATTTGAAGAATCAATTGTCCTGGATTATGAAAAACTCATGTCTGAGGCTCAAGCATCTATTTTGCTAAAACCCCAACTCTGAATTTAAGGAAGATTATCTTAAACTTCCCAGCAGGGGTCACTAAGCTAATGATAAATATAAGCTCTGTCATAATATGTAATCACTGTTTTCATTGACAACATGGGGGGGGGGAAGTATACATATATACATACTATATAGAGACTCAAAATATAATAGTTGCACTTTAGTGTAATGTTTCCAAAGAGGGCAGTAATCTACAGCCTGCTGGCTTTAGAACTATATACACATAAATTTGCTGTACTATTCAAATGTTGCAAATATGTATAGAAAAGAGACCTAATGATGAACAATTAACGATTTTCCAACCAATGATTTAACTTAAATTTTATACTTAAATAATTTGAACCTAATAGAGGCAACAGCATTCTATTTAGACACATGCTGATTTCATTTAGGACTGTCACTGAAGCCAGTCTTCACCTCCAGAGGGGGCATCGGTCACCTCTTTCTGGTACTCCATCCCCTACTTGCTATACTCCCTGGCCCTGAAACAGTTTGGGGCTTTGAAATGATTACATTAATGTTTTAAGAATGAAGGGTTGAGATCTTTTACCTGAAAATACAGTTGACTTGACATCAGCCCTAAATCAGTTTCTATAATGATAATGGACAAAAGGGGTGATGAGCCCAAGGCTTTACCAGGGTCTAAGAAGGCTGCGTGTTTTAGCCCCTGCTCCTGCCCGCCCCCCCACCCCCCTTTGCTCGCTTCACTCCACGAGCCTGGCTCCTTGGTGTTGGGTGAACTCACCAAGCGCACTTTCCTCAGAGCCTCGGCAGAAACACACTCCCCCAGACATTTGGGCAGAGAGTTCCACCACCTCATTTCATGGTCTCTCCACCCTTCATTTCCAGAGAGTCCCTCCCTGACCACCAGAAGTAAAAAACATACCCCTTTCGCACTATTCCCTTATCATACTTTGTTTTTCTTCAAAGCATTTTCAACACCTATGTTATCTTCTGGGTTTACTGGGTATTAACTCTGTGATCCCAGTCTAGAATAACAAATCTATGGGAGTTTTATCTGCTCTATTTCCTGCTGAATGGCCAACATCAAGAACTACGCCTGGTACAGTAGGAACTCAACAAATATTTCCAAACAAACAAACAAAAACCCCAACATGTGTACCATATATTCTTCAGTCTGAAGGATAGCAAAAGAGGTGTGACAAGGATCATGACCACAAGGTGCTTATATCAAGTTGCAGAGACCAGAGTTGTCAGCTCTACATCTTACTTGGACCAAACCAACTGGTGGTGGAAGGATAAACCGTTGTTCATTTACAGAAAAATAAGCCTTCAGTAGGAATCCGCAGCAATCGATCAGATATTGGAGATAACAGTTTTAATCAAATCTACCATGATTTGAGAAATCACAGAGAAAAAAACATATTCGGCCTCACTGTCAAAGACAGAATTTAAACCTAGGTAGCTCATTGTTCTAAACTCCTACGAAATTTCTCTAAGTCTGATGTTCTTATTTCCTTTTGATATTTATTCTTTCATCTCTAACTTCATAGTACAGTCCAGCACATCAGACACTTTCAAGATGAGAGACCGTGTTATGACATAACAATGCTTAATTTTTCTTCTGCCTCTTTTTCTCTTTCCTAGTTATCACAAAAATATAGATGCGAAAAAGCCTTTTTGTCCTTTAACTCCTATCCATAAATCATAGCTTTAACATTAGATTCTCATTTTTTATTGTCTTAAATTCAAAATTAAGCATTTGATCCCGCTTTATTTTGGATATAATTGGAAGTAAAAGCAAAGGGGACTGGGGGTGGGGCAGCTACTCTCTGGAATTTTCAAAAATGTGAGATTACTTGATTCCATCAATAATTTTACCTGTTCTTCATTCTCTACACAACCTCTATTCCAATAACAAATATTTGATTAATGCAACCATCCCTGCTTGACTTTGCAGAAAGTTGGCAACCTTATACCTCCCTCCTGCTTTGATAGACTCATTCATTTTTTCCCCACCCATTCAGTAAAGAAAAATAGTGGGAAAAACTAAGGGGTTAAAAAGACACCCCTTAATAAATGTGTTCAATAGCTGACATGTCTTCTTTCTTTTCGTCCCATTAAACTGGCACACACTCAGCAGGGCATTGTGCACTGTGAGGGGGTTTCCATTGTCCCCCACCCTCCATCAAGGCCCTTCTGACAGACGACCTATCAAATGCCTCTTCCTCCTTTGTCTTCCAACAACCTTACCATCCCTTTTTTTTTTTTTTAAAGACACAATCTGCTCGCCCTCTGGCTCTTCCTCCTCCAGGGGTAGCAGTTGGTAAGCCTGGGCCCTCCCAGAGCCAGGGGCTGCTATGCAGAACATGTCTGGATCCCAGTGATGTGAGGAAAAGTGGCGCATAAATTAGTAGATAGTGTTTCTAAAGCTGTCAGGGATAAATTGTTCTTATTTCCTGAAACTGTCATAGGGAAAAAAAAAAAAAAGGTGATTCTAAGATGAGCTCTGACACCCCTGTTGCTCCTTGAAGACAAAGAGCCCCGAAAGTCTCTTGCCAGGTCTGAGGCAGGAATAGGCTTACAACACATGGAACTTACAACAGGGCTTTAGGAAATAAAATAGAACTGGCACTGTGGTCAGGAGGCAAGCTGTAATTAAAAATAGGTGAGACAACATCTATCAATAATAACAAATGTTTCATGAATCACCTGGAGTATTTATCCTGAGGCTGCTTGGATGACATTCTGTAAACCTCAAAGGAAGCAGACTCCAGCCTTCAGGCATTTGGGCGCCAGGAGATCTGCTCACCTTAGAGGAAAATCTGACCATCACTTGACCAGCTCAGAGATAGTTTTCAGAGTAGACTATCTGACTGGCACACAGCACCCTCAACAGAGCCCACAATCCCCTCTGGTGTCCTCTGTTCTGCCTTCCCCTTTCCTACTCATAAAAACCCCTGACTACTGAGATGCTAAGATGGTCTTTGTGACAAGAGTCCCCCATCTTCTCAAGCTGCTGCCTTTTAAATAAACCTGTTTTCCTTCCATTGGACCCTGACTCTTGAATCTTGGCTTTCGAGGGGCAGATAGCCAAACTTGGGGTCGGTATCAATTATAGCACACATACTTGACAGGGACTCATTTAAGAGATGAGAGTTGGGGCAGACCAGCCCCTACTACAACCCGTTACCTTCAGCCCTGGGAAGCTGGGAGGCTGGAATGACTAAAACTGAGCTTCTTCAGGTCCCTGAACAAAAGTCTTCAGAAGTTCTACCTTGAGTATGAACAGGTATCTGCTCTATTCCATACTCTACCTTGTGACTATAATCCCCATCTTTGCTGTCCAGCCCAGTTTTGACACTTAGATGGTACCTTATGGCATAGTCAACATCATTTATTTATAAGTCAATTATTATCTTATTGAATGACCCACCACACAACCAAACATATACCTATACATACATACACAGTTATCTGTGATAAAATTTTAAAGTCAAAATACTTAGGGATTATCTTTTTAAAAAATATTATTTTCTTTTACATGTTAGCCTTCAAATTATAAGCATAAATCACCCTTAAAATTAACTTCTGTAGAACAGATCCTCTCCAAAGTTGCTGAAAGTGATATGTCATGATTTATGGCTAGTGAGGTATTAACAAGTTATTTTCTCTTTCCAAATTTTGTTTAAATGAGCTGAATTGAGTGACAATACTGTTAACAAGATATGGCATTCACATAGACAAAAATAAAATTTGTATTCAAATTACACTAAATATTTGGCAAAAACACATCATAAATATATTTTTTTGCTGTCTGCAGCATTTGTATTAAAATGTTACTTTTCTGCCTAGCTTTCCTCTAATGGATATAAACATAAAACAAACCCCTTACGAGATCAAATTCCAGTACTGTTGTTTGTTTCCCCAAACTGAAGATCAGTCATTGCATTTAGTATCAGATCTGATAAGTACTTGTCACATACTGGAAAAGCAAAAATCTAATGTTAGTCTCTATGACTCCTATTCTCTTGATATGGAAACTTCACCATGCTTTCAATCAAGTTAGACAACTGGGTATAAGTGAAGTACATAAACATTTTCAAACTAATGGCAAATTAATTTGAATAAGTGAACATCTCAGGAATCAGGCACATGATTTAACTCTAGACTCTTGATAATTCAGGTATCCTAACTACAGTGTCAGTGTTGTAGCAAGGAAAGGAATGGCTCTCTCCCAGTATACACAGGAACTATTTGTTTGGCTACTATTGATTTACATGAGAAATTAGGCTTTTGACTTCCTTTTATTTGGTTGATTAAACTTAAAGCTTGTAGTAAGCAATAATTACCGGAATGTCACCTAGGCAGAAGTTACTTTATCTCTACGCTGGATAAGGCTGCATCAGTGAAAATATGTAGCTATTGTTTTTCAGTAGATGGTATACAGCAGGCTCAGATCATCTGAACAGTTACAATTCACGGACTTCTGGATGACATCCAAACCCTTCAAGCACATCTGCTCCGTGCACAGCAGAACGTACAGCAGCTAGTGCAGCAGAATTCAACAAAACAATTTAAATATTTTATATAATTAATGATACGTAATTAAACTTAATGTAATTACATTTGGGTTCTTTGAGGTACCTATTTTACAATTAGTGTTTCATCAACAAACAGCTTTTCCAAGCATAGCACAGCTCTGCCTGTAGTAGCAATGTATACCCAGAAGTGTCCCTGTTACAGTAAATACACTGTGGAGCAAAACCAAACATTCTATGTCATCAGCCATCAGTATTTGATTATGTCAGAAACAGGAGTTCTTCGCATGCCAAAACCACGTATAAACCTGAACATGAATGGCTTTACCTTCAGCCTACGGGAAGTTGTCAAGGTGACAAGAAGGTCCAACCACTAGATGGCCTTTCTCATAACTTGACAAACACAGTCAATTACCAAGAGGTCCATCAAGAGAAGTCTCACTATTCTATAGCCAAATCCCAATGGGGCCAATAAAACTGTCTACCCATCCGCCTCCTTTGGGTCGGGAATTTGATGAGGAGGTGATGGAGGGGCAGCACCTGAGAGGCTCAATTAAGGTAACATCATATAGTTACAACTATAATAGCAAAGAGATATTGTTGCTAGAATTTTTGCTTTGCAACATTTGGACCGCAGAACTTATTTGTGGAGTGTGTGTGTGATTATAAAATACAGCCTCTCTCCACAGTTGCTTAAGTACAAAAGGATTGTAGTAAACAGGCCCCTTCTCCACATGAGGGCTCCAGCCTGTAGCTGCCTAGACTAGCTCTCCAGACTTAGTCTTTTGAGACCCATGGCACCTCTGGAGCAGTGACCATAGTCAACTCTTATTGATTCTTCTCTTATGTCTTGATTTTTCTATTTAAAATATTATTTGATGGCCTTCTACCAAGAAAACTAATACAGTTGCAGTTGTTTTAACATTGCCCCCTGCCCCCGCCTCATCCAGAACATACTTCTTTTACTTTTTCTCAATATAGATGTCACACAAAGAAACATATAAATATATATTCAGTACTACATTAATATGACATGTTCACTGTAGAGTCACAGAGTATGCAATGATTAAATACCCTCTCTTGTACAAGTTTTTATTATACCTAGGGTTAGTGTATTTTTCATTTTGCTAATTTTCGAGGTAATTAACCTCCAACTCTCCTATAGAACTACAACCTTTTCCCCCAAGTAGGTGAACACATCAGGGTTCACTTAGGGGTGCTGCTACTGTGCCACTCCAGTCCTGCCAGCCCAACACCCAGTCGTCACCTGGAAGCTCCCCTCTAACCTTAATCTCCGTGGCTTGCCTGCTCAGGATCCTCTCTCCTGGGTCCCGAGGCTGCATCGGTACTCACTCTTTCCCCCATCTGATAGAATCCCATTCTCATGGAGCTTCCTGAGAAGCAGTGCCCGGGAGGTAAGTTTTTCAAGACCTTAATGCTAGAAAAGACCTTCCACTTCAAATCTTGTTGTGCACCATTTGACCCAGTGATCCCACTCCTAGGAATATACCCTAAGAAGCCTGAAACACCAACCAGAAAGAATACATGCACCCCCATGTTCATAGCAGCACTATTTACAATAGCTAAGATCTGGAAACAGCCCAAGTGTCCATCAGTGGATGAGTGGATAAAAAAGCTGTGGTACATACACACAATGGAGTACTATGCAGCTGTAAGAAAGAAAGATCTCTTATCCTTTGAGATGACATGGAGGGACCTGGAGAGTATTATCCTAAGCGAAACAAGCCAAGCAGAGAAAGACAAATATCACATGATTTCACTCATTTGTGGAATATAATAAACATAACAGTCTGAGGAACAGGGTAGACCCAGAGATGTGGAAGTAGGGTACAGACTGACAACCCTCAGAAGAGGGGGTTGGGGGGAGGGAAGAGATAAACCACAGAACTTATATGCATGTACGCATAACTGATGGACATGGACAACAAAGCTGGGGATGGGGTGGGGGGATGGGGAGGAGGGTGTCAATGGGGAAAAAAGGAGAAACATCTGTAACAAAAATAAATTAATAAAAACAAAAATAAATAAAAAGCATTCCTGCTAATACATTGAATGTATTCCTTCATCGCCTTTGTTTTATCAGTGTTGCTATGGAGAAGTTTGAGTCCACTCTGATTCCTCATTCTTTGTATGTGAACAATTTTTTTCTTCTTTCTGGGTGTTTATCCCTGAAGTATTTATCCTTGAAGTTCAGAAACGTTATCATGATGTCCCTTGGGGTGAATGGTTTTCGTTTTTATAGTGCTGGGTACTCGATGTGCCTTTTCAATCTGGATATTCACATCCTTGAATTATTTTAATAATCATTTTCCCCTCTCTGCTTCCTGAATTTCTCTGTCCAAAAATGCTGTTATTCAGATGTTGACTCTCCTAGAACAGTGTTTCTCAAGGGTTAGTCCATGGATAAGCTGCACCTGCACCACCTGAGACACTGTTGGAAATGTGCATTCCCAGGTCGCACCCAGACCTCCTGAACCAGAAACTCCAGAGGGCCCAGCAGGGTGTCGAAACAAGCCCTCCAGGGGAGTCTGATACAAGTGAAGTTACAGAATCACTGTCTCAGACTGATCTATTTTTTTTTGTTGTTCCAACTTTCTAATTATTATTATTATTATTATTATTTTGTCTTTTAACCTCTTTTTCCTCAGCAATGTCCTCCAATCCTTTTATTGTTTTTTCATTCCTTCTATCAGGAATATCAGATTATAATTTCTGAGCACTTTTTAAAAATTCTCTGAAAAGTCTCCCCTTTCATTTTATAACTGTCTGCTCTTGATAGTTGCTTTGTATCTTCTGTTCTCTCTCAGATTATCAATTTACATTTTATTCCACTTGTTTTAAGATTTCTCCTGCTTCCTGTATGGTTTCTGTTGCTCTTAGATTCCTTCCTATTTGCTGGGTTTGCTTTATCTCCATTATTTTAGAAGATTTTACAAGTAATTTTATCCTTAGATGTCCTAAAAATGAGGAAAAACAAAGCTGATTTGTACAGGGGTCTTGTCAACTGCAGCCTTCCCTCTAGTTGTTGGGTAGATTATGCCAAAGGTCAGCACCGGTGGGTAGACTAGTTTCTTGGAGAGGAGTTTTCCCCAATACTCTGCCTGCCAGCATGAGAAGAGCTTTTTGGGCAAGAGGCTTGTGGGATCTCAACATTCACTTTGCAAACCTTATTTTCAGAACAATTTCTCATCCTCACCCTCATCTATTCCTGGGATCCCTCAGATTTGATCCTTTCTGATGTAAACTCTCCATGAAATGCATATTCTCTCTTTTGCTACAGTCAGAGAGGTCTGTGGGATCCAGGAGGGTCTGTAGGTCTGATGTTCCTTGAACAATGCCCCTCATTCTGCTTGTTTTCTGTCTTCCTCACACCTACCATCAAAGTCACCTGCTGCCTCAATTCCTGAACCTTCCCGGAGTGCTGCAGCCAACTCTGGCTGTTTAACATGAAGTTGTAGTTGCTTCCCACCAGACTTCTAATACAGTTGCTATTCATCCATCCACTTCTCAGCGTCCAACATTTTGTTGTCTTCTCCTTTATTGGTCTTCCTCATTCCCTTTTCCTGTCCTGTGGGCTATCCCATCTGCATTCCATTGTCACGTTACCCCTGACGGAGGAGAGCCACACTCGTGTGTCAGCTCATGATGTTCCTGGAAGCCCTGTGCTGGAGTATCAGTGGAGGGTGATCCTGAAAGCCTGGCTGAGATGCACTGTTGTTCCAGAAACCCTGGCGTGGTGGCAGTGGGAAGGGAGGAAGGGCGTCGGTCTCCAGCAAGAGGCACATTCATTCTGATGGGGAAGTGGAGCCTGGGGCCATTTGATTCTCACGTGTGCCAACAAGTCTGTGAAAATAATGTTTGCCTGAGGGTCCAAGGACAGAGTCTTGTTCCCTCAGCTTGAGTGTACACCCAGCCACACACACATACACCTGAAATTTGACGGTTAAGAAAGACCTCTAGGCAATACTGAAAAATGTCTCCTTTAATACGTGATTGCAGTCACAGCTTTGCTATCGTGACCCTCAGATTCATTTCAGTCTCTTTTGGTTTGATGCCAAGGTACCGTGAACCTGAACCAGAGAAATGCAGCGACGTGGGTGGGCTGCTAGTCAGAATCGGTCCAGTTGCCTCCCAGGAGCAGGCAGTTAGATGGTGCTTCTGCTTCGTGTTCTTGTCCTGGTTGTTTGGACTTGAATTGATTACCGCTTGGTCATTGCATGGATTCTCCCTTTCACAACAGTGAATTGTAGGACAAGGAGAAGAGGAAGTCTGGAGAAGCATGTGCCCTAAAGCAATATATTTATGGGAATTCCTTTTGTTGCCAGAACAACATGGATTAGCTCAGCAACAGTGGGAAGAGGTGAGGCAAAATAATTGGCACGACCCTCCTTCACTTGTACCTTTAAACACAAGCCTACTAATATATTTACCAATCAAATAAACGTGGTGTGATATAGCAGAAACAAGGTGGGACTCCAGAGAACTGGGTCCCAGGTTTTCCCAGCACTGACTGGCTAGCCAAGACTTAGAAGGCAAGATTGCCTGGGTCAGTTTCAAGTTCTAATACAACCTGAAACAGACTCAGGCAGATCACTTAATCTGTGGATTTCCACAGTCTAATCTATAAAAAGGGAATGACAGACTACAAAACACCCGACAAATTCTTCATGTGCGTTTCATCATCTATACACTGATACTCCTTAGTGTGCAAAATGCTTATGCTGACTGGGATGAAGGTGTGTTGTTGCAAGCTTTGGGGTATACCCTACCGTCCCCACTTTTCTTTCTTTATTTTTTTAGTATAATTTACCTTTTAAAATTTTACTCTAAAACAAGAAGTATATTGAGTTTAGTGGCTCAGAAACATTTGTGGCGCTTTAGTGAAAACATAAGCGAACCTAATTGGGAAGCTAAATTATTTAATGCCTACCAGAGCTCAGGGCTCATGCTCAACAGTGGCGCTTGTCTTGGCCTGGTTTGTTTGCTTCCTGACTATATGAGTTCTTATCAGGATGACTTTTTAGATTAAAAATTTAAATAGCTTAAGCCAGTGAAGTATTGCATAACACAAATAAAGAGAGGTGCATTAGAGATAGAATACAAGTGAACTTAGCCACCACTGGGCTGAGAGATTCAGCTCAGGGCCCAGGGTGGAAGGTCCTCAGCAGCTTCCTCCAGGCAATGGTATTTTTAGGGCATTTGCTCCCATTTCTTTCTCTTATGTAGAGTCCTGGAGGACAAGATGGTATCTTGGATTATCTTTCACTCCACCAGTGAGGCACTTATGTCTAAACCTTGAACATCAATTCATTAATTTGTAGTTACTCTGCGGACAAATCCGGTATCTGGCTATGGTCTGAACACTTTCCTGACTTTCACTGGCTCTTGCTTTGCCTTTTTGTCCTGGTGGTAAAGGCAGAGAAACCTGTTCTGGCCAATGGTGAAATGCCGGGACATTTATCAAGCACCACAGGCTAGGACAGTAGCCACAGGCTAAGACAGTATCTTCTCAGAGAACGTTCTTTAGTTTACACATTATTATCAAGGTACTTTTTCAATTTTCAAGCAGACACTCACTTACTTTTGAAGGGCAAGTAATGAATTAGATTGAATAACAAATGCTGATTTAACCTCCATAAGGATCAAAGGTCTCCGGTGAAAACAATTCGAAGGATAGTCATTTTCAAGTCCATAAACTGCACTTGGATGTGCAAATATCAACTGAAATATACTCTGAAGCAATAATTCGCCTCATCCAGAATGGGTGAGCCAGGTAACCCTTTCACCTTTCCATGCCCAATTCCTAAACAGAAAAACACTTGTTAAAACAAACAAACAAAAAAAAACTCCAAAGAGGACATACAAATGGCCAAGAGACATATGAAGAAATGTTCAACATCACTAATCATCAGAGAGATGCAAATTAAAACAACTATGAAGTATCACCTCACACCTGCTAGAATGGCCGCCATCAACAAATCACCAAACAACAAGTGTTGGCGAGGGTGTGGAGAAAAGGAGACTCTAGCACACTGCTGGTGGGAATGCAGACTGGTGCAGCCACTATGGAAAACACTATGGTGTTTCCTCAAAAAATTAAAAATAGAACTGCCATTTGACCCAGTGATCCCACTTCTAGGAATATATCCTAAAAAGCCTGAAACACCAATCAGAAAGAATATATGTACCCCTATGTTCACAGCAGCACTATTTACAATAGCTAAGATCTGGAAACAGCCCAAGTGTCCATCAGTAGATGAGTGGATAAAAAGCTGTGGTACATGTACACAATGGAATACTATGCAGCTGTAAGTTAGAAAGCTCTCTTACCCTTTGAGATGACATGGAGGGACCTCAAGAATATTATGCTAAGCGAAATAAGCCAAGCAGGGAGAGACAAATATCACATGCTCTCACTTATTTGTGGAATATAATGAACAAAATAAGCTGATGAACAAAATAGACCCAGAGACATGTTAGTAGGAATTAGCCTGACAAAACTCAGAGGAAGGGCAGGGGTAGGAAGAGATAAACCAAAGAACATATATGCATATATACATAACCAATGGACACAGACAATAATACTGTGGGGGTAAAGGGGACAGGAGCTGGGAGGAGGGTGTGAGTGGGGGGAAAATGAGAAACATCTGTAACAAAAATAAATTAATTAAAAAAATAAAAAACAAAATAACAACTCTCTACTACAGTTACTTCTCACTGACTAGATTCTACCCACTGGAAGATGTATGGAACTGAAGTGATGAGAGGTGACCTTTGCACCTTACCGTGCTTCTCAGATTAATTAGGAATTGACATATTGTAATCATGACAGTGTATAATTAGACGATGAAGACAGGATCACTTTCAAGTTCTGGGTCACTGACACACACGGAATGTATTTAACCTCTGGAGATGATCACTTGTGCTTCTAAATAAGATGGTAAATGGGGTCCAAAATGTGCCCAGGGTTATTTAGATAAAAGGTTTCATGTAACAATGGAAGAGTTTGTACAAGAGTGCGGTTATTTGATCATCTATTCAAAACTATAAGCCAATGACTTTTGATGAACTTGAGCCGTTTTGAGAATTAATCACAACTTGAACAAAATCTCTGAAGAGGAACCTGGTCACCTTTTCTACCTATGAGACGGGCAGTACAGCTGGCTGGGAGAACGCTCACCCGAATGAACGCTCCCACCTCACCCATACATGGGTCCGTGACACTGAAAAATACTCAGCTGTACTCTCCTTGGTAATGGATAACTCCAAATCACACAAATCACATCTTAAACATTAAAAAAAAGTTCACGGAGAGTGGGTGCACCTCCTTATATACAACGGAGAGAGAGAAATACGTCCCTTTTCTAATTGGCTGGAAACTAAGCTAGAACTACCTCCAGTCAATCAAAAGTGTAGAATTACAGGATGCTAATGCTGGGAATGTGATGATTAATGGCTTCTTTCATCATCTTACACTGTAAGAGTGGAGACTCAGGCAGGTTAAGTGACATGAGAGGGATTGGAGCTAGTACAATGCAGTTCATCAAACACAATAATTATGAGCCTGGAAAAGGGTTTGACACTAAGGGAGAAAAAGACACAGTCCCCTCTCGTGAGGTGCTCACTATCTCATGGCGAAACGCAGGTACAAACATAGAACTACAGTGCAGTCTCTCCAGCCAAGACGGGGTGATGCCATGCATCTCTTGCTTTATCGGTGGTATTTACACCTGCCCAGCTGTCTTTTGCACACTGACTTGGCCCTTCATGGATCAGATCTGTTTGGAGCTAGACAGGCAGACTGCAGCGAACAAAAACGTAATATCACTTCAGGCACATTGCAGGTATCCGTGAAAAACACTGGATCCCTGCTGATGAAAATGAAATCCTGACTATTAATATAATACCGCACTCACCTGCACTGAAGCAATGCTGGCCCTTGCTTAGGGGCCTTCAGCACATTCTTTCCAGCCTAGCATCCCAGGAAATGCACACAGCCAACACTGAAATGGAGCCAGTCCACGGGGCGCAGCCCAGCAGTGTCATTTCCACCACAATCCGGGGCCCAAAGAGGTCAGGAGGAGTAGGGCCGCGGCCAACAGGAGCATTTGTGCAGACTAGAAAGTGGCATTTGGCATGCACTCCTCCTGCACTGTGGGGAAGTGCAGAGACAGTGGCTCAGAACTCAGGCACTGTGCGCAGAGAACAGCTTGGTTTTTGTCTCAGCATGGGCTCGATCTGGCTGCACAATACCCGGTCACTCACTTCATCCCCCCACATTGCAGTTTCTCCATCAGCACATAAGGGAAAGAAACAAACTCTGCCGTGACCACATTTTACCTTCTCTAAATACGATGGGCATAAAACAGTTTCTAAATATCTCCCACAAACAGAATCACAATAGGATAGTGTGCTGTTCCAGAGATCTGAAGAGGACGTTTCTGACCCATTGTGTGGGGGGACACCTGCTTTATTTTTTTCTAGTAGTAAGGATGGATTTGTACTTAGAATGTCACTCTCTAGCACAGTCTTCTTGGGAAACTCTTGGGGTAAATGATGGTGCTTATAACTAAGGATGGAAAGAAAAGACAAAGAAAAAAACAATAGGCTACATGTGTATCACGGTCAAGGCTCTGTCCTTATTTGTAAAGTGTTTTTGTCAAAAAGATGCCACTGTGGCTGTGCCTGGAGCCCAGGGTTGGGGTGAGCCTCACTATTGGCCCACGTGAGAGGGCAGCCCTGAAACTGCCTCCACTTCTCTTTTCATGTGCACGGAAGGTGCTTCACTTCTGGCAAGGGATGGACGAAGAGCTGAGACAGGGCGATGCTCTCTGTGAGGTCAGCGTGTGCTGGATGGGGACAACGTACGGAGAGGACCTTTCGCCAGCCAAGTCTTTGTGGCACTGGAGGGTGGCAGGGAGGCAGCCACCTTATCTTGGCGATTATTAGTCTGTGAAGAGGAAAGTTCACAGCAGGCGCCTTGGCGAGAACTGGTGAGATGCCTCCCTGCAGGCCCGAGGATGTCCACGAGGAAGCGGTACCACAAGAACACGAGGAATCTTGCATTTGAAGGTCCTTGCTGGGGGGCTGCAGAAACCATGTCTTAGGATCCTTCAGCTACGCAGGTGAGAGCTACGTGCTCCCATGAACATAAATATAAATATTCCAGCTATAGAAAATGAAATCAGATTAAATAAAATGGAATTCTGCCCTGACACCTTTGTACCCACCCAGCAGGTATGACCATGTCATACCTGCATTACATTGGTAACCCTGCAAATGTCCAACTATATGGTAAGGACAACATTTCTGTAGGACACTTGAATTGAGAGACAACTTTATTGCAGGATAGTCTGGAAAAGCTCATGGAGAAGGTGGTTCTTGAGTCAAAGCTTAAGTCTGAATATAATTTAAGTAGATGGGAGAGAAGAAAGAGGAATTCTGAACCAAAAGAAAAAAAGTAAGTAAAGGTATATATAAGTCTGAAAGAAGGGAATCAAATGCAAGGAACTATCTGTTCAAAGTGGAGGGTGCATGATAGGTACCTTTGGGAGGTGCCATTGTAACGCTAGAATAACAGAATATAAAACGCTGCTCACCAGGGCATATCCTCATTCTACCTCCTTCCTCTTGGGTATCTAATGCACTGCTCTATCTACAAATTCCAACTGACATCCTATAGATATAGCTGAAGATAGAATATGTTTCTCCTACTTCTTCATGTGAGAAATTTCAGATGCAAAGAAAATCAATCTAAGACATAACTCAAGATCAGAATCCACTTGGGATTTTTTCATTCAGTTCTTGCTACCTGTGTATGAGAAATGAACCCCTTTCAAATGTCCGTAGTACAGACTTGCGTGGCTTGATACTGATTTGAAAGAAAGCTAGTAATTAGTTTTAGTAACTTCAAACATTATTATTTTACTATGTGTATGTCTAATGTCTAATACAGAATGCATAAACACTATATAATATACAACATGTCAAATAGTACATTATATATATTGACATATAATATATATAAATACATGTGTACCGATATATTACATATTTTATATAAATATATATTTAATGGAAGGGACAGGCAGGGGAGAAAAGCCTGTTTAGCACTTTAAAAAAGTCTCTACAAAGAATTTCAGGAATATAGCCTATTTACATTAGGATCTAAGGGACTAAGTAAAATTACATCAGTGAAACCTTTTGAAGAAATTTGTGTTTTATTTGTTTGTTTTTAATGGAGTATATTATTTTTCTCCAAGATAGAAATTAGATAATTTATTAAGTTCTCATTGGAAAAAAAATTTGACTTTTATTTGTAGTACAAGTGCCCATAGTTTTAAGAAAAAAAAATCATTAATTTGCATATAAAACAAATTTATAGGCTATTTTTAACACCTCTTTTAATAACAATGGGCATTTTTCTATACTGAAGGTTTTCAATCATAGGCAAAATAAAACAATATCATTCATTCACAGCTTAGAAAAAACACCGAATTAAGCTGCAATAACGATTTATCCATTTGTCCAAGGTCATAGGAAAAGAGACTTAATCTTTTTGTTTCAAAGACTCCACTTAGATCACACCTTTTTCTTTTTAATCCTCACCCAAAGATACTTTTTTTCCATTTATCCTCAGATAGAGTGGGAGGGAGGGGGAGAAAGAGAGAGAAAGAGAGACAGAGAAAAACATCTATGTGAGAGGGACACATCGACTGGTTGCCTCCCGCACGACCCTGACCAGGGCCGGGGATGAACTGTAACTGAGGTACATGCCCTTGACTGGAAATGATCCCACAACTCTTTGGTCTGCGGTCCGACACTTCAACTGCTGAGCCAAATCGGCCAGGGCAGATCACACCACTTTCAATGAAAGTAAGAAATGCTACAGCTCAATTATTAATTTGTCAAAGCATTAAATAAGGTAAGTTTCATCTCCTCTTAAGACTGCCTGACTCAGGGTTCACCCATGACAAGTAGGCTTAACATGCCCCTTGCCTCCATTTCAGCCAAGCAGAGCTGTGTTTTTCATCAACAACAACTGTGCTTGAATAAATAATTTACAGCTCTGGATAGATGTTCATCCTCTCTCTCCTTTAAAAAAGAAAAAAGAGAAATATAAATAAAGGCCAGATGGATGTTTAAAGGTGAAGGTGATCAGTAGGTTAATGCGAAAGGTGCAGATTCAACAATCCAACGTGGCACATTCACCTTTAGGAACACTTCGGTCTCGCCTCTCAGTAGGGCTGACTTTATTTTTGCAGCAATGCACGGAGGAATTAAGCTTGGGTGGTTTACATTTATGGCAGCTGCAGATAAACAATAAAAGCAGTTGAGTGAAGCAGGGGGAATAGACTCGGCTGTGGAAGACGGGTCCTTAGCTTTGAAGCAACATGAAGCCTTTTCAAGCTATTGAAGAAACCTTCCTACCTGGAGTATCAAGCTTTGGGTCTCGCAGAATGTAAGTTTCCAATGTAACTCTCAAGAGAAAAGGAGGTGTGTTATGGGCTGAATTGTGTTCCCCCAAACCCATGTGTTGAAGCCCCAACCCATAACAGCTTGGAATATGACTATGTGGAGATAAGGTCTGTAAACAGGTGTTAAGTTAAAATGAGCCACAAGGCTGGGCTCTAATTCAGTCTGACCCTTGTCTGTATAAGATGAAATCTGGACACAGAGGAGACACGGGGGATGTGCGCGCACAGAGGAAAACCACGGGGGGCGCTCTGAGAAGCAGCCATTTGCAAGGGCGAGAAGACAAATGTCTGTTGTGTGAGCAGAAATGTAGTTATGGTAGCCTAGCAAAGTAAGATGAGGTCCAAGGTGGGTCATTGTGGCTCAGTCCTGCACTGTTCATTATCCTAGTTCAAAGTCACGGTGTCATACTGGCTCCTAAGAGCTTAGTCACTGCATCTCACCACCCTGCACTGCTTCATTACTGTCCTTGTGAGTAGATGTTGTCTCCCCAATCAGCCTGTCTACAACTCCAGACCACAATACCTACCAGGGGCTTTAGTAGCGAGAATTAATAGGTACTGGCCTATTGACAATATGTGGGGAATTTGATCCTTTAAGGGTGAAAACTGGTACTAATTTCAAGGGTTCCAAATAAAGGAAACCTTTAGCCTCCAGAAAAGTGGAGGAAGAATTCATCCTGTAGAAGAAAGCTAGGAAAGGTGGTAGCATAAATATATCCCTTCAAAAATGCAGTTCAGATTTTATCACCTAAAGAGAAAGAATGAAGACTTGGAGCTCTAAACTTTAAAGGACAGATTAAAATGCAAGAAATGAAAAACTAGCTGCTCTATGTAGTCTCCTGAGCAATGAAAGAGGGGTGAAACTATCTGGAAATATGTGTAGTCTTAGGCTGAGGGGCAGAAAGTAATAATCCGCACTTACGTTCTAATAGTGTCAAGGGGAAGGACCTGGAGCAACGGGTAGGTGGGAAAGAGCTAAACAAGTGATCAGAAAGGCAACATTTCTATGTCTGGAATGCTCTTTCTGACTTGGAAAACTCCTACTCATCCTTCAACTCCCTAGATCCTATGATCTCCTCTGGCAAATCTTCTCAAACTCTCTCAGAAGCTCTCCACTCCCACCGTCCTTTGCACACACTTCAGTTACAGCATTTATTAGTTCATGTGCTCATTATTCCTCTATTTAATTAAATTTAAAACACTGACTTAAGATGCACTGATATCTTATACACCACTAAGAAAGATAACTGAACCACAGAACAATTCTTTCTCGTCATGTAGAATTTTAGTTTAGAGTTATATTGAAAGAACTCTTTTAGATTGATTTAAATGTAAGCTCTTTATCACATGTCACTCTGGTCATACATTAAAAAGGAAAACATAAGGAAAAGTATGACTAAATTATTCCCAGAATTTCTTTGTACTCAGAGTCTGACTTCTTGATCACGTCTTGAGGCAAAATTGTGGGTGTCTGTGTTTTCTCCATGCAATTGCAATTTCTGTGCTATCAGGAACATCTGTGATACCATTTTTCTGAAAAGAGTACTTCCCTATTATGTCTTGGGTTGACCTCCACATCTTTGAAGTTAACCAGGAAGGCTGCTTGCATTTGTACACACTATGATAACCGTGTCACACCTTCCAGTTGCCTGACAGTGGCCATAATACTCAAAGATAGTAAAATATGAAAAAGTACACCTTAGAAGCCATTCTATACAATAATTTATATCCCTGTTCCCCTTCTTTATTACCTTTCTATTTTAATATTCTTGCCCAGAGAACCTAGGCTAAGGCTAACAGAGGGAGAGTTCTGGATACTTGTGCACCCCAGCTCCCTTGAAACCTCTGCCTATACTCTCACAGTCAGTGCCCTAGTAACCATTTAATGAGAGGAGGACATGAAATACATTTTAAAAAATTGTCCCACCACAAATTTTCTTGCCACCTTCTAACCAAATAACTACTACTGGTGTTGCTGCTACACACACACACACACACACACACACACAATATCTCTCTCTCTCTCTCTCTCTCTCTCTCTCTCTCTCTCTCTCTCTCTCCCCCCCTCTCTCTGTCTCCTGATCTCGTCGGCATTTGGATCCCCTAGGACTCACTGAGTTAAGCTGGCAGAAGTGGCATGATGCAGCCCTCCCCAGCGCAGGGTTGTGGACTGCTTGTCTCCCTTCCCCACCAAATTCATGCGCTGAAATCCTACCCCACAATGGGATGGTATTTAGAGGTGGGATCTTTGGAAGGTGATTAGGTCATGAGGGTGGAGCTGTCATGACTGGGATTGGTTTTATTATCTAAGAGGCCCCACAGAGCTCCCTGGTCCCTCCCACCATGTGGGGACCCAGAGAAGATGGCCATCTATGAACAGGAGGTGGGTTCTCACCAGACACCAAATCGGCCGGGGCCTTGATCACAGACTTCCCAGCCTCCAGAAACTTCAAAAAATATTTTTTCTGTTGTTTAAGCCTCTCAGTCCATGGTTATCTTTTATATAGCAGCCAGATGGACTAAGACGCCGGTGAGGCTCAAGCACAGTAAGGTGAAACACTCAAATGGCTGGTGGGAAGAGCCACGCGGAGACGAGGGACACGGAGACGTAGACGTGCCTTCACGCCTTCATCCCAGGTTACTAGCGTCCTGCTCAACTTCCTGGGACTGTGTCCAAGAGAGAGCCCCTTGAAGTGATTTAAAAATCCAGAGAAATGAAAACATCAGAAATACTCCTACTGGGTTCTTCTTGCAACAAAAGGTGGGGAGAGAAGAGGAGCTGAGAGTTTTGTTCTTTGCATTTGGAGGCAGTTGGGAGGTATTTCTTTATCTGGGTGACAGACCTGCGTTCTCACCTGCAAACAGCAACCTTGTTCTCCTCGAGCTGCCATGAATGTGTTTCCTTCTGCTCCAGTGCGGGTACTTTAAGCTCCCTCCTGCACTCTTTCGATGGCTTTTCTTCCTTGGGCAATGAGCATATGATGACAACAATGAAACCTCCGCATTGACTGATGGATTAGGTTTAAGCCTCAGCCTTTTATGTCAAGCTCTCCTCGCCTCATCTGCACTTCAACACTCGCCTCACTGAGTCAGTAGGAGCTCTTTCTTTCCAACCTTGCTGTTACCCCTCCTTCCGATTCCTCAGAGTGCCATTTTCTAGGCTATCTTCTTTACAAAGCCTTTACTTATCCCCGCCTTGGTTCTCCCAACCTGAAGCCAGCTCATTTGTCCACTTGTTTTCGACCTTTCTATCAGTGTAACAGCAGTAGCAAGTGTGCATGTATCTTGTCATCCCTGATGCTTCAAGTCAATTCCTGACTCAGCCCCCTCTTTCCTGGCACAGAATGGACACTCCACAAGCACTCGTTGAATGCCACTGAAAGTAATAATTTAATGTATTTCCTTCACCACCTAGGAAATGGATAAACAAACTACAGTATCTGATATGATGCAACATCACACAATAGACAAAAGATGCATATAGACTTCAAACAAATAACAAGTTGTATTATATAAAATTTATGATAGTGGTTGCCTGGGGTCTGGAGGAAGGATAAAATAGGAGATGGTGAGAATTTTAGCTTTTTCTCTATTTTCACTTAAAAAATACTGAAAGCAATATGCTTGTCAATTCAGGGTGATAGGAATATGTGTTTATTATATTATTCTTTAGACTTCTTATATTTTTAAATTTAAAGTGAAAACATTTCTCATCTCTTGAATGCATGGGTGATCTATATTATTATCATAAAACAAAGGGACATTATTCTATCATTTTGGAATTCAGTGGCACTTTCAGTCCGGCATCACCATCTCTGTGTGTCTGTTCCTTGTCTTTGAGTAGATGGAAAGCTGCAGGAAGTCCCATTTGCCTCAGTACCCTCAGATCCTAGATCAACATAGGCTCTCAATTATGAAGTTGTTGAATAAATCAAACATTATACAGACCATCCTGTGTATCTATCAATCTTTTGAAGTATAATTTTATTAATATAGTATTTGATTCCATTAATCTGTAGCCAAGGGTCCTCCACTTATTTTGAACAGATCACTAACGCACTCCTGGAATGATATGCAAATGTGCTGTGCAGGTAGAAATGTGTATCTTTCTCCGTAGAGAAGGGGAAGCAGCAGAAAGTGTGCTGAGGGATGGGAATGGTGAGGGGTTTCAGAGGCTGGTGGTGGTGAGGACCAGGGAGAAGTACAAAGAGGCAAGGGAAGGAGGCAGAAGGAGGGAGGGAGGCGGGGCAGAGAAAGGGAGAGAAAGAGAGAGAGAAGTCTAGGGACAGACAGCTGAGAGAGGCAAGGGAGATCATGGTGATGATAATTATGTTTATTATCATCATAACTGTAATTCTAGAACCCTAAATACTGCCATTTTTAAGTATTCTCTAAGAGCTAAGAACTGTACTGGCTCTTTACATATGATAACTTCATTACTTTTTATTCCTTACATCAATTAATATTCCAATATTGTACAAATGCATGACGCTCAGAGGGCTCAGATTATACAGAGTATCAGAAAGAGCATCACGATGGTCGCTGTGCTCCAGGGTTCCAGTTCTTAGGCATTGTGTGATTGTGACACTTAATTGGCTTTTCTTTCTTCTCCCTGGTCATCAGGAACATTACATTGATGGCTTACTCTATCAGCTTTATTAGATTCTCATGGTCAAATTTACAGGGCTAAAGACGTATAGGGTCAATGGGGCCTTATTAATCAATGCTGTTCTGCTCGTGATGCATGACCAGATATTCATTTACATTTAACTGCCCACCACCAACCAGCTACTGTTTTCCAGAAGATGCATGGAAGATGCGGTTCCCAGGAGGTCAGCACTGTCCTAAGTGCCTGGGAGAGTTGTTACTACCAGGTAGGAACTTTCTATTGTGGATTCAAAACCCAACCTGGTGCATGAGCCTTCCTTTGGGGCAATTTGGAATTCATCCCACCCACACCCCTTGTTTCCTAAGCTATGATCCAAATCCCAACATTGCTAGGAACAAGAGATAAAAAGTATACATTCTCAAAGACATGGAATGGAGTGCCCAAAACCATTTACATCTGTCAGTTAAATTTTTCTATTTTGGCAACTTCAAGAATTGAAAGAAGTCAGTTGGTCCATCCCTCCCTCCCCGGTGTCTCTGCTGTGTCATTGATGTTATTCATCACATCTCAAAAAACAAAAATAAAGGAGAGGACAGGATAGGAGAGAAACAAGAAGCAAGGTCTCACGAATCCCTTCAGTCCGCCAGAATTTCTTCAATGAGCTGTTTGTGGGGTCAAGTGGCAGCATTCCTTATCTAGTGCAGAAGAACACTAGAAAAACAGAAACTTGGTTGTTTCTCTAGACTGAAACAAACACCAAATCCCTTAGTTCATCCTCTTTGACGTTTCTATTAGTTTGTACCTTTGTTTGTTTGTTTGAATTAAAAGGCCATATCCAGGATATGAAACACGTAGGAAAGATCTAGAATCAGAGAGCTTCAGGAAAGGAATAATGCTTCTAGAACAACTACCCATTTTCAGGATCCTTGAAACGCAGACAGGTTAGCAAGACTGCATGTCAAAGGTCTCCCCGCCCAAAGTGTTCCTGTTATTGTGGCGTCTCGAAGTTTATCTTCACAGATATTTTTCTCTTAAAAAGTTCCTTATGTTAGTCCTTCAGGTTGTTAATACCCATGTTTACCCACTCATCCCCTTCCCTCCAACTCTAGTAACAGCCAGAAGTAGATGTCAGAGGCCAGGCACGCAGCCTGGTCTCAAGGACAGCTGTGTGAAGACACGCTTGGAGCAACCAGATTTCTGCACAGCCACCAACAACATAGGGTGCAATGTCCTGCTTTCTGGTATACATCCAGAATCACAAAGCTCATTAGCATTAAGTTCCTACAGAAAAATGTTATTTCCATGGGTTCTAGGTCAGCCTCTGTACCCAGCTGTGTGAAACTGGGTAACTTACTTAACCTAATTAAGCCACAATGTCCTCATCTAATAAATGGCAGAGAGAGCAGTCTCCCCTGAGAGCTGCTTTGAGGAAAAGGTCACTGTAGCCAAGGGTATGCTGGTAAATGTTTAACAACTGATTCTTTGGGGCAGGGGTGGTGGCAGTGCAGATTTACAATGTTTGTCAATTTCTGTGGTGTAAATACTCCCCCAAATCTGTTTTCAAGCTGCAAACATAATGTCACTGAATAGCACGCCAGAAGAGGGGTGCACAGTTGAGTCTTGAGAGCTGAGGGGCGCTGGTTCCAGCACACCACCGACTCCATCTATCTGTAAGTAACAACGCAGCTGTTCCTGCCTGTACACTCTTACACATTTCAATGAAGCTGGGAAGTCTTTCTCTTCTCTCCGCACATCTCATTCCTACTCATAACTCAAGATTCAGCCTCAATGGCAACTGTTTCATAAACATTTGCAGGATCTTTTACATCAGAATCAATTCTCTCTTTATCCTATCTCCAGTTAACTCTTATTCCATTTTTCCTTGTATTTATTAGTTGCATGCATGCCTGTTTTTGCTGTTTCTTATTTCCCTAGAACACGACTAGAGTTTAGTGTTCATTGACTAAATTAGTGATGAACCACTGTGAAAAACACTACAAAGTCTTATCAAAAAGTGATTTCCCCCTGCCTTGGCCATTTGGCTCAGTGATTAGAGCGTCAGCCCGTGGACCAAAGAGTCACGGGATTGACTCCAGTCAAGGGTTTGATTCTAGTCAAGGGCATGTATCTCGTTTGCAGTTGGGTCACCAGCCCTGGTCGGGGTCATGTGGGAGGCAACCAACTGATAGGTGTCTTTCACATTGATATTTCTCTCTCTCTCTCTCTCTCTCTCTCTCTCTCTCTCTCCCTCCCTCCCTCCCCCCTACTCCTTCTGAAAATAAATGGAAAAATATCCTCAGGTGAGATTTTAATAAAAAGTAATTTCCCCCTAAACTGAGAATGCCCTCAAGACAGGACAATGGGTTTGTGTGTGTATGTGAACCCTCACCCTAGGATCTATTTTTTCCACTGATTTTTCAGAGAGAGTGGAAGAGAGGAAGGGAGAGGGAGAGAGAGAGAGAGAGAGAGAGAGAGAGAGAGAGAGAGAGAGAGAAACACTGATGTGAGAGAGACACATTGAACAGTTTCCTCCCATACCTGACCGGGGCAGGGAACAAACCTGCAAACCAGGTATGTGCCCTTGATTGGGAATTGAACCTGGAACCCTCTGATGTGCAAGCTGATGTTCTAATCACTGAGCCACATGGGCCAGGGCAAGACAGGACTGTTTAATTCATGTTTATATTCTTAATTCATTTGTACCAGATAAAAGTTTAGAACTAGAACTGAACTAGAGCAAGAGTATTTCCAAAGTGGCCAATGCAGGTGCTAATGACAGAATGGAGGTGGGCGGGGCCTGGTGGCATGGGGTCCCAGACCTACCTTCAGGGTTATAGGGCAGCATGCTTCTCCTGCCTCGGCCTGCCCTGAAGCCTGGAGTGACCACTGAATGTCAGATCAGCCACGCCAGTGAGCCTCGGAATCACCAGATGGTAAGACGGGACTAGAAACCCAGCCAGGAGGTACACCCGGGCACCTGCAGGGAAGGTAGACCCACAGGAACGAGGGACCACACCCTTTCTCGGCACTGTAGTTGTGGGGTGAGCGGAAGTAATCAGTCCGCAAACTGGACAGGCAGAAAGAATCACCAGCACATACAGGAACTGTTAGCCTAGGCACAGAAAGCGGACAAGGTGCTGCTGAAGGCCGATGCCTGCAGGAACCAGGACCAGGCCTGGCATGCCCAAGAGGGAGGCAGAGGGGCGAAGCAGGAAATGGTGTCTGGCCTCATCACAGATGACGCATTCTCTGCTGTCTCTCATGTTCAGGAGAGAGGGTCCATATGGGGAGTTGCTATTGTTGACTATACATTAGAATAACATATTTTCAAAAATGAGTATATGTACAAGGCAGAAATTAAAGTGATCATTCCTTGAAAACGTCAAAAGACACTTCAGGATGATTACAAAGCTCACTGAGATGGTACTATAGGGATAAAGGCAGGCATGCCGGGTTACTTTGTTAACTAGTTAACTAGTAACTGTTCCCCAGTGAGGAAACGTGCCCAAGGCCACACGAGTCACTGAGTGGTGAATCAATCCCAGGGCTGTCGGAACCCAAACCCCTGGCCCCTCTCCACTATGTCATCACGCAACCCAGAGCAAAACCACAGCTCTACAATAATGCTTTTCCTTCTCTGTGTAGCTCACATAAATCTGAAACCAACTCTGAAAGTGTAAGCACCTACCTTCCAAACGTAAATACTTCGAAGAATAACATGCATGCAGCAGTAGCTCTTGACTAAGATAAAAAAGGAAGGTCTGCTATAGTCAAGCCTCATATATTTCCAAATAGTGTTGCTATTTCAGCGAAGAGTACAAGTTGGCGAACTGAGATAACCTGTTATAGCTCATTCTCTGCCGGAACGCACCGGGCACTCCGATCTGTCGCCTGTAGGTCTAGTGCAGGTCCCGGTGGTAGGGGTTTACTTAGGGTAGAAGAGTTAACACCTGCCCCACAGCTTTAGTTTTTCTTCCTCATCATGCCCATGATGCCCCTGGGACTTCCCTCTCACCTTTGAAATGGGGAGAGATAAAAATGTTACCCATGGGGACAACCTGTTACTTCATTTTGTTTGCTACTGTTTTATAAATTTTCAAATCTAACAACGATAGCCCGTTATCTCCCGCCCCTTTGTAAGATGATGAAGAAATCTCACAGTGTTCCTCGAGCGTAATACAGCCACGCAGAAGCAAAATGTGTCGTGACAGCAGAACAGAGCCAGCTGGGTAGTTCATGTGGCTGGGAGAATACAAACTGATGACCCCAGAGCAAGTCACTGTGATTTCTTCTACAGAAATCTAGCCATTGGCATTTCCCAGTTAAGAGCCGCAGTGGGCGACTCCGGGTAAGGCTCTCTGGTGACCATCACAACTGTGCCCACTTGGATCTACGTCAAATCGGGCCAACCCTGGTCTCATCTGCACACAGCAGAAAGCAAACTCAAATACAAGGTCTCTGGGAAACTCAATGGAAGTGCAAAACTGATGGGTAAATTGTCTTCTTAAAAAACAAAGGAACACACAACAGCAGCAACAACAAAACACTTCCTTTTGTTTTGTTTTTCGAAATGGAAAATGAAAAGGTATCCCAAGGAGATACCACGCCCTATGCAAATCCGCCATGTGTGGCGTCTGTGCTATGAGCATGGTTTCAGAGCCGTCTGTCGAGCAACCCTCTAACCCAAATTCTACCCACCTGACACTAACTTCCAGTGGGCATGGCCCCTTAAGCAGCTCACTGTCTCTGGCTGCACATGCAAGCCTGGGAGCTGCTCTGGATGCAGCCCACGGGGTCCAGGCATTCCCATGTGCTTGGTTGTGTAACAGGTACCTCCACTCAGACCACCCAAATGGACACAGAGTTTGATCCTAATACACTCTTGAACAAACGGCTCCCTGGAAAACACACACTATACTGTGTCCTATGACTTATTTCTTCACATAGACTCCTGTCCTCTCCCCCCTCCTTTGTTATGGTAAAAAAAAAAAAAAGTATATACTTTTAGGGAAAAAAAACAAAATGTTTTCTGCATTATTTTCTCCGTTTAGCACAGTAAAGGCCAAAAGTTAGATGACGCGTACTTTACCCTCATCAGGACAAACGAGATGGAGACCACATATTCCTAGAGGCGGAGGGGGAAGATGAGGGCTCCTCCGTCTCCTGTCCCCACACCCCTGGATCTCATGGTCTCTGTTCTCCCACCGCGCCCTTGGTAGGAGAGAGGACAGGTAAACAATGACCAAATGCCTTGATCCAGTTTGAACTTTGCAAGGAGAGGGAAGCTTGGAACAGGGGCCGTGGCCTGGTCCTTCTACCCCTACTTCCTTCTATCTCCAAACCATCCATCAAGCCACTAAGGAGTTGACACCCCTTCATAGGAGGATTGGGGCTCGGACTACAGTTAGCTGGTGATTCGACTTTTAAGAATTACAGTCTCAGGAAGAAAAGAAAACTTTTAGAACAAAAATCAGATAGGCGGGTTTTAATGACTGTTGCTAAAAACGATGCATTAACCCCAAACTCTAATAATGCACAACTTTCTACTCTTCTCTCACTTTTTGAGAATAAAGTTATAGGGGAAGTGTTTAAGTATAGCATTTTCTGACTCCAAACCACGAGTGTTTCCTTGAGAAGGGGCAGCTATAGTGCACCCCAGTGCGTCTGTGGGACTGGGTCAAAAGCTTGAAACGTGGCAGGCGGAAACCCTTCCCGTCTGAACCTTTTCAGCTCAGGCATTCCCCCTCAAATGGTGCCCCTCGCCCCTTTTGAGGGGCTTTCCATCCATCTATAAAATATTCCTCTTTCATTTTTTTTTTATTGTTTAAAAATGTATCTTTATTGTTGAAAATATTATAGATATCCCTCCTTCCCCCTCGTCACTGACCCCCTCCTCCCACCCCCCGCTTCCCTCTGAGCTCGGGCAGCCTGTTCCCTGCTGCCACGTCTCTGGATCCATTTAGTTCATACGTTTATTTAGTTCATGTGATGCCACAAATCACGTGCCACAGATCATGAGATCACGTGATGCTGGTTTTCTCTGGCTGGCTTATCCTCTCTTCTTCCAGATGTTTATAAACACTAATTTGAGGGGTTTGCCATTTTTAATTTCTGACTGAACAATCTAACTTCCCTTTTCCTCAAAGGAAAACAGTTTGAGGAGAGCGCTCACACATTTTATTGAAGTTAGGATTTTTCATTTCAACTACAACAATTGAGGGCAAAACGAGGAGGAGGTATTTGGTAAGTGCCACTTCGTGCCTAGCACACGACTGAGTTCTGGGGAAGGCAGGGTACGGCAGCAATGGTTTCCCAGAGCCAGCTGAATCCTAGTTGAGAATTAGCACATGAAATTTGGGAGCAGCGGGTCAAGGTCTCATGGATTTTATCTTGGTAGGCAGAATGGAACACGAGTCAGGAAGGAGGCTCTACATAGAAATATTGGAGCACAGTTTGCCTGGGCAGCTGTGAGCAGAATGGAAAGAAGATAATTCCTACAGTCGACAGAAATGTGCATAACAATTGTATTAAAAAATTATCCATATAAATGTATTAAGCCGTTGCTCAAAGTAATTAATATTTGTTCTAATTTAAATTTTATAGTAATTTTATAGGGGGGGGGGTGCATTTCACCTTTCTGCCTGTTCAGATCTGATGCCCTTGGGTTTGGAATTCTGAGAGTAAACTGGGCATTCTTTCCATTGCTTCTTACTTAGCTCAGTGCCGTACTGGGAGATGGTTGTTCCTTTTTTAAATAGCAGCCAGAACAATTTGCCTTATATCAAAAGGCTGTCGTGAAGCTATGGAAAGCAATACTTGCAGATATTTTTTCGCTTCTTGAAGACGAGGTGTTGTCTGAATCAAAATCTGTGAAAGGAAGAAGAGCTATAACATTGGCTGACAGTGAGAAACTATTTTGTTGTGAAATAGTTTCTAGAGGGAAGAGTGCTCTAGATATTAGTTGTCAAATTTAGAGGAACAGGACAAATCAAGGTGCTAGGATCCACTGGAAATAATGCAATCTCTAGTAGGGTGAAGAAAATAATTGATTACTGATTTCCATGGCCCGGTGCTATAAGAACAGTAAGAGTCATGACAGGAGGCATGTCATAGAGCTGAATCCCACACTTCACTGGAGAACTGAATTACTGGAATAGCTTCCAGTCAAGATAGATAATTTTACCAGGGTGTATCATTTCCCATTCTAAGCAAAGAGCAAGGAAAAGAGTTCAGAAAGGTTCAGAGGCCTAAAGCCCTCTGCCCTGTGGGGAGGGATGGAAACAGAGGCGAGAAAGCGCCATTTAGCAGATCAGGATATCAAAGCAATAAGCCATGGGAAGTGAAATAAATTTTGCAGGTCTCCACCACTAAATTATGCTGTTAAGTAAAACTAATCTCTCTATAATTTAATCTGTAATAATGACTGTCATTACAATTCTGAAAATGAACATTCAATCTTCAAGGAACCATCAAAGTAATTCGGGGTTTTAATTATTTTCATGTCTGCTGTGTACTTTTATGTTATTTTCCCAAGTACATACTAATATTGTCCTGAATTTCAAATGCTAACAAATGATTCCCAGTTCCCCAACCTATGATGTACACGCTCTATGAATATTAATTTTTTGTTCAAATACTTTTTAAACCAGTCATTAATATGATAATACTTTGGTAATGAATTTACAAAAATTCCATACAAATACTACATGTGCTAATACAATAAAATACTGTGGCAATAATATGCATAATGCATTAGGCTTTGTGACAGATGTCTGCCAAAAACAGTGTTTGGCAAACACTAGCCTGCTTGAAAAGTGCCTAACCGATGAAAATTTATTGCTGCTGATAGACCCGGGGCAAACACGGAACAATCTATGCTATTCATGCCCTGGAAGACACATCAGCTCACTGACTGCCCAGATTATCTCTGAAAGCTTCTGGACATCACTAAAATTAAGGAAGACACTTAATGAGATGTTTAATGCCTGGGAGAGGGACTCTTCCAAACAAAGGAATCCCTCCTGTACCACAGTTTCATCTCCATGGATATCACGCCTGGCAAAAGGTCACAGCTCCAGCCAGCTGCCAGGGGCAGGGCTGCTCGGCGTGCTCTCTGTGGCTCAGTCTGTCTTTTCACAGGTCGGCCCTTTTGAAAGTGAGAAGCTGCGCTGGCGTGAAAGCACTCCTTTCTCACCATCGCATTCCCGGTCTGATGTGACTTAGTGCCTCACTGTTTTGTGACTGCACCTTCTAACACATGTGCAGTTCCTATCGCTGTGAGTTACGGGGTGCTGGGAGGAGTCAGGGCTCTCCCACTCCCTGGACTCACGGGGGGAAAGAGCTGAACTCTGGGGGAGCTTTCTGAAGACAGATTCCATCTTCTTTAGAAACTAGAATTTGTCAGGGAAACCACTGAATATTGTTGCCAGTGAATCAAGGTTCAGTCAATTGCTAAAAGATCACAAGTTCATCAGTTGGGTTAGGTCATTAGCACATGTTGGGGGGTGGGTTCTCTAATTTAATTTAGTCCCGTCGTTTTTATAGACGGGCAAATTAAGGTTCAAAAAGGGGAACTGACTTGACAGAGGGCACACACAGCTAATTAATGGCAGAGTCAAGACGACAATTCCTTCTTCCCAGCCCAGGTTCTTCTACCAACAGCACGGGCTTTGCTGCAGAGGAAAATTGAGGAACTGGGCATCTTACGTGCTAGCCCACCTCTTGTTGCCATCCTGCCCATGGCCGCTGGTGATTCCTTCAAAAGACTGCAGAGAAGAATCTCTGCGTTGAAGATAAACAGAATGAATGGGTATTACTGATGAGCCCCCAATGAGGCAAGCTCTCAAATATGCGTTTGGATGGCTAGATAGACCAAAGTTGGATGATACTGACATTTGGAGTCCTGAAGTCCATCATGGTTTTCATTTATTTATTCATTTTTACTGGCAGAAAGATTACTAATTTCCACTTGCTTGAAAATCAAAATCACCCCTGAAGAAGATCCTGGTCAGAAATAAAGAAGAGTCCACAGTTCAGAAATAGTTCCTGAGAAGTGACATTGAAATTCAGAGAAAACTGAGAAATGAAAGGGCAGAGACCATTAAGGTTAGCAGGAATGCAAGAAGTGCCATCAGTCGGACAGACCAGCAACCCAGTAAAGAAGATTGAGCAATCTACAGAAATAAGAAGAAAACTGTTGTAAGGACCATTAGCAGCAGAGAAGAACAGACAGGAATGTGGAAGCCCAGGCCTGCTCACAATCAGAATGCAGAAATCGAAGGCGTGGAAGGCATAACGTATTCAGAAGGAAGGATAACAGAGCAGCCAAAACTGAAATGACTAATGAGTTCAATTTTAGTTTGCTTTATTTTTATTTTTATATGTTTTTATTGATTTTTTTTTTTTTTTTAGAGAGAGAGATAGAAATATCAATGTGAGAGAGAAATATTGATTGGCTGCCTACTGCATGTGCCCCCTCCCCACTGGGGACCAAACCCAAAACCCCAGGCATGTGCCCTGACCAGGAATCAAACCAGTGACCTCTTGATGCATGGGACCACATTCAATCCACTGAGTCACACTGGCCAGGCCAATTTTAGTTTACTTTAAATTTACTGAAAGCTACCTGAGTGAAACATGAATTTCAACTTTGAAGTTGGTGAATGTCTCAGGTGGTCTCTAAATAGCAAAACAGAGGAATTTTGCTGGCAGCTGCTGGGTTATCACTCCTAACACTGGGGGCCAGCTTTGCCAGGAGGCCGTGCAATTATAGAACATTAGATCCACTCATTCAACACCACGATTTTCAACTTTTTTCATATCATGGCACACATAAACTAATTATTAAAATTCTGCGGCACACTCAAAAATATATTTTTTGCCGATCTGACAAAAAAAGAAAGAGTATCATTTTGACTCATTCACACCGGACAGCTATTGTGTTGGCTGCTGTCATTTTTTATTCAACAATCTAAGGGAAAGGAGGTCAGTGCCTTTGACTAAATAGTCGGGTATTGTGGCACATCAGTTGAAAATCGCTGACTCAACTCATTTGTTGATTGCTTATTATGTGCCAAGTATTGTGCTTACTGAGGACAGAGCAATGAGCAAAATTTGACACAGTCCTTATTTTCTCGGAGTTTACGTGGAAGTTAAGGAAGCAATAACAAATTAGGACAATAGCATCCTGAGGAATGTACTATCACACATTGAGCAATTTGTTCTCAGGGAGGAACAGGGCTCTATGACAAGGTGTGATCAAGACCAGCAGTATAGACTGGGAATTTGGGAAAGACTTCTCCAAAGGAATGATGATGCTGTTGACATGATGAACGGGAGTGACCTGGAGGAGTTGGCATGGGAGATTCTTCCCGAGGAAACTGTACAAGCACAGGCCTTGGATTGGAGTAAATGACTCCCTGGAGGTAGAGAGGACTCAATTGGGGCTGTTTTCCTCTATGGTAATGCCATTGTCACAGACTCAACTTTCCAAGAAAGAACGATTGAAGACAATTTAAGAAGCATCTAAAATGCACTTGACCTCGCTGATTCCTTCATTTGACCAATCAATATAGTCAGACATTTTCCCAATTGAGGTGAGAAGATCAGCAAATTTCAAGGCATAAACTAATTTGCATTGAGTTGAAAAGCAAGTCACCCAACATACTTCTCTTTCAGACCAAGGGTGAACAAATAGTATAATTCAGCCCGAGACTGGAAGCCAGAAAGCAGACAAGCCAGGCACACCAATCCCCTGGGAAGTCTTCCCGTTCTGAGGAAGTCAGCCAGACACCAGATCACGAGACCAGGGAAAGGGCTATGCTTACAATAAAGCTGGCATTTTCCCCCTCACTAAGATTCCCTAAGTTTGTAAGGCGAGGAAGGAAAGAAATGCCTTATAGAGTATAAACTGGCTGGGAGCCAAGAAAGAGCCACTGGCTGAGAAAGGTGAAGCCTCTTCTGGAAATTATTTTGGAGACCTCTTGTTCACATAACCAATTTCATTTCCATTTATTTGTGTATTCTCCCTCTAAGCTCCTTTCTTCCTTTCATCCTCCCGCCCTCCTTCCTTCCTCTTCATTAGTCAAGCATGTGGCTGTCACGTTGACATGAGAAATGTTTAGTATAAACATATAATTAAATAACAACTACACATTATCAACAACAAATGACAGAAAACAGTGCCCCAAGTGCATTTATTTTTAAAGAATTTTATTAGAATACATATAATGTACTCTCTTTCTTTAGGCCAAAGGTTGTTTAGAAAAATAGTCCTTGCCCTGGACGGTTTGGCTCAGCAGTTAGAGTGTCGGCCTGCGGACCAAAGAGTCCAGGGTTCGATTCTGGCCAAGGACATGTACCTTGGTTGCAGTTCATCCCCAGCCCTGGTCAGGGCTGTGTGGGTGGCAACCAATCAATGTGTCTCTCTCACATCGATGTTTCTCTCTGTCTCTCTCTCCCTCCCTCTCTCCCTCCTGCTCTAGCTGAAGATAAATGGACAAATATCCTTGGGTGAAGATTAAAAAAAAAAAAAGGAAAATAGTCCTTCAAGAGCCCTGGCTGGGTAGTTCAGTTGGTTAGAGTGTTGTCCCAATACACCAAGGTTGCGGGTTCAATCCCCAGTCAGGGAACATCAACCAATGAATGCATAGATAAGTGAAACAATACATCTCTCTCTCTCCTTCCCTCCTTTCCTTTCTCTCTCTAAAATCAATCAATCAATAAAATAAATAAAATAATTTTTTTTTACAATTTGAAAAGAAAAGAAAAAAAAAAGTCCTTCAAATAAGTACTGAAAATGAATGGCCTAAAATACTTGCTAGGAATCAGAAGAGGGGAGGTCTTGGTGTGAGGGACCTTTTCCCCAGTGTGCCACTCTAGGGGGGGATGAACTGAATGAAGAGTGAGAAAGAGCATACTAAGGGCTCAGAAACCAAACACACAAGAGTCTCAGGATTTCAGGAGCTTCTTCCAGGTAAGTGTTTCCAGAACACTGCTAAGAAAGCACTGTTCAGCGGTTACCTGGAACACTAATAAGTGTCCTTTTAAAGTCATGTGTGGGTGGCTGGCCACATTCACTGGAAACAGAGGATAAGGCTCCCTGCAATGCCATCATCTTCTAATCCAAGTCTTAGCTTCTTGAAGTTTCTGTCTGAAGCTACTGAGAATTAACTAAGCAGGCAGAATTGCAACTGTCCTCAGAGATTTACACCAAGATTTCCCCTTCATAAAGGTCTGCCTCAAAGCCAATAAATATCAGCTTTATTTTATTTCATCTAAGCAACAATTGCATTTGATTTCATTCATTTTCTGGCATTATGGCATCCACCAGGGGCCTTAATATGTGCCAGGCACTATGATTCATAATTTCATAAGCATTATCTTAATTAAACTTCATATCCACACTGTTTGTTATTCTCATTTACAAATGAGGAAGCTGAGGCTCAGTAAAATAAGGTTAATTGCCTAAGATTGCATCGCCACAGCCCAGAATCTAAGTGGAAAGACTGAGACTTTGCTTCCTAATACTTTACGTCTATAACATTCAAGTCCTAAGAAAATCATATCCCCTGAACTCATAGCCTTTAGCCCTTCCTTATCTCAGTATATGAGCCTCTTAAAGGACTAACTTCTGGACTTCCCAAGCACTCACTATATGTCTCCATTCAATTATAACTGACTAGGTTTCCAAGGGTATAGTTGGATGAGTGTGTTGTTTTTATTACTGTACAGGTTTTCATTCACATATCCATTAGTTGTTAAATTAGAAATATTTCATATGTGGCGTCTCTCAGCATTTGTGAGACTCTCCCATCAAATACCCGGGGTATAGGATTCTGTCTCACCAGGACTTGGTAATGTCCACATTTCCATATGGATTTAGTGATAGTTTTCTCAGCTAAAGGAGGAGGAGGAGGCGGGGGAGAAGAAAACAAGAACAAGGACCCATAGGGCTGTCAGAAACCTATTTGGCAAAGCCAAAAGATGGATGGGTGTTTTTCTGTCCTTTTTAAAAAAGTAAACATTTTTTATTTTTATTAAGAACTCTGCAACAAATAAAAAGGGCATCATGCTAAAAACAAAGCCAAAAGAAAACACTGAGCATAACATACTTATGGACTAACTGATAGATTATGTATTGTTTTCCCGTGAGATTTTTGCGAAGTCCAATTAATTCAAATTTCTTCCATTTCTTGAAAAGACAGAACTATTTGAAATGGGGCAGATTTCCTCCTACATCTCCTCTTTCTCATGTTCTCATATAGTGGCATTATGGCTGTGCCAATTTAAATATATTTGTTCAATGACACAAGTATAAAAAATGGCTTCAGAGGGTAGAAGAAATCCTTATCCAGAATTTGGGTGGTCAAATATCATCCAAGTCTTGGCACCTGGCATCCAGTTCTCAAAGACTCCCTCCTTAGGTTAATGTCAACAACACCTGCAGCTTCATGGACACATGTAATAGAGTGACATTGAACCTGAGACGGAAAGCCTATAGCTCAGGCCAGCTGGTCTACCACAGAGAGCACAGATTCCATTAACAACAGGGTTGTCTGCATCCTCATTTTGCTACCTCTAAAGTTGCCAGGACACTCTCTTTCCCCATAGGCCTCTGTTCTCTTCAGGACTCTGAGACTTCATTTTGGTATATTGGGAAATGGGGAGAGGGAGTGGTTATCATTCAGAAAGACAGATTCACAAGCTCTAATTGACCTACAAGTGTACATTATTAACAAAGTCTAAATGACTCTGTTAAGTGACTACACCCACATGGTGACACATTTATAATAGGCACATATTTGCAGCCAGCTGCCAAGTTTACTGAAAAACAAACACTATATATCAGAATATGGCCACTGAGGCAAAGACATATTTCAAAGTGTAAGAGGCATCGGGTGGTATCCCTTTGCACTGGTTTGCATAATATTTTCCTAATAATGATCATAATTATGTTTGGAGTTTCCTAACAAAATAAAATTTCCAAGTGTGTTGCATTTTTTAATAAACACAAAGCAAAGATTTTTGAAGAGGCTGGTCTTTGGAAAGGAAAAAAAAGATAGTCTCCAAGGTCACCCTAATCTAAATGCTCTAATTTAGAAAGAATTCATAGCAAAAGCAAAGAGTGAATCTTTCCCACAGTTGATACAGTCTTAAATGTAGAGATGGAGAATGAGATTTGGAAAGGTTAAAGACAAATACTTGGTCTCAGAGAGTTAGATAAGCACATCAGATACCTTACAAGGCAGAGCCATCAAATTATACAAAACACCAAAGTTTCCAGAAAGAAGAAGAGAGGGTCAGAGGGAACTATGGACATGCAGGACTCCAGGGAGGTTGTAGAAATGCAGAGAAAAACAGGGAGTGAATGTCCCAGGACACTTGAGTGCCCCTGGTCAAAGTGAAACTAGAATGAGTGGATTATGTGTGCAATACCCAATGAATGATTGAGTACACTTCTAAACTCCAGCTCAAAGGCAAGAAAAGTACAAATGCATCTGAATACTACTCTCTGTTTACCCCAAAGTAAAACCTTCCTTTCCTACCTGCTCTTCAAGAAGTAGTTGGTAGAATGGGTATTTCCTTCCTTCCTTCCTTCCTTCCTTCCTTCCTTCCTTCCTTCCTTCCTTCCTTCCTTTCTTTCTTTCTTTCTTTCTTTCTTTCTTTCTTTCTTTCTTTTTTAATAGAAAGAAGGAGGTTGGTTCTCTGAGGGGCTAAGATGGGAAAGCTCATGTAAGCAGTGATGACTTTATACACAAAATAATTTTGGTGGCTTCCTCTTTTTATATGCAGCACATTATAATCCTTCTATGCTCATTTGCATTTAAGCAATCCAAGGCCCAAGGAGAATTTGTAAATCCTTTGTCTGATGTCAGTGACTTGAAGGCAGTGTTGATTTCTCATGCATCCTCACATCCCTAACACTGAAAAGGCAGCTTATTCATTCCCTGTATTAAATTTCAGGCACTGTCCTAGGTGCTCAGAATAGAGCAGTGACCAAAAAAAAAAAAAAAGTCTTTACCCCTGTGGAGCTTAATTCTGAAGGGAGGAGATGGCCAGTGGTCAAATAAAATCACACAGTAGCTGCATATCATGAAAGAGATATGCAGGACAGAAAGGATGCTGATAATGAATAACTGGGCTCTACTTTCGACAATCTAGTCAGAGTAGACTTCTCTGCATAGGTAAGATCTAAAATGGGAACTTCATAAGAAACCACATGAAAAGCTATTCACACAAGACAAGGACCCTGAAATGTAAAGCAACTTGGTATGTTTGAAGAACAGGAAAGAGGCCAGTGCGAGAAGCAAAGACTGAAAAATAAATGGCTAGTATTTTTGGAGGCACAGGTGGATGCCAGGTCCTACAAGGTATTGTAGGTTTTGATAAGGATATTCGCCTTCAGATGCTGTCCAGAGAAACTGAAGTGTTTTAAGAGGGGAACAATCTGATTTAGGTTCTATGAAGATGACTCTGATAGTCTATGGAGAAAAGATTGGAAATGGCCAGGGCAGGGTGAGAAAAGAAGCAGAGAGGCCAGGAGACATGGCTATTGTAACAGTTCAGGAGACAGATTAATAGCTTGGATCAGGGAGGCAGGCCTGAAAACAGAGAAAGTGGATAGACCGGAGATATACTGTGGAGGTAAAGCTGGGGCACGTGCTTGTGAATTGAATGTGGGGGAGGGGGCAGGGGGAGACAGAAGTCAAGAGGGAAGCATCATCTTATGCTTTCCAACTGTGTGACACCTGTAGGAAAAACAGACAGTGGTGAGAAACCAAGCGCTGTGTTCTGGACAGAGCTTGGGGTTGTTTATATGGCATCCATGTAGCAATGCCATGGAGACGGTGGGGTGACTCCAGGACTGAGGGGAAAGGGCAGGGCTGGAGAGAAACGATTTGGTTGTGAACAGCTTCTAAGTGACAGTTAATGCCATGATTCTGATTATGGGAACAAAGAAAGAGTGCATCTGTGAGGAAAGAAGAGGGTCCGGAACAAGCTCCGTTGACAGCAAATACTCAGGAGTCAGGGGTAGGAACAGGACCAGCCGATGACATGAGAGACAGGAGTGAAGCAGTAAAGAACGTTTTCCAAGGATAATGCGCTAAAAGATGCCGGGATAAGGCAGGACGGGAATGAGGACTGATACTGGGATTTAGCACGTGGAGGTCATGATGAGCCTGAGAAAAGCGGCTTCCATGGAGTGGTGAAGGGAGAGATTTCATGGGGCAGGCTGAGAGAAACTGAAAAATGAGGAGACAGACTGTGAAGACAGCCCCTTCAAGATGCTTTCTGTGAACAGGAGCACCTATTGAGGCAATGTCGGTGGTGGGGGGTAGAATCAAGAGGTTTGCTTGTTACTTTAAGATGGAAGACACCAAGGCATGTCAGAATATTGACATAGTAGAGAGAGAAGTAAATGAAGCAGGGAAGGGGAAATGGGAATTATAGGAGTGAAGTCACTGGGGAAGGCCAAAGGGTTTCCAACTGCAGCGTCCAAGCTGACGATAGACCTTGATCAGTGGTAGGGTACATATTCCATTGGAACAGAAGGAAAGGTAGAGAACATGAGAAGAACACATAGCAGATGCTGCATGGTTCTTGGGTGAATGAATGAATGGGTGTATCTGTAATATCATGCTTCTTTCCCACAATCTGAACAACTTAAAATGTTTCTCAAGTTTATATCACTTAAAAAGATGTTGTATCTCACAGTTCATCTTTCTGAGTTCGCACACTACTCTTAGCATAAGCCAGCTGTCATGTATCTCTGTGTCTTCCTAGTTACACCTTTGAGCCTGTGGGTATCCTGTCTCCTTAATGGGATGGTAGAGGCCAACTGTCCTCCTGTGCCGCCCAGCACCGTCGTCACTGCAGAGCAGAAGTTCAAGGGATATTTATTGATTCATTGGAGTTCGTTTTCCAAAGTCCTGTCCTACTCTACCATTAATAATACTGATGTTGCTTTTAGCTCTAATATTCTATGATTCTCAGACATGCACTTTAGGCACCAAACCAATAGATATGATTATACTACCACTGAAAGCACTAGCTTCTAATTCTTGAATTTACTCACAAACGTGTTCCAAAAAAAGACAGGGTCCTCAGAGAATACAAAATAACAAACCACTTCAGTTGTAGTGAGAAAAATAAACTCCCAACCAATACTAAGATATTTTTCCCGTAATTGTACATCCACAAGCTTCATTATAAAACTGCTGGAGAACTAGCCATTTCTCAGTAGCATGACTGGAAAGTAATGAGTCTTTCCCTTCTAAAACTTGGTAACAGAAAGAGATACTTTCCCCAACACCTCATTGAAGGTGAGTGCAAAAACCAGATGAGGGGACTAATTTATACTTTTATTTGAACTGATTTATATGTGGAACTTGAATTGATTTTTGTTTCCATTTATGAGGAGGTACTTGGCTAATAGAGTGCCTTTGGAAAAAATGCATCATTGAAGGATCTCATCTGTATGATTTACATTATTTGCCCTTGAAGTTGAATCTATTGCACCAGTGGGGCGGTGGTGCCCACAATATCATATAACCTACTATTTCTTCGGAAAGTGGCAGATTCAAAAGAAACCTGGTTTGACTTTCTTGTCATAAACCTCTTTCCCTGTGTATTCAATGCACACATGTGCATTGCTGATTAATGCTCAAATCCTTGCTGACATTATGATAAGCTTTAAAGCAATCCTGCCTTAGAGAGGAGAGAGAGAGTATCGCCTTTTCTTGTAGAAAATCTCTTAAACCAGAAGTTTGAGGCAAAGGAAAGGAAGATGAGGCAAAATGTGAAAGGTGTGTGTGTGGGGGGGGAGACCTAAATATAGGTAAAGAAAATAGAACGTAAGGGGAAAGAATCCTTGAACAACCTTGTTTAGAAAACTTTGCACCATAAGCCAATCTATGTAATCCGGTTAGGAACTGTTAGTTTAAGGCTGTAGTCACAGAGAAACTGTGTAATGAGATTAAACCACATAAGAAAACATGGTTGTCTGTTGCTTGTTGGGAGAACAAAACAAAGAAAGCAGCAAATGGGCAATTATAATCCCATGCCTCTCTCCGCCCACCCTTCAGAAATAAAACAATTAGGAAGGCAGATCTCCTGATAATGCAAATAAGCAAACTTCAGCCTCTCCTGGCTGCACATCTTTGAAGAGAATGAATCTGCTTTCAGGATCCACTGCCTAATGCTTTTTCAGTATGAGGAAAGAATGATGTGCATTTTTAAAGGGAAAGACAAGCTCTGCTGATTATCCCCTGTTGACTGAAGTTTCCTTTCTTACCAAGAAAATGTGTGATGGAAATAGTCTCTCATCCTTTAGTATTTCTTCCTCACCCCCAATTTCTATCTCACCCCACAAAATTTTCTTTTTTAGTTGCAACTACTCAACTCTGCCATTGCAGCCACAAGCGACACATAAATGCATGAGAGAGGCTGTGTGCCAATAAAACTTTATTGACAAAAAATGGCCGGCCTCCAGGCTCAAGTGTGCAGACCCCTGGGTTACAAGATGAGAGAAGTTGAAGCAAATGTTTGGGACACCTTAGATGAAATTGGGGCCCCTGCATTTTATTTCCGAATGGATTTTTCTGTACATGTTCTTCATAAAATTAAAACATGGATCTGTCACTCAGGATACTGGATACATGGAAGTGAGAGTAATCATGAACACATATTCCTGCTCTGATCACTTTTTGTCACCTAAAATCAAACGTGTCTTTGTGGAGAAAATGTGAATAAGAAGGGGCAACGATGGAAAATAAGAGAAGGCTCCTAGTCCTCGGAAGGGGCCACTGGGCTGAGGCTGGCCATGTGACTAGATCTAGCCGTAAGGAGTAGTGGTTCTCATAGTGGGACCGTGGGTCAGAGCATGAGAATCACGTAGGATCTCGTAACAAATGCAAATTCTCACAACCTACCAGGTCCTACTGAAAAACGTAGGAGGTGGGCTCCAGAAATGTGTTTTCACAGGCCCTCCAGATGACCTTGATACACGCTCAAAATTTAGAATCATTTACTCTTCTAGAGAATCTCCTGTTCCTCTTAGCTATTAGTATCTATGTTTGAATAGAATAATTATTATCAGAATTGTAAAGAGAACTCAGTCTTCAGTAGGAGAAGACGAGAAATAACTCAAAGCGATGATAGAAAGTAAATTCAAAAGTACTATTTTGAATTCCTGATTATAAACTATTTTTAATCAAAGACAAGTTTTGCATTTGATCGATATGCCCCTAATTTCTGACTTCTTTCTTCTTGCTGCCTAATCTCCCTCTCTTCTGTGAGTGTGTTCACGGGACGCAAATAGGGTTTTTTATTATTAATCAAGAACAACAGAATTTGGAAAGTAAATCTCTACTACATAAATCAAAGTACGTTTTACTTAAAAATTAACAAGTTTGAAACTGGGTATTGATGTGGATGAGCTATTTTTCACCTTCACGGAGACGTCAGTCACTCTGGATACATAACACGAAGTGAGTACCCCTTCAAAAGAAAAGTGTGAGAAAGCTCTGGGTATCACAATTATCAGCTCCAAGACAACGCTAGTCAAAAGCACAGAGACCTGTAAACATCCAAGTCCGCACTTCGAATTGTGTCCAGATGGGAATAAATTGCCCTGTCCTACCGAGAGACCTAATGAACAGGAGTTGGTGAGTAACGGCAGATATCCTATCTCCTGCCATCTCCTGCCAGCGGCCAGGTCAGCACGACTCCCTGGGTGCGAACACGCAACCCTCTTCGCCGCGACACAGCTGTTCTGCCTGCGGCCAAACCTGGAGCCAGGAGGCCCATCGGAGTGGGGTCGTGAGGTCTGGGCAGAAAGGAATGGGGTGCCATGTGTAAGTGGAAGACGGGAAAGGAGAACAGCAGGACTTCCTCACTTAATTTTTATGCAAGGAGCCTTCCTCCTTGGGCAGCCTTCAGAAACGCAGGCCTAATCCTCTTTGCAAACTCGCATTCAGCACCAGCATGCTTTCAGCTGGGTGTATGAGCACGCACAGTATGATGTGCCGATGTCCATTTCCGTGGGACAATCCTATTAGAGGGAAATCGATCGGTTTGGTTGGCTGGATTTACTGCATGTGGACCCCAGCAGCGTCTAAACACATTAAGCGAAGTTAAACAAACAAAGCAGAAAAGGCCGTCGTCAACGCTGACATCCGAAGTGTGAAGACCGCTGCAGCCGCCAGGAGCCAGGCTCTATGAATAACACCCACAGACACGACAGTCCGGAAGGCTGGCGATCAGGCTAGACTCAGCGTGGTTGTCTGTCCACCCCTGCACCCAGCCTGCTTCTCACCAACACTGGGCTGCGAAGAGCCCAGAGAGAGGAACAGTAGACCTAGGACAAGTCAGCCTTGTTAGAAAAGTTCACTTTGAAATTCAAAATAAGTAAAGGGCCTGCAGTGTAAATGCAGTGGCCAATGTAAACCCATGCTTGAGATACACTTCGACTAGTAAAATGTCCATGCAGTCCTTATAATCGTATAGAAAATGATGACTCATTCGTTCTGTACACACTGAGGTCAGATAATACAGCTGTTTATTTTTTATGCAAATAATCTACTTAGGACAGAGGAAAAACACTGACATAAGGGATCAGGAAAAAAGTTAATATGACTTTAATTTAACTCAAGTTTACTACAGTTGAAGAATAGCTTAAAATGTTCAAAAAAATAAAAAACAAACAAACAAACAAAAACTCCTAAAGTTAAAATAAAAATCAGAGCCAAATCACACCAGAAACAAAAATTTTGAAAAAGATTCTCTTTACCAAAGAAATGTGCCGGTTATCTTGTATATCTAACTTTAAATAGGTTTATGGAGAGATTTAGTTAAGCAGCAACTTTATTCCAGAACGCCTTGAAGATGGGTTAATTTAAACAGTCAAGACATCATCACGATCATTTGGTAGTTACCGAGCCAGAGTCTCAGGGCCCCCTAATAATAAGCTATCCTTTGCAGCAATACCAAGAATTTCAAGCCAAACTTTCCAGTTACTGTAGCTTCCCTCTCCCCTCCCCCAAGTAACAGAAAGCTGGACTTGCAGGTTTTGTTCATAACTATCCAAGCCTATCACTCACAGATAAGGAGAGTAAATGCTTTCGAGGTGAAGAATTTATATGAAATTATATAAGAGTCAGGAGTAAATTCAGTCTTCAGATTTAGGGCTTTTTCAAAAGAACATTAGACTAGACAGGGAGACTGTTCTCAAACTGCCTTAGACATTTAACTGATTGGCAAATCTGAAAACCAATGGGACCTCCGTTTCTTCACATAATGTTAAGGTTGGGGGTGTAGGGGGGCTCCTTGGCCCTTCAGATTACTTCTACAGTTCTAGTAAGAAGTAGCCATTTAATCAAAGCATTCTAGTGGCTGGCATCCTCCGTCTAACACAGTAGGTGAAAGTTATACCAACCAAGGCCTAGGCATTCACTTAGGACTGGGACCTATGCTGTTTGTCACCGAGAGGCACTGACGTTTCAGAGACAAAAGGTTTCAGGGAGACAGTGTGACAGCGGCCTGGGGAAAACTGATCCATGTGCTACTTCTGGCTTTTGTGACACAGCTTCCTTATTCTTAATACAAAGAGGAATTTATGAAAGGGTAGATCCGGGAAATCTTAGTGTGACACACACCTTCATTTCTGATTTTGATTTTTGTAAAGGGTCTTTGACAATGTCTGGTTTTATTTATTTATCTTTTAATATTTTTGTTTGTTTATTTTTTGTTAATTCTCACCCAAGGATATATTTCCATTGATTTCTAGATAGAGTGGAAGGGAGGGAGGGAGGGAGAAAGAGAGAGAGAGAGAGAGAGAGAGAGAGAAAGAGAGAGACATTGATGTGAGAGAGACACATCGATTGGCTGCTTCCTGTACAACCCTGACTGGGGCCGGGGATCAAACCTGCAATCCAGGTGCATGCCCTTGACTAGGAATCAAACCTGAGACCCTTTGGTCCATAGGCCAACGCTCTTACTACTGAGCCAAATGCTAGGTCTTTAATTTTTTTTTTTTATTTTAGAGAGAGAAGAACAGAGAGGGAGAGATAGAAACACCTATGAGACAGAACATCAACTGGCTGTCTCCTGCACGGCCCCCACTGGGGATAGAGACCGAAACCTAGGAATGTGCCCTGACCTGAATCGAACCAGTGGTGCGTGGGTCGAACCAGTGGTGCGTGGGTCTAACCAGTGGTGCATGGATCTATGCTCAACCACTGAGCCACACTGACCAGGTGATTTATTTATTTTTTAATCCTCACCCCAGGATCTGTTCCATTGATTTTTTTTCTTTTTTTAGAGAGGGGAAGGGAGAGAGACAGAGAAAGAGACAGACAGACAGAGATGGATGTGAGGGAGAAACATCAGTTGGTTACCCCGCCCCAGTACTCCTCCTGACTGGAGATTGAATCTGCAACCTTGCAACCTAGGTATGTGCCCTGACTGGGAATCGAATCCATAATCTTTTGGTGTATGGGATGACACTCCAGCCAACTGAGCCACGCCAGCCAGGTCACAGTGTCTTACTTTATAGCCTAATATTGGTGAAATTGAAGTACAGTTAGTTGAATTTATAAGTTAAACAACTGCATCCAAAGAACATTGGTTAATGAAATCACCAATACTCAAGGAAAAATATTAGCAACACTGTGATCTCCAAATGTTACCACTGAAAAGAAAAATATGCAGAAACATTTGGAGTGATACAGAGCTCTGTCTTTGGTTGTGTTCAAATTTAGGACTTTTATTTTTAAAATGGTCAAATTGGTAGGTGGCAGAGAAAAAATATTCTGGGATGGCCTCTGGCATCTTCAGCATATCTACCACTGAATGCTGTGTTTGGAAATCCACCCCAAACAAAACTGTCAAACATATACAAAACACAGTTGTCAAGACTATCTGTCAATAGATTAAAACAATGGACAACCATGAAATACAGCAGAGATAAATGAGACTTACTTTAAGCTTTTTAAAAAATTGGATAAATATAATGAAGAGAATCTTGTCTTGACAGTAGTTGAAGTAAAAGCTATCTAGGGAATCTGGTGACCAAAAGTTCTGTCTGAATTAAGTCTCAGGGGGGTTTGGGGAAAAAGCTAAAACAATAGTTTGTACTAATAAAACACAACTTAGAGAATAAAAGATATTAAAACACAGGTGAAAAATTATGTCATGTCTGAGCATGGAACTCATATGGAACCTGAAAGATCAGAGATTGTTCCAAGGAAGATGACCAGGACAGGGAGAAAACAAAGCTATATTGTTTGAGAAATCACGGAAGGAAATGGTAATGCTTAGTTTGTAAAGATAACCTGGTAAATGAATAAAAGCTCTTTGCAATATTTGATAGGGAACTCTGGGGATGATTATTAAATGTATTTGTACACACCAGGAGAAAGCTTGGAATCAACGAGAGAGGAGCATTTCTTGGTTAAATACCCCAAAGATATTGTTATAGATTGGAGTCTTCAACCAGGGAAGGGTTTATACAAAACAAGTAGTTTATTCCATATCACTCATGCATAAGCATTAAGGGGTGATTATAAATTAAAAAAAAAAATAGTCTTGTTGATTTGCCAGGAGATTGGACTCTGTGCTTTGTAAAGTTTCTTCCACTGCAGTTTGATGATTCTATGAATAACTATTCTAAAGAATGGTAGCACTGGTGAAGCATTTTCCTTCTACCAGGCTCAGGCTAGTGATGATATTTGCTTACAAAGGTATAGTAATAGCAAGCCTACTCCTTTAATAGGTTAAGGGATCTCTAATGTAAGGTATTTGTACAATTTTATATTTAACATAGCTGTTGGAATTATGTCCCTATTATTCTCTTCCTGATACCCTACATGGATTTATTGTTATAAAATTAAATTTCTCATATTAGGTATTTTGTCACACCCCTGAGCCAGGCCTTGGGCTATATATAAACTGATCAAATGAATAAGAAGTTGCTTGATCTGGCCGTCAGCTTTTCAAAGCCAACTCTGTTAAATCCTAGGATCAGAAACTGCTTCAAACAGTAGCAGAATGAGCTTTCTTCCATGCTTCACCGACTAACTGAGCACTATTATGTTTGTAATTTTTCTTTTTTGTACTTTTTAGGAAAAAAATTAACTCATATTTCTCAATAGTATTTTTAAAAAATAAGAGCATATTTAGAAAGCAAAGACAAGACAAAAACAAAAACAAAAACCAAACTGAATTAGGAAGAGGACAGAATAAAAAGTAGTCTCCAGCCCTGGCTGGTTTGGCTCAGCGGTTAAAGCATCGACCCGAGGACCAAAGAGTCCTGGGTTCAATTCTGATCAAGGGCACATACCTCGGCTGCGGTTCAATCCTTGGCCCTGGTTGGGGTCATGGGGGAGACAACCAATCCATGTGTCTCTCTCACACTGATGTTTCTCTCTCTTTCTCCCTCCCATCCACTCTATCTGAAAATCAATGGAAAAATATCCTTGGGTGAGGATTAAAAAAAAAAAAATAGTAGCCTCCAAGGTGTACAGGGGAAAGTGAGCCAGGTGAGCCTTGGGAATGATAAACTCAAAAGACAGTTCAGAGTCAAAAACTACTGTTAGTGGGTCTTTCTTATTTATTTATTTTTAATATATTTTTTAAATTGATTTTTTAGAGAGAGAGGAAGGGAGAGAGAGATAGAAACATCGATGTGAGGGAGAAACATCGATCGGCTGCTATTAAACCAGGACCTCTCAGTCCATGGGACGGCGCTCAATCCACTGAGCCACACCGGCGGGGTCTGTTGTTGGGTCTCTTCAAATGTCATTCGTCTTTACCTTACATCGATCCTCAATGTGGTTCAATAGTTTTTATGTTTAACCTCTGATTGATTAAGTCTCTGTCAAATCCCTCATAGCCATTATGCTAAATATGTATTATCATATCCAAGCACCCAGTACTCCCCATTTCCACTTTCTACAGACAGTGTCATCTCCTCAATGACTGAGACAATGAGGACTATTAAGAATGGGCACCCTCAACTTCACTGCCCTCCTTTGCATCTGTAATTTTTGGTCCCTCTTAATGTCTCCTCTCTGGACTCTCACCTGTTTCTCCAAGCCACACCACACCCGCCTGCCAGATTCACCGTCCTGAGGCATAAGTCTGACCTTGACATTCACTTAGTCTGATTCTGTTAAGGCCAACCCACTGCCTGTGAAAAGTCATTAGCCCACCCGGGTATTTAGAGCCCTAAATTCAACCTCTAATCAACGTACTTTTCTGGTTTCTCTTACGTATCACCTTCATGCATCTTATTCTGCAGCTTCCCTTCACAGCCTCAGAAATAAGCCCCATGTTCTCTGCTCCCATGTGTGGAATCATATCCCATCCGTGGGCAACTTCCATGTAGAGTACTTTTACATCTTTAACTTCCCCAATTTTTTCCTTCCTTTCAAGGGCGCATAACACCTTTTCTCCAAGTGCCTCAGCATTCATTGGTTTGTGTTTTGAATTCGATGGACACATTACCCTCTGTTGGATTATAAACTCCTTGAGGGTGGGCTGCTCCTGGATGTCCCATAGTCTCTGGTTCAAATAGACACTAAATGCTTGTTTGGGGGTACTTGGGATAGCTGTTATTTCTTTTCCCCTCCCTAAGGCAAATATAATCGGTTTATCAAATTGGCCAAGCCAAGGAGGGTACATCCAGGAAAAGGCTTCATTTTCCTCCCAGCAGTGCCTTTTAATAAGATGCCCATCGCATCTCCCTCAATCTTCCCTGACGGCCTCTCCACCATCCAGGCTTTCTGGTCACGTTCAATTATAAAAACAATCTCATTCAGGTAAGCAACTATGATTCATTTTCAGGTATTAAACTATGACAGTCCAGTCTAAATAAAAGTGAGATCTTATACCTGGCCAGTACCCTCGAGGTCATAAAAAGCAGGGAAAGAATGAGAAACTGTCATAGATCAGTAAAGACGGAGACATAACAACTAAATGAAATATGGTACTATAGTTTGAACTATAAACAGAAAGTTCACTGTATTTGGTCTGGAATACTGTTATCAGTAATGCACCAATATCAGTTTCTTAGCTTGGAAAAACATCATATATATGCAAAATATTTTTTAACTGAAAAAAAAGTGGAGGGGAGGCGGTATCTTACATCCAGTTCTAAGGTTCTCCCCACCCTATTCATACCTCTTGACTGGACGACTTTTGTTATCTTTCAATAATGTTTATGGGTTCCTAGCAGGGTCTCCTTAATACTCTAGGACAGTGGTTCTCAACCTTCCTAATGCCGCAACCCTTTGATACAGTTCCTCATGCTGTATGTGGGTGTATCTGCATGTGGGCGGACCCACCTGGAGATGGATAGAGGGGCGGTGTCTCGGTTCCTAAGACCATCAGAAATATGTGTTTTCCGATGGTCTTAGGCGACCCCTGTGAAAGGGTCATTCAACCCCCAGAGGGGGCGCGACCCACAGGTTGAGAACCGCTGCTCTAGGATAATTCATCTCTGTCCTCATACTACTTTGAAATTTTTAAAAGCCCCATTTACTATCTTGTTACATATAGACAAAGAATCGGTATATACTGAGGTTAGGGAATCACCAGTGAAGAAAGACTTTCTGATAACAAACTTAATACGATTCTGGTCACACAAAAAGATCAAGACCCCGCCAGGAGCATCTTTAAAGCATGAGGAGCTACTGCTTTGCACGACATCAGAACAACTAAACAGCTTCGCAAGGTCTCCCATTCTTCCTTCCTATTATCTGTGGATGTCACTTTCAAAAGGGGGCATCCCCCTACTTTGAATCCTGGAAAGAGAATTACAAGTATGTCTAAATGGCAGAGAATTTCAGGAATGAATGGCGACCTTAAAGGGTGTGTGACTTGAGGGCAGGAGGACAGTGTCACTTAAATCTGCCAGGAGCTGACATAAATTCATCAGAATTTAAGGATCCTTCACAGAATTCCGGTGGTACCAGGTTTTACTCCATTCGGAAGCACCTTTTCAAATCTTCGGAGCTAGCTCTCATGTCTCAGAAATGATGCTTTTCCTTAGAATTAATATTTTCCAATGTAGTTAATATTTTCCAATGTAGTTAGTGTTTCAGTGATTTACAGCTATCGACTTTTAAGGGAGATATGATCACATAGAAAGAACTCTGACATTTCCATGACATTTTCTGATGAAAGGGGGGAAAACGATTTCCCTTTCTTTTTTCATTCAATGCCGAGTTCGAGATGGAACAAAAAAGGGAATGAGAGCTTTTTGCCCACAAATAGCATTCCCTCGTTGCCAACATGGATGACATGCCCCAACGTTCATTGTTATGTTAACTGTTTTCTCTCAATGTCTTATGTTCCCCTGATACCATCAGTTGAGGATACATTATAGAGACACATATGTCATCATGCTGTTAAAATTTGAGACTTTACATGCTTTATATTCAAGATTTTTTTCACCATGGGACTTTCTGGTCTTGTTTTCATTATTGACGGGAAAAATGTTTGCCAATTTTCCCTTGTCATCTTCTTTTTTTCCCCCTTCTCCCTGACATAGTTAAAGGAAAAAAGGAGGGGAGGGGGCACAACTTCAGGTCTGTAAGGAATGTAGAGCTGAGCTATTATCCTCAAGGTAAATGTCAAAATGCATAGGTTATACAAATTGCGAGCGTAACTGTCAGCCTCCGAAGTAACTTCTATTTTTAGGTTCAAATAAAAATACTGGATTGCTAGGTGTCCCCTCTTTACTCTCATAAAAGTAGGATGCTGATGGATGGATGTAATCTCCTTCCTTAGAGATCTTTAGAGAAATGACATCCATCTGTTTTGGAAGGTGTGCTCAGGAGTTCTGATAGAAGGCCATGCATTGATTATGTCACCTTCAAAAGAGATCTGGAATGTCAATAACTCATACTGTAGTACAGTTTGTCCTTCTCAGCAATTGAGAGTCATCATTTTTAATAATAACATTACCTTATAGTTCTTAAACATATAGGGACTTTATTCCACAAACAGGAAACCTGCCAGTCAGTGATAGGAGCAAGGGTTGCTACAACTGTATAGGCTGGCAGAGAAACAAGGGAAACCAATTTGGAAAGTGTTGGTACTGTCTAATCTATTCTGGAACCGTCTGGAGTCCATCTGCTCTGAGCGCAACCTTCTGGCACGCACACCAGCACACTTCTGAACATTTCTGCTCTAATTAGGATGATGATTCTATGGACTCTGGAAGCAGCGTGACGATGAAGCAGGCTTCCCAGGGCTGGATATATAGTCATCAGGGTAGGAGCCAACGCGAGTCATTTTGTTTGCTCTTATCTGATACTCAGTCTCTCCTCCACCTGGATGTGATCGTATATTCCACTGATTTAACTCGGGAAACTCACGGTTCTTTGAGGAATAGAAAAGAATGAGGGGTTCCAATGATGTAAGTGAAAATGTGTCAGCCCAGCTTTAGGCTACTTGGTTCCTGGTTTGGTGTCTTCTAGATGCCAATTCCATGAGGATGCCTTACAGGTATCATCACAATATTTTAAATAAACATTTAAAAAAAAAAACCCTTCCCTTATATACATTATTATTTTGTTGAGATCACCCCATGAGATACATTATGTGGAAACAATTTTCTAAAGCCATAAAAACGAAACATTGTAATTACTGACATTTCCCAGAGGAAGCTTCCTAGGGAGACCACGACCAACACTGAGTGTATCCTGTGTGTAAGGCTGGAAGTGGAGAGGAAAGAAGAGCTTCTGTCATTCAGCCCATCTGCCAGACAGACACCTACTTGTTTCCTACTCTGTATACGCAGCAGGAGCAGCAGCATGAATGATAGGCATTGAGCATTTCAGTGGGCAACACCCCAAAACAATATTCTATGCTACATGCAGAATGATTGATTTTTAGTTTGTCAACAACAGAAGTGGTCAGTCATTGGCTCACTGAGCACTCCAGCGGTGCTATAAAGGACATCGCAGAAACAAAGTGTTGGAGGTGACAACATGCACTGAGGAGGTGTACTTTCTAAGAGAAAGGCCATTTGCCAAGATCAAACCCATGTAAGGAAGTGCTGGGCACACAGTGCAGAAGTAACACAATTGCCAAGGCTCTAGAAACAGAGGAAACGTGGTTAATCCCAGTAATAAAATAAGACCAGTGTGCCTAGACTCGAGGTCTAGGGAGAGCATGGGTTAAGAAGAGGCTGGTAAGGGAGGCAGCTGGGGTCCAGGCATGTAGGGCCTCTCAGGCCACATTGAGGAACTTAGACTGTTCCCTAAACACCATTAAAGTTTAGTGAAGGGTTTTAAGCAGAGAGTGTAATGACATGGCCTGATTTTTATTAAAAATAAACATAAATCGAAACGACTCTGGCCATGGTGGGAACAATGGATTCTGGAGTAGCCAAGAGCTGGTACAAGCGATGAGAGCAAATGAAGATGAGAAATATATTGAAGAAGGAAAATGGGTAGAAATTCATAATGAATTGGGCATTTGGGGGGAGAGCTATAAACAAGACGGAGGAGGCAAGTAGGACCCCCGGTTTCTGGACTGTACAGGTGAATTCCTGGGTTACAGACATTACAGCGTGAGGAGCTGAAGTGAAAACGAGTGCACATTTCACCCGGTTGGTTTAGAGATGTCTGAAGAGACATTAAAGTATTTCATGTCAGAGTAAAAGTCTGAGTAACCACATACATTTGATGGTCATCAGCACAGAGTGTGGCTGAAAGCCCCCAGCAAGAGTGAAATCTCATAGGGAAAAGCATACAGTGATTAAAACAATAAACCCCAAAGCTACCTATTTCTGTTTTCTCCTCAGCTCGAACACATTATCCATTTAATGCTATGATCATTTATAGTCTTCATATTTCCATACTATCACATAACATATTTCAATAAGCTATTAATAGTTACCATTTATGAGTGCCTATTATACACCACAGAGCATGCCATATAATTTAGCTTTAATTATTCAATGGATTTGTAAGTTAGAAAACGCCATCCCTATTTTACAAATGAGAAAATGAAGGTTTAAAGATGTTATCCAACTTTCCTAACCACACAGCAAGTGTCAGAACCAGAATTCTAATACAGGTCTGCATAATGGAAACATTGTCTTTCCAGTACGCCATGCTATTTCCCATAATTCTTCAAAAAAGCTAATAGAAGACACTCAACATAGAAATCTAACAAGGTTTAGTTGGAAGTTTTGGAAGAAGGCAAACTCTATTTTAGCCAATCAGGATATATTACTAACCAGTGTATGCACAGACACATGCTTTGTATCAAGGAGTGACTAACAAATTAACCAATATTTTAATGAAGGGATCGACCTGCCCTTAGAAATCTGGAGAGTACGTGTGACAGTATGTAAGTAATAGGGTATTAAACTATATGCTGTCAGTATGGTAGGGAATGGCTATAAAGATTTCAAAGAGCTATGAGAACTGAATGGGGCCTTGAAGACCTCCTAAGAATTATTCAGAGGAAAATGGCAAGGTGGGAATTCTGTTCCAGCCACAAGGGGAAAGCACACGCCAGGGGGATACACAGTGAGCTGAAACCAGCAGAAGTTAGAGTGGCTGCTGCTGGCTGTGGCTGTCAGGAGGGAGTCACTGGAGGTTTATGATTAGGAAAAAGAAAAGTGACCATTAAAAAAACAAAAACAAAATAATAATGCCATAGATGAAACACACCCACAACGTTTTAATGATATTTATCCTAAACACTTTAGCAACAACCATCCCTAAATCACTGTCAAAAGGGGTTATTTCTAAAACCAGCCAAAAGAACATGAGGAAGAAAGCCAGCAATCTGACAGTGTAAATGCGGGATCAGCAAATTGCAGCCTGTGGGCAAAATTAGAAAAAGCCCATCGCCTGTGTTTTTTTGTTTTGTTCTGTTTTCTGCAGTCCATGAGCTAAGAATGGTATTTGCATTTTTAAATGGTTGGACCATAATCAAAAGAAGAAAAAGTTGTAACATGTAAAAATATATATATATCAAATCCAAATTTGAGGGCCCATACATAATATCTCATTGAAACAGACCCACATCCACTCCTGCGCATATTGTCCGGTTGCTTTCGTGCTACAATAGCAGACTTGAGGAGTTGTTGCCAAGACTGCATGGTGCATAAAACCTACAACATTTACCCTCTGGCCCTTTAAGAAAAAAATGTTGCCAATCCATAGTGAAGAAAGGTCCCTGCTAATTTCAATGAATATTCTACTGTGTAGTTTTCTATGGAAATTAGCACTTCAATCTTTGGACCCAGTAGACTTGGTATCTAGTTCTTTTGAGTAAAACAATGAATTTGAACTCAGTGAGTTAATAATACCTTTCCAGGCCTACAGTTCTATAGTCAATCTTACCCAGTATATACTGAGTTTCCCCACAGAAAATACACAGTATTTTCAAAGTTAAGAAAATAAACATTTGTGAACACCCCTTTAGGGAATAGGACATTTACTTACTTTACCTCTTTTTAATGATAAAAATTCCGTTAAAACTTGGATGATAAGCCCAGCCGCTGTGGCTCAGTGGTTGAGCGTCGACCCATGTACCAAGAGGTTGCCGGTTCTGTTCCAGGTCAGGGCATGTGCCCAGGTTGTGGGCCTGATCCCCGGTGGGGGGTATGCAGGAGGCGGCCAATCAGTGTTCTCTCTCATCCATGTTTCTGTCTCTCTCTCCCTCTCCCTTCCTCTCTCTCTAAATCAATAAAGAAAAAAATTAAAAAAAAAAAAACTTGGACGATAAGATAATTACTTTTATTTTATATAATGATAAACATGGCTCTTGTTTCATGGATGGTGTGCTGGTAAGAGATTTCAATTCATTTGCGTCATGACATCCTCTGGCATTGTTGTCCTTTGTTTTCTAAGTCCAAATGCAAAACACACAATTGGACAAAGATTTTTTTCAGGTCCTTTTCCATATGTAAGAAGTGATCAGAATTCTATGGCATAACGGTATACTGGGGATTCTAGAACAAAGTTGTTTTATGGGGAACAACAGATAGAAATGTTTAAAATGAGGATGCACAGAAAACCACAGCATCAGTGAAAGGTGATCCTTGTAGGTGCCAAACAAAGAATGTTGGCCCTGTTAACACCAGACTTCATCCAGGGGAGCCATCTGGCCTAGACCCCACTCAACATCATAGCCAAACCAGGATGCTTAATACATGTTAATTACAAATGGAGCGAGTGGTTTGCTTCAGCCACCCAGCAAATTAGATGCTATGATGAAATAAGATCAAGACCTCTCCTTCTTAGCACCCAGGTCTGACACTCCTCCAAACCCCTAAACACACAGAGAATTATCAACACAGCTCAATGTCCCCTTGGATACATCCCATTTAGTTTCTTTGCCCTTCACCCTCTGATCTGTAGTTCCTATTTCTAAGTAACTTGTTTCTGAAATTCTCCTGTATGATCAATTGCATTTCCTGAGTTTGTACCCTTGCAAAAGAGGCAAAGCATATTAAACATATGAATCAAATACTCCTTCCTGTCAAAAAACAGAAAAACACACCTTTATATTTATTTACATTTGCAAGTAATATGTCTCAATATGTGCATGCCTGGATCATATTTTATTGGAATATGTTGCTTTGGCTCTCAGTCTGAGATGTATACTGCAAACACTTGCTGGAATTGTGGGCCCTGCTAGACTCTCAGGAATTCATGTTCCGAGAAAACATGGACAATTGCCTGGTAATGGAATTGGATGTAATGAAGTTCTGTGAGTTGTAGATGCATTTCTGGGCAGATGGTGACACAAAGCAGAGTTGGATTTTTACATATTTGACTCTGTGAGTTTTAGAAATTGCCTTCTACTCAGGCAAATTCAAGAATCTATCCTTACCTCTGATGGTTCAAGAGTGTAGAGTTTAAGGATAAAAGTAGCTGCTGTCTACACATGCCAGAAAGTACATCTTCTCCCCTATCAAATTTAAACTCCTCTAGTGAGTACTTGACACCTTCCAATGCTAGGTTCCAAACTACTTCTCCTCTCTGATTCTTAATTACCCACTAGTAATACCAAATCCCAATGGGTTAACTTCTAGTGATCTCTTTCACACTTCTGTATCTTTACTCACACAGTTCACTCTGGCTAAAAGTCTTCTACGCTTCTTTTCAAGTGGCTAAGGCTTCCTCTTTCTTTAGGATTGCTTCAGGGATCGTCTTCTCCAGGAGGTCTCCCCGCTCTCCTTGGGAAGGCCAAGTCCTTCGTGATCTCCTGTACAAAACCCACCCCCCTCTCTGCCTTGATCTCTCTCCTGGAATCTCTTGTTTACACACACAGGTTCCAACCTGACAGCAAGGTGCTCACCACAAGGTCTGTGTTAAATTTACCTGCAAATCACCGTGCTTTGCATATACATGATGCTCATTAATACGTGTGAGATGGAGCTCCCACTACTGGTAACAGACAGTGGAAACAATGACTCCTGATTTAGTAAAGAGAATGGTAAACAGATCGATACAGATCCAGAAGTTTAGAGCTGGGATGAGGATGGGAGGTGAGGGTGTGCAGGAAAAGAAGAAAGGAAATGGTCACAAGAGAGAGTAGCAGAAAATTCACTTTCCGATAATGAGGTTCTCCCCCACTCCCAAAAAAAAAGACAACCTTGAAAATAGGACATGGAGGCTCAAAATAGGCTTCCAATGGAGCATGTCACAGTCATCCCCGTATTTACGCCACAATACATACTGCTTGCCTCGTTCTAAAATACCATCAGTTTTCCCCACTGCTCATCCAATTTCAAGGCCCCACTTAGGCGATGCCTCCTCCTGAAAACCTCCCTCCATTTCTCCAATACCTAGAAATCCAGTCTTCGTGTTTGTTTCCAATGCTTTTTGCATAATTTTGCACATTATTTCACATGGAATTGATAGCCAGTTACTGTAGACTACAAACACTCTCTCAGCTATCATATTATAAACTTAAGGAAGATATGGCTGTTTTATACTCTCATTGTACTCTCCACGGTGCTAGGCAAAATGCAGGGTACATGTAAGTGATGTTATTAAAATCAAAGAAATAAAATCCTAAGATGAGATGGGAACAACTTTCATCAGAGAAGACTCTGAAGGAGACATCTTGACCTGAGGCTTTGTCTGATTTAGATTTGAGCTACAAACCACTGGGTGAGTAGGTAATGAAGATTTCATGGCTGAAAAGTAAAACTGTATGCTCACGTTAGGACTGCTCATTGCCTCGCTGCTTTGCCCAGCTAGGTCTTGCAGATCCATCTTTATGTGGTACCCAGATGTTGTAGGGACTTCAAGTGTCCTCTTTATGTGGCTTTCTTGTGGGATTTTGGGCATGAAAAAAGACATCCTCACCTTTACAGGTAGGAATCAAATGACAAGTTCTGACCAACAGGCCCTGAGCAGAATTTAGATGCCTTTTCACTATATACATCCAGATATTTTGAATGTTGCATTATTAAAAGACACTGATTTACTGATAAAGAAGTGTTTTAATATCTTAGAAACAATCTATCTACAAATTCAAATATTTTAACTAATTTCACAGATTCCAAGTTCTAAAGTTTAAAACACTTCCCCCCATCTGCTTCCAAATAAAACCAACTTCCCATGGTAAAAATATTCCTTAATATGGTTCATTTATCAACTACTTTTTAGTTTTACCTTTTAATATCAATTATCATGAAAAAAGATTCCACTTTTATTCATTTCTTTAAGGTCCGATAATTCATGCAGTACTTGAAAATAATAAGCAGATTTCAAGTGATAATGTAAGAGGACATAGCAAGCATGTTCGATAGCCAATGTGAATGCATTTGGACTTCATATCAAACAAATCCCAAGAGACAAATAACGAATACATTTTTTAAAAAATTGCCATTAGTGAATTAGGAATTTGTCCAATAATATCAACTATTTAAATCAATAAGAATAGATGTTTATGTTTCCATTATCATCATTACTACATTTCACAAACACCTAGTTCTTTTCAGATGATGGTGCTTTCCTACTCTCAGGAAGTTGGTTTGGCCATGGCTCAAATATGGGTTCACACAGTCAACTTCCTGTGCTCAATGCTCAAATCTACTCTTCCTGCTGTAATGATCATGGAAGCCCATGTTGAAATGGGATGCCATGACATCAAAGCAAACTGGAATACACTGGTCATCCCAGCTGCTAAGAGGCCATGGAGAGATTCATGGGCACAAAGCAGACATTCTATATATATGTGTGTGTGTGTGTGTGTGTGTGTGTGTATATATATTCATTCTATATATAATTCCATATATATAAAATATATATAATGTCTATTATATATATGACATTTTATGGGATATATGACATTTTCTAGGACAGACATTTACAGACTATCAAAGAGCTTAATGAGAATGTTATAGTAATTTGATCACTTAAGGTTTTTTAAAAATATGTTTTTATTGATTTGAGAGAGAGAGAGAGGAAGGAAGGGAGGGAGGAAGAGAGAAACATCAATGTGGGAAAGAAACGTTGATGGGTTGCTTCCCATTGCACCCTGAACAGGGATCAAACTGCAACCTGCCTATGTGCCCTGACCAGGAACCACACTGGTGGCCTTTCAGTGCATGGGATGATGCTTAACCAACTGAGCCACACTGGCCAGGGCGATCACTTAAGGTTTTTTAACATTGTTTTTGAAAATCAAGTGACAAAAATAAAATTTGTAGAAGACATCCATGATAAGCAATATTGAAATATCTTCTGTAATCCTTTGGTTTAGGTAGAAATTACATTCTTTGTAGTATTAAACTACAAGAGATCTGAATAATATAAGCTGTAACAGTTTGTTCAGTTTCTTTAATAGACACAACGACTACGCATCTGGCTTTAACCACAAACCACCCACATCATGTTGTATCATTATTGATCAGATTTCAGAAGGAAGCAACTGTAGATTGAGTACTAAGTTAAATGCAACTATTTCCTTTATCCTTAATCAGTAACATATGTCCTTACTCAAGTAACTTTTCGCTCTCTGACATGTCCAATCTAACCCAGCTATTAAGTGTAGCACAGTAAAAGAACTATAGTAAGAAAAGCAATACCATCCACTGCAATCAGACAAGATGTGCTCCATTCTCTACTTAGTATCTAATTAGAACACTGATACAATGCTCTCCCCTTATCTGAGGGGGATACGTTCCAAGACCCTCAGTGGATGCCTGAATCTGAGAATAGTACCAAATCATACATACCTGTACTGTGTTTTTTCCTATACATACATACATACGTATGACAGAATTTAAACTACTCTCATGCATTAGGCCATTATTAAGTAAAATAAGGGTTACTTGAACACAAGCATTGCAATACCATGACGACCGATCTGATAATTGAGAGGGCTACTAAATGACTAATGGCAGCTAGGGTATAAAGTGTGGATATGCTGGACAATGGGATGATTCACATCCTAAGCAGGATGGAGCTGGGTGGCACAGGATTTCATCTTGCTATTCAGAAGGGTGCAGAATTTATAACACATGAATTGTTTATTTCTGGAATTTTTTATTTAATATTCTTGGACTAAGGTTGACTGTGGAACACAAATCCGTGGATAAGGGGGGACTACTGTATATTGCTGGATGCTACTGTCTGCGTATAAATGTAAATTTGTCACACTCAGGGTTTTTTTTATAACACATTGAGCAGGACTTCTGATTAGACTATATTTTCTGGAGTTCTACATTTCTTCTAAAGTGCGACATCTTTTTCTGCTGCTTGCTGCTGCAATAATATCATAACGAATGGAAAGCTGATCTCGGAGACCGTAGAAACAGTCGCGGAAGCCTAACAAATCGAATGCAGTAGCTTATTGGTTGTAATTGCTGTGTCTTTTCCGGTTTAGTTGTTCCACTATAAAGGAAATGTCATATAACAGTGGGAGAAGAACTTCCACTGCCTCTTATAAACCTGTCACGTAGCCTATTTTTACTCCAGAATATTAGAAATATTATAATAAGAACAATGATATTTTTCCCAACCCAGTGTTTATTTATTTTTTAAATTTATCTTTATTGTTGAAAGTATTGTAGATGTCGCCCCACCCCACTGACCTCCTCCTAGTGTTTGTTTACAATATGTTTTCATGTGAATTTTCTTGTTTATGTCTCAAACAAATGTAATAAAATAAGTTTTATTATTTTCCACCATTTGGCAGATAAGGAAATGAGTCTCAGAGATGTTACATGACAGGGCAGTAACCATGATGTAGCTATTCAATAGGAGATTATTGACTCAAATTCCATTTTTTTTAAATTCTAGAACCTCAGCTCCTTACAGTAAACCATATTACCTAAAAGCAGATAACAGTGTGTATTAAATATATGCCAATTACTATTTAAGTGCCCACTTTGGACTAATCCCTTTAAGTTATACAAATAAGGAACACCAACCTTTGTTCATGACAAGTATGAACAGCCCAGCCGGTGTGGCTCAGTGGTTGAGCATCGACCCACGCACCAAGAGGTCGCCGGTTCGATTACAGAGATCAGAAAGTGGGCAATGCTTCACTATTGAGCTTCCATCGCAGATAGAATTGATCATGGGTTGTGTGATAAGATGTGTATCTTATGATAATACGTGGTATATGTGATAACATGATATATGTGATGTATATGGGATAAGGCCTGTAAGATGTAAGTAGAAATCTGGGAGGGGTATTTTTGGTAAAGCTTTTCCTTCCCAAAACAAAAGGACAGACACAGATGATACAATCCTCATCCATTCTCTGTTCTTTCTACTTTGAACTTAGAAATAATGAGACAATGCAAATGCCACTTTTCGAAACATGAGGTAAAAGACATTGCTTAAATAATTACAGTATCTTCATTCCTCCAACCTTCTTACTGGTGCGGAAAACAATAACCAGCGGTTGAGTCCTTGCTGTTTCATGCAGCTGAATAAAACTGCTACGCATACCAGCTTTCAGATATTCAGCTCATTCCTGTTCCCTGAGAAGCTTCCTGACTAGCTGATCATCAGAGATGGGGCTGACTGGGTTGGAATAATGAAGTTGATGAGAAAGGGGACATTTGGTTGGGTTGATGAGATGAACCAAGATTACCCTCAAATGACAAGATAAGACTTCTAGTTCTTGAACCAAAGAGTTATAAAAAGAAAACACATTCTGAGAAAAGTAATCTAGCAGTAGTGAGTGAGGATTGCTACTAATTAATTAAGAACTTTTCTACTTATTATTTTTTTAACCTTTTACACGTTTTCAAATAGATCAGCCCTGATATAAATTATGGTTGAAGTAAAAAATTCAGAAGAAAACAGCTATATATTTCTTAGTAAATATACAAAAAAAAAATGAAAGGTAAAAATGAAGAATAGGGCAATCTGTATAATTAAAGAAAAATTTACATTCTTTTATGCAAAAAACTCTAACTTAGCTTCTATCTTTTTTAGGTTTTACTCTCTGTTGAATTTTTTAAAATTATCTCCTAAGATCCAATAATCGTGGTAGTGTTCCCTTCTGGTTTTCCTCTCTCTTCATTTCACTTTATATATGTCTTGCAGTTGTTTTTGTGGTATATGCCATGCTTTAATAATTTACAACTTAAGTTAGGAGAGTAAATAAATTCTGTGTATGTGTTAACTTGACTATCTTTTAGGGTTTCTCAAAGATTTTTATGGTTTACAAAATAACATAAAAACACAACTTGTTATTTAAAACTATTTTCTTTCATTTTGCTTTTTTTTTTCTCGATGGCTTTTATGAAATCTATATTCTATCTATCTAGTTTTCCCATCTTGATAGTTTTCCTACTCCCCCTTTCTTTATTGTCTTTCAGAATGCTGTGTCTATAGAATTTTAGAGCTGGGGGCGATTTAAAGATTACATTCTTTTGCTTCTTGATCTAATGGATGAGAAAGCAGAGGCGCAATGCTAGATAAATGAGTGGCCCAAGGTCCCAATTCTATCATCTGGAATGGGGACTAGAAAAACCACTACATCATCAGAGTTCTTTTTCCTTAGACAGTTGTCTCAAACTGAGCAAGCTTTGGCTTAGCCACAGTAATCTTATGTTAAATATGGTTGCTCTAGTCTCCATCCCTGGAGATTCCGATTAAGCAGGTCTGGAGTTCGTCTTGAAATTGCACTTTAACCGTGCTTTTCGGGTGACTTGAAGCAGTGATCTTGGGCCACATGGTGGGAGCCATTGAGTTTTGACTCCTCTAAAAACATCCATGAGATAATCTTTTCTTGTCAACGAAAATGTATGACTTTAGTATCTGCTAATTCGTAGGTAGAAAGAACCCTGTCTATCCTCTATGAGGTGTGTTATATCAGGCAGCACTATTTCCAACGTTAGCTATCACTTCAGGTTCACTTTGCTCAGCCACACTTCTTCGTCATGCAAAGCGACCCTAAACAAACAGGTGTTCCGCATGTAGAAGGGAGGTATGTACTCCCTTGTCAAGTGCTGACCATCCAAATAAACCAAATCCTGGCAAATAGTGGGTAAAAAGTAAGAAACATATTGAATCTTGTTTGTTAGAGCCTCTTTAATTGTAAAAAAAAGTTGCATCTCTTTGTATTTGCGGTGTATTCCCATAGAGGACTAATATGAGAAAGGGCAGCTCACTGTTTAACAGGCATTGTTTTAACAAAGACAGTGCTTGCAGAAAGAGTTTCAACGGGTTCTATTATGCATACCATTTAGTCAATTTATGAGTTAGTGTTGACAGGCAGTGTGCATACTGTACCAGGTGTCACTGATTCCTGTGTGACAAGGACTCTGACTGTCAGCATAATGTTGAAGGGGAGAGATGAGCACTAAAAACATAATTTTAACATTGAAACCTTTTTCCATTACTTAATGAAAATCTCAGAAGTTGCAAATAGTTTAGAGAAGAAACGTTTACATATACGTGGCCTTAAAAGTAAGGAAAATGATAAAATGACAAACTCTTTCAATTTGTCATTAGAGGCTTCCGAACTAGAAGTCAAGATAAACAGAGAAAAACTAAATAAACTTGGATTACTGACAGCCTACAGAAGTAAGCTAAGGAGAGATTAGATGTTTACAATGGCAGGTAGGCAAAGAAACCTATAAACACTTCTCCACAGGAAAAAGCAAGCTGTGAACTACGAAGTTTGGTTACAATTTTAGATAAATATCAGAAATGTAAATTTATGATATGACAGCAAATTAAATGACAAACCCATATATGATAAGAGATTTCTATAGGCATGCAAATAAGCATTCAATAATGTATATTGGGTAGCAGGCTGTTTCTTTAAAAATTGCTGAGACAACCAGATAGGATGTTTACCTTTAGAAAAGAGCAACTTAGTCAAGTCACTTGACCACTTACCAGGACACTTTGGACTTCCTCTTTGAAATATTACTCAGAAGCAATTTATGACTCCTATGTAAAATTTCTCTTTCTGAAGTTTTATCGTACCACCTTAATGTTAACCAAAATGGGATCTCATTTCATAATCTTGATACTGCATAACTTTTGGTTATATCCAAAAATCTAATTTATCCACTGGGGGGCAAGACTTTTTAACACACTGAAATTCAAAGAATGATTTACAAGCTATGAATGTTATTTCCATTTAAGTGGTGAAAGTCTAACATGAAAACAGTTATATTTTATAATTTTCAAAATGTCAATTGAAAGAATAACTAAAAAGCAAGTTTCCCAGTTAAAAAGTTAACCATAGTTGAGCGTCGACCCATGCACCAAGAGGTCACCAGTTTGATTCCTGGTCAGGGCACATGCCCAGGTTGTGGGCCAGATCCCCAGTGGGGGGCATGCAGGAGGTGGCCATTTGATGTTCTCTCTCATCGATGTTTCTATCTCTCTCTCCCTCTTCCTTCCTCTCTCTCTAAAGATCAATAAAGAAAAAAAAAATTAAAATTAACCATAGCCCTGGCCAGTTTGGCTGAGTGGTAGAGCGCTGGCCCGCGGACCAATGAGTCTCAGGCTCGACTCTGGCCAAGGGCATGTACCTCAGTTGTGGTTCATCCCCAGCCCTCATCGGGGTTGTGCAGGAGGCAACCAGTTGATGTGTCCCTCTCATGTCAATGTTTCTCTCTCTCTTCCTCCCATGCTATCTGAAGATAAATAGAAAAATATCCTTGGGTGAGGATTAAAAAAAAAATTAACCATAAACACCCTGGCTGGTGTGGCTCTGTGGTTAGAGCGTCAGCCCATTCAAGGGATGGTCATGGGATAAATTCCCAGTCAAAGGCACATACCTGGGTTGCAGGTTCGATCCCCAGCACCGGTCGGGGTACATGCGAGAGGCAACCAATCGATGTGTCTCTCTCACAACAATGTTTTTTCTCCCCCTCTGTCTCTCTTTCCTTCTCCCTCCCTCCCTTCCACTCTCTCTAAAAATCAATGGGAAAAAAAAAGTTAACCAACAATGTGCAAAATCTTTATGTAGAAAATCACAAAGCTTCATTGAAAGTCATGAAAGAAGACCCACAACACAAAGTAATACATACAATGCTCATCTGTAAGAGACTCAGTCTCATAAAGATGTTGTCTCCAAATTGACCAAATTCAGAACAACTATATTAAAATACAATGAGGGTAACTTGATGAGCTGCTTCTAATATTCATGTGAAAAATGAAAGGTTATAAACACACACAAAAATTATTTTTGGAAAAGAAAATTTAGAATATTTACTCTCCCAAACATCGAGATTTATAATTAAGCCAAAATAATTTAGAAGGCATGGTACTATCGAAATATGCAAACGACCAACGCCAGAGAGAAGAGCACGCAGAAGCAGGCTCACAGGGCACACACATGTGACGCAGGACAGCAGTATGACGCAGGACAGCAGTACGACGGCCGTGGAAGCGGGGAGAAGATGCTCTTTCAACACCTGGAGCCAGGAAAGTCAGTCATCAAGGTAGGAGGACAAAAAGGCAAATCAGATTCAAATTTTACTATGTATTCAAATCCCTATTCCAGGTCGACTGAAAGCCTAAATGTGAAGAAAACTTTGAAACTTCAAGGAAAGAAAGAAACCACAGGAAAACAGTTTATTTCCTGTCAGGAGGAAAGGGGGTTCATAAACAAAGAAGGAATAAAAGCAAAAAAATAATAATAATAAAAAAAGGTTGAAAAATAAAAGTCCATTAAATTATTTAAAGGCTGGGCTTTTAAGTACCATGAAGAGAGAACAGTCTGGTAACCAGAGAAAACAGGGAAAAACAGAAGAATTTTAGGACAGGGGCAGCAATGCACAGTGCAAACACAGGCGTCGCTAATTTTCATTGCGTCTGCAAGCTAAGAACTTTGCTTGTATTTATAAATATTTGGAAAAAAATCCAAAGAAGAGTAATAGTTCTCGAACATAAAAACAGGTGAAATTCACACCTGGATTACTGGAACACAGCCACACTGACTCACTTTCATACTGTAGATGGATGCTTTCCCGCCAGCAAGGCAGAGTTCAGTAGCTGTGATAGACACCACATGGCCCAAAAAGCTGAAAATCTTTCCTCTCTGGCCCCTCACAGAAAATGTTTGCTGACCCCTGGTTCTGAAAGAACTGTACTGATATATATAGTACTCACAGCACCCTACAGTGACTACCATTTTTAACCCACTTGCTGCAGTCTTTCTCTCTTCTAATGCACCCACCAAACCCCAATGTCATAGTCAAACGTCAAATGTGACTATGAAATTCCATATTTAAGTTGCTACAAGGGCTACACATCACAGGAGACAGTCTGAGCCCCAGGACATGCCCAGGAGGTCCCGAGCCGGCTCTCCGGGCTTCTTTCTGCCCACTGCTCACAGCCCACCACCCACTCCGCCCTCCACATTATCAGATGTTCACAGCTCTGCCTTTCATCTCTGTCTCCACGCATCCCTGGGCCTCTGCTCACTGCTGAGACGCTGTCTGCCGCTGGGAATGCCTTCCCCAGCATATTTACCTACCTAACTCATTCCTGTTTCAAGACTCAGCGAATATCTCATTTCCATCGAAAAGCAGTATTAGGGGGGTTAAGCAGAAATATATGATCCCTTTCCCTCCTTCCTGAGCCCTCTTTCCGGCTCTTATTCATACTTAGCCTTAGCATTTACCATAGCGCTTGGCACCATAGTAAACAGAAAAGAAAAAGTACATCATAACTAAATGTCATTTTGTTGTTTGTTTGTTTATCCCGCATTTACAGATATAAACAGGCTTAGAGCAGTTTAATGTCTTGCTTACGGGCCACACAAGCTAAAGGAAGTAACTAAGCTGACATTTAGACCCAGTTTCACCGAATCCAACATTTTCATTGACTCCAAAATATGTGCATTTTCCAATGTCATGCTGCTTCAGACGCAGATGATGAGACCGCATAGGTGTAGATGTCAAAAATCAGGAAGCAAATATTTTTTAGAAGAACGAGGAGAAATTAGACTAATGAACAGAATATCCAATTGATGCAGTGTTATTAGAAATCAAACAAGTGCAGAAATTCAGGAATAATCTTCATGGTCCCTCAATCCTAATAATAAGCTCACACGCATGAAACAAAATACTGAGCAGACTCTAGTGCATCTTTCTCAATGGACCCCTTAAAAATCACTAATGATAATATGTTTTGAGTTCCTACAAGCTGCTTCCAAAGAATCAATTATTCCATTTGGTGTCAGTGCGCCGATGAGAAGAGGGGGCCCGAGTATGATCTTCACCTCCTAAAGATCGTGGTATTTCACCAGCTAACCTCAGCTCCCTCAGCCAAGAGTTTGGTCTCTAAAAATTCCCTTTCTTCCCCTTCAACGGTAGACCAGTTTTGGCAGCTAAAAGGAAGATTGAAGAGAAAACAAAAATGCTTAAACCACCTAATTGGTGTGATCGCATATTTTCTACTTTGTGAAGAGTAGTTAGAAGCAATATTGACCCATCACTGCCAGTCGGCAGGGAGATGTCAAGTCAGGGCTGCAACAATATTCTCTGTAGAGAACCAGCTCTGAATAACAAGTGGAGCAGGCTAGTGGAAATGAAGTGAGAATGAAAAAGTATAAACATTCCTGATTAACAGCCAATAGCACCAGCTGGAGCAGACAATGGAACACAAAAGGGTCAGCCCCAGCGCTGACAGGTTTGGCAAGGCAACCTCGTTAACGGCAAGATGAAACTTCATTTGCTCACAATTTCATAGACTCTTGCAAAGGCGCCTCCTGCAAATTGACTCTAGGAGATGGAATTGCATTTAGCTAGACTTTTCTGGCAAAAAATAGAAAGAATTTCACCAAGTCTTTCCTGGTGTTTGCAGACCTTTTGATTCAAAAGGCGAGCGCATGGAAAACAAAACAGAAAAACCAGCAGCAACAACCACCCCGAGTCCCCTATGCAAAGGTCTGGGGCTTTTAAAAAGTGGCTGAATGTACTTGGCTAGATGCTCAACTAAACAGTCCAGCAAGGAAAGTGAAGCTCAGAGAGAAAACACACCAGGGAGCCTTGGGAAAGGCTCAGGGCATTCGGATTTAAGTAAGCATAGGGTACTGCCATCAGCCGGAAAAGCAGTCCTGTAGGAGGAACTCAGCATTAGCTGTTGAACAGTAAAGGATTTCAACCCTGCCAATTCAGAGAGAGCAACCTCCTTGGCATACAGGACAGCTGAAAGAGTATAAGGATGCGTTCCCATTCTGATATTATCACTCGCTAACTGTACTCTATGTCTTCCAGGAAGCCATTTGATTACTCTCCACTCTCGGCTTCGGTTTAAAAAGAGTAAGTTAGAGCAGTGATTGCAAGTGCGTATTTGAAGCCTGTGGAAGACTAGTTAAAACACAGCCTGCCTGGTCCCACCTCCAAAGTTCCCACCTTAGTAGCAGGGCCCTAACATTTGCATTTGTAGCAAGTTCCTAGTGATGTCAGTGCTGCTGGCCCTGGGATCACACTTTGAGAGTTACTCTATGACTTCTAAAGTCTCTACAGACTCAATGTGCTCTAAGAACATTGTTGGACTCAGTGAGCTGATGTAATTTAGATCAACATTTGAAATAGCAACACCCAGATTGGTTTACTGGAACACATTATATTTGAAATATGTTTCCTGTGTGAGTGTGTCTGTAACCCAGCAGCAGAACATAAGGTCCATTACTTGGAAATTCTTGTGGGTAGAAGGCTGCCCTGGGAAGAAGGTCACTATTAGGTGAACACTATCCATAAATGTGGTGGACAAGAGACTGGTACCTTCTGTATTTATTCCAAAAAGAAGGCAATCGCTGAGTAACCCAAATTGGAGCGAAGAGTTATAACACACCATTCTGTGAAAGCTCTATCTAGGCTGTACAGGTTATAACCCTTTTAAAGTCCCTAATATGAATCAAAATGCTGGTATCAAATCTATTGTCTTTAAGAGAAGCATCCGAACTGCGAATTCAAGGGGAAAACACTCCCTGTCTGAGATTTCTTATGGCGAGCTTTGGAATTCAGAAGCTGTGGTCCCACATCTACCACTTGGGTCCTGTATACTCCCTGCTCTTGCTAGCAGACTTGCATGTATGTAAAATCCAGTGTCTTCAGAAATCCAGCCCAGAAATCTGTGCCTTCACAAGTATGTGGATTAAAAAACAATCTCATACCAACTGGGATAGGATCGATAAAACGTGACTGTAGGTTGTTATAATGTAAATCCTATTAGGAACCACTGCTAGGCAATGATGGTGGGATAAAGTGAGAACTTGTATTTAGGGGAGGCTGAATCCCCAAGTGAAAGGTTACTCTGGGGTATTGCATGGAGAGAGTGGGCATGTTAAGAAATGGGTGATTTTAAAGAAAGAAAGATCACATTTTTTTTGGCAGAGCAGGTAAATAGGTCTATAATGGGCTAGTTCAATTAAAAATAGGAAATTAATGTCTGAAATAGAGAAAATAATTTGGTTGGACAATTCTAACATAGATTCTAGGGAAACTGTTCTAATGAAGATCAGGGTGTTACCCACCTAAAACCAACGCAAAGTTGCAGCACCCACTGACAAAATGACTGATCATCTCCAGGGACCATCAGACATTTCAAGACAAAGTTCAACTGAGAATTAGGGGCATTCCCAAGGAGTTCAGTTATGGGAGGTGTGGGCCCCCTTTTAGGGGTGGAATTAAGAAGTCCTGGAAAGAGATGATTCTCTTTTAAGTAAAAACTTGTGAGTCAATAACATGTGAGCTGTGTGCCTGTAAGAGTTCATACTTTAATCTGCTCATCCTTCCAGGAGATGGACTATATCTTGTTGTGATGCAAGAGACTTTGGCAGGGTGATCCTATGTGAGAATTGAAAGAAGGCAGTGGTGTAGCCTATAGCTAAAGTCCTCAGAGAAGAAAATCCTCTTTCCTCTATCCTTTAGGTGGTCCCAACAAAAGGAAGCTCTCAAACAAGCAGAGACCTAGAACCCTACCCGTGCAGTGATGGTGGAGGAAGAATGAAGCCAAGGTGAGACATGGCAGGAGCAGGAAAGCGGCAATGAGCCTTGGTTACTGTCTCCTTTCCAATAGGCTGTGTAAAGTTAGTACTAGAGGTCACTAAGATTTACCTACATGCGAGGAAGGGAGGTGTCCATAGCCCAAAGTGAGAGGAGGGCTTGGGGCTCTTGGGCTTGGACAAATAGCCAACACAATATGAGGCAACAATCAGTAAAGAGCAGCTTAGGGTGGTGACCTGCACAGTTCTGCTGATGGAGTCCTTCTCATTCTGAGCCACCTCTTAAAGCCAGCTACCTGTGGGTCAGTTCTTGATCTAAAGCTACCTAGCAGACATGGGCTTTTACCAGATACAAATCAGCATACCTTCTTCCTTAAAAAAGGGCAAGTCTTGGTGACATAATAAAGTAAGAAATGGCCCTTTGGGGATCCCTCCCAGCCAATTGCCTACTTCCTATTTTGTACAGAAACATATTTTTGATGTGTAGCCTGACCTGCGGTCTTGCACTGAAATATATGGCCTTGCAGATCTTCTCTGACTTTCCAAGACATTTTACGTGCACTGGAATATCCACACAAGAGCAGGAACTTCTGTGTGATCACATCCTTCGGCTGCTCTATCCAGACTGGAGGAGTCAATCAGTGTCTTACTCCTTATAGGTCAATAAATTGAACCAGAGAGGGGTGATTTTGTGCCTCAGGGGACATTTGACAATGTCGAAATATATTCTTGGATGAAAGGTAAGGGAGATTGCTACTGTCATCTAGTGGGTAGAGACCAGAGATGATGCTAAATATCCTACAATTACAGGAAGTCCCCTCCCCAGCCCATCTAGCCCCAAATGTCAAAAGTGCTGAGGTTGAGAAACCCTGTCATAGGTGTTTAAAAAGCTTGTGTTAAGATTAATGCATTCATCTCAGGTTATACATGCACATATTTATTTTTTAAGCTATTAAAATATTATTTAACCATAGTTTTAAAAGTAATGTAAAGCAAAAAGAACCGAAAGATGAAGTGTGAGCAGTTAACAGCAGATTAAAGAGCACGTTTCCATTTTCAGAGGGAACTTCTCAAAACAAGTCAAAACCCAGTCTTGACTTTAATGACCCGTGTTCTGGGCACCAGGGGCAGTCTGCAGCTGAAGGGGTTTGGATGGCAAGGACGCAGACCACACATCGGAACAATGAAGTCGTCTACTTCACAAAGTTCTGACTTGGGCCTTTTCACAAACTGGCCGGACAGTGACCTCAGAATTCCACAAGTCAGAGAATGGATTTCAGAGAAGAAACTTAGGCCAACGTCTCAGCTTCAAGGATGTTTTAGATACAACAGCAGAGTAAGTGAAAAAGAATATTTTCTACACGATGATTTAAATACCTAAAATATAGTTGTAGACCCAGCCTTGCATCTATGGCTGAATAAGCATCTTTGTCAATATCTGTTGCCTGAGGATTTTGGTGAAGGGGTAGACTTTGATATGACAAAATTTTCCTTCACCCTGAATAAATGGGAGTCTTGACAATGGAAATACATCTTACCCTTTAATGTTTCAATAAGCAATTCAAACAATAGGCAAACATGTAAAGACAATGTCTTTTCCCCATTTCTATATCCCTATTTCCTTCTCTGATTTCCACCAAGGAACCCAAAGATGAGGTTCTAATCTGCACATCACCCAGCTCCTTTGATGATTCTGCTCAACTCACCGACCAAGTCAGTATTTCTGCAGTTTGGCTGGGAGAAAGGGGTGATTAGAGGGAGCTTTTGGAGTGTGGATTCCACCAAGAACCCAACTGGCAGCATCTGACTTCCAGCACACAGGTCCCTCAACAGCTCACCAGGTAATATACATTTCTGTCCTTTTTGAGCTAGTTTTGACCAGGGAGCTTGAGGAAAAACCAGAGGAAACAGCCAAATAATGATATCAAATTAAATACTATGACTTCTGAAAGATCCTTTCTACCTTTCTCTGGAAAAAACTCCTCCACAGTGTCCTAGAGAACTATTGATCTGGTTATTTTTAGTGATTACTGTTTCAATTCCAGATGTGAACTGAAAACAGTAGTTAAAAAAATAATAATTGGGAGCTGAATTCCCATCTTACGTCAAATGTTTTCCTTTTGTCACTGCAGATTAAAACAATGACAGAGGTGGAAATAAAAACAATGACAGTCTATACAACACGCTTGTTGTAAAACTCAGCAAGGAAATGAAAATACATTTCCAATTCTTTCCCTCGAGTAACATGACTGTGACCAGCACTTCCAGTGAATACAGAGCTGCTTGAGAGATGCTTAAGAATTTGAAAGGAGCAACTTGGCAACACACATTAGAGACCTTAAAGATGTGTACACACTTTGACCAACCAACTGCATTTTCATGAATATATTTTAAGGAATAACTAGTCATGTAAGCAAAAAGGCATGAACAACGAGGCCTTATATTTTAAAGCAAAAATTTTGGAAACAGAGGCAATAATTGGATTACAGACAGCCAATTCGGAGGTATGGGAACAATGTTAATAATATATTAATTGGAAAAAAAGTAGTTTGTAGAAGTTTCTCAAAAAATTAAGAATAGAACTGCCATATAATCCAGCAATTCCACTTCTAGGTATCTAACTGAAGAAAATGAAAACACTGATTTGAAGATATAGACACACCCCTATGCTCACTGCAGCACTATTTACAATAGCCAAGATATGGAAGCAACTTAAATGTCCATCAATAGATAAAGAGATTGAAAAGCTATAATGGGCGCGTGTGTGCGCACACACATACACTGGAATATTACTCAGCCATAAAAAAAAAGAATGAATCTTGCCATTTCCGACAACACGAATGAACCTAAAGGTTATTTTGCTAGTTAAAATAAGTCAGGAGACAAACTGGTGGTTACCAGAAGCGTCGGGTTGGGGGCAGTGGATGAGATAGGGGAAAGGGATTAAGAGATACAAACTTCCAGTTATAAAGTAAGTCATGGAGATGTAATGTATAGCATGGTGAATACAGTTAATAATATTGCAATAACTTTTGATGATGACAATTGGTAACTAGATTTAGTGTGATCATTTCACAGTGTATAAAGTATCAAACCACTATGATGTGCACTTGAAATTGACAGTATATTGTATGCCAATTATGCTTCAATAAAAAAAGTTTGACTGGCTTATTTCACTTAGCATAATGCTCACTTAGGTCCATCCATGCAGTCACAAAGGGTAAGGGTTCCTTCTTTTTTATGGCCAAGTAGTATTCCATTTATGTAAATGTGCCACAGCTTTTTTATCCACTCACCTACTGACAGGCCCTTGGGCTGCTACCATATCTTGGCCATTGTAAGTAACGCTGCAATGAATATAGGGGAGCATTTCACTCACATGTGGAATCCAATGAACAAAATAAACTAACAAACAAAATAGAAATATACTCATAGAGAACAGACTGACAGCTGTCAGAGGGGAGGAGGATTGCAGGGCTGAGTGAAAAGGTGAGGGGATTAAGCAAAAAACCAAAAAACAGAAAAAACCTCATAGACAGAGACAACAGTATGGTGATTAGCGGAGGGAAAGGTTGGGGAGGGTGGAAGAGTATGTATAGGGGGGATAGGGGTGATGGATGGAGACCTGACTTGTGGTGGTGAGCGCACAATACAATATGCAGATGAAGTGATAGAGAATTGTACACTTGGAACCTATATAATTTTATGAACCAATGTCATCCCAATAAATTCAATAAAAAAGGCATAAAGTGACATGTTTTTAAAATTGTTTTATTTTAAATTCATGTCAAAGCAGGGAAAGCTACACACCAAAATGCTAGTTGTACATATGCATGGTAGTTAAATAGGTCATTTTATTCTTCTTTCAGTTAAATGTATTTAATTTTTCCTATAATGAAAATGTAATAACTTTTAAGACAAATTATAAATATCTAAAAAGCCGAAAGAATTTTTGTGACCATCTGATGTCATAGAAGCTTAGGACTGTGTTCAGCTTCTTGATAGAATCAATGCTTCTTATTTGATACATCTAATTTGAAGCAATGGTAGACATTTTCCATGAATGAAGAGGTACATTTTTCTTTTGGTAGTTGGGATAAAACTTTTAATGTTTTGATAACAAAATTTCAGAATATTTCTAATGCTGGCTAAATTGGGTTCACTATTGATTTTGAAAGAAACAGGCTATTTGGAGACATTTATCTACTTGTAATCGATAGCATATAATCCATTACTCTAATAGCTTAATGATGTTTTAATGAGGGGGAAAAAGCATCTCTTAGGTTGTAAACTCCTCTCTGGACACCCAGACATGGTGAAGACTATCTGTGTATCTTGCTTTGAAGAGCTTAAGTAAGCACAAGTATCTCTCAAGTATTGAGCCTGTCCTTGGCACGGACATCGGGGCTACTGCGTGGGACACAAGAATCGAGGCACTGTCAAGGCCCCGTGGGTTGTTGATGGCCACGCCCATTCAAATGGCAGGTACCCACGCTGTACCACTGCTTATTATTTCAAGACTCACAGCTGCAAACCTTGATCTCTACACACTCAGCACTCGTACCCCACGTACAGAGAACAGACTAGGATTCAGGAAACAAGCATATACCTGGTGTCAGTACCAGGGAAGCTCCAGAAGTAGAACTTATCTTCAGCTTATTAAAGAAACAGGATTCCCTCACTGAGACCGCCAACTCCTTGAGGACAGGAACATTGTTTATATACTTTCTTCACCCCCTTCAATGTCTAGTTTTTGGCTGAGCATATATTCAGTACCCCAAAACATTTGATAATTTTCTGATTATACAAGAGATTATGACTATCCACATTGCACTTCCTTGACTATTTAGCCTAGTGCTGAGTCCTGAGATATCCTTCTGTGTGATAACGTTAACATACAGCTTAAATTAAAAGAAAAAATGGAACCAAAAGTACCAGTTATACAAAGTAAAACTTACATAACATAATATTTAAGCCAAGGCATATCAGGAAGTAATTTTGTATAAATAGATCCTGGAACAGAATATTACTTTTCATTTTTTTAATAAAGCATAATCTTTAAATTGATCTCAGAGCACTATGCTATTTTACTATAGTATATATGTGTGTGTGTGTGTGTGTGTGTGTGTGCGTGTGTGTGTGTGTGTGTGTGTGTGTGTGTGTGTGTGTATTTTTTTTTTAGAAAACATTGGATTGTTACCAAAAGCATGCCTGCAAGTCAGGGGGTCAAATTAATAAGATCGTCAGCAAATAATTAAGCAAGGAATCTCTCTTTTCCTCTTATAAACTATTCCCAAATAATTTTTTTAAAAGTGAGCAGTATCTTACAGCTTATCTATGTTGGTTCTACCAACAGTAGAATTATCCCAAAGGCAACTTGCTTTCATTCCACAGATCAGTCCCTATGAAGTTCTGTGTTTTCCCTAAGATAGCTATTAATTAGTCAATAATTACTTGAAGGTTCCAGCTGATTGGCACTATAAACAGAGGAAGGCTTATACAGTCCTTTTATTTCTGAGCTTCTAAGACTACGTACAATGTTAACAGTGTGTTATCAGGCAGAATGGAGAAGAAGATTGTACCAAACCCACCGAAGAGGCATGACTAAGCCCTGGGTCAGCTTGTCCTGCTCCGTGCTGCAGACTGACAAGAAATAAATGAGGGCTGTGAATTTGCAACTTGAGAACATATCTAAATACTGCACATGGACAGTCTTGCCAGAAAACATCCAAAGGCTTCAGAGAAATTCAACACTTTACTCCAAAAGCTCAGAGGGATTGCATTCTCGGGAAGATTCGTTATCTGTGTCGTAGAACACCACATTCGTTGTGATCCTAAAAAGGAGTTTCTGCAACCGTTTTATTTCTGGAATCTCTTTATTGCTCAATTTCTAATGAGACGTGTTTGCAGCCCGTATTTTTTCTGGAGTGTCATTCTACATATATTTGTAAGAAATTTTATTTTGTCTAGATGTCTCACTGACCCCAAGTCCTACTGTCCTGCAAGTCACTACAAAGTATATGAAATTTGGACTAGATATGGTTCACCAGTCACAAATAGTGGGATCATCCAGTCAACATCCATAATTTTTTCAAGGTATTGTAAAGCTAGATCCTTTTAACTAAAATTAAAGAAGATATATTCCTTACATGGATATCCACTTTTCAAAGTCAACCCAGTGTCCAAATAGCTGTTGTGTTGATTTAAATTAGCATAGGGATGTGCCAAGAATGATATCACCTGGGATTATCTAACTAATAAGTAATTCAGAAACTTGGGTCTCTGCTAAGTAAAAGCAGCAAAGGAGATTCTGTCTGAGTATCTCGATATGAAACCCTGTAATAGTTTCTCACTGCTTTGACAATACAGACAAGGTTTCCAAAAGGCTAGAGTGACATCAACATGGCAGAATAAGAATCATCTACCATCTCCACAAAGAACACAGATTTTCATCATCCCTCATGGATGGGAGTACTTTTATGGAAGTCGTGGAATGAGAAGTTCCAGACCACCATGGAGGGGAGGGCGGGCGGGCGGTAGGCAGTGAAAGAGTGAGAGAGTGAGTGAGAGAGAGAGAGAGAGAGAGAGAGAGAGAGAGAGAGAACCTAATCCTCTGTGTTCACATCCTCCATCACCTCCACCTGCTCCAACTGGGTCTTCATTCATGCACATTCTTTCTGTCTGGTCCTTTCGCATGGGCCTCTTCCTTCCCAGAAATGTTTCTATGGTCTCAGCTTAAACATCACCCCCGGAAGAAATTTGTCTGTAACCCTCCAAAACATTAACTTCTTTTAAATATAGCTTTCTTTTTGGCAAGTAGCACTGTTTGTAATTATGTGCTCATTAGTGTAACTATTTGTTTTATACCTGTCTTTCCCACTAGACCATGAAGAATCTAAGAGCAGATATTTTGATTCTTGTTCACCAGTGTACACCCAGTATCCAGCATAGATAGCTATCACTTTCTCTTCACTCAATAACATTTACTGAATTATTGAATAAAAGTAACTTTCATTTACTTTGTGGCCTCTTACAGGTACCCTTGCCTGGAGACATCAGGTCAAGAGGAAATAAAACTTAAAGCCTTCACTACAGTAGAGATCTTCAATAGACCCATCAATTAGGCCCCTGCCACAGAGCTGAAGAAATTCACTTAGAGTGACCAGGTGTGCTATGAAGTTGTAAAAGCATCTTTCTGTCATTAGAGAATATGGAGAATGATAGGAGACAGTAAGTGAACATTCATTTCCCTTTTGTCAAAGCTGTATTAGGAACAGAGTGTAGAAAACCCTCAGCATTGTGTAAACACCACAAAACAAGACAAATTTTCTAGCAAGGACTTCATCTTCAGATGGAAACTATCAAGAAGTAAAGCCGGAATAGATAAAGACAAAGCACTGTGGGCCAGTGACAGCTGGGAGACTGTGCCAAGGTGCAGTGCGACCCATAGAACTTGTTGTCAGCGCTACGGGGAAGGTCCTCTTAGCCACCTGTTCTCTCCGTCTTTCACAGACATCGTAACCCATGAGAAACTAATCCTCTGGGATAAGATTAGGTCTTTAGGCGTTTCCTTTAAAAATGCAAGAATGGTACCCTCCAGAAGTCCCTTGTGTGCGTTCTAAAGTAAAGCAGAAGAATATAAAGTCCCCCGGCTTTACAACAGCAGTAATCACTCATCAGGTTCCCATATATCATTATCATGTTGATTGACAAGTGTAACTGAGTGATCATAAAGGCCAGAGTGGCCCTGACATGCCTTGAATTAAAGGTTTACTTCAAACATATTCATTAAAGTTGAATTTCTGCTACAAAATAAGGCAAAATTGTATATACAAAATTTAGGCTCATTGCCATTCTCTACTAAGCATAGAAATATAAATCATAATAAAACTAGGAGATTATTATGCTAAGTGAAATAAGCCATCCAGAGAAAGACAAATACCATATGATCTCACTTCTATGTGGAATCTAATGAACAAAATGAACTGATGAACTAAATAGAAACAGAAGCATGGATACATGGAACAGACTGACAGAGGTCAGAGGGGAGGGGGCACTGGATGAAAGAAGGTGAAGGGATTAGCCAAAGAACATGTATACAGTAGCCCATAGATGCAGACAACCTTGTGGTGATGACCAGAGGGAAGTGGGGTGGGGGCTGGGTAGAGGTGAACAAAAGTGGGGGGAAATGGGAACATCTATTCTAGTGTCAACTATAAAAATAAACTAGGAGATCTATTTCAAATAGAAGTCTAGTATTACAATTGAGAATATAAATGAAAATAGAAAGACTTGACTCAATCTGTTCATCATGCTTCCTTACTGCTGATGTTGAATTATCAGATTCAATTCAGTAAGAATCGATCGGTCTACCATGTGTCGGACACAAGCTGTGACTGTGTTGGCATTCTAATATAGCCACCTTAACGCTGGTACATGATATAGGAAGTAGAATACTTAGGAAATTATTTGATTAGGCCTTGCTTTCATTTCTAAGATCAACGTTAATTATTGGGTGAGGGGGATGGAATAAACTGCCTTCCACTCAGGCAGAGATGCCCATCAAAGAATGTCCATGTTCACTTGCCTGGCATGCCATTTCAGAGGCCATCTTAGTGAACATTTGCTACTGACACTTATTTGAAGATCTCCTTTAAACTAAGAAATAATTAGCCATTCCAATGGAAAAATAAAAATATCCAAACCCCAATTTGTATAATCGTTAACTGTTTGTGCTACTTGGACAAAAGCTTCCTCCGGCTATTGGCTATTTCAGCTCTGCCTGACACCCATCTCACCTATGTGAGTTTGCTTTTCCTAAAAAAAAAGAAAAAGTTACAGTTGCAAATATATATCTGAGAGTGAGGGAAAAGACGTATTCATACCCTTTCTGTGTGTCCATGTAAAAATACCGGGCTCTGGGGCATGGCTACATATATGAATAAGAGCTTTAATACCTTCACATTCTGGATTCCTCATTCAACTGTCTGCTCAAAGCAAACAGTCTTCACTTGGCAGGTCCATGTGCTGTGTTGATTTCCAAGAAGCCCGTGGTGAAGGTTGCGGTTCTAAAACTGAGTTTCAGTGCATTCTTTAAGCATTAGAAAAGAAAGTGAGCCCCTTTCCAGTGAGCTTGTGCTTTGTAGAAGAGTCCATCTTGGTGACACATTAGGTATTCAAGACATTCTCTGGAAAAGGGACCTACCTATTCTCGAATGCAATTCTGAGAGTTTAGTGTGTATTGCAGGCTGATGCTGAGTGTGACTGGGAAGATTCATAGAGGAATGTGACTAGAGCCACAGCCCGGGGTTCACACCTGAGCACCAGTGAGGCACAGTACCAGGAGATGACGTGGGTCAGACTCCCACCTAGGAGAGTGGCTAGCTGGGCACATTTACACCAAGCTAGCCTCAGTCTGGATTTCCACTCTGCATGTGTCAGCGAGGTAACAGTGCTTCAGTCATCAATCTTTGTATCTCAGTATTTGCATGTGCAAAATGGGGTATATAATGATGCCTTCTTCAAGGGATTAAGTAACATCAAATCTGCAAAGTAGTTAGCAAAAAGCTTGGTACATAATAAGGATTCCATAAATCACCAACTGATACTAAAAATATCTTCTATGTGATTGCTAGGCTCCAGTGACCAAAAGTTATTCACTTCCCTTACATTCTAAAGGACACAGACTATTCTTTACATACTAAAGGACACAGACTGTTAGGTGACCTTAAGACTATGAATGGTTTGTTATTCTTCTGCTCTAATGCATCTGATACCTACTGTTGCTGGGAAACTGTGTGGCGGGACAGCCACTTACAGAGATATTTCGAGAAATAAGTGATGTTACCAATCTCACTCCTACTTTATAAAAGTACCTCTGGGATTAATTTCCTTTTTGATATACCTTAACAATCAATTGCATTTACTTTTTTTCCTTTTCTTTAAATTAATTTTGTATTGAATTTATTGGGACATTTATATTCCTAATGTTTTCTGATATTTTCTATCACACATTTATTTTTTCTTTGATGTCATAACATAATTTGAACTGAAACCCTAGCATAGAGAACTGAACTTCAGTCTGGTGTGACTTATTTGTATGTGATTATATGTGTACATGTATATATGTATATCTAAATACTAAAACAAAGATTGTATATAGATAAAAGATTCCATATATAGGCAATTTAAAAATTATCTGTTAAAAATCCTAATTTTTAACTTATATATACATAAGAGTCTCATGTCTTAGTCAATAAAGTATTTGTCTTTAATCGTTTGAGAAATTCTCAGAATCTTTTATTCTGTTGAAATTTTCTTGTTCCAGAGGTAAATACCTTTCTTTAAATAGTAGACATCATAACTAATAAAGCTCATTAAGTGATTTATTCATTGGTTTAGTTGTTGATTTAAAAATAATAAGCATATTCATTCAAATAAGTCAATCCAAAAATAAAGAAATAACACCATGAGTAAGCTTTGATTAGGGAGAGTGAGTACTGTGGTGAACACAGGTGGGTAACGCAGCCAGACAGAAAAGTTGTTGGAGCTTCAGAGCTTGTGATATCCTGGAGTAGGGAGAAGGGACACGCCCACACCATTTTTCCTTTCGGTCTTCAGCATGAATAAGCAGAATGAGACCTCTATGCAAGGTATTAGAAAAGCAGAAGACGCTTTGTTTTTTGATGACAGTAAGTTAAGTCTATCAGACCAAAGCCGATCAATAGGGTATTTCCAATGTGTGAGCTGCGCAGTCCTTTCAACTTTCGGTCTGAGGTTGGTTCAACAGTCAAGATAACTCTTGCCTTCCCTACTTATTTTCAGAAGATCCAGTCACTGGTGAACAACTTAAGCCTGCAAAGAACATGCTTGTCTTTAGATAAATGAACTAAGAAGGAGAGCTCAACCGTATTTTACATTAATTTCCCTAAAGCCTTGTGAGCTCTGGTTGCTGCAAAGCTGAGCTAACTGTGAAGTCCTCCAGCACGACTGGGGTGTGAAGGAGGGAGAAGACACACGTAGCAATCCTTAATCCACAGGGAGGGGCCCTGGGGACAGTTTTGAGTCACCTTCCTTTTCCTCCTAGAAATACCCACAGGCTGCCAAGAAGGGGAGGCACAGGGTGAAAAGGAGTCAGTGAGCTCTAGGGGGCTGGGCTTTGAGACCACTTGGTCAGTATACTGTTCAAACAGCAAACCACTTACGCAAGGCTGATGACCAGGTATCAAGCAAACTATTAGGTTTATAGCACAGTGAAAGAAAAAAGGCCCAAAATGAAGTCACTTATGTCAAGCCCTACACCATGAAACTGAGACTTCTTTACAGTTTGACTCTCCCAGAAATAGAATCTTAAACCAGTGAATCAGGAATCACCTGTTCAGTTCTCGTTAGGTAACCCGCCTGATAGACTCCTGCCATCTTGTAAGGAAAAGTAACTTTGCAATAATACCCAACCCACTCTTTTGCCTACGATAACGTCCCTGTTCCTGTCTCCTTTGGCCGATAAAAATCTTTGATTTTGTACAGCTCCTCAGAGCTCTTCTGTTTGCTAGTTTGGATGCTGCCTGATTCAAATAGATTTCTGCTCCGTCTCTTAACACTTTGACGTCTCAGTTTATTTTTAACACCCTCTAGTGTATGTCTACAAGACATCAAGCCTGCCAACATCAACGAGCTGGACCAGACCAAGGGACTGGTTCCAGCAAAGACACCAAGGCTGTGTTTAATGGAAGGACAGTGGCTGCTCTCACGTTAGGGGAGACCCAGGCCGAAGCTCATCTTTAAAAGCCTTTGGTGAACTTTGCTAAATCTCTCTCTCCTTTTTTTTTTTTTCCAACAAAGAGCAACCTCTCCCCCCCAGAATAATAATAATAATAATAATAATAATAATAATAATAAATTGATAGAATACATTTCACGAGTTTTATTACATGACAAGTTCTAAGGATTTTACATATGTCAACTCGTTTAATTATACAAAACACTACAAGGTCAGGCATATTATTGTTCCCATTATTAGAAAAACTGAGGGCCAAAAATGTGTCACCAGTGAAGAGAGCACATGGAAGCTGAACCGAGGTTGTCCCACTCCGGTGTCTATGCTCCAGTCTACGCCACTGCCCCATCCTGCCTACAGCAAAGCGGCTCCGATGAGTCCCGGCAAATGAAGTCCTTTGCCTTGGCTTCTGGCAGCTCGGCGCTGCCCCTCTCTTTTTTTCTGATCAAGTTCATCTAATTAACGCATATAAAAAGCTGGATCTAATATTCCTACCGGGACCTAACTCTCTCTCCAGTGAACAGTCTTCCCAAGACGAGCCGGAGTGCTCACCCAACTCTGTTGCCCTGGACAGAAACAGGACCAAAGTGCTGGGCTCAAAGCTGTGTTCCTTACCCCTTCCTGGTGGCCCACTGACCTCACCTGTCTTTACCCTGTGGACTTCGTCAAGGAAGGACAGAGCCCTCCTAGTACAGCGGGTATTTTGGTTGAGCAAATAACGTGATCTTTGCTTTGTGGAGCTTATTGTGATCTTTAGATGCCTCAGATTGCTCGAGTTATTACAATTCAGCTATAAAAAACCGCTGCTACAAGAAACACACATTGTGAAACATTCCTAGAGGCTTTTTGACAGTGCTGGGAGAGTGTAGGCGGCCTTTGATGAAAAATACACTTTAAAAGAAGAATACAGTGATGAGAGGGAGTGAAAGAAAAGAAAGCAATTAAGGTTATGGAAATAGGGCATTTCTGTGCAAGGTGAGTTATATTTAGAGGTACCTTGTCAAGTTAAAAATATTTTTTTCAAAACCATTCCTCACATAAGTCAAATACAGTTAAACCTGAGAAGACCTGTAACAACCAGAATTAATGCTAACTTATTAAGTATAGTTTCCACTTCTCATTCAATTTTGTAACATAACTATAATCCTAAATTATCACTCCAAGTATAAGGTGTAATATTCATGTCAAACCAAACTGATAATTCTGATCAATTTTGCCAAGAAAAGTCCATTATTCGGACAACATTCAGGAGCAGGTCATAATGCAAGTTATCCTTTGAAGAAGAGAAATACATATGTGCACATACACACACATTTCTAAATTTGTACCACTCTTTACATTTTATAAGTAAAAAAATAAAGGAACTTTTGTTTTTGTCCATTAGTTCATCCCTGGTGTTTTTTGATAAGTCCTTATATGCTTGCTATGAAGGAGACAGACTTCTTTCTGGGAATTTTGCTCCAAGTGCTTTTTAGAAGGAAGGAGCTAAAATGAACTACTACTTCTTTCTAGTGTTTTTATTGCAAAATGATCAACACGTATTAACAAAGTATCTATTTTATGCTAACTATTGTAGGCACTGGAGTGGTGAGAGAGAACAAAACAGAAAATAAATGTTCATGTTTTCATGGATCTTACCCAAGTATTAGGTCTTACTCTAATTGTCCATTTATGAGAGAGGTTCCCTCAGGACCATTTTTAGGATGTGAGAGAGAGCCAATTGCAAAAGACCCCCGTCTGAACTCCCCATCTCTCAGACACTTGGTGATGATGGCAATAACATTGATCATATTCTGAAAGTCAGTTGTTTGGAAACATACCCATGGGACCTGAGTATGATTCTTACAAGGCTTCCCGGAACCCTGGCACATTCAAGACATGTGTCCCACCATTCAACACATTTTACTAAAATGTAAAAGACATCGGGAGAAGAGCTGTCGTTCTTTTCCTTCCCTCCGTTCTCAGGGCCACTCCTAAAGTGTCCTCCTCACTGACTTCCTGGCCAGGGTCGGTCTCACTGCTGGTGGTTAGCATAAAAGAGTGTCCTCATTTGGGGAGCGTTTCACAAAAGCCTGCCCTGTTCTGATACAGTGAAGCCATCAAAAACTAATGTCCCTGTACTGTCCTGTCCTGTCCTGTCCTGTCCTGAGATGTCTTTTAACTAGCCACAAAGTGATGGAGAATTAGACAGTAAAAACTCACAGAAAGCCAGCACTATTCCAAGGACAAGCCCTTCTCTCCGACCAGAAGCTTTAGGGCTGGTGCCCAGCGCCCCATGGCATGGGCACTCGAGACACAGGGACATTAGCTTATTGGTTCTCAGTATAAATCAAGTCTCTGTATATTTCTACAAGAACTCCCCTGGCTAAATAACCAGCATAACTGAGAGTAGGGAGATTAAATGTTCCAAATGCCATTAAGCCTCACAATCCATCTACTTCCCGCATTAGCATGAGAAAACCAAGAGCGCCAAACTGAAAATCAGCTCCCTCTGAAAGAGGAAAACCCCAGAGGGGCCGTTTGCTAATAACACCTGGATGGCGATCCGGGGCTGACAGTAGAAACATCCTTCATTAAACAGCTACCTTTGGAAAACTCTGTGCAGACTTGGACATGGTGGAAATTGGGCTGAAGAATTGTAATTAAGCTTAAAATTGTTCGAGCTCAGAAATGATAATGATGCGGGGCCCCACCACACGTGTGTATTTATGGTGAATTAATAGAGCTTTTAGATGTTGCCTTGTCGAGCAGATTATTTACAGTGCATTATCCTGATGGACTATAAAAGGCTTAACAATCTTCATGTGGCAGAAGATAATGGGACGAGTGCCATGGTTTGTATATTGCTCTCTGGTGTATATTAAGTACATGAAGGGCCCCCAGCAGTTAACTGGCCACCTTCAGTCTAGTGAGTAGTTTCTGGCCACAGGAGTGCATTCCATGGGCAGGGGCCCCGACCCTCCGGATCAGAAAGTTTTTAGGGTAGCTTCTAGCGATAGTTCACGAATCTTGTGACTGGTTAAGAAATAATTTGCAAACTCTCACTCAGTACCAACAACCTGTTAATCTAGAAAATCACTAATATGCCTCCAACACATCCTATGGGTTTGCTGAAACACGTAGGAGTAAAGAAAAAAGAGGGATATTAAGTACAATAGGAAAGGTAAAGAGTAGCAAGAAAGGAAAAGGGAAGAAAAGTTGTCATGTATGGGGAGGTGGCGTGTCATCAAGGCCAACAAAAAATCCTTCTTCTCCTTTCTTACTCAGTATTATGTAGGCTGTCACTCACTCCCAAACTGAATTCATTTCTACAAATATTTATTGAGCTCCAACTACACCCAGAGCGTTAGTGCTGTGGCAGGTGGGAAAAACCAAAATCTTGTATATTATAGAGAACTTTGCATGTTGTAAAACTCTGTCTCAGAATACCTAATCTTCACAGCAATACTGTGAATTGGGTGTTATTTTCACCATATTTCTGATGATAGTGCTTAAATAGCTTCCCTAAGGTCAAACAACCAACCCTATGAAAGTGTGTCTTCTGGCTCCAGGACTCACTCTTACACAAGTCAAACGTAGAAATGCAATTTTTTTTAAGTTACAACTGATGTCCACAGTACTACATGAGCCTAGAGGACAGAGAGAGATTCCTTCCAGCTAGAGAGAGGAGACCCATGTTTCGGGAAACTGATCAGAGCTTTGAAACTGAACAAGTTGAACAAATACTTGAAGGAGTATGAAATGCTCAAAGAGCCCTGAATTTAAGTCAATAGATTTATCACTGAGAAAGATTCTCTGACACCTGCTTCCAGTGTGGAGAGCACAGGAGTTAATGGGCAGGGCTTCATGGCATCTGGAAAATGGGGGTAGTCATTGTACCTGCTTCAAAGGTGCTGAGGGAGTTAAAGGAGACAGCCCGGGACAGTTTGAAGGCTACAGAATCATGGTGACGACAGCAGAGACTATGGCAGTGATGTTACTGCTGAACCTGGGTCTCCCCACTCGAGGTTGGCCGGTGGCTTCCAGGCACCTCCAGCCTTACTAAACTATGTAATATAACTCTTTTATTTTCAAGTGATAAAAAACTGCCTTAAGCAAAAAGTAAGTTAATTGATAGCCGACATAATTTAAAAATGCTATTCGAGAGATGGCTTCAGCTATGGCTTAATTCAGGGATTAAAACCAAGATCCTATAATGAGGTTTCTCTGTCCACGTCTCTTCCTCTGGGAGAGCGGCATTCCCACTGGCCCCATCCCCAGAGACACAGATGTCAGGGACAGCTCTTCTGAGTATCAAGTCTATGCCCCAGAAGTTTAAAAGCTGTCTCCTTTTGTCTTTGATTCTCACTGGATCATATACAGCCACCCCCAAACCAGTCGTTAGGGCCAGGAGAGGGTGATGCTGTGACGGGCTCTGGCAAGTCACACGGTCTACTTGAGTCCCCCTGAAGCAAGAGGCTGGAGCGGGGAGGACTTGTTTTCCCAGGAGAAAAGCATAGTATCACCCGCCCCCACCCCTAAAGAGTGAATGGTGGCTGTGAGACAAAAATACATGCCCAATACATTCACATCTATCTTGTTATCAACCCACTGTTCTTTTCTGAGATAGACTGAAATTTTTCCACTCTTCCTCTCCTTTCTTAATCTGTACAACTTCCCAGAATTATCCTATATAAATGAATAATGTTGATACAATTTCTCCCCAGATGAACCCATGTGTACCCTTGTTTTTGTCTCCTCTAAAGTCAGTTGTGTCTTTTTAATTTAACTGCCTCCAGGTTTAATTTACATATTTTTGTTTTCTAATTTTTTTACTTAATTTATTGGGGTAACACTGGTTAATTGAATTATACAGGTGTGCAATTCTATAATACACCATCTATATATTGTATTGTGTGTTCACCACCCCAAGTGGAGTCTCCTTCCATCACCATTTATCCCCCCTTCACCCCCTTCTACCTCCCCCACCCCCTTCCCCTCTGGTCATCACCAGACTCAATTCATATTTTTGATGCGCAACAATTCCCAGACATGTCCATCCCAAAACTCCTTAGAAGCAGATAATATGGAAAGGCAGTGTGGAGTTTCATTTTTATTTGAAGATTTGAGTTCAAACTATGCTCTTCATCTCAAGCCTTAGTTTCTTTGTTTATAAAATATGCCTATTATCTGTTCAGTCTAATTCAACAGGGTTGTGAGGATTAGAAATACACAAAGACACACACATACACATATGCATTCTTGTAAGCAACAAAATAAAAGTCAAGCCACTGTTATTACTATTCTAGGAGGAAGAGGAAAGAGAAAATACTAGTCTAGTCTCAGCTTTGTTACTTACTCTGCTGTTTAGGGTAAGTCGCATTAGAAAGGAGAGTTCAAATGTGAACTTTAGGGTCATTCCAGGTACGATACTCTAGGACTCTCTAAATATTCCAAAAGAGTCTTCTTGATAATGCTTTATGTATTTTATCCTAATAAAGAAATCCTCCTAGCAAAAAGAATTAGAAAAATAATGGTGAATCAACCTCATGTCCTCCCTCAGCCAGGACCCCACCCTGAATGCCGGGGGCCTGCCTCTTGTATAGCACAGTCTGGGGACAGCCAGGGAGACACAGACAAGCAGGCAGGAAAGGGAGCGTAGGAGGTAGGGGGGTGAATACTGACCCACCTTCTTTTCACAGAGGTCTAAGCTCAAAAACTAGATAAACAAGATAAAATTCAAGACAGATACACTTTAAAAAGCGGCCTCTGGGGATTGAAATACTCATGGAAACAAATGGGAACATTTCATTCACTTATAAAATAGTGATTACAGTGACTTCACACACAAAATAAATCCATTTGCCTCCTTTATAGGGAAACGAGTGAAGACTAAAACAAAGTTCACTTGAGGTATCTGAATTGATTTTGTTACCGTTGCAAGATAATTTGCACATTTATAAACAGTTGCCTAAATTGCCTCAAGTTCAGTTGTTTAATCACCCGACTACTCTTCTCACTTTGTTCTGCAATAGACTTTTATAGTAATTTTGCTTTATAGTGTACTTGAAGAGAATAGTTTTATAAGCAAGTGCCACGGACCTCTTTAAAATGGCAACTTAGCCTGGCTGGTGTGGCTCAGTGGACTGAGCACTGTCCCACTGACTGAGAGGTCCTGGTTCGATTCCAGGTCAGGGCGCACGCCTGGGCTGTGGGCTCGGTCCCCAGTAGGGGGCGTGCTGGAGGCAGCTGGTGCATGTTTCTCTCTCACATGGGTGCTTCTCTCTCTTTCTCTCCCCTTTCCTCTCTCTCTAAAAAAAAAATCAATAAAAACATTTTAAAAAATGGCAAGTTAATTGACAGGAAGAGCAAAGGACACTAAAAACAAAACAAAATTAGAGATAGGTATCATGATAGTAAGAATTACGAAGGATGAAACTTTCATATAGACCATAGCAACAAATTAAAAAAAAAAGCTAAAAATATCTAAACCATAAAGTTCATTATCCATCCTCAGTTCCTTAATTGATCTTCTTTCTGACTCCAAGTTGAGTCTCAGGAATATATTCTCTGTCAGATTTCTGCCATAACGGTGTCCGTAATTCTGCCATAACACAAAACTCTCTAGTTTCTGTTGCGTTCATCAGAGTCGTATGACTCACATGGTAAAATTCCGACAGGTGTGGAGGCCCCACTGGCATATTCCACTTGGATGTCAACACTGCCCTCGTGTGTAAATAATCAGGGTGGAAGGAACAGCAAACTTGCTTCAGAAGATGGAGAGAGAGGCTGAGGGATGCGTGTGAAGCAGCGTCCTTGTTGCCTTGGTGATCCTCAGCGACAGTCAGGGGTGGAAGGAGTTGATGGCATATAAATCATTCTAACAACATTTTTAGCACTGGTAGGTGAAATCACCTCTTTTCCCTTTACCTGTCATTATCGTCTTCACATCTGCTCAGTCAATGCCCAACTACTTCCTTTTAACATTATGCCTGGCATCTTGCGAAGGTTCCCTTCCCTAAACTCCAGGCAGGTGACCTCAGAAGAGGCCTAAACAGTAATCTCTGCCAAGACTATGCCTATTTCCAATGCAAAGTGGGAGACTCTCTAAAGCTTGGGACCAAGGACACTCTTTCTCCTTTCCTTAGCGACTGCTCTGGGCCTCGAATTACAAGCCTTACATTACTCCATCTGAGAGAGCTTGGGGGAGCAATGAATACGATAGTAAGAAAAAAAACCTGTCAAGACTATCTGGAGAAGAAAAAAGAAATTTGAAGGGAACAAAGGTTTTCAATTATATGACAGTTAAAAATAACGATTGAACCATCAATTTAAGAATTCAACTCTGGGATTCTGCTTGAACTCCTGTTGCAAATGTTAGAAGAGAAATTTTCTAATGGTATTTTATTTTTAAAATAATGCTGCTCATGCAAAGGGAAAAAATAGCTACATTCCTTGAAAGACATCATAAAAAGCAGAAATTCCAGTTATTAATAAGCATATGAAACGGTGTTCAAGCTCATTAGTGATTAGTAAGATGCAAATTAAAAATCACCTTGAGATATCATTACCCAACGGCCAGATTGACAAAACTGAAAATATCTGACCATTCAAGTGACTGCAAGCATGTGGGGCCACTGGACTGTCATTCACCGCCGGTGGAAACACAAATAGGAAAAGCTGAAGGTGTGTCTCCTCTGCACACCAGCACGCGTCTCCTGTGCATAGAACCACAAGGCCTGCCGGCCCGAGTGCATCTTGGTTCACATTAGAAAACGTTCAGAGCTGCATCGTCTGTGGTGGTGCTAAACTTAAAAAAAACCCAAAGCTTGACGGTGGTCATATTGCAGAATATTAATCAAATGGAATATGACACAGCAACCACAACGAAACACAAGTACACAGAATACGGACGGAACTCCCAAATGCAATGCTGCGTGAAAGCAGTGGAAGGGACACACAAAGCATGGTTGTAAAAACAGACAAGGACAGACCACCAGTTTTGAGGAACGAACCAGAGGTGGGCAGGAACGGTGGGAGGGAGCACCTGGCCCTGGAGAGCGGCAGCACTGCGCTGCTGACCGAGTGGCCCTGCACAGGTGCACTCTTCACAACTGCCCTGTGTGTGTGCTGTAGCTCACAACGGGAGAAGTCACGCAGCTCCGTTTGTACTTCAGCCCCCTGGCCAGTGACAGGGCTGAGGAATCTCCCAGAGTGGAAGACAGCGGCCTCTTGTCCACAGTCATTTCCAGTTGCCATATCTTCTCTTCAGGAACATTCAATAATGACTCCTAGTACGTGAAAAATGATCCCCCCCCCCATTATATCCCCACCCCGCCCCGGAATTTGTCTACCATGAAGGTTACTGACTGATATGTTTGAACCTCAGGGCACAAATTTTGGGGGAAACACAACAGGCCAGGTTGTTAAGCCTGTGAACAGTGGACACCATGACAATCCTGCCTTCATAGTAAAGAAGGTGAGGAGGGAATCCTACTTAGCTTACTCATCTGGACGCATCTGGATGAAAAGCATAGATGCCGCCTTTCATTATTTACTTTTAACATACGTTTATTGCTAGAAACATTCTCTTTGCCAGTGTTATTACTACCATAGTACATTTCTTCAACAAAGCAACTTACTTACCAAGGGCAACCAGCGTCCTGAACCAGGTAAATAAGGTGTATGTAACTCGGTTATTATACTCCTAAATATACCTAAAAAGATAAACCACAGCCAACATTCTATTTTACAGAGTGGTTGTGAGGACCACATGGTGTAATACATGGGAAATGCTATGACATTATAAATAATTTTGCTTTTCTTTCTTTCGTTTTAATGCACTGGCTAGTATCACTATCCTTCCAAAAAATTGTCCTACACATGTAACTTTCCTACAAGTGTAGAAAGAAAAGCAGTAAGAAACGAATTCAAATGGTCAGACCATTTGGGAATCATATATAATCGTTTCCGAATCTGTCATTGATCTTAGGAAAGAGAAGAAAACTGCAGCCGATGCACAAACGCACTGGGAATTGGGTGCAAAAGAGAAGATTTTACTTCCAGAACCTTTGTGACCACCTGGATGCGTCAGGTGCAGTGAGTGTTTCGCACCCCTGTACTATCCTTCCTCCTCGTGTGCAGCACAGTCCTCTCCGGCCATCAGCACCTTTGCTGTGTCACCTGGGTTTGCCTCTTCAATACACACACAATTCAAGTAAAGGTATTTTAATAATTTAGTAATTCCAAACACCCAAGTTGTCTAGGAAGTTGTATGTTTCTCTAAAGAATTGATATAGATAGAAGCTGCTTCTGGTGGAATAAAATAGAATTGGTCCAGAAAGATAGAACTCAGTGAAGCTCTGAGCCACCTACCTTTACAACATTAGCAACAGCAGAAAATAGAATGCCTCTCATGAACGGGGTGCTCTATTCCGGCGTCTTGACAAATTATGACAATCCTTATAATAACCCATGAGGGAGGTACTATTCTTATCCCCATGGCAGAGTCCAGAAATCTGAGCCTTGGGGAGTTTAAATGACTTGCTTAAACTCACACGTATAGTAAGTATAGTGTAGTCTGTCTGAATTCAGAAGGTCTAGGAGTATGTGTTTCTAAACATATAAAAATGTGCTTTATTTTTATGGAAGTCTATTAAAATCTGAAAAGTTATTGGATTTTGCCCTCCTCCTCAGCTTACTTTCTTTGTTATTAGCTGACGTGCTACAAAAAAACATCAATATACTATGTTGACACAAAGGGACAAAATGAATGACTTCAAGACAGTGAACCATGACCAAAAAAAAAAAGAAGCAACAAAGTTGTTTAGGGGAATTAATTTCTTACTTTCATGGCTTCAAACTATACACGTTTTCTAGCTACATTAAATCTATGATTGCACTGACTCAGCAGGTTGAATTTATTTGAGTGTAATTTCTTCTTACACTTAAGTCAGTCGAGGTTTATAATTCTCATCCCCAATTCTGGACTCTTTCATCTTTGGTTCGAAAGAGCGATTCCATAGCTGTATCTAACAGCTTTATGAAGAAGGTTATAACAGTAAGCTTCAGAAGCCGTAAGGAAAATGTATGTTGCTGGAAAGAAATATTGCTAATATTGGTAGTGCCATAGAATTCCCACAGCTTTTATGAATTCTCTCAAATCATGTTGTCGTTCAGGCCAATGTATGCACCTTTATTTTATGGACACCCACATTCACAAATGTAGGGTTCCACACTCACATGTTCCTTCTTACAAATGGTTATCCAAAACAGTTATGGATAAAAAAAAGGGCCAACTTTTCTCAGAGGATGGAAAACTGGGAAGTATGCTATCTATCTATATCTATCTATCTATCTATCTATACTTTGATAAAGTGATTTTAAAATGATAAACAACATGGTAGACAAAGATTTGCTGAATGAACAAATGAATAAATGATTGATATGAAGAATACAAAAGTTGAGGTAGAGTCAATTGCAGAGAATAAGAATAAACTTTCTGGTTAGCAAGCTGTTAAATATCAGGATAATCTATTTAGAAATGAGAAGCAGAATGGAGACTGAAAAGAATACAGGAACCTGAGAGCAGAAGCGTGGTGGTAGGGCGACCGTCCTTCGTCATGGTCTACCTGGGATTACGGGAATTGCTGGCATGTGGGACTTTTAGAGCCGAAACTGGGATCAGGCCTGGCAAACTGGAATGAGGTGGTCACCTAGGAGGGAAAGATCTGGGACTGGGAGTCCAGAGACCTGGCATCTAGAAACCCTGCCACTAGTCTGACCTTAACTGAGTGATTGAATCTCTTCATCCATTTAAAAGGGGAGCAGCGGGCGAGATAATCTCAAGGGCCTTTCCAAATTCAGAACATTCTCTGGTCAGAGACATCAAGAGGGCTGGATGAGGCCAACACTTAATCAGAAAGACACAGCAGATGATCCCACCAGAGGCTAATTCAGCCCTTTGTAAAAGAAGAGGGAGCAAACAAAAACACGAGCAAAGCAAATTAAATTCCAAGAAATTTAGGATCTGAGTTTCTGATTTTAAGATACTCTCACACAATTTGGTGAGTGAAATTGTACTTTAATTAGGCTGTATGAACACGATTAAAATAAATCTATTAAGTAAAAGCTACTTATTTTTAAATCCTTGAGATCTGTTTGCATAGTTAGTTTTATTTCCGAAGACATAGCCCTGAGAATGATTTCGTTCAGCAACTCAAACACTGAGGACACACATACTAGCTCTCCTTCCCGACCCCTAATTCACTATACCCATGGCATAGAGAAGTATGTAGCATCATTCATGTATTAATCTTAAATTTATATGTAAAATAAATTTAAGTATTTATATTTACATTAATAACTTATGTTATTAATAATATATATTTATTATATATATGGGTGTATCTTATTCCTGACAGAATAAGATTGTTTGGAATTTCCCCCAGTGTGCACATAGGTATACGCACATGCAAACTTTCCCATCACAAAACGATGGCAGATGGCATTTCCATTGCTTCCCATACAGTTTCTGTTCAGTTTGCCTTTCCCAGACCACAGCGCTTAATAGGTTTTCTGGCAGCAGACACTAAACATTTTTAAGAGGCATTTAATGTGAAGCATTTGTTTACCTGTAGATTCATTATTAATGAAAAGCCAAGCAATGCACAGCTCCAGTCAGGCAGACATTAAGTGGATCAGTCACCTGCATTATTAAAATGTACTCTGGGGAGATAGGGATTATTCTCCACATTTAATTATTCCCAATGGAGGGGGTCACCCCCACCTAGATCACTTCCAATAAGAAAGCTTGCTCTTCCCATTGACCTAAGGGTACAGGAGAGTCTTGGTCTGCCCATGCTCCAGTCCCCAACAGCTGGGCAGGCCTGGACCCTCCTCCGCCTTAGCCTGTCAAGCCCCATGGGTAATGGCACAGCTCAAAGCCCTTGACTGCAGGTCCCTTGACTACAGCAGATCTAGAAGCTCCGACACAGTGAGTCCCTGGAGTCTGTATCTACATTGCCAGGAGGCAGAATGGTGTCAGGGAAGAGGCTTTGCCTGTCAGCAGCTCAGACCTCAGAAATCAGGTAAAGACAGGCCCGCGCTGCCTTGAAACCCTGGCCAGGCGGAGCGGGAAAATCAGAGTGCTGAAAATGAGCCAGGACAGTGAGAAACGTAAGGCTAGCCGTTCTTCCCTTTGCTCTCCTCTGGCTTCATAACCAGCAGTTCCCACAGTGTGTCTCCATGTGGCTGCTATGTACAGCTGGCTGCCCACTTACGCTTTGGTTTAATGTCACTGTGTATTGCCAGTCGGCCCTGGATGTCTAGTTAGACTGTAAAAGCCTAGAAAGCCCAACTTATTTCTATGGATATCATTTCCACAGGACACATGTAATCTGACATTCAAAAATTTATTTTTTTCATGCCACTAAAAATGTTACAGACTTCCAAAATAATTTTTAAAATTATTTTTAATTGTAGTATCTTTTGTGCATATACGTTCTACGTGGGTTGTGATCTTGACATTGGATTGCCCACCAAACAAAACCAGTAAACGCATGTCACAATATCATTCGGACACCTCCATCCTATAAAATGTGTGCATACTGCCACATAGGTTGCAACTGTGGACAAACTGAGAGAGTCATTAATGCTTCCAATGATAGAAGGCCTCAAACTAACCCATCTCGAGAAAGCTCCCCAGCATGGAATGTTTTCCCAGGCTGGAAGCAGAGACCCTGGTATGGATCTACCTCAGTACACATACCTCATCACCCTCCACAACCTCAGTACCTTCCACCTGTTTTGTGCCTATGGCCACAAAGAAAAGGTAGTGATGGGTACAGGACCACTGATGAGAAAGAGGCTCACAGAATCAGGGGCGTGCTCCCTGGGGAGTAGTTCAAAGCCTATTGAAGGCTGAAATGTTGCAATGAAAATCCAGTGTGCAGTTAAAGTTCATTCTCAGAAAAAGATTGAGTGAGGGGTTCAGAGGCTCTCAATTGATTTTCTTAAGCAGGTCTGAGAATAACACAAGGAAATGAGGAGGAGATCAGGGACACTTTGTCTTCCTGTATGAGCCGGCGACCATTTACAATGTGAGTATTGAGCCATGCGTGCCCTTTTCTCTGGGAATTATCTTCCATATATAAGGTGATTCCTCTGATAGAGCAGATGCTCCCTGACACCCCTTGACTCTCACCAATCCTCTCTTTCTCTAGCAGACTCTTCCTCCCAAGCACTATGAATTTTCAACTGACTCTCCGCACATGGGAGTTAGGGGAGCTGAGTCATGCTCCCAGCAGAGGGTTATGTTCTTCAGATACCCCAGTGTCCTTTGGAAAAAGTATATTTTTACTCAAGAGAAATACACTTTTTCCCCCTGAACCTTGCAACTAATCATGACATAAAAATAAAACCAAAAGTCAACAGAAGTACAGAGATTCTGAGTTACAAGTTATGTTTCTGTAGATTTCCTTATCCTATAGATCAAACCATAGCCCTTAAAACATAATAAACCTCCTCAGTATAGCACAGTCCACTGAAAAATATTTAAGTAGTCTTACTTCCTAATAACATTTTAATAAAACAATGGCACGGAAACACTGAGATGCCCACCTTGCCGTGTTCTGCACAGGAAAGGAAGAAACAGTAGAGAAAAGGTGTTTAGCAAGACAATCACTGTTGTTTAAAAACAAAACCAAACACAAGCTCATATCTAAAAAATCTTCAAGAAACAGTAACTTTACGTCACATATGAAATCAGACTATGGGGAGCTATCTCAGTGAATTAAGTAGTGTGAGAATAAACTGCTGCTCATGCTCAGATTCCTTTTTATGTTTTTTCTTTATTGATTTTAGAGAGAGAGGAAGGGAGAGGGAGAGAGAAAAGAGAAACATCGATGAGAGAGAACATCGATTGGCCGCCTCCTGCATGCCCCCTGCTGGGGATCAGGCCCACAAGCTGGGCATGTGCCCTGACCAGGAATCGAACCAGTGACCCCTTGGTGCATGGGTCGACGTTCAACCTATGAGCTATACCAGCCGGGCCATGCTCAGATTTCTAACCACATTCTCAGCATTGTGATCTGAGATCAAACTGGTTTCTACAAATGTGAAAATCATGTCAACTAGTTTGTTTTAACTTCTACCACTCCTTAAAATGTGTTATTACTGCAGCATCATTACTAATGAGCCCAGGAACCATTTTATTAAAAGGAATCAATACATTTAAAATATTTTCCCCCTGAAATACCAAGAGATGCTCTCTCCAGAGCTTAGTATTAAAGTTTTATGCAAAACCAACAAACCGCAGAAACATTTCACAGCAAATTGACATTTTAAACTCCTGTTGGGGGGGTCATCAAGATATGTGACCACCAGTTGGCACAGAGCTGGATGGGGCAACTGGGGGCTCCTCACCCTCCCGTCTTTGGAGTTTGTGCTCATTTGCCTTCCCCCTTCCTAGAAGCTGCTCCAAGGATTTAGCCTTGAGACACATGCATGGTGTTGAGACCATCTGAACTGGGTATCAGCCATTTGCATACATGACTGAGGCCAGTTGAAGGCCTCTGCATAAACTTGTCAGATCCCTGCAGGTGTCTACACAGATCTACTCATGCTACGGCCCACCCAAGATATGCCTTGTAAGTTCCGTGTTTATTAACCCTACCAACCTGGAGTGGTCTGGCCCTCTCTTTGGTCTCCCCACCCTCCACATATGGGGGCCGGTTTCAGATTTCATCCCTGAAGCTCCAAGGAGGTTACAAACCAACAACTATACATCTCCTTTGCTTCCAGTATCTAAATATTACTATACTGCCCTGGCCGGTTTGGCTCAGCGGTTAGAGCGTCGGCCTGCGGTCCAGAGAGACCCGGGTTCGGTTCCCGCTAAGGGCATGTACTTCGGTTGCAGTTTGTCCCCGGCCCTGGTTGGTCGTGCAGGTGGCAGCCACTCGATGTGTCACTTTCACATCGATGTTTCTCTCTCTCTCTCTCTCCCTCCTACTCTATCTGAACAAAAAATGAAAAAATGTCCTTGAGTGAGGATAAAAATAAATAAATAAATAAATAAATAAATAAATAAATAAATAAATAAATATTACTATGCTAATGAGAGTAATACCTGCTACCATGTAAGCAGATCAATGGGAATTTTAATTTAAGTGTCATTTAAAGTTTGATTTTAAGCCACCAAGCAAGCCACAGCAGATAATCCAATAGATAAAATGTGTACAATTACAGCCCTTTCAAAATATCTGCCAGACCATTAGAGGTTTGCTAGCTCTGCAAAGCTTGTAGTTTGAAATATTTAAATACAAATAATAAATAATATTAAATTAGTGATGGCTAACACCTACTTCCTAGGTAAATTTAGTAAACAGCTGCTATGACTGTCTTAATTGATAAAAATATAAGTGTGTGTGAGTATGTATGTGTATATATGTGTGGCTTAACACACACATTTCTCTCTCTATATATATATACTATAACAAATGATATATATTATATATAAAATATAAATTATATATAATATATAAAATATAAATAATATATGACATAAATAGAAATAATATATATCACATGTATAAATATAAATATATATATTATATATAAGATATAAATAATATATAAATTGTTTTTCATATATGATAGAAATTGCTTTTAATCCCTGTGCTGGGATAGCGTTGACAGGTCATATATGTTGCTTCTATCTTATCCATAGCCATATGTCTTTCATGAACTAGTCAACTATAACATAAATAGTTAATGTCAATCTCAGTTCCCAGTTCCACCAGGTCCCTCACCCCCCACCCCACTCCTATCTTCTTCTCTTGATTACATTTTGCTCATATTGTTTGTTCTCCTTTAAGCATGCCAGGATTTTAGTCACTACTAAGAAATATCCATTTCCTCCCACAGAGTGTCAACCAGAAACCTGCATGTATTTGATGACCGAGAGGAAGCTCATCATTGCAATGAAGTTTGATGCAAATATCTTAGAATACGTTTGATACTCCCCTTAAACAGTTTCTATACAGAAATACAGACTATGTTTTTAACACCTTGTATCTCTTCCTCATGAAATCTAAGTCATGTTTTCCCAAGCAATTACAACATACAAAACAATAATGATAGCTAACATTTACACTCAGTCCTGTGATAACCCTTTTACCTCACTACAACTCTATGAGATTGATAATTTGTACTGTACTCTTCTTGTTGGTGAAGAAACAGAGGATTCGAGAAGTTGGATAATTTGTACAAATCCACAGACTCGGCAAGTTCAGTGCTAGGATCTGAACCCGAGCGTCTCCTAGTCCGAGTCCTTGCCTCGAAGAGCTCCCTTCCTCTTTATCCAACTCAGCCCTTCACACGCAGTACAGATGGAAGAATAAATACTGCTTGGCTGTGTAGGTGGCAATAAAAGTCCAGTAAATCCTGTTATGATATAGCTTGTTATTACACAGACTTATAAATGATTCAAAGCATGTTCTCCAAAATATAACAGCTCCATCATAAAAGCATGACAGCACAGTCAGCACATATGGTAAATGTTAATACTATATCCCAACATCAGGGATATATATACCACTATTGCAACTGCATAAGACAAAGCCACAATAAGTATGATTTCTTTCAATCTTAATTAAATTGGAATTTTAAACATTTATTTGGAAATTTTAAACTTGGGCATTTAAAAAAATATTACTCTAGAGTTGAAGCTTGGTAGGTGAAGAGATTGCATTTTGCATGTGCACTGCTGAATTCTAGCACTGCACCCATGCTTTGTATATACAAACATCTCAATGAGAAGTGTGTGTAAGCTCAGACACACACTGATATATAGCACACACCCGAAACAGAATTACAATTACTCACTAATTGTCCAAGTTAGGAGGAAATGTGAAATGTGTTAAAAGTCCAGACTATTGAGAATTTTTGGAATAATAATATTGAACACTTATAAAGTACTATGAATCAGCCCTTATTCTAAGAACTTTATATGTGTATGTAATCTCATTTAATCACGGTAACAACTCCAGGAGGAACCAGCATTGTTGCTTATATTCATGTGCTCCTTTTTATTGCTAAAGAGTATTAGACTGTATGGATGGGCCAGGAATTTTCTTATCCACTCACTTGCTGAAGGACATCTGGTTTGCTTCTGGTTTGGGGTGATTACGACAGAACAGCTATCCACCTCCAAGTACAGTTTTTTGTATGAGCGTCAGTTTTCATTTCTCCGGGGAAAACACCTAAGAGTTGGATCGCTGGCTCACACATGAAGTGAATTTTTTAACTTTTAATTTTGAAATACAGACTCACAAGAAGTTGCAAAAATAGTAGAGAGGTTTTGTGCCCCCATCACCCAGTGTGCCTCCCGCCCGGTGCTAACAGCTGACAGAACTGTCATGATCAAAACAAAACGTTACCAGGATCAAGAAACTGACATTTGCACAGTATGATGAACTAAACTGCAGGCCTCACTCAGATTTCACTAGTTTCCGCCTGTGTTCTTTTGTTTGTTTTGAGTATGTGTGTGTGCGTAATTCTGTGACATTTTACCGCACGCCTAGATCTTAGCATCACCAGCACAATCAAGATACAGAACTGGCCCGGCCGGTGTAGCTCAGTGGTTGAGTGTCGACCCATGCACCGAGAGGTTGCTGGTTCGATTCCCAGTCAGGGCACATGCCCAGGTTGTGGGCCCAATCCCCAGTGAGGGGCATGCAGGAGGCAGCCAATTGATGTTCTCTCTCATTGATGTTTCTATCTCTCTCTCCCTTCCTCTTTCTCTGGAATCAATAAAGGAAAAAAAAAAAAAAAAGATACAGAACTGTTCCATCCCCACAAAGGACTCCCCCCTCCCTCTGTTTTAAACATGAGCGACAGAGGCACATGTTCTCTGAGGCACAGAGAAGCCCAGGGAGGGCACAGCCTAAATCCCCGCAGGGGCTGGGAGATGGAGCCATGTAGGTCCTGGCAGCCCCAGGGTCGGTCTCTTCCCACCATGCCCTGCTGCTCCTCCTGTCCATCACTGTCACACAGGGCAGCACAGCGGTAAGATAACTGCCCCAAAATGTGGCCCGGCAGGGTGTTTTATGAATAGATAAAACTGTATTTATTCACTCAATAAATATTTGAGTGACTATATTCATTTTAAAAATGCTTGTAGGTAGACACGTCTAAATTTTAAAAGGGTGATTAAAACTCTCTGCTCTTTTACATAATATTAGGCGGAACGTTATGAAATTACAATTTTAAGTTGAAACACAGTAGACTATCACCATTTTACTGGGTCTAATCTAATTATAAGAACAATCAGTACTTAAGTACTCCTATCCTGGGTGTTTTATAAAAGTTAATGATATTCTTAAGTTAACATCATTATAAAAAGCAAGTCCTAAATTCAAATGCACGCAAAGCCCATGCCCTTTCCTGTTATGCTATTACATGGATGCAGGCATGGGAGCAGTTTTATTATTCTGTTCATTTCATAACTTCATGTCTTTTTATGGTATATGGTATAATTGACAAATATATCTAAGCCAGGTTGTATCCCAATTTACTCTGCCCCGCACAGGGAGGTCATAGCTATAAATCCCCTTTGCTGCAAGCCCTGGGACTCTGGACCCGTCTTTTTGACCTTCCTTGGTCTCACAAACGTTGTTTCCCCATCCAGCCTTCACAATACGCGGCTAAAGCTTCAATATCATTTCCGACCACCCTTGAATAGAACAGAGACTGTTTTACAACAAGACTTCTTTCTTTTTCTTTCTGTTTCGAGAACAGAAACATGTAATTCTGAGAAATGTATACAAGTGTGTAGAATGTAGCCAGGTTCAGTTTAGAAGCAAAGTCTTATCCTGCAGCCGCTCTGTCTAGCTGGATAACTTGTGTAATTAAGACCAATTTCATCAGGCAAGCAAAAACTTCTTGCCCTTTATGGAATTTGCATTTATCTTTTAATTCCAGTATTCTTCCCTTCTGCAAGCAGTGTGAGAATTCAACCACTTAGCTTCTACTGAAGTCAGTCTCATACTGAAATCATATCCGCCTGCGACCCATCTTGATTTACAGTCCCCTAAGCAATCTGCACCCTTGTACAGGAGATGCTCATACTCTCTGGACTACAAAGAGCACCTCCACCTGGGTCCTGGATAGACTTAATGGGTTCCATGAAGTCCCTCAAATTTGTATGCACATAAATGTCTTTGACTTGGTGTGTCTAGCTGTTATGAAATACTGAAAGAAATCCTTCACCTCAAAAATATTATAATAAAAATACTCCATACTCCAAGCCTAGGGATCAATGAACAAAGAATCATCTCAACTTGGAAGAGATTTTCCTCTTGTAATTGAAGTTACTCATTCTAAGAATTTCTGTTTGGGAAAAAAAAAAAAAAAAAAAAAAGCTCACATATAATTTTTCAAAATGTGTTTCAAAAGCGGGCAGACAAAATTATGAGATTAGGTATAAATTACTTCTTACTGCCTCAGTTAAAAGCAAGAAGAAAAAATGATGATGATTAATGCATACTTAGGGATTTTGCATCTCAACAAGAAGACCACACATTTAAAGAACTTTAAGAGCAAGGGATTTGTAGCTCGATAATTTATTTGAAAATCATTTCCTCTCCACAGAAAGTGCTTAGAATGAGTATATAGCAAACAGTATCATGGAAATGTATATAAATGAAGTATACCTATTCTCCAATAAATCTCTTTTGTATTTCTTGTGATTGTTTTTCCCTAGTACATTGGAACCCTGAATTATTTGAGGAAAAGAAAAAAATCCAAGGAGAAAAATTTTAAATGGGAATAGAATCTACACGAATGCTACACAGCTTTAATTTCAAGCAGGTCACAAGAAACTGAAAAGAGTGTTTGAAATGGATGAAGACTGACATGAAACACAGTGATCAGTACCACGACTCTGCATTTTTAAAAAACTATTAGGAATATGTTGCATCAGACCATTGATCTACTTTCTTACATGAGTTCCCAAAGCTTTGCTGATGTAAGGGCGATGGCCAAGATGGGGTGTGTCTCTTGGAATTTGGCACAGAACCCTACTGAGTAGCACTCCAGGCTCTGGCCAAATGATAGAGCAGATCCCAATTAGATGTGCTCAATGGAACCTACACAGGGAACATCGGGAAGCAGGAAAGGCTACTGCAATTTTTGGAGAAGACTATTTTAAAGATAGGATGCAGTACAGGTATAGAGAAAAACCTAACTCAATAATTTGTGAACACAAAGAGGCTGTTCATGCCCTGTTTAATGGTGTGGTTCTTTTTGTATACATATACAAAAAAGTATAGTTACCATAGCCAAGGCATAATTACCAGGAAATAACTGACATCAAACTCAGTGTTCCTAAATATTCCAAAACTCTATGTCCAAAGGTCAGTTTTCCCACCCTTACATGCATACACCTGCTTAAGAAGGAATGACTTAAAACATACTGTTGGTGACATAAGACACCACGGAGATTATATTAATATTTAAAACCACCCCTCCTCCTGAGTTGAATAAAATGCTTGAGCAGGAACTCAGCAAGCTGTCTCCAGTGTCAATTAATTTTTAAAGACAGGGCGCATATTCTTCTACTCCTGGATCCCGACTACATGCAGCTGAAGGTTTGACTTCTCAACCCACATTCACGTGCGGAGAAATGACTGAATGAGCTGACAGCCCTGATGTCTGTAATTAAAGTGAACTTAATATTTATTGTAAAGTAGAAGTTGGCATTAAAAACCTATATTTATGTGTAGTTTTGATTACCCAAATAGACTCAGTTTTAGATAACTATACTTGACTTAATTTGTGCTTTGCCCTTTTTTCTTTTCCAATCATGCAGAGATGCTTTTCAATTACTGAGGGCGTGATGAGGATTGCCACTTCTTAAATGAAGGGCGATGAGTTTCTTTTTTGTAAACCCATGTTTGAGCTGGTCAACAGATGTCGGAATTCTGTCCTCAAGTTTAATGTGAATCTCTCATGGATTCATAAGGCAGATGCTGACTTCAGAACCCCGTTTTCCTGCGTTTGTTTCATGAAAACCATCAAAACTCTCCTTGTCTTGCTCTTTAATATATTTAAATAGAAATAAATCTTGTACTGTGTTTTGCTTACACTTGACAGTATCTATCACTTCACTTTTCTTCTAATCATACCAATATATACATACCATCTGACCCTCCCTGTTTGGAGATGCAAAATTAAATACTGTTCACAGAAAGGCAAAAAATACACCAAAATTAACAAAAGCATTGGCTGGCCACTCTTCATTCCTTTAAAACTTAACACAATCATTTTTTATTTTCTGTTTTCAATTAATTTAAGTAAAAGGCTGTGTGGTTAAATAATCAATGGCAATTTCAATATAAGTAATGTAATTCTTCTCAATATGAAGTAAGGAAGCTGGATCCCAGGATTTCCCTACAGTTGGCTGTCCATAAAGTTGGCTTAGATGCTGATAACACTCCACATTTACCTCCAGTTAAAATCCATACCTGTTGCTTAAACAAGAGAACATTTGAGGAGAATGTGCAAAATTTTTAATTTAAAAAAATGTTCTATTCAATGACACTTTCCAAACCCTCTCCTCTCCTTTAGGACGAGGGTGAAATCCTAACTGGCCCATGAATCTGATTTTGCCATATTTAGTACCCCTCTTGTGAACTCTTACTTGCTTTGATGCTTGTCTTCTGCTCGGTGTTTTTATGGGGGCTGGGGATAATGATCACTTCATAAATTATTCTTGATTAACAATCACAAAGTAATACAAACAGAATGTGTTCATAGCCTACTGGAGAAATCAGTGATGAAAACACATATTCCTTGCATTAGAAACAGCTTCTGAAATAAGTGGAGGAAAATGTATTGGGCATTTAATTTATCTTAAGCAGTTAAGATAAATTAAACAGACAACCACGAATGTTTGTACAGCACTTTCAGTTTACAAAGCACGAGTCACACATATTTTCTCATTTCATGTAAAATTCACCACTTAGTGAGCATCACCATAAATTTCATCACAGCTGCCCTGGCTAGTTTGGCTCAGCGGTTAGAGCATCGGCCTGCAGACCAGAGAGACCCGGGGTCGATTCCTGCTAAGGGCACGTACCTCGGTTGCAGTTTGTCCCCAGCCACGGTTGGGGTCTTGTGGGTGGCAACCACTCAACCACTTGATGTGTCTCTCTCACATCAATGTTTCTCTCTCTCTCTCTTCCCCCCAAAAGGGAAGTCCCATTTACTTAATGTTTCCACACTGGCCTTTCCACTCATAACATATAAAATATATATATAAACTATAAATAAGAAACAGGCAGAGATCAATTCCACCACTGTCATATGTGTGTATTTGTGCATATATTTATATTCATAAAGACTCTATAATTATAGATTAATGTTTTAAAACTATGAATAGATATTTTATTCTAAATCTTATTAGACATTCATGACAACAAAATAGCTCTAACTAAATTTTTATCTAACTCTAAGTTTATAAATAATCATTTTATGGACAATTAAGGAAATCATAAAAACTCTGAATAAAATTGGCTCAGCAAACCTTTATATCCTGGGTTTGCATAACACCAAATATCTGGATATAAAGTACAATGTTGAACCCTCTGTGTCCAAATAGCTAGATGTTTAGTATCATGCAGAGATAAAGTTGTATAGAAAAAGTGTTACAGATATCTATTAAGTAAAATAAAATACCTAAACCATTCTTCCTGTTAAGCCATTTGAATTTTAAAAAATAGCAATATTAGTGTATTTAAGAAAACAAGCCAATATTTAAAACCACACACAGTTATTGCCCGATCACATATACTGTGCTGCATCCAAATATAAGACACATGCGTCAAAAAAAAAAAAAATCTCCAGGGCAGAAAATGATGGATTTCAAAGGAACTTGATACATGTAACAGCTTATCTTAAAAAGACTATAGCATCAAGCACAGGTGCATAGGCTTATAATTGGAGCTATAACTACTCAAGAAGGACCAAGGTCAAGGAGTACGTATGAGGTGTATATCCTTTCCTTTCATCTTTTTTCTTCTGCTCTACAGAAGAAAGATGCAGTGTGAGGCAGATGGTGAGAGAGGCTCACTAGTTCATAAACAGGCTCACTTGCTTATTAATAGGGTCAGAGCAGTAGCTACCAAAACACCTACAATGAGGATTTAACCAGGGGTCAGCGAATGATGGCCCCAGGGCAAATCATAGAGTGGTGAGCTTAGAATGATTTTTTTTACATATATTAATGATTGAAAAATATGACAAAAATTTCATGATACATAAAATTTTATGAAATTGAACTTTCAGTGTCCATAATAAAACTGTCGCACAGTCACACCCACTCATTCATTCCATGGCTGCTTTCCTGCCCCAAGGGCAGAGTTTCGTTATTGCAACATTTACTATCTGGCCCTTGATGAAAATTTCTGTTAATCCCGTTTTAATCCAATAATTACCTGCTGAGTTAAAAAATTTTATTTATTATTTAAATGACCCTGCTATAAATAGAGGAAGAAAAATCATGAAACTCCTAGGAGAAAAAACAGGCAGCAAATTCTTTGACATAGCTCTCTGCAATATCTTTTGGATGTCTCCTTGAGCAAGGGGAACAAAAAAATATATAAACAAATAGGGCAATGTCAAATTTAAAACGTTTTTGCACAACATAGGAAACCATGACCAAAATAAAAATACAGCCTACTCAAAGAGAGGACATTTGCAAATAATGCATCTGATAAAGGGTTAATGTCCCCAAAATATAAAGAACTTGTACAACTTAACACCAAAAAAACCATCGAATGAAAAAATGGTCAGAGGACCTGAATAGACATTTCTCCCAAGAGGACATACAGATGGCCAACAGATACGAAAAGATGCTCAAAGTCAGTAGTCATCAGGGAAATGCAAATTAAAACCGCAATGAAATATCACATCACACCTGTCAGAATGGCTATCGTCAATAAATCAACAAATAACAAGTGTTGGAGCAGATGTAGAAAAAAAGGAACCCTGGTGCACTGTTGATGGAACTATAAATTAGTGCAGCCACATGGAAAATAGTATGGAGACTCCTCAAAAAATTAAAAATAGAGATGCATATGATCTAGCAATTCCACTTCTGGGTATTTACCCAAAGTAAACAAAAACACTAATTTGAAAATATATATGCACCCCTATGTTCACTGTAGTGTTACTAGTATTAGCCAAGATATGGAGCAAACTAGATGGTCATCAATAAATGAATGAATAAAGAATATGTGAATATATATATATATATATATATATATATATATATATATATATGGAATAGTATTATAATGGAATAGTATTCAGCAATGAAAAGGAAATGAAATCTTGCTATTTGCAACAACTTGGTTGGACATAGAAGATAGTATGCTAAGTGAAATAAGTCAGATGAAGATAAATACCATATGATCTCACTTATATGTGGAATCTAAAAAACAAACAAAATAAATGAATAAACAAAGCAGAAACAGACCTGTACATATAGAGAACAAACTGATAGTTGCCAAAGGGGAGGGTGGAGAAAATGAGATTTAAAAAAATAGAGGGAGGAGGTAGCATACATGCAATAATGAACTACAAGTTTAAAATGTAAGAAGTCCTCAAGATATTTCTTCTCAGTCTATCCAAAATATTGTTTATAGTTTGTTTTTCTATAAAATATCAACTCCTGAGAAATAATAACTAAAAAAGTTAAGAGCTAACTCCTCCTGGGCCCATCTGATTAGCGTCATAAAGAATAAGCCCTTTTCTCTCTTTCTCTCTCTCCTCTGCAATATGAGAAGATACTTGCGATTTATATGGAAAGCTTTGGCAGTCTTCTAAAATTTACTAGGATGGGAAAATAAATCAAATTTGAGGCTTTACTTTTTTTCTAAGAAGAAGTTATTTGTGACCTAAATAAATAGTGAGCTAGAGAATCAGGCTGAAACAGGGATTTCTATTATACCTGTGTTTGCTGTGTATTATTTACATCATTCCTTATTGCAGCATCTTGGTTTCTATTTTTGATCACTTAATTTGATTTTGATTATCTTGTGTATTTTGTCAGCAGTATGTGCTAGGCTTTGTGGCTGTCTACATCCTTTTTGCATGAAAAGTGAGAGAGAAACTATCTTTTTTTATGGGAATCCTATCTCCAATAAATGAATGGAGATAGAATAATATATAATATATATTTTAAAATTTCTCTTAATAATGAAGTAAATTAACATATGAATCAAAGAATAAAAGCAGAAGCTTGTTTGGGCAGTTGAAAGGCTAGCAGTTAGGAAGTAAGAACATCATTCTATTTTTGCATTTATTCATTACCTGGACTTGCGTGAACCACATCTTTCTCATCTGTTTCCCCATCTATCAAATGGGAGACTGGATTAGTTGAGGTTATGTATGCTCATTAAAAATGATAATCATAAATAAGTTTATAATAACATTGTATAAAAAGCTCAGTAAGCAATCTAAAAGAACATTAGAACATAATTTTTATATATAATATGCTCACATTTATATTTATAAAGCAAAATGCCAATGCAGCCCTGGCCGGTTTGGCTCAGCTGTTAGAGCGTTGGACCACAGACCAAACAGTCATGTGTTTCATTCCCAGTCAAGGGCATGTACCTTGGTTGCAGGTTCCATCCCTGGCCCCAGTCAGGGTCATGCAGGAGGCAACCAATCAATGTTTCTCCCCACCCCCCTCTCACTCTATCTAAAAATCAATGGAAAAAATATCCTTTGGTGAGGATTAAAAACAAAAACAAAACAAATTTTATTCACCAGAAATTAAAAAATGATTGTCTTTAGATAGCAGCATTAAAGGTATTCATTTTTCAAAAATAGATTTTTTTTTGTCCCTGTTCTTTTCTTCTACTTAAAAAGTAATACAATCATTCTATTTAAAAAACCTAACAACACAGTGCAGAATTTAGAAAAGTAACACTTCCTAATGATAGAATTTTAATTGTTGTTGCTTTAACATTGCCAAGCAAATAGTATGCACTTAACAAATATTTGATGAATGAATTAATGTATTCTTTTCATCTTTAAATACATTTCCAGAGTTTCTACTTAACTGGTGAAAGTAAGCTTCATACTTTCCATTTTTTTTAACTTTTTTTTTTAAGGGAGAGAGAGAAACATGATCAGTTGCCTTCCATATATGCCTCAACTAGGGATCGAACCCAGGACCTACTAGGTGTGTGCCCTGACCCAGAATCAAGCCCTCAACCTTTTGGTGCATGGGGCCACACTCCAACCAACTAAGCCACTGGCCAAAGCTCATACTCTCTATTTTTAAAGTACTAAATCAATATTATTATTATAAAATAAAATAACTAATCATAAATATTCTCATGGAGAGAGATGGAGTATTGTACAACAGTTTTAAAAATTAGAAATTTCTGATTTTCACACTCCTGGCTTCCTTCCAGACTGTGTCAATCACCTACTGAGTAACTCATTTCACCACTCAGGTAATACAAGTACATGTTACTTTACACAATAGATTAATCTTGAAGTTTTAGATAATCTAAATGCTCTTTTAAATGCATAATGAGGGCTCACATATAAAGAAACCCTAAGCTCCATCCTCTTGTAACTAAGAAACCTTCTGTGATGTGAATAATCAAACACTAACATACCTGTATTATAAACTGCCATCATACATTGGACTTACTTGAGGAAGTTTATACCTGGCTTTTTCTAAGAAATGGGAGAAATAATGTATACATATTTGGAATACTTAATTCATTACTAGATTGATTTAACCTCTAGGGAGAAGATATTCAATCAAAATAACAATGGATTTTAAAGTTTGAACTGATCCTAACTTTTAATTTTTTAAATTTGTTTTCTTTATTGATGTTTTAGAGAGAGGAAGGGAAAGGGAGAGAGAGATAGAAACATCGATGAGAGAGAACATTGACTGGCCACCTCCTGCATGCCCCCCACTGGGAATTGGGCCCACAACCTGGGCATGTGTCCTGACCGGGAATCGAACTGGCGACCTCTTGGTGCATGGGTCAACACTCCACCACTGAGCCACACTGGCCGGGCTGATCCTAACTTATAAAAATTAGCCTTACTATGCTAAATATGACACAGTGCTAGTATTCCTAATTTTTAAAAAAAATGATTGTGGTTGTTTAATATCCAGAATGCCATTATTTAGAGTAAATGATATTCTCTTAGGTTTTCTCACTAAAGGCTATTGAGCCCATCCATAATGGAACTCATTTAGTATAAAGTTACCATGAAGTGGATATGATTATGACACTGATTCTATGGAAAGTTTCTTTCTGTTCCAATTTGGGAACCAGGAGGTTATTAACAAGTATCTTCTGGGACACCAGCCTAGCAACAAGAATGGAATTTGCCAGCTAAGGTCAAAATTGGTATGGGATGTCTAGGAGTTAATATCTAGGGGTTGTGTCTGTATTATTTTTCCTGGACTTAGAATTGGTTTCTTAAGCTCCTGGAAAATGTTTCAATGAAATCTGAGTCAGAATAAATTGAATATTCTTCACTAAAGAATTTACACCACAGGATATAATGACTCAATGAACTATAGATATCTCAATATCATAGCAAACATTCCCAAAACGATGCATAATGACTGTGGGTAATGGAATGATTCCAGAGCCATCAAGAAGAATTATTAATGAATAATTATAGCACATAAACTTGAAGAGGAATAAATGAGTTCTAAAAATACTAGAAATAACACAGTCTATAAGACACTCTTTAAGTAATGACTTGCTCTTTCCCATTAATGTTAAATAATTCAAAACCAGATGCTACCCTTTTATTTGACATAATTAAATCACATTAAAAAAAATCAGTCTTCTTAGAACCAAATTACCAAACCAGGATCTCTACTAGAAAGTAACCTTGAGTATTTCTTCTTTTTATATGCATCACGAATAGCTGGTATCAAAAATCATGCTCCCAGCATTCACTGTATTCTTTCTGTGGCCACAGAATACAGTCTGTGCAAATGAAAAGCAAATAGATCATCTAGTTCATTCTCCTGTCATTGCAAAAGAAAAATAAATCTTTACTTTCCACCTATATGTCTGCATTCGCTAAATAAGGAAACATCTACTGCCTTCAGTGTACATGCTATTAATTCTTCCAGATCATTAATACGTGGAGAATTGAATTGGACCTCAACCTTTGCTTGTAGTTCCCTGCCACCACTCACTCCTGGAAAGGTTGCTTACTATGGGTGTTCATCTGAAACCTAGTTGGTCCTCCTTCAGGTTATATTAGTCCAAACTTTCTTTGACTTGCAGTCCACATACAGAATGGTGACTTCTCTCTTAATGCTTGCCATTTTTTTTCTTTATAAAATCAGTATTAATTACCACAGAGTCAGGATTTTCAGATTTGGAAGAAACTTTAAAGGCCATCTAACTCAACTCTCTCCTCACAATAGTTTCTTCTGTAAAGTCTTCACCTGGTGCAACTGGACCACGTTTAGAAACTAGCTCACTACCTTCCCGCCTTCTGCCTTTTTAACTCATTTGATGTAACTGCAAGCCTAAATTCTGACCTCTACCTTTCATTCACTCGTCATAGGTCTACCCTCAGATTCTACCCAAATCAATGTAACTCCTTTTCTTCATGACCGCTCCTTCATATGTTTAAGGGTAGAAATGATGTCCCCTCAGTCTCATCCTTTTCAGCTCTTATCTACTTCTCATAAATCAGAAGACTAAGGCCTTTTAACATCCTGACAGCAATCCTGTGAATTTGGTTTAATTTGTCTATCAGTTTCTCTTCGAGTTTGGCATTGGAGATATTTTCTGGCCAAAACACAGAAGCATGAGGCCATTACCTCTATCATTCTGATTCATTTTCATTTATATAATCTAAATCACTAGCTCTCTGCTACTGTTGACCAACATCAAGCTTGACATCTACTAAAATCCCCAATCATTTATTTTTCACATATGATTCTGACCATACAGATCTTTCCTTATTCCGTCACTGATCTTTTGTAAACTCAAAGAGTCAGCACTTTACATTATGAAAATTTAAATTTCATCTCATCAGATTTAAACAATTGTTTCAGCGAGTCAATCAACATCAGCTGGAAGCTAGAAAACATCACCCCAAGTCATTGCCGCACCTCCGGCTGCATGCCATCCACACACTTCATGAGCCCTCCTCCAGGTGGATCAACATGTTCCCAAGGAGAGATGGGAAACCTGTAGCACGCCGCTAAAATGTGTCCTCTCAAAGCAGACAACATCTCTTTAATCCAAATCCTTAGGACATTCCTTGAGTTTCCAGCCCACTGGTCATCTTCTGGGTCATATCTGCCGCCTTTCCTTTCACTGGGGGCCATTTTGACTTTACAACCTAACAATACCCGATTAATCCTGATAATAAAATGTTACACTTACTAACATTTACTGAGCATTTACCTCACTTAGTACAGCAACTCTTTGACCTGGCCTCTTTTTTACCCCATTTTGCAGGTAAGAAACTGAAATTTAGAAATAAAATCACTTTCTTAGATGAAGCAGCCAGTACCTGAAGAGAGGGAACTGAATCCAGCATTATTTTCTCCAACTCCTGTGCCCTTTATTGCTGATAGGTGACAGCACATGATGGAAGGTAGGACTACATAACATATATTATGTCTATGCTATATATTGATATTACATGCTTTCGCATATATTTTTTTCTCTGAAATGGCTTTCTCATCTGATCTACATTGAAAACTCCTATTCATCCTTAGTCAGCACAAACAGCATCCTCTCTGTTAATCCTCGACGGCCCTCCACTGGGCCCCCTCTGATCTTCTATAACTGCCCTCCTTACACTGCCATTACTGTTTAGCATGTCTGGCTTCCTTCCCAGAGTGCACACTCACACAGCGAAGGCGGGGCTCCTCACTCATTCATCTTTGTATTCTCAGAAATGAGCACAGTGCCTGCCTCTTGGAGGTATTTAATAAGTGTTTATTGAACAGTAATTCATGGTTGACAACTGTACACTGATCTCTTGGACATTGTCTTTGTGTCGCCTGGTCAAGCTGACTTGAACTTATTCAGGGCAGTTTCAGAACTTACACTCTCTTTGCCCCCATGTCCCTGCAGTCCCTGCTCTTCCTATGTCTTTACGTATAGTCGGTCCACAGTGGTCAAGGAGACTGAAGTCGGGCAGGAATGGAGCACTGTGCTTGTTCTCAGCCACGCTTCAGCACTGCACCGTCAGCTGCCTGCAGCAGGTGGGTCCTTGATTCTCTTCTTGCTCTCAGAGCTTGCAAAACCTCCACTCAAACTGGGGCCATTTAGCCCTACACCATCCAATTAACTCCACCCTTTGGGAACGAAATAAGTGCACCAAAATCATAATGTTGATTTCAAAAAGAAATTTTCCTCTTGAATCTTTAAACCTAATAATGTTTTAATTTTCAGCGTATGGAACTGCATACTTAAATACTTAAATACAAATAAACACTGTTGTTGTTTTTTATAAATTAGTGTATATACTGTCTTTCTTATAGATATTATATCACTAGTGAAAAATGTGAGAAATATCCTTTGTTTATGATTCTTTACATGTACCCTGCATCTATACATGTAGACTGAAGAATTAAAATATATCTCTGGATATTTCAAGTAAAAGAATTATTTTAATTACTGAGATAAATGGGAATATATTTTGCCTGAAGTCATTTAATTAGCCACTTTAATTATTTATTGCATTAGTAATATTTAGAAAACACTGCAGGCAATGGGATAAATACTTATATAGTTGTGTTAAATCATGCTAGATACTTTTCCTTTTTCTAAAGTTTTTACAAATAAACTGAGCTGTGGTTTGATAAGTAAACACTTCTCCAATATGTTTCCTTATAAACAGCTTAAATATGATTTTGAAAAAAACCTTTTTATTACCATATTTTTCTCATACTAATTTCAGCCTATGGTGTTTCCCGTCTACCTAACTTTCCTTTAATATGTATCCTCACCTCAGGCCCTGGGATGTCTTATCTCAAGAATCGTAGCAGGAATCATATGAGGAGTTGCTGTTACATCCACTCCTTTTCCTGGACATAAGGTCCTTCAAGTACCCATGAATGATACTTCGGCCACGTTGCGTTAGCTTCCTCATTCCTGTGAGTCTCCGTTCTCCTAACGCTGAAAGCAAAGTTTTCCTGTGTTTGAGCTTCAGTATGTGTGTGTGTATATATATTTCCATGTGCCTACCCATCAGCCCATCACTCTTTGGAACCTCTACATCTACCTGTGTCCTACCACTTGATGAGCTGGTTTCTCACTTCATTCTTTGTGTCAATGATTATTTCTGTAAGCCTCTGGGACATGATAGCTAAAAGCTCAGGAAAGATCATTTCCATCTTCTGTTTCTCTGACATCTACCAATACCTCTCACATTAAAACAAAAGTTCCCGCCCTGGCTGGTTTGGCTCAGCGGTTGGGGTGTCAGCCCGAAGACCAGAGAGTCCCGGGTTCGGTTCCCGCTAAGGGCACATACCTCGGTTGCAGTTTGTTCCCGGCCCCATTGGGGTCGTGTGGGTGGCAGCCACTCGATGTGTCTCTCTCACATCGATGTTTCTCTCTCTTCCTCCCTCTCTCCCTCCTGCTCTATCTGAGGATAAATGCAAAAATGTCCTCAGGTGAGGATTAAAAAAACAAAAAACAAACAAAAACAAACAAACAAACAAAACCAAAAGTTCCCAAGCTCCAAGGTAGACATCCTACTATAAGAAGAGGAAGATGCGAACTTTTCTGCAGCTCGAGCACTTGGAACAGAACATGACTCCCAGGTGGCACATCCACTGGGACAGTGAATTCCATGACAGGTCACAGAGCAGACTGTGGTGGCTCTCTCATCAGCTCCTCTGCTAGGAACAGTAATTCATGCTGCAAAGCCAATGTGGGGAGGGCAGGGGGTGGGAATGGAAAGGGAGACTGTATATTCTTTCAAAAGTTGTTCTAACATCACTTTATGAATTTGAATAGCTCATTCATTATTCAAAGCCTGATTTTAAATATTCATAGCTTTATTACTTAAAATGTAGTGAGAGCATCTTTCCCCTCTTAGACAAGATCATCGTCTTGTCAAAGGAAGAACTTTTGATCTGCTAAATCTTATGTTGTTTAGTAGCACAACTTTATGACCCAGAGTTTAAGTATTTTGTCAAAGATAATCATGTCAATATCACAGTGTATGGGAGAGCTTCACCAAGGTTTGTTTTTTCCCTTCTGAATTTCTGCAATCCTCTCCTAAATGCACTGCTATTCATTTCATTGACAAGTTGAAGTTCATTGCCACTATTAATATTTCAGAAGTCTGATGCCACCCTGCCACCTTTCTGTTCTGAGCTCTGCTACGCAGATTGTACCCAACAGAGCTGACATTTCAATTGAGAGAACACACCTGCCAAGTAGGGACTCTGTGTCCTGACCTCCATCATTGGCAGAGTTTTAGTACTTTTGCCACTGACCACATTTTCTTCTGGTTGGATATTTTATAACACTCTTCTCTTTGACCTTGTTTTATGATGTACACTGCAGAATTGTTTCTTAATTCGAAAGAGAGAGGAATACCTATGTAAATTATTTAAAATTCTTCTGCAAGGGACATTTGTCTCTTCTCCCCCACTTATTTATCCAATCATGATTTATATCAGTATGGACTCGTGGATTACCATACGCATTAAAAAACTCACATTAGGTTTACTGAGGCAATTCTTTCTCTTTTAGTAAATTCAAGATGAGGTATTTGTTCAGTACTCGTATTTTAATCTCTTCTTCAGATGGTACGATTAGAAGGAGTGCTCATAACAATTACTGTTGGGCTCTGAGGATTTTCAAGGATCAGGGTCCAGAGCGATTCCATTTAAAGTGGGAGAGCACATAGTACAGAGTCCGAAGCATGGACTAACCGCCTGGGTTCAAATCACGTCACTGCCTTTTGCTGGTACATGACCTCAGGTAGGTTACTTACGCTCCCTAATTGTATCTCAGTTTTTCATTCATAAAATGGGGATTGTAATAACATGTGTGAGGTTATTAAAGAGATTAAATAAGAAAACCTATGTAAAGCTGGAAGTGCCTGGACCAGAGTAAAAGATAAATGTCAGCCATAAAAACCACAGTTTACTTTTTACATACCGGATAATGTCATGCATGGTAAGAGGTACAACTCTTAGTTGATGGTAAAATAGAAAATGCTCTTCACCAAAGGTGAAATTAGTGTTACACAGAATGTCCTAGACCACAGTTATTTACTTACTCCTCTAGCATTCTATTATACGTTAGTGAGAATGAAAGGAACGAGGCAACCGGGATACGCATGAAAATACGGGCTCACTCTGTGAAGGACAAGTTATGAGGACTTCTTCTGCTGGGTGTTTAGAAAAGAGATACAAACACAGGGTGCAGGAGGAGTCAAGACACTATAAGCAAAATTGTCCCGTGCTTAACAGAGAGGTGCCCAGCTGGGGGCAAAGGGGAGCATATAGGATAGAAACCACTGTTCTTGAAAGAAGGAGCTGGCTGGAAATGGGGAGAAAGATTATTTAAATGGAACACATCAAAGCTAGAATTTCCTCTCTCTCCAGTGTGCACAATGATGACTCTACTTGTCATATCAGGAATGATTCACTAAATGCTGCAGTTGGCGGTATACAACATGTCTAATCTCTCTTTCTCTCTCTCTCTCACACACAACCACACACACACACACACACACACACACACACACACACACACTGATTTGATTATATTTTATAGAGAATATGCATTCTCTCCAAATACTAGGTCAGTGTCCATCCCAGAAAAGTCAAGTTAATAAAGTCAGTGAAACAGTGCATTCAGCGCAGCCAGTGTGGCTCAGTGGTTGAGCATCAACCTATGCACCAGGAGGTCACCAATCTGATTCCAAGTCAGAGTTGGGCTCGATCCTGAGTTTCTCTCTCATTGATGTTTCTATCTCTCTCTCTCCCTCTTCCTTCCTCTCTAAAATCAAGAAAAACATATTTTTTTAAAAGGTGCATTCAGAGTCCCATATCAGAAACCTCTGTGTTTTGTGCTTAATTATGTTCACTTCCTCTACCCACATATTTCAGCACCCCAACAGCGATTTCTTCTAAGAGAAAAAGGGAAATATGACTAGAAAGAATGCAGTGCAGGTACATTCTGATCCAAATACATCTACGTCAATGAGGAATGTTTCCCAAAACTTTCTAGCAGCTCAATATCTAAAGATGCATTTTTTTTCCCCCAGCATCCCATAGAAGTAATTATATTGAACAAGAGATGCTTTGGATATATGATGGCCAAATTATCTATATTTTTCCACAAATGTGAAATGTCTACACAATTTAAGTCCCTGTATATTCCACTTATATGTAAAAGTCTTTGCTGAAATGCTATGTAACACTAACTCCCAGGATCCTCCAAGGATGGTAGGACCAGGCTGGGGATTCTGAGAGATTTCACTGATGTATCCACTAATTCAATTTTGGAACCCAAACTTACGTTCTCATAGCTCATCTGCTCTCTCTTTGTGGGATTCTGTGAAACAATTGCTAGACTAATGATCTCCCACTCCCAATGGACATATAACTGGTCTACAACTGATGTAGGCATTTGCTTCCCACTTGAGATGCTAATGTTCACTAATTAGGGGGACAGACCACCTTGGTTGCCCATCAGTGTCCTGGTTGTAACACTGAAAGCCCTGTGTCCCAGAAAACTCTTCAGCCTTGGGCAAACCAGGACAGTTGGCCACCATAGCACTAATCTATTTTATGGAAACACATATTAATTATTTACATGAAAGTCCCTGGATCAAGTTGCCTCTCCAATGTTGTTTGGGGCACTGGACCGTATTAAGGACGTGGTTAAAACGTGTTGCCTGCAAAATGTAAACAAAGGAAAAGTTATGTAGACAAATAAGAGGCTAAAATCAGGATAGGTGGTAGAAGGCTTTAGATATATTGATCCCACCTCCCGTCCAGCCTACTCCTTCTGTTCCCTCTCTCCATACGTGAGTCCAGGGATCAGCAAACTACAGCATGAAAGGAATCCAGCCTGCTGCTTGTTTCCATAAATAAAGTCTTACCAGAGCACAGGCACGCATATTCATTTATGGGCTGTCTATGGCTGCTTTTGCATGACATGGCAGAGTTGAATAGCTGTGTCAGAGATGGTGTAACACAAAACACCTATTATATTTACTTGCTGGTTCTTTACCAAATGTTTGCCAACTATTGTCCTAGTAAAACTTATTTATGGGTCCACCACAGAACCCTTCAACATCTCTGCCTTCCTGTCTTTGCTCATGCTGTTCCTGCACCTTAAAATGCCCTTCCTTTTATTTTCACAAGTTTATTATTTTTTCTTTATTGATTTTAGAGAGAGAGGAAGGGAGAGGGAGAGACAGATAGAAACATCAATGAGAGAGAGCATCAATTGGCTGCCTCCTGCATGCCCCCCACTGGGGATCAGGCCCATAACCTGGGCATGTGCCCTGACCGGGAATCGAACCAGTGACCTCTTGGTGCGTGGGTCGACGCTCAACCCCTGAGCCACACTAGCCAGGCTATTTTCACAAGTTTAAATTGCACAACGCTCAGTGGATCTTGCAAACTTCCATTTTCCCTATGAAGCCTACTAAACGTCCAACTAGCAGTAAGTATTCCTTCACCGGCCTTCCAGATGACTAAACAGTTATCTTATGATACACAGTTATTTATATAACTGGCTTTGTTCATCTTGACTATTAATATCTTGAGGGCAGAATTAAATTTTGTATTTGTATCTCCTAAAGTGCCTAATATATCTATATTAACAGGTACTCACTAAATATTTGTTGAATGCAGGCACACATAAATAAATAAGGAAATTGAATCAATTGGCTAAAAACTAATATATGTCCAGCAGCAATCTCCGAGCATCTTCTTTTCCTGCCCTTCACAATTTGCAATAATTCCACAGGCAAGGCAGGCCAGTGACATCGCCTCTCACAAGGTCAAGAATAAAAAAGCCCCAACAAGATATACTGCTACATGCTTAAGCACCGGTGCCAGTATAATGTAATTCAGCAATCTGGCCAAGAGAGGACTGAAAAAAATCAGTTTGTGCCTGCATTGGACATCTTGGGTAAGAACTCAAAAATACACCCACTTCTGCAGAAATGCAATGACATTTTATTATTATTAATATTATTATTTCACAGGGATTCTAAGTTTATCTAATTATTCTACTGATGAGAAACTTTAGAGTAACCAAATGACTCGCACAAGGCAACCTAGTTAGTATCTCAAACCAAATCATCTGACCCCAGATGAACTGCTCTTTTCAATTCACTGACCTGGAAGGTCAAACCGAGCTATAAGTATCTCTCTATTAGCTGCCCAGACTCTGGCAGACTTTTAAATTGGATCCATTGTGAATCATTTGGTAGAAACAAATTTTCTTTGGCTTTCTTTCTCCGAGCTACATGGAGTTCCCATCTGCTTTATAGGTTTACAGAGCATCAGAATTGGCCAAGTAACAGCCCAAGTGCCAATTGAAAAACAGAATAACAGCACGGTAGAAAGAGTTCCAGACAAAGTCGCAAGATACCTGGGTCCTGCTCCCTGCTTCATGATTTACAAGGTTGGTTTGTTATGTTTTTATTAACAAGAGAAAGTCACTTTTCTTCTCAGGCCTCAATTTCTCTATTTGCGAAATGAGAGGCGAGGCCCAGATGACTCCCACGCTCTTCCCAGTGCGGACACTTTATCATCCTGTCACCACGCTGGGTGCTGGGCACCCTTCTGATTGGCTTCCACACCAGGGACCGCCAGGGGACTGTTGTGCTGTCTGAGAAGAGCAGAAAGACCTACGTCATGAACTTCGGTCCTTGCTGGTCCCCATCAGGGCAGAGCTCATTCCACCTTCTTATCACAGGAAAAAGAAATGTGTAACTATGTGTGGTAATGGAGACCAACTAGTCTTATTGTGGTAAATGTTTCACAATATACACGTATATCAAATTATGCTGCATACCTGAAACTAATGTAATATGCAAATATGCCTCAATTCAAAAAAAAAAAATCACACTATCCTTGCCTCAGACATGACAGTGACTGAGCAAATGCGTCAGTTTGCCAGCCTCTGGGTCGCACTGCAGGGAAGTGTCAGGACAGCCAAAGTCCCGTCCCCTTCAGCGGCTCCCCTCTCCTGACTGGTAGGCACCCCCAAACACTCAGAGGCAATCTCAGGAATTGCTCTTCAGGTCTCTGATTCCCTACGATCCCCAGAGAGCAGCTTCCAAGCCTGACTCATTGTCTCACAGACCCTGATAAAAAAAATCCCAGAAAGCTCCTCCTCCCCGAGTGTAAAAGTACTCTGTAATACCCTCAGCAATAAAGGTAAGTTTTTAAAAAATGACTCTGAACAAAAGAGCTCCTTGCTTCCACAATCTAAGCATCTCATCTTCCCTGCTGATTGGACGGGCTGTTGGTTTCTTAGAATGTTTTTCTTTCCTTCTTCACTATCACACACCTCGGAACTGCTAAGCATTCTTAAAACAGTTCTGAAGTGTTCTGTCTCAACTTGAGCTGCAAGTGCAATCGAAAAGGTATAAGGCAGCAATAACGAACCTTTGTTAGGGTTAATAGGAGATTGTAATGGTTATAACTCAGGCAGAAAAAGAACCCTGTACTTATTGCCAAGTTTTCCAGAAAACATTCAGTCAATCCAAGGGGAGAACTTCTTTTATAAATGAGTGAAAATGTACATATATATGTATATGTATATGTATAGGCATATGTATATGTGTATACATATGTGTATGTGGATTTGCATGAATGTATATATGTATTTGATATGCATATGTGTGTGTGTATGAGTGTGTGTGTATGTGGATTTGTATGAGTCTGTACATGTATTTGATATGCGTATGTGTATGTGTATGAATGTGTGTGTATGTGGATTTGTAAGTGCATGTGTACCCCAAATAATATGTAGACTTATTATACAGGAGACTAAAATCCCACAAGTTTTCTTTCTGTTCACTGTTCTGAAAACTTGACATACATAGACAGGCAGAAGAGAATAAGACCTGGGGGGAGTTAACTGAAGACCCCACCTGCTGAGCCAACTGTTCCTGATGTAAGATGTGACCTGTGTGACCATGAGCATTGATCACAGCAGGAAGCAGGCAGCAGGGGAGGGACATCCTGCAGTGCCACAAAACCACACACACACAAACAGGAAGGAAATGCCAATGGGGATGACGTTAAAAATAGACCAAATGACCTGCTTGTTCCTTGGCTGGTGTCAAAACATTCAGTGCTTCAATTTAGCGATCACCAGGTGCTCATACCCTGGCATGACAAGGCGAGAACTTCAGGGAGAGCCAGTGACAGCAGGAGAAATGTCCTCAAATACACGGGACAGAGCATAATGACTTGGCAAGATAAACCAGGTCAACGGGTAACTTTCAGTTCACATCCATGAAGCCTGTTTCAGGCAGGGGAGGGATAGGCAGGTCTGTGCACCCCCTATGTCCCCGTTACTTGGCCTCCTAAAACAGGAGAGCCTTCAAAGAAACATGGGCAACTGTTGCTGTGGCCAGGTTTGCTGATCATAGGTTCACAGACTCAAAAGTGTCCACACTTTGAAGAGCAGTCCATGGACCTCTGCTACTCTGTGCATCTTTGACAATTTTCCCCTGACAAACGGTTCATGATGTTCATCAAATCTGGAGAGCGATTCATGACTAGAAAAGTTTCGGAATGGCAACTGAAGATGGAGTTTGCAGTCACCGTAGAACCTGGCTCCCAGGCCGGCCACAGCTGCCAGGCAGTGCCTCAGGAGGGTCCCCAGCCCAAGGGCCAAGGGTGGGATGAAATCTAGCTCTGCTCTCTCCTCAAGCTTTTCCCTGGTGTAGGGCAAGGGTGAGGGGGCTCCTTTTTATATTTTACTTCTGCAGAGGGGGGTTCGTGTCATAATGAACACAAGAGTGCTGTGTGGGCTAACAGTGATCTGTGATCCGTTTCTCGTCCTCCCTCCGCCACAGTCTCCATGGCTAAGTACCTATCCGGTCAGCCTAAATCTGTGCCATGACCCAAAAGTGCCTTTGCTTGGAAATGGCACCCATTCTACCTCTTTGCTATTCAAATAAGAATACTTTGTGGAATTACAGCCAATCAAGGTTTGTTCTTAGGCTTGGTTGCTCTAAAACCGCACTGGCCCAGACAGTGGGACAAGCACAGATGGCCATTGAGGGCGTGAAATGTTGCTGGTTCAAGCTGAGATAAGCTACAAGTGTAAAATGCACCTTGGATTTTACAGAAGGAAAAAACAATGCAAAATTGACTAGTAGTGATTTCATATGGACTTGATGTTGAAATGATAATACTTTAAATATATTGGGTTGAATAGAATAGTAAGGCAATTAAGGTTACCAGTTACTTTCATGTTCTAAAACATGGCTACTAGAACTTCGAAAACTATGCACAGTGCCCTGCTCCCCTTGTGTTTCTATTGGATCGGACGACTGGAATATTCCAGCCAGCCTCTACTCAATCCCCCGCCCTGTCTCTGTTGTTTGCAAGACCTGACCAATAAATTATTACTTCTTATGTTGAGGTGAAATACGTCTCTCTTCATCTTCTTCACTGTTAGGTTGAACTCATGGAACTAGAGGGGGGGTGGAACCCAACTCCCGTGGGCACGACTGCAGGCATTCATCGGTACTTACCGCGTCTCCCTACTACTTCTGCAGGACACTCATTCACAACACCCTCCACTCACTCGCCTACTGGATCTGAACTCTTCTTTCTGGATGCTCTTCAATTTTCTCTGGTCTTTTTAACTAGAGTTTTGGGGGGGTTTTTTAAGCAATTTTGCAATATCTGTGGTTCCATAGCATACGGGATTCTCCATATTCATAGTTAGATGCTTTGGTTCTGTGGTTTAATTTAAATTATTTTGGCTAACATTTAATTCAGTGTTTAAATTTACTCAAAGCTTAAAATGAGCATATACCATATACTCTAAACATATCCTTGTTAAACTCTTAAACCAATTTATTCTTTCAACACTTTTGAATAAATGAAATTGAATTAAACATTTTTAAGGTTTTTTTCAAATTCAGAGGTAGCATCTAAGATGAGAGCTATATTATTCTTTAATAAAAACTATACATATTATTACATTTTTATTTCAGGAGCTACTTGACCACAGCAATATAGGTCCTAGTATCCTTATTTGAAGTGTAAGGGTAATATTCCAATAAATATAAAAGTTCAGCTCTATAATGACAAAAATATCCTTTTAGAAGCGAAAGACTTTAAATCAATCGCTCATATCTAGGTGCCACACTCAGAGCTTCCCAGAAAATCTGGGTACCAGAGCTACAGGCTCATTTATAAAAAACAAACGTAAAGAATGACTAGGTTACATGGACTTGAGAGCCACTGACAATACTTCACAAGAAAATCAAGGATGAAAGGCTACATCCTGGCTACTTAGCAAACCTTAAGACCAAAGGAAGTCCTCCATCCTGCCCCACAAACAGAGCAAAACTCAGGTCCAAACCTTATTAAATACTAAAGTTAGGAAGGATCGTTGCGTTTACCTGTTCATGCCCTTCATTCTCCAGTTCTAAGAATAAGCACACAAAAACAAAATGACTGTCCAAAGGTAAGAGTTAGAACATAGAGGATCTTGTCTGGCCGGTGTGGCTCAGTGGTTGAGCTTCAACCCATGCACCAAGAGGTCGCTGGTTCGATGCCCAGTCAGGATACATGCCCAGGTTGTGGGCCCGATCCCCAGTGGGGGGCATGCGGGAGGCAGCCGATTGATGCTCTCTCTTATTGATGTTTCTATCTCTCTCTCCCTCACCCTTCCCCTCTCTCTAAAATAAATAAAGAAAAAAAAATTTAAAAAAAAAAAGAACATAGAGGATCTGAGAACAGAATTCAATTTTTCTCTTTTCAGGTTTATGAAAGCTATCTGCATCCATTGTAGAAAATGAGAGTTAACATTTTTAACCTATCCAAGGATTTTTTTTTTTGGCATTAAAGAGAATCATCAACAGTGTTGAGGGCAAAGAGAAGATATAATTAAAATTGTCTTCACAGTTCTGAGCTCACTTACTCTTGCTTGATAGAGCAGATGGAGAACACCATATGGTTATTGAACAAGGATAAATCACAAGTGAGGTGGCCAAGGAGGAGGAAGAACACTGCGCTGGGAATGGGAAGATCTAGCTCCCCCTTTGGCTCCACCCCTTGTGTGCCATGTTATCAGGGTGAGTTTCATTAAGACATGGAACCACCATCTTCTCATCCATAAACCAGCGACAATGTCATCTGCTCTCTTGGCTCACTGGGTGACTACATGGACCAAATGAGATAATGCCTTTGGAAAGGCGTTTAGAACAATAAAAGACTGCTCAAGAATGGGTTCTCTTTTCCAAATTTCTGCTGCCCAATCACTTTCTAGAAGAAAATGCTACTTTTTTGCTGACTTTCTAGGATTTGTACTCAATAATTTTCAACAGAGACATTGCCCCTTAATAAATGCCTTTTCCTAGGAAGGTGGACTTCACCTCTCTTTGTAGGTCTCAGCCATAAGACAGATCAGCCAGCAGCTTACAAAACAGAAGCATGAAAAAGAAAGATGTTTCAGGGAACATGAAAACTCAAGTTGGTGCCAAACTCATGACATATAATCAATATAAAATAAACATCAAAGCACTAAAGTTTACCTTACAACAAAACAAAAAAATCTGAAGAGAATCTCCATGGAGACATCCTGATTGATGACAAAACTAAGACACCAGTTTAGTTTTCCTTAAATAAGTGCTAGTGAAACTTTAATGAAGTCCAATCAAATGGTGGATAATACATTTCAGAGCAGAGTTCACATGTGGATGAGTAAGTTATAGTGGTCAGGGCAGGTTTTTAGACATAAACAAGAAATTAAGGGTTTAAGTTGGCTCTTGCTCATATTTTATGCAGTTTTGCTTCCTTTTGTGCCCACATGCACTCACACGCACATGTGCACACATGCACACACTGAGAAAGGGAAAAGAGGGGATAGGCTGAAAATGCAATATCATCAAGAATATATTTGGTGAAATAATTGATGGCAGAAATATGCACAGGATGGTTCAAAAGATCTCTAACAAGCCTAAATAGATTCTGAAGTCAACAGCACGAAGGCCATATAAACATTCCCATCTTCCACAACTCATTCCTGGGCTCCACTTTAAGTTTTTTGGAAGTCCTGAAACTCAACTTTAAGTTTGCCTGTCCTTATCTCCTTCTCTGACGAGAGAAAGCAGGTGCCTCTTTTCCCATCATCATCCATCTTTAGAATAACAATAGTGTTCTTAATGAAAAGCACAGGAGACATTGGCATAGAAACCAATTAAATTCAACCACTGTTTTCTGAATCCCATGATAACTTCATTGTTGAAATGAAACTAACACATCTCCTATAAAAGAATGAAATCAGAACAACATGTTCAATCTAATAAAGCAACTCAATCTGTAGAATTTATAGGGCTGGGAGTGTCCTAGGAGGACCGGTTCACAACCTCATCGTGTGTATGAGAAAACAGAGGAAGATGATGTGACACGGATTCACATCAAGCAGAAGGTGGCAATACCTTGTCTTATAGCCTTCCTGACGCCCCTACCTTCTGCCTCTGCTTCCCATGGTCCGTGCTTGCAATACTGAGACCTCCACCTTTCTCTCTAAAAGATAAACTCATCTCTAGAACCCTTACACAGCTGAAAAGTGATCCAAACTTTAGGACTATTCTTCCTGCTTTTTCCCATCTTTATTGTTCTCTTCCTGTTTACTTTACTCCCCAAATCAAAAGCACTGGGATTGTGCTGAGCAATCCCTTTCCTCAAATACTCACAGGCTCTGTCTCTTCAAATGCCCCCTGCCCTGGGTTATGAAGATGTTTCCTTCACACTCACACTGACACACACTCACAGACACACACACAAACACACACACACTCACACTTGAATACTTCAATCCTGGTTGCTTTCTCATCTACAAAAATTGTTATCACGTTGTCAGTGGAGGAAGATGACTCTATGTTCCAGATAATTCCCGAAGAACATAAGTGAGAAGTTTACCTCTAACTGAACACACTGAACTTACCTGCATATGTGCAGAGGCCATGGACACAGACAATAGTGCTGTGAAGGCCTGGGGTGGGGCGGGAGCTGAGTGGAGGGGGGGAAATGGGAGACAGCTGTAATACCGTCAACAATAAACATAAATAAATTTTAAAAAGTAACATCAGACAGGAAAACAGAGGGTAAATTTTGTTTGTTGTGGGAAAAAAAAAGCTGGAGGGGAAATAAAAAGGCAGTAATTACACTGCATGTTAAAGGGTGAATGAAATATCAATAAAATGATTTTCAAAAAGAACAAAAAATATTAGAGGCCTAGAAAGATGAATCAATGCCCACAGGAGGCCATGCCCATCCACTGTACACATTCAAGCTCCCCACTTATAGGTAGCTACACATTCCAAAGAGCTTGACCATTCGCTGCTTTTCAACTTGACCCTGTTATTCTCAATCAAAAGGCCTTCTCTCTGAACTTCCCACATAGCCATGGTGCCCCTTATCTTCATAGCTTTACTTGTACCTTTCTCCTTTCTGGAATTATCTTCCTCTTCCACTCCACTAATTCAAATTCTACACTTCCTTCACGTCTTAATGCATGTTCTGTCTCAACCATAAACATCTCCATGACTAACACAGGCCAGTTTGCCCCAAGCATCCCCTGCACACAGCCTCGAGTTACTCCAGACGTGTTAAATGCATGTCTACCTTCTTAGATGGTAAGGCAGTAGGGAACCCTAGTTCCTACTTGTCTTCTATATCCCTGCAGTTTTTATCATGTGCACCTGTTTTGTGCGTTAGTTTGCTTTTTAGAATAAATTCTGCTATTATTATCACTTCAGTTCAATTGCGCAAGTCCCTATGCTGAGCATTGAAAGAAGACAGAAATTACATGTGGAACATCCCTGCCCCGGCAGAGCTAACACTGCATGAAGGAAGGTGGCCTTCCTGAAATAATTAACTCCTAGATTTTTCTTCTTAAGATAAAAGAGCTGCTTTCAATTATTCTGTAAATCTTTTATTAACAACTCACTGCCATACAAATTCAAGGGTCAGGCACCAGTAAACCTAGTTCCCTCTAGTAACAGAACAAAGTTAAGTATATATAATTCTTGTGAATTACTCTTTCCTTCAGAAAAAGAATAGTAGCCATACTTGAGACAAAATGCCCAGTGCCACTAAAATGGAAAGACCTTAAAAAAAAAAGACAAGGTGATGTCAAGTGAAAAGAAATGATATGGTTTTAAAATCCAGAGAGTCATTAACCTCCTGCTGTGTACATTTAAAGACAATCAATAAAAAATTGAAATTGTGATACAGAAATATTTCCACTGTATCAACATAAAGCCATGAAACATCACACAGCACAACCAGAAAGAAGTGAATGCAGTCTGGATTTCAATTAGAATGGAATTACCAGGGTTTCCCACTGACCTTTACCACTGAACTTTGAATCAAGCTTCCTTTTCACAGATTCGTACTGAACTTCCTCTTGGGCCTTTGCAGAGAATATTTTATTTAGGAATTACCAGGGATTCATTAGTTCTTAAAATATCCCCCTATGGTTCCAAGCTCATTACAGTATAAATTAAACCCCACACAACTAAAGAAAGGACTCTTGGATTAAAGAAAGAACTCAAAATATATGTGGAATCAGAGACAGGACTTGGAGACATCCCAACATCAGTTTACATTGTAACGTCAAAATTCAAATGACTAATTAACATATAATTGCTTAAGTCAGACTCCTTTCCATCTGGAAAGAACAAGAAGCTAATTTTAAATATTTTTACACATATGACTGTCAACCCCAGGCCAGCCACTGGCCTTAGTGTTGAGGCCATGCCATCCACCATGCATCACTTATCCATCCATCCATCCATCCATCCATCCATCCATCCATCCATCCATCACACTTTATTCAAAATCTACTATGCATCTCATACTGCTTAAGGCTCTGTGGGGAAACAGAAAAGGAGAACAGATGAATACTGCTAGAAAGGAGTTTACAGTCAAGGTTCAAAGAAAAGACGTATTTATAAGAACCTACTAGAGAGAAAATGATGTTAAGACAAGTAGGGCTCTGAGGTAGGGAAGCTGCCCTCTGCAGAGCTGGTCTCACAAAGCTCGCCCTGTGAGCGGGGCCTTTGGAAAGGGCCCCTGGAGATGCAAAGGTGAGGAAGACTCCGGGTCCTCCCGAAGCTCCTTCCAGTCCAAGGTGACGAGAGGTGAAAGGAGACAGACAGACAAACAAAAGTACAAGGCAGGATTTATTATTATTATTTTTATCCTCACCCGAGGACATTTTTCCATTTTTTGTTCAGATAGAGTGGGAAGGAGAGAGAGGAAGAGAGAAAGAGAAACATCGACGTGAAAGGGACACATCGAGTGGCCGCCTCCCGCACGACCCAACCAAGGCCGGGGACAAACTGCAACCGAGGTACATGCCCTTAGCGGGAACCGAACCCGGGTTTCTCTGGACCGTAGGCCAAGCTCCAACCGCTGAGCCAAACTGGCCAGGGCCAGGATTTATTATGTAGTAAAAAATAAGCGAGAGAAAATATAGCTAGAAGAGAAAAGGAAGAAATAAACAGCTTAAATTAGGAAAGATTTCATAGGTGTTGGTGGTGGATATATCTGCATGTGTATTTTTTGTTTTGTTTTGTTTTGTTTATCCTCACCCGAGGACGGACATTTTTGCATTTATCTTCAGACAGAGTGGGAGGGAAAGAAGGAGGAAGAGAGAGAGAGAAACATCGACGTGAGAGAGACACATCGAGTGGCTGCCACCCACACCACCCCAACCAGGGCCGGGGACAAACTGCAACCGAGGTACGTGCCCCTAGCAGGAACCGAACCCGGGACTGTCTGGTCCACGGGCTGACGCTCTAACCGCTGAGCCAAACCGGCCAGGGCTGCATGTATATTTTTTTATTGTAAAAGTAATATGTGATGAGATCCAGAAAAGTAAAAAAAAAAAAAAAGAAAGAAAAAAGGCAGTGTTGTGGGAGAGAAGAGGATATCACAATCGATAAGATTTTTAAAGTATAATAAATGGGAAAAAAAGTTCAAGTTGACTCAGTAATGTGAGCAAGGCAGGAAGGCAGCAGGAAGTCAGGAAGCCGTGGGATTCCAGGGCCCTCAGTGGTGGGACAGAGGCTGGAGGCAAAGGAAAGAGGCGCTGAGAGTACACCTGAGAGGCAGGCTGGGAGACGGCTGTGGAGGCTGGAGGCCATGCCGGGGCTGGAGGCAGCACGGCCCGATTCAACCACTGTTTGAATGCAGGAGGAAAATGCTGAGTTCTGTTTTAGGAAGATCCTGCTGGGGACGATTCATGGACAGATTGAATGCAGGCTAGGAAGCTCACTCAGGTGGCCACAGCGAGAGCCTGAAGAAAGGTGAGATTTAGATTTGGGGAGGGAAAAAAAAGGGTAATCCTGCAGTGATGGGCAGAAGATAGACAATTCCAGTATTTGTGGATAAGAGCTCTACTTCATCAGAGATGCAAAATGAGATGGAAAGGCAGAGACAGGGGGTACAAACATGGGGAGACCCCTGGACGGCTTTGGACAACTAACATGAGGCAGAATCACCGTTTCTCAAGGGTGAAATTGTCTCTAAGGATCTACATCTTTGTGCCAGTTCTATTTTTTTCCAGGCAAGTTTTATTTGGGGAGACAACATGGTTATAGGATGTCCAAAAATGTGTGCCCGTTGGGGACAGTAGCTGCCTCCCGCAGACTATAATTTTAAGTCTCCAAGTGAGAACCCCCTGGAGATATTTCTATCCAGGAAGAAGATTTCAGCTAACTGTGTTTTTGCCTCCAGGCAGCAGCCTCAACAGGAGCTATGTTTACTTCCAACACTGAATGGAAAACATCGTTTTGAAAAAGCTAATTTCAAAAAACCCATCCCACAACAGCTTAATTTTAGAACCTTTGAAAGCTTATAATTTCAACATTTTACCCAACAGTTTTTTGTTTACGTTTTGTGACTCATCTAAATAGGTCATAAGGAAGATTTTAAATACAACTTGATCTATTTATTTACGTATTACTGCATTTGATTATTTATTTCCTGAAGCAAAGTCACAGTAACTTACTGTTTCCAATTGGTGTTTGTCCTCTAGACTGAAGAGAGACTCCCCATGATAAGCTATGGACCTGGGGGAGACACTCAGATGAAGAAAACTCAGAGTCCCCGATTAAACTCGCCAGTATAAAATGAATCCAGTCCAATAACCCCACACTCCCATATTGACAGCTTCCATCACCTTACGTGTGATTAAAATCAGGGAGGCACTACACTAAGTTTACACCATACACGAAGAAAATAATAATCAAACCTGTTTCTCTGAGACAGCCTGATTGTCGTCAATACAGAACTTTAAAGAAGACATTGTTTTAAAAGCTGCAAACTTCTCTGTAAGAAAGTCTAGGAGCTTTCTCAGGAAATAGGTTTAAAAAAAAAATAACAACAACACAAAACAAAACATTGAAATGATCCTTCAGATAAAAGAAAAATCAGTAATATAAGAAAAAAGGCATTCTAGCTTGAAAGAAAGAGGACACATTGTAGGGGCTGGATAGAATCTGGGTATTTCCAAACTCATTTTTGAAGATTTAGATGTATGGTTAAATCAAATGCAGTACCTTTCCTCTGGCCTGCAAGATTGGGAGCTCTGTTGGGGATCTGGAATGGAAGCCACCTCCTCCCAAGGAACAATCTGGTTTTAACATGGTACCATGAGCTTTACTGAAAATCCTTATACTGATAAAACAGCGTTCTCTCTATTTTAAAAAATCCCCTCAGGTATGTAAGAGAAGACCTTCTGGGGAAGGTCTTCCACATCTCTACAAAGTCCCCCCCCCTTTTTTTTTTAGAGGAAGTTAAGTTACAGGGAGGTAAATACCTAAGTTAGAAAGAAACAGCCTACTACTTGGTGCATCTGACCCAGCTTTCATTTGGCTTTTTTCCACTTTTATAGTCAGAGGGCTTCTTGAAGATCCAAACTGGTCTACTCACTTTCCGCTTGGATAGCCTAGCTCCAGTGCACCTGTGAGGCTCATTTCCTCCTCTTCCCATATACCATCCTCCCTCCCACCCAAGTCCCTTCCCTGTCCTCCGCCATCCAACCACACAGACCTTCACGCTGTTGCTGGAAAATGCCTTCCTCTTTTGTTCTGTGCTACCCCAGGGCTTACCTTTCCCCATTTCTTTTCTTCTGATCTTTACTGTTGAAAGTACTACAAATGTCCCTACTTTTTTCCCCCCATTGACCTCCTCCCTGCCCCCGCCTCCTCCCGCCCCCACGTCCCCCACACTGTCCTTTTTAAAAATGTATCCTTATTGTTAAAAGTATCACAGATGTCCCTCCTCTTTTCCCTCACTGACCCCTTTCACCCCATCCTGCCATCCCCCACCCCAGGCCTTTACTACCTTATTGTCTGTGTCCTTGGGTTATGTATATATGCATATCAATTATTTGATTAATCTCTCCCTGCACCCTCCGTCCCAATTTCTCTGTGAGATTCATCAGTCTGTTCCATGCTTCCATGTCTCTGGCTCAATTTTGTTCATTAGATTCCACATGTAAGTGAGATCATGTGATACTTGTCTTTCTCTGACTGGCTTATTTTACTTAGCATAATACTCTCCAGGTCCCTCCATGCTAAGATCTGAAAACAGCCCAAGTGTCCATCAGTAGATGAGTAGATAAAAAAAACAGCTGTGGTACATATACACAATGGAATACTATGCAGCTGCAAAAGGGAAGGATTTATTGCCCTGGCCAGTTTGCTTAGTAGTTAGAGCATCAGCCAGTGGATAGAGGAGTCACCAGTTTGATTCCTGGTTAAGGGCTGCAGGTTTGATCCCCAGCCTGGTCGGGGCACATTTTGGAGGCTACCAATTGATGTGTCTCTCCCACACGGATGTTTCTTTTTCTTCCCCCCCTCCAACACTCTTTCTAAAAACCAATGGAAAAAATATCCTCAGGTGAGGATTAACAACAACAAAAAGGATCCCTTACCCTTTGAGACAGCATGGAGGGAGCTGGAGAGGAGTATGCAAGTGCGATGTCTCCATTTCCTTTCAATTCAGTTTAAAAGCCACCTTTTCATGGAGTAGCCCAGACTCGCCAGGCCTGTATGCCAGCTCCTCTGTGTTCTCAAAGCACTCGCACCAACTCGTACAGCCCTTGCACACTTCTCACTGTGTGATCAGACATCGTTTTTTCCTACCTCGTTTTGGGTTTTGATTGAGAGGGACCTACATTGTTCTTGTGCTTAGTAGAGACTCAGCAAGGCTTGTTGAATGACTGAGTTAGGAAAATGCCATGCACCGATTTCCCCAGAATATATCCCTGTCATTTCAAATAGAAAGGCTTTTGTATGTTTTATATCATGTCCACTTCAAGAACTGTTTTAGTATTTTTTAAAAAGTATCCCCTTTCCAATAAACCTCCCAGACAACTTTCCCAAATTAATCCTGGTTTGCTAGAGACCATGCCTTTTATTGGACAGTATATTTTACTGGACATGCTTTCAACATCCAGTTATAAAATCTCTGCCAACAAGTTTCACACAATGCATCAGCTTGATTAAAGAGACGTATTGCAAGTGTACACCCGATGCAGCCTTAGCTGTACACGAGATAGGGTACAGTGATTACAAGGAATCTGGCAACAACAGGAACGATTTCTTCTCTCTCATTCAATTCTGCTCGGTTTCTAAGAGTTCCAAAAGCGGGGGCGCCCTCGTAGATGGTCCGCAATCCAGGCTCCCTCCTCCAGGAGCAGACTCAGGTTAATGGCAAAGTGCCCAATACATCCAGAAATTGGATCTTGCAATATTACGCTTTGAATGAAACTTCCACAGTAGAAGGTGATGTATGATTACTGTCACCAGTTCTTTGATTGATTATTGATTGTAATCATCTGCTCTCTCCCATGATAGAACTGGCTATGACGCGTCCATGCAGTGACTAATAATGCCACGTCCCTCATTCTCAAAGGCAATATATGCATATTGCCGTTTGAGATGAATTACTCAACAGTGGGGGATGGAAAAAACTGGTAAAGGAGTGACTTAGTTTTATTAGTGACTTAATGATACATTGTGCTCAATATCTGTGTTCCAGCTCTACATAATGAGGACGGACAAAACTTACAATGGGGAGCCACGTCAGGTAGCCTAGCTGTTGGATTCATTGCCAAGGAAGTAAAATAATAGGATACATTTGACAAGCCAAGTAGAAATTATGTTTCCAAAATAAATATTCCGCTTGTGTAAAACAAATTAATGATCACTAATGAAGTATCTCAAGTTTAAAATATGTCCCTAAATTGTTTTAGTTAGGATCCAAAGAAAATAAGTATTAAAGATGAAATGTTACTTTCAGTTTGCAATGCAGTCTTTAATCATTGCTTTTACTAAGTTTGTGACCCTGGCTAAGTTAATTAGCCTTTCTGAATCACAGCATCTACTGCAGGCCTAATGCATATTAGTCTCTCCACAAATATTTGTGCAGTGAACAAATGGATTTTAATCTCTTTGCTATAATATGACTTAGAAAGTATGTCAGGTCTGGCAAACTCAGATGTCTCACGAGGCCAAGTGTGCGAATTAATGTAATGGAGACAAGCAAGCCTGTAGTGGGGTCTGTAGAGGAGGTACTAAGATTTTATTTTCAAAATTGACTGAGGCAAGTTAAATAAGTCTTCCTGATAGATTTATTCTTTTTCCCATACGCCTGATTTGTGTGTGAGTTTCTGGTTTGCCCATCATGACTTGGATCATAGAGTTGTTATAAACTTAGGTGAGAGACTACATATAAAGCATCTAACACAGTGCTTGGGACGTTTCAAAATAGGAACTAAACTTTAAATGGCATTTTAATATGAAGAAATCAAAGTATTGTTCTCATTATTAAACACAGTCTTCCATTCGTCTGTGACTGGAGAAACAAAATGTGGTCTATCCATACAACAGAACATCATCTAGCAATAAAAAGGAATAAAATACATGTTACAATATAGATGAACCATGAAATACGCTAAGTGAAATAAGCCAGTCACAAATGCCACATAATCACTATATACCTACCAAAATGGCTAAAAAAAAAAAAAAAAAAAAATGACAGCACCAAATGCTAGAGAAGATGCAGAGAAACTGTATTGCTCATACATTGCTGATAGAATTTAACGTGATACAGCCACTCTGGAAAATGGTTTGGCAATTTCTTATAAAACTTACACACAATTACTATACAACCCCAAATTGTATTCACAGGCATTTATCCCAGAGAAATGAAAACTTACATTCATGCAAAAATCTGTGCAAGAGTGTTCATAGCAGCTTTATTTATAAGAGCCAAAAACTTAACAGCCCACCTGTCCTTCGGTGGGTAAACAAACTATGGTATTTACATGGAATATGGCTCAGCAATAAAAAGGGATGGACTATTGATACATTCAACAACTTAAATGATCTGGGACTATTGATACACGCAACAACTTAAATGATCTCCAGGGAATTATGCCAAGTAGGAAAAGTCCATCTCAAAGGTTAAATACTGATTTCATTTATATAACATTTTTGAAATGACAAACTTTTGGAAATGGAGAACAAATCCATGATCACAATGATTAGGGATGATGAGGGGTCATCAGAGAGCAGAAAGTACACAAGGACCCCCGTGGTGTCAGAATTCTCCTGTATCTTGATTGAGAAGTAGATACATGCACCATGTGTCAAAACTGTTTAGAATTAAATACACAGACGTTTGCACTTGGCAAACAAGTAAAACTGGGGAGATCTGAATAAGATTGGTGGCTGGTATCCACATCAGTATTCTGGTTATGATATTCTTCTCCAGTGACACAAGATCTCACCATTGGAGGGAACTGGGTTAAGGAGGGGTGGGACCTTTGTGTACTATTTTTTTTCAACGTCACGTGAATCTATACTTATCTCAAAAATACCTATTAAACTTTGAAAGGCCACATACTGCATGATCCTATTTTTATGAAGTGTCCAGAAAAGGCATATCCACAGAGATATAAAGTGCAGGTCAGCGGAACGGGCCGGGGGATGGCGAGAAAGGTGTGATCGCCAACGTGTACAGTGTTTCTTGGGGTGATGAAGATGTTCTTCAGTTAGACAGGGTGATGGTTGTACAGCTTTGTGAATACGCTTAAAGTCACTCACTTTGCAAAGTGAATGTTACGTTACGTGAATTCTATCTCAATCACCCTTGACAGTTTGTCTCCAGGTTTTGAAAGGTGGCCCTCAGAAAAAACACAAAAGGATAGGACAGAATTTATAAATAACTCTCTTCTCACGCCCACCATCCCTTGGGCAAGAAACTTCTTCCCTTAACCTCCATGGAATTACTCATTCGAAAGAGGGGCTTCCCACACACACACCCTTCAATCACTGGTGAGGCACATTTCCCAGCTGCCGTCTCCCGCTGAGCAGCACCTGCAGAAAATTCAGCTCCTCGCATATGTCTTAAAAATGCCATTGGCCTCGTGCAGAAAACCATTCAGATCCCAGTTCGTGCTGGTACTGTTTTGTGCTGTACAGAAAATTTGCAACAATGGGTCAAGTTCTAGAACTAATCTTGGTGAAATTTAAAATTTGATCTATCCAGTTTCCATAATTAAGAAAAAAAACATAAAAAAAGCTTAACGAATGCTTAAAAAAATTAACAGATATGAACTCCTTGGCATAAAATCCTCTCACTAATCATCATGCATAATGCATATCCCAGTGTGCTTTGCTGACCTTTTTCCCTAAGTAGTATGTGTATTTTCTTCCTAGAATAGAAGACATTACAGGATGGACATCACTTATGAATTCAGATGAATTCTGCACACATGCACAAGCACAGAGGCCATGAGCACATACCCATTCGTTTGATGATGCCTGTGACGGCCACTACGTCACCGTCAGAAGGAATGCTGCAAAGCCTCCCTCCACCTTTTGCAGTGTGTGAGGTGAAGGAGGGGCTGGTTATGAAAGTGAAACAGGCTATGAAGGTAATAGTTGCATAAGATGGTGGTTCGCTTTGGGGGATTTAATTTCTTTCATTATTTTAAGATCAAGACTAAAACATGAGTTATGCCAGATTATGCCAAAACGACTTAGGAGGTATTAGGACAGACACTAAGCCTCCAAAAGTGATAAAATAGGTAACAACACACAGGAGACACTATAAAAGGGAGGTAGGAGTGTGGGTGTCAAGAGAGGCGGTAGAGTTATTCTCAGATAGCATATTATGGAATAATTTTCACAAGCCGAGAAGAGTTCAAGCCAAACAACAACAAAATGGAAATCTCATTAAACTAGTGGGTCCATATAGGCTGTAGATCAGAGAGAGAAACATATTTCACTCTCTACTTTCAGGATGAGACATAGTATGAAATATTGAACACATCTCTAGGGAAAGAAGTTTGATCATTTTAAATGCCAAATCCCAACCATGGATGGCACGATGAATATATCGCCTTACTTTAAAATATGTTTATACTGGTTTATCTTTTGACTATCATAATTTTTTAAATTTAAAGCTGGTGTTGAATGATTTTTTTTTTTTTTTTTTTTTTGGCAAATGTGGGATAGATCATCAGCATTTTCAATTGCTTTTCAGGGATTTCTAGTAGCTTCTGACTCTTCTGGAGACAGCCATATACTGACTGCACCCCTGCAGAGAGAACCCCGTTTTTGTGTTGCTTATAGGTGTTTAGGTGTTGCACATTTCAGAACACGTTTGCAAGATTGATACAATGCCAGGGGACTGCTTGATGCATCAGTTCAAAGGCAGCCCCGGAGAACAGCCCTGAAAACAGGAGGTTAGTTTAGCACTGACTGCTTAGGAGTAATGTCTGAACATGGAGCAGGGCACGGCAAAGCTAGTAAAATGAATAGAAACTGCAGTAAATAGCAGAAGATGTTTAGAGGCCAAGTTGTCCTTATTTGTTTACATTCTCTCTTTGTGAAGTTTCAGTGTTTCTGAGACCACCTCTCCAGGTCTCCTTTTTTTGGAAGAGTTGCCTGCCTGTTCTGGGATCACTGAAGCCAATGAAAATAAATCAGACCGATGTCAGTGGAAGCCGTGCCTGTGCTTGCGCTCCTTCAGGCCTTTGCGTCTACGGAAGTCAGGGACCACTGGATCCCTGTGTGTCCTGGGACTTTCCCAGTACCTGTCAGTACCTAGCTGGCTCTGATGGTTCTTAGACACTCACTCGGTAAACGTTTTGGGACAAAGGCAGTCAAGATGTATCCTTTTTAGATTTTCGTAATTTCATTCATCTCCTCTAAGGAAAAACAAATTTTTTTTGATTCTTAAAGTAGAGTAGAAGAAGAAGACTACTGAGCATAAAGCCCAAAGTTCCAGTTCCACCTACCGAGCCCCTCCTGGGTGCCATTTACCAAGCAGGTTTCGTTTCTTTCCACTGAAGCGTTGTTTACTTGGGAGATAGGCTGTGATACAGATGTGACTTAGTTATACAGAATTTTCTTTCATTTTTTTAATTTAAATTTTAAAAGTTTTATGTTTATTTTTCAATTACAGTTTAGTACATTCTCTCTCTTTTCATAATAACCCTGCAACAATCCTCATTCTGTACCTGACAGAACTGAGACTTACTGAGAAATGTTTAGGAACTGCCCCGAAGTCACGCAACTAGAAAGGGCTTGAACTGGGACCTAAACGCAGAGACGTTCCCGCTCACATGCTCACACTGCTGCACTCCACCTCACTGCTGTTCTTGCTGAAGGACTTGGACAGATCATTGAATGGCTCTTGTCTTTGTGCAGCTTCTCACCCATAAAGTGTCACTGTGTGTGAGGTATGCATCACCCCTCCAGGGGAGATGATTCTTGTCCTGTCTACTAACACGAGAAAATAGCTGTAAACAGTACAGTGAGGAAAATGTTTGTAAATAACACACTGCTCTAGTATTTTATTTTTCACTGTACCATATATAGTATATACTTATTTCCCTGAACTATATTAGTAGGTTTTAGCTGCATTAAAACTTGGATTTAGCTATAGCTTTCTTAAAAAAAAATTTATTGCTTTTAAAGAGGGAGGAAGGGGGGGAGAGAGAGAGCAAGAGAGAGAGAAAGAAGCATTGATGTGAGAGAGCAACACTGATCAGTTGCCTCCTGCACACACCCTGACCGGGATTGAACCCACAACCTGAGTATGTGCCCTGACCTGGAACAGAGCCAGCGACCTTTTGGTGCTTGGGAAGACGCTCAACCAACTGAGCCACACCAGCCGGGGCTCACTGTAGCTTTCTATGGAACTTTTTTGTTACAGAAATTTGCCGAAAGGTTCCGTTTGATTAGAGGAGGATTAGCCATGGTAGTCTCCGGGAAAGGAGACGGGCTCAGAGGTGCACGCGTCCCTCTCTGAATCACAGCACCAGGAGTCTGCCTAGAGCAGATACCATCTCTGCGTGCACAAGGTGACTTGGGTAGATAAGAAAGAAGGTAGAGGTGAATGCCCCTTTTTCTAGGCAGAACATGTATGATAAGGAAGAACTCTAATATCTGAAGTCCTGGGCGTGAGTGATTGTAACAGATGAGAGAGACTCTGAGGGAGCGCTGAGACCAGTGGCCTTGGAAGAAACCTGGAAAAAGAAGGGAAGAGCCATGGGACACTGCTGGAGACCACTGCTGCAGGTGCCAGCAGAAACAGGGACACGCCTGCTCTTCCTCTTACCTTAGGGCAACAGTACCAGTCCTCAGTACTAATTAATTTTTGTGAATATTTAATATTTTCTTCTTCTTCTACTCCTACTCCTACTCCTACTACTACTACTACTCCTACAATTTAGAAAAGTGAGTTTCATTTTCTTGGAAAACCAGGCACAAAGATGAGCACTGGAATATTGGTCCAGTTCTAATTACAGTGGTCAATTGAGAACACCCATTGCCATGAGAGGCTGAGCCTCAGAATGCCCACACACAGCCTTTGTTTACAGACTGGCACTATGCGGGCACAGTTTTTTGTTCACATCCCCTTGGTCACAGCTGACTGGTAAACGTGAGGTATGTGACCGAAACGTAGCCTATCACAGGCTGACCAGTGGCCTTACTGGTGGAAGCGTGTCCTGAATGGGGTATTGGTAACTATACCAATCTTATCTCCTATCTCAGAAAACGTGTGCAGAAACACAAAGTTGAGCAGTCCATAGACTTAACATAGGAAGTAGAATCCACGAGGTGCAACAAACTACCAGCAAGCAGAAAATACGTGTAGGAAAATCCCAAAGATAAAAACACATTACAGTATGAGCAGGTCACTAGGGCTGACGGATCTTGAAAGGCTCTATGTCCAGTTACTGAGTCAGGCTCCAGGCTCTTTGAAACTGCTGTTACGGCTTGAATGTTTTTGTACCTTTCCCTCTTAATTTGTGTTGAAATCCTAGCCTCAAATGCGATCGTATTAGGAAGTGGGGCTTTTGGGGAGTAATTTGGTCATGAGGGTGGAACCCTCCAAAGGGATCAGTGCCCTTATATATAAGAAAGAGACATTAGAGAGTTCCTCCCCCTCTTTCCACCAGATAAGGAAACAATGAGACGTCGGCTGTCTGCAGTACAAAGTGAACTCTCATCGGAACCAGACGATGAGGGCACCATGATCTCAAACTACAGTCTCCAGAACTGTGAGAGATAAATTTCTGTTATTTAAGCCACCCAGTCTGTGGTAATTTTTATAGTAGCCCAAATGGACAAAAACACAGCTAGTACCACTGAACTTGTCCTTTGAAACCTCGGGTAGATTTTTCTAGATTCTTGCATAAAACCCAGATACATGGTCAATACACTTATTTTCATGTGTATCTCTATAAAAAAAAAATCACATTTCTTAGGTTAGCTGAGTAAATCTTGGTTCTTAGCTAAAAAAAAAAAAAATCTGGTGCAGTGTATTGAAAATATGCCTTGGAAAAAAATATATATATATATAATTTTTAAAAAAGAATGTTATGACTTGTACAGTATGTATTTATTGGAGAACTAATGAGATAAAAGAAAAATGAGAGGAAAGAAAATTTTAGTCCATGCGGAGGCCAGACTAACCCACGATCAGTCCGTTGTACCAGTATACCGATTTGAGAATTGTAAATACTTGTGGCATCTATCATAAAGTCTGCAACAAGATTCTACAGCACCTTTAGCTCTAATAAGGAGCAACAACAAGATTTTAGAGCTAGTAATTCAATGGTTTATGTTTTGCTTTGCAAAAACAGGCAAATTTGCTTTGCTGACCCTTCATACTAAAGGTAAAATGGGCTGCCTAAAAACTCATTCTGTGGAAATAAAACAAATGTCTCGGGGCTCAGACTAGTTGCCTTCCCCCTCCAGAACTGGCAGAGCCTGGATGCTCTTGACCGAATGCCCTACTGCATGCCAAATAGGTGTAGTCATTTCGTTTTCTTGAAAATACTTTCACCAGCCACAGACAGACCAAAATTAACCTCAGAAAAACCTGAACTTGTGATTGAAATTGAACAGATGTGTGTTTATCCAAAAGTAAAATAGTTATGGTTTGTGTGGGATTTTCTGCTGACTGAGAGGAGATGGTCAGCTTCTCTAGCATGTACATGTTAATGGTCTAAATTGTTACATATGTAAACATTAATAAGCTCATTTGGTAACCACTGAACTCTGCATTTTTCTAACACATTTACTTCCATCCTTGCCCTGAAGATAAACAACTGGAAAAAAATATCCATCATTTAAGTTCAATTAAGCTTAATAATTATTCAAACTTGTCATTCATTAATCATGACCAATAAAACATTTCCAACCAATTGCCCATCAGCGGAATTACTAGCTATGCATTTATTATAACAAAAGACCACAGTTTCATGTATTCTACATAAAATCCCTTTGCGTAAAGATTGCATGTTTTTTTCTCATCACAGTCCCCAGTAGACTGAATACATTATGTGGATATCATTTACTACAGAGTTGAAAAGAGAAAGAACAGATTATTGTAAACCTAGTATTTTATTCTTAAGTTATAATATTACTTCTCAGTGATTGTTTTGTTCATCACAGAGAGAATAGAAGCATTTGTAACATGACTCTTTGTTAATCCAGATAGATGGGACCCAGTGAAAGCCCTAGATCACACACCTATCAGAATGATGTTATCCATGTTCAGCAATATTGAAAAAAAAAAAAGATTCCACTCTAGGAGCTTTCTTTTGCTCACTGGGTAAAAAGGTATTGATGTGTGAGTTCGGATCTTTAAACATCACCACCTGAGCATTTATAGTGATATTTGTAACTGAATAAGTGAAAATAGTATCCATGATACTATCACACAGAAGACATTTTACTATATCCTTACTTCCATACTACTAAAAAGTTAAACCTATGAAATAAATGTGCACATGTGTGCATGCTTATGTGTGTGCATGGACAGGCAAAAAACCATCATATACATTGAAATATACTAAAATCCCATGCTCTTCTGTAGTTATTCAGACAGTATATTCAATAAAATAACAATATAGCTTATATTGGAAGAGTTTTTAAACACATCAAGGAACATCATTTCATGAAACGCTTTGAATAATCCCATGAAGTACCCAGGAAAGATATTCCAGATCCACAGAGGAATTAACAGGGGCTTTCACATATACAAGACAGCATAGTCTGGCCTCAAATCCAGGTCTTCTGGAGAACAAGTCAGTGCCCATTTCATTGGAGCTAAGAAGCCTCTTGAAGATCAGACTGCTCTCAATTCTAGCTTATCAAGTACCAGGCCTTTGACCCTAGAGCCACCTGCAGCATCTTAAGACCTTGTTGCTGAGCTCCCATATGCCAGGGATTGCTGTCACCGACTGTTGGAAACAGTCGCCCACTAAATTCACCATGGTTAATATCCCCATTGCAAGACCACTGGCCATCTGTTCTCCCCTTAGTTCCTCTTATTGCAGCTCTGTGTTTTCTCTTTTCTGACCTCATTCTTCTTTCTCCACCAGGCCTTCTAGGAACTCTGCTCCATGCCAAATAAGCTTTCCTACATCCCCCAATGCTTTCTAATGACACTTTATACATCTTTGTTCTCCCACCAAGGACACCACTTCCTGGAGATTTTTCAAGAGAAGAATAAGTGCACCCTGAACTCTGTTGTTGAGCAGAGTATGTTAATTGGGATCATTATCTCATTAAAAAAGTTTTATAACATGAAAATATAACTTTGTGCAATGTGACCTTATGATGTCGGGTTTAGCCGAAATTACTTCCATTTGACAGACAGGGAAACTAAGTCACAGAGACAGCATAACTCAAGTAAGGTCCAGTAGCAGTTAATGGCAGAACTCATCTCCTTGGGATCCCGTCTTTTTCTGGTATTTCTCCTCAATCATATTATTTCTCTGTCTTCAATGTCACCATGCTTAGTAGGAGAGGTAAGTAATCTATGGTAACAACTACCATTGTTTTGGGTCTATTCATCACTCATTCAGCATTTATTTGTCAACACGTATTTAATTTCTAATCAGCTACTTTTTAAAAAGCCCAGCTATCCTACGTTAGGCAAGAGACTAAGGGTTCACAAGCTTTCTCTGCAAGTGGTCAACTTGTCAGTAATTTAGGCTTTGTGGGCCATAAAGTCTCTATCATAGCTACTCAAATCCACCCTTAGAGCACAAAAGCAGACACAGACACTATGTAAATGAATGTGCATGGCTGTAGCTCAAAACTTGATTTACAAAATCAGCTGGGTAGCTAGATCTGGCCGGCAGGCCACAGTTTGCCAGTCTCTACAATCAACTCCAATAAATGGGCAGAAACGGACTGTGCAAAGGCAGGAAGATGAGTTTGGAAAAGTCAACAGTTTTTACCAGGCTCGTTTGGACGATCGCATACATTTACCAAAGCAATCCTAGTGGAAAATGCAGAATAATCTCTTATACACTAAATGTCCAAGTAAGTCAAGGGACAGACAGAAAGCTATGGTCTTAAATCTGTGTGGCAGGGACATCTTCATTATGTCAGAGTGGAGGGAAATGCACATTTTTTTATGTCGATTGATTGCCCCCTGAATGCCAGACAGTGTTTCAGGCACTTATAAAGATAATTTTACTGTATGCTTAACCCAGTAAATAGAGCATTATTTTTATTTTAAAGGTGAGACACAACGGCTCAGAAAAAAGTTATATAACTTGACACAACTAAAAATTGAGAGAACCAAGATTTAAAATCAGTTCTCTTTGCTAGCCAAAACTATGTTCCTGCTATGACTGAAATAAAAACAACCTAAAAACCCCTTTTATAACCATAGAAGTAATTTTCCTCTGCCTTCCACCAGAATGTGCTACCTGGTACTAAAAATCTAATTTAAAAATGTGCTCTTTGGTTCCGCCTGCCCGTTCCCAGCAAAGAGCACCTGCAAACATACTCACACGAGAGTACAGCAGGCATGATCAAAGCGTGTGCACCCTGTTTGGCTCCCCTGATTTTCACCAGCGGGATAAAGTGGGCACATCATTGAGTCAGCCTTAGTAACTATATTTTCTTAACCATACTTGTAATATAATTGTCCAATGTGGTAGCTGATCTCTCTCTGCAAAATACCAGTGAGTGAGAAAACAAGTGCTATGCATAAAAAAGCTGAGCCTCCACATAGAGAACAACGTATTTCCATGAAGTTGGGCATAAAATTGAGACATATTACATTTAAGTATAATAGGGCAGGAGCTTCTTCCGGGATCTAGAATAATACTTTTATAACAGAAACTTCTTTCTTTTTTTTTTTTTTTTTTTTAATCCTCACTCGAGGACATTTTTTCATCTATCTTCAGATAGAGCGGGAGGGAGAGAGGGAAGAAGAGAGAGAGAAACATCGATGTGAGAGAGACACACCAACTGGCTGCCACCCACACGACCCCAACTGGGGCCGGGGACAAACTGCAACTGAGGTACGTGCCCTTAGCGGGAACCGAACCCGGGACTCTGGTCTGCGGGCCAACGCTCTAACCGCTGAGCCAAACTGGCCAGGGCTATAACAGAAACTATTTCAATCATACTAATAATCACCCTCTAATTTACTTGTTTTATTAGAACTTTTTTGCTACATTAATGCTTCTCGAAATAATATTTAAAACGCAGTGTGTTTAAATGAAAGTACACTGGGTAGACGGAAACATAATAATGAAGCTTCTTAGCAGGATTATTTTCACTTCCTTATAGGAATTTCTTTTGTCTTAACTTTTATTTATTTATTTTTCTTTATTGATTTTAGAGAGAGAGGAAAGGAGAGAGAGAGAGAGAGAGAGAAAGAGAGAGAGAAACATCAATGAGAGAAAACATCGATTGGCAGCCTCCTGCATGCCCCCCACTGGAGATCAGGCCCACAACCTGGGCATGTGCCCTGACTGGGAATTGAACCGGTGACCTCTTGGTGAATGGGTCAATGCTCAACCACTGAGCCACACCGGCTGGGCTTGTTTTAACTTTTAAGACTCTGCAGACATAAGTATAAATTTATATAGTTTTCAAAAGAGGCTTGTCAAAATGATAATTTTTGTCTTGTTTCATGAGTCAAATAGGTTAGCCTATAATTACGTGGTTATTAGAGAAAGTTGGTGTTATAATATCTTAATTTCCATCTGATGACAAGACATTGACATAAAACAGTCCAACAGGGCTGTAAAAACTATTAATGGAGAAGAGCAGGAGATATTTATCTTGTTAATTCCGGCTTTGGTTGTTCCTTGGACAAGTATGCAGACATCTGAGAACTGAAAATTTTGCTTTTTTTTTATTGGGTTCAAATGACATATTATCTAAATGATAATAAAAGTTCCTTGATGTTCCTAATAAACAAACTTAAAAATATTTAATTGTAAATTATTGATCCCATGCCAAAAATCCGTCACCGGTGTATAAATTAACATGAACATATGTTAATGCATAATTCACCAGTTGCAACAGAGCTTTGTTTAAAAAAAATGATGAAAATTCATGAAAGAACCTTTCTAAATTAAGTTTCCTAATAATGAGCAACCAGAGGCATTTATAATGTGGAGTTAATACAGCTTTTGAAATGAGCTTTCCTGAGTTTTGTAGGACATTTATAAGACATCATTAAACCTCTAGATAAACAGTGTTATTACTCTGCATCACAGTTGTCTACATTTAACTACTTAATGGGAAGACATTACGAGGTCATCTGGTTCAATGTTTCCCAGCGTGTGGTCCATGAACCACCTGCATCAGATTCACCTGTGAGCTCATTAAAGCTACTCTTCATCCTGGCCTACTCCCGGGCTTTCAGAATCAAGATGTCTCATGACAGGCCTGGAAATCTGCACTTTCTCCCAAGCACCTCACATGTTTCTTATGTATCATAATGTTGAGATTCAACCATGGAGAGTCTGTAAATGACAAACTGAGGCCCAGTTCACTCAAGGTCGCCTAAAAACCAGTGGCAGATCTGGGAGTAAAATCCATTATTTCCTTACTCCTAATTCAGTGTTATTCTTCCACACTTCGGAGAAAACTAAGTAAATAAGAAAGATAAATGTATTGCACATGAGAGCAAATGATCAGTCTGCACCAATGTTACTAGAATAAATAGTTGGTGGCCACGGCTAACACATGCTTACCTTTGGCCAGATCCTAATTTCAGTACTGAAATGTGTTAACTTATTGCATCCTCACATCAAACCTCTGAGGTACGTACTATTACAATTTCCAATTTACCAATGAGAAAAGGGAGGTACAGAAAGGTCAAGTAACTTGCATCGTTATAGGATTATCACTTTCCCAGATTGGAATCAACAAGGAATACCACATCCAACCTCATCCTGGCTATCCAAACAGGATAAGAAGGCATTAATGCTTTCTTCAGGTAAAACATTATAAAATATCCCTGATCAGAATTTACCTCCACAAGACTGATCCTCTGGATAAACAAATTCCTCTTTGGACTATATGAATACACTTAATTTAATGACTGTACATTAACCTAGCTACCAGGTATTTATACTTGAGTGTGAATTTTTCCCCCCATTTAGAGTCCTGTCTTCTGACAGGTGGGTGAAATTATATGCAATGATAAAGTGTCAACTGAGATGGATTTGAAGTAGGGTTTCCAGATCTAGTCAATAAAAACTTGAAATGACCAGTTAAATTCAAAATTCTGATAAATTACAAATAATTTATCATCAGTGCATTCCAGATATTACAACATTATATTTCCTTATACTAAAAGTTGTTTATTGTTTACTCAAAATTCAAATTTAATTGAGTGGCAACCCCAGCTTGGAGAAAGAAAAAGAGAGGCTTTGGGGAGAGAGTGGTCAGATGTGGGTGGGCGTCATTAGGGAATCTGATAGACCCCACGAGCAACACGAAGACACTGCACCTGGGAAGTTCCAGCGCACAGCGGAGACCTCTCTTAACTTGGCTGTTTTGTCTAATGTTGGGTGTGTCCGGCACTGCCATAACATCTAGACCTAGACGAAATATCTGTGAAAATCGATGAGTACAATAAAAATGAGGTTGTGGAAACTGTAGGACTATGTACAAGTTGGTACTGCCACTGACCATGCAATTATTCCTATGTAGCTGAACGCCAACGCCTTAATCTTGAATATTGCCTAATGATTATTGAGTGCTTTCATGACATATTTCTTAATTTCCCAACAAATCCATCAGCTTCTTAAAATTTGAGAAATTTTACTTTACTGCACTTTACAAAGTAAGCTTGCAGAGAATATGTACTGAATAAGATCAAGGACTGAGGGTTTTATTTTATTTTTTCCCTGGTCTTGGTAGATTTTGCCTAAATTATTCATTTATTCATTAATTCCTCCAACAAATATTTATTGAGTACCACCTTAATTTTGCAATTGGCTTTGCCTGGAGAGGCACTATGAGGATAAGGGATTGGAGCTGAGCTACTAACCAGTATGAAGTTTTATTTCCCCGTTCATCAGCATAGAAGAGAAAACTGGTTTACTAATAAACAATCCATGGGCAAACCATTCACCTTTTTCAGTTTAGTTTTAAAGTCATGATAACTTCCTTAAAATAATGTAACCCAGAATCCTCTCTACCTTCCCTAAATTAACACACAGTTTATTTTATTATTTTCCACATACCACAAAATGATTAGTTAAATATCAGAGGAAAATACTAACAAATCAAGTACAGGCATACCTTGCAGATGCTATGGGATAGATTTCAGAGTGTTGTAATAAAGCAAGTATCACATTACAGCGAGTTGTAATCTTTTTGCTGGTGGAGAGTCTTGTCCTCAGTTTGTAAAAGAAGAAACAACACAACAAAAAAAATCACACCACCTGTGAAATGCAATAAAGCAAAGCACAGTAAAACACGGTATGCCTGTGTGCTTTTTGTTTTTCTCCAGACCAGAGCATCTCAGTCTGAATGTACACCTACAAGAAAGGAAAAAATGAGGAGCTCGTTTTCTAGACAAGTCTAAGTCCCTCAATAAAACTCTTGGCCTGAAATATACCAGCAATTAAAACAGAAGAAAAAACAGTATTTTTTTTCTCAAACGGTTCCTTTTGGTCTGCATACTTAAATAGAACCTGAAATCCACTTGTTAGGAAAGTATCTGGCCATTTTCTAACCTGCTCATAAGGCCAAACACTGTGTTCACAGATTTCAACCACAGCAAGAATTCTTGTGCCTGAAAACACCACCCACCAAAGCAACGAAATACAAACTACTATTGTAAGACACTTTTAAACAGCAAGTTGTAAAATAGAAAGCATATTTTGATTCCTTGATCCGAAAAATTACAAAAAAATTCTAGATTTAAAAAGTCGCCTATGTTAAAAAATGCACAGTAATAGGACAAAAACTACTTTGATCCCAACCTGCCAGACCACAATTATTATGGGAGCAAAACCACACATGAAAAGGGCTAGACCAGCAAGCAGGCTACCCACCCCCACTCTCACCCCCAAATCACGGGAGAGGTGAAAATTTTCATAAAGCATGGCCTGCCCACAACTTTCTTCTCTAGAGGCTTTATCCACCAACTCCAAAATCTCCAGAAAACTCTAGCATGAACATCACCCCATTTAGTCATCTACATTGTTTTCCACACAGCCACAAACAAAATGTATACATACTGCCTGAGAACTTTATCTTGGGAGGATGGGCAAAGGTAAAGGAGGAAACCTTTTTTAGGTAAATTAACCTAGATTTAGTGACTACAGTAGCAACCACATGTCCTGCAGGTCACAGTAAGCCTGCCGCCCAGAAATAACCAGCCATAGAAAATTTCTCCATGATGCAGAAGTCAGCGTTCAGCCTCAGAGCTTATAGAGAATCATGGAGCCATAACTTTGGAGGGCAGCATGGGGAATAATGCTTTTGAGGGTCTGGGTGCAGACCAGCTTGGGGTTACCGGCTTTGGAAGGGACCCATGGTTGACTGGTGCCTAGGTAGGCTTGGGGTGAAGTCTAAGTTAACACAAAGTAATGCAGCTCCAGGCTTTCAAATACCTCTCTGCCTCTAGGATTATCGTTTTCTTTTTGCAAACCACTGGATATTAAGTGAGTAACCTTTACTATTGAGATGCAACTGCAGGAAGAGACAGGAGAGGGGAGCATACCTACATACGACAGGCATTTTCCTCCCTGTCCTCTGGCCCGGCTCTCCTGCGTCTCCCTTTGTTCGGGCACTTCTGTCCATCACGGTTCACTGAAAGTTCTTCACCTCCAAGCAATTCCCAGTCAACTGTCAGGCAACCCCCAATTGGAATAGCAATTAGCCAGATGTCAGCCCGCCTGCCACCTCTCTCCCCAGTTCTACATTATTTAGCTGCGGCAGGATCACAGCTGAGGTGGGAGGTGGCGCCCATCAGGGCTCTACTTTTTAAACCTGCAACGAACCTGCAACAGAGCCTAAAGATTCACCACCAAGACACAAACCTAACCAAACACTCTCTCTTTCTATCCGTTTCTTCTAACATCGTTCTATTTCTTCCTGTCCGAGTTGTCCTACCCCATCACCTGCCCCGTCTCGTTCAACTTACTCACAGAGCCTCGGTAGGAAAGCTAGTGGAGGTGGTAAACTCCCACACGTATTTTCTAAAAGGCAGGATCCTTTATGCTCCTTTATCCGCGACATCTGCATATCATCATCCACTCCTGGGATCTCTTACACCTCCCGCCAGCTTCTTTTTAAACATCAATATGAGTAAAAAAAAAACAAAAAACCTTCCCTGTGCAGCAGTTCACATTTAACAAAGAGGTCTGCTCTTTGGGGCATGCAAGACCTTACTTTGTAAGCACGAGCCAGGCACGGGCAGCAGACACCTGGGAATGCTGCAGACGGAGCCTCGCAAGGCCAAGGTCGGTGCCCAGTCTGGCAAATCCATCCTGGAGCTCTTTCACGCAAGTGCATTTTTCAAAGTCATGTGGAGCAAATAAATAGGAAAGTTGTCATTCATAAAGATTTAATCACCCGAGGAGGAAACCTTTCCATATATTTTCATCTATTACCAAAAAATATAATTAGCAAGATGGGTTTTCATCCACCTACAGAACTGTTCCAACTCAGGGGGCATGAGTTGAATTCCCTGGCCTTCGCTCAGGGTCACAAAGTAATCAGTACCTCGGATGCTTACACAGGTGATTAATCTGCCTGAGAGAAAGGTAAGGCAAGAGGGGGCGACAAGCTCACAGGCAGGGCATGTAGGCATTTTCTTACATGCAGCTAAAATAAAAACACGCTGTAGGGGTCCAGTAGTTTCTCTCTCCTTTGGCTCTGTTGGCAAACATACTCAGTTAATGAATGAAGAATGGTTTTATAACTGCCAGCACTGTGCACCTTGCACATACAAGGGCAGGTAAAAAGAGAGTGAGAAAAAGTATAAATATAAATAAGTATTTATTTATATATCCTGTTGGTTCTCTTCACCTGCATTCAACGACGCCTCTTGCATTGCACAGTTGTGTTTTTATTTTTTAAGATACACTAAGGTAGCAAGATTTTATTATGATTCTTATGTCTACCCATCGCTCAGCTGGAGAATATAAGAGCAAATGGATTATTTCTCCTCCACAAATCTCCTTAACCCAAACCATTGACATTTCCATACCATGCATTTTCACACTTCTCTCCCCCTCCCTTATAAGATATGTCTCAAAGTCCCAACTCGGTTCCACCTTGCATCTGGGAAGCCTGCCCTCAACCACTCCCAGCTCAGAGCGATGCTGTGACGGGTGCAGTCACAGGCCCGGAGGGTATACACTATGTTCCATGCTCTCTCAGGCTCCTTCCCTGCCAGCCTATGGGCTCAGACCCTGAGGATGATCAGCCCCTCTTTGTATTGTTGTATATTAATAGATTGCTTTCTATTTCTAGGACATTACTTTTATCACTTTTCAACTGGAAGAGTCAAGAATTTATTAAGGCAATCAATGTCAGACTTTGAGCAACACCACAATCTGAAATGAGAACAAATGGAGAATACAAGAAAGTTTACAGCAGCACTATTCATAATAGCCAAGAAATAAAGGAAGGAAGGAAGGTCCATCAACAATTAAACAAATTGTGGTATAGTAATTTAAAGGAATACTAACTACTCAGCAATGAGGATGAATGCACTACAACCCCCGTCAACAACATGGATGAAGCCGGACACAAAATACTATGTACTGTATGACTCTGTTGAAGTCATTCCATAGAGGCAAGTCCCCAAAGCGGCATTCTAATGTATGGTGTCAGAAGTCAGGACAATGGCTCTCCATGGAATGAAGTTAGAAAGGGGGCGCGAAGGGGCTCTCCATGTGCTAGTGATGTTCTATATCTGGATCTGGGGGCAGGATGCAGCAGCACATTCTTTTTGAAACGTCATTAAGCTGTTTACTCATGACATCTGCACTTCCTATGTGCTATACTTCAATAAAACATTCACATTGAAAAAAGGAGAGGGATGCATTTGACTAAGGAGCTACAGCCTGGCACATACTGGGTACTCAGTACATGATGGGAGTAAATGTTCTTCATTGCTAGGAAGTTTTAAAGTAACTGACACCTGGGTTCAGGGGTCACCTATTGAATGACACTTGGCCTATTTAAATATTTACCTATTAGAAATAAAGCCGCTATGAAAATTTGTGTACAGGTTTTTTTGTTTTTGTGAGCATGAGTGTTCATTCCCCAGGGATGGATGCAGGCGTGCCTTTGTGGGGTTGTATGGTATTTGACTGTGTATGAGATGCGATTTCCCTATATCCTCATCAGCATTTGGAGTCGTCACCACATGTCATCATAGTCTTGCTGATATGGATGCACTGTGATCACATCGTGGTTTCAACTCGCATTTCCTCTGTGGTTAATAATGTTGAACATCTTTTATGTTCTGATTTGCCATCTGTATATCCTCTTCAGTGAAAAGTCTGTTTATGGCATTTGCCCATTTTCTAGCTGATGAACAAATATTTTAACAAATATTTTATTATTGTTAATTTTGAGAGTCCTTATTTAGCCTAGGTCCTTTTATAGAGATGTTGCCTGAAAATATTTTCTCTCATTCTGGAGCTTCCTTTCAACCTCTTCAAGAGCCGTTCAGAGCAAACATTTCTAACTCTGGAAAGGCCCGATTTATCCATTTTTCCTTTAATTTTGCTGTAAATGAACTCTGCCTATCCCAAGATCTCAAAGATTTTATCATGTTTCTAAAACATTTTTTAGTTTTACAATTTACATGTAAGTGTATGACCTATTTTGAGTTTATTTTTGTGTAAGATGTAACATTTAGGTAGAGGTGTGTTTTTCTGGTTTTTGTTTGTTTGTTTGTTTGTTTGTTTGTTTGTTTACCTATGGGTGCACAATGTTCCAGCACTGTTTGTTACAAAGGCTGTCTTTCTTTCATTGAATGGGTTTGGCACCTTTGTCAAAAATTGGTTGAGCATATTTATGTGAGTTTACTTCTTGGTCCTCGATTCCTTTCTCTTGTTCTGTCTGCCCTTCTGCTGACACTGTTTTGACTGAGTATCTTTACATGTAAGTTCATGAGCAATATTGGTCTGTAATTTTCATTTTATTTCTTTTTTTTTCATTCCATTTGTCTGGTATTGATATTAGGGTAACACTGGCCTCATAAAATGAGTAGTAAATGTTCTCTCCTCTTCTGTTTTCTGGCGGAGGTTGTTGTTTGGTTGTATGTTTTTATAATATATTAGTACATGTTAAGTATACATAGATTGAGATTTATGTGCAAACATTTTCACTAATGAGGTGCAGGCTCACCAAAGTTTTAGGACTATATAGAGCAACATTCTATTTATTTTTAATCAAATCACTTATTTTATATAATTTTATTCTTCTTCCCAGTTGAGTGATAATGACAAATTACATTTGTATTTCTCTTCTCGTGCCCTAAAAATTTGAGAGGCATATGGAAAATTATACTGAATTGATAACATACTCATTTGATAATAAGGAACAGACTTGGGGGGGTACAAATCCACATTTTAAGGAAACAAATCAATAGTCTCATGCTGATAAATAAAACAAATCACATTTTCAAGTTGCTAACTCAGTGGTTGTCAAGTGGGGCAACAAAATGTGATCTGGCCCTAAACAGCAACAATGGGGAGGTTGAAACTGGCTTATGTAATACTGAATCCTCAATACATTCTAAGATATGACTTCCTATGGAGAAAGGTAAAGTCATATTTTGGAATTTATGAAATATTTATACACATTTACATGTATGTGTGTGTGTTTGTGTGTGTGTGAACACACATAGCTTTATTAAAAATAAATGAACACCCTACGTTGTTATGAAAAGAGTTCAACTCTGATGAAAATTTTCCTCAAGGTATTAAACAATGTTTTTAAACTCTGGACTATCTTGTGGAAGTAAGCAGTTAGTCTGAGAAATCCAAAAAGAAATAAAGCAATAGGAACAAGTGATACCCACAGATTGTAAAAGGCAAAATACTGTGAAAAAATACAGTGTGATGAAATCACATCTTTGAGGTTACTTCTTGCCATACTGACCTTCAGCACCTCTCTGTTCAACAAAATAAAACAAACCTCAAGGGACTTTTGTGGACATTTGTAGAACTGAGAAGTTAACAGGGAACCAAGGATCACAGGGTCCATCAGTGATTTCCTGTAGAGTCCAAAGACCTGAATACCATGGAGCACAGAGGAACAGCCCCAGTTATAAAATCAGAAGTACCTGATTTTGGTTCTGATACTCACTTATTAGTTGTGAATCATGTTCTTCATCTATAATCAAATGTATTACAACATACAACAAATAACATTTCAAAGCATACCTACCTTGTAGTGGGAAAAGAAATACTTATTTCACAAGTTTATTTGAAGAATAAATAACAACACTATAACAGCATGGTTATAAGCCAGGAACCATCAGAAGAGCTTTACACAGATACTGACTCATGCAGTCGTTTGAAGTAGATATTTGTATGAACCCCATCTGAGAGAGGAAGAAACCGAATCACGAGTGATTTAAGTTATAGACCACACTGCCTATCAGTGGTGGATCCAGGATGGAAATCCAGGGTGTTTTGCTCTGAGTCTAGGAAACTACATTGCCAAACAAAAGCAAAAGTAAGCTATCGTATGATGAGCCTTCTTAGTAAAACAAACAAAACAACTAAACCACCCATTACTGTCCCTTTTTTCCAAGGTACTATCACTTATTCCTTGGGTAACTGTAATAGCTTCTTAACCGAATTTCTTATTTCCATCTTGTTCCACCTACAGTCTTTGAACCCAGAGCAGCAAGAATGGTCTTTGACATCAAGCTACTCTTCTGGCCAAACCCAGCAATGCCTTCTCATTAGCTTTACAAAAACCATAGAAAATTCTTACCAGGCCCACAGGATCAATATTTTCTACTGTTGGCTCCCTCTCCATTCCTATCTACCATCTTAATTTCTTCACTGCACTCTGGCCACACAGTCCTTCCTGCTAGTTCTTGAATGAACCAAAATATTCCTATTTCAGAGTCTTGACACTTTTTTATTTCCCTCACACCGAGTAGTCTCTGTTTCCAGATACTTCATTTAAAAGATGTCAAGGCCTAAGAAGGGGTTCAATGGGGAAAAAGGGGGGACATCTGTAATACTTTCAACAATAAAACAAACAAACAAAAATAAAATAAAAATAAAATATGTCAAGACCTGGAGTGGGGCAGGGGCCAGGTGGAGGAGGGCAAAGGGGAGAAAGTGGAGGATATCTATAATACTGTCAACAATAAAAATAAATTTAAAAAATATATAAAAAGATGTCATCCCTGACCACCTCATTCAAAACACTGCCCATCTCTATCCCTTTCTAATGCTTTATTACTTTTCATAGCTTTTGTCATTCTTTGATGCTGCACTATGTATTTGCCTGTTTATTATCTATACCCTTCACTAGAATGGGAGCTCCATAAGGACCGGGCCTCTGTCTATGGGATTCACCACTAAATCCTCAATGCCTACAATTTCGCCTGGCACATAGTAGGTGCTCAATAAATACAACAATAAATTCAGAATGCATAATACAATTTTGAAAAATCTAATAGAAAAACAGACATATCAAATTTTAATTAAAATTTAAAATCCAAAGCTATTTCCTTATGGCCTGAAAACTAGATAAATGAGCAAAGACAGTAGTACATCAGTGGGAGAGAAGTTAAAAGTAGTTGCCCTGGGTTCTGAACAGCCCTTCTATTAATATATAATCATGTGATTACATGGAAGAGGAAGGCAGGCAGGAAGTAATGGCCAGATTTGGTAGTGCCCTTAAGAGGAGATCATTCCCTCAGTAAAAAGCAACAGCAAATGAAGACGGGCCGGTGAAGGGCTGGGCCGAGGAATGGCAGACGCAGATACACAAGGCGGACATCAAGTAACCAAATAATGAGCTAGCCCGGCACATCCACCGCGGGGATGGTGAGCCCTGAGCCCCGTACCCATTGCTTATTATTCTCGTGATCTTGGCCACGGTCACCAGCTTATTTAGGGTGAAGTAAAAGTCATGACTTACACGTCCTTGTCGTCCGAGTGGCCAGCCTTGTCAAACGGGAGCTTTCTTTGATATTCAGTTTCATGAAAAGCAGTTTTACACATGATAGAAACACACGGAACAACAAAAAGGAAACCTGCCACCCCCTTCCACGGCTTCATGAAACTTTTCGAGGAATTCACGTGAGTGTGCAGACAGGAAAGACAGCGTGTTGGTGTGGGAAAGCCAGCCCTAAGCAGAATCTTCGTGTTCTGGTCCAATCACATTTCTGATTCGTTCTAATGCTTTAAATAAGTCGTGTAACCTCTGCCAGCCCAGCTTGCTCATCTGTGAGATACAAGTGATGGACCAGGTGAGCTCTGAAGCAGAGGCCCAGCCTTGGTTCTGCCGACACTCGGGGCTGGGTGACTTCGTACAGAGGGAGCTGCGGTGTGCATCACAGGAGGTTTCGCGGTAATGCTGGCCTCTACCTACCCATTGGATGCCAGCAGCCTCCCCTGACTTCCAGGTCCTGACTCAAAAATATCTGCAGACAATGTTAACGTCCCCTGGGGAGTAATCCCCCCCCAAAAAAACCATTGCTTTACGCTTCTGGCATATTTTTTCTCTTTCCACATTAAAACGTTGTGTGCTCCAAATGAGAAAATCATTTTACTCCCTTCTTTCAAATGACTTCACAGAGCCTCCATCTGTATTTTTTCTCCATAAAATTACACTATGAAGTCTGTTTCTGAATTTCCTTGTTAAAGCCCTGGTCTGTTGTAGTCACCTTGGGAAATTTGGAAACAAATCGGTTGCTTACGATTCGCCCTACAGCTGGGTGAGGGAAGGAAATGTTGCCATTTTTGTGCCGTGGTTGCCACCAAAGGAAGCCGTCTTCCCTCTTCTAGCCTCTTTTGTCACCTGTAAATTTGCTAAATAGGCACATTGCATTGATGAATCTCGCAGGGATCATTTGAGGTCAAAATAGAATTAACCACACAGAAAGATACAATAAGTGATTATCTCTGTGGGGCACCTTCAGAGTTTCTGGGCAGAGCCTATCCTGCTCAAAAGTAGTATTCTAGGGTAGACTGATGGCATTTCTCCTAGAGTATATTCCCCACGATAAGGTCACAAAATGATGTTTCACAAAAAAAGATCTAGGAACTGAACTCCATGGCATCAACTGTTCCAGCGAGAGGCTTCCTCAGCTCACCCTGCCCAGCTCAAGAAGGAAGACAGAGTCAAAATTAGGAATTAGTGGGAATAAGGACACCACAGTGCCTGGGGTGATGGACTTGGGAGGCTTCTGCAGGAGGCTACCTGGGCATTAAAGTAGCGAGGTCTAAGGAGCAGACCCGTGTCAGTCTAGCCTGAATCAACTAGGTCAGGCAAGGAAAGCAGAGTTGTGGGGGAATCCACTGTCTATTCCACAGAGGAGACAGGCAGGCTGTCACACACAGGCCTTGTTATGTCACTGATATGTTACCATACTGACATTGACATCTATGAGGACTTGGGATCTAGGGAAGTGGGCAAGTTTCCGCCATCAAGAAGCGTGCATACACTCTAAACGGCAGGCCACATTTGAATAGGGGCGTCTGTCTCAGAAGAGGGCTGGGTTATAAGACAGACTGTGCCAAAAGACCCCAAAGCGGGCCCAAGGGCAGAGTGCTGTCACACAGGCTAGCTACCCTAGAGGAGGGCAATCTGTTTCATCTCCGAGGATGTAAGATCCCCCAGGTCGTATTGCCTTCCAGGTAACTTGGAGAAACATAAGGCCACAAGACCCTAAGTCAAAGAAAATCCCTTTGGGGGAATGGGCTCAGGCTAGTGACAGTCAAGGAGGACAGAAGCAAAACCTGGGGTGAACCAGTGGTTGTAGTACATACGTTTATGTGGACATGAGGTTCTGGAAGAGATGGAAGAAGTGAGAATAATAGACTAGGGGCTGACATCATTCTAAAAAAGTTAGGGAGAGCTTCCCAAGCAGCCCTAACTTTTGTGAATAAACTTAGCATAGGCTTATCTAAAATACTTCTTTATTCATTTTTCTAATCACTTAAATCAAGTCATACTCAGACTAACTCTATTCGATAGAAATATAATATATAATATATAACATAAGCCACAGATGTAATTTTAAATTTTGAAGTTGCTGCATTAAAAAAGTAAAACAAAAAAGTGAAATCATTTTTCATAATCTATTTTATTTAAATCAATGTATCTAAAATATTATTAGATCAACATGTATCAATATTTTAAAATATTAATAAGCTATTTTACTAATATCTCATTACTAGGGGAATTTTTCTCGTACCAATACATGTTTCACATTTACAGCACATGTCAATTCAGATGCTAAATTTTCATTGGAGACACTTCATCTGTATTTAGATTTGAAAAAATTTACAGTTGAAAAAGTAGATTCACATACTCAAGTGGTCCAAATATACTTCAAATTTTCCAATAACTGAATAAGTATTCACTTTTAAATTAAAATTAATTGAAATTAAATATTAGTTTCTTAGTCACCAGTCACATTTCAAGTGCTCAATAGCCACATATGGCCAGTGGCTACTGGCTGGACAATGGGATTAGACTATGTCTCTGCTTAAGTAACACATTTAAGCATTTCATGATTCATTGTGTAGAATAGCATCTTATTTGTTCAAAAATCTCTCATTTCAAACTTCAAGGAGAAATTCTGTGTACTAGTATTCTACAATTAGGTAATTTTCCCCTCTTTATGAATACTTTCAAAGTTTTTGATTATATCACTTCTGAGTCTAAACATTTCCTGAATATAAAGCCCCCAATCTTTTAAAGTCAATTTCCTTTTGAAATCACCTAATACCCCTAATCAACTGAGTTACTACTCTCTGGACGTTCTCCAGCTTTTTTCATATATTAGGGGGACCGGAAAGTAATGTCGTTTCTGCACATTTCGATTTTTGGTTGTCATTTATCAGCTCATTGTGTACTTCAAAATCGTGCCAAAGATATTTTAAGGTTAAAGTGACTTGTTTACTCATAAATAATTAAATCTTAAATTTTTTTTTTGCAATTTATAGTGAAATGGCCAGCCAAATACCAAAAGAGGTACATATCCGGCATTATATGCTTTTTGAGTTTCACAAGGGTAGTAATGCAACAGTTGCTACCAAAAACATTTGTGATGTTTATCCAAGTGCATTAGACGTTCGTAAATGCCAAAGGTGGTTTTCTAAGTTCAAATCCGGTAATTTTGATCTTTCTGACTCGTATCGATCAGGAAGACCAACAACTTTAGACAATGACATGTTAAGGGTGGAAGTGGAAGCAAATCCGTGTCAGACAATTGAGGAACTGTCAAACACTCTTAACCAACCTTGGTCGACCATCCAAGAACATTTGCAGCAGATTGGTAAAGTAAGCAGAGCAGGTGTTTGGGTCCCGCATAATCTGTCTGAAGGAAACAAAGCTAACCGGTCCACCACATGCAACTTATTGCTTCAGCAGCACAATGCAGAAACGTTTTTTGATCACTTGATCACTGGAGATGAAAGATGGGTCCTCTATGATAATCCAAAATGCAAAAGACAGTGGCTCTCTCCGAATGAATCACCACGAAGTACAGCTAAGCCCGGTTTATACCCCCAAAATGCACTTTTGTGTGTTTGGTGGAATATTTGCGGAGTAGTTCATTTTGAAGTGCTGAAACCTGGACAAACTGAATGCAGACCTTTACTGTGAACAATTGGATCGAGCAAATCAATCTTTAATTGAAAAGTGCCCAGCGATTGTCACCAGAAAAGGTGTTATTCTGCAACAAGATAATGCAAGACGGCACTGCCCAAGACGAACCCTGGAAAAAATTAATGAATTGGGGTGGGAGGTATGCCTCACCCACCATACTCGCCTGATATTGCACCATCGGATTTCCATTTATTCCGATCACTACAACATTTTCTAAGTGGCAAAAAATTTGAAAATTTGGATGATGTCCAAAATGCCATCTCCAGATATTTTGCTCAAAAACCAATTGATTTTTATCGATCTGGCATTGAAAATTTGCACACTAGATGGCAAAAGGTTGTTGATAACTAGGGTGATTACATCATTGATTAAAAATAAAAACTTGTTAAAAATTTATCCGTTTGAATTAATGTCGTAAAAACGACATTACTTTCCGGTCCACCTAATATTTCATTTGTGTCAGTGATCAAATCTGAAAATAATATTTTAAGCGTGGTCCAACATTTCTTTAATATAAAGGTGTGCTCTGTAATCTAAAATTGTAAATATCTAAAGAAAGGTTTTTCTTTTTCTTCAAATAGACTGAAATACTGAATTTTCTCAGAGAGCAATAAGCTTTAAAAGAAAATTAGGTGTATTTGTATTAACGATACAATTTATAAAGGTGGTTCCCTATTTTACATAAAACATTTCACTACAGGAAAACAAGAAAACTTCAAATGTGATGCACTGCTAGTAGGTGAGGCATTGTTCTAAGAAGAACAAAACACAACAGGAAACCAGTCACCCTCCTTCTCTAAACTAAGAGGACCGTTTAAAAATACTGCCTGCATAGATTAGGATGAAATAAGTATTTTATTTTATTTTATTTTATTTTATTTTGTTTTATTTTTTTATCCTCACCTGAGGACATTTTTTTCATTTTTTGTTCAGATAGAGTGGGAGGGAGAGAGAGGAAGAGAGAGAGAGAGAGAGAGAGAGAGAGAGAGAAAGAGAGAGAGAGAGAAACATCCACGTGAAAGGGACACGTCGAGTGGCTGCCACCCGCACAACCAACCAGGGCCGGGGACAAACTGCAACCAAGGTACATGCCCTTAGCGGGAACCGAACCCAGGTCTCTCTGTACCGCAGGCCAACGCTCTAACCGCTGAGCCAAACCGGCCAGGGCTATTTTATTTTCTAATAGGGAAGACAGACCCCCAAAAAAAGAGAAAAAGAAAAAGTGCTTTGATATCAAAGATGCTCTGAGGATTCCATTATCTCTAGAAACAGAACAGATTTTAATCTACTCGAGAGAGTAAAGGTCTATCTAGGACACACTGCTGGACAAAAGGCATCCTTGCTGGGCCAGGTGCACTGTTGTGTTGTGCCCTTTGCTGGGGACATACGGCAGATAATACTTCCTATTGCCACTAGCTTAGTTTACAGTTTGGCAACTGATGGATCAAGTATTGAATTCAGCAAGTGACACCAATGTCTCACTGGAAGGTTTTGTGTGTGTGTGTGTGTGTGTGTGTGTGTGTGTGTGTGTGTGTTTATAGGACTAACTATCTCTGATTTAGCTTTGGCCACTATCCTATTCAATCTCTTATCTATGATTCACACATTAAGAATGCAAATGCTAAATATGTCCCTGATCAAAATCATTTTACACCAACCTTCTGGGCAATCATTCCTATACTAATATACTTACAAGCATTGCATTAAATATTTGACTCTGAGAAATTTGAAATGATTAGAAAAATAACATATCAGTGCTATTCACCAAACTTTGATTCATTTGACAGAAATTAATTAGTTCAACCTGATTGGCTCACTTTAATAATAACAATTAGAGGGAGCTAAATAAAGCCCAACAGAGCAAGTCTCCTAGAAAAGGATATGTGATTCCTACTAGGCTATAAAGGATTAGCATCTTATCTCAAGGAAACAAGCAGACTTGGGGTGTATTAGTCTTTTTAACTACTTGGTGTCCATTTTGCATCATGCAATAGATTATCTTTGAATTGATTCCAAAGCTCTCTTTTAGCAGTTCTTTATATATCCACCTCCTTCTCTTTAGTCGATATAATCTATCACCAATTTGAATTTCAAATGCAATTATCTAAAATATCAATGATACACTTATAACTGTCACTTTAAATTTCCCCTAAACTTTATTATTAATAATTTTTCAAAAATTTTCCTGAAATGAAGAAATAATTATATCTATGTCTAGCACTGACAGTAGAGCTAAAAAATGGCAATATCCAGTAATTATGGTTTCATTAATAGCAATGCTGAATAATCTATACCTTGGTAAGAAAGACACTGTTTCTTTCTGGAGTGTGGGCAAGAATTTATAGACTTGAATGCAGATTTTTTTTTAATCACATAACATTAACCATACCAATTAATATTGAAGTATTATGGACAAACAACTTTGGCTTAATATATTTTAATATAATAAAATAGATATTGTTTTAATTGTCCTGAGAACATACAGCCAGAATCTACTACAAAGTCAATGTTCATAATACAAACTAACCATTTCGCATGGGTATGCATTTTAAGGGTTGTATGAATGCCTTATATTTAGTATTATATTCCATACAGTTAAACCCTATTACAACATAAATCATGTTTATATGGCTTTGTATGTTCCACAGGTCAACCTCAAACAGTTTTTAAAAATTTTGAAGATTATAGATCTTATTCATTAAATAAAGGCTTTTCTATTGAATCATGGGCATTAAAAAGGTATTCCATTATAGCAGAATATTTCTAAATTTTAGCATTATTAATTAGTCCTAAAAAATGTGTTGCCTAGTCTAGAATTATGTAAAATAATTCATCCACCAAATTATAGAAAATCAAAATTCTAGCTGAAAAACAAAGGGGAAAACAAACATTATCCTAATACTTCCTATGGGAATTTGGTATTGCAAGGGTAATAAATGATGGCACTATTATCACATTAATAATTTTTCACTTTTTTTTTTTAGCCTTGGCAGTCTGCTCTGTTAACATGGTAACGTGTAAATGTGTTTCCTCACCACCAAAAGAACTATTTCAATAAAATTGGCAGATTTTAATAAATGACCTTTTTAGTACAACTGGTATACAGTAGCAAGTATTTCAAAAATATCAAAACTGTTTCAGAATTTCTTTGGAAAAAAAATGACATTTTGGCAGCATCAGGTGTGCCCAAGAGGAGTGGCCATCCTTCCAATTTCCATTTCATTATTTTTAAGATTTGAATTTTTAAACATAAATCCTTCCCATGACAACTGATGTGTCTGCAATACAGACAAAATAGAAGTCTTGTACATCTTCTTCTTTCAGGGTGAACTCAATTCTATGATGGATTAGGACAGGGAAAAGGGCAAACTCTACCAACTTTTTAAACAATCATAATACCAGCTATTAAATAATCTAAATTTTTACTGATATTCTATGTATAAAACTTCCTTCATGTCCATTGGTGAAGATTTAATCTTTTCTTTAAATACATATTTTCTTCTAAAACTAAATGTATTGAAGAAGAATAAAAGCCTGTAGGACAAGATCTGTGTTGGAATACTGTCTAATCCTACAGCCCTGTGAAATGGGCAACTCCTTTACATTTCTCTCTGTCTCAGTTTACCTATGAGTAAAATTGTAGAGATAAGTTACCTTCCTCAACTCATGGTGTTTTCTAAAAATTAAATTAGACATGAATATTATTTGAAAAGCATATAGCATTAGGTGAAGTTATGTTAAAATATGTAAAGCTTTGTGCTTTTGGTTTAACTTATCTGTTTACTGAGGGCCAATGCTGCACAGTCCTTTGTATGTTAGGGGCTGGAGGAGTAACAAAAGGTGAAGGGACTTGCTTCCTGCTTCCTCTGGGAATTCAGAATGGTGGTGGAACACTACAATGAAGTTCTAGCCAGCCCCTGGTTACCCAGTGAGTCCCCTGCCATCTCAGCCTTGTCTAATAAGTTCTGTTACTTTACTCATCTCATTTTACAATGCTCTGATTTTTCCCCACACATACTGCTAGATGCAAGGTCTCCCTTTAGAACCAAAGAATAAAGTAAAATTCTTGGCTTTGATGGAGGGGAGGAGCGTGGTCCAGATATAGGCAGTTTAGTAAAATAAATGATCCAGACTGCCCAGCAATCATCTCCCCTCTTCTGCCTCTGAACATACTTGGCAAAGATCCTTTGAACTTGAGGTAGGAAGAGGATGGAAAGAGAAAAGATTTAAGAGAGGAGAACAAGAAAATTAGATCTCAGAGACTGAAAGGGGTTACAGATGTCTACATGAAGGAGTGAGAAAAGCCAAGAACAGATGGACAGATGGTCATCTCAGCAGACCACATATGAGTGGGTTTATTTTCGGACTCTCTATTCTGCTCCATTGATCTATATGTTTGTTTTTATGCCAATACCATAGTATTTTGATTCCTATAGCTTTGTAGTATAGTTTGAAATCAAGGCATGCAATGACTCCAGCTTTATTATTCTTTCTCAAGGTTGCTTTGCTATTCAGGGTCTTTTGTAGTTACATACAAATGTTAGGATTGTTTCTTCTACTTCTGTAAAAAATGCTATTGGAATTTTGATAGGGATTGCAGTGAGTCTGTAGATTGCTTTGGGTAATATGAACATTTTTACAATATTAGGGCATGCATTGTTATATCAGCAACATAACACACATGTAAAAAGATGACTCTGGCCCAGCCAGTGTGGCTCAGTGGATTGAGCATTGTCTCATGGACTGAGAGATCCTGGTTTGATTTCCAGTCAGGGCACATGCCTGGATTTCAGGCTTGATCCCCAGTAAGAGGCATGCAGGAGGGAGCCGATTGATGTTTCTCTCTCACATTGATGTTTCTATCTCTCTCTTCCTCTCTCTCTCTCTAAAAAAAAAATCAATAAAAATATTTTTAAAAAATAATAATTTATCGCCCTGGCCAGTCTGGCTCAGCGGTTAGAGCATCGGCCTGCGGACCAGAGAGGCCCGGGTTCGGTTCCTGCTAAGGGCATGTACCTCGGTTGCGGTTTGTCCCCGGCCCTGGTTGGGGTCGTGTGGGTGGCAGTCACTCAATGTGTCTCTCTCACATCGATGTTTCTCTCTCTCTCTTCCTCCCCCTCTCCCTCCTGCTCTATCTGAAGATAGATGCAAGAGGTGTCCTCGGGTGAGGATTTAAAAAATAAAAATAAAAAAAATAATAATTTATATATAAAAAAAGAAAGTGACTCTGAGTTCCAACTTGCCTAAAACATGTGCAGTCCAATGACCTTTCATTCTCAAAAGTGTTCTAGTTTAGATGCTGAATTATACAGTCATTCAACCTAGTTCCTATTATTTTCATTGTTTTACATATGGAATATTTCACTTTGGTATCAAATAGACACTGATATGCTGCTATAGATGTTTATGTTAAAAGAAAAAAAGAAAGAAAAAATAAGAGAATAAAAGGTATTCCTCTCCAATTTGATTTGGCTTTTCAACCCCTTCAGGTGAAATAGATCCTTTACATTAGTTTATTTTCCTGAATCAAAGTCCCAAGTGGCAATCATACGACAAATGTATGACAAAGGCAAACATTTAGCAGGGCAGCACAAACTAAAGAATGCAAATAGGAGGAACTGCAAAAATAATTGTTTTGGACTATCTGGAAATTCTCCCAGAATGTCACTGAATTCACTTCCCCATCCGATTCTGAATGTCAAATATATACAGCATAAACTCCTGCCTCGGGGCTTTTAGAATATCCTGGAAGAATTATGTAGGCTCCTGACTTGTGCTGTGTAGGCAGAAACATAGACTTTGCATGTGACAGGGCAATAAAGCAAGTATTTGTCAGCTTCCAAATTGGAACCAACAATGAACTGGCTATTTGCAACACTGCTATTTCTCCAGGCATGATGCAAACATCCTTTACTCCTGGATAACGAATGGAAGGACCGATTCTGGAAGTACAGTGGCCCAGTGTATTTTCTCATAAAAACCCTCCTAACAGACAAGGGTATCTCCTACCTCCACTCCTTGAAGACTACACACTTGCAAAATTACAAAATTATTAAAACAGTGTCTGTAATCAAGGAGTTTTCATGATACATAGCTCCGTGGGAAAGGGTGGCAGGGATGGACGCCCACAACAAGGAAATAAAAATGGTTAAGATGTTCTTATTTATATCTCACAGTCTTTGAAATATATTCAATATTCTTGTTCCAACAGATGTGAGTTAAACACTTTCTCCTTCTTTGTTTTCGCTGATATTTCTTTTCTGGATTATGATTTCTTTAATTCTAACTTGCCAAAATAAAAAGTCTTAGAACTAAGTTATCCACCAGAATGTCTATAAAACACACCACTGCACAACGCTGAGTATAAAAATCAAGTTCCTGAGATGCTGTATCCTCTAAACATACATGAAAATGCACAGCTGTGAGTCAGGATCTCAGGGCTTCCCCTATTAAGAACTTTTGTTTAGCCATTCACTTTTTTAAAAAATATGTTTTTATTGATTTTTTAGAGAGAGTGTGGAAGAGAGAGATAGAAACATCGATGTGAGAGAGAAACATCAATCAGTTGCCTCCTGCACGCCTCCTACTGGGGATCGCGCCCCCAACTCGGGCATGTGCCCTGACCGAGAATCGAACCAGGACCTATCAGTCCATGGGATGATGCTCAATCCACTGAGCCACACCTAGCCATTAACACTTTTACTCCAAGAATCAGTAGATGCTCAGGTAATTTTTAATGCCCCTTCCTTTTTTACAAACTGTGGGCCTTGAGAGACATCATTTACCTCTGATTTTAATTACATCATCCAGATAATCAAGGCAACCTAGACTGCCCAAAGACAAAGAGGAACTATGCATGAATGAGCTGGCCCATGGTCGATGAACGCTGATTAGTCTGTTCTCCATCATATGCTCTAGAAGAAGAAGCTATTTATAACTTTACCTTAAGCACCAACTAATTAGGAGAAATATCCACCCAGAAACTTTGATAGCAACAACTTACAGAGAAAAGAAAAGGGGACCTCAGACATGACAGGCATGGGTTTAAATGCGAGTCCTCTTTTCTCCGGAGGCATTCATGCTACTTCCACTCGCTGTGACTCAGTTTCTCAGCAGTAAACAGTCAGCTGCAATCCTCAAGAATCCTCCTAACACTGAAACTTGATGATTACATCTGCTCTCCCTTTCCCCAGTGACAGTTCAGAAGACCGAAATGCGACTCGATGGCTGTTCTCTTTTCTCACATTACCTTTTGTGGCACAAACTTCTGCTTGAGAGAGACAACAAAAAGGCACTCAGTTATGTGTGAGGCATGCAGATGAGGTGTGCTTAGAAGTTCACGCTTGAAACTGGGGAAGAGAAAGTGATTGTATTTGGGGGACTGCAGGAAATTGCTTCTGGCATATCATTTGTTTCACAATTTACTATACTCCAATTCTTGGCCAGATACCTGCTCCATCTTTAATAAAAGTGTCCTGAGAGTCTTTAGGAGTAAGTGTGCTGCTGCTTATCATTTCAGCAATCATGTGCAAACCCACGAGCTGGGCTGAACAGGAACCGACGAATAAAATCTCCAATACAAATTAGCAATGTGCAAGGATTTCAAATAAAGATGCTCTCAGAGATGACTTTTTTCTCCTTCCTTTCAATGTTACACTGTTATTTGGTCATTTCTGTGACATGTTAGAACCAATGTGTATCAGCATACTTATATGGCTCCTACTTTGAATATTTGATAACCATCACAAATTATTGATCATCTGCTATGGGCATGTGTCAATGACTGCAAGTGCTTTGTACACATTGCTTAATGCTTTCGGCTCCTTAGGAAAATACATACTTTAGCCCCATCTCACAGGTGAGAACATTAAGGATCAAAAAGGCTGTCACCTGTGTAAGATCACACACCTCAGAGCTGCTCCAACCTTCTCTCGTTATAGCTGGGTCAAAAAAAAAAAAAATTGCAATCATTTTACTAGAACTCAAGTATTAAAGAAATGATATTCATGCTAATGTATAATGATTTAAATGACACAAGTTAATTTTGGATAGAAAATTGTTTTCATTTCAAGGTTTTTTTCAAGGAAAGGCAAGGTAGGGAGAATATATCCAAGAAAGTGATCTGGGGGCTAAAGAATGCATAGTTATTAGCACAAAAATAATTTCACAAGAAAGGACGCTTGTCTAGCATGGCTGGAAACAAGTATTACAATGGTTCTAATAGTTTCTTTTTTATTTATTCTAAATTAAATCCCACAGGGCTGCCTGCTTCCCCACATGATAAATCTGGAATGAATGAAATATCAAGAGGTGAGGGCAGTGAAGACAGGGGACTCAATGGGGAAAAAGGAAGGACATCTGGCCGGTTTGGCTCAGTGGTTAGAGTGTCGGCCCGAGGACCAATGAGTCGCGGGTTTGATTCCAGTCAAGGGCAGTTCGTCCCTGGTCCTGGTCAGGGTCGTGCGGGAGGCAACCAGTTGATGTGTCCGTCTCACGTCAATGTTTCTCTCTCTCTTCCTCTCTCTCCCTCCCTTCCACTCTATCTGAAGCTAAATAGAAAAATATCCTTGAGTGAGGATTAAAAATAAATAAAAAATAAAGATAAATTAAATCTTAAGGAAAAAAAAAAAGAGGTGAATTCCTCCCTAAGAGAGCATTCCTTCAGATTGCTAATACATGGCTTCTACTCAAAGCATTTTTGTTCTGCATCTTCATTTGCCTTTAATGAATTCTTTGTGGGTCCTTGTACTCCTGGCTGGATGCTACATTGTTTGCAGACATTTTTCAAGAGCCCACCTCCAGCAGGAAATGCAGGGTACGGCCACTTTGTGGTGAATGTTTGTTACATGCCAAGAACACCTGTGCCCTGTCACCTGCATTCTCCTTGGTGTGAGCAGAAAACCTAGTGACAATTGTTTCCAGAAGGGCACCTCATGCCTAAAGTCATATGGAATCAGGGACCCTAACACCAGCTGAAGATATTGAGGAAATAAAAAGGTGCAGGCAGGGAAAGCTGTTAATTCATGTCCATTTCAGCCAAAAGCCAGCAAAGCAGATGAGATATATAGGGTTTATGCCTAAGTCATTCACTCTTCCCTCAGGCTTTAAATTGTGACTGTGACATAGATAACCAGTGAGAATGATTTGTGGGGACTTTACACGAGTCCCCATCTGTTTGCACCATGATCCACTAATGCAAACATTTCCAAAGCAAGGGAGAGAAGCTCTGTCTTGGGAGTCATTAAAAAGAGACAGGGCAAAACACTAGAAAATCTACAGCAGGAAACAATACAGAATGGCCCCCCAGAGAATCAACTCACTGTGACCTAATATTTAAGATTGATAGCCGACAATGTTAGAACATTAATAGTAAATAAAATGCACTGAAAGGTCTTTGTTAAGCAAGGACCTTGTGTTAATGATGGCTGCCAAATAGGTATCTGACAAAGAGAGGAATGCAGAAAAGGAGAAAGAACACTTCATCAGAAGACCAGGGAATGCGGTAGCTGGTCTTCTTATTACATCAGAAAAGGAGGTGAAGTGGTAAAGGTTACACACTTCAGACCTTCACTAGAGTCAAGTCCCTTCCATGTGCCAGATACCACAGAGCACTGGCTCTTCAAAATGAGCCTCTAATGATTAGTCCTAATCCCTCCACAGAGAAGATGATGTACCTTCACATCTCTGCCCCGGTGGTGGAGATAAGGAAATAGACCAAAAGAATGCTTGGGAAACCTGAAATCACTTGAGTGACCTTCTTAAGCAGGAAATATCAGGTTGTGCCATTTCTAGTTGGTAATCATTAAATAGTAAGCTCAACCCAGTGACTGGAACTTGTTTGAACTCCTGGATCCTTGATCAGTACTGTCTGCTTCAAGGAGCTTACAACTTAGATGAAGAAATAGGATATATTATAATAAATGTATAGGGCTTTATTTAAGTACCAAAGAAGAGACACAGTTAACAAAGATAAGGGGACATCATGGAGGGTGCTGTGATCATTGTGTGTGCTATGATGAGAGAAGATGTTAGGAAAAGCTATGTCGGGCACTTCCGTGGGCTGGATAGTGTTCCCCCAAACCCATATGTTAAAGCATTGAAGCCCTCTGCCTCAGTGTGGCTGTATTGAGACACAGGTCCTTTCTGGAAGTAATTAAGGCTAAGTGAAGTCATCAGGGTAAGACCCTGATCCACTAGGATTAATGTTCTTATAAGAAAAGACACCATGGGAGGGGGGTGAAATAGGAAAAAGGGTAGGGAGTTAAATGGTGGCTGAAAAAGCCTTGACTCTGGGTGGTGAGTGCAGGATGCAGTGAGCAGATGACATGTTATTGAGTTGTCCACTTGGAAACTGTATGGTTTTACTGACCAGTGTCACCCCAATAGATTCAATAAGAAAATTTAAGAAATACAAGACACCAGAGCTCACCCTCTCCCTCCCTCTCTCTCCCCCAACCCTCCCCCATTCTCCTGCCCCTCTCCCTCTCCCCCTCTCCCCCATGTGAAGACACAGTGAGAATGCTTTTGGCGTTCTGCAAGACAGGAAGGGTACTCTCACTAGAAACCAACTCTAATAAACCTCGATCTGGGACTTCCAGCCTCCAGAATTGAGAAAAAACAAATTTCTGCTGTTTAAGTCCCCCATGCATAGTATTTTGATATGCTGGCCTGAGGAAGCTAAGAGAGGTACTGAGGGCCGCTAGCATCCCCAGGGAAGTAAAGTGATGGTATAGTCCAGATCAGGGGCTGGCATACTAGATCCAGCCTGCCACCTGTTCCTGGATGGCCTGCCAGCTATGATTTAACACTGTTAAATGGTTGGGGGAAAAAAATCAAAAGATGAATAACATCTTGTGATACGTGAAAAGTGTATAAAATTCTAATTTCAGTGTCCACAAATAGAACTGTAATGGAGCAGAGCCACACTCTTTCATTGTGTGCTGTCTCTGACTCCTTTCACGCTCCAACAGAAACACTGGGGAGTGGTGACAGACTGTGTGGCCCTGAAAACGATGAAACTATTTACCATCTGACCCTTTAGGAGAAAAATGTGGTCAACCCTGGGTCTAGATGGGTTCCTCTTAAACTTTAATTTGCATATATATACATCACCCCGGGCTCTGTTATAGGGAGGATTCTGATTCCATGCACCTGGGTGGGGCTGGAGGGCCCAGCTGGAGGGCCCATCCTTCCCACAGGCTCCACCTGGTGATGCTGTTACTGAACATGGGCCACCACTTGATTCAAAAAGTTCAGATCATTTTCTCTAAGATTCTGGTTTTCATTTAGAGGAACATCTTCTGTAATGATAGGGTCAGTTGGATAATCAGCACTGATTAATAACAGAATTATCTCGGGATTCACCCTAAAATGTAAAAAGGAGTCCTTAACAGGGGATGGGTAGGACAAAAACAGGAAGAGAACCTCTGGTCTGTGTGTTGGCAATTAAAAGCCACTGTAAGAAGGGAAACTATGTCAAAACTGAAAGCTAGTAGCTTATATAAAGGTAATGATTCATTTTTTAAATTTATAGTATTCCTTTGATAATTATTTTTTGTTATATGCAAAATGGCTTGTTTCCTTTATATCTTTTTTAAAGATGCAAAAGAGGTCAATTCTTTATGATGTGAACAAGCACAATCCTCTTTTTTAAAAAAAGCTCTTAGAGTAAAATCATCTAAAAGTAAATATTGAGATTTAAAGTGATGAGAAACGTATTAGGCATTGCCTGACAAAGCCCCAAAGGCCACAAAATAAATGGTAAGGTAACAGCAGCCTCAGCTCATTGAGATGCAGGCTGTATTCATGTGATTTCATATGCATGTCTTCCCTCCACTGTCTCCTTAACAGATGTCATCAGATCAGATATGCAGGGCAGGCAAAACGGAGTGCAAATACCACCCTCGGAGCTGCCGAGATCCACGCTGTAGGCACCCCAACTTGTAAACCACACAGGTGCAAGTGGTTGGGTGCAAATTCATCAGGCAGAGGCCCCAACATGTCATTTCAATCAAAAAGTAAAACCTGGCATTTTAAGGATCTAGCGCCAATCACTTTCTGACATTTTAGTATGTAGTGCCTATTCAGCCCACATGTAAAACCAGCTGTGCTATTTTGAAAAAGTACATATGTAACAATACACTGCATATTTCTACACTGTACTGAGTATCAAAGTTATGAATAATGAGCTTTATATTAAATATTTTGTGGGTTTTGTTGATTTATACATATCTGATTGCTAAAGGCAGCACAAACCCTATGTGTCATAGTTAAACAGTGATCTTTGGCCTGTATTTACATTATTCATACCCTGCAGTTAAAAGAGTAAGGTATGAGGAACAGAACCATGGAGTGCTTACTGATTTCACCCGAAGTCAAACAGGCTGGGTTGTAATCAAGATGAGTGATAATATCACTCCTTATCCCCCTTATTGAATGCTTAGTATGTACTATGGTATATAGCATATTAAAGTGAGATAATATACATAAGGTACTTATCATAATAAAAGTAAGCAATCAATAAATATATTTTCCTTTAATCATCCTAACAAACACAGGAAATTGGTTTCTCTCTCCCCATTTCACAGATGGTAAAAGTGAGGTGGAGAGAGATCTAGTACTTTGGCGACAGTTGCACAGATAGTAAGAGACGCAGCCAGGGTTGGAATTCCCTGATGCCAGCTGCCAATATTATCTCAGAATAATGCATCACAAATTTCCAGGTTGCTAAGAAATTTAGGCAGTCCTTAAAGCCTTTAAAAGTTCCCAAGCCCACTCAATTGATGGGGGGAAAAACTCTTTTGGGAGGATTTATTTTATAAAAACGGCATTATTCTGGAATGTTTGCTTCTCCAGGTAAGATGAAGTAGCCTGTAGCAAAGCATAGGTCCTGCGAAGACAAACGGGAAGAGCTGGAAAAACAAAACACCTGCTTAAAGGTATCGGATTCTTGCTGAAACAATGAGAACGAAAGTGGTCAAGATTTGAGAGAAAGAAGAACTTCATAAAAGTAAGCTCATGTTCTATAGAAGCTTTTTCTGTGGGGCATTTGCCAATTCTTGGTGCAGGGAAAGAAGCCAAGCTTTGCCTGAACAGAGGGCTATAGGTGGGGTCAGAGGAACCATTAGAACTGTCTGTGGTCTTACAGAGACAGAAATGAAGACCTGAGCTGTTACATTCCTACTGAAAAGAGGGACAGAAAGCTAAAACAATGTCAATTTTCTCCTCAAGACATATGCCACATTCTGAAGCTATATGGGAGTATAAAAAGCTCATAATGAAGCCTCTAAGAAGCAGAATAAAGTTTCCTGACAGCCTTTGGCTGCAGAAGACATAGGGATTAGAGTGCGAGACCCATTAGGGGAGGGGTCCAAGTGGTCACACCAGGCTCTTTTCTGAAAGCCCTGAAGGACTGCATTCTAGGAACAAACTAAGTAAGTGACAATGCAACTTAGCTTGACTCAGCTCAGTCCCTTATTGAGTTAAGTTGATCAGCTCCCACTCTACCTTTCTAGCAGAGAAAAGAGTAAACCTCTGGAAAGAAAGATAACAGAAAATAAATAAACTTAAATTTTAAATATATACTATTTAGCATTTAATAAAAAATTACTAGACATGACAAGATACAGGACAATATAACTAATATAAAAAAAGTTAATAGAAATAGGCAGACAGTGAATCAGGTATTTTAATCAGAAGTTGAAAAAATAAAGAACAAGTTGGAGATAACAGATGCAAAGAATGAATAATTTCACCAGAGAATTGAAATGTGTAAAAAGAATCCAATGAAAATGCTGGAACCATAAAACATAACAACTAATATTGAGAACCCAATAAATGAGTTTATCAGCCAATTAGACACTGCATAAAACAAGGTTAATAAAATGGAGAAAGTCAATAGAAAAGCTCAGCAATTTTTAAAAATGGAAAATACAGAAAAGTGAAAGAAGACAGTGCTATAAATATATAGCATGTAGATAATTAGAATACTATTGAGAGAGAGAAAATGAGGCAACAGCAGTAGCTGAAGACATAGTGGCTAAGGATTTTCCAAACTGATTAAGGACATTAACTGTCAGATTGAAGAATCTCAGTGAAACTCCATGCAAAATAACACACACACACACTCATGCACATGCACACACACACACACTCACGCATGCACACACACGCACACACTCATGCACACATACACACACACTCACGCACACACACACGCACACTCACGCACACTTAATCAAATCAAATTGTCAAAAGCCAAAACTAAGTAAAATATATTAAAAACAGAGGAAACAGACATTTCCCTAAAACTTAAGAATTTTACAGTGTACTTAGAATTAAAATGCATAATAAAAAACAGAGGACAGGAAGAGGCAATCGTAGTTAAACTATTCAAAGATTCTACCATTATTGATAGCAATATTTTGAATTATTATAAATCAAAAGCACACATTGATATCTCTAGGGTATCCACTAAACAAAATAGTAAATAAATGTATAATTAGTAAGTTATTAGAATGAAAAAAATTGAATAGTTATAAAATAATTCATTGTACAAAGGCATGAAAAGAGAGAAAGGGAAATATTGAAATCACTAGGACCAATAGAAATAAAATAATAAGTAGGCAGATGTAAACCAAAATGCATTTAATACACCTAACCTACCTAAAAGACACTGAATACACCTAACCTACCAAGCCTCATAGCTTAGCCTAGCTTAAATGTGCTCAGAATGCTTACATTAGACTACAGTTGGGCAAAATCATCTTGCTGCCATGTCCAGCATCACAAGAGAGTATTTATTATACCATATATTGCTAACCCAGAAAAAATAAAAATTCAAAAGTCAAAATATGATATTTCGAACCATCATAAGTCAGGGACTGTCTGTATTTTGATTCTACATCTATCACTATATTTCTCTGCTCCCTTCTTAAGAGTTGTCTACTTCATATGTTCTCCCAAATGTTCACTAGCCCCACTACCCCAAGCTTTTCTATCAAGATAATCAACAAGTTGTACTGCCAAACCTAATAAACATTCACCTTCAGAGATGTCTGTGCAATTCCCCATCCCTTCATCTGTGAAATAATTGCCTCCGTCGTTTTAAATACTCCTGTTCTCTTCTGGTTTTCACCCTAGGCCACTGGTTACTGCGCCTTCCTGTTTCTTCTAATCCCTGTTTCCCCCAGGGAGTGGCTTTAGGCACAGTTCTTTCTCGCAACACATCCTCTCTACCATCAAATGTACTTCACCACCCAGATCGCTCCTCTGCACTCCAGATAATACCCCAAATACCCCAGCCTCCACTAACCTATTCTTCCCCAGACATCTTCAAATTAATAAACACATCAACACTGTTAACAGTTGCTCAGGTAAAAATCCTGAGTATTCTTGAGTTTCCCTTTCTCCTATTTCCTACATGTAATGTTTCAGTAAGTCAGAATATATATCCCGACATATATAGGGCATGCATATACCCAGACATACCTAGGACATGCATATATCCCAGCATGTACAGGACATGCATATATCCTGACATGTATAGGACATGCATATATCCAGACATACATAGGACATGCATATATCCCTGACATGTATAGGACACACATATATCCTGACATGTATAGGACATGCATATATCCAGACATACATAGGACATGCATATATCCCTGACATGTATAGGACACACATATATCCTGACATGTATAGGACATGCATATATCCAGACATACATAGGACATGCATATATCCCTGACATGTATAGGACACACATATATCCTGACATGTATAGGACATGCATATACCCAGACATACATAGGACATGCATATATCCCTGACATGTATAGGACACACATATATCCTGACATGTATAGGACATGCATATAGCCTGACATGTACAGGGCATGCATATATCCTGCCCACCCATTTCTGTGTCTCTATTGTCAGCGCCACTGTCCTGAAGCACCTCTCACGAGCCCCATTGAAACGGTCTCCTTGCTGGTCTCCACTTGAGTTCATGCCTCTATATTTCACTCTCCACAAGCATCTAGCAAATAATTTTTAAACTTTTTACTTAGGAATAATTACAGATTTATATAAAAGCTGCAAAAATAATACAGAGGGGTTCCTTGTACCCTTCACTCAATTTCCCCAATAGTTTCTTCTTACATAACTACAGTAAATATCAATACCAGAAAACTAACACTGACACAGTGAGTGTGTACAGTCCTATGCCGTCTGATCACACATCCATTCGCGTAACTACTACTGCAGGGGAGAAATGTATTTAAAGTTAAAATGATAACAATGCTTCCTCTGCCTAAAATCCTTTAACAACTTTTCATGTTAGTTAAACAAAAATGCAAACTCTCTGGCCTGGCCTAGTGGTCTGCTCCCTGCCCAGTTCTTCACCTTTCCTTGTGCCTCTGGGCCCCTCACTTTCTATGCTCCAGCTTCACTACCTACTTCCTTTCATTCCCCAAACAGGATGACCTTGCCCTCAAATCATCCCCTTTTCACATGCTGTTCTCTTTATCTGAAGTATTCTTTTCCCAACTCTCGTATTACCCCCAAATCATCCTATAAAATACCTAAGCCTGTTTGCTCTCTGCACCTGGTTGACCTTTCATGGATCACACCACAATTTGAAATCTTATACATATTTGTTTGCATGTTTGACTTCTGCATTTCTTCTCCACCAGACTATGAATTCCATTGGGAGGATAAAATTTAGGTCATGATTATCTTCTATTCCTATTACGTGGCATAAAGCACTGACAGATAACATATAGAATGTGCTCCAGCTCATGGATAAATGAGTCAAGAAGATAGCATACAACAAAAAGAGGAAAAGAAATTAGTTAAACAAAACAAAACACAATCCATGGCCTGAAAACATTCTGAGAGCCTTTGATGAAAGGCTCCATGTAAGGCTGGACAGGTGCTAAGTAGAACTGAAGCTGCTTGCCTCTGTATTATGCCCCCTCTCCATGTATATATAATTCTAATTAATACTAATTGAATTTAAATATGCATCAAAGGGAAAACAGAGTCTTTTTTGTTGTTGTTTTGCATACAGTTCCTGAACATCAGGTCTAGAAGGTACAACACTCCTCATTTGAACACAGACCCCTCTTTTCACTTTAGAAACCACGAGGACGCATCTGTCTTGGTCTGGAGATGAAATCTTTTCCCTGACCTTCAAGAGGAGGTGTGGTGTCTTTTGTCCCTAGTATTTAAAGATAAATATTGTGTCAATGATGTCCAATACCAATATGTCTTAAAATAGATATGTCAGACATGACAGGGAAGGGAAGTGGATTGTAAAATAGAAAAAGAATGTTCACAGTTTGAAAATGTGAGACTCTCGAATGAAAGGCTAGGCTACCTGAATGGAACGAGCCTTCACCTGGGAACAAGAGCCTGCTTTCTAGTCCCAGCTCTGCTCCCAACTAAGATCAGGTAGTTTATCTCTCTTAGTCTCAGCTTGATGGTCATTAAAAGAAAAAATTGGTTTCAAACTAAAATCCTGTCCAGCCCCTACAAGGTACGCAGCTATTCTCAACCTGCAGTTGTATCCACACGCTGCGCTATGGCCAGGGAAACCAAACGAATGAGAAAGGGAAACAAACATAGCCTGTTACTGTTGTCTGGCTATTGTTTTTGAACAGGTGATCTCTTTTGCATGAAGAAAATGTCATTTTTTATTTGTTGCCTCAACTGTAGTAAGAGAGATGCCATTTTTTCTACGTGTTAAAAGCTCCTATTATAGAGATTGCCAGACCTATTAGTATATCTTAATTATCGCATCTTGTGCTGCTTTTAGCCTCCCGTGGGCCGAAATTGCCATGATGTGTGCTTTACTAACAATGATATTTTTCCATTAGTAAGCAATTAAAGAGCCCAACAGCACTCGTGGGAACTTCAAGAAACCGTAAGAAGGACTGCCGTCGTTTTGATTTATATCTACTCTAATTGTGTTTACAGTAAACTTATAAAGGAAGAATACCATGTCAGGATATTTATTGTGCACACATGAACGTTTGTAAAAACAGAAGCATGCTTGCTTCCCATGGATGGCAGAAGCACATGTACAGAAAGGGAGAACAGGCTCAGACAAGGTCACGTCAGGGTGAGGAGCAACGCAGGGTCTTAGACTTGTCACTTCGGGAATCAGACGAAAGGGATTTCACCCCAAGGTGAAGCCTCTGTCTTCTGTGAGTCCTGTCTGGTAACATGACAACTGAACCCGATCTTAACCTGGAAGAGAAAGGGAGTGGGGGGCAGCATCCCTTTACATTTGAAACAGGGTGGGGACCTTGTAACAAAAATACCCACTGTGGATGAAATAGCTAAAAAGGCCAAGGTCTCCGGCCAGGAGGAAATAGAATCAAGGCCGGGAATCCCTGCTTCCCTTCTCCAAGACACAGGCTATTGAGAATCAGCCTAATTCAACAGAAAGATTTACTTCTCAGATGTTTGAGTCTCGCCATATAAGATGTCTCTCTCTGTTCCTTCATGTATTCAGTTTTACTTTGCCTCCAGCAATCTCTCCATCCTCCAGGTCTACTATCAAAACCTTACTTTTTTATGCAAAAAAGGCTATTTAGTACTGTTTAAAATGTAAGAATAATCGCAGAAAAAATGATTTCACGTTAGAATATGAATCTTTCAGTTTAAATCTTTTTGAGCTACCCATATTAAGCCCAAACGTTGGCATACACCTAAACCCTACACTCCTCGAGTCGCAGAGCCAGTGGCCCCAGCCTCCTTGGGAGCTTCTTTGAATGCAAAATCTCTCCCTATCCCAGACCCCCGGAATCAGAATCAGCATTTTCACCAGGGAATTCATGGGCACAGTCACGTTTGAGAAACACTGTAATAGAGCAGAAACTGGGAGGTCCATGCGGCCGTCAGGGAACTTGAATCATGATACCACAAAGTCCATAGCTCTAAAAAAAAAAAAGAAAGAAGAACAAGAGGAGAGAGATGAGGGGGAAGAAGAGAAAAACAGGAGAGGAGGAGGAGAGGGGGAGGAGAGGAGGAGTGGGAGGGGGCAACGGGAGGAGGAGGAAAAAGGAAAGAATGTCTTTCTGAAGCTATGTCACAAAACTGCTCCTTTCCAAATGCGCTCTGAAATCAAACCAGATCTCTGCTACCACACTGGCAGCGGATATCCTTTCCACACGGGGGCATGCAGAAAGTACAATGAGCTGCTTTGACCCCAGTCTTACAGATGCCTCCTGCCTAGAAACAGCAATACACAGCAGGTGGTTTCATTGTTGCTTGCAACTTTGCATGTAAATAATCACATCCCAGGGTCTATAGAATAAGACGTTCACAGCATTTCAGAATAAACTCAGAGGGGCCCACAGATTAAACAGCAGTCAATGACAGTTCAATGACATTTTGCCTGAAGATTTCAGGAGAACAGAAGAGCTGCAGTCGAATCTGGTTCATTTAGGCATTTTCCTCTCTCCCTCCTACCTGCCGGTTGTCCTACACCAGCGCCAGTGTTGATCACACTGAATATGCTCCTGCCTACCTCCCCATCATGCTCTTCTGATCAGACAGGATTCTAATCACTAACAAGAGCACGTTGATACTGGAGGGGAAAAAACGCTACCTCCGTCTGACCTCGTTCCCACCTTCACCCCAAGTACCGCCGCTTTATGCAAGTGTGAGGTCTATTTAAAAACAGATTAAATTGTATTTAACCAGCAATTTCTGATTAAAATTTGTGTTGGGAACTACAGATAATTATAGAGTATTGGAGTATCTGAAAATTGTAGTTAAACAAAGAGTCTCAAAAATGAGGACCAATTGTGAGAATGGTGGTGGAACAAAGGAAGAATAAACACAAAACAGCCTGTTTTTCTTTTAGAGTTTTTCTCTGTGTGTCCTCAGACCTACGAAGATACACTGCTGATGAAGAATCAGAGAAACATTTGGTTGGGATGGAGACAGTTGGTCGTACGCACAGGCCACCAAACCTCTGCCATCGTCCCCTGCAGCGATTAAATATATGTCCTTACAGAAGGTCTCGGGTTCTAAAGGGTTGGCTGTGTTCAAGGAGACTCATATCCTGACAAGCCTAGTTTGGTAACAAGAGAGGAAAGGCTTGTGTGTAAGAGCCCTGACAGTGAGAATTTGGATGCTTCCTAGGATGTTTATTTTTCTAATGAATTTAGCGCTTTTGATTATTTCAACATGTTTTCCATTATTGTTGACCACAGGAAGGAGACAGAATGGACGGCCAGTGTTTTCTCCATTTTATAGCCGTGTCAATGAAGCACTTCTAGGTACAGAGAATCCCACTGATAAAATGAGGACCAGAGTTCAGTTCAGTTTCCCAACTTGCTGCTTAACATTTAACACCTACTAACTTGATCAACGGCTACATTTTATAATGATGGAGTTCCTTTTAGATTTCTCAGTCATGGGTTGTGATGCTGTTGGCAGTTGCCACACTTTGTCAGAGACCACTGGGCTGACTTGATATTTGGAAAATCCGGAGATAAGCAGGTATCCTTCCAGTTACCCACTAACCCTCCCGGTCCATAGTGCAGGAATGGCAGCATCTTTGATACCGTTATTAGCTCCTTTCCATTTAAAGGTTTCTGAGTGGAAACAGTTTATGCCATTTCTTAGTTGCACATTCCAAGTCTAAAATTTGAGACTACATCCTGCCTAAAAGAGTTTTTCTTGTTCCCCACAGAGAACAATAGCATATGTCTCTACTGTTGGGGAGATAGTGAATAATTTATCACACGAGAACATTCTGTAAAAGACACTGTTTTGCTTTGATGCTCTTGCGTAACTGCCACTGACTTTAATGAGAATTACACACATCTGTCATTGGGCAGAATCAAACCCATTATTTATCAAAGCTGAAACCCACCATTTGCCACAAAGCCTTCTTCTAGTCAATAATTAACAGATACAAGACTCGCAGATTTGGAGTTTATACTCTATCTTTCTGATGAGTAAAACCAGGTGATAAAAGAAAATGAGCTAGGGAGTCATTTTCTAGGCTGAAAGGATTTTTCCTGGTTCCCATGACTGAATAACTAGATTTTCCGTCTTTGATGATTAAAAAGAAAACAAGCAGCTCCAGTGACTGTTTGTTTTTTTGATATCACACAATCTGTCATAGTAAGTAATATACGTTCATTTGCTTAGTTGGTATAAATCAATTGCTTTCCATTTTGTAGAATCATTGGGAAGAAATAATGAGGACATGAGGTCTAGCTGACTATCTTTAGGAATCTGTAACCTTGAACTCTATTCTTGCTACTCAAATGACCAATCAGCAAACCAGCTGTATTGCCATCCAATGGAACTTGTTAGACAAGGGACCCCACAAAGGCCTAATGGATCAGAAACTCTGGGGTGTCCCCCATTTGAGCTGTAACAAGCCGCCTAGGCAGATCAGATACTCACTAAGTTTTGAGAACCACCGATCTAACTATATCCACAACCTTGTAAAGTAATTAGTAGCTTGGAAAGAATGAAGAAGTAGTACTAGTGTTTTTATTTATTTTCTTATTTTTCTGCATGCTTCCATTTTGTTCCATAAAATTATATTAATTTGTAATATAAAATATTTTTTCAAATAAAAATGATTAATCCTATTTTTCATTACAGTTGACCCTTGAACGACACGAGTTTGAACTGTGGGACCATTTATACACAGATTTGTTTTTCAATAAATACGGTAAATGTATTGTATCTTTCTTAGGATTATTAAAAATAACATTTTTTTTGTCTGGCCGGTGTGGCTCAGTGGTTGAGCGTCGACCCATGCACCAAGAGGTCGCCGGTTCCATTCCTGGTCAGGACACATGCCCAGGTTGTGGGCCTGATCCCCAGTTGGGGGCATGCAGGAGGTGGCCAATCGATGTTCTCTCTCATCAATGTTTCTATCTCTCTCTCCCTCTCACTTCCTCTCTCTCTAAAATCAATAAAGGAAAAAAAAAAACACATTTTTTTCTTACTATTGTAAGAATACAGTATATAATACATAGAACATACAAAATATGTGTTAATCAACTGTTTATGTTATAGGTAAGGCTTCTGGTCAACAGTAGGATGGTTATTAGTAAAGTTTGGGGTGAGTCAAAAGTTACACACTAATTTTCAACTGTGCAAGGGGTTGGTGTCGCTCAAGGGTCAGCTGTAATTTCATAGGTCATATTTACTATCGGATTATTTATTTTGGATTGAAGAAAGATTGCTTTGCATGTTTAAGTATATTTTCTTTCTGCCGTTTAAGCAACATTTTCTGCCCAATTTATTCTGAAATTTTCTTTGAAATATAATAAAACATCACAAATGAAATACTCATAGCACTTGCACAATTGTTTCCCTAATTTCTCTAGCATTATCCACTCTCCTTTATTAGTAACATCTGCTGAAACACTCTTTTCTCTTTTTAGGTACAAATGTTTAGTAGGAAGAGATTCTGCTCATTTTTTACTATTCCTCATGTCTCCTGATACTTGACAAGAGTTGCCACTTGTTTATAGTATTTTGTAATGAGCATTGGGGGCGGGTAAAAGCTATTGGTGCCAGTACACAGCCAGACAGTACATAAAAATGTCTAATGATACAATTTATTTGCTAGAGTGAAGTACAATTCATAGGATGAAAGAAATAACTTTTTTTTGCTGCATTCTCAGGGCATTCTACATTCAAACCTCCTAAAATTCTCTCTGGCAACACAGTCTACATTGCGATGATGGATAACTGATTTCCAACAGTGCTGTGTGTGATTATTAATCCATAAGCATCTGCCTGCTGAGGTAGTCCATGTTTTTTTAAAAATTAAGAACCATTTCCACACTGTTGGAGCTATTATAATCTTTTCTAAGCCCGCAATGTGAGACCTCCTATTACCATATTTCTTTATTAATTTAAGCTGACTGCCAAGACTTCTCAGCACCTTATGGTCCACTTCTGGAACCATGGAAAAAGCCACATGTCATGTTGTGAAAAGGACTGTTACTATTCTCATAAATGTATCCGATCACTAGTCAGCATGGGGGTCTTCATGCTACAAGTCTCATAAGAATATTAGAAGGTGTATCACATGAAGACATAGAATTTCAGAGACAGGAAGACCCTTTGACATCACCAAAACCAGTTACCTGTAATTAAAACCTGTCTGTCTGCCCCAAAAAGCAACCAAACAAAAAGAATCTGAGAAACTTAGGTGGAAACAGGCAACAATAGCCTGCTGGTTGGAGGGAGAAGGGGATACAAGTTGCCTTATTTCCCTCTGCTCTTGGCAGAGATCTGCTTTGGTACCTCCATAGAACTACTGGTCATTAGCCAAGCTAGGAATTTCTGGTTTAGTACAACTCCTTATAGCTTACTCCTTATAGATGATGAAATTAAGACTAAATGAGCTAAATCACTTGCCTTCCAACCTCAAAGGTTATTGATAAAAGAATTTGGCCAATTTCCATGTATTCTGACTCTCAGTCCACTGATTTTTGATAACAGAAAGAGCTGAGAGATAAAAAGATCTCCTAGAAAGTAATGCACAAAGATCAAAGGGTAGAAAATGGGTGAAAATACCTAAGAAAATTGGAACAATACTGAAAGTTCAACATCCAAGTAACAGGACTTCCAGAAACAGACCATGATGACAACTGTGCAATCAGTACAGACTGGCTCCGAAGAGGCTTCTTCAGAAAGATAACATCAATTCATAATTCCCTGGTGTCAATAAATGTTTTAAAAGGAGGTTCAGACAATTGGCAGATAGTTTGGGTTGAGTTAGTGGTGAGTACATAGATAATTAAGCAAATGAAAGTTTAGAATAGAAAAGTAAGTAAGATTTACAAAAGGTCATAATAGGGTAAATAACGAGTATTGATCTAATCAAAATTATGAGCTAGCTGTATTAGGAGAGTGAGGCATGGGTGCGAGTGTATACATGAGTATGGTTGTATGTGTTGGGGTGGTGGGGGGAGTGTGCTGGGGCGAAACTGAAGAATGAGAAAAATCATCATCCATAAAAATCAAGTCCCTGAAACTGAAAAATAAATAACAACATAAGCGTGTTAATTACAGATATGATAGTAAACATCAAAAGGATCATCTAAATAATTTAAAACAATTACTTTTGAGGAATACTAATATTTTTGTAGTAATTTAATAAAATATTTAGTATTTAGCCCTGGCCGGTTTGGCTTACCTCGGGAATGCTGTCCATTCTCCTAATCTGAGGACAAGGGGACTGCCAGACACCATGGAAAGATCATCAACCTGATTATCTACTGGAACACTGGGCCCTGGACCCATGACTCGCTGGCGACCAGCCCCTGTAGCCCCTGCCCACATTCCTCCCCCTTGTCTGTCATTGTTTTTCTACCCTTTAAACGCAGCTGGCACGTGAGGGGGTGCAGAGCAGATTTTATGGGATGACCCACTACTCTCCCATACTGCCAGCAATATTGGAATAAACTTCATATAAGATTCAACCTTTTCTCTGCTTAATTAGCTCAAGTAGTGACAGGTGGCCCGGACCCATTTGTTGTCCGGTTTCACTTCCCTGGTCAAGTAAAATCTTAGTCTGACCCACTCTTGGCAGCTCCATGTAGCAAATGGTGTAAGTTGGAAAGCACCACTCCCAGGCAGGAAGTGGGCAGATGTGTGGACCCCAAAAGAAGGGGGACCTTGGGAAGTTCTTGAAAAAGAGCCTTGGGAAGACAGCCTCGCAGCCACACCCAGCAGACTGGCACACATCCATACAGTATTTGCATCCTGGTGTCAACACTTCATTCCCATAGATTGAGCCAACACCTGTTTAAGCCTAAGAAAGTTGAAGAATTTGAAGAAATTCATTTGCATGAAAATGAAGCAAAATATTTAAACCTCAATAAATATGTTTGCTTTCTTTAGTTATGCCTAAATTTACTTACAAAAATTATCTCTATTCTATATGAAATGAGTAAATAAGGACATCCTCATTAAATGTACTAGATTTTTTATTAACTTCTAAGATGATACATCGTGATAAAATTTTTGAAAGGGGAATAAATTGCTCTCTTAGTAATTTTAAAGATATTTTTCTAAATATTTGGTCTATTCAAAACAGGTATACATCAGAAGTAGTTTTAGGGTCTGGAAATGAAAATGTAGAAAATAGCGTTTTAAAAATCCTGAATACCGCAGTGAATTGGCTAATTTGGTTGGCAATGCAGAAATCCAAATAAAATTAAATTATTATAGCTTCAAAAGCTACAGACCCTTTAGATTTATGGCTGCCAAAGAGTAAATTCAACAATGACACTCATTGAGACCCTACTTGTACTTCTAATAATTGGAACAGTTAACATTTTTTGAGTGTTTATCAGAACAAAGTACTTTTCTAATTGCTCAAAACATATTTCAACTATTCATTTCTCACAATAAGCTAAGATATTGGTACAATTAATATCATCACTATTTTACTTAAAACATTGGCATGGAAAGGTCAATTGGGACTACCAACCTGTCGATAACTCCAGAACCCGGGACCTTGACAGCACATTATTGAGGTGTAGGTTTGCTTGTCAATGTGAAAACTTGGACTTCATAAGATCTTTTTCATTGAAGGACATGTATGATCAAGGGACATGTGTTGGTCACTCAGTTATATTCCTCATCTCACTTAATAACTTCAAGAAACAGGAGAAGAATCCTCATTTTAAGTCAATGAAGTATTATAATAGGTAAATAACCAAGTAGTCATATGTTTATTTCTATTTAATAAGTTGGTTAGTAGTTTTCTTTTTTTCTTAAATTTTAGGCAGATGTAGGCTTGAATAACAAAGACGGTAGAACAGAAAGGACAAATCCTTTAGATTTAAGCTAACCTGGGTCCAAATATCAGTTCTTATATTCACTGGCTGTGGAACTTGGAGCAAATTCTAGATTGTTCTGAGTCTTAAGGTTAATAATAAACTCGACTGTGTTGTGAAGAGAACTACATAGAATGCATAGCACAGAGTTAATGCTGCATTTCTGTTAGCATCCTTTACGATTGGTGGGGTCTATTATAAGTATATGATTTGCTACCACAAATCTGAGAACAAAAATACTCTAGGAAATCGTTTCCTTTAGTGTGGATAAAGCAGAGTTCAGAACCCAAGAGGAAGAGAGAGAAAAGCAGTCGTGAGAGATTAACTTTAGCACGGGAGGTCTTCATTTTCTTCATTGGTATTTTTTATATAGCCATGTTGATACCAAAAAATCAAATTAAACAGAAAAGTTTTCTGCATTTCTCCTCAAACTGAATGGATTAGTTCACAACCATAATTTTGGAATTAGTGTGTGAGAAGGAGAGCACTACTTGAAGTAAAACTCACTCCGAATAAGAGAGAGAGAAAGAGAGAGAGACAGAGAGAGAGAGAGAGAGAGAGAGAGAGAGAGAGAGAGAGCGCACACATGGCAGGGAGGCTGAGGCACAGCAGGGGCACAGCAAAGACATTACAGATGTCCTAGTAGCTTTCATTGCCCAGAGACATTCCCAGAATTATGCCTGAACAAACTACAGGATAGAGATAAAAAAAGTTTAAGACTAAGGGACTATGAACAAACTGCTAGACTCTCTAAAGTGGTGAAGTGATGTTTTAAGGGCAACTTTTCTAATACAAGGCAGTGACAAAAAAGGTTATCCTAGAAATAGAGCTTGCGAGGCAGACTAAATCCATCTTCTTAAGCAAAGATAATCTATATATGCTTTAGCATTTGAGAGGCAAGCGTCATTGGACCTCTGCGGTGAGCCAGTTGCTGTGCTAAGCATTGTACATGTTTGTGCACATCATTTGAATGTCACAAACAAGTCTATGAGGTAGTTACAACAATTCTTGCCATTTTCAAAGGAGGAGATGCGGAACAGAAGTCAAGTAAGTTTCCCAAGGATAACACCTGCCAGGTGGCAAAGCTTGAACTTTGCAGCAATCTAACACCACGGCCTACAAGCTTCGCTCCCACACCAGCCAAACTATATCTCCATTGACTTCGTATTACCCACATTTCCCAGCACAATGCATTCCTTGCATGTAATAAGTGCCCAGTAAACACTGAATATTCCTCATATAGTTAAATATATGAAATATTTCTGTGAAAATGCACCCATGAGTAGATTAGCTTTAAAAATCATAATTAGTCATTAACCCTTCAGCAGGGATTAATTTATCAGATTAATCTAACAGAAAATATGGATCTTAGGATCTAAGACAATGAAAAAGTTAAATGTGATATAAGAGAGAAAGAAAGATCATGTTCATAATTGTGGAATACAATTAGGGGATACCAGGCACCTTTGACATCCAGTCAAGAAGACAGTCATCTAGATGAGGGAAAAATGCTACCCCTCCCCCAATCCTTCATATTACTACAGGGTGACTGTGCCTTGGCTATAGTTGATGGTTGTGGCATACCACACCCACCCATGTCAGAATCCAACCACTTCTCGTGATTCTGGACACAGAAACTCCCATGATCAAGTCCGTTCCCTTCCAAAAGATGAAGATTTAAAATACATAAAGCAACCTTGGCCTTTTATGGCTCAGTTGGTTGGAGCATCGTCCCATATACAGAAAGGTTTTGGGTTCAAATCCCAACCAGGGCACATACCTAGGTTTTGTTTTCGATCCTGATCGGGCAAGTACGAAGGGCAACCAATTGATGTTCTCTCTCACACTAATGTTTCTCTCTCTCTCCCTTCTTCTTTCTCTAAAAACCAATAGGCATGAACTCAGGTGAGGATTAAAAATAAATAAACAAACAAACAAACAAACAAGAGGCATCTATCACCATGTCTTTATACAACACAGTGGGAACACGCTGCTCCACAGGAGAGAAGAGGAATCTAACCTGCAGAGAGAGCCAGAGAATGTAAATACCAGTCACACAAATGTCTGGTCCCTGTTCTTGAGTCCAGGATGCTGCTAATTCTTGCCGTGGCTTGGTGTTGCTCAGACTGCCTTGGGTCTCCTTGGCTCCTAAGTCTACCATTTTTGTCAAACTAGTTGAACCTGGGTTTTCATCACATGTGTCTAAAATAGAGGGCAAATCTTCACAACAACCACACTCTTAGCTGTCTCCCTCTTGTCTGCCTCAAGGCATCCCTAAGTGATGCATTACACGATTCTCACGCTTATGGTACAGGTACTACGTGGCCCATCTCACAACCCAAACCTAACTCTTACTTGAGAGAAATAAAATCCCATTGGGAGCTGTTGTTGATAGCCTGTACTGACTATCACAGGAAGTGACCGAGCCAAAGTCACACTGCTAACTAGAAGCAGTCCCGGGACCAGCGTGGACACCTTCTTCCTCCTGTGAGGCAGTCTCTTCAAGACACTACATAATTTGCCACAAACGTGTAAAGGTGAAAGGGAGTAATTAAACTTTTATTCCCATTTAAATGAATGCTTTTGACTAAGCCAGCATGTTTAAAAGGCAATGGTACTACATGCCAAAGTATACAAGTGAAAAGCTTGCTGCAGTCCGTGCGACATTAAATGAGTAAAGGAAAAGTCTTGCCTTCGGCTCCGACAGCGTTTTACATCGATTTAATTACACACTAACAGGAACACACCCCCTAAACCGTCACAAATCGAAATCGCAGATTCCTTATGCCAAGAAGCCAGATGATGTAAAATAAAACTTCAAATGGTTTCTGTCAGGAGTGGAAACGAACAAAGGGAAGCGGGACAATGTTTGGAACATACTTTTGTGGAATATAAAGTATGACTGAAGCCCTGAGGTGCTGAAGCTACAAGTACCCTATTTTTAGCCTTGCAACTCGCGGAGGACGATTTCCACTCTCCCGGAGCTCATGCTGCAGGTAGGGAAGCTGACTTTAGGGAGGCCGCTTTGCTTCGGTTGTTTTAGATTCAAACATTTCAGGATGGTGTCAAAGTTCTTTCCCAAATAGTACATGCAGTTGTTATCTGGAAAAGAACGAATCTTCTAGATGGAATTATTGCAAATGATTTTCTTTAAAGTATGGAAGGTAGTAATATTAATAGATAGAGAAGAATGGCAATGGGAAATGTGGGCTAGAAACCATGACAAAAATATGGTGTTTTCGGAAATTCAGAATTATTACCTGAAGTTGATATTTATCCTTGGTTCTACAAACCCTTCCTTAATCCTGATCAATCCCGTTTTTCTTCTTTCTTCTATAACCTCAACAACCACAAAGCTCAGAAAGGCAAAACAATCTCACTAAAGGCTGAAATGGTAAAACCCTTCCTTTCTTGGGTGGTTGGTTAGTAAGGAGATGCTGCTAAAAATTCCCTTCTCTCTCAAGAGAAATAAAACCTCATGCCAACTCCATCCTCATACTCACAGGAAAAAAACAAAAAACAAAACACTATTGGCTCATACCTTCCTGTATCAACAACTCAGTTTTTTTTCCTGTTTTAAGCATAAAAGTAATTACGAGACCAGCAATGAATATCACATTTTTTACCTTGACAGGAAGTGGGAACGATACAAGGGCTTAATAGTAATACTTATTATCTACCTTGTACACATTATTTTCTGCCACCATTAGAGCTCTGTGTTCATTTTCTTACCAGCAGTTATTTCCATATTAGCTTTACCCTGATGGTGCCTACTGAATTTGAGTGTTTTTAGAACACATTCTATTTTCTACTTGGACATTAGTAGAAAGACCTTAAAACATCCCCATAATGTTGCTTAGTATTTTCCATCTCTCGTAACAGTGTCTACCATAGGTGCCTCCTCCCCCATAGCCACCCCCTTTCCTAGGTACACCTGGGGTTTATCAAATGCTGTCCCCAACTAAACGTTTTATAGTATCTACCCTGTGGTGATGGACTGCAAATCTGACCTGGGCCAAGAAAATCGAGGCCATGAACACAATGTTTGGTGTCAAGTTACCCAGAGAACCTTCTGTTCTCTTAAAGAGCAGAAACTGTGCTTCATAAAATGACATTGATTTGGCAGCAGGTAAATCAGACCCTAAGCCAAGGTGGAACTCAGTGCCTGGCTCCTAGTCTTCCTTCTCCCATCCGCCAAATTCCGTCCACTTTGTCAGCAACACTGAAACTGAAGTTCACACGTCTCCAGAGGTATCATTTGTGAGCAAAGGCTGTGGCTGTGTGGGACATTCCTAGAGGACCACTGACATGCTACGTGATGACTCCTTCTGCAGGCAAACACGGAAAATAGATAGTTTTCAATCATGTCTTCTCCACTGTGTCTGTAGGTGATGGATATTGTGAATGAATAGCCAAAACCTGGGTCCATGGAGCCTGAGTAGTGGGCTATCACATACACAGTCATACTATTTCTATTTTTGGATCCAAGGAGCTTCCTCATCACCTCTGTTTCCCTAGACCCCAAACAAAAGAATCACAATCACCCTGTTATCTCTGCCTGAAGTTGTAAATACTATTTGTTCCTTTGGCTTAAAGCCCTACGTGGCCCTTTAAAATACAAATATGTTAACAGAGAAATAAAACACATTAATTTTCAGAGGAGTGTGTGCATTTTGGAAGCAAATCACACCTCATTCATGTTGATATCCCACAGAAACTAACACAAAAATAGGTCTGCAAAAAGTGTTAGGGAAAATAATGAAAGGGATAAGTCTACTCCAACAATAACATTGTATACTTGTTCAAGTTTACTTCCTTCTATCAAGCAGATCACTGAAAGGAGCTAAGAGGAATCATTTTGATGGGATTAAAGAGTGGTGGGAACAGTGCCCCCTAAAGGACAAGTCACGTGAGTGCAGATGGTGGGCCTGAACAGAGTTAGAAGCTGGGGCAGCCTTGAAAAATGAGGTCCAGGGACTGGGGACTATGGGGAAAAGAAAATAGCACAGCAGGACGTTTTTCTCATGAGGGAAAAAGAATTTTACTGTATCTCTGACTTATTTCACCACACTGTAAAATATCCCTATAAAAGGCATCCTGTAAAAGTCTATCATGCCTTCATCAAGAATTGCCTACAAAATTCCTTTCAGGCCGCAGCATTCAGGAAATTGTGTGGATGGCAAGCTAGTTAATAAAAACTTCGGGATACATGCGTAACCCTCATTGGGTCTCAGAGCCCCTGTCCAACACGATGTCCTCCGCGGGGCCTGGAGAAGACCTGGCCCGCCCCACCTGCTGCCTCGGGAAGCAATGAGGTCATTCTTCGGCAGTGAAAACTGACTTCATTACCGCAGACTTCTTTGGAGTTTTCTGCCTTTTATGTAAGACAGAATTGTGACCATTTCCATATGAGAGCAACAATAATGAAAATTCAAGGTTCAGCAAGGTCACACAAAGTATTGCAACACCACCGAGAATGCCCATTTTTCATTAGTCCTTTCCGTGATTACACAAAGGTTCTGCAGGGCTCGTGTGATTGCAGGGCTTAGAAGTGCTCCGAAAAGAACATGTATTCTTGGTCATTATCCTGATACATATTTGCCACAGGTTCACTTCCAATAAGGTCCATCTCATTTATTCTTCCTCTTGCAGGACTGCAGGCTTCTCACCACAACCCTGAGCCAGGTGCTGCTGAAGAAAAACATCTCCAGAAGCATCGTTTCTGTTGTTGTGTTTGCTTAGGTTTGCCTAGGTCGGTGGGATGCGATCTTGCACCGGCGAACAGTCCAATCAAAATGGTAAAGCATAAATGATAATCCTTGGTAATGATGTATGCACTGATAAAAACATGTGTTCTTTTTAACACATCACAAGAAGAAATAAGCCAGTGGAAGGAGTCAACATTCCATTTTCAGGGTGAAAATAGTTTTTAGAGTAGAAACAATGTAACCTGTTACTCCACCGAAAGACTGAGGATTGCCTCAGCACTTGGAGGTCAGCATTCCGCGGAGATTCTTTTTTTTTTTTTTTTTTTTTTTTTTTTTAGTGTCTACAGCAAATTCTATCTATTTGTTATAAGTGGGTAGTTCTTTAACTTCTGCTGTGTTTGTGACATAAAATTAGATTTGAAGGTTAGAGCCCCTGTCCTCCAGGAGATCAGCATCTAATTCGAGAGACAGTAAGTGTGATAAAAGGATCAGATGATTCATAGCTTTAAATTGTTTTACAGCTGTGAGGAAATAGGATATTTCGTCTCCAGCTGGGGAATGTTCATGTCCTGTGCCGACACGAAGGGACACTTGCGTGGGAAGTCACTGGGGTTCCTGACTGAAGTACTGGGAAGTCTCCCATGTGCTGAGTCCTTGGAAACGCCTCCAGTGTCCTCTCTGCTGTCACTGCAATGCCACCGCTGCCTTGCAGTAGGCATGCTGCCCGCAGACTGCCCTGACCCCGCCCAGGGCATGCTGATGATGTGAAAAGACAAGAAAGTGAGTGAAAGTGGTATGTACCACTTCCAGCAGCCCCTGCCAATTCTTCTATGTGATCTCCACTTATTCTTTTACCCTTTGTCTCCCAGCTGGAGGCAGGGAATCTGGCTGAGGGCACGGAAGCCCTGGTTAGGCATGGCCACAGAAAGAAGACGCCTGGGTCTCTGAATCACTACATGGACCAGGAAGAGATACTCAGCCTCATGTTTGTCTGTAACATGAGTTATGTAAACCTTTACTGCATTAATTAAACCAATGAGACTTTGTTTCTTCTAGCAGTTAGCATATCCTGACTAACACACTGACTTAAGTCAGATGAGCATTCAATTAAAGCTAAAATTTCACCATTTTGTTAAACTTCATTTTATCTGCAATTATCAGTCAAAATTTATGAGACTCGTACTGCTTACCACTATTGTAATTACCATCCTCCCATTTTCCATTCATTATTATAAAATAAGTATATATTAATATTCAAATAATTTAAAGCGTATTTATATGCAAAATGGTTATGTTGCCTAAACTAAACTGTTGTCACAGCAGCACCTCTAGAAGACGGCTCTAAAATGTTTTCCTAAGGCCCGGCCGGTGTGGCTCAGTGGCTGAGTGTTGACCCATGCACCAAAAGGTTGCTGGTTCGATTCCTGGTCAGGGCACATGCCCAGGTTGTGGGCCCGATCCCCAGTGGGGGGCATGCAGGAGGCCGCCAATCGATGCTCTCTCATGGATGCTTCTATCTCTCTCTCCCTCTCCCTTCCTCTCTCTCTCTAAAATCAATAAAGAAAAAAAATTTTTTTAAATAAAATATAATGTTTTCCTAAGGATGCACAAAAGACTAAATTCAGCATATAGTAGGTATCTTATTGTTGTCAGTTTACACAACTGTAGGTTGTTAAAAGTAAGCATAAGAAAATCATAGCCTACATATACTGGTATAATGTCTAATCCTGAAATAAGAAGAGGAGCAGTTAAGTAAACATCTTACTTTTAGAATTATGTCATTAAAAAAAAAAAAACTAACCAAAGTTTAATGTAGCAACATCTATGAGTTTTGATAGAGATGTGCAGATTGTACTCTTCGAGAGTAAGATGACTGGAAGGCTGCTATTGGTCCTCTGGGAGTTAACTCGATCCAACTCTACTGCTGTTACAGTCTCTTGGCTCTTTACCATGGCAATAGTTAGATGAGGTAGTAATTCTGCATCGGTTTTATTAATGTAAATGTTTACATTGTTAAACATATTAACTATTAATAAGCCTTCAAATTGGCCACTAAGAAAACCAAAGAAATTAATGAGAAACAAATGCTGCCATTTACTTGAAGTTTTGCTCGAAGGCATGGAATAAAGATGACCAATTACACTGATTTCAGAAACAAATAATAATTAGCAATTAAATGTTTCCAAAAAGCCCAGAAAAATCATCCAACGAGATTGAAAGACTCATTTGAGATTTATTCTACCTTCCTCCTTGTCTGTGTGCCTCCCTGTCCTTCACTACATTCAGTGATCTTAGAGGAACACATTGTATGGTCACAACATCATCTCAATTCCCTATATGAATTCTAAGTCCATGTGGCCTCTCTGCTCTGTCTGCCTCTATTGTAGGACATATTGCTCCATCTTGTCATTATTTGATCGTTTCACACTGTATTTATATGCCTGTCTCCTCCACTTGACTGTGAGCTACTCTAAAGAAGAGATTTTTCTTTACTCATATCTACATGCATAGAGCCTAGCACATAGTTGGGATTCAAAAGTCTTTGTTGAATAATGAGCATAACTATATTTCTTCACTCTCTTATGACGGATATCTATGTGTATAAAATTATCATCAAAGCAATATAACTCATCAGAAATTGCTTTATAGGACTGTTCTTACATCACTCAGAGAAAAGAACCACATAAAGAGTAAGTTAGGACATGGGCTCAAGTTCAGGTTGTCCGGGTTTGAAATCCCAGCTCTGCCCGACTACATGTACCATCTTGGGCAAGTTGATAACTGCCTCTAAGCCTCTGTTTTCTCATCTTCAAAATGAGGATAATGATAAGGGCAACTCACAGTACTTGTAACAAGTGCATGGGAAAGTGCTTAGCTAAGTATTTGGCACAGAGTAAGCATTCAGTAGACATTAGATACATTTTCTTTTTATTATGGACGCTCAGAAGGCTCACTGTACAATATGTTCCAATTTGAAACAAGACTAAATATAGTCTCATTTTAGCCTAAATTATGAGAAAGAAATGTCATCACTGAATTCTGCTATTTCAGTAATAAAGCCAATATTGCTATTACAGACGAGATAGATATTAGGAGCTCAATCAAGGTCAACAAATCCTTTGTGAGGTACAGAATATGACATCCATGTGCAAGAGGCAGAATTGGACTAGAACCAATGATTCCTAAATAGCTCCCTTGTAGCACCCCCTCAGGAAATATCCCCTGAGGTAACACACTGCCCTAAACAGCTGAGAAGATGGAATGGGTAGGCAGAGGCTCCCTTAAGGCTAAACATTCTCTGAAGTTGCCGGAGTTATATTACAATTTTATGTGAGTTTTCATATTGCATCCATGGTTGACTTAACATAAAAATAATGTAGTTATTAGAAAACCCTGTTATTTTAATGTTAGATCAACCGCAGACATATTATCCAGTGTCTTCTAGGCATCCTGCCGCATATTCCTGTTCCAGCAGCATGGAACGAGACCGCACGGCAGGTCTAGAAAGCAGTGTTGCTCTAGAAAAGGCTTGGAGGAGAAAGAAAGACGTACACCCAGCCCTGTCCCTGGCTTCTCAAAAGCTGTTTTTATTGAGTTCAACTATAAAACCACAGAATATCCAATAGTAAGGAAAGACAATTCAGTCATTATTTCTGGTAATGCAATTTATCAACCAGCCTTGAACTAATTTTTATCAACAACTGGCTCACTGCGCTCGAAGAGACAAGCACATTTTATCATTTATAAAATGAGTATAATTGTAGCTGAAAATGAAATGAAATAACTGTTTTGCCAAGTACAAGGAGAGACAGGAAGGGTTATATTCATTTACGTGGGCGATAGGGGGTTACTGTTGTGATTGTGACTAGTCTCGTGGTGACAGACCCTAGGGGAGATGTTTCAACATTAACTGAACAAGTAGAGTTAACGGATGTACACTGTATTCCTCTTTTCAAGAAATACCTTGAACTATGGGGCTGGCAATTTTAAAGGGCTAAGCTGGTGGCCTAGGCCTGAATGGAATCACTTCAGGGAAAAGGCCTTCAACAGAAGCTCCTCAGTCGGGACAAGGGGCCTAAGCCTCCCCAGATCAAGTGCGATGCCCTAGCCCTGAGGGCATCACCACAAAACTTTAGCATCTCAGTGACAGGAGGTGGTTATTGTACCTCTAATGACCGTGAGACTCAGGAAAGAAGAGCCACAGAGAGCATGGGCGCACCTGCCGTGAAAATGTCCCCTTAGCTTGGATGCATAAAAGGGAAATTTATTGACCAAGGGAAATGGGAAGATAAAGTCAGCAGCCAATGTAGTTCCTTGGCTGGGAGTTACCTTTACCAGTTCCTCTAATCTTTGGGAACCCCTCACCCCACCACTGACTTCTGGAAAATATATTGTGTCTCAAAGGCAGACTAATTCTAAATAAATATTTAGTTATATTTAGCAATTTCAAGTACTTCCTGGGCAGGTGTGGGTCCCTCCTAATTAGTGGGCTGAAGTTTAGTTGAGTGATGTAAATGGGATGACCTACTTGTTCTGGAATGCCTCACGCATGGTTCCTGAGTTTTAGTTCGGGAAGTTCCATGCAAAATAGCGAAGTCACCTTACAATCCCTTATTGTCAAATTAATACTCAGACGAAAGATGGCCTCTTGTAAAAGTCTGCAGATTTCTGTATACTCTCCTGAAGTGATTAAGAAGGGATACCAGCAAAAACACACGCCTGCCATCATAACTGCCTCCGAAAAACATCAGCTATGGTACAGACAGGATTTCTGTTGCTCCAGGACAGAGCCGTTTTACATAGCAAACTCAAGCATCAGAAATGAAATTTCCATGGGGAGAAAACAACAACAAAACAAACAGATAGTGCCAACTGCCTGCAGAAGGTCTCCCTCTGGTTTCCCACTATCTACTCTTTGAAACTCAAGCTGAAAGTGAGGTTTTGTGCTACAAAGTTTTAGAACTGCCAAAGCAGAAAAATCTGCATTTTCACCTGTTGAATGTGTAAAGTGGATAGTTGCAAATTAAAAATCACCACTTCATACCATTGTCCATGCTCGGTGCAGACCTGATGCGCAGCTCACCAATCTGTAGATCCTAATGAATACATTTGCTTAATTCTATAAAACCCAGCTCTTCACACACAGAGCTCAGTAACACCTCGTCTATTAAAATGTACCTACTGCTGACATCTGAATATCTTTCTAATGGCCGCAGGGGACTAAAGCACACACTTCAGATCCTAAGCTCAGATGTTTGGGTGCTCTGATTTCATGCCAGCTCCATGGCTTTTGATAAATTACATTAGCCACTGGTACTTTTATCTTCCCATTCAAAAAGAGTGTATATAAAAAAGTGTCCCCTTACCTAGCTGGAATTCAGTGAGCATATATTGAGACATTCTTTCTGAAGGGAAGAAAACTAAGAATCTTAGGAGAGTAGGCAATTAGACAACGAGAAAGCCTTTACATTAAAAAAGCGGATAATACAGCACAGTTAAGCAGGCACACATGCACATAACAAAAGGCAAAACTGCAAATGAAATTTTACTAATTTCGTAGAAATTAAAGTTATAAGTGCTGAAGAGGACCCACTGTAGAAACCCAAATGGCCTATTTTGAAGGAAAGCTATAAAGACTAAACACTAAATGGTGGTAAGGCACACGCTTCCAAAGGCATTAGACGATCCATATTTATAACTAAGTAAAACTTTCAGTCTTTGCTTATTATTGAATAATATCCTCCACCTGGTCTAGACTGAAGGTTTAACACAGAAAGAATCTCTCCTTCCATGGCTCTGATTACATCCTCAGCACTTAATACAGTGCCTGGCATAGGGTATGCAATGGGAAAATATTGATCCAATTAATCCTCTTGCAGATAGCTCCGACTGAAGCCATGGTGCTTGTGATCAAGGGCTCTGAGTTCAAAATCGAAATCCTAGAACCAGTACTGAGTAGTCAGTTGTGAGCCCCTGGACCACTTGCTTAACCTTTTTATGCCACATTCCCCTCACTGTCCAAATAAAGATAGTCATAGCATTTAAATGAGATATTGATATAGAGTTCTTAGCACAGTCCCTAACACATAGTAAGTACTCAGTGTATGCAAACAATTATGTTAATGTCCCTAAACAAAACACCAACCCTTCTACCTACCCAATTCTTCTACCTAGAGCCCTTCTCTCTGGTCTTGTTCCTGACCACTCGCTCCCAGCTGAGACAGTCAGCAGGAGAGGACACTGTGGCTTCAATTGAAGCTATCCAAGAAGATGGGACTCATGATGTTACAGTCAAACATAAGAAAAAAATCACACGAGCAGGGTACCAAGCCCCAGTGCCCTTGTTGCCGGGTTGTGAGGATGAAAGCACACAGGGCAGAGTTGGCATGCAGTTACTATGGCCACTGCTGGGAGTATGTTTGGGATTCTGATTACTGTATGTTGAGAGGACAGAAAGGACATGGCAGCCATAGCAGTAGACAGGCCTCATCTGGGCTTCTAAGAATCAACAGCTCTACCTCCAGGTATGGGAGAAGAAAAGGAATCCTGGGGCCTCCTTCCGAACTGTAATTAGGGACTGACAGGAATGCCCAGGAGAAATTGAAGTAGAGCGGGGCATTTCTATAATTAGTTAATTCATTCCATAAATAGCTTCAGAGTGCTTACTCTGTGCCAGAAACGGTTCCAGGCACCTGGGAGGAAGCAAGTAAAAACAGATACAAATCTCTGTCACAGTGGTGCTTACATTTTAATGGAAGGAAATCGGCAATAAATAATAACAATAATAAATTTAAAAACATTTGTTATGCTAGATGTTGGTAAATCTATGAAGAAAAATCAGGGAAGGGGAATAGAGATGCGGGGAGAGCATTATAATTTTAGGAAGGGAGGTGAGGGATAGCCCTCACAGAGAAAGTGACATTTGAATAAAGACTGAAAACAGGTGAGAAACACATTGTGTTGCAATATCAGGGAAAAGAACATTACTGGCAAAAGGAAAACAAGCACAAAGGCCTGGGGTTGGAATTAGGCCAGTGTGTGAGGAGCACGGTAAACTAGAGTGAGAATGACACGATCTGGCTCACAGATAACCTGGGGCACAGATGGTGTAGCACCTTTAGGACATTGGAATGGTTCTGTTTACTCTGATTAAGCTGGGAAGCTATTGGAGGGTTTTGACTAGGGAAATGATGGGACCCCACTTACAAGTTATCAGGGTAACTCTGGTTGGTCTTTTGAATATACTTTATGGCCAAAGGTAGAAGCCAAAAGTTGGGAGGTTATTGCCATAATTTTGGTAAGAGATGTTGGTGGCACTAAGGTGGTACCTGCTCAAAAGTAGTTCAATTCTGTGTATGAATTGCAGGTACATCCAATAGAATGTGCTGATGGATTAGACACAGGTGTGAAAAAAAAAGAGTTAAGAATGACACCAAAGTTTTGACCTGAGAAACTGAAAGAATGGAGTTTCCACTAACTCAGAGATTATAGGAAGAGCTGGTTGAGGCACGAAAGAGGTCAGGTGTTCAGTTTTGGATGGGTTAAGACTGGTGTGTCTATTAGACATGCAAGTGGGCAGTTAGCGAAACAAATCTAGAACTCAGAGAGGTGGTCTGAGCTGGAGATAAACGTAGAGACATCTGAAGCATCCTAAAGTCATGGTTTTGATGAGATCACCAAAAGAGTAATTGTGGCTAGAGAAGAGATAATCGTGAGGTTCTTCAATGTTGAGAGATGAGAAAGATGAAGAGATAATAGCAATAAACTAAGCAGCAACCAATGAGGAAGGAGGAGTGTCAGAAGAGGTTGGTATTATGGAAGCCAAGTAAAGAGAGAGTAGAAAGAAAGAGGGAGAGATTAGCTGGGCCAAATGTTGAGGAGAGGCTAGTTTAGAGGGCAACTGTGAGCTGAGCACTGGGTTGGGTCGTGGGGAAGTCATCGGGAAACTTAGCACCAGCAGTTTTGAGGCAAAACCTGACGGGGGTTGATTTGAGTAAAATAATAACAAGAGGAGTTAGAGATAAAACAAAACATCTTTAAGAAGTTTTGAATGACAGTGAAATAGGGCAATATCTAGACAGGGAATTGGGATTAAATGAGGATGGTGCTGATTATTAGCTTGGGAAAATGACAGCAGGCTGTGTATTGATAAGAATGACTTAGTAGAAAGGGTAAGTTGATGATGGGAGAGTGATCAGAGAATTCTGTGGTTGGAGGCTGATATGAGATTTTTATATTACGAACCTTCTGTAACCACAGGGTAAGTCATTTTACGACTAATTTATGGAATGCTTCAAAGTTGAGGGTTGAAACCTCATTCATCAATGTGCAAATCACATGGCCCAGCATAGCAGAAATGGTTAGGTTTTAACTGCTCTTTCCATTTTTAAGCTTCAAGCAATATAATTATTCTAGGCAAAAAGCAATAGTAAAGAAGACAATTAAATGTTTTTATTTTTTATACTCCCTCAACCCTTTCAAAAATGAGAGTTTTTAAAATAGCATATTGGGGTAATGTAACTCTAAAATATTCTAAATTCTTTAGCTGGGAATTTTAAAAAACTAAAGGTATGTAACAAGATGTCTATTATGGCAAAGATTAAGCACTGAGTATAGGTAATCAAAAATTTTATGTCAGCACCTTTGATATCAAGTAGTACAGTCAGGACATTTTATTGAAGTGTATTTGCTTAAATGAATCACTAGTGGTGCATCCTTAAATTATGTAAATTTGCGCCAAGAAGGGCTTAGGAGAAAAGATGGGGGGAGTGTAAGAGAAGATCTCATAGACATTTACTGTTTCTCTAGTAATTCAAGTTGGTCACAAGGTATGAGGAGGTTCTGTTTTGATAAGAATCCTAAGGATTCTGGGAAGAAGGAAACCCAAACGCTACAGCCTAAGATTTAATAGCACAGAATAGTACACAAGGCACTATACCTAAGATACCTTATCAGGGAAGGCCCATGAGTCTTTCCAAAATCATATATTTGAAGGACATAGGTTGGTGACCCTTGCTCAATAAAAAGGCTAAAGGCTCATTGGAGAAGGTGTTATCAGGACACCGTTGATAGTGAAGATGCCATAGAAGCAGCTTCTGCCAAAGTGTGACTTGGGCAGGGGGACATCTCAGCTGATGTGGGGTGTGAACCAGAATAAAACCTTGGGGTTTGCTGTGGAGAGCACCATTTGGTCAAGATCTGGACCACCAAAAACATAAAGAGTAGATAGCTGTGTGACACCGTAGAACTTGTCTTCATCACTGACACTAAGTGGCATTATCCAAAGGCTAGCAGGACTGAACCAATCAGATTCTGGGTCTCTCCAAAGTTAACCTTTACATCAAGGCAGACCACTTTGACCTGAGTAACTTCTGATTCCTCCCTCGCCCCTCTTCCTTCCTTCCTCCCTCCCTCCCTCCTTCCCTCCCTTCCTTCCCCCTCCCTCCCTCCCACCTACTCTCCTTTCCTTTCTTTTAAACAGTTGAGATTATAGGGATGGGCAAGACCTTTAAGAGGATAGCTAGTATTTCTAGTGACAGGTCCTTGGAGACTGAATACCTAATATTCTGTGTTTGTGTGTGTGTGTGTGTGTGTGTATTTTATATTTATATATCTATATGTATGTACTAAACATACATATACCATGCACACACACACACAAACATTCATACACACAATAACATAGTATTAACTGAGTGTGATTGTATTTATCTTTAAGTTGGTGAAACAAGTCATGTGAGCTATAATTAACCAAGTATTTTGAATAAAGGAGTCAACTCATCAAAACCCACATTTAGAAATATTTGTTCATTTACTCTTTTCACTCTCCCTGTCTTAAGTATATTTTTAATTCAGTACTCTTTATTTGATTATTTAGTGATATATACTCTGAGGGTGTTATTAATAGATATAGGTACATTTAAAAACATGAAATAAAATTACTGTGTAATAGGTCAGAATTAAAAACAACAAAAAATAATAAAAGAAGTTTGAGTGTTTTAAATATTTGTATTTTTTTTTGTTGTTGTTCAGATAGAGTGGGAGGGAGAGAGAGGAAGAGAGAGAGAGAGAAACATCGACATGAAAGGGACACATCGAGTGGCCGCCACCCGCACGACCAACCAGGGCCGGGGACAAACTGCAACCGAAGTACATGCCCTTAGCGGGAACTGAACCCGGGTCTCTCTGGACCGCAGGCCGACGCTCTAACCGCTGAGCCAAACCGGCCAGGGCTAAATATTTGTATCTTCTTTTACTCTGCCAGTGACTCCCTGTGCCTGCCACCTCTAAATTTTGTAAAGTAAATACATTTAATATATCACAAATATTTAACATGTGGCATAAAGGTATTTCCTGTGTACTGTTATATCAAATAACACTGGAGGATGAATTTCAAAACAGGACTGAATACGATTCTTCATTTTCCTGCTGCCTTACGAGACACACATCTTGGTGAGATGCCTCTCTTTTGTGATTTCTGTATAACTATTCTATTGCGTTAAATTCCAGTCATTCCTCTTTTCCTTTTCTTCTGGCACCTCATTTGAAATCAAAGATTTCATTGATGAATTTTTAAAAGCACAATTCATAATTACAAATGATTCCGACTACAATAGAGAAGAGCCTTTTGTGACAAAGAGAACCAGAAATGAAAAGCTAGTACAAAAAGCCCTCCGTGTGTTGCATTTCCACAAAGTGCACCATAATAGGGATTCTATTCGCTTCGATACAAACCAGAGACAAAAATCCTGTGTTGTTTTTTTTTTTTTTTTTTAAATCTAAAAAATAAAAATGCTAGGTAAATTCTCTCTGGGAATAATATTCTTGGGAAACAATGTTGAACATCAAAAAGAACTCAGACTCAGTATTTGAAAATAGGATTCTGTCCCCAGCTTTGCTACTTAAAGCTGGTCACCTGTAAAATAAGAGGTGAGACCAACTAGTTCTTGAGTCAAGATCTAAGTATCTATGAAATCTATCTACAGGTTTTGTGTGTGTGTGTGTGTGTGTGTGTGTGTGTGTACATATTTTTTTTCCTTCCAAACACCACCATCAGCCATAAGCAACGTTTTAATAGCCTCTACATTGCTTAAATGTTTATCTCTTCAAACAGCAGAGAAGTTCACAATTATGTCATACATTGGGGCCTAGCAAAAGATGAGATATAAAAATCTGATTTAATTTTTAAACCGAAATATCACTAGCCAGATGTAAAACTGTATTATCTAAACATTTCAGCTAATAATATATAGTGAAGTTGGTACACTAAACAAAGTCATCATAAAAATGTCTGGCATTCGGAATAATCTTTATTATATCTCAAATGTGTGTTGGAAAAAGAGGCTATCATCCACCATTACTGTTCTAGACAGCAATGCTCTCACTGATTTCACATGAAGGCAACAGAAAATTACAATATCCATTAATATACACCTAGTATATATTAATAAATATTAATTGAGATGAATGAGGAAAAACACAGTATGATGTATATTTGTTACCTGAAACATGAATAATAATAACAATACATATTATTATGAAATTCATTTGTAGTTAGTTTCCATCCCTACTGGAATATAATTGATCACCCACTTAAATCTGATACCTGAGTCCTAAGGATAAATCCTCCAGGAGTATTTGAAGATTTATCCTTTCAAAAATGTATACCTACAATATATTTAAATAAATATAAGCTGGAAATCTGTTCTCAACAGAAAACAAGGAACCGAGTGGCAATTCTCTTCTCTAGTGCGACACTGAAGACCCAGGAGGACCAGCTTATAGAACCTCAGTACAACTTACACAGAGATCCCAACTGAAGCTACTAATGTGAGATTTTAATGACAAGACTAGATGTAAAAACACCACCAGCATGTTTAAATACATAACAAATGGTGGCCCAATTTGGGGGCCAGCGCCATACGTGCATGTGTGTATGCACAATGAAGCTGTGTGCATTGGTCTGCGTGTGTGCATTGGTCTGCGTGTGTGCATGGGTACAAGCACCCTCTCCATGTCACAGTACTCCAGCCACTTTCCCTTTATCAACAAAACGTGTAACTACCCCCAAATAAGAGATCAGCTAAGCTCTTCTAGAACATGGCATATTGAATCCGCTCAGATTTCAGTATTTCAAATTGTTCCCTGGAATTAATTCACTAAATAACCAGACAAGTTGAAGCACATAGCCATTAGGCTCAGTAGAACACATTTTTAAAATGTTAGTGCCATGCAATGAATAGTTGATAAGTATATCATTAATAAATCTTGGTGTGACATAATTGATATGTGGATGTTTAATGACAATTCTAAATGATGTAGCACACAGCATCTCCCCGTCCCTCGATCATCAGGCAGGTTGTCCCCACACCACACGAGGGGCACAATTGGAAAAGCAAAGTCTGATCTTCATTAGTGCTATCCGTAAAGGTTTTCATTACAAGATAAATGATTATGGCCTACCTTTATTAATTAAGCATGCATTTCTGCAGATAAATGTAATTGAATAAAATGGCCAGTAGTTTTAAATTACACAAAATCTTAATGTTGCAGGAATAGATTCCACCTTTATTCCATGCCTGTAACCACCTATTATTTTGAGAATGTACAGCAAATGAATTTACAGTGTTGCTAAATACTGACAGAACTTCACACACAAGAATATTTAACTCTAACATCTTGCTTTGTGACTGTCATGATAAACTGATCTGTCTTTTTTCTCAGCCAACCACTTCAAATTCAGCCTGAATGTATTCCCAGCTTTACAAGGGCATAACCCCAGAATATGGGCAGATCAACTATAACAGCATTGGTGCTTACAGAAATGAAGTGACTTGCATCTTGAAAGATAATTAGTGGCTAAGAACAGATCACTAGAAATTCTTTATTCTCTTGTCACTGAATCACATATAGGAAAAAAAAAAAAAACTAACCATCCATGCTCAAGCATTTGAAGTCCTCCTTTATTTTGGGGTCAGGAAGGGTGCTTAGAACATGTCATGTGCACTTATCAGTTCCCTTTCTAGTTCTGTTTCAGCGAGAAAATAAGCCTTCTCAGAGTATCGACTTTAGAGCTTAAAAAAAAAAATACACTAAGGAAGGAATCCATGGAATTTTTTTCTTGCTATGACTTTATCACATGTACAGTGTTTGGAGCAAAAAGCTATAAAACAACATCTGTAAATTTTGTAGTCATTTGTGAAAAAATCATTTTCTAGATAGTTTGATACATTGGAGTCCATGAAAGCAAATATAAAATCTAATCAATAAGAAGACATATGTCTTGGTGCTCACAAAATCATCTGAGAATAAGTTTGCCAAGTAAAGCTTAATGTACATGTATAGTATGATCCAGAATGAGGTGCCTAAGATTAATTTTATAATATTGGAGAATATTCTCGCAATGAGTCAACGTTTTCTCCCTAAATCCACTAAGTACTATTTTTATTTTGTGGTCACTAGCAGAAATAATTACATTGTTAAGTTAATTCCACTTCTATCGACTATGGCCACTCTATGGTTCATCAACCTACTGTAGTAACACAAAATAGGAAGCTTGACCTTTACCTTGTCTCAAATATTTTAATTTATAATGTTATCACTTGCATTTATTGATAATTACTTTGATCCTTTATGATTATTCTATTGATTCTGCAGCATGCCTTTCAACTGAAGCATTAACAAACATTTAGTTTTGAAGGTGATGTTTTAATTTCATTTTCTATCCTTTTTTAAGGATCTTGACACTAACTCTGACCATAATATTTCTAATCCCCATAAAGAGAAAAAGCATTTCCATAGTTTATTGCCTGCACATCCATTTTAACGGCAAGGCTACTGGTAATAGAGAACCATAGCATGCAAATCCTACATGGGCTACTCAGATGATTGATTTTGCATTAGGGCAATTGTTTGCAAGTGGGCGTCATCCTAATTTATTCATCCTATTTTCTTCTTCTTGTAGCACTAACCATTAAACTCTATATTATGAATTTAATCTAAGAAGTTAAATTTCCTTTATAAAGTTATTAAGTCCTGCCACAACTATTATGCTCATTTTGATTCATTTTTAAAACTAATATTACTAACGCAGATTGAGAGATAATTCTAATTTCATTTCCTTCTTGTTTTATATTTCAGATATGGGAACCTATACCAATATGTTTCAATGCATCCCTTTGCTCACATTTCAGCTGAGCTCTCTGTGCTACTTGCCTTTATTCACATCATCTATTCTTCCTCCCTGATCATTCAAAGATTTCAGAGCCACAGGGTCTTTATTCAACACCTATACTATTATGAGTTCTTTCTGTTTCTTCCCAGTTCCCAAGCAGACCCCGCTGTGACAGTAACCAGCTACACGACCTGAAGCACACACCTCTGTCTTCATAAGGAACACTTTCTGCATGTATAAAATAATGCCCCTTGACAACGACTTAGGGATTCTAAAATAACCAGACCTGGCCTACAGTCATTAATTTAGACAGAGCAAGACCCATGAAAAATGAGGACTTTTAGTGGAAGAGCTAAACACGGCTGGGTTGGAATCCCAACTTCTCTATTTAGTAGCTCTGTGATCCTGTAGAAGTTATTAGTCCCGATTTGTGAGGATTAAAGTAAACAAATACGTTTGAGGTGTTGAGACAGTGAGTGCCACGTGGTAAGTACACTCAAGGAATGTCAGCTGTCTCCCAGTCCCTTCAGATTGATAAAATCATAGTGACCTCCATTCCCACCCCCACTTGCGTACGTAAGGCAATATTCTGATCTCTCCACACAGTGACTTTTGGAGATATTATTTGAAACAATAAAAATACCCAACTTTTTAAAAAGTTAACTTATTTTCTTGTCCCAGTTTTGCCGGTGCTCTGAACCAGAACTTTCTGAGCACGTGCTGAGTCATGCCGAGTCGGCGACAGGTGAGCTGTGCCTCAGTGCGCCACTAGTACATCATCTGTGTGAGTTGTGACATGAATCACTGTTCTGACAACTTGCTCAGACTCTTATTGCAGAGCCTAGTCCTGGCAACATTGGAAGCCCACCCACGTTCACACGTTATTGAAACAGTGACCCTTCTCTGCAAATGTGAAAGCGTCTGCTTTGGGCTAAGTCTGGGCAGGGAATTAGGAGCAGAGTAGGAAATGCTGAAGACCACAGATGCACACACCCACCCCCACAGTGTAACAGAGGGTCCTGGAGACATGCTTCTGAGTGAGGAATACAGGCCAAGAAGAATGTAGATGTTCCTTTCAAATATTAGGGGGTAAAAAGATTGACAACGGAATAAAAAATCGCACAATCATATTAATTTATTAATATTCCATTAGAGCTCTGAATTTGCCTGAGGTATATATAGGTAGGGTTTTATTTATATAATATTAGTGAAATATATTTCTACTTAAAGCACATTTTTCAGATAACTAAACCTCACTGTGCTAAATCTCAGAACTTTTAAACATCCACCTACTTTTGGATTTGTCTAGGCACCCGCCACACCTTTAGTCCAGTCCTGGTGACACCAACTCACCTGCAGCCTCTGCTTAGTGGGTCATTAGACTCACACCAGACAGCTACAGCCACGTCCTCCCTGTATCCACAGACTCGGGCAGAACAAGCAGTGGACGCAGAGCTGGCAAAACCATAGCGTGAAAAGACGAAATGGATAAATCACAGTCTCCTTCTTGGAACTTTATAAGAAAAGAGAACAGGAGAGAAGCAGCAGGTCAAACTGGAAGGGGGCTTTGAGAGGACTCCGAAGGGGTGATTGTAGACCAAGAAGATGGAGGAGCAGAATCAGAAAAAGGCAGAGATACCACGTTTAAAAGATAGCAGGGACCTACAAAAGGCACAGATACAGTCTTGAGTCCATGGGCTAACTCAGTTTCTGAACATTTTTATTCGCACTTTCTAACCCCTAGGTATGTGTACACACACCTTTCTCTTAGAATGTATTTAGGGGCTCTATTACTTACAACCAAAAGAGCCCAAGAAAACTGCCAGTCTCACTTAAATGGATTATAAGCCATGTCTTCTTATTGAACAGAGCAGGGTAAACCTACTCCAACCTTTTCTTGATGGCCCAGCATCACTGAAAACTACGGAGAGGCGCTATAACACAGTGATGATTTCTGGGCTGCTAGGCGTGCAAGGCTCTTTATCTGTTCCCCAAATGGCCTCAGAAATGATGCTTTTTGAATCCCTAGCCTCCTTTGTGTGGCTTTTCAATCTCTCCTATTACCATAAATCTGCTTGCCTATAACCGCTTCCTTTCTAACTTTCTGCTTCTAATCTTCTGGAGGCTGGGAAATAAGATAACCAAGCTTGATGGATTCCTGTAAAAAATAAGACTACGGCTCATCTACCCCAGGTCACCTGCTCAAAATATGATATCTATATACAGTAAAATCCTTACAAATGGAAAGAAGGGGGGGAGCGGAGACGTCCTCTGGTCTGGTGCTGTTCTACGAAGCTGTCAGGGGCTTCCCGAGTCACAGATATCTGATCCCTGCCTCACAACATTCCCACAGTGGTTATTTCAACAATAGATGTTGCCTCCCGAAGGTTTAGTAACCTAGAGAGTGATGTGAATATCTTTATATTTTATTTTCTTAACATTGGATTTTAAAAGCAAACTAAGTATAATCAGATCATGTTTGTAAAATAAAACCAGATACTCGAACAATTTCCTTGAATTATTCATAATCCTCTAGGTCACTACTGGGGCAGCAATGCTCTCACATGGTGAAATCGTGTCAGAGGATTCCTCATTTATAACATGTATTTATAGAATACCTACTATGTTCAAACAGTAAGTTAGGCTCAGGGGAGAGATACCCATGAACAAAGCAGATGAGGTCCCTGCCTGTATGAGGTTTACATTACACTCAAAATACTGCAGACAATTGTGCTGCAGTCCAGATAGCTCAGTAAGTCCAGACCGAGCAGATTTTCCCTGAGGTGACATTTCCCCAAGTAGTCTAATTTATAGTTCAAACCAGGACACTTTTGGGAATAAAAGTGGCATTGTGAATAATTACACAGGGTCATTAAGGCACGTGGCTGGACCTTCCCGGGAAAATCAAATAGATGGTCACCTCACCTATAGGTCAGTGCCTGGCACATAGTACATGCTCAATAAGCATTTACTGAATAAGTTGAAATGGTATGAATAAAAAGAATCATCCAACGAAATTATTAATGAAAATAGCAATTATTAGTTGACCAACTTTTCATGCTTTCTGTCATCTATATAAGCAACTTTAATCACATCTTGGTCACTTCCTATCTGTCTTACCATTAAAATGATGAAATAATGTGGCTGTTGGCCAACACCTGAAAGATCTCTTGGGAAAATTACATGGACTGAAGGCAGCTCTATTCTACTTAAGTCTTGGTTTGAGACAAAGACATATTTCTGAAATTGTTCTGCCTCACATAATAGTTTCTTTCCCCAGCTGAATATTAACCCTTCAGTTAAATTCTTGCTAGTTACTCATTTTAATATGTTAGATTTATCAGAGTACAGTTCCAAATAAGGCTCTAATTGAAAAATAAAGCTCACTCCCAACTGTTCTTCCTTTAAAGGTTTGTCAACCCAAGGGTCATCATCCCATTGCTATTTCCCTTCCCTCTGAACCAGGAACAAATGCTGCAGAGTTATCACCTCTACCCAGGCTTCGTAACTATACCTCAGAACTTACCTATACTAAATCATTAAGGAAATATTGCTGTAAGGACTCCCCCCCCCCCTTTATTGATTTTAGAGAGAGAGGAAGTGAGAGGGAGAGAGATAGAAACATCAGAAAAAGAGAACATCGATTGGCTGCCTCCTGCATGCTCCCCACTGGGGATCTGGCCCACAACCTGGGCATGTGTCCTGACCTGGAACCAAACCTCAACCTCTCAGTGCCTGGGTCAATGCTCAACCACTGAGCCACACAGGCTGGACAGCTGTGAGGACTCTTAAGTGAGCATCCATGAATGTACATTCTGAAACTGTATGCATAATCTTATCTATAAGTGTATATTGTTTTCCTAAGGGAGATTTCATAGCTTTTGTCTACTTTTCAATGGGTTCTGAGGTTAAGACGATCCTTCTAAGGAAAGAAATTAGCGAACATTAATTTCTCCATTTTACTTTCTATGAAATTATCCTCCAAATTAATTTTATTGCATATGGAAAACTAGGGTAAAGGTATGGACATGAGGTGGAAAGGTAAATACATGCACAGTGAGTTGCTCACACCATTTAGAATGACCTGGGTCTACTACATAGACATGACATATGGGGTTATGACGACTCCATTCTGTTGCCACCATTCTGATCTGAACATGCAGGGTCTCATTTGTAAATCTCTAATGAAATATACTGATCTCTAATGCAATGTAGTCTTCCCTTCTTCCTCCCTCTACCACCACCCCCCACCCATCTACCCACTTCAATCAGTTCTGGGCAGATAAATCTTAGAAAATCTCTCTCTTCAAAGTCTTCAGAAGTCTTCAATGGACTCCATTTCCCTTGGATAACATTCAAAGTTCTTAGCCAGCCATTAAAAACTCCCCATAAGCTTATCTAACACTATTTCCTTTCATGAACATTCTACCCTCCATAAAAGTTTGCCCTTCACCCACCAGAGAAAGCAGTATTCTGCTTCCAAGATTGAACTGGCATGTCCCACCGTCCCCAGACTCTAACATCCTCCATTCTCGTGAGATTGAGCCAGCCCATCCTTCAGGGTCCGAATAAGTAGCCCTTTCTCTGCAAAGTCTGCTCCAACCACCTAGCATACACTGCTGTCCTGTGCCTCTTAACTTGTATAGTAACTATTTAATGTCCCAAACCATCAACACCTAACACTTGCTGCCTTGTATTTATATAAATCTTTTTAATTCTATGCCCAGTCTTCCCAACTATGCTGAAGATTGCAGGGAGACAAAATCCATCTCAGACCTCTTGGATTCCCTCATAATTTAGCACTGGCTATCTGTTGATGATGTTGTTTGATAACAGTATCATAAGGTTAGAAGAATGAAGGTACAATAGACCAAAATGGGGCTGGTCTTTATTATGAAGGAGTTGCTTTGCTTCTTTGAAATCTTTAGGCACGTTAAGGTGTCCCTTGTGTCTCCTCCATCTGTAAGAAATATTTTGTTTTCACAGGAGAGCGGGAGTCTTTGAGGTCCTTTTAAGAATATGGAGAAGAGAATCACTTGGAAATGGTTCTGAGGTTATTACCGTGAACAGTGTAACTCTCAGAACCACGCAGACAGAACTGAGAACGGAAACTGGCAAACAGTGCTCCTGAGACTCTAATACAAAAATCAGTCAATTGAATTTAAATGTCTCTCCGGGCATTATGCTGAATCTAATATAACCCCACAATTTAAAATTTGAGACAAGGTTCTGTTCAACTCTTCACAAAATGAACTGCTAAGGAGATAAGGAATCTCAGCGGGCCGGGCAAGTTAGCTCCAGTACCCTTTTTCGTCTTCATGGCAGCAACATGTAAACAGGAGAGTGATTAGTGACACCCACAAGCAAATCCTCCCAGTAGCATCAATACCAAAAGATAGTGGCAAGGAGAATGCCAGGTGACATTATCAATGACACATGAATACAAATCATCCAGACGGATACAACAAAAGTATCATAGCCACATTATGAATTCCTACAAAGAGTCTTCTTTAGAATTATCTGCAGAACAACAAAACAGCATTTCAGATGCATTTAAGTAGAGGGGCCAATAAACTACACACGGCCAAAGGCAAGGAAGGATCTGGGGTGATCTGAAGGGGTAGCTGACGGAGTTACTGAAGTCAGCAGAAGAAAGATGCTGGAGCCTCTAGGCGTGTTACAGGTTCACTTGGGTGTAGACTCGGGGGACCATGCAGGTTGTAGATAATCAGTATAAACAGTGTTAAACATCCTTAAAAATGTATTACCACCTTTTCTTTGAAATTTAAAAGAACATTGAGCCTGTTGTGGAGGGTAAAAGAGATTTAAAGTTACAGCAAGCGCTGAGGAGGTTGTAGGCGACGTTGTCTACGTCCTTCTATTGTAGGAGACTCGAGTTATACTTTCTTAGCTGCCACCCTCCCCCAACAGACCTGCGATGCTAGATTCCCAAACTAGAGGCCAGTTACTGGAACGTCAGGGGTGCTGTATAAATATCTCACGGGCTACTCTGAATCTTAATTCCCAAGCAAAGCATCCCTTTGTCTGAGTCTCTTTGGCCCTTTCATTGCATGAAATATTTCCCACTCACATATTCAAAATCTGTTCTTGCATTAGAGAAAGTGAATATCTGAACATATTATTACCTTAAGGACAGAATACACACAGAGACACAGGTAGAGAAGTAACAGATAAACAACACTTAAAATTTGCATTTGAAGAGCACACAATAAATGTGAATATATAAAGTGGGTATATTTGTAAAGAATTATGCAGTCTCTTAAGTTTTGTTACAGTGTTTTTCTCAGTATTTGTGTCTGCATAATGATGCGATGAAGAGAGAGGTAAGTAAGTGCAGCTGCAGGATTCTTTATGGATAACTTCGGAAAATCGAAGCCTCGGTAATGCCCCTGCTGTTCCAAAACCTACAGGGTAAGTCAGAGGCTGTGGCAACCACTGCATTCACTGGAAACTGTTATTATTATTAGTTGTTGATATTATTCTCGTGTTGATAGAGTAACTGTAAATTCCCTTAAAAGAAATTATTTAGGGATTGAACAAAAAAGTTATCCCCTTACTTTTTTGTTTCCTCTCTCTCTCTTTTTAATCCTCACCTGAGGACATGCTTAGAGAGAGGAAAGGAGAGAGAGGAGGAGAGGAAAAGAGAGAGAGAAACATCAATCAGTTACCTTCTGTATGTGCCCTGACTGGGGATCGAACCCGCAACCCAAGTATGTATCCTGACCGGAAATGAAACCAGCAACGTTTTTTGGTGCATAGGACGATGCACAACCAACTGAGCCACTCTGGCCAGGACCCTTTTTTTTTCTTTTTCCCTAGCAATAATGTCTATTACAATCGTTGTGTAGCTCTTGCATTTGCCCTTGCCATACATGTTCCACTCTCATTCAACCCATTCCCTGTTTACAATAAAAAAGAAAAAGAAAAAGCATTGTTTTTGTCAATGAAAAGGAATCAGTAGCCTGCTTATAAAATATCACTGACCTCACTGAGGCACATTATTTTAGAATTATTCAGTGATCCACTGTGATCGTAATTGCTGGATCATTGACCAAAGAACTGTTTGCTCTTGACCATAACTAAGGTTCAGACTTATTCTAATTTGACAGTATACGTGGTCAATTGCTGTCTCTCCCATCGCTCTGCCACTGCGTCTAGTTGTCCAGCTAAAGGGTTTCGATGAGTTTTTTGAGATGCATACTAAGAAAACACTTTGGAGAAGGAAAAGATTAAATTTCAAAACAATAGAACACAAGAGTGTGGTTTAATATTATACTAACCCAGAGCAGGAGAAAAAATATCTTTCAACCTTTCCCTCCTGCTCTAAGTAAAGTCAGTTATTCCATATTTAAATGCAAAATAAAATGCCAAACATGTTACATTTGTATTTTTGAAAAAAAAACAAAAACACAGAAAGACTCCTGTTTGCTTTTGTCTTGACCTTCTAGCTCGGTGCTCATTAAACCGGCTGAGACATACCATTGGTCATGCTGGCGGGCATTTATTGGCTTTGCTATTGTTGTTTTTTAGCACTGAAATGTGTTATGCTAAAATAAAAAATCAGCTGATTTCTTTCTGCGTAGACTGCCCTCTTCCTTGCCCCTCTGGCAAACTCCTATGTTCTTCACAACTCTCTGGGAAAGTCTTTTCTGAGCAGAGCTATGCAAGTCTTATCTTTGTGGTGGCCACACAATAACATAGGTACATCTCTATTTGCGCTCTTTTCACCTTCTTACAAATATCTCTTGTGTACTTGTCTCCCTCCACTACAATATAAATCCTGGAATGTCTGGGAGTATGAGCTTTTGATGTAGTAAAGCCTAGGGTATAGTAGATCCTCAATTAATATTTATTGAATAAATACGTGAGAGTTCGTTAAGGATTGTTCATAAGGGTAATTATTGGGCATACCTCATGAATCTAATTACAAGGCTATTTTAAGTTTCAGTGTACCTGATAACACAGCATCACAACATTGGACATACTAGTATTTATAGTGACAAGTGGTACTAGCTGAATTTGGCTTATAAATGAGTTTTGTTCACCAGTATAGATTTTCATTATTATTATTATAAAATTCAGATATAAAATTATTATAATTATTACACTCAAGTTCTAAATTTCCATCTTTAAAAAAAAAAAAAAAAAAAAAAAGTCAAAGAATCCCGGGCTCTATTTTCCTCATACAAAGCATCACCTGAAACTTTGTAACAACTGTTCTGTTTATGTGGGGTGTACACCTGTCGGTTCACCACCTGCTTTACTCCTGAGAACCCTGGCCCTGCAGGCACTGGCTTTTAGACCCCGCTGCAGGGTAACTGAGGAGCCCTGCACAGTGCTAAGTATCTGTGTAGAAGTGAAAACTTCGGAGTCTTTATTCTGGCTTTGCAATTAGTAAATTCTACAGTCTCATTCAAAGCTACTAATGTTTTTGGCCATTAGTAGCTTAATTTGTACAAATTAAAAAATGGGCTAGATAAGTATGTTTCAAAGTCTCAGAAATGCCCATCAAGGGCTTGGGGAGCCAAGCAAGACTGACAAGGACCCCCAGCTGTATCTAAATGAGAACTGCTGATGCCATATAATAATTGGTTGACAAATGGATCCAATACTAAATAAGAGTTAGAGAACCACTAAATTAGACGGTATCTAAAGGACCTGTCAGCTCAATATCCTCTTGTTAAAATTACAATCTTTTTAAAAAAAAAATTACCAAACTTTATTTCTTAAATTTAGTTTCAAAACAGAAAAAGAATATAGTCTAGAGACAAATTGTACTTTTTCAAGATAATATCATCATAAACATACCGTCTCTTTCTGTACAATGACAACATAAGAGATATTTTCATTTTATATTGATATATTAGAGGTAGCTATCATTATTTAATATACATGTTTAGAATACTTATCAAACATTGCTAAATTAAGCAAAGTTCTAAAAAACTATAAAAGCAATTTTGTGTCCCCCAAACATTAAGATAATATAAAATAGAAAAGCAGAAATGGTTAGCAGATATTTTAATAAAATTATGTTCATACACTATTTTAATACTCTAAGAGATAACTTCTAATACAACTATTTGATCTCTTAATTCACACAATTTCTTAATGTTATTATTTGATTTTTTTTTTTTTTAGTGCAACAAACATTTACTGAGTATGGACTCTGCCCAAAGACACATATACTGTTTAATCATGGCCAAGTTATACTAAAAGTTACAGTTTTTGTCTGTCTTCATTTAGTTAACACAAGTGCTCAGTCTATCTTTCCTTTATAACCAACAATTATGAGTTGTCATTTGAGCTGGAATATGATTTCTTCGTAGTGTTAGCAATATCATGAAAACTCTACACAGCTCTAACTGTTCTTGACAGATGAGAAATAGCAGAAGGACTCCTTTTATAATAAAGATTATGAATGTCACTCTAAGATGTTCATGTTAGAATAGGGTTTAGTCTTCCAAAAGGGACAGAGGCATAAAAAAAAAAAATCACATTCCATAACTGTATTACATTCCTTCTCCATCGCCGAACGGACAATGTAATACCAAGCTCTAATAATGCTCATTTGATTGACTCTGTCCAAACAGCCTCTTATCAAGCATAAGCTGCTTCTCTATGATGGATGACTATGGTTTATGGTGCAGATTTCATTTGCAAACGGAGTTTGAAAATTCCCCTTCACTGTCAGAATCCTGATGAAGCCTGCACCATCATTATTGCACACTAAACTCATTAGAATAAAAAGAAGGGAAGAGTGGCTGAGGCTTAGGGACGATTTGCTAATCTTGTTGTGTGAGAATAATACATTTAATTTTCCTTTGTGGGGCCTGACCCATCTTGAACTTTTGTTTGCTATTACTTGCCAGATTCCCTTAGGTTCTTGGTATACTTCCTTTTGTAACTTTAAGGTTAAAGAAGGGCAGTAATCAAATCAAACCCAGCTAGAAAATGCCCCTATGGATTCAAAATTTCCAATGTGATTATGTCAGGCTGAAGGAGATGAAAATGCTGGTGTTTAAAAATTCAAATGTAAGCTCTTTGAGTAGGAGAGAAAAGGCCGAGGAATGTTAAAACAGAAATAATTATGTCTTGGGTGTATTTTTTTTTAAATGGTGACTAAGGTTAAAGTGAAAATAAAATAAATAAGAGCTTATCCATAACAACATTTCTTAGATAGGAAGAAAGAACACCTTGAGAAGCCTGGAAGAATAAAACACAGGCCGGGTACTCTTTTTCACACATGAATCGATACAAACATTTCTCACTCCTAATATCTCAGCCACGCATCCCACTTTTGTGAGACTCCTGTTATTCTCATTCCTGATTCACTAGCACGCAAGGATTTCTGTTTCTTAAAATAAATGGTCTCAGACAAATGATCATCTCTCATGACTTCCCAGCTACTCCAGAAGCCAGTGATAAAAATCAGTGATTTCAAATTCTCAGTGATTTTCACTGGGAATGAATCATAGAAAGATGTTATTGACTATTTTCTCATGTCCACAGCCACAAGGCAAACTCAAGGAAGATAAATGTGCCCACAGATTTGCCATTAAGTCCCAATCAAGTGATTCCCAGATGGCTGCATCAGTACCTGTGGTTTATAACAACAGTATATTCGAAGTAGATTTCCATTGTACTATGAAATTACTTGTGCTTTTATGGTTTGTGAATTTACATACAACACTTACAAAGGATGATTCTCCTTTAGCTTTCCTTTTATTGTGCCCTCAATGAACTTCCTTGAAAGAAGGGCCCAGGCATAATTATGGCCAATTCTCATTGGTACAAATCTGTACATGAATCATCAGAAAATGACTGATTTCCCCATATAGCAATGGTGCTTAAGACTCAGAAAGTGTGAAATGAAAAACTTAATGTTCTCCTAACAGTGCAATTTAGAATGATGTCAATATACCACACACTATTTTTTCAAACCTTACATTTAAAAAATAAAATGAAATCAAAATGGCGAGTTCCCATTGTGCGAGACATTTACTATGCAATATCAGTCTCTTCCAACTCATCTCTCAATTGTTGAGGGCACTGAGCAAAAGAAACTGCACCATTAAATGTCAGGCCTATAACTCACACTCAATGGGCAGGCAAACAGCCCTTTTCACGGGACTGAGAGGACTGGTCGTGGAAGCGCTGTAAATATCAAGCTCACTGATTAAAAACAAAAAGAAAAATAATAAGAAGAAAGAAAATCCAGCAGAATCTCACCAAGCTTCTAAGAACTCTCCTAATAGATTGTTACTGAAGCAGGTGAACATAAATGCCCTCGCAGGGAGATTTTTATACTGAGAGGGAATATTAGTCTGAAGAAATTCCCTTGAAGACGCCATTCTTTGTAAGTAGCCCTGATGAAAGGCAAGGAGACCGAAAGGGTGTGTGTTTCAGCTTGGGATCTACTGAGAATATTGCTCTCAGCAGGACTAGCAACAGCCACATGAAAGAGCAAAGATCGGTGCTTCTTACTCCAGGTCCCTTTGGATGTCACATGCTCCTCTCTGAAATCCAACCATGTTTAGGCCTTAATCTCTAAACTTGCCCCATCTAATCTCCACGTTGTCCCTTCTTTCCTAGAAAAACATCTATGCCCCCGTTCTCTACACTTTTTCATCATTTATTCATTTGCTCCGTCACTGACTAACCGAACAACTATTTCATAAGAAAATATTCATTGAGACCTCTGTTAGATTCTGTGGATGCAGAGATGAGAAAAGTTATTCTCTGTTGATGGATCCTATTCTATGTCAGGTCCCATAGAGGTCAGTTATTTAACAGATTAAATTAATTGGTATTAAAACTTCAATGGCCCGGCTGGTGTGGCTCAGTGGTTGAGCATCGGCCCATGCACCAAGAGGTCGCCAATTGGATTCTTGGTCAGGGCACATGCCCAGGTTGTGGGCCAAACCCCCGGTGGAAGGCATGTGGGAGGCGGCCAATCGATGTTCCCTCTCATGGATGTTTCTATCTCTCTTTCCCTCTCCCTTCCTCTCTCTCTAAAATAAAAAAATAAAATAAAAAATACTTCAACACACCTTGTTACCTTAAAATGCCAACACACACAAGCCCCAACCCCAACCTAGATCCTATTTGTCTGTGCCTCTGGACAGAAATGTAGTGTCTTATCCCTGGAGTAAATGATGTGGGAGCTCTAAACACAGGGGCAAGGTCAACAATGGCCCACATGCCTCACCAGAAATAGGCCGTTTTTCATCCTAATATATACTTGAGCTAGAAGCAAGAAAATGTGTGGGATTAGGGAATTCAGTACCATGCCCCAAACTGAACTATGACTAATGTGTTACTAAATTCTGGATATGTTTCTTCACCTTGACCTTAGGTTTTCTTATTGATACATACTCTCCATCTATGTTATTTAATCGTTGTAGTAAGAGACCACCTACATATTGCCCTGTGATTAGAGAAACTATGGAAATATATGTATTTATTTGTGTGTTACCTTCCTGCTGCAATTCCTTAGCCAAATCTGAAAGAAAATGTATATTAATTTTTTTATCTACTTTTCCTCTCCCGTCTGGCTCCCACACTTTGTAGGAGCAATCTGAGCCCAATAAGTATAAAGAAAATTCATTATTCTTTTGCTGTAAAGAAGAATAAAAGTGTTTGGCCACCATTCACACCTTTTCCATTGATCTTTCCAAGTCTTCCTAGTTTCTGAAGGGTGGAAATTATGGGTCCCTTGGGTTCACTGCTGTTCAGTCAGGACCATGAGCAATTTACCCATTTACTGCATTAATACAGTTTATGGCATTTTAGCAGTAGACTCTCCACGAGGCTTAGAGGTGGAGTGTACAATATGATAATGAAATAGTAGCGCCACTTGGACATCTGAAGTGCTCAATAAATACACAGCACCGCTGTACTCTTGTAGCCTCCTTCTCTTTAGGTGTGAAGACTATGCATTTTAACTTATATCTCAATCAAAATAGAGGACTGGTTTTAAAAGAGATTTTTGTCTATATCAGTGCCCAAATGTAACTTTTATAAGGTGCCATTTTCACATAATTTTGAAACTTTTGTTTGGAGCAATCGGTGTACAGTGTGTGTTGAGCCATGTGACTGAATCTTGCAGATTCTTCCAAAGGGAAGATCGTCTGGGAGCTAAGCAGATTCTATTAATGTGAAAAATTAATAAACTTCTACTTCATGGTTCCAGGTGGGCCAGTAGAACTGAAACAATCTTTTTACAACTCTCTTAGTGGCCCCCAAAACCATCTGTTGTGACACCCCGTACAGAAAGAGCACTTCAGAATGCTCTTGATTAAAGCCCAGAGACCAACGCCAGCTGGAGCGGCAGAAACCCACACTGCTCAAGGTCACTTTTGTGTGCTGCAGAGTTGCAGTGGCCTGTCAACAGCTCTGTGCGTGTTGAGAGCTAATGGAGCCGTGGAAACTGTGTGTGTGGGGCAGGGAAGTGGGGAAGTAAGCAGCCACATCAGGAAGAAACTCCAGCCCCTGGGATCTGGTTTTGGAAAATTAGGGATCATTGACATTGATAATGGTTCCGTGGCATGTAATCAGCGAGCCTATGGTGTCACCATTCTTCCCCAAAGCCCTCATTGTTCCACTGGCTCTTAACACTAATATTTGTGAAAACAAGTGAGGGTCAGTCTAGGTTAGAATTTGGCATCTAAGTGCTCATTTAAAGCTGACCAGACAAAAATGAAAATAGATGACCTCCTCAGACGAGTGACTTCTGGAAGCCTTATAATTGCGCTACCACTGGAAAGGGAAGGGAAGAAGTGTTTGAATTTAAGCACTCTTCTGGAATAAAGGTGGACAGTCATTCCCCTTTAAGAAAGTCTAGACCCAGTGGTTAAAACTGAAATAAACCAGAGAGAATTGAAATAATCATAAAAAAAAACTTCTAAGCCAATCTTCTGTGATAGGTCATTAAAATTATTACTTAAAAATAAGTATAATTAATTTTCTTCCTTTTTTTTTTTTTAATAACTATCAGCTTATTTAGGCCAAGTGCTAAAAGCCTCATGTAATCCTATGTGCAGAATGCGTGTCCATATCCTTGGTCCTACAGGGGCTCCCATTTAAACGGCTGCTCTGAGGACAACGGTCTCTCCTCCAAGGCTGTCCCCACAACCTTTTCACTATTTGTGGCTCCATCTGTTCCAGCCTATTTCCAGCTGCTGTTCAGAAGAAAGGCCATGGCAATTATCTCCTTTACACGTAATTTATCTTGCTGTGTCTATTTTTGGATGGCCAGTCTGCTGAGAGCCCAGTGAGTTCTCTTCCTGGCACGTGGCTCTGCACCAACCTGAGTTAGCCATCTCAGGTAAACGCACTACTGCCGCATGCCTCCACTGTCACGTCTTTGCCTCTCTCCCACAGAAATGCCTTCCCGACCTGGCACTTTGACATGGCAGAGAGACCAGAACATTGCCTTCCTAATAGTTAAAGCTGTGTCCAGAAGAAAATAAGTGATGCTGACATCATCATGAATACCTATTCTGTAGGGTGCATAGTGAAAAGGATGTGGTCTTTGCACAGACAGGATTCAATCTCCAGGAACAGTAGGCAAAGCTCTTCACCACTCAAGAGCATCAGTTTCCCCTTCTGTAAAATGGGGAAATTAATCAGCATTTAAGAAGATGGTTCCAAGGCTTGAATCCAGTAACAGAAAGAACAGAGCATCTCACAATTTAATGTGCATACGAAGCACCCGGGAATCTTGTTACAATGCAGACTGTGACTCGGCAGGTCTAAGGTGGGTCCCACGCTGCATCTGTCACAAGCTCCCGGCGAGGCTGACATTGTGAGCCATGGGCAGATCACCGAGTAGCAAGTAGAAAGCACTGAGCGCAGACCTGCCATGGTGTGGCCCTTTGGCTCACTGGAGCCTAGAAGGATTCCTCCACTACTGTGTGCATCACTAATGTCTGTCTCAGAATGCACATAACCAGAATTCTTTCTCAGTTATAAAGCAAATGTGGGAACAGGCTTTCCAGATGACACTATCGGTAATACACCTATTACGTACTTAGAGATTCCCATTAGCCCTTCTCTTCTTCCTTGAATCCAGAGGAGCTCTGTAACACCATGTCCAGGCGTTAGGGAAACAGCCACTGCATTTTCTGCTCTCGCACTAGCCCCTCCGAGTGTGTAGGAGACGATCTGTGGTTGTATGAAAACAGATCTGCGCCCGGCCGGCGTGGCTCAGTGGTTGAGCATCGACCCATGCACCAAGAGGTCACCGTTTTGATTCCTGGTCAGGGCACATGCCCAGGTTGTGGGCCCGATCCCCAGTGGGGGGCATGCAGGAGGTGGCCAATCGATGTTCCCTCTCATTGATGTTTCTATCTCTCTCTCCCTCTCCGTTCCTCTCTCTCTAAAAATCAATAAAAAAAAAATTTTTTTAAACAGATCTGAGCAGGTGGTATGATCCGTGGGTGATGGACACCCCAGAGTTCCAGACAGAACTCTGGGCTCACTGGGAAGAGGAAGACAAGAAACACAATTTCTTGAGGAATGTGGTTGCTGTGGGTCATCCGAGCTTTGGTAAGACCTGCCTGGTCCTGCTGGCAGAAATGAGAGTATTTTATTGGGGGTGGAAACTTCCTGAGGACTCCTTTTGGGTGGCTGCTCTCTCCCTCGAAGGTAGAGGCAGAGACAGGGAAAAGACAGAAAAGTGATTCACTGCCAGCCTATAAGGGAGCTTCCTGCCCCACCACGGGCAGCAGGAGTGATGATGCTCTTTTAGTGAACATGCCCACCGAGGCCAGAACAAACCCCGGCACGGAAATGGCAAGTATCAATCTCAAAGGCTGGCAACGGAGCAGGTGGCCCCGGAGGGAAGGCTGGGAAGGTGGATTGCTTTCCCCGCTATGACAAATGCGAAAGGCAGCTCCACTCCACCAGAGGGTGATGAGAAACCCGCCGGAGCTCGTGAGCATCTCTGAGCACTTCTGAACAGTGACAAAGCCGCAGGGATTAGGGGGCATTAGGAGTGCGGTCCCGTCCACCTGGGGGGCTGGGCGAGGAGGGAACATGGGCAGCCAGGCAGAGCGGAGACCCTGAACTCTCACTGCCCACGCCACCCATGAGAAAGACCATGTAGAAGCAGAAAAAGCCATGTGGGGGTACAAGAGAAGCCACTAAAGGAAGACAGAGCACACGCTCTCTCTCTCATACACACACACACACACACACACACACACACACACACACTTTCTCACTCACAGAGGCAAACTGGGCTGCAGTTTCTTGGTGCAGAAAAGCAATCAGCAAGGTAGCAGGGAAAACTGTTGAAGGAGAAATATTATAAATGGCAAAGGCCTGACAAGTTAGCCAGGCAAGAAGGTGAGCAGATTAGAGAGAGGGCTGAAAAGGCACAAACTCTAGTACTGGCCTCCTGGGGCCAGAATATGAGTCCACACGGAGCAAGAAGTTAATGATACCAGAGAGACAAACTCAAGTTTGGAAACTGTCCAAAATTACCAAGTCAGCTTCTCCTCATAAGGAACTGTGATTCTCGGGGCAGGGATAAAATAAAAACAAACTGATGGCAATCTAGGAGCATAAATATGTATGTGCATAGGTTTATTAATACTATAATGAATACATGCTAAAACCTGGGAGTACACAATGCTATGAAAACTTGGAGGAACAGAATCAGAGAGACCCCAGAGAGGAGGGAGCTTGGGGGAATCATGACTGGGTGTCTGATGCTTAAGGAGTAACACGAAAGTAATGATCACCTCTAATTTTAAGAGAAAATTTTTAGTGATATATTTAAGATGTGGCAAATAGTAACCAAAATGGTACATAAATTCTTGTGCCTTTTTAAAGTGTATCTGGCCTAGCCTGATGGCTCAGTTGGTTGAAGTGTCCCATACACCAAAAAGGTTGACATGTGCCTCCGGTCAGGGCACATACCTAGGTTTCAGTTAGATCCCGGTCAGGGCGTGAACAGGAGGTAACAGATCAATGTTTCTCTCTCACATCAATGTTTCTTTCTCTCTCCCTTTCTCCCCCCGCCCCTCACCACCTTCCTATCTCTCTAAGATCAATAAACATATCCTCAGGTGAGGATTACAAAATAAATGAATAAAAGTAAATAAAGTGTCTCTGGTTAGAAAAAAAATGGTAAATCTGCTCTTTTATTAACACTGCCTCATTTGCATACAAGCATAAAGTAAAATGGAGAACTAATTTAATTATCTAAAATAGCTCATGCAGGATATTACCACAGTTTTACTAATATATTTCCTCAAAAGTATTGTTTTGCAGGGAGTTCAATTTTATGAGTAATTGTAGCAACTTAATGTTTTGTCCAAATCAGGGTTTCTCAAACTGGGTACTACTGACATTTTGAATGAGACCATTCTATTTTTTTTTTCCTTGTGAAAGTTTTTAATTAAGAAATACTAGTATACAGTAAAAGTGTGATGAGATCATTCTTAGTTGTGGAGCTGTCCTGTGCATTTTAGGATGCCTAGCAGCACCTCTGACTTCTACTCACTAGATCCCAACAGCACCCCCTAGGTGTGACAACCAAAACTATTTCTAGACATTGCCAAATCTCCCAGGGTGGGGTGGCGGTGGGGGAAAAAGTATTCTCATTTGAAAACCAACAGTCTAAACTATATCTAATTCCAGCTACTTAGCTAGCTACAGAGGTAAATCCAAGGGTAACAGCTACAGAGAAATAAAGGATTTTATGCCTTGTTCAGAAGATGGATTATATAACCACTCAATAGCTTTTATGCATGCTCTAAAATTCTGTTTCTGTAAGAAACTGTTCATCAATGATCAATAATCAAAACATATCACACATTTGATTAGTAGCTCCTGCTTTCCATCTCACTTGTGTCCCCTGGAGCTGCCTGTGGGACACGTTTACCACCTTGATTTTATGTTATTGTCATACTCGGGTTCAGCTGTCATGGCCCATATCACAGGAAACATAATAATACCCGAGTCTCTGCATATAACCATTATCAAAGGCTATATCCTAAAATATGAAAGAATTCCATTTGACTTGTTGTTGTGTAAGGGACAAAAATAGGACTGACCAAGTATAAGAATGTTAGTTGTTGTTGATGACAAAATGAAACAATCAGACTTAGAAAGAGAAGTCCAGAGTTAAATTGAAAGGACAGGTTGATCTGATTGTTTACAATTGACCTACAATTTTTTACTAGATTTTTTAAGTACTACAAAAACACATCCCACATTGTTATAATTCATGCAGGGTTCCCTATATGTTTTTTTGTTGTGATAGATAAGCAGTTTTTAGTGCATCTAAGAAACAATTTATTTTTTACCAAATTATTATGCACTACAAAAGATGCAAAATTGGACTTGCTATGCTATAAAGAGCATCAAATTCAGTCAATCTCAGTTCTAGCATCAACTTAACTTTGGGCCTCCATTACTTCAACTGTAATATGGGACTAATTATAACTGTCCTGCCTTTCTTACCCAAATGTGACTCAAATGAATAAATGCATATGAAATCAACATGCATACTACACATATATCAGAAACTGGTATTATATTCAAACATGATTCTGCAATTGCAACTCCTTTGACTCAAGGGATTCAATGTAGGCAAAAGAGCTTCATTTAAAAATATTACTGCATATGAAGTAACTGTAATTAATAGATTTTTATATAAAAGTTTCTTGATATAAATCTCCCAAATATCTGGTTAAGTAAACCTGAGGATATTAAAAATGAATATAATTCTCAGATCATTCATAAACTTCTTTAACAATAATGACTCAGTTGATTTTCTTACCAGTAAAGGTGAGTGAATATATAAGTAAATAAATAAATCTATGATTCTTTTTTAATTTATTTTCCTATGTCCAGATAAGAGTCCAAAATTACTGTTAGTGGCCAGATGTTAGAGAACAGATGGACAGGCAATGAAAGATGGACCGTCAGGGCAGAATTATCCTTTACCAATAACCCTCTCTTAAGTCTCCAAGACAGTCACCCTCTGGGCCAGCTGAATCCACAGGTGAGTTCAGACAGCACACCCACACACTGCCAGCTTCGAAACGAGTCCACTCAGAGTACCTGGTTTTGACTATGTAGCTTTAAAAAAATAGATTAATAGTATATTTAATGAAATGTCCGTAAGTGATTATCACGTATTAAACCTCTTTCAGAATTCGACTTGGTTTTAATCCTCAGCTAATTCTCCTTAGATTAAAAAACCATCTATGCAAATGCAACATGAGGCAAAGAGGAGAGAGAAAAAGCTGCCTAAGACCTTACGAATGATTGCATTCTGCCTGCCTGATATTATTTGTTTTTGCTTTTTTTTCCAGTGAAATTATACTATACATTGTCAAAGGAAACACTCCCTTACACTAATAGCATCAGAGGGAGCTTCTGCAAAAATCAGATGTGAGAAGCCGGAGGGACAATTCTTTATTAGGTTCCTCTTGAACATAAAAGGCACATAGTGTACATCAAATCAGAATGAGGAGAGCACATCAAAGAAGCTAAAAATCTGTCACTGAGCCCCAAATGTCCTCAGACATCAAAGGAGACCTAAGCCAGCGGGATGAACCTGAACCTTAGGTAGCCAGACCTGGGCCTGTCTGCTCCCGATCAAGAGCGCGAAGCATTGTTCAAGGAACGGGACACGTGCAACAGGCTGGAGATAAGCGGTGGGCAAAGCAACCTAGGGATCTGAGGACGAGGGGAACAAAAGGGAGCAGGAATGTTTTCGCAGCTTGGACAGAACAACAACAACAAGCAATGCTGTCAGGGAGGGAAGATAAAAGTGGTAAACCATGCAGCAAAGGGTGCGCCAGAGATAAAGTAGGCGAGGGGGGAATCAGCAGCGGCAGTGCTGACATTTCCAGCGCTTTGCTGAAATGCACTTGGGTTTTGAAGATGTCAGAGTCTGAGGGATGATTTCTGTAGCCGGGCTCCCAGGGATCATGAAGCGAGACGGATGAAGGAACTGAGAGCCGCCTCCCCTTCAGCGAGAATGGGCAGTGCGTGATGAATCAAAGGGGCCTTGATACTGCTGTTACACGGAGCTCGTTGGTGAGACATTCCGTGGGTGCTAATTCTGCCTGGTGAAGAGAAGTCAGTGTCCCAGGAAGACTGCGGTGGCCCAGGAATTTAGGATTCAGGGTCAGGCTCCGGGGTGCCATGACTGTACTCTCCCCATTCTTCCTGCAGGAGTGCCCCGCAAGTTCAAATGCACTTTGAACCATCTGCAGTCAGTCCCCCTAAAGTCTCCAAAAACACAGCACAGTCTTTACCTTTAAGAGGAACAATAATTTAAAAAATTATTTAAGAACACAGAAACACCACAGTTATCTTTCCATGTTGACTCAGCCACACCTAGCTCAGTCCCTGGCATGAACAAATACCTGTTGAATGGATAGCGAAAGGGAGAGGCGCATTACCACCACTGCCGCAAAGAATGTTCATTCGTGGGTGCAAAGAGAAAGTGAATGCTCACTTTTCAAAAAATTCCCTTTTCCCTTTTGGGTTTCTTTTCATATTTTTTTCATCAGTTTTTTATCTTTGGGTCCACAGCAGTAGTTCACAAACTTCAGGAAGTATCGAAATCTTCTGTAGGATTTACCAAAAAATGCAGCTTGTTGGGTCCCACCCCCAGCATTTCTGGTTTCAGACTTCCCCAGTGTAATCGAATCAGATTCAGTAGATTGGGCTTGGGACCCTGGACTGGCATTTCTTACAAGTTTTCGGTTGCTGCTCCGGCTGCTGGTCCCTGAACCTCACTTTGAAAACCACTGATCTACAGTATTAATGGCAAATCTCAGTGCCTTCTTGGGATGGACTTCAATATGTGCCCATCTTCTGATGGACTGATCCACGCCACCCCCACCAGTTATGTGGGATGAACCTAAACCATTCATTCTGATCAAAACACATGAGTCAGAACTGTGTAAGCTCTAAAAAGAGTCAGGCATTAAAAGCTGACCAGCACATTTTACAAGCAGTGTTCTGAGGGGCCCAAGGAGAGCAGCACTGCTCTCAGCTGCAGCCTGGGGTTCTCTCGGTTACAGGATGATTTGTGTGTGTTTTCCTCATCAATAAATTCCACTGTACGAGTTGTTTCAGCATTGTTTTATTTATTCCTGAACAACTGTATTTCACTCTAACGAAGAAGTCCCTACTGTAAATCATGTAACTGGGAAGCTACAAACATAGACTGCCTTGTGTCACAGAGGTTTCAACTAGTTCCTCTACATTATATGTTAGAGGTGCGAACTAATGAAGATGTTTACTCTCATCCTCCACAGATTCCTACCTCCAACCCAATGCATCCAACCAAACTCCTCATCGACCAGGCTTGCTCGCTGTCCAACCTTCTCTTCCCCAGCAAACAGAATCATCATGTACTTGGCTGCCCTAGGCAAGAAGCTTTCAGTCACATTTGACTCTTCCTTCTCCCCACATCTTACAAACAATTGGCCCAGAGTACTTTTTATTCTATTTCTAAAGTAAGTTACACCCACACCTTTCTTCTCCCTCACCACTGTTGGTGTAGTCCAGAAATATATCCTTGTGAACAGGGACCACGACGCAGCCCTTTGATTAATCTCCCATCTGCAGTTTCTCTCCATTTCCATTTTCCTTTTACTCGGCTGTCAGCATTATGTTTCTAAGAGGTGTGTTTCTATTACTCTTGCGGCTACAAACTTCCTGAGGACTCTTGGTACCAAGAGAACAAAGAAAGGTTGGGCTTCTCTTGAGGGTTCATAAAACCCTTGAGGCTCAGCCTGATCCCAGCTCACCTTTTCAGGTATAACATCTATTCCATGTATACTTTACATGTACTTTTTGCCCTGCCATGATCTGCTTTATGGTCTTTCCAGCTTGCACCTTGTCCTCTACTTTAAATATTCTTGCACACCTTATCCACTGCTCCAATCCGGTCAATCCTCCTATGCCCAGCTCAGAAGCCATTATTTCTTTATAGCCTCAACACCCTACTTACTTCTTGACCTGACTGAGCAAAATCTGCTTCGGCTTCTACTCTATGAGCTTCCTAAGAACTGGTACCAGATTTTTATCATTTAAAAGTAATTTCCGAAAGTAATATATGTGGTAGCATAATTAAGACAGTTACTCGTAATAAACAAATGTTGCACTGAGTTGGATGAATTAAATCAAGATCTGTCTTAACGAGGCTGGGTTTGGATGAATGTTACTGGGATGGAATGACGGTATTCCCAAACTAGAGATCAAAAAACACAGCTATCTTGTGATTTAGATGAGGCTTAGTTGATCTAAAGAGATCAGAGGAGCCTTATGTTAATATGTTTTTCAGGCACACAAACAGCAAATTCAAAGAGGCCCATGGTAAACTCATGCATTATATGGAAAGTGTTCACATGGCCAAATAAAGTAAGTTTAAAAAATAATAACTTTAATGGTGAAAATTCATTAAAATGCTCTCGCCACTCAATATGACATTTTAGGAGTGCTTTGGCATCCTAAGCAGCAACAGATGCTTCTTAGAAAACACAGGCTAATGTATACCATTAGGAAGAGCATACATTTTGGAACAGCATGGAGATGTCTAGATAGCAGCAGTAAAGAAATAAAGAGAGGATAGGAGTTCGTAAGAATGGCAAAAAGGGATTGGACAAGGTTCTCATCTATCTGCATAATTTTCTCTTCTAAAACATAAAAAAGTTCAATTGAGGGGTATTTCAAAGGCCATCTATTGCTCTCATGTTCATATGTGTGGCTTTACCAGCCACAGTGTTAAATGCCCATTATTCAATTATAAGCTTTACATCCCCCAAAAGTCTCCAGGGGGTAAAGAAAATGGAGTGGTATTGATAACATACCTACAAATTGAAGATCCAGACCTTTTGTTAGTTTGTTTGGTGCTTTATTATGGTGAAATAAATATTTTAAAAATATATAATTAATGATCATGTTTTCATCTTTCTCCCACAACATGCCTAGTACCAAGTTTATACTCTCCAGTAGTTTGGTAACAATAAGGCTGATGATAACAATAACAATTCACTTCAGCTTTAATCTGATTAAAAGCTCACTTGACTAAATCATTAAGCTCTAAAAACAGGTGCACAGTGTACTGTTGCTGGGTGTCCATCTTGCATTTCAAAGCACACATCTTCTCTGTGGCAGTGTGGGTCCCTTCAGCTCTGCCCAGGACCATTCTTTCTGTCTGCTGTAAACTTCAGATCTCCCTTCTAATCATGGAAGCACCTGGGTTACATTTTCAGCTAATCTTACTACGGCACAAAATCAGAAATTTATTTTACTACTTTTCCTGCCCTAACATTGCTAACACATTCTCGGAAATCTTCATACAAAAGAGTCAAAGAGTATGTTTGTGAAAATTATTTGAATGAAACACAGTTCTGCTCACACTGGCCATGAAGCAAGGCAGCCACGGATATTCTCAGAGAATAAAACAGCTGCCAAATATGCAGAGTAACTTTGGTGGAAGTAAAGCTACGCGAAGATGAAGTGGGTGTGGGGAAAAGATGAATAAACAAAAATGCAAGTAGATTTTGAAAAGAGAGGGGTAAGAAGCAGCATCAAAATGCCAGGCCAAGGGGAATGAACACACGAGCAAAGAAGCCAAGACACCGGGTCCTAGACACATGACCTATATGAATAAGAGTGATTATCTCCTGGTTCCATATCAGCTGTGAGAGATAATACTTTGAGTACCTCACAAGTTATGGGGAAAAAAACTTACATGTTCTCTAATTTCTAGGTAAAAAGGTACTAACTATGAGAAGATGAAGAAAGAGTGAACATATTGTGAGGTAAGCAGGTGACCTATGGGAACTAACTGATCAGTGCAAATATTGTCTTTCACATGAGGAATCATGTCCAAGAGCAGCTAATCGCTTGGAATGAGAGTGTATTTCTTTTCAGTAACTCCAGTCACACATCCATTGGCTAGTCCTGAAGCTGTGTCACAGGGCTCAGACTCAGGCCCTCTATCAGGTAAACCCAACATTTTGATATAACTGACTTGAATCTGAATGTTATCTGTCTTTCTTCCTTCCTTCCTCCCTCCCGTCTTTCCTTCCCTTCTCCCCTCCTTCTCTCCCTCCCCTACTGTCTCCCTCTCTCCCCTTCACCCTCTTTCTGTCTCTCCTTTCACTCCCACTTCTCTCTTTGCCTCCCTTACCCCCTCTCTTTACTTCTTTTCCTTAAAAAAATTTTTTTTTAAATGTTCCCTAACAATAAACAGAAAGCAAACGGGGATAAATAATCCCGGATGTAGCATAAGAGAAAGAGATATATTGACTTTAAGGGGCATCCCGGATATGAGTTTTCATCCTGGGTTTGTCAATAGGTAGCTGTGTGACCTTGGACAAATCACTTCAGCTCTCTGTGCTTTAGCTTTCTCTTCATTACAACAAGGAAGTAATTTTTGGTTGTCTCTAATTTCTCTTCCAGTTGTAAGTACTTAGTGAAAGGGTTAAAAATTGCATTTGGGAACCAGATGTAGATAATGGTACCAACTTCACTATTCATTTGCTGTATGATCCTAACATGTTATGTAATTTTTAAACCCCCGTTTCCCTATCTATAAACTGAAAATAAAACTGCATCCACATCAGAGGATTATTTTCAGAATTAAGTGAGATAAATCATGTCAAAGTGAGATAAAGCATGTCAAGAATTTAGAATGGTGCCTGACCCACATTAAGTGCTCAAAAGACCTTAATTATAATTTTTAACCACACTGAATTTTTTTTGTTATTACAGTTCTTACAAATTCAACTTCTCTGATAGTAGGGAATTAATCCTATATTCCAAAAGCCATTGGAAAGATTAGAGGACATTTGGGCCTGTCCAAAACATCCACAGATTTATCTGGTCCACCCAAAAGGTCCTTGAAATTTGATCCTGTCCAAAATGTCCATGGAGACATTTGGTCCATGCCAAAAGACCCTTGATCTTTAAACCATACTCTTCTGCAAGATTCGAGCCCCAAACCATTGACCTGTCCCCATGTGCCATTTCCCACTAGTCTACCAAGGCACGAAGGGTTATTATTGGCAATACAGCCACAACACAAGTATTAGACCAATAAAACATGATAGTGTTTTGTGTATTAATCCTTTAAATCAAAAGTATAAATAAATGTTATGGGCTATTTGAACCCAGGAATGTTTTCTAAGTGTGGATGTTTTTGATAAGACAAAATATCAAGAACCATTTGGCATGGACTAAATATGTTCGTGAATGTTTTGGTCAGGACCAAATTTCAAGGACCTTTAGTCATGGACCAAATGTCTCAGTGGATGATTTGGACAGGATCAAATGTGCTTCTAGGATTTGAAAATATAATATTAAATAGCACAAGAACCAAGCTATTTGTAGATCTCTATTCATATGTTGGCAACATGGATCCTCTCAAAAGACTAAATAAAACAGATCAACAAAAATTCTTTTCTCAGAACTGTCAATAGATGTTAGACATTTTAAGTTCTCAGATATTTGCTGTGTGGATTCTTTGTTGCTGGCTGCTGGTGTTTGGATTTGTTTGGAAAGTTACTCACTTTTTCTTTGGGATTTATTTCTTGAAAAACATAGACTTTTACTTGGTGTAAATAAAACAGACCATGGTTGGTGTTCATCACTTCGGAGGGGAAAGGAAGATTCTCAAACAAGTCCCCTGCGGCACAGCTTTACCCCAATCTGTTAAGTTGAAGTAAGTGATAGAGAAGACAATCATGGCAGTAGAACATGTTTTTATAAGGAGCTTGGCTACTTTCTTCTCTGTTCTTGCGAGGGAAAATGAGTACTGTTTACAATACTGGCTGGGGAACACAGCCTTTTACTGACACTATGGGGCATTAAGTGTTGTAGTCAGGCTGGTATGAGGCTCATTAAAAGCTGTTTCAAAACTATATTTTAAACTTAAATATTGTCATAGATGGTATCTAAGATGAATCTGAGAAATAGGAATTGTTGAGTGCTTCTGTGAACATATGAAACAGTTAATGAGAATGTCACTGAGATAAGTGTGAAATCTTTAGCACAACGTTTACGATAACATTTTATATTAAAAGAAATAGAAAGATACAATGGTGATGGAGAACATTAACCTTTATTGACTATACTGTATGTGCATTGGCAATAAACTTTATTAAATTCTTCCAAAACCATGGGAGATAAGTATTATGTCCCTTTCCATGTATGAGTATTTAGGCATCACAAGCCAAAGTCATGTCATTGTTATCCAGTGAAGCAGGAATTCAAACTCAGTCTACCTACCTGCAAAGATTCTGCTTCTCTTTCTGGGAGAGTCATAGCATTCCCAGTGTATAAATGTATGAGCAATGGAAAAATAGAACCTGTTGATGGTACTTGTTAAAGTTGAGGCCAAGAGTCTGTGCATTATAGAACTAAACTTGAAATCACTACAGACACCAACGGGAACTCTCTGCCACTTTGGGAAAGGGACCAGTCTAATGCAGGGAGGCATGAATCACTATGGAACTTAGAACTTTATAACATTCAGAGATCTATCTGAGAATGGTGATAAAGAAAGTGAAAAGAAAAGAGGAACCCCAGCTTAGCCACACCTGGCTACCTAGTTCATCAATAACTCATTGGGAAGACATTAACAAGTAACATCAGAACGATATGCATTTTGCTAGTATATTATTATGCAACATAGTTTAAGCTATGGTGGGCTATTCACTTTCTGATACAGAAAACATCTAGACATAGCACCATCCAACAAGTGGTGGGGGAAAATGGGGGACAAAAGGCAGGAATAATACAGGAAATAAGAGAGATATTGGGAGATACATGGAAAAAAATAACAAGAAAAAAAATATGATACTTTGGCATTGATCTTAGGTTTGATGTATAGAAGGAAGCTTTCCACCTACTGGTCTATACTAAATCCCATTTAGATGATCCATTCCAGTACTTCCAATTTTCCTACCTATCTATTCTCACATTATAAATCAACAGGTGTAACATGGTAAGTGCTTTACACAGTTTAGAAGCAGTGTGGCCATTTCTCGAACAGAAGGATCTAGACAGATACTACAGCCTAGTTGGATTAGAAGTCATCAAGGTCCAATTTGACTACACCTCCAAAATCACTCCATGTGGCTCAAATCCAGTCATCGAACTGAACTCAGGAAACATTAGAGAAAAACTATGCCCTACTTCACTGAATAAGTATTCTTCAAAAAATGCACTAAACATACCTAAAATAGTTCATGGCTTTTCCTACAAATTCTTGTTCTTCCCTTACAAAAGGTTAGGGGTTGAAAGCATGAACTTCAGAGTTGGAAAAATGTGGTTCTGGTCACTGCTGTGTTACTAGTTCTGGGGCACAGGCAAATGTCCCAGCTTGAAACCCCATCCCCAAGCCTGATCACACTGCTTATCTGTAAACTTGTACTGATAGTACCTAGAACAAAGGGTTAAGAAATATAATATTTATCCCTGGCCAATATTTAACATTGGCCTGCACACCAAAGGGCCATGGGCTCGATTTCAGGTCAAGGGCACGTACCTGGGTTGCAGGTCTCTCTCTCTCCCTCCCTCCCTTCCTCCCCCTCCTTCTCTTCCTTCCACTCTCTCTAAAAATCAATGAAAAAAAATATTCTCGGGTGAGGATTGACAGCAACAACAAAAAATGAATATAATATTTAGCATACTATCTTATACAGTTAGTGCTTAATATATCTTAGCCTTCAATAAATACTTATTATTGAAGCCAATTTGTCTAGAAGCAGCTCTAAGGCAACTCAACTCAAATTGGAAACTTACAAAAAATTAGCAACCAAATTTACATACACATAAACATTCATCAACATACACAAAGGAGCCCAGAACAAGAATCTACTGAACACTCACCTCTGACTGAGCCACACCCTGCACTGGATTAGAAAGGGTGAATGAGAAACAAATCTTGGAAGGGAAACGGTTTGGGGGGAAATCTTGCCATTCACAGCATTGCCAGAGGGTTATCTGTTAACTCACAACTATTACTGTCTCCAAAAAGTTATCTATTTTTAAAGATTAAAATGGTCTCAATTTAAGCATGTTCAAGAAATGTGTTTCAGTCTCAAAATACATTTTGCTTTAACTTCCCTGCTGTGCATTATTTTTTTTTTCCTTTTAAAAGCGGCTCTTACTCATCAATGCCATAAACCAAAACAGCTGAAGACAGATTTCAGAAATTTGATTTGTAAACAGTCATGGTAACCAGAATTTGTTCTGTCGTCCCCTCTCTGTTCACTGACACAACGGATTTCTTTTTTTCCCTGAAGAGGAGAAAACATCACAAGGGAGTGTGAAGCAGGAGGAGCCTGAGACTTCACCTCAGCCATCTCACTCACTGTGTTCATGTACTGGGGGACAAAGGTCTGTGCACTCAAGAGGCCTCAGCTAATGTATTCACCATACCAAGAGAGGAAGCAGGTAATCCAAACGCCTTATGGCCCAGTGGTCAGATCTACCCGGAATTCCCTCCTATTTGTTGGAATCAAGGCTTAAATCCCACCACTCTATGAAGACCTTCCAGATAGCCTGGTCTGGAAACACCTCTTCTGCTGATGATCTCGACCAGCATGGAGCTTCCACACTGCTTGTGTACAGCCTGTAGTGCCCTGTAAAGATTATTTGGGCACGTTTCACCTTCTCTCATCAAGGATTGTTAGCCACATACAGGCAGGACTGTATCATATGCTCCTTTGCCCCACAGGATCTACTATAGAGTCTGGCACACGGTAAGTCCCATGTACATTATTTTTCTAATGGAATGCATGAGGGAATGAATCCATGTGTCCTAGAAAAGGTTATAGGATCAAAATGAACTTTCACTTTCCTGACTCAGCTTATTAAATAAATGAATGTCACTAGGAGGCTCGTCCTTTGGCTCAACTCTGTCTTATCTAACATAGGTCTGCAAATGTAAGGTCCCACTACCACCTGGACCTGCACTCTGAACAGTGGCTAAGAGAAGCATGAGAAAACAGAATAGCCTGGAAGGGGCTGTTGACTGACTTTCCATTCTCGTATCTCTTATGTCTGCTCACTTCCCTGGATTCATCTACATCTTCTTGGCATATTTCACCTTACAGGATATCTACAGAGCTTCAGTTATGAATTCACCCTGTTGCCTCTTTCTCTCTTCTACCTGGCCCCCAAGGCTCTCCTCCAGCTTCACATAGCACCTGTGTGGACCGTGCAGCTGGTAAGAACCTGGAATGAGTGTGAACGATCTTTCTAGGAACTCTCATTTCAGGTTGTACATCCTTCCTTACTCTGGGACTATCTAAAGCCTTCCCAACTACCATCTCCCTGATGATGTGTGACGAGGAGGACAGAGGAGAAATGGTACAGCCCCACTCTGGCCATGTTCTAGAAATATGAGCCAATAGAACAGAGTGGACAATTCTAATGTGATTTTAAGGCCACTAAGTTTCAATGGCATGTGAAATAGTTCCATATGTAATATTTTCACAAGGCTCAGAATTATTTCTGCATCTTTTAGAGAAAATACATTAGAATATTGTCAGCCATAATGATGTTAATTGTCTTCTCAGATCAGCCAATCAATTACTCAGCAGGACCTTCAGGAGAAGAAGTCAAATATTCATTTGTAATTTCTGTCCATTCATTCATTTACTCACTCTTATTGTTTATTCCTTACTTTGTTCTAACCTTACAAAAAATTAAAATTGAAATAAAAATGTATCATATACATGTTAATGAAGATTTTCCAATTTTTCTGTTTTCCCAAGTTTTATTTAACAAAAAATATGATAAGAAATTTTTGTTAAAACTTGATGGGAGAAGATATTTCAGAATGGTCTGGAACTCTCAGCCCCACCATAGATATCAGGGTCTCGTGGGGATACCATTAAGGCCTCAAGCAAGCAGGGGTCAAAGTAAGGGCATCACAGGAGGGCAGGTACCATCAGGCAGTAGTGAGCTGAAGAAAGAGGCACCACAAGGTTAAATGAAAACCTTGATCATTCTGTTGATCTCCCTCTCCTGTTCATGGCAAACACCTGAGACCATCAGTCTGAGGGATTAATCAAGAACACACCTTGTACCAGACCACTCAGTAACTCTTCACAACAAATTCAATAGAGACCCTTGAGCCAAGACCAGCTGATTCCCTTTCCTTGGTCAAGGTAGGCTCCAAGGAAAAGCAGCAGCAAAAATGCTCTATGCCAGCCCTTAAAAAGGCTGAGAGTGGGCACAGCAGCAGTGAGGCCAGGGTGGGGCAGGGATTACAACAAAGCGACTTTGGGTACTGGGACTCTGGCACCTCCACTGTTCTCACAGTTAGGAGAGGGGCTTTTAAAGGAAGGAAGCTGCAGAAGCCACTCCTCCTAGTGAGTGATGAGCAGCTGTCATTGGGAATGTAACCTGACCTACAGTCCCCTACCCCTACCAGCAATAAGGGCAGTCACCCACCATCAGCCCAATTTCCCATTTTGATTGGGTGTCCAGGGTCTTGGTACACTCAACAGCATTGTTTCTGAGAGGAATGTCTGCTTTATCCCCTTCTTTCTTTTATAGGTCATCTACTCCAGCATTTGAATTGAAAAGCTACAGTAGTTCCCAGAACATGGAATTCATGATACAGAAACAGTACAGGTTCAATAACTACTGTATGTTTTCCCTGCACTGCAGAGTCACTATTCAGTATGGTGAAAATACAACTTAGAAAGAGTAGCAACATCAAGGTCCTGCATGCTCCGTCTTCTGGGCTTGCAAATCTATAGCACTGGATCAGTCTTTAATTTCTGATTTATTTTTAAACAGCTACATCACATTTTCCTGCCCATACCAAATCCCAGCCCTCTCTCATAACCCCAATCCTCCTGAAACCTAAATTTCATCTAATTTGCCCTGGCACTCTGAACCTCGCCTTGAGGGAATCATTGATATTTTGCTTTTCAAATATAGGCAAGTATAAACTAAACCTTGTTGAAATATATATACATAAAATATTAGTCCTGGGTATGGGGGAAATTACAAATACTGACTACGGACTAAGAACTGGATGATTTTTATGTTATATTTCATGTTACATTTAATCCAATACACTTAGGAAATAGCTCTTATCAGTCCAATTTTCCAAATGAGAAAATGAAGATTCAGAATGGTTAACTTGTCAAAGGTTATATAAATAGGCAATGGCTAGAGTGGGATTCCAACTTCAAAGTTCGTGGCCTTTTCCATTAAAGCCACACTGAGTTGTCCCCAAGGGTTTTCACTTTAGGTCTTTTCTTCAAGAATGTTCTCACTTCTTCACTGAATAAAATCCGGCACATCTTTCTAATGTGCTCTGACCTCTTCAGCGCAAATTCATCTTCATCTCGCCTGAATTCTTACTTAATTACTATCTGATCCAGTCATTTCTCATACAGTATTTCTGGCCTTGTCTGGGTCATTGATTTTCATGTGTTCTTTTCATCTGATGACCTAATGAGAAATTCAAACTTCAATATCCTCAAGAGTCACCAATGGAGGTTGTCCAAAATTCCATTCCAAGGTACACAGTCAGACCTGGAGATGGGCATTTTCAACAAGCATCTTGGTATTCAGATCCTGGGGCACTAGGGACGATACTTTAAGAAATAGTCATTGAGATCCTAAGTGGTTTAAGAATGAGGATTACCTGGCCTTCCTGGTGCTGTACCTGGAAGGAGCCCACACGTCCTGGCCAGCACAGTCTGGGCATTCTGAACAGTAATATTACGGGGCCCACCTCCTGCCTGGAGACTGAATTTTCTCAATGGTGTGCCAGTTCTGGGCCTTGCTCAGTGCTCGGTTCCTCCCGACTTCCACCTCTAGACTACATTCCTCAATCCCTGTGACATCTTCACCTTGGTGCTTTGACTCAGCAATCTGTCCTCCTCAGCCCTGCCTCCTGCTTCGGCATCTTTGCTCCATTTGGAAACACCCTTCCAGACGGTTGTCCATATGTTTGCTCTTGTTCTACTCAGCCTAACAAACCTTTTAGCCTAGGCAACCCAACCCGCTCCAGCCTCACAGACAGGACTTGTACCAGTGGAATTATCTCTATGGCCTGCCTGCAGCGAGTGTTCCGATATCATTTCATTCACTTGTATTATTTTATGAGATCCAATGGCTTCCACTAGGTAAATATGCAAAAGAAGGACATTCTCAGAAGACATCAGTGGAATTCTTGTATTTATGAAGGAACTAATGGCTGATGAATTTACGATTTTTTTCTGCTTCCTTAACCTCGCTGTGTTATAATTGCTAGACCCTGGAGTATTTAATGAATAAAATAAAGGAAATAGACTTGGACAAGGGTGCTCAGCCTCTGACAATCTGCTTGATCATTTGTTTTTAAACAATTTTTAGGTTCTGGGACACATGAATTAAAGAATAGCTTCTGACAGCTTCTGACCTTTTGCTTTTGTCTCTATTTTCTTAATCTATTTTCTGGGGTCTTGCAGAACCTAGAAGGGAAGAACGAATAATAGAAAATGCAGACAGGCTGCTTCTTCTCAAGCCAGGCTTTACATTTTGAAGAACTGTTCCCACATTGCCAGTTCAGTCCTATTTTCCAGTGTGTCAGGTCCATGCTGTCTCCCTAGTCACCTCTCTCTGGACATTCTCAGTCATCTCTCCTTTGTGCTCCATCAAATATATGCACTTACCAGCCTGCCTTGCATTAGTTACCACTTACAAGGACCTTCCTCCCTCTAGACGACAAACTCCCCAAGGGCACGGTGCCCATCGCCTTCATCTCAGTACACCCCAAGATGCTGACACAGTGTCTTGCTTAAGGTACGTGCTCCATACTTATGTGTCAAATGGAAATCAGCATTGGCTTTTTGTACTTTGCTTATCATTTTCTGCCTTGAAGCTCAGAATATATCACAGGAGATGGATGCTTCCCAAAGATTCTCACCACTCCTGGAATCAGAGGCACTGTGCCACACTGAAATCCAACGTCCTCAAGCCATCACATATTATAATTGGCAACAGCCAGGCACCTTATGCTTCTTATACCAGATGAGATGATATTTGAAAAAAATATGTATGTATAGGTTATGGAGGTTTCAGATGGCTTGTAGCAGTGCTGTAAACAACTTGACATGTCCACAGAGGCATAAAAACATCCTTTTAAAACCAGTACAGTGGTCATGGATGAAACTCAACAATCCTGGCCAAGTCGGACAATGCTTTCAGGGAAGCCCTTGCCAGTCTTTTAGCATATGTGGAACGCAGACTTGCAGATTTTATTTCTCTCCCCGCACTTCTGAAATTGCATCTGTAATTCACTGCTAGAACTAACGAAAAGGCTACATTCTTGGTGTATAATCCTCAGCGATGGCAGAAACATGCCAACTGGCTTCCCTGCCTCTTGCAGTTCAAGATTGTGGAAGAGAGAAGCATAAACCAATTAACTGTCAGGAGCAATTAACTTCTGCATTTTTCATGCAACACAGAATGAGAAAATTTTATAGCACTCCTATAATTAAAGTTAATAAAAATGAATATAGAATTCCCCAAAGACCCGTAAGTCATGCAGTTTCCTATGACCACGACGTACAAATATTCTCCACCTTGCAGAAGTCTCACTGGAAATGTCATGGAGACTAGGTCCCTCTTGTTTACTACAGCTACCAATGCAGTCAATCCACCACTCTGCCCTCCCACTAAAAATAATGAGAAGAGAATTCTGCTGGACTCATGAGAGAGAGAGAGAGAGAGAGCTGGCCCACCTGCTCTGGCCATTTCAGGCCCAGGAAAGCAGAGCGAATTCTGTGCTCAGTGATAGCAAGTCAGTGGGATGGGAAGTAAAAAGGGCTAAAAGCACTGAAAGCTTTGAGTCAAGGAAAAAGGAAGTCATATTAAAGTCTCATTCCAAATCCATTTGAAGGCAGAGGAAAGGGCTTAAAATCAAGGATATTGGCAGTATCTTCAAGCATCTAGCAGATGAAAGGTGTGTGATAAACACAAATGGATATTGTTAAGCATAGAGCTCACGTGTGTGTAATGACTAATCATTCCATTTGGGGAGCACCTCCCACCAAACGGTACCTCTGTCTGTCTGTATATAAACAGCCGGCGTTTCGTACATAATTAAAATGTAAAGGAGCACTGTTCTAAAGAGAAAAGATACTGACACTTGCCACTATTTCCCTCAGGATCTCATCCAAACCAGATGAAAAAAGGTGCCTGTGATCTACACCCTCATGCGATAAAGAACTCTAGTTCCTTTTCTCCTTGGAGGCTGACGAAGTAAAAAAAATCCAAAAAGAGCTAAATATAATAATTTTTTAGAGTAAATGATAAAAATGTTTTTATATATAAAATAAAACAAAGCTATCAGAACAGAGGGTTAATAGAGAGTTAAAAATAATTACCCGTAGACTACTACCAAGAAATAACTTTTATTAATATTTGACGAAAATAATTCTCTTTATACATATTTACAATCAGAAGAAGAAATGATAACTAGAAGAAAAAGACCAAGTAATTTTATAAAATATGATCATATCATTCATGCTATTTATACTAATTAATGGCTTAATCCTTTGATATGGCTACAGAAAGCAAAACAGATGCAGCTTGCACTGATATGATTATTGGTTCCTTTTTCTTTTTAGTATAAAGAGTCAGGCTAGAAATAACATCTTAAAAGCTATGAGATTTCCATATTTCTTAGAGTAAGCTATTTAAAGAACATTTTTGGGTTCTCTGTCCAATGACTTTACTAATCATCTAAGTAATGTGGATGTACCCTTTTAAAGAGGGGGGGGCAAGGGAGGGAAGAGATAAACCACAGAATTTATATGCATGTATGCGTAACCATGGACATAGATAACAATGCTGGGGATGGGGGGGATTGGGAGGAGGGTATCAATGGGGGAAAAAGGAGAAACATCTGTAACAAAAATAGATTCATCAAAAAAATTTTAAGCAGAGAAACAAAGGTAATGATCTTTCAGGAAAAAAGAAATGATAAACCACTAAACCAACTCAATTTTTCTGCCAAGACCTACTAAAAGCAGCAGAGATGGCAAATGTCAAAAAATGCAGTCTGGGTAAAGTCCATCTATTACAGAACTATTTAGGTTTAATACGTTAATTGTCTCTGCATAAATGCATTGTAACGATTCTATTTTATTTAGTTAAACCTAGACAGATCAGGTCTTCTAAAATTATATGTGATGAGTTGTACTCCTGGAGACCTCATTCCCGGAAAAAAAGAACATGGAGTTATCTATTAAATAGAAAAAATAAATAAATAAAGGATTCTGCTGAAGAAACGCAATGGCAAGGATTATAAAAATATTTCAGTCAATAAAGTCTATCAAAGGAATGTGAAAAGTTTTAAAATGAGGCTGAGAACTGAGGGTGCCATCAGAATGAGAAAGCTACCAAATTTAAATTCAGAACCATGTAGTACTCTGGGGTAAAAATCTCAAGGCACAGTGGTGGTCCTGTTAGAATATGTAATAATGAGCTCCTAACTTGTTATTTAATAATTCCAGCAGTTACTGGTTTTGAAATATAATTAGTTTTCAGAAATCATCTTAGAACTTTGGCTTTTCCTCAAATTTCAGTTGTATATTTGTGAATACCTGTCTATATAAATATGTATTCACGTGTGTGTATACAATCTTAGATATTTATTACATCTCATTCAAATGATCATTGCAGCATTTATCATAGTCCATGTTAACTTAAAAAAGTACTCCTTCTATAATTCCAATTTTTTAGATCAGGGACTATTTTTCACCTTATACCTCCCCATGTAACAAGGTACACTGCACATGATAAGCATGTAATGAATGATTAAATAAATTAGTATATAAATAAATAAATGCATAAACCTACACAAACACACAGTCATCAACACACACACACACACATCCATGTATATGTGTATTTAGGCACATGTAAGTATAATTATATACATTTTTATACTTTTTTAGGTATATATAAGTGCCACTATACATTACAGCATAAGTGCAATTACAGTACACAAGCTTGAGGTGCACAAAGGAGGAAGTACTTCAAAACAGAAGTGGTATTTGAGGGGGCTCTTGAAATAAGAGTCAGACTTGAACAGGTGGAGGCGGTGGAGGAAACTCGGAGTTAACAGAATGCTGTGAGCGTGTGCTGAATGCATGACTATCTAGGGTCTGGTATGGCTACAGAACCAGTGTTCATTTGTACAGAGGACAGGTAAGCCCAATGGTGTCAGTATTTTTCAATTGTTAATCTTAGTTTCATGAAATTCCTATCAGGTAGGTAGGCTACTGTCCCCATTTGACAGATGGAGATACAGTTGCCTAGAAAATTGCCTGTAGCCGTTTAACTAACATGTGGAAGACCTGGATTCACAACTAAGCAGTCTGATGCTGGGTCCACAATGTTAAGTACTTTGCTATTCATTATGAATAAATGAAAGAAGGGAAGGAAGTGCCCACAGCGACTGCATAGCCAGAGGTAGCCTCAGGCCAGCAGGCAGACCCCATCCTGGATTAACTCTTATGTGAGAGAAAGCATCTACATACCTGGGAGCATCTTCCCATGAACAAGAATGGGAAACTAGTCAAGGCTCTACTCTTGGGTCCAGAGAGCACTGGTGGCCCCAGGTAATGACAGTTTCTGGGTAACTTGCTTTCATTTCATGCAGGGTCCAGCATTCTATATCTGAAGATGATGAAGTCATCTTCACCCAGGACCAACAACTCAGAAATAAAGAAGGGCAGCAGTACAGAGGCCTCCTGACTGATGCTGTGCCCTTTCACTGTTGGTGCAGAGAGATGTAACGTTGAATTAAAGTTGAATTAAAGTGGGAAGTCATCCATGGGAATTCTCTTAAAGCCTTCCTTGTATGAACTCCTTGAGCATTGCCTGCAAGCCATAATAGCTTCACAATCTTAGAAAGGATATGTAATGCTCAGAATATAAAGAAAAAATTATAATACATAAGGTTGAGGGGGTGATGGGAAGTGTCATAAATAAATTCCAAAGAAAATTGGCTTGATCAATAACTTACTTTACCTTTCCAGAAAATAGCTTTGGACCAGTAATAACATAATTTAAATAGTTGCAGGGTGCTTTAATTATAGAAAAATTAAGGATGTGCCCGGCCAGTGGGACTCACTGGCTGAGCGTCAACCCATGCACCAAGAGGTCACCTGTTCAATTCCCGATCAGGGCACACGCCCAGGTTGTGGGCCAAATCCCCAGTGGGGGGCATGCAGGAGGCAGCGAATGGCTGTTCTCTCTCATTAATGTTTCTATCTCTCTCCCTCTCCCCTCTGCTCTCTATAAAATCAATAAAGAAAAAAAAGAAAAAAGAAAATTAAGGATGATACTTTTTCTGAAAGCTGTCTGCACCAAAATTTCACTGTATCCTCTATCCAACTGAGTATTTTCTCCCAGTGGTTTCTCCCAGGGTTTGGGAATTAATACATTTTTTGAGGGGGGAGGAACAGATGTTGAAAGGAGTAGTGTTCAAGTATTCTGCATCCTCGTGATTTTACAAGGTAATGGCACAGCAGTACAGAGCTAGGCCTTCTGACTAACTGGGATGTCTTGGTAACACTGCTATCCTCAGTTAGAGAAGTATCTCTAGTCAGTTCACACTTAGAGAGGCATCAGAAGGTACCCTTAAAAGAGAAATAGTGTCTAGAGGTTTAGACTCTACTCTTGAGCCACTAAATCACATTGGCCACCTTTACTGACTTTCCCTATGCTTCATTTGGGTAATAAGGGTAATGATCCTTGTCATTCCTACTTGACAATGTCCTATTGATGATCAGTAATGGTATTAATGATGACTCTCAGTTGAACTGTTTGTTAGCCTTTTTGTACACATTATAATACTGAACCTTCCTATTACCACTGTGAAGAAGGCTATCTAGTAACTATTAGTAAAAAAAAACCTGATAAATATCTCATGAATTAGATTTCTCTTTGTTTCCACATGTCACTGTTCAATCTTTAATGGGTTTGTAAAGGTCACTCAGCAGGCAAGTAGCATTGTTGGGACCTAGACCCAGGCCTCTGTCTCCAAATGCAATGTCCTTTCAACCATGGCAGGTGGCCTTTCAAAGGGAATAATAAATGTGAGAGTATTAGACTGACATGGAATTCCAGTTTTGTAAGTTAAAAAATACAGTTGAATATCAGAAATTCCATATGGTTCGATTTGATACTTTACAAATGTGTGAAGATTTATACATATACAAGTTATTGACAAATTGTGGCTGTTAGCATCATCTATAGACCAGGCTTATTCAGGATGGAATCAATTGCTTTCGAATAGCATCACCACTTACAATGCCATGCACCACATTGTTACTTGCCAGCATGTGTTTTTGCTCTTATGTAGTTATATTCTGTATCTGAGGCAGGTGTAAGGTAAATGAAACACACACGACATTCCAACAGTCCAGGACATGTGGGAACTGCTATTATAAGTAGACTGCTTTCTTCTGCCACCATTTCCTGAAATAAGTAACCAAAATATTTCTCTCTTTTACAAGCAGTGCTTTGTGCTGATGAGAACTCAGAACTGTCTTTGAGGTTATATCCCAAGACATGCCTTTGACCTTCATAAACAAAGGTGGGCTATTTTTAGATCTACTTCATAAAAATGACATGAGCCTTATCATTCAAACTAATAAAAACAATACCAGTCTCTAAACGCCCCCAAATCACTTTGTCTGCCCTTTAAAGACAACTTGAACATTTCTAATGGTTCTTACAGAAGCTTTTACAAACCCATTAAAAAATGCACAAGCATTTGGGAAATCCAATACTTAATACAATGATCAGTTAGGCTGAGGGATGCTTAGGGTATAAAACTATGCTATTGCTAGGGTCACATGACATAGGAAACTCAGAGTTCTCTGGAAATGCTAGATGCCTCATGCTTCACAGGGAATACTAAATAAAAAGCTTCACATTCAAACAACATCAATGTGCAGTCAACGTTTTCATCTGAACTGAATGTCTGAGATCCTGGGGTGTAATTACATATAAATTAATTTGCAAGCCCCAGTTGTTTTATGGCTCACACCAGGGTTTCTATTGCCAATAGGGGCTCATAAAAATATATCTCATAGGTCTAAAATGGAATTCAAAATTTATAATTTCAGTTCTAATTCTTCATGCATTCTGGATTCTAGATTTGTTGTTGATGTTCCCTAAAAAATTTCAATGAATAATTTCTCCTTTAAAGGCTTTTCCCCATGGAAAAATAAAAAGAGAATTAAAATATCTTCTAACTACTTTTCAATAGAAATAACTGGCATCAAATCTAATCTCATTTAAGATATATAAAAAAAAAAAACTCTTAAGTTTTTGACCCATAGACCTTCTAAACAGTGTACATAAAATGTTATTATATGTTATTTAGAATATCATATATGGTGCATTGATATGTGATTTATAATAAATCCTAAGTGGCTTATGTACTTTCTATAAGCTTACTAGAGGAATAATATTTTCGTAAGACAGCTTATTAATATTTATTTCTCAAAAAAAAGCAAAGATTTACAAGTAGATACAAAATTTCCCTAAGTGCATCAGTTAGATTTATTTATTTTTTATTTCCTTTATTGATTTTAGAGAGAAAGAGGAGAGAAAGACAGAAGCATCGATGAGAGAGAACATCAATTGGCTGCCTCCTGCATGCCCCCCACTGGGGAACAGGCCCACAACTTGGGCCTGTGCCCTGACCGGGAATCAAACCAACAACCTCTTGGTGCATGGTTCTATGCTCAACCACTGAGCCACACCGGCTGAGCATCAGTTAGATTTAAAACTTAGCTACATTAAAGTAAGAATGTGCAAATAAAGAGGCTAAGGTTGAATGGAATAAGGGAAGAGGCAAAATAAACAATTAAAATAATTTTTTAAAATTTTTTTTCTTTATTGATTTTTAGAAAGAGAGGAAGGGAGAGGGAGAGAGAGATAGAAACATCGATTGGCCGCTTCCTGCATGCTCCCCTACTGGGGATTTGGCCCACAACCTGGGCATGTGCCCTGACTGGGAATCGAACCAGCAACCTCTTGGTGCATGGGTCGATGCTCAACCACTTAGCCACACTGGCCAGGCTAAAATAATTTTCTTTTATTTGCCTCATTTCTGTACCAATATAGCCTCCACAGAAATGTAGCACAAGTAAATGTGGCCAAGTAAATGTGGCACAAGAGAGCTGAAAAGGAAAGCTGTGCACAGAATACACTGCTAAATAAAAAGCTTTGTTTTCAAGAAGTTTACTGTTTTGACTTTGGGAAAAAATTTTGAAATGTCTGCTTTCAAATCTAATCATTCATTCATTCATTTATTCATCCATTCCTTCAATAAGCTGCATGTTGAACGTGTATTCTATAAATAGATGAGAGAAGATAAGAGAACACCAGAAGAAGAGGAGTTTCTGCCCTAAAGAGTCTCCCCACCCCCAATCTAATTGAAACAGAACATATACAGCTAAAACAAATAAAGGCCATTTTTGTTTTAAGGTCTACTAGAATGTTTGGATATACTCAGAAAATCATCAAGGAAGTAACTGGAGTGTGACAAGGTTCCCGTTCTAATTTGAGTTGGGTTTTGAAGACAAAAATCCCTTTTTCCTGGACAATTAATAATATATATGACACACATTTATCTCATATCAGATTCATATTACTCCATATCACTCTCATTCTTTATTTTACTATGTTTCTGTTAAGACTATCCCTTATATATTTCAGGAAAACTCTTCACCTTCAAAGTCAAGGCATAAAGCTTCTCTTGACTCTTGTCTATAAACACCATTCACTATAAGAAGAAATCAGGATTGGTCAATGCTAATTTCTGGTAATTTAAATGATAGCAATGATGCAGCAAAAATAATTGGTTGCTACTAATTAATCTCTGGCATCAGGAGTGACAATTACATCACCAAATGTTCCTAAAGGAAAAAAGTATGGAGAGTGATCTTTGAAAAAGGCCACAGTAATCATGCCTAGCAATATAATAGGAGAAATCAAGAAAAAATACAAAATGGTGATTTTTCTCAAGGTCTGAGGTAATTCCTAATGAAGTTGTCCATCTGAAAATAAGAAAACCTGGCACAGAATGGAGCCGCATGTAGACACACTCAGACTCACAAGGGATTCATTAGCAGGAAAATAAATAATCATAGTTTAGTCTGTTCTAAATCTCAGTGAAGCTACCTAAGTGCATTTCTACACCAGGCCTCTGTCATTAATGGTCTCAGGGGCTTTGGGGAATAAACTTCTAGGGTAATCCCCAAACTGTAAAACATGCTTTTGTTTTGATTTAATTTTTCAAGATCCCATATGATGCATGATGTTTATAAACATACAAGTTGTAAAGGAAAGACAGAGTAGACAGTGACAGGACTATCTAGCACCTTTATCATGTGTGAATGTTTCTTTTCATCGTAAGGACACAGAGAGTGTGGAGGATCAATCTGGACTGTATAATAATCTGCAGCCCATCAGTTAGAGCCTAAATAAGCAATAATCCTGTTACAGGCTTCGAGGGAAACTCAGACAACTCAAACTTGACTGCAGACTGTAAAGTAGAAATCTATCCATTTTTAACCAATCTAAGGAAAAGGGAAGTCACTTTTTTCTTCTTATCTCTGCAGTGCGGTAAGAGTAATAGAATAACACACATTTCCTGTGCATGCTCTAGGAAAGATTCTTTCCTCTACCAATTTCACAGTTGTGCAAATATGATCTTAACACATTTAGCATTACAGAAGTGTTCACTCTGTAAGGGGAGAGAGGGATATAGTCAAAATACATCACTTACACTCTTACGTTATCTTTCAGGTTGTGTCAGATGCTCACCATCCCAAAAGAATGACTGTTCTTCAGAGTTCTAACCCATCCTCTTCAACAAAAGCAGTCAGCCTGATCCATGGAAGGATGAGTTGCCTAATGAAGTCTGTGTATTTTCAATTTATTAAACCTCTACATTATGAACGTAATCATTGCCCTCCTTAATGCATGATAAATGATGCCTTGAGATTGCAGAGAAATAATGAACTGACTGTACGTTTTGCTTGATAAGTTCATGCATCATTGCTCCTCCGCCTTCAAGGATCCCACCTCCTAGCCCTCTAAGGCAGGGAGAACCTTCTGCGTACCCAGAGGACCTGCCCTGTTGAATACTACTTTTGTTCTTCCAGAAAAATGACTATTTGGCACCCGTGAAATACACTGTAAATCACAGTGAGAGTCAATGCTTACTAATTGTCCATGACTAAAGCCCCACGTAATGTCTAGTGACACAGAGAATTCCACATAATGCCTTGTGTCTCGGTGCACAACACAGTAATCAAATATACATTAAAGGAGGCTCCTTTGAAAGAGCACAAGGATTGGCATCAAGTGCTGCTGAGGAGTCTCCTCTCAAGTGTGAACGGTGTTACTGAATTAGCAGCAAATGCATTATTTAGGGAAGGGTTATGCTTTGAACATGGGAAAAAAACACACAGGCATTGCTTCCTCCCTCCCTCTTTACTTGGTCTTTCCTGAAGAATTTTCTGTTTCATTTGCTTCTTATTGAGTCCTTCATAGAGTTAGCAAACAAAATAAGGAATGTAGGGGGAAAGGAGAAGAATCAGGGAGAATAAATAGTATTTTTCTGTTATACTATTTCCTCTGGAATACATGTCCCATGTGTACTGATCTATGGCTCTTTGGGAAAGATGTCAAAATAGACTCTAACCATAAGTTAGAACATAATTGAAATGATAACCAGCTTTTTGTGAATATTATTCTAGACCTTCAAGAAGCTCCAGAGTGGGCTGCCTTCTGAATGGCAGAAATAGTGAAGAACCTGGAACCACTACAACAGGAGTGAAGAGCTTAGAGGACTGGTCAGCCTCCTCTTGGCTCTGCCTTCTTTATAGAGACAATGCCCAAGAAGCAAGGACAAAAGACAATCCCAGGACGTGCCACCTGAATTGGTTCACCTGGCAGACATTACCACAATAGCATACTTGTGGGGGCTTTAAAAGTATTAGAAAACATATTTGCCTGGAATTCTCAAAATAGTCTATTGTTTCTTCTCTACCCTCAAAACTTTTCCCAGTGTCTCATTCTTCAGAGTCTAATTTCTGATTCCTGGCCAACTTTCCCTTTTACTTCCACCACACCCCAAACTTTTAGCAGTATCCAAAGTAATAGCCCACTATGATCAATTGTGTCTGTTTCCTTAACCAAGTCCTTCCATTTGATGATATGGTCTTATGTCACTCCTTTCGCCTGACAGGCACCTACGTCATCAGCTAAGCCTATATAACTCAGTAACTGTGCTTCTTTGTTCCAGGCTCACTTGGACACTGACTATTCTGTTTATCACAATCCAATAGGATGATAATTAATTGGCGCTTCTTTCAACCACTTTGAAGACAAAGGCACTGTGTGAGCATTCAGGATGAACTTCCACTGACATTCCTCCTACTAGCAGCAGCCCCGGTTCTCTCTGCGCCCCGATACCACTCAAGTCTTTCTCGCAAACTTTTTACAAACATTAACTAATTAATGGTGATTCTAGTTTATAAGTACAGTATATAAAGGAGTGCTAAAAAAGGAGATTGGGAAATTATTATCATTACAGATTTCAAAATTTAAAATGCAACAGGAAAAAAAGCAGCTTACTTTATGAAAGAAAGAAAGACAGAAGTAACAAGAAAAAAACATTTAGTGGGAAGATTGGGACTGCAGCCAACTTGTAAAAGAGGAGGTGGAACAATAATTCCTTGAAAGTTTCAAGTCGCTGCTTCATGTGTACTTCTCTGGGTGCTTGAAGGGTAGAGAGAATAGAAAGGAGAACAAATACAATGGGTAAAATCAATTGTTCAGATATACAATTCCAAATTTGCTTCTAATGTCCAGAGGGTGAGTTATGTGAGTTATCATCCTTTCCTACCTCCATGGTAAGTTCTGCCAAAGATAGATACATAGATAGATAGATAGATAGATAGATAGATAGATAGATAGATAGAATGAATCAGGTAGATAGATAGATAGATAGATAGATAGATAGATAGATAGATAGATAGATAGATAGAATGAATCAGGTAGATAGATAGATAGATAGATAGATAGATAGATAGATAGATAGATAGAATGAATCAGGTAGTTACTTTCCATTAGTATGGAAGAACAACACCCCAAAGCTAAAAGGATTTCTAAAGTATACCCAGTTGGATATGCCCACATGCCCTGAACTGTACAGGAAATCCCTGACAAGTGATATACTTGCTTCCTGGAAGGGCCACTACAAGGGAACCACTTAAAGTCAATTTATATGTCCCATAATTATTCTGTTATAACTTGGAATTTCCTTTCTGAAAAGATATTTCACTTTATAAATGTAACATAATTGATCATGAAAATAACTGAAGAGGAAACACAATTCTATACTTTTACAAAATAGGCAAAATAATTTATGACAGAAAAGCTATTTCATAAATATTCCCCTTTGGAAACTCTTCAGCATGTACCAGTTATGGTAAGCCTTAACATTGAATGTAATGAAGTTTAATTGAAGAAACCTTGTTCTTTTCCTGGTAAATATACATAATTCACAGCTCTAGGAGGTAGAGCAGCATTCAAAATTAGAGCCCAAAATTATCATTGCTGGGTCTATACGTACGAATGTACCTGAAAAAAATCTTTAAAATACAAATGCAGAGGCAGGGGCCATTTTCACAAATTGTTTGCTCTAAAGGTAGCTGTAGACTGAGTCAACTAAGTCAGAAGTTACCAGAAAATTGTAAGTCATAGCTTGGTGTGGACTTACGTACAGAGCTTGAATGTACATTGCCAGTCGACCTCATGAAGGTCAGTTTTTTTCGGGTTCATGAAGGAGTCATAATGTGTATTCTGCTCCATCTTTATCTGGAGATTGTAAAAGCAAGGGGTTCCAAGTCCAGTTGGAACTAGTTGGGTCATGAAAATGCTTAGCAGAGGTGGAGAAATGGGAAAGTTTGATTCTGCCAGGTCCTATACCACTGATTTTCAACCCTTTTAATCTCATGGCACGCCAACAAATTACTAACATTCTGCAGCACACACACAAATATATATATTTTGCCGATCTGACAAAAAAAAATTGGTATAATTTTGATTCATTCACACCAAACGGCGATTGTTGTGTTGTTGTTGTCATTTTTTAATTTGACAATCTAAGGGAAAAGGGATCAGTACCCCAGATTCAATAGTCAGGTATTGCATATTTTAAAAATTCTTGTGGCACACCGGTTGAAAATCACTGTCCTATGCCATTCAAATCCAGATAGCAATCTTCATATGAATGTGGTCAGAGTTATACCCTTTATGAAGATATATTGATTACATTCTGCTAAACTTCCCCAATTCTAATTAATAACCCTTTCTTGTAAGCTCCAAAGGCTACCAGAAGTTACCCACTTTAGACTTACATGCATTATTTAGTTTGACCAACTTATTAATAATGCAATATTATGTTTTGATTAACCACATTCTATTTTCCCCCTAAAACATAACTTTGTTTATAAGGAGTTTTGTTTAGAAAATTTTAATGTACTAGAGAAAGCGTGCACATTTTTTAGTGTCTGCCAACACTACTGATTTCAAGATCACCATTTTTTAGCACAATGGAGTTCTCTATTTTATATGTCTTACCCTTTTGAATTGGAACCAGCATTGACATTACTTGTTCTATATTTAAGTTGAAAAGTGCCAAAATAAACGAAGGTAACTTTGGCTTTAAAATTAATTTCACACATTTTGGTTGAACTCTGAACTGCTATTGATGAGACATGGAACTTTCAAATATATTTCCATCACAACATGAAAATATGATCAAAAGAAAGTCCATAGCAGGGTATTTGGCATAGTTGTACTTATTTATTATCCATTCATTTGTCCAACAAATATTTACTGGTTTACTACTTTCAGGCTAAGTGTGCATTCACTCGTTTATTTAATATATTAATTCATGCATTAATTCCACAAACATATAGTGAGCCAGCCAATTTTTAAGGCCACACGTACTGCCTTTAAAAATGCTAAAGATATTAATAGGAATAAGACAAATTCCTCAACCTTGAGGAACTCAGAGTACATTGAGCATAACGGCATATAAATAAGTGCCTTACAGAGAAAAATAACACACTATAATTAATGTAACCATTAATATCTCCTCTGTTTCTAGAACAAATATCTCTGTTTCTAGAAGTTTAGGGAGGCTTCTCACAGGGTTTGACCGTTAAGGTGGACCTTGAAGATGAAGCAGAGATTCAATAGGCAAGAAGAGCCAGCATGACTTAGAAAACATAATGTTTTGAGAATTATGAGTAGATCAGCAATGTTAGAGCATATGGGATTGGCCTGATGAAACAGGCAAAGGAGTTAGGAAATTATGTTAGGTTTCATGATGATAGGTCTGACCCTCCCACTCTCCTAATAGAAATTTACATGAGCATGTTTAAATAAGAAAAGGCATACTTGATGTAGACATGAAGATGATAAATGTGTATTCAGTGCCTATTTATAAAACAATGTGCAACCCCAGTGGAAAAACGAAGACTTACATGGATCCTATCCACATCACTCCTAGCTGATGTACTGTTGTGAATGGAAGTTGTTTTGTGGTATTTGTGTGTGTGTGTGTGTGTGTGTGTGTGTGTGTGTGTGTAGTATATCGCTGGGCTCTACCACTGTACTGTAAATTTTTGGACTATGAATACAAGACCATATATTTTGTTTCTTTGTATTTTTCCAGCATGAATTGTGGCACCTTATATATAATAGATGCTGAATAATTATGTACTAAAAGAAGAGATGAACAAATAAGTTTGCAACCTAATGGAGAAAACATTATTGATACATATAAAAAGTTAAGTCACATTACACAGGATGTCATATAGCAGTATGCAATGGAGTGCCAACTGATCGATCGAGGTAGTAAGACATAAGAGTTCATCATGGGAGAAAAAATAAAAAACAAACAAACAAACAAAAACGAGGAGAGAGAAAGGAACTTCTCCTTGAAGAATAAATCCAATTTTGAAAGGAGAGAAAAGATCAGCAGGTATAAGTAGCTTTAGGATGTTCAGACGAAAACGTCCAAATGCCTGGCTCATTTAATATAACAAAATTTTTTTCTGGGAGAATGTGGGTAATGGGGCCAAGGCTGTAGAACCTACCTCCTAACCAACTACATCAATCAATTAGCCCTGTCTTCTTCTATTAATAACGAATGTACTCAAGGCTGTGCTGTTGCTGAGAAAGGACATCAGATGAGGAGCCATCGATGAAGCCTTGCAGCCCAATTCTACCACTAGGAGCAAACAAATCATCCATTCAAAACACAGGACTTTTCATCCTCTCTTTTCATAATAAAATATTTTTTTCACACTTTTACAAGACAGAAGTTCCATGTCCAGCATCATCATTTGTATCCAGAGACATCTAGAATTAACCAACATTTTGTAACTAGAAGCCAATACAGATGGGGTGGTAAATCGGAATGAAAATAGTATACACATGTAAAGGTGGTGAGCTAGTCAATACCACTGGCAGGCTCTCATGCAATAGGTCCTGTTATCCTGACAGCCATCCTGTGTAAAGGGCCAATGAGTCAGTCACATAGCTATAGTGACCATGGGCAGCAATAGCCAAAGTCAGATTCCCAAAGAAATTAATATATGTCTTGGTAGGCTTCTAATGGCCATTTTTCATCACATGAAGTAAGAGGGAAAAAGAAGAGGCCAACAGAAAAATTAATATGCTTTCCTTCATAGATGAATGTTCCCAATGAACCAAAACCATAAGGAACACAGTAGTGAGGGATTTACATCCCCGCACACAGTCTGGAATCTTCCATGCAGTCAGCAAATGCTCCCCGCAGTGCTTTCTAAGTGCAAGAACATGTGCCTAGGGAAGAATTTACCTGTAGATGAACAAATGGAAACTGTCACAGAGGCAGTGCAGTAGATGCTACCGGCCAACAATTTTTCACATGTAGTACCCAGAATAGTAGCATCTGGTCCCCTGTGACTTGGGAAATGCAAATTCTCAGGGCCTCGACCCAGACCAATTAAATCTGGAAATGAGGCCCAGAAATCTGTTTTTAAATTATTGGGGTGACATTGGTTAATAAAATGATATAGGTTTAAAGTGTACAATTCTATGATACATCACCTGTATATTGCATTGTGTGTTTACCACTCAAAATCAAATCTCCTTCCCTAACCATATATTTTACCCCCTTTACTTGTTATGATCTCCCCACCCCCTTTCTCTCTGGTAACCACCATACTGTTATCTGTATCTGTGAGTTTTTGCTTGTTTGTTCATTTATTGCTTTCAGTTTTATATCCCACATATGAGTGAAATCACATGGTTCTTGACTTTTTCTGTCTGACTTACTTTGCTTAGCATAATATTCTCAAGATCCTATGGTATAGGCAGAAAAACAGACACATAAACCAATGAAACAGAACTGAGAGTCCAGAAATAAACCCACATACATAAGGGCAAATAATTTTCAACAAAGGAGACAAAAACACAGAATGGAGAAAAGAAAGCCTCTTCACTACATGGTGATGGGAAAGTTAGAAAGCCCCATGTAAAAGAATAAAACTAGACTGCTGTTTGTCTCCATATACAAAAATTAACTCAAAATTGATCAAAGACTTAAATATAAGACCTAAAACAATAAATTACATAGAAGAAAACATAGCTGCTAAACTTATGGCCTTGATCTTAGAAAGGATTTTATGAATTTGACCACAAAGGCAGGGGAAGTAGAAGCAAAAATAAATAAGTGAGACTATATTAAACTAAAAAGCTTCTGCACAGCAAAAGAAACCGTCAACAAAACAAAAAGACAACCAACTGTAAGGGAGAAGATATTCGTAAACAACAGCTTTGACAAACAGTTAATATCCAAACTATGAAAAAAAATTCATACAATTCAATAACAAAAATCAAACAAACTATCCAATTAAAAAATAGGCAGAGGACCTGAACAGACACTTCTCCCAATAAGACAAGCAAATAACCAACAGACATATGAAAACATCCTCAACTTCACCAACTATAAGGGAAATGCAAATCAAAACCACAATAAGATAACACCTTGCACCTGTTAGAATAGCTAATATCAACAAGAAAAGCAATAACAAGTGTTGACGAAGTTGTGGAGAAAAAAGAACCCTCATTCACTGCTGATGGGAATGTAAACTGATATAGGCACTACAGAAAAATAGTATGAGGCTTCTCAAAAAATTAAGAATAGAGTTACCATATGACCCAGCAATCCATCTTCTGGGAATCTACCCCCCAAATTGAAAATATTCATTCGCAAAGATATATGCAACTCTGTGTTCACTGCAGCATTATTCACAGTGGCCAACACATGGAAATAACTGAAGTGTCCCTCCATAGAGGATTGGAGAAAGAAGATGTGTATATATGAATACTAATCAGCCAATAGAAAAGATACATTTTGTAGATGACATAATTCTAAAGAGTCCACCAAAAACTATTAGAAATAATAAACAAATACAGTAAAATCTCAGGCTACAAAACAAATGCACAAAAATCCTTTGCATTCCTATGTATTAACAATGGAATTTCAGGAAAAAAAAAGAAAACAAATAATTCCTTTTGCAATTGCAACAAAAAGAATAAAATACCTGGGAATAAATTTAACAAAGGATGTGGAGGACCTATACACTGAAAACTACAAGACACCATTGGAAGACACAAAGGAATGGAAAAACATTCTGTGTTCAAGGATTAGAATCTTTGTTTTCTAAACTCTCCAGGTGATTCTGCTGTGACCTCAAGTTTGCAGATCTCTACTATGGTCATTTAGGAAGGGAAAAGAACATGTGCATATAAGCCTTATGAGCTGCACCATTCACTGCGAAGTGGCCACAGTGAGCAAAGTACTGCATCCTTTTCTCTGAAGGAAAACACTGTTCTATGCATTGATTAATTTATTCAACCTATCAAGCATTTATTGAGTGCCCACTACATACTTGGTTTTGTTCTGGGCACTGGCTAAGGAAAAACTAACAAAACACAGCCATCTCCTCGAGAATCATAAAGCCTAGTGGAGCAATAATTAGTCTTTCACTCTGCCTTCCTTCTGCATGCTAGGCATTTATTTAATATGTGTTTAGTTACTGTTCATTAAACTGAGATGACCCACCAGTTACAAAACAACTGTTTGGTTCAACTTATTGATTTTAAATGAAAATTCACTGGTGTTGGTCATTTCATTGCAATATAATGCACTGTTCTATTTTACTGAAACTTCTCTATAATAAAAAGGCAACTGCTCTGTTGATTAAATATTAATCCCAATGGGAGTTGCAAGAACTACAGAAATTGATATTAAACCACAGAGCTTTATCCTAACAAAGGACGAAGCTGCTCAGGCCATCTCAGGACTGTTTTCAGTTGGCTCGGGTCAACTTTCAGGAACTAATCATCGTTTTTAATTAATCTCTAGATTTTCCCTATAAAAGAGTCATCAAAGAGGTTTGAAAAAACTAGTTGGCAGATCCTAATGCTGAGACAGCATCCGTGACAAACTTGATTGTCAGGAAAATAAGGGGTTGCTCCAATTGTTGAATTTTTCTGATTTGCTAGAAGCTCTCACCTCTTCAACAGCTTGGGTTTTCTGCCCTGGATATATGCATGTTCTTCCGTGTCTTTGCAGGATGACAGCAGGTTTCTCTAAGATTTCTTTTTAAATTGAATTTATTGGGGTTAAAATGGTGAATAAGATTATATAGGTTTCATGGGTACAATTCTATAGTACATCCTCTGTACATTGTATTGTGTGTGCACCCCCCAAGTCAAGTCTCCTTCCATCACCATGTTTTTTAATCACTGAAGTTTACCTATTGGTAGCACTTATTGCCCAAAACAGAAAAACATGGCTAAATAAAGTAATATGAAGATGATGGCAGCATTTACTTTCCTTCCTGTTGTAAAGGCTATTAAATAAGAAACCCCAGAAAGGTTCCCAGTTTGCCTGGCATTGTACAATCCCCAGTCTCGGTGCTGGTGCTTGCGTTTGAGATAGTCTGACTCCTGGGCCCACGGAGGATTTCCCGTCCCTTCCTCAGAACACAATGGAAGTCGGCTTCTCATACTCAGTAGTTGATTACCTTCATTAGGGATGATGGTCCATCTAGAGATATGTCCTGACTTGTGTGAATTTGTGGAAATGAAAATATTGCCTATTCTATGTGAGAGACCAAAGAGTTCTGGATTGTGGAATAGGCCGCATAAAGAGAAAAGCAGAAATCAGTGTAGATGATGGAAATAAAATGCCTTTGAGTTCAGGGGGAGCTGTGACCTCTAACACATGTGACACCCAATATCTGAGAGAATCACTTTGGTTCTGAATTGCCAGAACAACAGGAAGGAGGATCTTAGACCCAGAATGGGGTTGGCTTAGAGAGCTGGGTAGACAACTCCCCAAAGTCTGTCTGACCGGCTTCCCAACTGGACTTCACATCTCCTCTGTCTGCTTAGAATTACCCAGAGAGGTCTTGTAATTAATTGACCTACTCCATTTGGCAAATCCTCTCCTGATTGCATTTCTGGCCTGAGAATCTGTGGCTTTCCTGAAGGGACTATGGGATCCATGTTCTCAACCCTGAAGCAACATGAGAGTCCCTTCATCCCTCTGATGATAGCAGCAAAAGCTCAAAGCCCATGAACCACGCAGAGCCAAAGGCCACCTACCCAGCAGTGCTGCGGGCAAAGCCTTGGTCCTTTCTCTCTAACTGAAACAGCCTGCTGCTTGTCTAAGCAGCTTTGTGACCACATTTGCTGGGTGGATAACAGTGTTATTGTCTTTAGGCAATAAATACCCCTTTCTTAGCCAATAGAAGATTTCAATCTAAACATCAAAATATTCTGTTTGGTCTGGATTTTACTATGTTCTTCTAGAAACTGCCTGCCTCTCATTGTGGTGTTGGTCCTCTGGAAGCTCAAGTTGGCAACCTCAGCGAAGAGAAAATAAACATAAAGGATTGCTGTCTATGTCACCGCCTGGGTAGCTGTGGCGCACACTGTTGATGAATGTTACAGGGCGGTGCTTTTCCCTCTCCTGTTTCCCTGTTTATTTTATTTCTGATGACTTAGCCGTTGGCTGTGTGTCTGGGAATTGGAAGGGAGGACAGTCTCTTTCTCAAAGTGAGTTGGCAATCTGTCAGACATCCCTGAAGCTCTCAAAGTTTCTCGCTAACTATTTTAAGACGAAACTTCACTTGCAACAGCTCATTTTGGCTGCCCTCTGTTTGATGCCACTGGGTCTGATTTACACCTTAGTTTACCAAAAAAAAAAAAAAAAAAAAGCTTCTCTGGCTGGTTTGGCTCAGCGGTTAGAGTGTTGGCCCGCGGACCAATGAGACTCAGGTTCGATTCTGCCAAGGGCACGTACCTCGGTTGCAGTTTGTCTGGACCCTTACCCTGAGGAAGGCAGCCAATCAACGTGTCTCTCTCACATCGCTGTTTTTCTCTCTCTCTCTCTTTCTTCCCTCCCTCCCACTCTATCTGAAGATAAATAGAAAAATATCCTTGGGTGATGATTTTTTTTTAAAAAAAAGGCTGTATTATTAGGGATCCTTACGTTTACCTGAAAACTAGTGTTCACAAGGAAACAGTGCTAATTTGACATAGCCTAGGTATTCATCATTAGGAGAAGGGTCTGGGAAGCTGCAGGAAATAAGTCCTAAGAGCCTGGCCTCCAAAGCCTGTGGCCCACTGACTCTGGCTTTTTGAAAAACTCAGAAGCAGTAAAGAGAATAACCCCAAATCTATTGCAAACAATACCCAAATAAGCGAAACCTGAAGGCTAGTGTTCTTTAATGTAGCAATAGAAAGATGAGGTCCATATGCCTTGAGTACAGGGTGGAAATCTATCAGGACTAAATCTTCCCAGTGGAAGGGCTGAGATAAACTTCTCGTCTTGTGTTTCTAACTCATAGTCTCATGAAAGGTGCTGGCTTTACCCAATGGGATATATTAGATGGCTACAAGTTCACGGTATAGCAGATTGAGGTCTGTGAGCCACAAAACAAGTATGATGTGAATTGAGAAGTGCACTATGGATTGAGACCTAATGCACACATTAGAGAAACAGCACAGTATGTGAAGATCATGTAACCTGAACTGGAAGGGCCTTCAGGTTAATATGGCCCACTAATTCTTAACCTTTACGCACATTAGAATCCTGGTGATTGGTCTGCGGTTGGGGTTCAACCATCCATATTGTTTCAAAACTTCTCTAAATGATTATAATGTATACTCAGTTTTGAGGACCACTTTTCTAGAACAGAGGCTTTCCTCAGCTTTAACATTTTAGAACTTCCTTGTGAACTTGTCAAAACATTGATTACTGGACCTTGGCCCCAAAGATTCTGATTAGGAGATCTTGGGTGGGGTTTACAAATTTGTATTTATAAGATTCTCCTTGGTAATGCTGACCCAGGAGGACAGAGGACCACATGCTTGGGCAACATCGGGTCCAGTGGCACTCAAACATCACTGTGCATAGAAATCAAAATAATATGTGGTTATCAAGTGGACTGCTGGGCCCCACCTCCAGAATTTCTGTTTCGAGAATTTGCATTCTGACAAGCTCCCAGGTAGGCTGACAGTCTAAGAACCAATGACTTGGATCATTCAAGGATAAACAAGTACATTGTAGAACTATCTGAAGTGCTTTTTCAAACTACACCTGCACTCAACTTTGTGTGAGATCCCATATGGTCCAGGTTTAAAATCAATAGTATAGTGACTCTCTATTATAAATGGGTATATATTCATCTTATTTTAATAGATAAGGATATTGGGGTTCAGACTGGAAGTGATTCAACCATGACCACACGAATACTGGGGGTAGACGTATGATCAGCACGTGCCACACATCCCATCTCAGAGCAGAAGCTCTTACCAGAGTTCTAAGAACAACAGGAAAATGAAGACCCTGGGTGGAAGACTAAATTCAGCACTTCCAGTTTTTCTAGGACTGGCCCTGACTTCACCATGGAGAACTGAATGAAAGGGAAACAGCTTCTGTCACACACAACAAGTACAACAGCATGTAAGACTGTAAGAAAATCCTAAAGAGAGATAGTGCGACCACCTTCCTCCTAGACCTTCATGCCTGAAGCAGATGCTATCGGTATTGCATATTTTGACTCCCGCAGAAGATTAGAAAATAGAAGTCAACTTTACTATCTTTCCATCTTACAATTTTATTATTTTGGTCTTTCTCTATTTTTATAAACAAACAAAAAAACATTATTATTCTTTTTTTGAGCAAATAGAACATACCAAGTTAAATAATGTACCACCACTCAGTGCAACACGGTCTCACAGACAGAGCTTTCCACAGCAGTATTGTAACAAGCTGACAATGCACACAATAAAATTCTCAAAGCCCTGATATTACTGAAGAACGATGGTGTACTATAAAGAACCCACTGCCGTTAGAACTATGTTTTTCTTCTTGTCCCATCAATTTGCATTGTGTGTGGAGTAGATGTGAATTGGTTAATACATATGCTACCTATATACTACTTAGAGTCACTATCTGTGACTATAAATCATCAGACATGACAAGACTCACAGGCAGCTGTCCTGTTAATAGAATCAACATGTAGAGATGTAGCATCCAAGCTTCCTAATTGGTTGTCTTTTTATTTTTTATTTTTGATGATGACAGTGACTCATGCAATGGCCACCCTTACAGCACAGATGTAGGGGGTTCTGTTATTAGGCTGTCGATACCATATTTCAGTTTCCTCAATTGCATATCCAGGACAACTACCCTACTTCATTCTATTAACCATCTATCCATCTTCCACCCGTCACTTACTCAGAGCACCAGGTTGATTCTGAAGCATAATTAATAGGCCAAGAAGGTCCTTATTCACACCTAACTGAACGAGCATGTGTGCTCTAACAGGCAGGCAATCTGTAGGCCTCACATAGCAGATTTGCTTTTGACTTATTGGTGTGGATGCCAAGAATTCAGGGAGTCACATCGCTGACACACAGCACCATCCTGGCAGCTGTAAAGCTGACGCAGATTTGTGTCTGATGTTAGCTGTCCCCGTGGAGCAGTACCCAACCCTCTCCCCAGGCTGGTGTCAGTAAGTCACCTTCCAAAGAGAGGGTGACAAAGCAGCATGACCGACCGTATGGTGGCACAAGCAGACTAAGCATGCTTCCAGTCACCCTACCCCCACTCGACCCAGAGATAAGCCCAAATGGTTCAGGTTGCCGAATCGTGATGTTGTGCTCAATTGCAATATGGTACTCATTAAAGTTTGAACAGTGTCCTCTGTAAATAAGCCAAGTATTTTACTCTCCTCTAATCTCCTCAAACTGAAACAGTATTGGAATCTGTGAGTCACTCTAACGCTGGCAAGATGTTAACATTCACTGACAACCAATGGTCAAAGCAGGCCAAAGGCCCTGCGAGCTTGTCTTCACATCTCAGGGAACAAAATAAAAACAAGTCTGAACTCCTCGTCCTTGCTGGGTACTTTATTCTCATGCTAAAACTTCCTAACTCTAGTCAATTTCTTCAACCTCTTTTAACGTGTTCAATCTATATATTTTTGTTAGAGGACGCAGATTCAGCAGTGGGAGGGAAAGAGATTTGGATCTGTCTTTACTGCTTACCTGTCTGTGTGTTTTCTGGCTTTCCTTAACAATAAATACCATCTGATTTTAGAGCCTGAGATCCATAACAGTGAAGCAACCTTGAAGGTTCTTATGATTGCCCATTAGCTGTGTGGCAGAGAAAAAAAAGGCCAGTTCCAAGTTGACTCTACCACTCACAAACTACTGAGGCTTGGGGTCTGTCGGTTAATATCTCCAACCTTCTGTTCCTTCATCTGCAAGATGCAAATGTTACTTTATAATATTGTTTTGAGAACCAACAACAGCATTTGTGTACACTGAAGACTGAAAGAACAAATATACATGTACACACACATGCACACACACACACACATACTTTCTGTGATTAGTTGTTCTATTTGTATACCAAGCTGAAATGCAAGAAGATGGTAAAACGTTATTTGTCATAAAAGGGGACAAAAATCCACAAAATTGGCCGTGTCAATTCCAAGTGCTAAGACTCTGACTATGCACTGTGTGAGAGACCCTGTACTCTGCTAAGGAAAACAATCTGACAATTTCTGACCTTGGCAAGTCAGGAAAAAGAGGGATATACAGAATAACTAACAGTTTGCCTAATGTGACAAGTGACCATGATTCTCGGCCACAAGCAGCTGCCAGGACTCAGCATGCTGCTTCTCCTCTCATCCCATCATCCTAAGAGGGGTGTCCTGGGAGCTCCGCACGCTTATCCCACACACCGAGGAGCAGACGCCAGCCCGGGGCCCTGCGGGGCAGGAAGAGGCAGGGGCTCGAGGACAGAGACTACTCCACTCATCAGCCAAAGCAAATGTCAGAGTGAAATCTTATTCCCAAATTTAAAATAAACTACTTGCAAACTTCCTTTTAAAAGTCCTTAGGGAAAAAAAAGTCCAACGAGTGCTACTAAATTGGAGTGCCTACAGGGAGGGCTCCCCAGGGGCCCAGAACAGCCACCGCTGTTCCTCCCTTGCCCACCCCGGGACACTCGCCAGAAGAGTGACAGGAGCAGCGTGAGAAGTTCGGGGGTGTCTCCCAGCAGGGAGAATTTTGGAAATAGATCCACCTACCTCCAAAGTGATCTACAGTCACAGTTCAACTACTGCGAAACCAAGAATGAACAGAAATAAATTCTTGGAACAAAGTCTGTTGTGGAGTCAACAACTTGAAATTGGACATAGAAGCCACGCAGAGAGCGGGAGGTTTCCCTGTTCAGGACATTTCGCTGCCTGGGCTTTTAACATCCTGGGCCCACCTCTGCCATTTACCAGGATTGTGAATCAAGGCACACTGTACCTTGAGCCTCTGTGTCTCCATGTGAAAAATTTGGGATAATAATCTTTTTGTTTAGGTTGGAAGCAATATGTGTGAAGTGGTTAGCACAGAGTCATTCCTCAAAGCAAGGAAATGTTGTTTCTATTCATTGAATCAATCCATAATCGCCATTAATTACGTATACACTGTATATTAGACCTTTGTGAAGAAAAGAGGCCTCTGTCTTTGTGAAATAGATCAAATGGTGGAGAACCCAGGGAGGTGCACACAGTTCTCAAGATCTGATGCTTTGATCAGAGAATACATTTTTGACTTATTATTAGTTTCTGCCAAGTTACTCTGTTGCAAATTAAACTCCCATGACAGTAGCATTTTCCTTTACAAGTCACCCAACGTCTTACTGGAATCCATACTGTATTTTGCATGACTACTTACTATGTTATCATAAAGGTATTACAATAGTTTAGGGTTCCTCAACCTCATCAGCATTAACGTGTTGGGCCAGAGAAGTCTTTGTTGCCCTGTGCTCGGTAGGGTGTTTAGCAACACCCTTAGACTCTAGTCACTAGACCTCAATAGTATAGGGTTGTCAGACCGAGCAAATGAAAAATATAGGATATCCAGTTAAATTTAAATTTCAGATAAGCAATGAATAACTTATTAGTATAAGTATGTCCCATGCAATATTTTGGGTATACTTATTCTAAAAATTACTCATTGTTTATTAAAAATTCTAATTTAACTGGGCACCTTGTATTTTATCTGGCAACCCTACAACCTTCCCTGTTGTTACAACCAAAAATATCTCTGGACATTCCCAAATGTCCCGTGGAGATACAAAATTTCCCTCTGGTTATTGCCCACTGCATGAACAGACTCATCAATAACATTAAATGGAAACACAGTGGGCCAGCCCTGTGAGTACACAATCAGAGGCCAAGTGGTTCCCGGAGAGCACTGGAATCAAAGTGGGCCCTGCTTTCTCCTCTGCACACCTAGAGCAGAGAGTACACAATTAACACCCAGGAGCTGACACTGTTTTTGATAGATGGCTGTCCTCACTTCTAAAGGACCTCTGCCTATAATCATTGCTAGCTTCGCTGAACTTCCATTGTGCAGACAAGTCTTGCCCAAAAGAGACCCAAATGCACTTACTTGGGTTTATATCCCAAACCACAATTTCTTCTTTCCCTGTGGATCACACATTTCGTAGGAACACAAAGCTGAAAATGCTTGGAAAACTCATTTGTAAAAAACGCTCATCCTCTATGTATTTAACGTGTGCTTAGAAAGACAGCTGGACATACAACATGAGGTCCTTGAAGGAAAAAGCCCCGAGAACACATCCTCCCTTCTTTCTCCAGTTCAGCTGCAGGAGGCCGACAGAATCTTGACAGCCCAGATGAAAGCTTTGCTTTTCACACATCCTACAGGGACTGGGGATAGCCGTGCAAAATGCAGGACGCACCGCAGAGAGAAAGGGTGGCACTTGTAAAGGAAAACGCTTCTGCGGTGAGAGTTTAACTCGTAACTAGGAAACAATAATTTGGCAGACCCTAAATAATAAGTCAAAAATCAATTTTCTTGTCAGGTCACTGAATCCTGGGAACTGTGTGCTAACACCTTGGTTTATAAATTGTGGCCACATAGCAACCAATTGCCAGGAAGATGCATAGCACATTTATAGAATTTTAGAGCTGGAAGAGGCTTAAGAAATTCCCTTTCCCAATATCTACTTCTAACACGTGAAAAGCTGTCTTCTCCAAATGCCTCAATTAGCTGAACACATGGGAAAGTCAACTCACCCCTCCCCCAAGTCATGGAGCAAGCTGGTGACAGAAACAGGACAGGGGCCTCTCAAGTCCCCAGCTAGCCCACAGAGACGGATGTTATTATAGGTTTCCACTCCCAGCTATGCGGGGGCCTACAGCACAGGCTGAACTCTATGCGACACGAAGGAGAGCCTCTGGCACAGACCACACCATGAGCGGCACTCCTCGGGGTGTGTGCCCTGGGTGAGACACCCCAAACGCCCCCTGAAGAATATCCTCTGGGTTGCCACAGATCAGTCTGGGCTGCGGAGCATGGTCCCTATTGGGGAGTACATAAAGGCATTCACTTTTTACTTTTTAAACCTAGATATTGGTTCAATTTTTACAAATACATACTACTTTCACATGTAAAGCAAAATGTAAAGAAAAGAAAGAATGCTTTTGGATTTAACCTGGTAGAATCTCGCCTATTGTTAGAGAATGTTGGCCCCAGAGCGTGGAGTCGAACAAAGGGCTCTGCCTTTCCCTGCACTGGAAAGGGTTGGAACGGCCGGTCATGGCTGTGTCCAAACACACAGCAAGGCTCTGCCCAAGGAGACTCCAGCTGCTTCAGCATACATGTCGCTGGGGAACGTCATCATCCAGAATCCCTCCGTGGTTTCCCTTCATTCCTCTCCCACTGCAGTCACCCATCCCCTGTCCTGATACCCATGATGTCCTCAGCTCTTGCACAACTTCAAGCAGTCTTATCACAGAAAGCAGGCTTCTGGCGGACAGGTCACATCCCTTGTAAAACACTAAATCATTGCTTAATACCTTAAACAAAGACCACAGAACATTAGCAATCATTCTTGCAGTTTAAGAACCTCCCTTCGCACATCTATTTCAATTAGATGGGCTATTAGAAATATGGAAAACAGAGTTTCAGCCGAATATGATATAATTTGTTACTGATGAAATAAAACATCAAAAATCTATCCCTAGTTAGCCTTCATTTTCCAATCCATACTGTTCTTCATATTGGAGTTGAACTATTGGCTTTTAATTAGCTATAATATAGGGCATTAGAGCCAAGCCCCGAATAGTATGTATGATAGGCACTAGACTGAAGTTAGTTTCAATGAGGCCACTGCACGTACAGTGAATGGGGGGTTTGCTATGTGGTACACGGTGTGCAATGTGCACAAACTATGCACACCTTTTCAATATATCAGAGATTGTACGTGAGACACAAAACGGGGCACTGAGAACTTAATCCCCACCAAGTTCCTTCCATGGTTTCTAAAATCAAACACTGTTTCTCCTGCTAAGTACTGCTCGGCTCCCTTTCACTCTGCCTAAATCATCTTAGCCAAGATCTCCGAACACCTATTTCCAGAAATAGTGTATACACTTTGGGGTTTGAAAAATCATGGCTATTCAAGTTAATTAGCTTGGTTAATTAATATATCACTCCATTTCTTTCAAAATTCATTATGTTCACAAAAGGCCTTTTGGACCAACAGAAGACAGATGAAAATAAATGACTAGGGAACCATTACTCAAGCAAAAACATCATTTACTAACTGAAAAACTAATATGAGGATTACCAAAATCCCCTAATGACTTTCCATCGCAGGGTCTATCTAAATTTAAAATCCTTTCTGAAAGCAAAAATGGAAGCTATGTCTCTGCTAAGATATTAGAACTGGAATTTAATACAGGTCTTTTGAATATGGGAAGCACTCTAAAAATGGTCACTATTGTTTAGTAATGTCCCATGGGAGGTAGTCTAAAATAGTTGTTCAAGCTGACTTGAGTCTGTATGCTGTTCTGAGAAAGCTACTTCAGCTCCCACACAGCCTTCGTTTTCTCATCTGTGAAATGGGAAAATGGCATTACCAGTGTTGGCTAATATTGTGTTCTGACCATATGCCAAGCACCTGGAAACAATCTCAAGGTTTGTGGTGAGGATTAAACAAGTCTATATGTGTATATAAGTTTATAAACTTGTATATATCTACATCTATATACCATGCTTAGCATGATCCATGACATATTTTGTACACCAAATAAATGTTCTTTTCCCCTTATAAAGTGACGATAAGAGCAGTAATAATATGGGAATCCATAATAGAAAAAGAGAGAACATACTGTCAGCTAAACCAAGTACCACAGAACAGTATTTGCATACTAAAAATCGTATGGATGAGTAGAATTACGTGGAAGAAAACACATTTACTTACTTGGTGAGTAGCCAGCTTAGACTTCAGACTCAAGTTTCTGACTTTGAGGAATTTTGATTCTAGGAAAATACTACTACTGATAATAAGAGCTTATATAAAAACACTTATCCGAATTTCTAAACCCTGGAGCTATTTTCCTGGGATGGAGGCTTCTTCAGAAACTGAAAATGAACTGGCTGCTCTAAGATGTATAATTTCAAAATGAAGACACTGGTTATTTCATGCAATGCCTCCACTCTTCAGGGACGAGAAAACAGAGCCCCCAGCCAAGTGCATTCTCCTTTAACCTTTACATTTGCTTTTTAAAGGGAATTTAAACAATGGTTCTGAATCATTTACATTTCATTGTCCTTTGTCCTATACACTATTTAACATCCTAGAAAGCATCTGAGCTTCTATAAAAATCCTCTGGTTCTCAAGGGCTCTAACCTTCAGTTGTGTGTTTTACCACTGTGTTGAGAGCTGATCCCCAAAGTAATTATTTGGAGAACCCATTAATTAAATTAGTTCTTCCTGTTACTGTAAACACTGGTATGTGTCTGTCTTTTCATTACTATTGCTTGTCTCTATTATACGGAGAGTGGACTTTTTAACTCGAGGATTGAAAAGTTTCAGTCAAAGATGAACGCAGTGAAGTAACTCTGAAGTCAGCGTAGACAATCTGAACATAAGCGTTTAGTTTTGTTTTATAATTGCCTTTCATTTCTGCTGGTTTTCCAAGTGAACTTCAGTGGGTCAATTTCTGAATTAAGCACACAAAAAGACCTATGTAGTGCTTTCTGAACACCCACCCCTACTCCCACAACCCTCACTCCCTCCCATCTTCCCTGACTTTACTGAAATTTTTCAGGACCTTCACTCCAGTTATGGATTTTTTGTAACTTCAAACTACCCTGGAAGAACCTGCAGACTCTCTCTTCATACCACAAAGAATACACTCTGCAGGAGACCATGCCATTCACATTTGACATCCACATGCTTGTCACTAGTGAGCATGCTTTCTGATGTTATTACAAACTTAAATTATGGCTGAGATGAAGGAAAAATGATTCACACAAAGAGCTTTAGCCAAGATGTGCCCAAAATTCCAACCCCACCTCCAAAATGAAGTTCATTGTCAACTATAACTCCTTAGTGTGCAGAGGTTTCAGATGACGGGGGCGTCAGGTGGCATCAGTCACTCAACACCACTCATGAGCCCTGTGTTCCCGTTCGCTCAGTGCTGGGATGGAATGGAGAGGTTTAAAAACATGTATATCATGCAGTTCCTAGTTACAAGAAATGTACATCTAATTGAAACAAATACAGAATAAATAAAATGATAATATTTTTAAATATCATTATTGAAAAATCAAGAAAGTTTGTAAATAATACAAGAAGTGATTAAGGGTAGGGAAATTTTAACTGATCAGTAAATAATTCTTCTGAAAGTGCTAGGTGACAAACAGATAGGATTTGCCTAGGTACACATGGAAGAATGAATTGGTGCAATTTCAGGCTGAAGGAAAACCAAGAGAAAAATCCTGTAGTAAATGTACAGAACCCTGGAGACCGACTGGATGATGGTGGAGTAAGATTAGGGAAGACTGAGTGATGAGGTTTGAAATTCTGTTATATCATACACCAACATGAACACTGTATTGAAGAGATAAACATGAAAAATCACAATAACCATATGAACACAAAGAAACCAGGAAAACAAAGGAAGGAGATTGTAGAGAAGAAAAAGCAACCTTTGAATTAATATTTTCTAAGTATAAAATTAGTAAAATAAATCATAAAGAAATAGACTTTTGGCTCATAAAAATGTATAACTCCAAGATATAAAAATGGCATAAATAATAATAAAACACTAGCCAGAAAAGTTAAAAATCTGTTTGATACTAATATGGCAAAAATAACATCCTTAATGTATAAAAATAAATGCTATATAATAAACATGTAAAATCCAATGAGATAAACAATAAGATACAAATAGAAAAAGATAGGTCAAATAGAGCATAGATAATTTCCTGAAGAAGTACTGTTGTCTAACAAATATATGAAAAATATAGTGAATATAAAAACATTAATCCCTCTGATAATAAGGGACATGTAATTTAGAACATAACAGCATTGCTCACCAGACTGTTTCATGTGATACCTATACTGGCTAGGGTATGGCTAAATGGGTCCTCCTATCAACTCAGAATAAGTAGTCAACTGGTACAACATTTCTGGAGAAGCATCCACTGATATATATCATGGGCCTTTAAACTGTTATTTCTTTAACTCAATAATTTTATCTTTGGGAACCTATTCTAAGGAATGAATCAGGTGTAAAAACGATCTGGCCCAATGATGTTCATCACAGTATCATGTTTAATAGTGAAGACCTGGGAATAAATTAGGTAAAACTAAGGAAGTCATTAAATAACTTATGATATGCCTACAAAATGACAGTATATCATGGGAAAAGTTAAATTATATTTGTGGAGAATGTTTTATGAGAAAATTAAGGTGAGGATATTGTTTTTATGTAATGATGAGTAACAAACATTATAAGAATGAAGAAGAAAAGCCTAGAAGTCAAAGTGCATAATTTTCTACTCTGAATGTGCCTCCGACACAGATACCTAAATACCACATTGTATAAAAACAGAATGTAGTATCTGCTTCTCATTCAATTTAATTGTCTCTTATGTTCCTCATCTCTGTTAAAGTCGCCATCTATCTCCCCACAGACCCAAGACAGAACCCTAGATGTCATCCTGGATTTCTTAATTTCTGTCATCTCCCAGGTCAAACTGGTCATTGTTGGCTGTCTCCAAAATCTCTAATTTGTTCACCAGTATCATTTCAACACCAGAATATTGGTTCACTTCTCAAATTTTTCTAACCTAAATACTTGAAATAGTCCTCAAACTGTCTCTCTGACTCCGGTTTTATCTCAGTAAAATCTGTCCTATAAATTTTACCAGAATGTTTTCTCTAAAATGGAAATCTGATTACGGCAGGCACTTCCCTGCTTGAGGCATTTTAAAGGTTCTCTGCCATTTAAAATATTAAGTTCAAAATGTGTACTTTGGTAAATAATGCTTTTGATATTTTGGTCCATGTCAGGCTAATATGCTTTTCTCTACTGTCTATAATGCATATAAATAATTTAAATTATGAGATTTATTATTTTAAGTGGAAAGAAGACATTTACCTCCTTTACTAAATCCTCCCTACCCTCTTCCTAGGAAGAGTTAAAAAATCCAGCATCCTATCCTCCCAGGTCTTTCAATCTGGTAGATTAGGATTCTTTGAAGGGTCATTAAGTCAATTCATTGGTTCACAGCATGCATTTTAAGTATAAAAACCATAGATCAGAAACTAGTGGTCATTACATGTTGTTAGGGTAAATATTGCTTTTTTTAAACTTTTGTTTTGATTATAGGTGAGTCTCAGTCCAAGGAAGTTTGAAAGTCACTGCTCTGTTCGAAGTCCCTCAATATTTTGTAAAAATTTTATGATAGCACATAGATCATGGTGTCTGTTTATTATCTCTTTCTCTACTGACTGTGTGCCTGAAGAGAGCAAAAAAAATTTTCCTATTCATTTATATATCTCTGAATATCTGAAGACATTTGAAAACATACTTAGCATAGAATACCACTCAGCATGTGTCAGATGAAAGTGTGCACGTATGCAGCATGGAGTTTTGTTGGTTTGTCTATTAGTGAGTCAATTTCAGATCCCTATCCAAAGGCAGATAGCCCCAGAAGGACCTCTTAAAAGACAGCATTATCCGTCTCTTTTAAAAGTTGATCCCAAAGCAAGGACTGAAGAAACAGCTTTATTCTGCAAATGATGATCTTTGGCACCAATTCAGCACCAACAGGAATCCTCAATCTGGGGTGCATTGAAGAAGGAAACTTTATTCAGGGCAAACAGCTCAATAGTGTTGCAGCTCAATTATAAAGCAGCAGGGCTGGGAGGTGGCCCTGTGGGAGGCAGCCCTGGGGCAAGGCAGCCCTGAAGTGAGTGCCCTCTCCAGCAAGACAGCTCTGTTCTGCCTGCTCTTCTCCACTCTGGTCTGGAGAAATGTTTTGGTGTTCCCTCGTCTGTGTTTCAGCTCCAGCAGGGAAAATAGTCTTTAGTCTTAGGTGGAAAGGAAAATTGTGCTCTCTGAGCTAGACAGAAATCCGTAGCCCTGGTTCCTGATCAGTCTGTCCTCATGCAAATGAGGACTCCAAATCCTTGCAGTTCGATTGGTCCAAAAAGCACTGTCCTAATTGGTCAGAATGGAGCCTTTCTGATTGGTTGGTGAAGATGCTGAAGGGGGGATATAGGTGTACAGCTCTAATTGGCCAGGGAAAGCCTCAGTCCCATTGACTAAAATTCTATTCCAGAAACTCCTCAATAAGGGCTGGCTTAGATGGCAGGAACACAGCGCAGGCAGGCAGCTCTGTGTAGGCGGCACATAGCTTAGTGAAGTGTGGTTTGTGTGAGTGACCCCTATTTAGAAAGGCAGCTAAGATCTGTTTATAAATTTGAGCCTAGTTAACTGCCAGGAGCCCTTCTCAATAGGCATCTTTTCCTCAGGTTCCACAATTCTAAGACTTTTGAATATTATCTCATTTTGTTTCTAAACTCCAACCCCATAATCTTATAGAGTAAATTTCTCATTTTAGGTATAATTCTGGCAATTTGCAACATTTTGTTTGGAAACACCCTAGAAAAAAAATCTTATCCCTATAGTATGAGAATGAGATCAATAATAAGCAGGAAGTCCAAAAAACAAGCTGGCTAGGGCAGAAAAAAAAGACAAGAAGCAGCAGTCCTGGTAAAGCAGGCCTTGAAAACAAAGCAAAGGGAGTTAAGGATCTGCAAATACTGACCCAAATTCTGTTGGGACATTAGCACCTCAAACCATGTCTGAAGCCCCCTCGGGGGTGGGACAAACAGTGTGAAGTTAGCCTGTGATCGATTCAGGGCAGGACTAGACTAGGATTATGCTGAGTATATAAAATAGGCTTAGGAACCCAGCTCTCGCCATGTCAGGTTCTTCAATGTTGCTTAAGCTTCTGCTCTGCAATTTGAACTACTTCAATGTTAAATTTAGACCCTGTGCCCAGAGATATATACCCAACTTGGCTGCCCCAAGACTGTATCCTTAGAAACAGTGCATTACTTGATAAGGTTTTATTTCAACATAGCAAGATTCTACCCTTAGATCCTGAAAAATCATCCTTTCTACAATGCTACACCAACTTCATTCATCACCTGCTCCTTAAGTATATCCAAAATGTTAAAAACAGAAATTTCTCATTTACTGTAGGATCAAAGTTTAGTCTTCAAGAAATAATTTATAATTTCACAGTGATATCACTACAGTTCAAACATGATTTGATTATTTTTGTTAATGAAGCCCTTTAACTTATGAATTCAGCAACACTAATTATTCCACTTAAGAAATAATTAGTGCCCCCCTTCTTCCTTGTCTAAATAATACCTTGTATTCAAACTGCTAGCAGAGGTTACAATGCCAAATTGTTCTCTGTGAATTTTTTTTAATTGATCTCAATACATTCCCTACGGGCAGCTATATAGCCTTAGAACAGCTCCTTTATGTCTGGCAAGCACTGAGATGATCTCATCAAAGCGGAAAGAGACTCCAGGAAAATCTTCTATTTCTCCTCTGCTACAGAGTTCTATGCTACAATGGCCAGCCCTATAGCCAGGGGAGAAAGGACAGATAGAACCATTTCATACATAGTGTGTAACAAGGTATGTACAGCATAGACTCACACAATTTTAGATATAAGTTGTTTTCATTTTATATATCTCAACATCCTCATTTCACAGGGGAGGAAGCTGAGGCTCAAGGACAGTCTACATAGTTTCTGAATTCATCTAAGACACTCAAAGAGACATATGAAATCTGTGGTTATAACTCAAAAGCCAGTGTTCTTCCTATGACTCAGAGTGTCCATCTGGAATGACCATTAATTTTTTTCTTTGCTAATTGCTTATGTACTTGGTTACCGTAAGTTACAATTTAAAGAGGCCACCTAGATCAGTTGGCAAATGATGTAACGGAGATTGTCAAACTTGAAACTTAATGATATCTTCTCCTGATAATTTGCTAGATGGATTTGAACAACCCTCATTTATCTTGAAGAGTAGAAACTTTATTGACAGAGGACATTGTATAATGACAAAATTGGAAGACCTCAAGACGGCCTCAAGTCCAGGGGTACCAGAGAGATTTGGATCCTCTGGTGGAACTCCAAGGCAAAGTGCCAGATTTCCAAGCTGCCTTTGACTTTTATATCCCGCCCCCCTCCTTCTACAAGGTTAGTCAGAAAGCCACAAAGGAGAATAGAGCTTCCAGGGAGACCCATTTTGTGGTGCTGTTCAAATTGTTGATGGCAGATGCCCCCCCCCCCCGCCCCATTCCATCTTCAATTTCCTTGGTATCGGAACAGAAACTGTAGAAGTCTGGGTATTTGCTGCTTGTCAAACATGATGTCAAAAACTTTGCATAGATTTCATGAGCAAATGTGATCCCCAGATCTATGATGGAGATGCTGTCATCCTCACGTCATGGAAATTAAAACTAAAGCTCACAGAGGTTAAGTCATTTTGTCCAAGGCTGTGACTCACAATCACATCTGACTTGTTTCCCAAAACCTTGCTCCTCACTACACCATGTTTCCTCCAAAGTCTACATTATCCCGACTCTTACACACATACAAAAATAAGCACACACTCTTCTCCCAGCCATGGGAGAGCTCAACGCTGAAGGGAGTCTCAAGTGTGTATGCCTCCCAGAATGCTCAGCAGCTCCCAAGTCTAACACTCCCAGTTTATATCTAAAGAAAACAAGGGAGTCCTGGCCGGTTTGGCTCAGCCGTTAGAGTGTTGGCCCACAGACCAGAGAGTCCCGGATTCAGTTTCTGCTAAGGGCACATATATCGTTGCAGTTTGTCCTTGGCCCCGGCTGGGGTCCTGTGGGTGGCAGCCAGTTGATGTGTCTCTCTCACATCGATGTTTCTCTCTCTTTCTTCCCCCCTCTCTCCCTCCTGCTCTATCTGAAGATAAATGCAAAAATGTCCTCAGGTGAGATAAAAATAAATAAATAAATAAATAAATAAATAAATAAATAAAACAAGGGATAAGAATATCTGTCCAAGATTACCCAGGAATCTAGTAACTGAGCCATAGCTAGAAAATAACTCTGTTGACTTCCAGTTATAGCGTTCATTCCCTTCACCACAGGAGGTAGAAAAAAAGGTAAAAAAAAATTAATGGAAATACCATTATCACTGAGTGATGCACAAATATTAAATGAACTTTGCAGCTGGAAAAGTGAATTAAAGGGCCATTATTGCTAATAATAATTATAACCGAAAACAGTCATAACGAGTATGGCATTAGAGATGAGAGTGTTGAACAACAGAACAAATTATATACTTGGTCATAAGTGTTTTCTACTAGTGAAATATTTCAATGGGTTAAAACCCCCAGATTAAATAACCATACTAAGACCACAATGATAATAAGAAGTAAAGCCAGGATTTAAAAACAAATCTTTTGGATGTCAAAGCTTCAACTTTCTCTACTATACTTTAATTTCTCCCTAAGCATGGGATTTACTCAAAATGCTATTGAAAAAATATCTATGAATAAGAAACATCACATTCCCCCGGCACCTAAAGAGAAGGCTTGCTATGCAACATCTGACAGACAGTGTTAATGAGACCACAAGATCCTTTAAACAACTCTATTCACTTTTATGACTTTAAATAAACTGGTTGTATATATACTTTAGCCTTGCTGCAAGAGCATGCAGTATACAAACCCCAGTGACAGAAAGCAACGTGCAATAGTATTCTCTTTGAAGAGGGAATATATATATATAATATATATATATTTTTTTTAAGCCATCCTCTCTGTTTCATGGTTACATATCTTGCCACACAAACAAGATCATGACTTCCTTAAGTGTAGAATTCATTTTATGTATTTCTCTTATGTTACACTGCTGAGGCATATAGCAGGTGCTCAACAAAGGCTTACTGAATTAAAATCGAAAGATGCTTAAGTCATGACATTGTCACTTTCTTGACTCTTCTCAATATGAAATTATGGAATTTTTTTTTATTTCATATGGTCTTCAATGGGTTAGATATCTGCTTTGTGATGTTCTCAATTTCTAACCAAATTTAATTATTTCCAATGAAAGAATTATGAATAATTATGAAAAATAAATAAGGACATTCACCTTCCTAAATAAGCATGAATAGCTTAGGTCTACCCTTATAAATGCATCCAGAGTTCCTACTTGGTTTATTTCCTCTTTGTCATTTATTATGGTAGCTTGAAACTTGCTTCACAAAGAGTCTATATAAAAATCCAGATACCAGACTTCTTGGGATCCAACTGTGGAATTCCAGATAACCAGGAAAAGAAAAGGAAATGGCTACATTGTTTTTGCTTCGTTTTATTTTGCAGTGTTTAGTTTTTGCAGTTTCTACAAGAAAAAAACATGAATGTTACAATGGGTGGGCAAAGACTCCACTCTTGCTATTATTTAAAGGAAGGTGATGTTTGAGTCAGGCTTCCATGGCTTAAGATAAAAGGAAAAACAAAAGATAAAGGCCAATAATATCTAAACAGCTGCTGTTAAATCAGCATTGCTGCTCTTGCTTTTTCAAGAGTTTATCAATAATGAACAAAATAGTAATGCGGCAGTGCACGGTCATTACTGAAGATTTATGAAAAAAATTACTTAAGGGAACGTTAACCTGTAGAAGCTTCATAAATAAACATCTCTGATCACAAGCTGATGTGCATCTTTCTTGTCACTATTAAGAAAAGGCAAACTGGGCATATCGCTAAGGGATTCATTCAAGTTTTGAATGGAAAGTACTCAGGACAGTAATGGATGCTGGTTCCTCTCTACTGGAAAATTATAATTTTTAACAGCACAGGAACTATTCATCAGCAGCTTATTTAATTTCACATTTAGATCAACTGGGCGGGGGCGGGGGGAGCTGAAGTTAAGCACTTGTTTATAACATGTCTTTAAGTAAAATTGCTCACTCAAAGAGCGCTGCCATGATCGTTTTTTTCTCAGCAGGATTTTAGGCTGCAAGACAAAGACTGTCTTCTCCAGGGACACATGCAGAGGGGAAAACCCAAGACAGGCTAGTGAGGGCAAGACCTAGGTGTTGCCTGAAGGTCTGCTCTAACCACCTGACTACTCCAGGCATTGCTGTGATGGTTTTACACTGACATTATGTTATGTTGGCCATACTAGTCATCCTCCCTTCCCTCAACTGCTACACGTTTGCACCTTTGTGTGAGCTCTGCTTACCATTTCATTTACTGTCACAAATATTAACTGAGTATGTATCTCTTTAAGGCATGTGCTAAGTACTCAATTAAGTTCATGCTTAATTGAGATGGTATCTGTGAAGTGCCTGGAATGGTAACCACAGTAAATAGTCACTAAACGGTTGCTGAACAAGTCAGTGAATGAATAAACGAATGGGGAAGATGAGAAAGCGAACTATCCCTCGAGGAACAATCACACAGACAAAAAAAGGCACAGACTGATCAACTACTGTTGGGAACGTCAGGGGAGTACAAATAGTTTGTTTTGAGCACAGAATTTTCTGCATGTGGCCAGGGTGCACCATGCACGTGAGTGCACCCACACACACAAGAAACCATACTATTATTTTTGAGAAATTCAAGTCCATCCTATCTACTCAGGACTGCACTAAGGAACCAACCACCCCCTCTCTCTCCACTGTAATTTTAAAGAATTGGCCTGCTTATCGAATAGCTCAACATTCTTGATGAGTCAGAATGGTGTCATTTATTCAAATGTAACACCACAGTGTGACTTTCTGCACCTCTTAATTGGCGTTTGTATGACAGGCTATAGCAGAATGTTCTTCCAATTGAGAAACAGAGTGTTCTTTCTGAGTAAATGATAAATCTGGGAGAAGGTATTAGATTGTGACGTATAATCCAGAGTTATTTCATAGCTACCACATTATGTCAATTAACATATTTTGTCCAAGTCATTTTACAGATGAGAAACAGGAAACTCGAGATGGCAAATTACTTGCCCAAAGTTATAGCTAAAAGCCTAATAGGCCCCAGGATCTAGGTCTTCCAGAGTAAAATGCAGTGCTGTTTCCACAGTGTGTAAATGATTAGGGAACCTAAACTTTTCCTAAAATTCTATAGCACTAACAGCCTTTACCATATGATTCACTGATTTAATATCCCAACAGCCACCCTGACCTCATATGTTTTCTTCAGGTTGGGGACTGGATCTGACCAGGCATCCCCAGGGACACTTAAGATATCCCCCCACCCCCAGAATGTCTCAATTTATTATAAGTAAGCTGTTCTTACCACTAGATCTTCTTGCGCTACCCTGAATATCCAATAACGACTAAGTTAGTACACTTCTGACCACTACAATTACATCTAAAATTGAGAGACAAGACTTCCACACACAAACTTCTCAAAGTCACATTTTGAACCAGGAAGAGAATGCCAAATGAAGGTTCAGGACTTCCACGGACGGTCTACTGAGAAACAACACTTTTGTGTTAAACACTCAGCAGCAAGCGAGATTTGTTCTTACAAGCTAGTTCTGAAGCATTATTTGAAATTTCATAACGAATGATAGAGATTAATTACATGATTGGCAATGTCTCCAAAGAGCTAAGCCGGGCCTAACATTTCATTATTTTCCTATATTATTAATAAAAATTATAATGCAGATTTGGCTTGCTAATTCCTTTAACCTTGGACAAATCTCTAACATGAGTGTTATGGTGTCACTCTGCTTGAGACTTTTCCAAGTCCACTCATATTTCTGCACTCCTCTAGGCTGGCTATGCTATCTCATGGTGAGGTGGGTCACAAACCCAGCGCCACCAAAATGTAATTCTTAGTCGCTGTGGAACTCAGGGCTAGACAGAGCTAAAAATCTGGATTTATTTTTAATCTAGGTCCTAACACATGCTTCTGTCCAAAGGCAGCCACATCCCTCAAAAGGGATCAAGAAGAGCTAGAAAGCCCCAAGGTTCCCTTTCAACAACGCTAAGCCTTTTATCAGATTGTTCATTCCAGGCATGGCCATGACATTTAGACAATGTCAGTGTCCCAAGTGGCTGATAAATCAATATGGGAAGGATTTAAAAAGGAGTATAACACATTTATTTCTGCTTTCAACTTTCCTTCTCCCATACAAACCTGCCCACAGGCTGTGTGAAATTGGTGTTTTAGGTAAAAAGACATTTGTTATCCATCCTTCTAGAACGCATCAAAGCACTGATTCCAAGTCAAGACTCCGAAGTCCAAGGTACAATTGAGGTGGTCTGGTTAGGGCTAGCCCAAAGCTGATATGATGCTACTGACTCTTTTCTGTTTCTTTATACTACAGGCAAATCAGTTAATATCTGTGGCTTCCAAAGACCGATTCCAGGCATTCTAATGTTAGCTCTATGCATATTCTTGGATTCCTCTCCTGTGTCTTGTCCCTATCATTAATAATGTTTAAGTCGCAGAAATATATACAGCATTTATACTTATTCAGGTAAACATGTCATGAGTGCCCAGTCCATTCCCAACACTCTTAGATACCAACAAGAATAGAAAATGAACTGAACATGATATCTGTCCTTGAGGAGCTTCTGGGGTTTAAAGCAAAAACACCACAACCGTTAGCTTATAACATGAAGTAGGAAGCAAATCCCAGTGATGAATATCCTCGCTAGAAACAAAAACCCATCCCTAGGTTCTGTTCAGTAAACTTTACAAGTTTCTAAAGGATAGTCTAAATTTTGAAATGTGATATAACCAAATGTACCCACAAACAATCCCAGGTGATTGTTTCCTTATTGCAAAGCCTGTCACCTATTAGGGGAGAGAGAGAAGAATGCTTGGGATAAAGAGTGACTAGGGCATTAGCATTGCTCAGCCTACAAAAGCTAAGACTGTGGGAGGAAATTAATTTAGGGCATTATTCAGATGATAAAATACAACATGGTCCAATTCCCTAAAAAGCAATGAACAAAAGAGAGAAATGGAAGTTTTGTGTCATGAAGAAATCAACGAATCTGTGATGCGTATATTATAAAAGAAATCACAATTTCAAAACTACAGCCAAACTCTTCCACTGCAGAAGTCTACAGGTGATTATGTACAGGAATCTCGTTAGTGTTCAGCCCCTCTACTGTTTGCAACAGGCAGCTGAAAAATTGCTGATTTGTGGGCTCTGTTTATTTGTGAAAGTCCCCTCCAAAGGAGAACCGTGTAGAACACAGAGACTTTGAGACCCACAAGACAAGTTCTCACAGGTGTTCAGGACTGTCACAAAATGGTGAGCTCACTGCAGCAGCTGACTTTGGTTAAGGGTCATATTGTCGGGGGAGACGTGCACATTTTCTGGGGGGAAAAAAATTGGGAACGAAGCTGCCTCAGTCCTTCTGAGCCAGTGATGCCGATACTGGATTCATGTGTCTTCTCCAATGAAACTCCTTCTCTGGCTACGTGTACACTTTTAAAATTCTCTCTCTCTCTCTCTCTCTGAAAAGCGAACTCCACTCTGGAGAGCCGGGGTCATTGATTATAAGCCACAGGTGTGTTGTCAGCACAATCAAAACGGGTGCGGGAATAGAGGTGACCGCATCTCTAACAAGATAATGGTGTTAAGTGCAGGATTTTAGCAAAATGCACTGCCTTTCCCAAAGGGACAAGAGATTGTTTTGGATGGCTGCCTCTTCTTTTATCATCTCGGCTTTTGTCATTCCATTCCATAAGTGGTCCCGAAGCTGCCCTGAGCCACACAAATTAAATTCAGCGTGTGTGCAGCGTGGTTCAGCTCTGTGTTGTCTCGACACTTTGATGTCCAAGCCGGGGTGAAGACTGGGATGGGAGGGGGTAGGTGAAATGAGCACACTCATACCTGCGCACACATTTATTCACAACAAAATTTCACAAACACCTCCTGTCTCATACTTGTGCTAATAAATGTCACTACATACAGAAACATATATTCAGGCTTACTGCCATATAATTAACCATATACAGCAGGCCCTCAAATAATGTTTGTTTTGTTCAATATGGTTTCATTATAATGTTGATGAGATGCCTTAGAAACTAAACTCTTGTATGTATCAATTAGCCTATGGTAAAACTAGTTTCATGATATTCATGATATGTCATTTCACTTAAAGTTGCAGAATCTATATCAACAACATTAAGTGAAGACTTATTGCATACCACTATAAAATAGTTTTAATGTCCACACTGATGGCTGCTACTAACCCCAAAGGCCCAAAGGACACCCACTACCCTTCGGTGTATAGGGAGAACCTTGTGGATGGGTTAGACGAATACGCCAGCTGATGCCCAGACTCTCAAAGAGGGAATGAACTCCACCACCCGAACTGGAACGTCCCAACTACACAACCAAACCCCAGAAGGTTTCTTCAGTGTTAGACGCAAACAGAGGCTAGTCCCATGCAGAGGTTACTTTTGTGGGACACTAAGAGGCTCATTTAGAAATCTGGCCAGTGATCTGCTACATAGTGAGTCCTTTTGGTGGTTGGAGACAAAAATAAGTGAGTATAACTAAAGTACTGCTCACGTCAGTACTTATTGGCTCAGAGCTTGAGAATTTGTCTGACATACTTTGTAAGATTCCCATCCCTTTGTGCAGAATTTAGTAAAATGGGAAAAAAAAATCCCAGATGAGAAGATGATCAGAAAAAAGACATGATGCAGGAGTAAAACAATCTAACTGAGGGCCTTCCAGACAAGTAACTTCCTTATTCTGCAGCCTGGTGAACAGGTAGAAGCCGTGGAGAGAGATCCCCCTCTCTTTGTAAATGATCTAATTCTTAAGCAACCCCGTTACCATATTCAAAGGACTGGAAATAAGTCACTTGCCAACACCAGCCAGAGACCACAGGTAAGTCTCAGAGACTGACGTGGGAGTAGAGCACTCCCTCAGTGCTTGTTTGTCAGGCACCTACGTGAGAAGGGACCATTTTTCCTGCAGAACTCCACAGGGGGGGGGGAAATATAGACAGAAACCTGCCAGTTTTCCCCAGGGTGGAGAAAGCAACCACTCAGAGCGTAGGAGGGGATGCACTGAGATTAAAAATTAACTCATCTTTATGCCCCTCCATCCACGTATGCCAAATGGCCTCCAGCCCCCAAAGTAACTATTACCAGTTCTAAAGGAAACGTAAAGAAACGTGGACCCTACGGTATTTCGGGCATGTCCACAGAGAACAAAACAATAAGGATCAATAATTCAAGACACTCAAAAAATAATTTTAGAAGTAAAACGCACCGCACTGCTTCAAGGTAAGTATATACATATTTTAAGCCTGGCCACAGGGTGTGCCCCCTTCTAAGCGGCCATAAATTCTTTCTTTCTGCCTCCAGTCAAGAGCAGATTTAACCCAGTCTCACACAGCAGGGTCTTTCTGAGTAAAAAGGTCTGGAAACTACAAAATTCCCATAACCGGCAGCCTGTTTGCCCGTGAGCTCACAGGTGTCCATCTGAACCGAAGCAGCCCCTCGGGAGGCAAGGGGAGCAGGACCAAAGCCTGCCGCTCAACCCCTCCGTGATCCGAGTGGCACAGAAGGACTCCCTCCCAGAAGGGACACCTGTGATTCCCACAGCACGCCGTCACACGCGGAGACTTTTCTCTGCTCAGCCAATTCCAATTCTATCCTTCGGTGAAAACTTCCCACTGGTGGGGTTCAAAGGACCTCTCCGGATTCTCTGTACTGATCGATGTTCACTCCGGGTGGCCTGTATGAACGGGGACAAGGAGCCAGACTTCGGCACTGGATTTGCTAAGCCAGCCTGAGACAGAACACGGCCACCACAGTCAGCATGAAACCTGGAAAAGAGTCTGGCTCTGCTCAGAAGAGCCATGTAAATAATGGGATGACATGGGACAGGGATGCAAGGTGGACATTCAGAGGGGACGAGACTGTGTTACAACTCCTGGGTCCCCTCCAAGGAGGAGATCCCATTACTGTATTATTAATATTAGTATTTTAAACACATAAGGTTAGAGGAGGAAAATCATGTGTCAAAATGGCAGATTAATCACAGGCCCAAATCTCTCCCTTCCGCTCCATACAGACACAGCGATAGATACTACAAAGGGTGTGATAATGTAGGAAACGTAAGGAATGTGTGGATTTGCGAGAAGCTGTAGCCTGAGCAGACCAACTCAGTAAAGTGATGCCTTTAGCTCCACACTTAGGTTTGTGACCAAGAAATGAGAGCCTTGAAAGGGAGTCGGCAAATTCAGCCCACAGGCTAAATCCAGACTATTTTTGTAAATAATGTTTTATTGGAACAAAGCCACACTCACCCGCTTACTTATTATCTGTGGTTGTTTTTATACTACTATGTCAGAGTTGAGTGGTTGCTACAGAGACTGCCTGGCCTTCAAAGCCTAAAATATTAACTTTCTGGCCCTTTACAGAGTGAGTTTGCTGACCTCTGAATTAGAACAGGGCTACAGGACATTGAGAAATTAAGGCTTTCTCACTGAGTAAACAATAGCAGATCACAGTGGAGAGAGGACTGAGTTGCAACCCAGCTCAGAATCACCTGCTGAATCACCCCTCCCATTCTTCTCAGTACTTTTTCCTTCCCTGCCACGCTCTCTTCTGACTCCTCAGACCATGAATGCCCTCACCAGTAATCGAGACTCACAGCAATATTCTGTAATCTCACTGGTCCTTACTGCTCCCCAAATCCCCATTTCTCGAGTTTGAAGACAGAGATGAGAATTCTTTCCTTTCAAAGATATTAGCGCAACTATAATTAAAGCTTACATAATGTAATGAGTAGTCATGTGTTACCTGTTCATCTTTTTCACTAAATGGTAATCAAGGAACTCATCTATTGTGGGCGACTACATCCCTCCTGTCTCAACACTGATAAATGAGAGAATTAGTCCGTGGAATACAATCATGTGAACCACCTTACGGGCAATCTCTTCTGCTCAGGACAGCACTGATACTTGCTATTTGCATGCCACGCCTCTTTCAAACATTAGGCATCGGGCATTAGGGCATTATCACCTCATTAATCTTCTCAAGACCAGAGAGCAAGGAAGGGGGACGAGGAGACAAGTTTAAACATATATTATGATAGTGAATTAACCTCTAGATATTTTCCAACTCAATCTATTTTCAAACACATCCTAATCCCTCCCCCCTTAAAATGCACTGTCTCCAGCTAAAAATGCATGGAATTTGGTAAACATGACTTAGATTTCTTTGGAACTTTCAACACCTCTATGGTTTTCCAGTTTGATGCAAGTCCCCCAATATAAGTCTCTGTAGAAAAGAGAAAGCGAGAACAATAGGTTAAAAGGTTCACCCAGTGCGTCATGAGACGCATTCAATCTCATGACCAAGTATGATGGTTCAGCAAAGCCTCTGGACCCTGCCACAGCTCAGCCAGCTCCAATGCCCAAAAGCCTGCCCTTCATGTCCCACTTCCAACCCTTTGTGCATGCTGAGAAGGGCAAAACCAGGATCAATTAAGTAAAAGACAGAGAGAAAACAAACTTAGATCAAGACTAAAACATAACTTTCTAGAATAACTAATGATCCAAAAGTGAAGAAAGAGGTATAATAAGGCCGTGGGGCCCTGTCATTGAAGGTATCAAGGAGGAAGCTAGAGGATCTTACATCATTTATACTATATTTTCCCCTTGGCCAGAAGGATAAACTAGATGACTTCCAAGTTCTTCAACTGTACTCCTACAGATCTTAAAACTGTGTTAACACTAGATGTTTAAATTTTTTAGAAGTTATACAAGTATATATAATCTGACTCATTTACTATTAAGAAAAACATATATATACACAAATATTAAAGTTTTAACAGAATGTCTCTGGGCCATGAAATAATAGCGATCTACATGTATTTTTTTCTATTTATCTTTTTTAAAGTTTTCTTCATTGAACACAATTACTTTAGTAAATAGCACAAAAACAACAAAGGTTTAAAAAATCATTATAGAAATAATTGATCCAATCATTACGTTATGTAATTTGTTCTATGAAGACCCAAAGCCACAAGGGCAGTCAGTGTTTACTCCACAGAAAAGAAGCAACAATGCACACGTGACATTAGCAATCAATAGCTCAGAGACCAGCTGGCCTCACCTTCTCTCAGATGTGAAATTCCCATTGAAACCCATGGGAGGGTGACGCAGGGAGCACCAACCTGCCCAGGTGTCCCAGTTTCAGGGAGCCAGTGAAGCACAGGAGGAGCCCAGGGTCATTAGGAGCTGGCCAACATATGGAGGAGTCATGGTGGGCAGTCTAGCTGGCAGACTAGAGGGTACCAAGATGACCCAGGATCAGGTGAGGGTATACCTGTCTCTCTAAAGTTACGGGGGGAAAGCCAATGTTGATATCTTAGAAGGGAGATATTTGAGAGCTGACTGGCATAGGCACTGGCCAATCAGACTGGAGGAGGCAGGGCACATTAGAAGATCCTAGGTAGTAAATATTTACCAACTAGTGAAAAAGTATTTTAATGTTTTATCAATCTGAACACCCATACTGGTACTTGCTGGCTGGATACAAACAACGGTTTAACTGATTTGTGTAATTCACAAGTAGAACCGAATTCTCCTGCTTTTGCCCTGTGCCCCTCTTCAAGTTCTATCACCTCCCCTGGCTCTGGAAGTTACTGGGAATTGCACCTTTGCCTGAAAAATATCTCTGGTGGGAGAGTATTCTCAATCAAGGAAGACACAGCCTAAAGTAACGGCAGAGAGGTTTGTATCCAAAAGATAACTGCCAAGAATCTTTCAGAGAAAGAAGATGTGTTGTATTCTTTATTGGTTGTGCACTCTAAGAGAAAGGAGAAATGAGGGCCTCTGAAGGGTGCCCTTTTGAACCTGATTGCCACTTTTATGTTCTCACTTCAAAATATAAGAGTCCTAGAAATAGAAACAGAACCAATCGATTTCATAATTCCATTAATTAGTCTGAGCTGAACCTGGTCTGAATATAGACTCCATGATGAGCAGCTCTGAGTCTCCTATTAGACTATAACCAGCAAAATAAATCCCTAGAAAAGCATCTATAGACCAGTTAAGTAAATGCTCTTTTTTTTTTTTTTAATGTAGGGGGCTAAAAGAACAAAGACAAGTTTTGTTTGATTCTGTCCCCACTCCTCAATCTAGCCATACAAAGGATAATAAGAAAAGATTCAGTTTTTCTTCTTGAGCATTTGATAACAATAAAACATTCAATTTCCCTTTAGGTTCCTTTGATATTCTTAGTTTGAAGGGTTAACCCACACCCAAAACAGAAACTCAATCATAGATTTTAGATGCTATGAAAAAATAAATAAAAAACTATGGGCAAAATATAAAAAAGCATTATGGTACTCAAATATTCTCTCCCTGGCCTCCCCTGAGGACTTTATGAAAGCTCACTAAATGTAAATTGGACTGTGCTTCCCATTGTCCCTATATCTTGTTTTCAACCAGATAATAAGCCAATGCTTGGAATTAAGGTACAGAGAGATGTGATATGTGAGATCTTGGCAGAACTTCAAGGAAGAAATCTACTGCTATCAAGGTCAATGACTTCTCAGCTCCTGGTAGGAAATATAACCATCAAATGTGGATCTGGGGGAAGCAAAAATGATTGGGTAAATGGAGCTAACATAACTAATAACCATCATTTACTGGTTCATGGGAATGGCCAGGCTTCTACAAACAGGGCCTGCCATCCTGGAAGAAAGGAACACAGAGGCTGGATCTAACAGTTCTAGCTTTTGAGATGTCGCTTGACCTTTCCATCCTGAAACAGATTAGCTTCAGCAAGGAGAAGCCTTTCCAAATCAAAATGCCATACACAGCTACGGGCATGTTTCTTCATTCAATCAAGAGTTTAATTACATTGTTCCTGGAAAGAAAGCAATGCTGTCACAGAATAATAGTCAAAGCATACATCTCAAGCTTAGAGTAATTCAAGGCCTAAAACTTTTAGAAGGTGGACAAGTCCATGAAAAATACCCCCAAATGCATCATTTATAGGAAGCTCAGCTTTGATTCATTAAAAAGAAAATTCAGTGCCTTCTAGTTTTACTCCTTGATATCCATCATCTTTACAGGTCAAGTCAATGGTATGACAGAAGGTGAGATATGATTTCCCCTCCTCCCCAATATTTCTGCAACAAGCCAGAGACAAACTTTTATTAACCTGATGTTTCCCATAGATTTCAGTACAATAAAAAGCCCTAAGACTGCTTCAGAAGCAGAGATCCATGTTCCAACTGAAACCACATTTCTCAAGCAGTGGACGATCCATCATTCAAAGTTACTGCATTTGTAATGCCACAGATGACATTTCTAATCACCCCATCCATTAACATGCTGGACTAGCAATGGTACTTTAGTGAACCAAAAAGAAATGTGGTTTGAATAAGGAGAATATGTTGAAGTTTAATTTAATGAAGTAAGATTTCTTCTTAACATCTCTCAATTTTAACATTTCTCATCACCGCTTCACCTTCTAATATTTAGATTCGATATTCTCAGTTTAATTCTGATTGGCCCTTTGGATGCTAATTTCTAAGAAGACAATGTTGAGATGCCACAGAGAAAGACAATGAACTCCTACGTGTTAATGGAAGAAATCTCTGTGATTTGAAAATCTATTTGATAAAAATGGGAGGGAAATGAAGACTTAATGGTGCAATGGCCATGAGAGGAAAAAGGGAAGAAGCCAGCAATGCCGTAGTTTTCCTACCTGCACAGAGCTGATAGAATCTCAGGCTTGATACACTGTCTTCCTGTGAAGTCATCATAGCACAAAAAAAGTCAACCTATGTTTAGTTCCACCTCAATTCCAAGAGAAGAGCGTCAATCATTTCTTTGGTGTTGTCTGCACTATTGCATCATCATTATCATAACCAAGCACTGACTGAGGGAATGGGGTAAAGAAAATATTTTCTTGGTCCTTCCTTTCACTCAACTAATGGTTTCATTAGGGAGGGACTTACGGCATTAGCAAAGTAACACCAAGCTGTACAGGATTAGTGGCAAATTATTAGAATAGAAAGCATAATTCTTCAAAGCACTCTGGACTTGAAAGCCTTGGGCCTTCGGAGGTATAGACGAGGAATCTGTGGAATGATCTGAAAGAAGAAGATGGATGTAAGCCAGCCCTGGGACAGTTATTCTGATCTTAACGCTATTGAACGAGTATAGCATTCAGTCCTTTGGCGCAGATTTGAGAGTCTCATGGACGAGCTGTGATGACACTGACAACATTGCTAATTCATGAGCAATCTCATCTCTTGGAACACGGTGGAAACTCAAGTAAGAAGCATGCTTAAACTGGAACGGTACTTCTCAAACTTCGGCTTACGTACACCTCATGAAGGGATCATGTCCTTTAAATGATGTAGCAAATGTTTGAGTTTTCTGTCTATTTACTTATTTGGTTAAAAAGAAAATGCAGAGCTCAATATTTCAATGTGATGCAAAAATAAACACAACTTTCCTCAAGTTTCACAGTAATTATGTGGCAGATAGAAAAAGAGACAAAAACTGACAAAAAGAGATAAAAAATTGAACAAAACCAATGAACAGTGACTTACCCTGGAGGGAGAATTATGGAGAAGTTTCCTTCTCCAGCTCACATGTGTTCATAATACTTTATTTTGAATTTTCACTATATATATATATATATATATATATATATATATATATGGGTAGAGATAATAATTAAGAAAATATATACATATGCAGCAGACTTTGGGAGGGCCAGGTTTTCATCTCTACATGGCCATCAGCTCTATCATTCCCGTAGCATCACTTGGTGTTGCTGTGACTGTGAGACAAATTAAGCTGCTGTGTATACTCTTCAAAATTTGTAAGAAAGAGGAAAGGATCAGTTTTAAACTTCTAAGTTTTAGGATCAGTTTATTTTTCACTGTGCATTTCATAGATGAATACACTTACCCATATCTAATCATGATAAAAGTAATGCATTCTTACTAGCAATCTCAAATTGGTGCTCTCCTTTCTAGTAGCTGCAAAATAATAAAATAGTTCAGGAACTGAATATTTGTATCCAATTTCACCTTTGGCTTAGTTAAGCAAAATCATCATCCCTGAATAAAAGCTTTCAATGTTTTTTCAAACAAGCTCCTTGCTGGCACAGCTCTCTTTTTATAAAATCATACAATGACCCCTGATTTTTATACAAAATGATGCAGCATCTCTTTAACAGAAAATCAAGTTATTGATTAATTGATTATATGCTGCTTCACAAATGCCAACTTAAGCACAAGTAAAGAGATGCTATTGAATGTTCATAACTCAAAGGCTGCAAGACCACGCTACACGGTTGCATTATTACCATCTCCTATTTTAATGAAGACATAGCACAGCACTTTGTTGCCCTAATTTACACGATATATCAAAACTACGTGAAATCCCCTCACACTACATGAGCAGAGGAATTACATCACATACGTGACTTCCAGAGCTTTGCCTAGCTGTTAAGGTAGGGAATTAACATTCCAAAGCTGTAGTTGGAATGTTAGTCTTTTATAAGGTGGCAGTGGATTTCTTTTCAGAGGAAATTAAAGTACATGAAGCTGTCTTATAACTTGCTAGTGAAAACAGTGACATTTGAAAACAATTAACAGAACATTGAGTTTTTATTTAGATACTCAATAATCTAGAAGTGTCTAAATAATAAATGGCTCATAGGAAAATATCACCTATTTGGAGAGGAAAAGGGAATATTATAAAAATAACAACAATAATATCATAATAATAATATCTACTATTTATCCGCAAATTATAGCATGCATTCAAGAATGTGTGTTTTAAAGCCAGAATCTGAATCATAGGTCTACAATATACTAGCACAAAGCCATGGAAAAAGTGATTAACTTTCTAGTGTCTCTCTCTCGCCACCTGGAAAAGGGCATAATATGAGTTCCTCCCTAATTGTTTTACTGTGAGGAGTAAATAACTTAATATGGGAACACACAGCAGCTGAAACTGAGTGTGGCTACACATGACGGAAACCACTTCACAGGGGTCTAAAGCTAAATAGAGGCTTAATTCCTCACATTAACAGGAAGTCTAGGAGGGAGTGCTGCTCAAGGAAGTGGTCATGGACCCAAGTTTCCTTCCGTTTCTTCCTCGGTGTCCTCAATAGGCAGGGCAATGCTGCAAGGGAGTCTTGGGAAACTGAGTCCTTTAGCTGGCATTGCTGCATAAAAAGGAAAATACCCTTTTATTAAATAAGGATCTAATGGGCAATAAATATATATTTTAAATTTTTATTTAAAAAATAAAAGATTAATATATATTTATTTTAGAGAATAGAGAGGAAGGGGTAGAGAGAGAGAGAGAAACATAGACTTGTTTTTCCACTTGTTTATGCATTCATTGGCTGATTCCTGTATGAGTCCTTACTGGGGATCGAACCCACAATCTTGGCATATGAGAATGATGCTCTCACCAACTGAGATAGCTGGCCATGAATGGGTAATAAATATTTCACATGAAATATCTGCCACATCACTTTAAACCACACAGAGTCTCATAAATATTGGTCATAATTATTGTTATTTCACAGCAAAATACAGGGGTTTTTTAAGTTAACTGTGTGTAAGAATCACCTAGAAAACATGCTAAAATGCTGTGTCCTAGTCCCTCTGGTCTGCCCAGGGACTCTGATTCAGGCGGCGTGCGTGCAGCCTGGACATGAGGTTTTACAAGCACACAAGTGGTGCCCATGCCACACGCTCATAACTGTCACACAAGAGCAAAATAGCATCCTTGTGTTAGACAGAAAGAAATAAGTTTAGTGGAATTAGGTACTCTTCTTGTTGTCCCAGTCATTGGACACAAGATGGCATTTTTAAAAATAAATTCTAATTTTAGAATAAATTTTAATGTACAGAAAAATTGTGGCGGTAGTACAAAAAGTTCCCATCTACCCTACACCAAGTTTCCCCCATTATTAATAACATATTAATATAGTACATGTATTAAAATTGAGTCAATATCGATGCATTATTAACAAAGGTGCATATTTTATTTAATTTCTTTTTTTTTCTTGATTGATTTTAGAGAGAGACGAAGGGAGAGGGAGAGAGAGCTGGAAACACTGATGAGAGAGAACATGGATTGGCCGCCTCCTGCATGCCCCCCACTGGGGATCAGGCCCACAACCTGGGCATGTGCCCTGACCAGGAATCGAACCAGCGACCTCTTGGTGCATGGGTCGACGCTCAACCAGTGAGCCACACCAGCTGGGCTAATTTCTTTGTTTTTACCTACAGTTCTTTTTCCATTCCAGGACCCCACACAGGATAGCATATTACATTTCATCATCATGTCTCCTTAGGCTTCTCTTGGCACTGAGAGTTTCTTAGACTCTCCTTATTTTTGATAATCTCGATACTTTTGAGGGGTGCTGGTCAGATATTTTGTAGAATGTTACTCAGTTGTCTGCTGTTTTTCTCATTAGACTGAGGATATGAGTTTGGGGATGGAAGATCACAGCGATGAAATGCCAATCTCATCACATAATACCAGGGTTACTTGCTGTTCACATGATTTATCATTGCTGATAATGGTCTTGACCATCTGGCTGAGGTAGTGTTGTTACCCAGCCCACCCTGCATACTGTACTCTTTGGAAGGAAGTCACTGTGCACAGCCCACACTGAAAGGAGTGGGGGTTATACTCCACCTCCTTGAAAGCAGATTGTCTATATAATGAATAAAAATAGAAATGGTTTCATGCTCCCTATGTGCCAAGGACTGTGATAATCCTTTAGTGTAATATATTTTTTTCTACATCAACCCATTCAGCAATGGTTTTTCCAATTTCAGGGATGAGGACCCTGAATCATAATGAGGGTCACAGAGTTCATTCTTGGTAGAGCCAAGGTTGAATCCCACGTGAGTAGAAATGTTTCATGGCACTAATTCCTGGACTTGTGATTCGGGGGCTCAGTTAACTTCCATTTCATCGTCAGTACAATGAGAGCATCATCTCACACGACTGCTGAGGTCCTTTCCTGCTTGACTGACACATTGAAACACATGAAGCATTGACCTTTCATTCTGGGTCCATTTCTTTTTTTTAAATCCTCACTGGAGGATATTTTTCAATTGGTTTTCAGATAGAGCGGGAGAGAGAGAGAGAAACATCGATGTGAGAAAGACACATCGATTGGTAGCCTCCCACAGGACCCTGACCAGGGCCAGGGACCAAACCACAACCGAGGAATGTGCCCTTGACTGGGATCAAACCAGTGACTCTTTGGTCCTCGGGACAACGCTCTAACTGCTGAGCCAAACTAGCCAGGGCTCTGGGTCCCTTTCTTAACTCCACTGTCTTGGCTTGGCTTCCACTGACTTCTACACGTCCACAAAAATAACATTTTAATTATTTGACTTTTGTTCCAGTCCTCAGTAATGGGTCAAAAAAAACAAAACAAAGTCTATCCCTGGGATTATTAAATAGGAAATAATTATTCACCTATTTTATCTTGTTACATTTTTACATATGTGAGCTGATGAATGCCCTAGATGCCTTAGTAACGGGGTTTAAAGAGATACAAATTCTATTGACTTCACAAATTTGCATTTTAGTTTTTGCAGGGTTTCCTTGATTTTGAATTTTTCATAAGAATTCTGGAATAGTGCCAGTAAAACTGGTGATAATGGCAAGCAAAAAGGAAGAGGAGGAGGAAGGAGAATAGAATAAACGTCTCTGTAATTACAAGTTGAGTACTGTGAAATTTAACATACCCTTAACTACTTTGTATGTCTTGTGCATAAGAGCAACTTGGGATTCTGTGCAAACTTGAGAATACTCATTATATGGAAATCAATAGATTAATGGTATTTATTGAATAATCAATATGCATCCAGCATTATACTAGGCACAATGAAACAAGTGACTTTTAGACATTACTTTTTCAATAAATATATTATCCTACCAACGCTAAAAGATATCCTGATATTGAAAATAAGCTGTTTCTGATAGTTTTTTGGCCAGGTAGTTGGCAAAAAAAAAAAAAGTTTCAGAAATTAAGTTTTATTTTAGCAAAGGGCAGCGGTTCTCAACCTGTAGGTTGTGACCCCTTTGGGGGTCCAGTGACCCTTTCACAGGGGTTGCCTAAGACATAACAGTAGCAAAATTACAGTTATGAAGTAGCAACGAAAATAATTTTATGGTTGGGGGTCACCACAACATGAGGACCTGTATTAAAGGGTCGCGGCCTTAGGAAGGTGGAGAACCACTGGTTTAGAGGTAAGGACTCCGTGACTCAGATGTGTGGCCAAGGTACAAGTTGCTTCTAAAGCTCCAAATGGGTACTCATCTTCTCTGGACTGTTTAAACAGCCCCTCTTAATAGGCCTTGCTCCCACCCCTAATTATTCCTCCATCTGACCAATTAATAGCATGTTGTTTAAAATACCACGGCCCAGCTGAACACACTTCAGTATTTTCCCACTCCCTTTCCCACCACAGCCCCTAATTGTGGGTAACCAACCAGTCCAGTGTACCTGGGGTGCTGCTATTGTTAACACTTAAAGTCCTGCTTTATGGGAAACCTCTCAGTTCCCTGCAAACTGGAACGGCTGGTCACCCTGTAAAATCTGCAGAAATGAGGACCAAGGCAATGATGAAGCTCTTTGCACCCCTCTTTCATTTTGCATGTCCCGTTCTCTCTGCCTGAGATTATGTTCCCTCTTCTCCTTTAATTCTTTCCTGAGGGTTGATTAAATTATCTTTCCCAAGTACAGGGAATAAAATGAACTTTTTCCCTGAGAGGCAGTTTTGCCCCTCCATAAATAGGATTTTACCCTAGGGAGAAAAAAACAGCAGCCTTATGTAACCTTTCACAAAAGCCCTACTCCTTGTCTGCTGGGACCAGAAAAGGGCCTACAGTTCATGAGCTAAGCAGAAACTTCTGTCACCAGGAGGAACACCAGTGATTTTCCTTCAGATGGGTCCGATCTGCACAGCTGAGCCCCGATGTTCCCCTCCCATACAGTCTGAGCTGGAGCACGCGGGGCACAGCTCCTTCCGCTGACGGCGATGCAGAGCGAAAGCTCCAAAACCCCGCAGTGAGCTTCTGTCTGTAAATCTTCATTCTTCTTCAAAAACCTCAGGTACACCCCATCTCCCCTGCCGCAGCGCCAGGCAAATGAGCACTTGATCTGTGTCCTGCCCTGAAGACCGTTTCCAGTCAAAAGGCCTGGTTCAGCTTGGGGTCCCTTGGTTGCCTATCAGGATTTCACTTTGAGCAGGTGTGTGACTTTAGCATCAGACCTGAGAGGCAGAGGAGGGAGGACAGAGAATGTGCCAGGGTCCCCACGGTCCTTTCTAGTGACTGTCTTTTTCTGTGTGTCTGAGTATTTCTAAGGAAGAAAAGAGGTAAAGGGAGGGAAAATATGGACTGTAACCCAGCAGGCCCTTTTAAAATGTGCCTGCTTTTCTTGAACATAGAAGAGATAAGGCAGATGAAACACCCAAAGAGCATTTTCAGAGCATTTTCAAGGGCTTTAAATCTCAAGGAAATGAAATATGTCATGACCTCCAGGAAATATACTAAACCACAAACCGGAAGGCTCTTTGAGGTTGGCGTAGTTTGCCATCAAGACCAGCTCCGAAAGCCACAGCACTCCAAAGAGGCTTCAAGCTAAGCCTCAGCTAATATGGAAAGAGCATTTTTCCCATTAACTAGATTTTTCCAAAGAAATAGAAACAAGGTCACTTCCCTCAGTGGGTTTTCAGTCCCCTAGGGCAATGTTTCTCAGGTGTCTGGGATTCTGATTTGGTCTGTCTGGGTGTGCCATGAGTCTGCATTTCTGAAAATCTTCCAAGTGATGCAAAAACTGCTGGCCCGTGGGCCTCAGATACAGGTTCTCAAACTTGGCTGCACATTGGAATCACCCGTAAAGTTTAAAGACTACTTGTGCTGGGCTTCATCTCAGAGATTCGAAATTAATTTGTATGAGGGAGGGCTGGACATTGATACACAGTCAAAGTGACAGCCCCTCCTCCACAAAGAAGACCCTCGAGACAAATTATACCCAGCACCACACAGTACCCAAGCACTTGCTTCCAGGTGTTCATGCTGAGTGGCTGGATCAATGGGCCTGTAGGAAATGGATGTGGTTAACCAGAGAGAAGTTAATGGGGGAGGTCAGTTTGGATGAGGAATCCACAGCAGCTGTGTTACATGGTGCCAAGTTTGATCAGTACTGCACTGTGTCAGGTCTAACTTAGCTGAACCTGTTAGCTTCCATATCCAGCAAAGGCATGGGCCATGGCCCGCTAACCCACGGCCAACGAAACTACGCATGCGGATGGGGATTCCAAAATGGCGGCGGAGTGAATGGAAGCTACACAGATCATCTCCCAGGACCAAACTGGAAATACAACTAAAATAAAGTCAAATCGTGGGGAAAAAGCAACGGAAAAGCAGCTCGCGAGGACCATACAACCAGGGACACTAACTTGATCCTGGTAGGATTGCGGAGGCGCGAGAGGGGGGCTGGGAGCCCACAGACAGCAGCGGCCTTAGCCGTGAGCAGTGCCTGCCCTTGGGGTTAAAGCCCGAGCCGGCTCCACAGCGCAGAGCCGGGACAGAGCACTAAAACAGCCACAGCCACTCACCTCGGACTCCGGCGGAGGGAGGGCGGACTGGACTGGAACTGTGTGGGGACACTCGGGATTTGGAGGGCGCTCAGAGCTTTTGCTGAGTTTCGGCCACGCAGGACTGTGGCCTGGTCGACTTACTCCATCCCAGGGCTCTGGGGAGAAGCGGCAGCCCCTCCCTCGGAGATTCAGCCACACCCAGTTGGGCCATTGAAATGCAAATCAAGGCTCATTAACTACCAGCATCTGCCCCACCCTCGGGAAATCCTCTCACGCTGAACACCTGAGGGAGGTTTTCATTCAACTGAGAACCCAAGGCTCTTTAAGTAACCAGGACTAATAGCCTCTAGGCAAAAAGCTAGAGGATAACTGAACCTTTTCTGGGCTTGCAACTCTACCCAGAAAAGTAAGACTCTACAGTGGTGTATAACGTGGGTCCTCTCACGCTCATCCAAACCCAGTACAGGGAGCCACAAACAGCAGAACACCAACATCCACAGGGTAAATTTGGCAGGCTCCAAAAACCACTGAGCTAGCCAAAATGGTAAAACAATGAAACAGATGCCAAACGAAAGAACAAGAGACCTCCAATGAAGATGAGATAAATGAAATGGAGTTAAGCAAGCTAACAGAGCTAGAATTCAGAGCCATGATCTTGAGGAAGCTCAACAGCATGTGTAAGGACATCAACACCATGAGCAAAGACATAGAAATATTGAAAATAAATCAATTGGAAATAAAGAATGACATAGCAGAAATGAAGAACACAATGGAAGGGCTAAAAAGCAGAGTAGAAGAAGCTGAGGACCGGATCAGTGAATTAGAAGACAGGGTAGAAAAAATCAACCAATCAGAAAACCAAAAGGAAAAAACAATGAAAAAACAGGAAGACAGCTTAAGAGAACTGTGGGACAACTGGAAACGTAATAATATTCGCATCATAGGAGTCGCCGAAGAAGAAGAAAATGAGAAAGGGTTAGAGAATATATTTGAAGAAATAGTGACAGAAAATTTCCCTAATTTGGTGAAGGAAGAAGGCTTTCAAGTTCAAGAAGCACAGAGAGTCCCAAGTAAGAAGAACCCAAACAGGCCCACACCAAGACACATAGTAATTAAAATGCCAAAAATTAAAGACAAAGAGAGAATCCTCAAGGCAGCAAGAGCTAAGCAACAGGTTACCTACAAAGGAACCCCCATAAGGTTATCAGCTGACTTCTCCATAGAAACACTACAGGCCAGAAGGGAATGGCATGAAATAATCAAGGTCATGAAAAACAAGGATCTGAACCCAAGACTACTCTACCCAGCAAGGCTATCATTCAAAATAGAAGGTCAAATAAAGAGCTTCCCAGACAAAAAAAGGCTAAGGGAATACATTAGCACCAAACCAGCACTGCAAGAAATCTTAAAAGGACTGCTGTAATTAGTAGAAGAAATAGAAAGGAAAATAGAAACACACTAAACAAAAATGGCAATAAGTAAGTACATATCGGTAATCACCTTAAATGTAAATGGACTGAACGCCCCGATCAAAAGACACAGAGTAGCGGATTGGATAAGAAAGCATGACCCATATATATGTTGTTTACAAGAGACCCACCTCACAACAAAAGACTCACATAGGCTGAAAGTGAAGGGATGGAAAAAAATCTTCCAAGCAAACAGAAAGGAAAAAAAAGCTGGGGTAGCAATACTCATATCTGATAAAATAGATTTTAAAATGAAGGCCATAACTAGGGACAAAGAAGGCCACTACATAATATTGAAAGGATCTATCCAACAGGAAGAGATAACCTTGGTAAACATATATGCACCCAATACAGGAGGACCAAAATACATTAAAAATCTTCTGGAAAACTTCAAAGGAGAAATCGACAGCAATACAATCATAGCAGGGGACTTCAACACCCCACTGACATCACTGGATAGATCCTCTAGACAAAAAATTAACAAGGAAACAGAGACTCTAAATGAAGCACTAGACCAAATGGATTTAATAGATATTTACAGAGAATTACACCCCAAAACTACAGAATTCACTTTCTTCTCAAGTGCACATGGGACATTCTCAAAGATAGACCACATGTTAGGACACAAACGAAGTCTCTACAAATTCAAGAAGATTGAAATCATATCAAGCATCTTCTCAGATCACAATGGCATGAAACTAGAAATCAATTGCAACAAGAACATGCAAAGACATTTGAATACATGGAGGCTAAATAGCATGTTATTAAACAATGAATGGGTTACCAAGGAGATCAAGGAAGAAATTAAAAACTTTCTGGAAACGAATGAAAATGAACACACAACAACACAAAATCTGTGGGATGCAGCGAAAGCAGTTCTGAGAGGGAAGTTCATAGCACTACAGGCCTATCTCAAGAAACAAGAAAAATTTCTAATAGACTATCTAACCTCACAACTTAAAGAACTAGAAAGCAAACAAAAGGAAAACCCCAGAGCAAGTAGAAGGAAGGAAATAGTAAAGATCAGAGCAGAAATAAACGACATGGAGACCAAAAAAACAATTCAAAGGATCAATGAAACAAAGAGCTGGTTTTTTGAAAAGATAAACAAGATTGATGGACCCTTAGCTAGACTCACCAAGAAACAAAGAGAGAGAACCCAAATACACAAAATCAGAAACGAAAGAGGAGAAGTAACAACTGACACCACAGAAATACAAAGGATAGTTAACGAATACTATGAACATTTATATGGCAACAAATTCGACAATCTAAGCGAAATGGACACATTTCTAGAAACATATAGTCTCCCAAAACTGGACCGGGAAGAGATAGAAAACTTGAACAGACCAATAACAACCAAGGAAATTGAAGATGTAATCAAGACTCTCCCAGCAAACAAAAGTCCAGGCCCAGACGGCTTCACAGGGGAGTTTTACCGAACATTCAAAGAAGAACTAACACCCATTCTTCTCAAACTGTTTCTAAAAATTCAAGAAGAAGGAAGACTTCCAAACTCATTTTATGAGGCCAGCATAATTCTAATTCCAAAACCAGAAAAAGACACTACAAAGAAAGAAAACTACAGGCCAATATCCCTGATGAACATAGATGCCAAAATCCTGAACAAAATACTAGCAAATCGGATCCAGCAATACATCAAAAAAATTATTCACCATGACCAAGTGGGATTCATCCCAGGGATGCAAGGCTGGTTCAATATTCGCAAATCAATAAATGTGATACACCACATAAACAAAATGAAAGATAAAAACCACATGATCATATCAATAGACGCTGAAAAAGCATTCGACAAAATTCAACACCCATTTCTGATAAAAACGCTCAGCAATTTGGGAATAGAGGGATCATATCTCAACATTATAAAGGCCATATATGAAAGACCTACAGCCAACATCATAATCAATGGGCAAAAACTAAAAACATTTCCCTTAAGAACAGGAACAAGACAGGGATGCCCACTTTCACCACTCTTATTTAACATAGTACTGGAAGTCTTAGCCACAGCAATCAGACATGAAGAAAAAATAAAAGGGATCCAAATTGGAAAGGAGGAAGTGAAACTGTCATTATTCGCAGATGACATGATATTATACATAGAAAACCCTAAAGACTCCATCAAAAATCTACTAGACCTAATAAATGAATTTGGCAAAGTAGCAGGATACAAAATAAACGTCAAGAAATCGACGGCATTCTTATACACCAATGATGAACTCACAGAAAGAGAAACTAAAAAAACAATCCCATTTACCATCGCGGCAAAAAAATTAAGATACCTAGGAATAAATTTAACCAAAGAAGTAAAGGATCTATTTGCAGAAAACTACAGGACATTGAAAAAAGAAATAGAGGAAGATATAAAAAAGTGGAAGCACATACCTTGTTCATGGATTGGAAGAATTAACATCATTAAAATGTCCATATTACCCAAAGCAATCTATAGATTCAATGCAATCCCAATCAAAATACCAGCGACATATTTCACAGAACTAGAACAAATACTCCAAAAGTTCATATGGAACCAAAAAAGACCCCGAATAGCCACAGCAATCTTGAAAAAGAAGGACAAAGTAGGTGGGATCACAATACCAGATATCAGATTATACTACAGAGCTACTATAATCAAAACAGCCTGGTATTGGCACAAGAACAGGCATATAGACCAGTGGAACAGAACAGAGAATCCAGAAATTGACCCAAGACATTATGCTCAACTAATATTTGACAAAGGTGGCAAGAGCATACAGTGGAGCAAAGACAGCCTCTTTAATAAATGGTGTTGGGAAAATTGGACAGCTACATGCAAAAAAATGAAACTAGACCATCAACTTACACCATACACAAGAATAAACTCAAAATGGGTAAAAGACTTAAATGTGACTCGTGAATCCATAAAAATCCTAGAAGAAAATGTAGGCAACAAAATTTCGGACATCATACGCAGCAGAATCTTTACTGATACATCACCTAAGGCAACAGAAATAAAGGAAAAAATGAACACATGGGACTACATCAAACTCAAAAGCTTCTGCACAGCAAAAGAAACAGCCATCAAAACGGAAAGAGAACCCACTGTATGGGAGACCATAATTGCCAATGATACATCAGATAAGGGGTTAATCTCCAAAATCTATAGAGTGCTCATACAACTCAACAAAAGGAAGACAAAGAACCCAATTAAAAAATGGGCAGAGGAACTAAATAGACACCTCTCCAAACAGGACATACAAATGGCTAAGAGACATATGAAGAAATGCTCAACATCACTAATCATCAGAGAGATGCAAATTAAAACAACAATGAGGTATCACCTCACACCTGTCAGAATGGCCGCCATCAACAAATCATCAAACAACAAGTGTTGGCGAGGGTGTGGAGAAAAGGGGACTCTAGTACACTGCTGGTGGGAATGCAGACTGGTGCAGCCACTGTGGAAAACACTATGGTGTTACCTCAAAAAATTAAAAATTGAACTGCCATTTGACCCAGTGATCCCACTTCTAGGAATATACCCTAAGAAACCTGAAACACCAATCAGAAAGAATATATGTACTCCCATGTTCATAGCAGCACTATTTACAATAGCTAAGATCTGGAAACAGCCCAAGTGCCCATCAGTGGATGAATGGATAAAAAAGCTGTGGTACATATACACAATGGAGTACTATGCAGCTGTAAGAAAAAAAGATCTCTTATCCTTTGAGACGACATGGAGGGACCTCGAGAGTATTATCCTAAGCGAAACAAACCAAGCAGAGAAAGAAAAATATCACATGATCTCACTCATTTGTGGAATATAATAAACATAACAGTATGGGGAACAGAGTAGACCCAGAGATGTGGAAGTAGGGTACAGACTGACAACCCTCAGAAGAGGGGGTGGGGGGAGGGAAGAGATAAACCACAGAACTTATACGCATGTATGCATAACTGATGGACATGGACAACAAAGCTGGGGATGGGGTGGGGGGATGGGGAGGAGGGTGTCAATGGGGAAAAAAGGAGAAACATCTGTAACAAAAATAAATTAATAAAAAAAAAAAAAAAAAAAAAAAGAAACTACGCATGCGCTTGATTTCAAACTTGCTGTTGGAGTCCGACAATCTTATTTGTCTCTAAGTCTTCAAAATCATCAACTACAGCAATGAAATTGAGAAGGATGCTAGACTGGACTCCCTGGGCCCATGAAATTTTCTATTTGTAAAGACGCCTCAGTATAAATCTAGCCCATATGAAGATAACAGTAAAAATGGGTAGCATTTATGAAACATTTATTAGATGCCAGGCATTGGAATAGATATTTATATGTCTAATTGTTGGGAGTGAGTTCATCTTCAATTTAGAGTTAGAAGAAGAAAAAAGGTTACTTTGTTTCTATTTTACAGAGGAGTAACTCAAAGTTAAAGTGGGCAGGCTTTTCTCCCCAGGCTGTGTCACCTGTCTCATCATGACCGAAGACCACAGGGCCACGCATCCGACTCCTTGGCAACTTGCAGTGGTAGAGGAAAGCTCAGTGACTTCTAAAGGAGCTGTAACTTAAATCGAGAGAATCTTCACCCATATTTTTAAGAAATGTGTGACCAGGCACAGGGCGGGGGGCGGGGGAAATCTCATGCCAAACCTGCTTCTGTAGAAAAGGTGAAGCCCTATTTCTCTGCTCAGGGATAGCTTCCAAGAGTAGCCTGGTACACACATTTACTAATAACAATTTATATCTCTCTAGCTCCTTACACTTTTCCAAGTCCCTTTGCCTGGCTTACATTTGTTATGTCCACACAACTCCATGAGGTACTTCTAGACGTGTAAGATTGATGGGTTCATAAATTCATACCTGATAATGAATAAGAACATCAGGGCAAGGACTGCCTATGGAATTTGCTTTAAATTTTTTAAATGTATTTATTGATTTGAGAGAGAGAAGGAGGAGGAGAGAGAGATTGATTTGTTGTTCCACTTATTTATACATTCATTGGTCCACTCCTCTGTATGTCCTGACTGGGTTATCAAACCCACAACCTTGGCACATGGGAGCGATGCTATAACCAACTGAGCTACCTGACCACGCCCAATTGCTTAAAAATTTTAATGATTCTGCTGAGATTAGAAAAAGGTCTTTGTCTTGAATTCATTTCAGTTCATTCAAACAATATTTACAGGAGTCCCCTCTTATCCCCAGGGGATATGTTCCAAGCCCCCCAGCAGATGCCTGAAACCACGGATAACAACCAATTCCATATATGCTATCATTTTCCCCCTATACAGACATTCCTTTTCCGTTAAGGGGAGCACTTTATAGCTTCTCTTTGGCATGTCTGAACTGCCAACATCGCTACTCTTGCACTTTGGGGCTACTGAGTAAAATCAGGGTTCCCTGAACACACGCACTGCGATACCAGGAGTCAGCCTGATGTCTAAGATGGCTACTCGGTGACTAAGGGCAGGGAGCACCTATTGTGCGGAAACACTGGACAAAGGGATGAGTCATGTGCTGGGCGTGATGGAGCAGGCATGCAATTTTAAATTTATGATTTGTTTAGTTCCAGAATTCTCCATTTACTACTTCTGGACCACAGTTAACAGCAGGTAACTGAAGTCACGGAAAGAAAACTGCAGATAAGGGGGAACTTCTGTACTGAGTACGAGTAGCTACTGTCCTCAAGAGAGGAACCTAAGTTCTTCGCAGGCCTCATCTGAGATGTTATCGTGCTTAGTTCTCCTAGCCCTGTATATGCTGATTCTCTTTGAACTCACTATGCTTCCTCCCACTCCAGGGCCTTTGCACGCACTTTTCTTACCCAGTGTTCTCTTTTCGACCCTCCTGAGCGACCCCTCTTTAATTAATTGAACTTGTTCTTCAGCTGCCATCACAACTTTCTCAGGGAAGCCTTTTTCCTTCTGCTGAGTTATTTTACTACAATACATTCGTGTCTTCAAAGCTTCATCCCATTTGAAATTATGGATCTATTAATACATTCACTGATTAGCACTTCCATCCCACTAGGTTCAAATCTCCATCATCATCCGAGCCCAGGGTCACGGAAGTCTAGGGAGGTATTTATATCAACAGGCTGCCAGATCTGCCAGGAAAAACACTGATACCCTCAGTCTTACCATACCCATAGCTTGGTTTAAACATGATTGACAATTCTTTACTCTCCCTTCTTTTTGTTGTTGTTTTATTTTGTTTTGGCCAATCTAAGGATACAAGAGTGAATGAATTGGCTCTGTCAGCCCATCTGGCTAACATTAATATATTAATGATATAATGCATAAACATTGCAGTTGATATTTTTCAGAGTTGGCCCCACTTTGTATGTGCTTCTTTTTATTCAATGAGTACTTTGTTCTGCCTTGTCTCCTCCTGCTTAGCGATGTCTGTGCCTGTCACCTTGACTGCTGGTAAACCTTGGAGAACAGAAACAAATTTAGGCCTTTCATTAAATACTTTGTAACCCATAGCAAATGTTCAGTAACTGTTATCTTGAATCAAACTATTGATCTTATTTGATCCTTATAACTCCTCAACAACTTTGTGAGGCATTGACAGCCCTACCTGAAAAATGCAAACACAGGTTTTCAGAGAGGCCAAATGGGTGTCCATGAATGACTGTCCAACAAACTAAAGACGATGCCAAATGTATATTGTCCATGTATGACTTGGAAGAGCTTCCTGAGAACAGCACATTAAATCTGGGGCTCTTGATTACCAGAATGACAGAAACAAACTAGAGGGAGGTCAGGTAGGAAAAATAAACATGATTAAGCTTCTGGAGAAATCTAAGGAAAGAATAAATGAGCTAGATATTTATAATCTGGTGAAGGAAGGGCCAAGGGGGAGGAGGCAGGAGTGACTTACGGCTGAATGATCTAACCCAGTTCAGCACAGAAAGGCAGTGTTGATGAGGAGGGAAAACAGGAAGCAGGAGTTGGGTGACAGGAGCAATGGGAAGAACATTTAGAACAGGACTGTCTAAGGTGAATTGTAAAATACATTTTTAACAGCCAGAACTGAGATGCTGCTGAAAAGTTTCCCAAGGGAAACAGTGAACAAACCATCCCTGGAGATGTGTCAAACCAGAGAGAGAAAATAACTAGAAATTGTCCTGCAGGGAACAGCTCTGCCCAGACATTAGACATGAAAGGGAAAGCTTTGCAGATTTTCTCTCTAATTTATATTCTTCTGGGATGCCATGAGGCTGAGAAAAAATGTGGGAACAATGGACTGAGGACTCTGGGTGCAGGGGCTTTGCTTAGATGTCTCAGCCTTGGCTCACATCTCTAATGAGTCGGCACAGAGGCAACACACTACAGAAGCTACCGCTAGCATATCTGACGCTTTGTTTCATCCAGGGCCCTTCATTAGCCTGCCACATAGGAACAGGTGACATAATTATAAACCCTAACAAAAACTGGGAGGCATGCATATGCACATGTGTGAGCATGGTTGTTTGTTTGGAACATGCAGTCACATATGTAACCATGATCCTGGACCTATGCCGTTTTACCGTGTTGGAACCATAACCAAGTTCAAAAGGTCAGACTAGGATTTTTAACTCAGATTTAGCATCTACCATTAAAAATCTGTGATTAAGCCATCTTTTAGTACATGCTAGTCAGGGGATTTTAATGGTCCTCAAGTTAAGCCTGGCACCCCAGCATCTTGCTTCCCTGTAAGTAATATGCTACAAAGACATAATAAACAAAATAAGGCGAACAAGGAAAGGGTTGCTCTAGGTATTCCATAGTCTCACAGTAGCTCAGCATCTCTTTTCCAGTCCAAATTAGTGTACGTTCTGGAAAGATGCCTACAGAATGTCTGGGCTACAATAAACAAGACGCACAGTATCAGGTGACAACTTCCTAAAAGTAAGGTTACTAATAACATCTATGCCTAAAGGCAAAAGGTTGCTAAGTTGGAAAAACAAAATAACAACTCATAATATCGATGCCTCAAAATAAATGGCTGCTCAGCTGGAGAAAAAGAATCATAGAATTAGCTGCTGAAATTACTCATGGCCAATAAAAATATGAGGGGGAAAATGACCAACTTTATCAGCAATCAGGGAAAGGTAAATTTAAACCACAGTGAGATGCTAATTCATATTCACCAGATGAGGGCAAATTAAACATATGACTATACCAAGTATTGGTAGAGACATGGAACAGAGGAGACTTTTCTATGCTCCTGGTAGAGATTTTTGTCACTGCCTCTTAAAAGTAAGGATATCGTTTCTATGACTCAGCAACTCCACCCCCAGATGTGTACCCTAGACATGACGGTGAATTTGTTCTGGGGCACGTGTTCAAGAATGTTTATAGCAGCATTATTGGCAGCAGCAAAACACTGAGGTCCCTTAAGTCCGTCCATGGTTGATTGGATAAAGGATGACTAAGTAATATCATGAAACATACAGCAGAGAAAGTGACTGAAATTCAGCAATATGCATCCTCATAGATAAATGTCAAATATTGAATGTTTAGCAAAAATGCAAGTCAAAAAAATATATATATTCATTTTATAATGGTCAAGTATAGGCAAAACAAAAGAATATGTTAAAGATGCATACATGTGTGGCAAAACTATAAAACAGTAGGGGACCAAATAATACACAATTAATGATATTGCCAGTGGGTACATGGTATGTGTTTCATTATAATTGTTGTTACTGTGATCATCAATGTTATTATTATTAATTATACTAAACACTGTATGTATAGTAGATAGTTCATAAATTAAATAAACCGTACAATGTTGAAATTAGTAATATAACTAGAAGTTATCTAGCCCACACCCTCATTTAAAAAGAAAAATATGTCGCACAATAAAAAATGGCATACAAAGTAGTATCAGATTTCAGAAATGCTACAAACCCATTAGTTCAAACCAGTTAGATTCTTTTACTCTCGTGAGGGACGCAGGTCCTGATTTAGAATCTCCTCTTTTACTTTAGCACAATCTCAACAAAACCCAGTCCCCTAGTTCTCCACAAATCAAAAATAGAAAAGGAAAGGACTGCTTTGTAAGTGTTACAACACGGGGAAGTTTGAGCTGGACACAGCAAGTAGATGACATGCATTTGATAAATCAGGAATAAAAATCTTAAGAAAACAAAAGCAGCAGCCCACGGCCACCTGATGGGAAATTAAACAGCCCTCAATGATGTAGTAGCTTCAGAAATGGTCCTATAATATTAGATAATGTAATCACTGAGCCACAGTGATGCCTTTGATCTATTAAGGACAGGTTAATTTATGTTTATGTAATTAAAAGGCAGCTGAGTGAGTAGATAGTATTTTTAAAGACTGAAAAATTAGTAAAATCTAAAAATGTTGGTGATTTAAGAATATACTTTAGTTACTAAAAAAAATGACTTGAGTAAATAATATTTATATTAACCATTTGTGTCTCATAAAAATGTAAAAGCATATTTAAGAACATTTTAGATGCCAGAATAATGTTGTTATTGATAAACCCTCTCATCAGATTACAATACTACACTAATGAGTCCGTCTTTTTATTATATTGCACCATAAAGATTCAATTAATTCAGTGGAACACACTTGTTCGAGACACTCTCAAGAGTAGACTTCCAGCAAGAACCAATCTTTAAAGGATGAGCAAAGTACAAGGCTGAACTCCCCAGAGTGCAATACCCCCCTGTTAAGTCCCATCATAATAATCACAGGTGGTATAAAGGGCCTTCTCCCCTTGTAGCAGTGAAATGACTGAGCCAGCCATAAGTCACAGAACTCAAAGGTGGAAAATTAAGCTAAAGTACATCACGAAATCAGAAGTAGGTTACAGGCACTGGGCTCACAAAATTTAGCAGAGAAGAGAAACTCTCATCCCAAGTCATGTCATAACAATAGACTTCTAAAAATACGATCAATAAATATGGAATGGTTTGTGTGTTTTCGGGTTGAACGCTCCCCACCCCCAAGAAATGAAAGCTGTAAATATTATGGTTGTTCGGAACTATTTATAAAAAGCAGCATGTAGTAGTATTACCATTGGCAAATTACCATGAATAGAAAGGAGGACTATTCAATCATACACATTATTATGCATTTCTAAACCATACCATTAGAGAGAGTTCAGGCATTTATAAACCACCAAGGAAAATATATTTACTTAACAGTTGACTTAAAGGGGTCTTATTTTTTAATCTCAGCCTAAAATTTGTCAAAGAAATTTAGCGCTCTGGAGTAATTTTGATCATTAATCAGCCATCCTGTATTTCCATGTGTCAGTGCAGTGCTAAACCAGAGAGATATCAGATAAGGAATCAATACTCTAGTGTGGGAGGAAGCCCAAGTATGGTACTAAATTGTGCTTTAATTTACCCGAGTGCTGCAATTCATAAAGATGCATAATAATTTGCATTTTATTTTTTGCTATTACCCACTTGGCCTAAGTAACATGTAATTTTTTCTGGCACATTTTTTTTAATTGGCCTACAGGAACAAGAAGCTGGATTGTTCTTCATCCTTATTGACTAGTTTAACAGTTGCTTTACTTGAGGTCTTGTTTTGAAGGAAAATATTTTAAAGGCTTTGTGTCAGTGCCATGCTAGTGATATTATAATACCACTAAGAGATGCTTTGATCGCTGAAAAGTAGTAACTTTAATGAAAATAAAGTTCCAACCTGGTAACGCCATCTTAAAAAACTAGCCTGCCTAGGTTGGCACAACCTACTGTCCTCCAGTGCTCACTCTCTCTTCGTAATACTTGTGAGCTCTAGAACACCAACAGCACTGGCCAAGAGCCACTGGTTAGTCTCCCACAGTAAGAGTACTACTTAGCTGTCTTGAAGAGTACACCTTAACTCCCCACTAAAAGCAGCACTCATGAAAATCTAAAGATTTGTTTTTAAGGCAAATCTCCGCAAACTTCCAAAGCATAATCATACAGCAGGTTCAACACTGTGCCTGTGGACCAGGGCCCTGGAGTCCCAGTGAGAAAGGCTTTGCTGGGCTGCAGCGAAGGAGGCAGCCTTGGTGCCATGAGAGAGCAGAGCTGATGCTGGAGAGGCAGGCTGGAGAGGAGCGAGGCCCACTTGCAGCCTGCAGAACAATTCACTGGGCACCCTGTGGATATTCAACTCGGCGTGTTCCAGCCAAGAGTTGCTAAGATCCCAGGCTACAGTGCATGAAGGTATATAACTGTGGTGACAATTCCAGAAGCTCTCCCATCCTCCTCTGGATCATCATTATGAAAAAAAAAAAAAAAAAAGAAAAACATGGGGGGAAGAAAGACAGCTGCACGTTTACATTTTATGAATTGTAAATGTGCAGAGTGTTTATCACTTCCCTTCAGGGATTACAGTATGTTTCCAGAACCAAGTGACTTTTTATCTTTAGTTAATTAATCAAGTAATCCTCAGAGGGCTTATGTCATTATTCTTTTTACTCAGGCAAAAGGAAGACTTTCTGAAATTTACATAGTACAGTTCATCTAAGAGATTATCATCTGAGGTAGATAATCAAAAATTTATCATTGGAGCTGGTAGCTGCGTAACAAATACCAAAGCAGAGCGATGTATTCCCGATGTGGCAGCAGGTTCCAGAGCACACAGGTCCCATCACGTAAAGTGGGAAGATCTCTTCCAGTCAAGAAGGGCTCCCTCACCAGTGACATCCCAGTGGTTTCCAGATGTCTCTGTGTAATCAGCACTATTGTAATTCACCCCAAAGACATAGGTCTGTGGAGGTGCCATGGAGGGTGGAAATCCTCTCTTCTTTCTGTGTGCACGATTGTCTTTTAATTTAAGAAAATGCCAAGAACAACTGCATTCTTCCCTCAGAAAGCTATCCTGTCTGGTAGAAGCATGAGCAAGACGTTTCACCTGTGAAACCTAGGATGGCAAATTCTCCAAACCAACCATTAGAACATTTGCTTTATAATGTCAGCATAGGGCCCGGTCCTCTATGGAGAGAAATATTCCGTTCAGAAACATCAGCACCACCCAAGGATGAGTGTGTGGCGGGGAAGCCAAAACTGACCTCAGGGCTTGTTTCCAAAGGAGGGAGACAGAGCTGGAGCAAATCACCTGCATTTGAAGACTCTCAGACTACTAGATGCCGGAAAGAAGAAACACAAGCCAGACAAGGAGAAACATTTCCTCTCATAAAATATGTTTTTGAGGCTAACCAGAGTGCTGGGATTTCCCTTTAGAGTACTGGGGTTCCCTTCCCTCTCCAGAAACAAGTAAAAATATCTCCTTCTACCCCCCCAAATCACTGCCCCAATCTCTCGTCAAGCTTCCCATTGGCCGAGAAAACCATCCTACAGGCTGCAAGTACCCTGCACTCCAGGAGAAACTTCCAGCTGGGCTCCGCTCAGGAATTTAGATTGGGATAAGGCTCTTCCTCGTCAATGAAAACAATAAGGAAGTGTGCTGAGAGGTTAACTTGCCAGAGAATAAATGTAACTCATACATGCTGAGAAGTTATAAATCTCTCCCCAGAAAAAATGCCTCTCAGTGACTCAAGCCAGCCCAGCTTTTAAGAGCATTAAAGCAAATGCGCTAAGCCTAATATATTCACATATAGCACATGTGGTGAGTATTTCACATGCTTCATAACTCAGAGGGCAACTGCTGCTGTGTGGGAAATGGATGCTGTGACAGGCCGCTGGTGATTTATGCTGCAGCTCTGACAAAGGAGTGGACAGCCAGGCTGCCCAGGAGCCCTCAGGTCCTGCCATGAGCCACTCAACAGCAAACCCTAATGGGGGCATCTGACCTAGTTTGGTTGAGGGGATAAGAAGGGGGTAGGGAAGGCAGCAAGCCTCATTTCACTGTGTCTAGACTACATAAAAAGTCATAGTTTTTTTTTTTTTTTTCAGTAGAATGTAACCCAAACATATATATGAAGGATTAATTAATTAATATATATACCTGCTGTTTCATTCATTAACATTTCACATCTAAAATTTTCACCTCATCTGAGATCCTGGGACTTTACTTGGTGCTTCTGCTTTGCGCTCAAGTCAAATACATAAGGAGATGGCATGGTACAAAAGCCAACTAAAAAGCCACCATCCCCCACCCTCCAGCATCAAGTCCTCATCCTCAGCTGACCCTGTTCAGGGATGCCGTTTGTGAGGTCATAACAGTTTCATGACAATCTACAGCAGCTTCAGACTTCATCTGCGGAGTGGGAAAATGCCCAGTGTGACTGCTAGTCTCCTTAAATCCTTTGTTACCCATTAACAAAGTCTTTAAAACATCTCGCTGAATGGGAATTTCACTGCCAGCAGACACTTGGCCTTATTAAGGGCACCTCCTACTGGTCCTTTCATAGAGGGAACTCTGCTTTCTTCAGCATCAATTCCCTGCCATGGACCTGAAGAGGGGAAGTCGTTACTAAGAAAAATAGGAGAAAAAGATTAATGAGCAAAAGACCAGAGTGATTTGAATTAGCAATATCTCAAAACTGCACCATTCACTTTCCTGGGACCTGTGCAAACTACATTATAATTCATTTGCAAATAACAGGAAGGAATTTAGAAGTATAGACAAGCTTAAAGATTTAGCTCCAACAAGCCTATCCACGGGCATATCCTTGGTATATGTATAGTTTTGTCAGCCTTTTCAAACATTGACATGTCTGTTGAAGAAGAAATTAAAATAAAGCAGTTATATAGGACCCTAACTCTTAGAAAAAAAAACTTTAGTGAGAAGAGGGATATTTAATTTACATATTAGTAAAACAAATATAAATCTGTCTCCATTTACTTAACTCCACTCTCCACCAGACAAGTCACTTGGGAAATGGCTTTAAAATATGCAGTGTAATTGATAAAATCGCATTGTCCATTCTTGCACACCTTGTCCAATGCAATATTTTCAGCCAACACAGTTCAGGCCCAGCCAGGCAGACTTTCCACCAAGCCAGGGATGCCCCGCTGAACTTCCCCTCTGCGGTCTCCCAAACTGCCCAAGAAAGTGCGCGTCAATCTGTGCTGAAGGAGGGTCCTTTTCGCTGCAGCGTCTAGTGTCTGCTGGTATTGAGGAGGGAATTTTAAAAAGACACCTATTTATGACTTTGGGGATGACCCCCACCCACCTTCCAAGGGAGTAATTTCTGAAGACAAAGCTCCAGGAGAGAGGAGCCCCGGAGGAAGGGAGCAGCAGCGGAGACGGAGCTGGAGCGCGGCAGGCGGCTGAGAGCACCATGCTCGCGCACCCGTGCGCGCACACTCACACACACACCACACATGCACACGCACATGCAGGCTTGCTTGTTCGCTCTGGCTCTGTTTGATCAAAAGAAGGTGAGGAGTAAGGGGAGGTGTGGATGCTCAGATCCCTGCTCCTGTGTGGCTGCACCAGGATTAGGGGAGCCTCCAACTGGCTCCGCGTTGGACTGTGAGTCCCTAGCTACCAGAAGAGGCTCATTCTCTGCTCAAATTTGCACCCCTGGGCAATGCAGCATTTAGCAAGAACAAGAAAGCCTGGAGCTTAAGGCTCAGGGCCAGCTGGGTGCTTGGCCCTGGAATTACCTTCCATCCCTTGTTAATTTCCTGGGCGCAAACTGGGGCACTCCTACCCAATGCCTGGCTCCTACCAGCGGCTCATTTTCTTTTGAATTTGGGGAAAGGTCTGTTCTGAAGGGATTTGAATACTCTGCGGGCTCTTCTCCACTCCTGCCCCTCCAGGCCCACCCCTTGTACCTCAGGGCCCATCTACATTCGGGGAGGCCCGGCAAAACGAGTGGACATAGAAATGAGTTATTTTGGTCTTTTAAAAATTCTTTTTGGCTGTTGAAGCCCAGCTCCGTACTCGGAGACTGCAGCAGCCCGGAGCATCCCTCAGATCCCTCTTTCTCCTGCTATAATCCAATCCCTTCCCCAAACAGTTTTGCCATTTTTAATTAGAAACTGCGGTTGCCAAGCGCCAGAGCCAAGGGGCTGGTTGCCCGGAATAGCAATCATTTGGTCTGGAAGTGTCCTGGAGATATCAGAAGACTTAGCTTGGGAACTAAAGCCACCAAAATAAAACACGCCTCCTTCCTCCTAGCAACTCTGTGCCTCTTCTAGGCACCACTGTCCCCTCCTCCGAAGTACCAAAACACAGTAGTTGTCCCTTTCTGGATTTTCAGTCACCAAACGGAGACGCATATAAGCACGGACAAACCACTCAGCCACCACCTACATTCCGCGGACTTACTCAAAGCCCCCTGGATGACCTCCTCCGCCGGGCCCCGTTGCCCCAATTCCCCTCCTCCGTAGGCTTCCGAAGCTTTAAGAATCCAACCCAGTTCCTTTCAACGACATCCCCATCCTGCCTCTTCCCTGCCCCAGTCCGCCAGCTCTCCAAACCAAGGCAACTATTCGCAAAAAAGCACAGAGTCAAGTAGCACCAGATTTCAGAACAGCGAAGGGGCGCCCCTCTTCCCAGCCGCCAACATCCTCCGCCCCCAAGAGAAACAAAAAAAAGTCGTCTTGTCTTTTATCATCCGTGAGGAAATGGGGCGCAAAGCAACCTCTGAGCATCTTGCTCTTTCTCTTGCAACCCCAATTCTACTACTGGCCAAATGAAATGAGAAGGAAAAGCAAAGGGGGGTGCGGGTAGGGGTGAGGGCTGCGAGGAGAAGAAAGGAAAGGACCTCTTACCGGTGACTTGAAGATGTGCGCTGAGCAGGGTAGCTCCGAAGAGTACAAAAGCCAGCTTGGGTACCCAAACACATCCAAGACTATTCTCCATATTTCAGCCAACACCTTCGTGGCCGGGGGTCCTGGGCAGCGGCGGCTCTCACACACATGCACTCACACACGCACACACACATGCACGCACTCCCGCGGAGCCCCTTTGGCTTCCTCCTCCTCCTCCTCCTCCTCCTCTTCCTCCACCTCTTTCCCCACCTCCCCTGAGCCTCTTCTGCCTCCGAAGCCTTTTTCCTTGACCACTGACAGAATCAGCAGCAAAAGGAGACAACGAAAAGTTCCATTCGGTCCAAGAGATCCTGAGACCCCGTCAAACCTTAGAAAACTAACTCAAGGAAACAGAGGGAGCGAGATGAGGGAAGACAGCTCTCCGCGGGGCTTGCGAGTCATCAATAAACAGAATATCCAGGAGGGACCAAGAGGAGACGGAAAGCAATCCTGTGGCTGGGCTGTGCATTAAAAGGTTGAGGTTGGTTCCCTGTCCTCAGCTGGGTAAAGTTGAAGGGAAAAATCCGCGCCAAAGCCGGGGATGCTGTTCGTTTCTCCTCCTAGAGCCAAGGGGACCGAGGAAGGAGAGGTGGGGGGCTGCGGGGTGAAGCGCTCTCACTTGTTACTGGGGTGTCCGCCAGCGGTGTGTGAGCTGGGAGTTGGAGCCCTACTATCCATTGATCCGGAGAAGTGGAGGGTTGGAAGGGAAAATGTGGAGACCGGAGGGAACGAACTGGATCAGGCAAAGATTCCAGGGTAAGTGGGGTGGGGGCAGAGAGATGACGGAGGAGAAGGAAAAAAAGAGCGGTCGGAGGAGGCTTCCAGCAGCTGCATTCGCCTGGTCTACATATCAATGAGCAGGGATGCCCTCTGTGGGCAAAGCGTGGGAAGTCACTTTTGTCAATGGAGCTGGTGAATATCCTGAGAGTCTGGGGGTTCTGCAGCTCTCCTTTGAAAACAACCTTTGAAAACTATTTTTGAGTGTAAAACCCAGGTGGGTGTTTAAGCAGGATCAGATGACCAGGACTTTACCTCCTTTCTGCCCTCAGCATTATTTAAAGTATAATTTTTCAGCTGGAAAGAATCACCTAATCCAACTCCCTTCTAGGACAGGTGGGAAGCTGAAGGCCAAAAACACACCACCAACAGAAGCCAGGCCACTGCTTCCTGACCTAAGAGCTAGGGTCCTCTTTTTGCAAGACATCTTATTTCATCTGGGTTCTCTATTTTCTGGGCATGAACCACTCTATTCAACAGTGTTTAAAGTATTTATCATGTTCCAGTACCCTGTTAGCTCCTAGGAAATATAGATATGAGGTTTAATAAGACTCCGTCTCTATACTCAAGGGGTTTGTGATCTGTTAGGAGGCATAAATGAATAATTATAAAATATTACAATGAATATGATGGTTCGTGTAATGAGGAGGTGCTCTGGGAGAACAAGGGGCACTTCTGCAGTCCTGGGAACTTTCTCTCTCTCTCTCTCTCTCTCTCTCTCTCTCTCTCTCTCTAACACACACACACACACACACACACACACACACACACAACACACACACAGTAGGAAATTTAGGGAGGGTGAACAGTGAAGCCCTTTCAGGAAACTGTTTTAAGTCGACTTTCTTTGTATATTTTATCTCCATTGAAGGACCTCAAACTCCTTTGAAAGAAGAGGTTGTACGTCATCATTCTTTGTACCCTCACAGATTTAGCATAGGGTTTGGAATAAAATACCACACATGCCAATACGTTTTTGCTGAATAAGTGAAGTTGCAAACAAATAAATTTGGCCAGGAAGGATGATGAATAGAAGCGGCACTCTGGTAAAAGGTCTGTCTTTTTAAGGAGCTGTTCAGCTGCAGGCTCTCTCCACTCCTCACTGTATTACATTGTCTAGTTCTTTCTCTCTCTTCCCCACACGTTCTTGTCACTCACTCAAATTCATCAGCTTCTGAGAGATGAAATAAGGGGGGAAATAGCATGAAAAATACAGGATGAAGTCATCATCAGGTAAAGTCCCATGATAGGAGAACTGGACAGTTGTTTCTAGATCCTCAGCCATGTCCATCCTTTTCTGTCTTGGAAAAGTTAAAAATAAGAAGCCCCTCTGATCCCCAAATTAAAACCTTCCTGAAGTAACTTAGATGGATGGGTCCTTTAGTGTGGAATGGAACTCTTTGGTGACCCCCAAATTTCTCAAAACGCTCAAAGCTTCCCTTAGTGGAGGATGAGAGGTCCCTGAAAATGCAGGGTCAGGGTCTAGGGGAAGGGTCCTTAACTGGGTCCCTGGATCTTTCTGGGAGGTCCCTGCTGACAAACTTCAGGAAGCTCATGAATATCCTGAAATGCTATGAAAAGTGACTGAGCTCTATGAAAGTGCTATTTTCCCTGGGGAGGGAATTGAGCTTTCATTCGATGTGTAAAAATGAGTTCATGCATTTCCCTACCAAACGAGGGAAAGAACCAATGGTTTAGAAAGTATAGTATGAAGAAAGAGTTGCAATATCTTCCCAAGAGAGTCATCAAGTCCTCTGTTCCTCTCATCAGTCAAAGGATGTTCACAAAAAGTGGGAGGGTAGGAACAAATATGGTCCATGCTGTTTGAATCCCTTTTAATGGGCACTGCTCAGTCTAACACAGTGAAACTAATGATTCAGTTACTCTTTACCATAGTCCTTGACTCCTGAGTAGTTCCGGCCATCTGCCCCCGACCAATGAGCTTCTACAAAAGATTATCAACTTCCTCTTAGATGTCCATCTGTTTCCACAGCTAGCTTCTGAGAGTTCCTTGTACTCACTTCCCCAACACATTCTCCCTCTTCTTCGGGAGATGGCTCCAGATTGATTTTGGAGCCTTCTCTTGGAAACAGCTTCAATATTTTCTGGTTCACAGAATGGCAATTTACATTTGGGAGACACAGCATCTCCTCATAGTTCTTCTCAGAGGTGTCATGTCCACTTCCCACGTAACCTCCTTATCAGGAAAAAAGGGAAACCAAAAGACCAGATACCAAGAGGGGAGAAATGGGAGCCACAGGAAATAATTTAGTATAATTAATGTTCTTCACATAGTCTCTATGACATTTGGTGCTTAGAGTCCCTGTTTGGGGTTTAATCTGATCATAAAATATACAAATGCCCAGACACACTTTTGAGTTCTGAAAGCAAATTAATCAACACTTATTTCTTCAAACTACATGTGATCTAAGTTATATGTGCCTGTGTGTGTTTGGGGAGGACATCAACAGGAATATTGATTTTCTGAGATTACCCAAGAGTATAAGTCAAATTAAAAGCCTGTGATTCCTTTTAGAATCCTCATTATGGAACTGCTTTTCTTATCTTAATTCAGAAAACTGATTATCTTAGTCTATTTCTTTTCTTCTCCCAATATCATGATCTGACTTTAAAAGATAATTTCTAGCCCAGCTAGTGTGGCTCAGTGGGTTGAGCTTCATCCCATGAACTGAGGTCCCAGTTCAATTCCAGGTCAGGGCTCCCAGTGGGGGGCATGCAGGAGGCAGCCAATTCAATGTTTCTCTCTCATATTGCTGTTTCTATCTTTCTCTCTAAAACATAAAAACATATTAAAAGATAGTTTCTATAACATGTTTTAGAAATTTATTTGCAAAACCAGTAACATCTAGTCAAATGGTATATGTTAGGCTATGAATTTGACAACACTGAAATAAAATCATGTAACCATGATAATGCAATAATTCACCATTCAGCCATTTATTTAAGAAAGCCAGTTATTATATTAGACATTTGGGCTACGTGATATCTATGTAGAATACACAACTATACATAAGATATGGTCATTGCCCTTGGTTAGTCTACAGTCATAGGGTGAAAGGATGTATTTTAGTTGAATTTATCTGTTAGTTGTGTTGTTTGTTTGCTCAGAATCCACTCTCCCTTGTTCTGGTAACAGGTCTCGCATTTTGCTCTGAGGGCACCACTCCCCCACATTCTCAACTATGAGGTTGAGGAAGCAGATCCTGAGTCCTTTTAGTCATGCAGAATAGCCCAGCTTTCTGATCACGTGATAAATTCAGAGCTGAACCTATCAGCTAATTAGAGCAAAGGAGACATTTTCTGCGGCTTCTAGAAATGAGAAGCTTTCGGTCTCCCATGGGGGTACTGCTAGGAGAAACCTCTTTCCCTCTGAATTGTGGAGGCATATGAGCTTCAATGAAGGCACTCATTTAGAAGGAATATTGGAGCTTCCATCAGCTCCCTGTGAAGAACCCATCAGCTCCCTGTGAAGAGCCTGTGGTAGGCAGAATAATGTCCCTCCTCTTCCCTCCAAAAATGTCCACATCATAATCCCTGGAATCTTTGAATATGTTACCTTATATGGAAAAATAGATTTTCAGATATGATGAAATTAAGAATCATAAATAAGAGATTATCCTAGATTATCCCAGTGAGCCTGATACAGTCACAAGGGTTCTTAGAAAATGGAAGAGGGAGGCAAAAAGTCAGGGTCAGAAAAGGAGACAGGATGACGAAAGCAGGGGTCAGGGCCCAGTGATGCCACCACTGGAAGGGATCATGGGCCAAGGAGCGGAGGTGGCCTCTGAAAGCTAGAGAAGGGGGAAAAAAAAAATTCTCCCCTGGAGCCTACAGAAGGCATATAGTCCTCACAAGTCTAACTCTGTAAAACCTTTTAAAAATATATCCACAATTATAAGATGAGAAACTTGTGCTGTTTTAAACCACTAAATGCATGGTGGTTTTTTATAGGAGTAATAGGAAGTAACAGATTTTGGTACCATGGAGAGAGGTGCTGCTGTAAAAAACACTTTAAAATGTACAGGTGGCATTGGGATTGAGCAAAGGGCAGAGGCTGGTAGAATGTGAAGGCACATGACAAGAAAAAACCTGTATTGCCTTGAATAGACTGTGGGTAGAAACATGAAACCTAAAGGTGGGGTTGGTGAAGGCTCAGAAGGAAATGAGGGACATGCTCTTGGAGACTAAAAGGAAGAGGATCCTTTTGATACCGTGGCAGGAAACTTAGCACAGTTGTGTCCTGCAGTTACGTGGAAAGCAGAACTTATAAGTGATGAATCTGGATATTAACTGAGTAGGTTTTTCAAGTGTTAAAGATATGACCTGATTTCTCCTTGGCGTTTATAGTAAAAGAGACAGGTTGAGGAAAGAACCATTACGCAAAGAGAACCAGGACTTGATGATTTAGGAGACTGTCAGCCAAACCAGATTACAAAGATACTGAAACCGAGAGATTCACAGTCAAGGAAGTATGCTCTGCAGAGAAAACTAAGGGGGTGACTGGACTACCTTTTGCTCATGCCTCAGAGAAAAAGATCAGAAGGTCAGAGTAGTTAGGCACTCAGAGGGCTCTTTAAGGGGATGAGGCATATGACTCATGTGTCTTCTCAGCTAGTTCAGCAGAAGCCAGGAGTAGAGAAGGGATCATCCAGGAAAGATCTGTAGAGTGAATTTTTATCTAAAGGAGTGAATCCTCAAGACATATATGAGAGACCAACCAGGTTCTGGAGAATGCTATAAGAGTGGAACCTGCCAGCTGGTCTGATAGAGACAGGAAGGAAAAATGAAATCCTAAAATCCTGTAGGCAGAAACTAGGCTGGTAATTAATAGTACTCAGCTGCATATACATGCAACCTTTCATGAAAAAAGAAGAAGGAAAGGATAATCCAAGGGGCAGAGGTGTGAAGCTAGAGGGCAGAGTCATGGGCCCAGAGGATGGAGCCACAAACCAGAGAACTATTCCAGGCCTTGAACACGAATGCGATTTGCCTACTTGAAGTTCCAAGTTGCTCAGGGTGAGTAACTCTTTCCTTCCACTTCCTCCCGTTTAAGCAAGAATGTCTATAGTTAGTTTGCTATGCCTGTTACACCATTGGGTCTTGAAATCAGATCATCTGTTTTCTAGTTTAATAGGTACACAGACATGTTATCACTCATATATGATCTAGATGATAAAATGTGGGACCTTTGAGCTGATATTTAGATGAGTTTAGACTCTGAGTTGATGATGGAATGGAATGGAATAAAAAACTGGGGAATGTTGGGAAGGGGTGAATGCAGTCTGCATATGGGTGGATGCGAACCTTCTGGGGCCAGAGAGAGGACTGTAGTAGGGAAAATCATGGCCCTCCAAAGATGTCCACACCCTAATCCCTGGAACTTGTGAATGTTATTTTTAATGGCAAAAGGGACTTGGATGTGATCAAGTTCAGGGTTTTGAGATGAAGACATTATCCTGGATTACTGGGGTGGACTCATTGTAACCATAAGGGTCCTTCAAAAGTGGGAAGGGAAAGCAGAGAGTCAGAGTTACAGGAGGAGGTGTGACGATGGAAACAGAGGCCGGTGTGATGCCATAGCTACAAGGGGTCTGCAGGACGTGGAATGCAGGCTGTCTCTAGAAACTGGAAAAGGCAAGAAGTGGATTCTCCCCCAGAGCCTCCAGAAGGAACACAGCCCTCTGGACACCTTGATTGTAGCAGTCTAAAACCCATTTTCAGAATTCTGACATCCAGAGCTATCAGATAATAAATCTGTGCTGTTTTAAGACACTAACTTTGTGGTGACTTGTTGAAGCAGCAATAGAAAACAATACAGAACATGAGAATTAAGCTGAAACTGTAGACTTACAGTGAACAGAAGGAAAGAAACTAAGTTCTTGGTGACAATGGAATAAGTCACTTTGCTTGAAGCCAGCCCTGCCTTTGGATTTCTCAGTCACAGGAGTCAATTAGTTATTTGCTTATTTCATCCAGGTTAAGGAGGGTATCTGCCTTTTACAACATTATGGGATCCTAAATAAACCAACTGAAAACAAAGTTGATCTTCATTAAGTACACTTTCCTACCATGAAATTTATGGCTTTTATCTAGTTCCAGTTTTATACCTGAGTTTTTGAATGACAGAGGCCATCAGAAGTCTAACTTCGGGTCTGTGATGGTATGACAATGAAGGACGGACTTTGTTATTATTATTAGTCAACAAAACTTTCCCAATAAAAGGAAGGACAAAAAAGTGTGCTTGCTTTCAAGCAGAGTCCAATCTAGACAAAGAAGACATATCTCATATGGTCCCATTAGAGCCTAATAGGATGAGGTTCTCTGAGTAGGGGCACAGGAGGAGGAAAACCCCCAATCATGAGAAAGGCCTAGAGGGCTTATGCCTTAAAAATACCCAACATTTCTGGCTTCAAATATTTTCTAAAATGCAAAAATTAGTTGCAAAAGAATGGCTGAATCAATTTTTTTTTTTATGTTTAAAGAATAGGAGAGGCATTTATCCCTAAAAATAAGCAAGTTTCCTTGATTTATATGAAAAATGGAAGGACAACATATTTCTAACTATAGGCAAGTGAGCTTGAAATCAGTTCCAGGCAGGATATGAAAATTAATGATTAAATACATGATTTATAAATACTTAGGAAAAGGTGTAAATTACTGGGAGCCAGCATGGGTTCACTTAGAAGAAATTAGTACAAACTGAAGAAGCAGCTGCAAAATATTACAGATAAATCATATCTGGATTTTAGTGTGGCGTCTTACAAAGTACTCATGATATTGTTCTAAATACCTAAGTTATAATATGAACTAAATGATACAGTGTGATAAATCCATAGTAACTATTGCTGTGGTGTTGGATTAATTGGTCAATGCCATTTAATGCCCACTTTGAAAACTGTTCTCCTGTGACTTGCCATAGGGCTCTGCTTCCCTTTGTCCCATAGCAAAGCTGTTTTCACTGATACCTGGGATAGAGATAGTAACATGCTTAACAAAGTAGATGCTGACATGAAACTAGAAGGAATAACTAATATATTTGTGGACAAATTCAAAATTCAAAAGATCTCAGCAGGATGAAACAAATTAATCTAAAAAATAAAAATAAACAAGATTACTTGTAAAAGACTGCATTTACTAACTCATCCACCTCCACCCCCAAAAAATCCTCCCAATTCTGTAAATAAATAATTGGAAAGAAGGAATTTGACTTCCACTGAGTGTGGGGGAAAAAAGAGCATTTTAATTGACTTTAAGCTTGATAGAAGACTGTATGATGCCCCCACTGGAAAGTCCCACCATGTTATAGCACCCTAGAACACAATGGCCTACCCCAGCTAGGCTGGTAAACACCACTCTGCTCTGCACCTAACATCACACCCTGGGGTTACCTCTTTAGAGACTTTAATCCAAAACTGCATGTCCTCCCTCTTTATGTTTAAATTATCTTGTCTTCCTTTTATAATCCTAGAAATGTAGATATCTCCCATTGAGTTTAGAATTAAAGTTAGTATGAAGTCCCAGTAAATATATATATGTATATACATATATATTTAATATATATAATATATACAATTAATATGTATTTAAATATATATTTTTATGTTGTATTAACATTATGTATTAATTTTATATTAACATCATAGATTATAATAAATAATATACTATTTAATATATATTTAAAAATTTGGAAACAGCCCGGCTGGTGTGGCTCAGTGGTTGAGCGTTGACCCATGTACCAAGAGGTCACCGGTTTGATTCCCAGGCTGTGGGCCAAATCCCCAGTGGGGGGCATGCAGAAGGTGGCCAATCAACGTTCTTTCTCTCTCATGGATGTTTCTATTTCTCTCTCCCTCTCCTTTCCTCTCTCTCTAAAAAGCAATAAAGAAACAACAATTTTTTTAGGGGGGGGGAACAATTACTAGTGGTCCAAATAAACTGAATAGACAAACCAAGCAAACGGCTTTCTATGGTCATGTCTGTGGACCGAGATTAGATGAGAACGTGTGCCTGGTCACCACTCTGGGAAGAGATGAATTTCACGTGGCACAGAAGAGGAGCACACAGCCCCCCATTTATATGTCTATAATGTGCCACCTTACATATGCAATCTTGTTTAATCCACACAAGGACCTTGTGAAGTATTGTTCTTCCCATTCACAGATCCTGAAACTAAGCGAGTTTAAGTTGCCAGGTAGTAAGTACAAGAGCACAAACTTGAGTAGGCCCAACTTCATGGATACCGAGTCCCCCCCATGCTATGTGTGCTGCCCCTAACTCAGTCCAAGGAAGTCAGGCCCCCTTAAGAACCAGCTCCTCA